>JBBELK010000138.1:0-1471338 GCA_037783545.1 Henricia sp. BOLD:AAB3569
ATTGCTAATTGAAACATTGGTGACTCTTGGCCTCCCTGATCGAGGTCTGTCTTCTGCAGAGTTGTGGAGGATATCGTCTGGTGTGAACAGCCAAGACGACGTGCCACCTCACGATAGCTCAATCCGCCTTGCAGCATGCCCAGGGCACGCTGCCGTTGATCCCCCGCTGCCTTTGCACTGGCCTTTTTAAAGCCAACATCAAGACATCACGTGCAGCTCATTACAATCATCCCATACCCCTTGGCTAATCACTGACAGTCAAAACAGCTGTGCCATGAAGTGACCATTGAAGGTTCAAGTGACCTTCAGACACCGTTTGGTCTGACAGTGAGGACACTATTGTCCACAAATAAGTTCACACATTACTACACGCAGTGTTATTGTTGCTGTTTAAAAGGTGGTAATAGTTTCTTTTGCATTTCAGTATAGTTGCCATCAGTTGCACGCATGTGTCTGAATAAAGGTGAATGTCCTGTAGGCTTTGCCGAGTGCTTTCATTACGCCTTTAAACAAAACAAAATTCCCCTTCTCTTTAGATCAGCCTGGTTGGGGAATGTTTGTACCAAGCGGACCTCGATGCATCAAAGCTGTTGAAATAATCAACATTGTGGATGATACTAGTAAGTGTGTCTTTCCATGGTAAGGGGGCATTTTGGCAACACAGACCATATATTCGAGGAAATACCTTTGTCTGGTCTCAAAATAATTGTTAAATAACTGTTAAATAACTATTTTTCCCGTATTAGGACGACCGTTTTGGGTAGAGTGCTTACAGAGACCACTAAAACCACAAAATTGTCGGAAAGAAACTCATGAATTGACACCCATTTTCTCAACCTAATTCTCTGAAAAAAAGTTTTGCGACCTAGACGAAAATGGTTAAGAACCTAATAAAAATGGTTTTTGACCTAATAAAGATGGTTTTTGAAGCACTTGGCGTTAGGACGACCGGCTATCGGTCGCCCTAATGCGATCGGTCGTCCTAATACGCCTTTTTTACCCATAACCGGTCGACCTAAACACGAAAAAGCAGGTTCTAAAGAGATAACGTAGGCCTAAAAAGGATTGCAAATAAAAACCCTGTGTACAACTTTCCAATATAAGTCTGTTTTCAATACTGGAGAGATTTTTTCACCAGGATCATAACTCTGTGCAATGCCAGTTATCTTCTCTCAAAACAAAAGAAATAGCTTAAGACAGATCTAAGAAGATATCTTCAGCAACAAATAGTGCGACAACATACCTTTCTGAAAACCCTGTGTTAGGACACATACTTTGGGACATTTTTTGGTGTCCTTGTTACATACGGTATATTGGAAATTTGCACAGTGGTTTCATGAAGGTATGGTAATTGTGGCACTATTCGTTGCAGTTCTTTAGCTGAAGTATCTACTGAGATCTATCTTAAGATATTTCTTTTGTTTTGAGAGAAGATAAATGACATTGTACAGAGATATAATCCTGGAGGAAAATGTCTCTCTAGTATTGAAAACAGACACATATACGCTCATAACCAGGACGGACACTTGTGTTACATTTTAGGCCGTCCTGGTTACGAGCGTATATTGGAAATTTGTACACAGGGTTTTTAGAAAGGCATGTTGTCACACTATTTGTAACCCTTTTTGGGCCCAAGTTATCTCTTCAGAACAACTGAAACTTATTAATTTTATTTTGAGACCAGACAAAGGTATTTTCTGGAAAATATGGTCTGTGTTGCTAAAATGCCCCCTTTACCGTAGAAAGACTGGAGTACAGAAATAAAAAGCATTTATACTGAAATGAAATATAACTGCAAATAGATTACTGTGCCTCGTAGCTCGGCTAGTAGAGCATCTGCCCAGTGTGTCTGAGGTCTTGAGCAAAACCTGAGAATTTATTGCTTTCCGGTGACGTCACCCCTTCCATCCACCATTTTGGTTGTCATTTTTCATAACCCACATGGCTCGAGTGATAACCAGCCAAAAAAAGCAATAAAAGCGCATTGATTGAACTTACCTCTGTTGCTTAACCATGCTTTATGTTGTTGCACCAAGATAAAATGTATTTCTTCAGGCTAAAAATTGTGATCAAGTAAAAACACTTTTGTTTTTACAATCTGACTACATGCTCAATAATTTAAATGTATCGCAACGCGCGCGCGTGCGGCATCTTCAAATGAAAGTACGCTGGCGAGTATATTTTACACGTGCCCATGTGCGTCTAGTGGCACACGCGTGACCGTTGACCACCAAACATTCCCGGAGGTTCTACATACTGGGCTGCTTTCGAGCGCAGCACCAGGGATCCCTGGTGCTCCATGGTGCTCGCCCGAAAGCGTGTTGGTGCACCAGATGGTGGCACCAACTGCTCCCGACCTCCGAGTCGTCGGGACAACTGGGAGACATGCGCAGATGCGCGTACTCATGCACGAATCGGCAAAAATGACTGGCGCGTCGTAGAATGATTCTGGAAATTTGGGTTGATATTTTGAATGTTCAAGCTTCCACATCGAATGCAAATGTAAATATTTTCATGATTTATTTTCATCGGATACCTGTGATTAATTTTGTGGAAAACTAAGCTTTTATTAGCGGGGATGTAATTTTTAATGACCATGGTGCACCAGGGATCCCGATAACACTTTCGAGCGCGATTGTGTGTACGCATGTGTGTGACGTAACGTTCCCAACGCCAAGGTGCACCAGGGATTAGCGCTCGAAAGCAGCCCTTGTAATTTTTCAATCAGGTGTGTACCTACAAGGAGCCAGAGTAGTACCATTTTTGAGTGAAGAAGACAGATCTCCCCCAAGCTGTGGGCAGACGGTAACCGCTGATCAGGCTTCGGTACCTGGTGCTGTTGTGACATTCGAGTGTGACCCGCCGCGAAAGGCCATATATCTTGCTGTTATGGGCACTCCGCCTCAAACGACGATACTCCAACTATGTGAAGTTCGAGTATGGGAACTCCCAATGGAAAAATGCACTCCAGGTACATATACTCAGCTCATAGACTGTATCCAGTAGCTGCCATGTTGTAGGGAAACTTTGACGTTTAAACTGCTAAACAATGCAAGAGCAATGTGGAACCGTATGGATGTATTCAAGGAACAAAGAAACTGCCCTACAAGATGGCTGCTATTCAATACTCCCTATAAAGGAAGGACGCCCATTATGCATGGTTACACCATGTGAAGATATTTATAATCCAACTGGATGCACCAAAGCCAAGGATTAGTATTTTTCTACAAATTGTTAATATTTGATGTAATTGTGTTGAAATCTATACCGATGTTCCTTATTTTGTGACTTTTCTGGGGCAAATTTCCATAAAAAATTTCCAAACAAATTGGCATAGCTTAAAATATTTATTGGCGACATCTCCCATAGAATGACCATTTGTGATTGGATGAGCAATAAAAGTAGAACATGAAATACTTTGTTTTTGTTATCTTTAACTTTCTCATCAGATAAGTGCAAGTCCGATCCATGTGAAAACGGCGGTACTTGTGTAAACGGAGTCGACCAGTTTACTTGCACGTGTGTGACTGGATTTACTGGAACTATGTGTCAAACAGGTTTGTACCAAAAACCACTTTTTATAAATTATTCTTTTGAATTACAATTGTAAAATGTCCGTGCTTGACCAATCACAGCCTCAGGTTCAGGTAACAAAAATCTTTGGTTACCTGAGTCCTCAAAATGTTGTGCACAGAGCTACGGCAAATGCAGCACGAGTGACGCAAAAACACCATAAACATCATTTTTATCAGCGCAGAGGACCCTAGCCGATTTAAAACGGATTGTATAAGACTATCCTAACCTACTTTTAATCCCTTCATGTGTTTTTGTGTAAACGGGAAAAACTCACCAAAATTAGCTTGTCGTTTTGCTATGTTGTGCATTCACTGCGTTCTAGATGTGTGTCGAGATGTTTTTGTCCGATCGCTCGCGTTACGCGTAATGCAGGCATGTTGTACGTGCACGCAGACGACCCGATAATTAAGTGCACATTTTGTTTTCGAGCGTGCAGTTTCTGTGTGCGTGTGCGTGTTTCAATACGCGCTGACCAGGGCGCTGACGCACGGCGCGGCCACGCGACTCTACTGCACACGTGCTTCACATGTGTGGCATGTTGCTAGGCAATTTCTAAATGGGCGGAGCTTACTGGATCGGTCTATTGTCGGTCGCACGTACCGTCACTTTTGTGACCATAACTTTAGGAAGTTGATCATGGCTTCAGACCTTGTGTGCAAAACACATGAGACGGGCTGAAGTGTTTCCACTAGTCCAGAGCAGTTACGTTTGTTTCTGCACGGTAAAACAACTCGGTATCTGTCGTGAAACAAACGCACCAATAGCAAACTGGATAAATTATTGGTCTGCAATGCGTGTGATACATTTGGATGTGTCCACGTACGTTCCACATAGGCCGTTTTCGAAACGCTATGTGTTTTACTGTCGGGCTCGGTATTTTCAATTTGATGTCTTCCTTTGTGTGTAGTTTACCTTCGTGGATTCTCTTGGTGTTAATAAATATGCTCAAGAGGGGTGAACGTTCAAATTACCATTGGCCCAAGATGTTTCTTAATCCATTTATATTGCTGGGTTACACCAGGCCAGAGTCACAGACGAAGACGGCCGTTTTGAAAACGACCAATATCGGAGCTGAACAAGAAAGGGCGCTGCTCTTCGTGCAAAGATTCACATGTTCTCGTTTGTTGTTCGCATAAAATGGAAAGTAAATTTACGATAAATTTGACCTTAATTTCCAACAGGGGTGCAATTCTTATTTTTTTTATTCTGAATTTGTCTCTAAAATCTCTGATTTCCCCTTTAACATTACAGAGCTGATAAAACTATTTCTAAAAATCCGTTTTCTGCTCAAAATTTAGAGTAATGGTTATATATCTTTACGAATTGTGGTTTTAATTTTCAAATCTAAAAAATCACAGTAGTTTCGTTCGTTTTGGCCGTCACCGAATTAGAGTCGTTAGCAAGTTTATCCAAGATCGGTGCATGCCATCGAGTGCGTGACGCACTTTAGGAGAGCTGCCCGTTCACAAAACACGGCGTAGGCTTCGTATAATGCATGCATGGTACGCAGTATTTATTCGTAGCCAGCCAACAAGGGTACACTTTCACACACTGTCAGTTCTCCCAAATGACGTCACACTCACGGGTGGTTCCCACTCGCAGCGTTGCTTATGCATTGCACAAGACAGACAACCAATACCCCATGCCCTCAGCGCCAAAATGTATCAGTTTTTAAAAGCTAGTTCACTTTTTGTATTCAACAATCGTGACTTTGTTTGCCCAAAAGGTCAGAGTGCCCGACAATGAAAATCACTACTTCCAGAAATCGTTTTACTAGCTCTTTAAAGGGCCATGACATGCTAAACAACTTTTTGCCTAATCTTTGCTTCATATGATGGATTACTTGTTCAGCAAGACATGTTCGTTTAGATGTAAAATCAATCAAAGGTAGCCTTTTTCAACTTTGAAGATTTCTTTGCAATAAACCAGACAGAGGGCGCTGTTTGGAGTGCATCACGTAAGGAAGACGGAAGGGAAAAGTTAAGAAAAAACATAAGACTTCAAGTTGGACTTGTGGCAAATTGTTAAAGTTTTCTACCCCAGTTTCGACATGGCTTACAACAGGAAACATGTAGAACAAACTCAAACAGTCATGGATTACAAAAGTTCTAGGACGTTTGAGAAAAAAGTGGAATTTTTGTGCAGTTGGACGTGATTTTTCTGTGTTTGCCTCTTGTGACATCATGACCTTGGTCATGAATATGCATATTTTCATTAGCATAAAAACTAAAAATCGTTGTTTAACCCCAAAACAAGCTCCAAATAGGATTTTTACGAATGTAACTGAGTATATGGGTTTATAGCATATATTTAAATGATAAAAATCCCAAATAAGGGCCCTTTAAAACGCGCTTTCATTTCAAATTTTGTGCCACCATAATTTGCAAGAATTATTTCCCTTTCTGTAGATTCGTCGACTGTTGTACAGCTGGATATAGTAGGCATGCTTACTCGACAGTCCTCTACATATGTTTATAAAGGAACTCCTTGGGCATCCAGTTTAGCTGTCGATGGAAACACCAATACAGATGTTGTGAAGGGAATGTCATGTTCACACACAAGTAAGAACAAATAGACCATATCGAATATCCGCCGTTTCGTGGGGCAGTTTCTTTGTTCCTGGAGGACATGCGTGGTTGCACATATGTGACCAGCTCCAGCAAAACCCAACACTTGTGATGAAAATTCAAAATTTAAGTTTTGGTATCAGCTTACTGTATGACAATAGCAGTTAATTTTGTGACATTTCACTTTCCACCCACTCCTGTATTCCGCTATACTGCACATCCCCCAATTGATTAATCATAACAAATGACACATCATTGTAAAGAAGAATAACGGGGCTTTCTAATGATACCAAATTCAGGGAAAATGACATGGTCACAAGACAGAAATTGTTGGTCAAACTCGAGTTTCTGAACTTTTTAAGGAGTTTATAAATTGCAGTACTAGTGCCACTAATGGTTTATATTCTTTGTGTTTCAGTAGGAGGGAGGAACAATCCTTGGTGGTACGTTGATCTCGGGAAGACTCACAATATTAAATTGGTCAAAATTGTTAACCGTGGAGATGCAGGTGCCAGTGAGTATAAAACCATAAAGGGACACACCGGCTTCGTTGGGCTATTTTGGACTCGAAATAGACCCATACATTACTCCGAAGCACTTTCCAGAGTAAATTAGATATATCCTGAAAAGACGCCGTCAAATTTGGCCGTTTTTGAGCATTTTTCAAAAATCCAAGATCACGTGACTTTTGGTTCCGAAAAGTCACGTGGTCTTGTGAGTTAGTTGTATTTCCATCTGTAGAAATCAGCGCGAAGTGCGAGTTGCTTTTGTCATTTGCGGTTGGTTTCTCTTCTTGTTGGAAAATAATGTCTTTCCTTTTGCTTGGAGGATGGGAATGTGTCGATGCACTTTTGACAATAGCAATGCATTTTGTGACATTTCCCTTTACACCCGCCCCTGTATTCAGCTGTGCTGCACATCCCCCAATTGCTTAATCATAACCAATGACACATCATCGTAAAGAGGAATAACGGGGCTTTCCAATGATACAAAATTCAAGGAAAATGATTTGGCAACTAGATAATTCGTCGGTCAAACTTGAGTTTCCGAACCTTTTCCGATTTTATTATTTAAATTTGCAAGAGGAAACGACTGCATTTGACAAGTGTACATGATATCGGCATAAACTTTTTAAAATTACAGATAGTCGTCTGGCTGGAGCTCGTGTGTATGTCGAGACGCAATTGTCCAACCCCATTCAAATAACGGATTTGACTAACATCTGTGGATCTCCAGTAACTGTTCAACAAGCAGAGGTGCCAGGAGCTACTGTGCCCGTTGAGTGTGACCAACCCATAAACGGCAGATACATTGCCATTGCCATACCGCGCGACAACGTCGTACTGCAACTTTGTGAGGTTATGGTCTGGGAAGGTATGTACTCCAACAAAAATTCTTTACAAAGTAGATAAACTATAGGTCAGCCATATTGTACCATGGTCAAACATTCCTTAATTAAAATAAATATACTGAAACGCAAAAGAAACTTACCACTTGTTTAAAATGTAATGAAATTGTAACAGTTCAAAATAAAACAAACCAACAATTGCTAATTGAAACATTGGCATTTTATTGATGACATGTCAAGTTTTCGACCAAGATACACCATCTCATCAGTTTGTTCTAAAGTAAAGAACAGAAGAGGGTGCAATGTCAGTCCCCTTTCAATAGCGTGTGTGGCCACCATTGATTTGGATACAGGCAGTGCATCGTCGGCGCATACTGCCTACCAGTCTTTGATCCCGCGACAATCGTGGCATGTTGCTTGAAATGCCCATTTTGCACTTGGCTTTTTAAAGCCAACATCAAGACATCACGTGCAGCTCATTACAATCATCCCATACCAGACAGTCAAAATTTAAGTTTTGGTATCAGCTTAGTGTGCATACAAAAAGGTATCTTTTAAAACATGTTTGAGGAAATTCTGATAATTTTTGGCAAAGTTATGACCAATTAAAGTATATGACAGATCAGAAAAAGTGAAATGGAGCTATTGGTCTTTAAAGTTTGACAAACTAGTTGATTATTTAATTTTGTCAATAATATGAGGAATTTTGAGACAATTCAAACAACAAAACAAATCTTGAATGTATCCCGATGTTGATTCTGCCAAATTTTCAAGTTGGTCCCAGAGGCCATTTGTTAAGGTTGTGGGCCCATATCACGTAATGGGAAATGCCGAGAAGCGTCGGGTTTTGCCAGAGTCGGTCACATATTGTAAATTCTTTAAATCGGTTTGCTAATTAGTAACATTCCCTCTTCATAAAACAGAAATCGGCGAGTGCAAATCTAGTCCGTGTAAGAACGGCGCTACTTGTGTCGATGGAGTCAACCAGTTTACTTGTACATGTGCTGCTGGATTTACCGGACCGACCTGTGGGGTTGGTATGTATCCAGCAACATTTCGATCTTGAATCGATTTATTTATTAAAGTTTTCCATCTTAATTTTTTACTTTTTGTATCCATCAACATTGCCTCTTTAAATATACTTCATACCAGAAATTACCAGCACTTAAATTTTCACTTTCCGACAATTTCATCCATTTATACAGATATATCGATGAGTGTATAGGCGATCCCTGCAAGAATGGTGCAACTTGTACACACGGTGTCGACACGTTTGCCTGCAAGTGTGCACCTGGTTATACCGGAACGACCTGCAAAACTGCTCTGAAACGATACCAAACTTTAAAATCTGCCCCAAAATGAATGCTAAACTAAAATTCTGAGGTCCAATTTTCATTCTGACTTTCCACCCCGTCTGCAGATTTGTCGACGGTTGAACCTGGCCAGCTGGTGATCGTAGGCAAACCCACTCGGCAGTCCTCCACTTATACAGATTTTGAGGATTCTTTTACGTCAAGTTTGGCCGTTGATGGAAATACCAACTCCAACCTCAACGAGGGAAAGTCGTGCTCATACACAGGTAAGCCCTTAATACATCCTTTGCATGGCAGCGCCATCTTGGGGCCAACCACATTATCAGTATAGAGCAAGTTCAGGCAGGCAACTATAGTGGGGTACCGTGGCCGAGCGGTTTAGGTCATTGACTCGCAATCATAGGTGAGAACTTGGGGTTGCAGGTTCGAACCTCCCCCCCCCCCCCTGGCTGCGGTACCTGTGCCCTTGGGCAAGGCACTCGACCACACTTGCTCCATCCTTCGGAAGGGATGTAAAGCCGTTGGTCCAGTGTGTTAGGTAATGGTAACGCACTTTAAAGATCCAAGAGCATTCTTTCGTGAAGAGCAAGGGGATTCCCCGGTGTCTCTGGTCAGTTCTAAATAATCATGGGTTCCCTCACGCTTGACAGTGCAATGATGAGCACTACTGAGGAATCCATGGTATAAATACCAGAAAGAAATAACTAATGTTCCCCTTTTTGAATTTCAGATGGCGAGACCAATCCATGGTGGTACGTTGATCTTGAAGACACTCACACGATTAAAACGGTTAAAATCGTGAACCGTCTAAGTTCTCTAAACGGTAAGTTAATGTGCTCCAAATTTCAATTGTTTTACATTACTTATAGAAACGAGTTCTTAAAATGTTCAAAGTAAAAAAAAAAAGTAACAGTTGACTTTATTTTTAACTTTCTACAAATAATAGATATTTATAACAGCGCCTTAAAGGTACAGGCTCGTTAGCAATGCATGCGCGCGCGCGCGCCAAATTCGTGCTACGAAATATGCAGCTCCAAGCACTTCACAGACTACAACACCACGAAAAAAGAAATTACAAAAGTAGGTTAGGATAGTCTTATAAATTGGCTAGGGTCCTCTGCGCTGATAAAAATGATGTTTATGGTGTTTTTGCGCCACTCGTGCTGCATTTCGCCGTAGCTCTGTGCACAAAATTGAGGACTTCAGTAATCAAAATAGAGATCCACTTTTTGGTTACCTCAACCTGAGGCTGTGATTGGTCAATTCCAAAAATGGGCGGAGCTTGCTGGATCTGTCTATTATGACATCAAGGTTTAAAGAGAGTGAATCTGGTCCTTGTTTATACAAGGAAACGAGTTAATCATGTTGTATTGCCAAGACATTTTAAGAAAAGATGCATTTTCATACCACTAAAAACACATTAACTTGCAGGTCGCCGTCTGGCCGGAGCTCTGGTGTTCGTCGAGACGGTTTTGCCCGACCCTCTTAACATATTGGAGTTGACTAACATCTGCGGTTCCGCAGTGACTATGGAGCAGGCTAAGGTTGGAGGTGCAACTGTGCCCATTGAGTGCGATCCTCCAATAAACGGCAGATACGTTGTTATTGGAATACCCAAGGACGCCGCCTTTCTGCAACTTTGTGAGGTTATGGTCTGGGAAGGTACTTAAATAAATGAATTATAGATCAGCAATATTATACCAGTTTGACTTTCCCTTTAGCCTTGTTTTACAAAAATAGCATCCGATGTACTAACGCAAAAAATCGGTATCCAGATGACCAGACTGAATTTGTCGGAACTCGGTATCCGAGACCTCCAGAAATTTCCAATATGTAGAAATATTTAAAAATAGTATACATGATTGGTAAACTGCTACAAATAGTTGTATCCCCCCGTGTAATTGAAGATATGCATGATTAAAACCAACCTGAGCAAAAACCAGCTCCGTACTTCGTCTAACTTTTAAGAAAACGGTCAAAAAAGGGTTTGCAGTCATTTCGCCCCTGAACCACGGCCTGTGCACGAAGTGGTTTTGGGGCAAAGTAGCATTTGTGCGATGTAGTGTTTGGACGGAGTGGTTTTGGGGCGAAATGATTTACATCTCGCGAGACGAAAAATAGTTTTGCTCATTTCTCAAAGACTATAGCACTTCAGGTGAAGTTTTCTGCCGTCATGTTTATATCGTGTAAATTTCTGATTCCGAGATGCCAATCATGTGTACTGCCTTTAACTTGAAAGAATTCAAATCTTCTGGTTCATAGATTATTTTTATTTTAGTCCAACTCTATAAACTGTATACTCCAAAGGGTTAATACAGATATTTAATCGCTCTTAGATATTGACGAGTGCAAACCTAATCCTTGCAAGAACGGCGCTGCTTGTGTAAACGGAGTCGACGAATTCAGTTGCACGTGTACTGCTGGATTTACTGGAACACTCTGTGATGACTGTAAGTTATTTTACTTTGAAATTCTTGGTTTTTCCCCCTCCCCCAAGATATTGTCTCCCCTTCCCCAAGATATTGTGAAAAAGAAGATGCAACTTATGTGAATTTAACTTTCAGATATTGATGAGTGCGAGTCCAGTCCGTGTAAGAACGGTGCTAATTGTGTAGATGGAGTCAACCAGTTTACTTGTACATGTGCTGCTGGATTTACTGGTCCGACCTGTGACACTGGTGAGGGGTAAAATTGATTGTCTTTTGCAAACTTTGAAGAGTATTTTGTTTTTATAATCTTATTCTGTCTTTTTTTTGTAGCGGCTTGCTAATTACTAACATTCCCTCGTCATAAAACAGATATCGACGAATGCGAATCCAGTCCATGTAAGAACGGCGGTGCTTGTGAGGACGGAGTCAACCAGTTTACTTGTACATGTGCTTCTGGATTTACCGGACCGACCTGTGAGACTGGTATGTATCCAACAACATTGTCGCTTTTAAAGGCACAGGCTCGTCGGCAATGCGCGCGACCCAAATTCGTTCCACAAAATACGCAGCTCTATTTTAAAGGCATGAAGCTGCGTATTTCATTTCACGAATTTGGCGCCCGCGCATTGCCGACGAGCCTGTGCCTTTAAATGTACTTCATACCAGAAATTACTAGCACTTCAATTTTCACTTTCCGACAATTTCATCAATTTATACAGATATCGACGAGTGTAAAGGCGATCCCTGCAAGAATGGTGGAACTTGTACACACGGAGTCGACACGTTTGCCTGCAAGTGTGCAGCTGGTTATACCGGAACGACCTGCGAAACAGGTTTGTGGGAAACATTTATCAAAACTTTTACTGGAGCAAGAAATGTTCAGTTTTTGCTACATTTATAGTAAGTTAAGTTCCTCAAACTACAGTACAATATGTGATGAGTTTTCTCAATTAATTTGTGAATTTGTACAATTATTTTAGATATTGACGAATGCGAGTCCAGTCCATGTAAGAATGGCGGTGCTTGTGAGGACGGAGTCGACCAGTTTACTTGTACATGTGCTGCTGGATTTAACGGACCGACCTGTGAGACTGGTATGTATTCAACAACAATATCACTTCAAATGTACTTCATACCAGAAATTACAAGCACTTCAATTTTCACTTTCCGACAATTTCCTCCATTGATACAGATATCGACGAGTGTATAGGCGATCCCTGCAAGAATGGTGGAATTTGTACACACGGAGTCGACACGTTTGCCTGCAAGTGTGCAGCTGGTTATACCGGAACGACCTGCGAAACTGGTTTGTATCCATCAATATCGTTTTGAATGTACAGTGGACTGGCGAATAAAGGATGTCACTGAGCAGGAGAAAGTGACGCTATGTGGACTAGTCTATATGCTTCAAGTTACGAGACCGAGTGACTCTCCCCCCCCCCCCCTCTCCCCCCCACCTCTACCGCCCCTATACCTCAACACTCTTCCTTTTTGTTAACGCACGATTTCCCACGTTCAGACAATTTCTCCCCTTATACAGATATCGACGAGTGTAAAGGCGATCCCTGCAAGAATGGTGGAACTTGTACACACGGTGTCGACACATTTACCTGCAAGTGTGTACCTGGTTATACCGGAACGACCTGCGAAACAGGTTTGTATTATAGTACAAACAAAAATAAAGCTCCATTTTATTTAAAGAAATGAACAAACTTACCAACTTTTCAATTTCAATTTGAAGTTGCGCTGTACGATTTTAGGCAAATGAAACTATCCAAGGACAAATGAAACTATTTTTTCAATGCATAGTTCCGAGATTGCCCAGTTAACCCTGCCCCTTAGATATTGTTGCTATGCGCTCACAAGCCATCGCAAAAAAATGGCGAGACAACGTACAAAGCAACGGGACTCGGCATGGAAAGCACAGATTCATTGGAGAAAACTCGAAGGTATTTATGTTTTAGGGTCGACAGTTACCGTAGCACACACACTGAGCGAAGGGCTAGTAATGCAAGGATGACATATATTCATAAAAATGCGCTTTCCTACCTTTGAACAGCGAATCGCCCGACATTGAAACCAAAATTCACCCGGTCACTGGCGCATACAACATACAAACTGTATGGGCAGAAAATCGCGTGATTGTTTGTGATGATTCCATCACTTTGACCTTTGTGGGCGCCGTCTGCTAGCTCTGTTCTGATTGGTCGGCAGGTTCGGCTTGATTGACAGGTCGGAACTATGCATTATTCAGCATTTACCATCCTTCAATAAATCTATTCATTTAATAACGATCGTTTTGATTTTAAAAAGTTGCCTACACTCGCTTTTCACCTTCATGCGAGTCATGTTTGGTCTACCAAAATTTAGATATACAAGAGTGCGAATCCAGTCCGTGCAAGAATGGCGGTGCTTGTGAGGACGGAGTCGACCAGTTTACTTGTACATGTGCTGCTGGATTTACCGGAGCGCTCTGTGAGACTGGTATGTATCTTATCGGTGTCACTTTGAATGTACATAACATTACATACCTAATGTGGACTGGCAAACACACTTGGCAGGAGAAAGTGACGTTATGTGGACTAGCACACGTCTAGTCTATATGCTTCAAGATGTGAGACAGTGACTCCGCCTGCACCCCCTACCACTCCTATACCTCAACACACTCTTCCATTTGGTTAACGTACGACTCCCCCCAAAGCCTGAAAGGAAATTCCTTAGATGTTTGACACACACAAGAGAAACAATGGAAGGGGGAGTCACTCAGTCTTGCAATGGAAGGGGGAGTCACTCAGTCTTGCAATGGAAGGGGGAGTCGCTCAGTCTTGCAATGGAAGGGGGAGTCGCTCAGTCTTGCAATGGAAGGGGGAGTCGCTCAGTCTTGCAATGGAAGGGGGAGTCGCTCAGTCTTGCAATGGAAGGGGGGTCACTCAGTCTTGCAATGGAAGGGGGAGTCGCTCAGTCTTGCAATGGAAGGGGGAGTCGCTCAGTCTTGCAATGGAAGGGGGAGTCACTCAGTCTTGCAATGGAAGGGGGAGTCGCTCAGTCTTGCAATGGAAGGGGGAGTCGCTCAGTCTTGCAATGGAAGGGGGGTCACTCAGTCTTGCAATGGAAGGGGGAGTCGCTCAGTCTTGCAATGGAAGGGGGAGTCACTCAGTCTTGCAATGGAAGGGGGAGTCGCTCAGTCTTGCAATGGAAGGGGGGTCACTCAGTCTTGCAATGGAAGGGGGAGTCGCTCAGTCTTGCAATGGAAGGGGGAGTCACTCAGTCTTGCAATGGAAGGGGGAGTCGCTCAGTCTTGCAATGGAAGGGGGAGTCACTCAGTCTTGCAATGGAAGGGGGAGTCGCTCAGTCTTGCAATGGAAGGGGGGTCACTCAGTCTTGCAATGGAAGGGGGAGTCGCTCAGTCTTGCAATGGAAGGGGGGTCACTCAGTCTTGCAATGGAAGGGGGAGTCGCTCAGTCTTGCAATGGAAGGGGGAGTCACTCAGTCTTGCAATGGAAGGGGGAGTCGCTCAGTCTTGCAATGGAAGGGGGAGTCGCTCAGTCTTGCAATGGAAGGGGGAGTCGCTCAGTCTTGCAATGGAAGGGGGAGTCGCTCAGTCTTGCAATGGAAGGGGGAGTCGCTCAGTCTTGCAATGGAAGGGGAGTCACTCAGTCTTGCAATGGAAGGGGAGTCGCTCAGTCTTGCAATGGAAGGGGGAGTCGCTCAGTCTTGCAATGGAAGGGGGAGTCGCTCAGTCTTGCAATGGAAGGGGGAGTCGCTCAGTCTTGCAATGGAAGGGGGAGTCGCTCAGTCTTGCAATGGAAGGGGGAGTCGCTCAGTCTTGCAATGGAAGGGGGAGTCGCTCAGTCTTGCAATGGAAGGGGGAGTCGCTCAGTCTTGCAATGGAAGGGGGAGTCGCTCAGTCTTGCAATGGAAGGGGGAGTCGCTCAGTCTTGCAATGGAAGGGGGAGTCACTCAGTCTTGCAATGGAAGGGGGAGTCGCTCAGTCTTGCAATGGAAGGGGGAGTCGCTCAGTCTTGCAATGGAAGGGGGAGTCGCTCAGTCTTGCAATGGAAGGGGGAGTCGCTCAGTCTTGCAATGGAAGGGGGAGTCGCTCAGTCTTGCAATGGAAGGGGGAGTCGCTCAGTCTTGCAATGGAAGGGGGAGTCGCTCAGTCTTGCAATGGAAGGGGGAGTCGCTCAGTCTTGCAATGGAAGGGGGAGTCGCTCAGTCTTGCAATGGAAGGGGGAGTCGCTCAGTCTTGCAATGGAAGGGGGAGTCGCTCAGTCTTGCAATGGAAGGGGGAGTCGCTCAGTCTTGCAATGGAAGGGGGAGTCGCTCAGTCTTGCAATGGAAGGGGGAGTCGCTCAGTCTTGCAATGGAAGGGGGAGTCGCTCAGTCTTGCAATGGAAGGGGGAGTCGCTCAGTCTTGCAATGGAAGGGGGAGTCGCTCAGTCTTGCAATGGAAGGGGGAGTCGCTCAGTCTTGCAATGGAAGGGGGAGTCGCTCAGTCTTGCAATGGAAGGGGGGTCACTCAGTCTTGCAATGGAAGGGGGAGTCGCTCAGTCTTGCAATGGAAGGGGGAGTCGCTCAGTCTTGCAATGGAAGGGGGAGTCGCTCAGTCTTGCAATGGAAGGGGGAGTCGCTCAGTCTTGCAATGGAAGGGGGAGTCGCTCAGTCTTGCAATGGAAGGGGGAGTCGCTCAGTCTTGCAATGGAAGGGGAGTCACTCAGTCTTGCAATGGAAGGGGAGTCACTCAGTCTTGCAATGGAAGGGGAGTCGCTCAGTCTTGCAATGGAAGGGGGAGTCGCTCAGTCTTGCAATGGAAGGGGGAGTCGCTCAGTCTTGCAATGGAAGGGGGAGTCGCTCAGTCTTGCAATGGAAGGGGGGTCACTCAGTCTTGCAATGGAAGGGGGAGTCGCTCAGTCTTGCAATGGAAGGGGGAGTCGCTCAGTCTTGCAATGGAAGGGGGAGTCGCTCAGTCTTGCAATGGAAGGGGGAGTCGCTCAGTCTTGCAATGGAAGGGGGAGTCGCTCAGTCTTGCAATGGAAGGGGGAGTCGCTCAGTCTTGCAATGGAAGGGGGAGTCGCTCAGTCTTGCAATGGAAGGGGGGTCACTCAGTCTTGCAATGGAAGGGGGAGTCGCTCAGTCTTGCAATGGAAGGGGGAGTCGCTCAGTCTTGCAATGGAAGGGGGAGTCGCTCAGTCTTGCAATGGAAGGGGGAGTCGCTCAGTCTTGCAATGGAAGGGGAGTCGCTCAGTCTTGCAATGGAAGGGGAGTCGCTCAGTCTTGCAATGGAAGGGGGAGTCGCTCAGTCTTGCAATGGAAGGGGGAGTCGCTCAGTCTTGCAATGGAAGGGGGAGTCACTCAGTCTTGCAATGGAAGGGGAGTCGCTCAGTCTTGCAATGGAAGGGGGAGTCGCTCAGTCTTGCAATGGAAGGGGGAGTCGCTCAGTCTTGCAATGGAAGGGGAGTCACTCAGTCTTGCAATGGAAGGGGAGTCACTCAGTCTTGCAATGGAAGGGGAGTCGCTCAGTCTTGCAATGGAAGGGGGAGTCGCTCAGTCTTGCAATGGAAGGGGGAGTCGCTCAGTCTTGCAATGGAAGGGGAGTCACTCAGTCTTGCAATGGAAGGGGAGTCACTCAGTCTTGCAATGGAAGGGGGAGTCACTCAGTCTTGCAATGGAAGGGGAGTCACTCAGTCTTGCAATGGAAGGGGGGTCACTCAGTCTTGCAATGGAAGGGGGAGTCACTCAGTCTTGCAATGGAAGGGGGAGTCGCTCAGTCTTGCAATGGAAGGGGGAGTCGCTCAGTCTTGCAATGGAAGGGGGAGTCGCTCAGTCTTGCAATGGAAGGGGGAGTCACTCAGTCTTGCAATGGAAGGGGAGTCGCTCAGTCTTGCAATGGAAGGGGGAGTCACTCAGTCTTGCAATGGAAGGGGAGTCGCTCAGTCTTGCAATGGAAGGGGAGTCGCTCAGTCTTGCAATGGAAGGGGAGTCGCTCAGTCTTGCAATGGAAGGGGGAGTCGCTCAGTCTTGCAATGGAAGGGGGAGTCGCTCAGTCTTGCAATGGAAGGGGGAGTCGCTCAGTCTTGCAATGGAAGGGGAGTCGCTCAGTCTTGCAATGGAAGGGGGAGTCGCTCAGTCTTGCAATGGAAGGGGAGTCGCTCAGTCTTGCAATGGAAGGGGAGTCGCTCAGTCTTGCAATGGAAGGGGGAGTCGCTCAGTCTTGCAATGGAAGGGGGAGTCACTCAGTCTTGCAATGGAAGGGGAGTCACTCAGTCTTGCAATGGAAGGGGGAGTCACTCAGTCTTGCAATGGAAGGGGGAGTCACTCAGTCTTGCAATGGAAGGGGGAGTCACTCAGTCTTGCAATGGAAGGGGAGTCGCTCAGTCTTGCAATGGAAGGGGGAGTCGCTCAGTCTTGCAATGGAAGGGGAGTCGCTCAGTCTTGCAATGGAAGGGGAGTCACTCAGTCTTGCAATGGAAGGGGAGTCACTCAGTCTTGCAATGGAAGGGGAGTCACTCAGTCTTGCAATGGAAGGGGGAGTCACTCAGTCTTGCAATGGAAGGGGGGTCACTCAGTCTTGCAATGGAAGGGGGAGTCGCTCAGTCTTGCAATGGAAGGGGAGTCACTCAGTCTTGCAATGGAAGGGGGAGTCGCTCAGTCTTGCAATGGAAGGGGAGTCGCTCAGTCTTGCAATGGAAGGGGAGTCGCTCAGTCTTGCAATGGAAGGGGAGTCACTCAGTCTTGCAATGGAAGGGGGAGTCACTCAGTCTTGCAATGGAAGGGGAGTCGCTCAGTCTTGCAATGGAAGGGGGAGTCGCTCAGTCTTGCAATGGAAGGGGGAGTCACTCAGTCTTGCAATGGAAGGGGAGTCGCTCAGTCTTGCAATGGAAGGGGAGTCACTCAGTCTTGCAATGGAAGGGGGAGTCGCTCAGTCTTGCAATGGAAGGGGGAGTCACTCAGTCTTGCAATGGAAGGGGAGTCACTCAGTCTTGCAATGGAAGGGGGAGTCACTCAGTCTTGCAATGGAAGGGGAGTCACTCAGTCTTGCAATGGAAGGGGGAGTCACTCAGTCTTGCAATGGAAGGGGGGTCACTCAGTCTTGCAATGGAAGGGGGAGTCGCTCAGTCTTGCAATGGAAGGGGGAGTCGCTCAGTCTTGCAATGGAAGGGGGAGTCGCTCAGTCTTGCAATGGAAGGGGGAGTCACTCAGTCTTGCAATGGAAGGGGAGTCACTCAGTCTTGCAATGGAAGGGGGAGTCACTCAGTCTTGCAATGGAAGGGGAGTCACTCAGTCTTGCAATGGAAGGGGAGTCACTCAGTCTTGCAATGGAAGGGGGAGTCACTCAGTCTTGCAATGGAAGGGGGGTCACTCAGTCTTGCAATGGAAGGGGGAGTCGCTCAGTCTTGCAATGGAAGGGGAGTCACTCAGTCTTGCAATGGAAGGGGGGTCACTCAGTCTTGCAATGGAAGGGGGAGTCACTCAGTCTTGCAATGGAAGGGGGAGTCACTCAGTCTTGCAATGGAAGGGGGGTCACTCAGTCTTGCAATGGAAGGGGGAGTCACTCAGTCTTGCAATGGAAAGGGGAGTCACTCAGTCTTGCAATGGAAGGGGGAGTCACTCAGTCTTGCAATGGAAGGGGGAGTCACTCAGTCTTGCAATGGAAGGGGGAGTCACTCAGTCTTGCAATGGAAGGGGGAGTCACTCAGTCTTGCAATGGAAGGGGAGTCACTCAGTCTTGCAATGGAAGGGGGGTCACTCAGTCTTGCAATGGAAGGGGGAGTCGCTCAGTCTTGCAATGGAAGGGGGAGTCGCTCAGTCTTGCAATGGAAGGGGAGTCGCTCAGTCTTGCAATGGAAGGGGAGTCGCTCAGTCTTGCAATGGAAGGGGGAGTCGCTCAGTCTTGCAATGGAAGGGGAGTCGCTCAGTCTTGCAATGGAAGGGGAGTCGCTCAGTCTTGCAATGGAAGGGGAGTCGCTCAGTCTTGCAATGGAAGGGGGAGTCGCTCAGTCTTGCAATGGAAGGGGGAGTCGCTCAGTCTTGCAATGGAAGGGGGAGTCGCTCAGTCTTGCAATGGAAGGGGAGTCGCTCAGTCTTGCAATGGAAGGGGAGTCACTCAGTCTTGCAATGGAAGGGGGAGTCACTCAGTCTTGCAATGGAAGGGGAGTCGCTCAGTCTTGCAATGGAAGGGGAGTCGCTCAGTCTTGCAATGGAAGGGGAGTCGCTCAGTCTTGCAATGGAAGGGGGAGTCGCTCAGTCTTGCAATGGAAGGGGAGTCACTCAGTCTTGCAATGGAAGGGGAGTCACTCAGTCTTGCAATGGAAGGGGGAGTCGCTCAGTCTTGCAATGGAAGGGGGAGTCGCTCAGTCTTGCAATGGAAGGGGAGTCGCTCAGTCTTGCAATGGAAGGGGGAGTCACTCAGTCTTGCAATGGAAGGGGGAGTCGCTCAGTCTTGCAATGGAAGGGGAGTCACTCAGTCTTGCAATGGAAGGGGGAGTCGCTCAGTCTTGCAATGGAAGGGGGGTCACTCAGTCTTGCAATGGAAGGGGAGTCACTCAGTCTTGCAATGGAAGGGGGAGTCGCTCAGTCTTGCAATGGAAGGGGGAGTCGCTCAGTCTTGCAATGGAAGGGGGAGTCGCTCAGTCTTGCAATGGAAGGGGGAGTCGCTCAGTCTTGCAATGGAAGGGGGAGTCGCTCAGTCTTGCAATGGAAGGGGAGTCACTCAGTCTTGCAATGGAAGGGGGAGTCACTCAGTCTTGCAATGGAAGGGGGAGTCGCTCAGTCTTGCAATGGAAGGGGGAGTCACTCAGTCTTGCAATGGAAGGGGAGTCACTCAGTCTTATATGCCAGTCGAGTTGTCGAAACTTGAAAAAAAAGTTGGGTGTCGGGGTTAAGATTTAGGGCACAGTTTAGATGAGAACTATTTTTATTTTGTAAGTGGTTTTTGTTTTCTTAACTACACGAACAAAAACGAATGTCTAGTTAGTATGGAACATATAAACTCCTTAAAAGAAGTTTGGAAAGTCAAATTTGACTGACAATTTCTCTCTTGTTACTCAATCATTTCCCTTGAATTTGGTATAATTGGAAAGCCCTGTTATTCCTCTTCAGGATGATGTGTCATTTGTTATGATTAATCAATTGGGGGATATGCAGTATAGCGGAATACAGGGGCGGGTGGAAAGTGAAATTGTCATGCAGTGCATTCCCCTTTTGCTTGGAGGATGGGAATGTGTCAATGCACTTCTTGACAATAGCAATGCATTTTGACTTTCAGATATTGACGAGTGCGAGTCCAGTCCGTGTAAGAATGGCGGTAATTGTAAGGACGGTGTCAACCAGTTTACTTGTACATGTGCTGCTGGATTTACTGGACCGACCTGTGACACTGGTGAGGGGTAAAATTGATGATTACGTCTTTCGCAAACTTTGAAGATTATTTTGCCTTTATAATATACGGTCATTTCTTTGAATCAGCTTACTAATTACTAACATTCCCTCATCATAAAACAGATATCGACGAATGCGAATCCAGTCCGTGCAAGTATGGTGCTGCTTGTGTAGATGGAGTCGACCAGTTTACTTGTACATGTGCTGCTGGATTTACCGGACCGACCTGTGAGACTGGTATGTATTCAACAACATTGTCACTTTAAAGGCACAGGCTCGTCGGCAATGCGCGCGACCCAAATTCGTTCCACAAAATAGCACATTCGTTCCAAAAAAAAGGCATGAAGCTGCGTATTTCATTTTACGAATTTGGCGCGCGCGCGCATTGCTGACGAGCCTATGCCTTTAAATGTACTTCATACCAGAAATTACAAGCACTTCAATGTTCACTTTCCGACAATTTCATCCATTTATACAGATATCGACGAGTGTATAGGCGATCCCTGCAAGAATGGTGGAACTTGTACACACGGTGTCGACACGTTTGTCTGCAAGTGTGCAGCTGGTTATACCGGAACGACCTGCGAAACTGGTATGTATCCATCAATATCGTTTTGAATGTACAGTGGACTGGCGAAATAAGGATGTCATTTAGCAGGAGAAAGTGACGCTATGTGGACTAGTCTATATGCTTCAAGTTACGAGACCAAGTGACTCCCCCTCCCCCCTCCCGACCCCTACCACCCCTATGCCTCGACACACTCTTCCCTTTTGATAACGCACGATTCCCCACGTTCAGACAATTTCTCCCCTTATCCAGATATCGACGAGTGTAAAGGCGATCCCTGCAAGAATGGTGGAACTTGTACACACGGTGTCGACACATTTACCTGCAAGTGTGCCGCTGGTTATGCCGGAACGACCTGTGAAACGGGTTTGTATTATAGTTTTTAAAAAAGCTCTATTCTATATTTAAAGACGTGAACAAATCCCATGTGGCTTGCGTCATGCACTCGGTGGCGCACATCATACTGCATGTGCGCGCTATCCATAAAAATGCATCGCGTTGAAACGCGCACACGCAGTACACAGTGCCCATGCATTTTGGACCGCATAGATGCGAACCAAAAATAAGTAAATCGTTTACAAACGATCGAAATAATTTCATCTTTACAGATTATTTTCTGGTAAAATTATATCATTTTGAGCGGAAACCTTTCATTGGGTAGTTGCTATTAATTCAATCTTTACTTTTAGAACTTTTCCCCTGTAAACTCGTCG
The DNA here is from genome assembly GCA_037783545.1 of Henricia sp. BOLD:AAB3569. Lineage (NCBI taxonomy): Eukaryota > Metazoa > Echinodermata > Asteroidea > Spinulosida > Echinasteridae > Henricia > Henricia sp. BOLD:AAB3569. The sequence goes on from JBBELK010000138.1 coordinate 21,893, forward strand.
ATTACTTTTTGGAGTCATTGCAAATGATACACTAGGCCTTTAAGTTAACTACACTCGATTACATTTGTTTTTGCCTTACAATTAATCACGCGAATCGTGTCTGGTCTGCCAAAATTTAGATGTACAAGAGTGTGAATCCAGTCCATGCAAGAATGGCGCTGCTTGTGTAGATGGGGTCAACCAGTTTACTTGTACATGTGCTGCTGGATTTACTGGACCGACCTGTGAAACTGGTATGTATCCAACAACATTTAGAATAAGTTTGTTTGTTTTTGTCTTTGTTAATTTCCTGCCTTATTTTAGTAACTTTTTTGTTTGTTTAACACTTGCAAGATCTAGAATATAATGTAGATATTTATCGTCCATTCCAGATATCGATGAGTGCGAAACCCAACCCTGTCAGCACGGCATATGCCTGGACAAAGCCAATGGCTTCACGTGTCAATGCACCCCAGGGTACGAGGGAGAACTCTGTGAAATCGGTAGGTTAATACCATTCCGTTTTTCAGCTTCATTTGAAAATTGACGTTTATTAAATTTATTTTTAATTTAGTTAATATAAAATTGGTTTTTAAAAAAGCATTGCTTTCATTTTTATTATCAAAGATATTGACGAGTGTAAAAGCGATCCCTGCAAGAATGGTGGAACTTGTACACAAGGTGTCGACATGTTTGCCTGCAAGTGTGCAGCTGGTTATACCGGAACGACCTGCGAAACAGGTTTGTTGGAAAAAAATATTCTGAAAGACTTTCTATAAACTTGACTTGTCGTGGTTTTTTTTTATTCTGTTCAACAGTTTGAGAGGGTTTTTCTGTAATTTTTTTCCCAAGATATTAACGATTGTCGTTCCATACCCTGCCAACACGGCATCTGCCTGGAGAAACCCAATGGCTTCATGTGTCAATGCAGCCTAGGCTACGAGGGAGAAAGCTGTGAAATCAGTAAGTTTTGTCTCAACTTAAAGCTCAAAATACAAAGTCCAATTTGTGACATCCCTGGTCCAACACTCAAAAGCAGCCATCGATAGCCCGCAAGCAAAATGACAAAATAATCGGTTGCACTAATCACTGTCGGGAGAAAAATGAAGAAAATTACCCAAACTTTAATTTTTAAATATTTAAACGCTATATCTGAAAATTATTTTTATGTAATTAATTTAACCTTTTCAAATTAAACTTTAAAAATTAACCCTTAAGATCAAACTTTTCAGAAAAAAATTAACTTTTAAAGAAATAATTCAAAAAAATAAACCGGTGCAAAGACTCAATTGCTGTTTCAGAAACTGTCTTATGTAATTCATCTCATTTTGTTGCCACTTCTAGATATTGACGAGTGCAAGAGTGGCCCGTGCCAACATGGCGGCGAGTGCATAGATGGCATAGAGAAAGTAACGTGTGTATGTCAGAGTGGATTCACTGGTATCCTTTGTGAAACTAGTGAGTATTGATCAAATATCTTGAAATTTTTAAATATAAAATATTTGACATTTTTCGGTAAAATGAACATGGTCTGCAGCCTACAATATTGATTACTATAATTGTACTCAAGTTGCAGAGATTTCAAATGGTCCTAGACAAGGTATTTTGCAACTATTTGCCAAAACAATTGAAATATTTTAATTAATTGCACACCAAAATATAAATTTAAACATGATTAGACCTATGACATGATGTTGTGCAATGTTTACCGCGGTGAAATGTGGTGACGAAATCTCTGCATCGCTAGTTTACACATCTATTGCAGGGCTATTTTCGCAGCCTTTTGAGGCCTTAAAAGTTAAAACCATCGTTCCGGCGTCCGTCGTGGGCTTAAAACTCGCGCAGGCACAACTAAGTTGACACGATCATTGATTTGGACGTTTTTTTGCTAGCGAAGCGGTTTGTAAAGTTCACAAAGTTACGTGCATAATACGCTAGGCGCTATGCATGCAACGCACGCAAACTAGAGATGCAGAAATTTCGTCCCCACTTTTCACCCATTATGCACCGCGGTAAACATTGCGTGACGTCATTACGTTTCAAGTCTTGCTTCATTTGCCCTGGGCAGTTTCCATTTTGGCATATTTAAGTCTGACAAACATGGGTGCCACTACCAACCGAGTAAGGATCTAATCCCTGTCTCATTTGTTATCTTTCTAAAATCCAGAAGTAACCCCTCCTCCACAATCTCTAGTACCACAGTTTCCATCTTCAGGTACGTGACTTCAACTTCTTGAAAAAACATTTACTTTAAAGATAGTATACATGATTGGTAAACTGCTACAAATAGTTTTATTCCCCTGTGTGATTGAAGATATGCATGATTAAAACCAACCTGAGCAAAAATCAGCTCCGTACTTCGTCTAACTTTTGAGAAAACAGTCAAAAAAGGGTTTGCAGTCATTTCGCCCCAAAACCATTTCGCCCTGAACCACGGCCTGTGCACGAAGTGGTTTTAGGGCGAAGTGGCACTTGGGCGATGTAGTGTTTGGACGAAGTAATTTGGGGCGAAATGGCACTCGGGCGAAGTGGTTTTGGGGCGAATTGAATTTTCGTCTCATGAGACGAAAACTAATTGTTTTACTCATTTCTCAAAGACTATAGCACTTCAGACAAAACCATTTCAGGGGAAGTTTTCTACGGTCATCATGTTTATATTGTGTAAGTTGGGTGTAAATCTGTGAACATTTCTGATTTTCGAGATTACCAATGATGTATACTGCCTTTAAAGGCCCTATGTATCATTTGCAAGATCAAACTTTTTACAGATTCGTGGAATAAGAGTGAAACATATCTAAGAAAGAATGTTGGTAAACTAACCTGAAGAAATTAGATGCATCAATGTTTCAAAAAAAAGGCCATTAGATCTCATAAAAAGAGAGGATCGTTTTTTCACAAGTTGGTTTCGGATATCCGTTTAGTATTTTTCAAAACGGATATTTACATTTCGGTAGTTTAAACGTTTAAACATTTACACGGTCGCAGCACTAGTGTTGAGTCATAGGGGCATTCATGGGGAGTCCTTGGGCCCCATATCGTGCTAGGTATAGCCCAGTTGCGCCATGGAATTGTCTGAAGTTTAACAAATTTAATGTCGTTTATTTACAGGTGGTATCCAGGTCTCGGCCATTCAGCTCCATTTGTCGGTGGAATACTGCATCAGAAAAGTTGTCGTTCACACACGCGGTGACTGTACAAGTGACCTTTTGACCGGTGCTGTCGTCCGCTGTGGCCGAAGCCCTTTTGGGATGTTTAATGGAATCTGCGGCGCTCCCCTGACGGCCAAGCGCGCCTTGGAACAACGTTCCTTCATTGACTTCAACTGTGACCCGCCGCTGTCTGCAAGCTACATCGCCGTGGATATGCCATCGATTCACATCTCGATGCAACAACTTTGTGAAATTACCATCCAAGAATCGACCCCAGGACCATGTTAAATCGATAACTCAAAAAGTTCGGAAAGTCAAGTTTGACTGACGATTTCTCTCTTGTTGCAAAATAATTTTCCTTGAATTTTATATCGTTGGAAAGCCCTGTTATTCCTCTTTACGATGATGTGTCATTTGTTATGATTTAGCAATTGGGGGATGTGCAGCACAGCTGAATACAGGGGCGGGTGTAAAGTGAAATGTCACAAAATTCACTGCTATTGTCATGCAGTGCATTCCCCTTTTGCTTGGAGGATGGGAATGTGTCAATGCACTTCTTGACAATAGCAATGCATTTTGTGACATTTCACTTTACACCCGCCCCTGTATTCAGCTGTGCTGCACATCTCCCAATTGCTTAATCATAACAAATGACACATCATCGTAGAGGAATAACAGGGCTTTCCAATGATATAAAAACATTTGCAACAAGAGAGAAATTGTCAGTCAAACTTGACTTTCCGAACTTTTTTGAGGAATTTATATTCTGTCGCTTGTAAATGTTGGAAATCTTTCAAATTTATTAGTCTAGATGTGCAATGGGCTTTTGTTCTGAAGTTGTTAAGGGCACTTTCACACCAAAGGTTGCCTTCAAACTGCCCAAACGGCCGACCTTGCGGGATTATTTAGACGCGGTGCCGTGTGTCTGGGGGATCCACTATGACCGGCCTCCTCGGGGTTGCCTTGGAAAACTACCCAGATTCCACGTAGTACTTATATACAATGTTTCTTCAATTTTATTGAAATATACCACTTGTTATCTATACAACTAATTCCAAGATCATATATTTTCCACAACTTACATGATTTTATTAATTTTAATCAAAACCAAGCATTTTTATATATTAACATAATCCCGCCATGAATATGGCCTCTGATGCCGGCATGGCGTTAAACCACAAACTCACTCAAACTGCCCAAACAGTCCAAAAATGAAGTCCCATATAGCCACCCAACTTTTTTATTGATCAAATGCTCATACATGGAGGATTACAAATTTGCAATATCGAGTCTACAACTTCACCGCTTGCGAGACAAAACTCCTGTTGGTATTATACATATATGGGTCATTTCATGAAGTTGAGGAACACTGTTTCAGTGTTACATCCACAACCATTTTTACTGTTTTTTTTGCCCTTACTATGGAAGTCGTTATCGCACAGTGGCTTGTTTTGTTGCCGTGTGCAGTATAGTTTGCATGCGCGCTAGACCCAATATTCTCTCGGCCTTGGACAAGGCTACTATCCATAGTGTGTAACAGTCGATGCAACATTTTTTATTCCACGCAAAAGAGAAATAGTGTGAATTTTTAGCCATTCGGGTACGCAAATAATTTGTCATGTAGTTCTCCCTATCCTGGTACATATATGATACAAACATGAGAGAAATCCGTCCAATAGGAACGGAAATATTTGCCGTTAAAGTTGAAATTTATCAAGGCAACCTTTGTTGTGAAAGTGCCCTTAACATCTGTATGTCCACTAATAGATCCTTTTCACAAGCGGCCATGACGGGGCAGTCACATTGTCATCATGCATGAGAAGGTACTTTTTAAATCTATTGTACATTTAAATATGAAAACCTGCCCCCTGTCATGGCCGCCGGTGCAAAAGCTCTATTGGCACAAACGTAATGATGTGCCTTCCTAGAATAGATTCCAAATGTCTTTCAATATATACCAACAATTTCTAAATGGATGTCGCAAAGTTTTGTAAAAAATCTGTTTCATTAATTTGACCAATAGAGCCTTTGCACGGCGGCCATGACAGGGGCAACCACATTGTCACCGTATATCATGCATGAGTAGGTGCTCTGTGGTTCTATTGTTACATCATTTAAATAAGAAAACCTGCCCCCTGTCATGGCCGCCGGTGCAGAAGCTCTATACACAACTGCCTCTAACTTCTGGGAACTGTTCTGCAAAAAATACCGTTTACCAGTTTTTTGCTTAGCATAGAAAGGAGTACCAGTCTTGTGTTATACAGAGGACAGGGGATTTAGCTGGTAACCTGTTGCAATTTCTTTTTGCGGTGCTAAAATGGTTTTTGCTTAATATAGCTCCATTAAATTGTTTGTTAATTTTGGATATCGCATTTCATACGGTTTACTTCAATAAACCAAGAAATTATCAATCGTTTCCTTTAATTGGAGCATGATTAGAGTTAATAGTGAGGTTTCGGTGTGCACGGTTAGTGATTACGACTACGATTAGCCAAACCTCAAAATCGTTACCTTTCGCTGTACGTTTTTCACTAAGGTGTAGAGGCGTTGCTATCAGTGTAAACCGGTAGTACTATTTACCAGAAAACACCGGAAAACATACTAAATACCGGAAAACAGTATTTTATGGTGTTTTCTGCAGGTAGTGGGGGTGGTGTTATTAAGTTCTTTCGTGTGTTTTCCGGTATTTAGTATGTTTTCCGGTGTTTTCCGGTGTTTTCCGGTATATAGTATCACCCGTGTAAACAACAAAACAACACTTGGGATATTTGTGTAAACGCCACAAGTACGCACAAATCAATGACGTAAAATTCACTAATAGTCGTCGTTTTGCCTAACCGTATGCGACCGAAACCTCCCTAAAAACTGTATAACCTTTAGATGTTATCATGGAACCATACTTGATTTTTCTGTTAAATCTAGCACATATGCCACAGATTTACAGGCACAGACTCGCCAAATTCGTGCCACGAAATACGCATCTTCATAGCAAAGGAATGGAGATGCGTATTTCACGGCACGAATTTGGCACGCGCACATTGCTGACACAAAGAAAAACGTCAACAAACTTGTCCGAAGAAATTTCAGCTGTGTCAAATGTACCACGTTTAAAAAAAACATAAATCCATCTGCGTTTTCCTGGTCTTGGCGGGGTGTTTCAAATAATCGTTCTCGGTTGATCGGGTACTACGTGGCTTGCGTCATGCACTCTGTGGCGCACATACTGCGTGTGCGCGCGATCCATAAAAATGCATCGCGTTGGACATGGAACACGCACACGGAGTACACAGCGACCATGCATTTTGGACCGCGTAGATGCGAACCAAAAATAAGTAAATCGTTTGCAAACGATCTAAATTATTTTCTGGTAAAATTATATCATGTTGAGCGGAAATCTTTCATTGGATAGTTGCTATTAAATCGATCTTTGCTTTCAGAACTTTCCCCCTGTAAACTCGTCGATTATTTTTTGGGGTCATTGCAAATGATAAACTGGGCCATTTAAAAGGAAAAAAAGCGTCAATTCATCGACAATAGTTTCCTTCATTTGCCAAAACAATGAACAGAATCCTTCTTTGTCCTGTTATTGTAAACCTCTATTGTTAATTTGAATTTAACGTCTGGACACTATTCAAAAGAACCATTATACTAGTGCGTTGGTTAAATTGAAGGATAAAACGAGTGTCCCAACGGTGTGACATGAAAACAAACTTAGCTCTGTATTGGGCAAAGACGCGATCAATAAACCGTGGGGCTTCGAGACTTTCCCACGGGAAGTCATTGGTCGCATTGTCACTGCGCCACGTATACGAATATAGGCACTTTGTGGATCTATATAATTGTCGCATTTAAATATGAAAACCTGCCCTGTCATGGAAGCCAGTGCAAAGGATTTATTTAGTTATGGACTATTTGCTCATGATCCAGTAACTTGGACCAGACGTAATCTTTTAAATTGTGCGCTTTAAGTGTGAAATCTGTTTTTGAATTAATTTAAAGGCACAGGCTCGTCAGCATTGCGCGTGCGCCAAATTCGTGCTACAAATTACGCAGCTCCATGCCTTTGCTATGGAGCTGCGTATTTCGTGGCACGAATTTGGCGCGCGCATTGCTGACCAGCCTGTGCCTTTAAATGAGACGGCCTCCATGTTCCTTAGACGGTCCTCCTTTGTGAAATTAAATATGGACAAATGATGAGACGGCATGTAGGGTCCACGTTACTCCACGACTGTGGGCAGCTTTCAAGGCCAAACGATTTGCTTGGACTGTTCTCCCTTTTATTTAATCCCTTTTATTTAATTTCTTTCTGGTATTCATACCAAGGATTCCTCAATAGTGCTCATTGCACTGTCACTCGCAAGTGTAAGGAAACCCATTTTATAATTAGAATTAGAAATGGCAAGAGACACCGGGGATTCCCCTTGCTCTTCACGAAAGAATGCTCTGGGATCTTTAGAGTGCGCTACCGTTATAACACACTGGACCAACGGCTTTACATCCCTTCTGAAGGATGGAGCAAGTGTGGTTGAGTGCCGGGCACAGGTACCGCAGCCGCATTCGAACCTGCAACCCCAAGTTTTCACCTATGATTGCGAGTCAATGATCACCCATACCACTCGGCCACGGTACCCACGTATGAATAGCTCGGCTGTCTGAATCCGAACAATGCTGGCAATTATGGGATTCGATTATGAAAAGACGAGTGTTGTGCTTACGTATGACCACAAAAAAGGGTGATTTGGTTTGGCCACTTTTCCTTAAGAGAACCATCGTTGTGCTGAAACCAACACTTGGTGTACGCTAGGTCCGGATGAAACATCGCTGCAGTTTATTATAGTAACACCGAGAAACATGTTTCGCACCATTTTCGTCGTTCTGGCGTGCTGCTACGCCGCCAGCGCCGTGCCGCCATGGGATCGATCTGGGGTACGTCTTGCCTGAAGTTTAAAGCTCGGTTTAAATATCCACAAATCGTAAATATCAAATTATACATATTACTCTAACCAAAAGATCAAAGAGGCTGAAAGATGCGACATTATTTTATAATTTATGCTATGTTTACACCGAAGCACGACCAAGTTAGGGTCGACTTACGAGTTGTAATATTCTGTATTTCTTGGACTCGTGAGTGGTCATGAAACTTTTGTCAAGGGGGCGACCGAGTCCGAGAAAGTTTCCCGACCGTTTTGAACCGTTCCATACGGTCGGGGAACTTGTGCCGAGGGATGGCGATTCCCCCCGAGTTATTGCGAGTGTTTAGGACTAACTTGCGACCTTCTGACAAGTAACATAGGAGGAACTTAAGATCTTCCCGACCAACTCATGAGGAAATGCCATTTTGACAAATTTTTGTTCGTAAATCACTCTCAAGTCCCTCGGGATTTCGGTGTAAACAGGGTATTAGTAACGTGTATGACCACCTCTTGTGACACGGCAGACTGCACCAGCCTCCGTAAAAGTCGCTGAGGCAGGGGTGTGCCACTCTACCTGAAGTGCTTGTTGTAAGCTTGCTTACACAGTGATCAGAGAATGGCTAAGACTAATATACGTGAAATGTCTTCTTTATTTTTTCTTTAATCGAAGGAGGATCTCGACACAGAGCTGAGAGAATTAGAACTCTTAAAACGGGCGCCAGGTGAGTTAACTATAAGTTGTTTTTTCTTTGAAAGTTATGAGTTTCATAGAAGGATCATTACATTTCTTGCAACTGTGCTAATTTTTGGAGTCCAAAAATCTCGTTTACGCATTTACGCATTTACAATTCCCATCACGTGTGAGCAACCGATGGACGGCCATGGATCATCATGGTGTTCAAGTGGGCTACCATGGTAGTTTTATTCACCACCATGAGTTTTGTCCAAAACCCCATGAGACACCATGAGAATCCCATGGCGACCCCATAGCGTTGCCATGGGTACTTCAACCAGGCCCAATTTCTCAAAGCTTAAAAATGTACTTAGTACAAAATTTAATTCAATTGTTATCACAAGGAAATTTACAAAGGGGGAGGGGGCGGGGGGAGGGGGTGGTGCCAGTTGGATTTTTTTTTTGTGTCAGAGCGGGGGGATTTTGACCCCCAAAACTCCACCGTGGATCCGCGCCAGAGATGAACTGGTTGAGTCAACAAAAAAAAGGCCAAAAAAACCCAACTTTGTTTAGCGTTAGCGCACGCGTCACTTTCAACCCCGCGCTTTTAACACAGACCATATTTTCGAGCAAATACCTTTGTCTGGTCTCAAAATAAAATAGTTAAGTTTAGGTTGTTCTGAAGAGATAACTTTGGCCCGAAAAGGGTTACAAATAGTGAACAACATGCCTTTCTAAACACCCTGTATACATTTCCAATATATGCTCGTAACCGGGACGGACATTTTTGTGTTACATTTTAGGCCGTCCTGGTTACGATCGTATATTGGAAATTTGTACACAGGGTTTTTTAGAAAGGCATGTTGTCACATGCACTATTTGTAACCCTTTTTGGGCCTAAGTTATATCTCTTCTGAACAACTGAAACTTATTTCTTTTATTTTGAGACCAGACTTTAAGGTATTTTCTGTGTTGCCAAAATGCCCCATTTACCGTGGAAAGACTCGCATACAGGTTGGTTATCATACACATTCACGCATAAAGATATCGCTGTTTTCCAATCCTGTAATCTAAACTCCTCAAAAAAAGTTCGGAAAGTCAAGTTTGACTGACGATTTCTCTCTTGTTACTAAATCATTTCCCTTGAATTTGGTATCATTGGAAAGCCCTGGTATTCCTCTTTACAGTGGTGAGTCATTTGTTATGATTAATCAATTGGGGGATGTGCAGTATAGCGGAATACAGGGGTGGGTGGAAAGTGAAATGTCACAAAATTCACTGCTATTGTCATGCAGTGCATTCCTCTTTTGCTAGGAATGTGTCAATGCACTTTTTGACAATAGCAATGCATTTTGTGACATTTCACTTTACACTCGCCCCCGTATTCAGCTATCCTTAATCATAACAAATGACACATCATCGTAAAGAGGAATAACAGGGCTTTCCAATGATATAAAATTGAAGGAAAATTATTTTGCAACAAGAGAAAAATCGTCAGTCAAACTTGACTTTCCAAACATTTTTTTAGGAGTTTATATGGGGGTGCTGGGGGTGCTGGTGCCCTTTTAACACCCACCCAGTCCGTGTAAGCATCAGCCCGGATCACAAACTGAGTGTAAATGCTCTCGGGACCAAATTGGCCCCGGATCAGACCCCGAGATTTCAGGTTTCGCGAGTTAGTCCAAAGTGTCAACTAGCCACTGAGACCTGGTCAAACAGGTTTCGAGAGTTAGTCCAAAGTGTCAACTAGCTACTGAGACCTGGTCAAACAGGTTTCGCGAGTTGGTCAAAAAGTGTCAACTAACCACTGAGACTTGGTCAAACAGGTTTAGCGAGTTAGTCCAAAGTGTCAACTAACCACCGAGACAAGGTTGTAACGAGTCTCCTTCTGCATGAGTCCTAAGTCAAGTCAAGTCAAGTCAAGTCAAGTCAAGTCAAGTCAAACTGCCTTCGAGTCCCAAAACAAGTCAATTGACATCAAAGTCAAGTCAAGTCAAACCAGGCATGTTGGTCAAGTCGGGTCAATTAAAATAGTCACGACAGTAAATTTGTTCAAGCTTTCAAAATGAGTCTAACGGCTGAAATTTGTGTAGGGTATTTTTGTTATTCTGGCCAATGCTCCATGTTTAAACAGAGCGTCTAAGCTTAGGTTTCTGTAGTGCTGAAATACAATTAGGTCCTCAAAATGACAAAAAAAACTTAAGTCTCCCTCTCTTCGAATCCCAAGTCGAGACAAATACTGTCTTCGAGTCTCAAGTCAATTGAAACTGCCTTTGAGTCTCAGGTCAAGTAAAGTCAAGCTGCCTTCAAGTCTCAAGTCAAGTCAAGTCAGTGAAAATACGGACTCGAGTCGACTCAGGACCTGAGTCTCAAGTACGAGTCTTTACAAAACTGTCGGCAGTCTGAGACCAACACCCAGATCGACAGGCCTATCTCTAGCTCTTAATACAGGTTTTATAAAAAGTAAGTAAAAGTTTGCAAATTGAAAGACATTCTTTTCTTAAGAAGAACAAACGCTTTTGTTTTTGAACAGATATTAACAGGTGTGATTCCGCCTCAGCATGGGCCCCTCCATGTAACAACGGCGGGACTTGTGAGGACGGAATATATGAGTTTACTTGCATCTGTCCACCTGGATTTACTGGAACTACCTGCGAAATAGGTTTGTAACAAGAACCACGTGTATTAAAAATACTTAAATTACAAGATATTACTTAAATTGTAAATCCAGCCCTATCTTTAATAGGAAAACTTGTGAACATAAAGTAGGGGCATTTTTCTTCAATGGTCCAGTAGGGGGGGGGGGGGGGGGGGGTGGGGGGGGGGGGACGTGTCTGTGGACGCGTCTGTGGACGCGTCTGCTTTAGAAAAACACTGGAAAAAAAACTGTTTTCTGGTAGTATTTATTTACTAAATATGTTTTCATTAAATAGAAATCGACGAGTGCAAGTCCAGTCCATGTAAGAATGGCGGTACTTGTGTTGATGGAGTTGACGAGTTTACTTGCACGTGTTATGCTGGATTTACCGGATCGACCTGTGACGAAAGTAAGTTACTGCAATTTGAAACCCCCGCGTGTTTCCCCACTAGGTTTTGTCTGGACGCGCCGTCTGGACAAAATCATCAGAGGTGCTGTTAGCGCTATGAAAAAAAGAAATGGGTACCCGACTTAGAAAACACAAGCTGTCTTTATTTGGCTAAAGCGCCGGTCACAACCCACCGTGTGTGTTTTTAGTCCGTACGTTTTTTGGGGAGGGAGTACGTCAACGCACGTCACCCGCACGGTTGCGCAAGGTGTAAGTACGTGGCCCGCACGCCACGCCTGGCCGTGAGCGGTGGCGTGCATCGTACGTTGCGCAAGTGGTAAGTGAGTTGTACGTGCTTACAACGTGCTTACAACGTACGATCTCCGTGCGATTGCCACGTTATCGTACGGAGGCCGTACTTACACGTGCTGCTCACGTACGGTGTCCTTATCACTCGCATGTTGTAAGTGCGTGCAAGTACGATGAACGTGAGTTTTTCCGCCCCATGTCGGGGGGTATATACAGAAGGACCTGCCGAGGTTCTCCAGAAGTCCCAGCTGCTGCTGCCTCGGATTTGTATATATACTGCAGAAATCAGTGCACACAATGTGCGTTGTGAGTGGGGAGCACGTGCTTACTCGGTACGGTCCACGTGAGTTCTACATGCTCATTTGACAGTTGAACTGGGGAAGTGCCGAGTAAGCACGGACCACGCACTTAAAGGCTGCGTTCGGGCGTGCAGTTCTCGTTACTCGGGAGTAATGCGTGGGCATTGCACTCGGGTCACATCACGCGAACGGCAAATCCGCAGTCCGCGTGCGCGAATGGCAATCAGTGAAGATGGCTGTCTCTTGCCATCACTGCACAAAAAATGCCGTTTCATTGCTCACAAGAAACTGAGGAAATAAGCATGTAAGTCGTGAGAACCTTTGATGCCGTCCAAAACAAACCTTAGTGAGTTATTGTGTCTGTTATTGAGTTGACACGTTGAGCAAATTCACCAAAAATCTCACCCAAATTCCACCATCTTTGTACAAATCACATGACACTTGACAGGAGTACGAGCACACCCCATTTGTTGGGTAGTAGTGAGAGCATACTCTCACTGACCCGAGTGTCGTTATTCTTGCCGTTCACGCGCGCAGGAGTATAACGCGTGTTAACACGAGTACACGTACGCCCGAACGCAGCCATCGATCATGTGCGCAGCACGCACGTGCTAAGTGCGCCGTCCTTAGAGCAACTGACCTTGGGAAAAATTTTAATTTAAAATTTAAACATTTAAAAGACTCACGGAGTCAGTGCGTTGTGCGCTCATTGGCTGTAGAGGGCACGCGCGTCACTTGGGGTGAATCCGTAGCCCGAACGCAGCGAAAGTTCCTCGTGCACTAAAAGTGCTATGGCGTGTCTGCGTGCTCCCAAATCCGTACTGAGGCGGTACTCACCACGTACGGATCCCCAAATTTTGCCCACGTTTTTCCAAGTAGACAGCACGCACTTGCAAGTACGGCGGGTTGAGACCACGGCTTTAATCATGTACCTTTTTTTTTTAAATATTTGTTTTAAAACCACAGCTACGTAGGAAAATAAGGAATTGCCCATGTAAACTAGCGGACTTTTTGATAGACTGGTTCCCGTTCACATATTCCAAATAGGAGAATATTTTTGCAATAAGCGTTAGGATCGGGAACCAATCTAACTTTTTGACTGTCTACTTTTGTCTCAAATCAACAGAGGGCGCCAAGTAACAAATCGGACTTAATTTAATTACTTGGGTTGTGTTATTATTATTATTATTATTATTTCTTTCTGGTATTCATACCAAGGATTCCTCAATAGTGCTCATTGCACTGTCACTCGCAAGCGTGAGGAAACCCATAAAGAATTAGAATTAGAAATGGCCAGAGACACCGGGGATGATCCCCTTGCTCTTCACGAAAGAATGCTCTGGGATCTTTAGAGTGCGTTTCCATTACCTAACACACTGGACCAACGGCTTTACATCCCTTCCGAAGGATGGAACAAGTGTGGTTGAGTGCCTTGCCCAAGGGCACAGGTACCGTAGCCGTGGGAAGGTTCGAACCTGCAACCCAAAATTTTCATCTATGATTGCGAGTCAATGACCTAAACCGCTCGGCCACGGTACCCCACATCATGTGAGACGGTCATTTTTATGCATTTTTGTAACTTTCAGATATTGATGAGTGCGAGTCCCATCCATGTAAGAATGGCGGTACTTGTGTGGATGGAGTCGACGAGTTTACTTGCACGTGTTATGCTGGATTTACCGGAGCTGTGTGTGAGATAAGTAAGTTACTGCAATTTAAAAGTGTTTCCCCAATAGGTTTTGTCTGGACGCACCGTCTGGACAAAATCATCAGAGGTGGTGTTAGCGCTTTGAAAAAAGAAATGCATAACCCGACTTAGAAAACAAAAGCTGTCTTTATTATGCTTTAGAAAAACACTGGAGAAAAAAAACTGTTTTCTGGTAGTATTTATTTACTAAATATGTTTTCATTAAATAGATATCGACGAATGCGAATCCAGTCCATGTAAGAATGGCGGTACTTGTGTGGATGGAGTCGACGAGTTTACTTGCACGTGTTATGCTGGATTTACCGGAGCTGTGTGTGAGATAAGTAAGTTACTGCAATTTAAAAGTGTTTCCCCAATAGGTTTTGTCTGGACGCACCGTCTGGACAAAATCATCAGAGGTGCTGTTAGCGCTTTGAAAAAGAAATGCGTACCCGACTTAGAAAACAAAAGCCGACTTTATTATGCTTTAGAAAAACACTGGGAAAAAAAAACTGTTTTCTGGTAGTATTTATTTACTAAATATGTTTTCATTAAATAGATATCGACGAATGCGAATCCAGTCCATGTAAGAATGGCGGTACTTGTGTGGATGGAGTCGACGAGTTTACTTGCACGTGTTATGCTGGATTTACCGGAGCTGTGTGTGAGATAAGTAAGTTACTGCAATTTAAAAGTGTTTCCCCAATAGGTTTTGTCTGGACGCACCGTCTGGACAAAATCATCAGAGGTGCTGTTAGCGCTTTGAAAAAGAAATGCGTACCCGACTTAGAAAACAAAAGCCGACTTTATTATGCTTTAGAAAAACACTGGGGAAAAAAAACTGTTTTCTGGTAGTATTTATTTACTAAATATGTTTTCATTAAATAGATATCGACGAATGCGAATCCAGTCCATGTAAGAATGGCGGTACTTGTGTGGATGGAGTCGACGAGTTTACTTGCACGTGTTATGCTGGATTTACCGGAGCTGTGTGTGAGATAAGTAAGTTACTGCAATTTAAAAGTGTTTCCCCAATAGGTTTTGTCTGGACGCACCGTCTGGACAAAATCATCAGAGGTGCTGTTAGCGCTTTGAAAAAGAAATGCGTACCCGACTTAGAAAACAAAAGCCGACTTTATTATGCTTTAGAAAAACACTGGGGAAAAAAAACTGTTTTCTGGTAGTATTTATTTACTAAATATGTTTTCATTAAATAGATATCGACGAATGCGAATCCAGTCCATGTAAGAATGGCGGTACTTGTGTTGATGGAGTCGACCAGTTTACTTGCACGTGTTATGCTGGATTTCCTGGACCGACCTGTGACGAAAGTAAGTTACTGCAATTGAAAACTCCCAAATGCGTGTTTCCCCACTAGGTTTTTGTCTGGACGCGCTGTAGTGTTAGCGTCAATTCAAGATCGGGTGTAAAGTCGCCAAATATTACCGTTCCCGCTGGCGTCGTCATCGTTCACTTACCATACGTATTATTGTACTGGTAATCCCAGCTGCATGCATTCACAGACGTATATATACATCCGTTTTGAGCAGCACCCTGACATAGCAAACATTGAGTTGGTCACCGTTTGTAGGAACCAATGCTAAATGCCCCATTTTCAAAAATCATTTAAAAATAGGCCCTACTCACAACTCTCTCAGCTTCTCAGGACAACAACCAAAATACTCATTGAAGTCTCATCTTTTCAATTCTGTTCAATTTTATGAGGGTAATCCGTCACTTTTATTCCCTAATTTCCACTTGAAACAAAACTACCCCTGCAGCAGTGAAACTTGCTAATCAGACCAGCATCCATTTTGAAACAAAGGCACATACGCTACTGCGCAAAATAGGGCCACTTTTAGGAGCTACAGTGTCTAAAATGTTTATAGTTGGAAGAAAAAATACCCCACATCACGGCGATGGCCATATTCTACACAAGACCACACTCGTTCAGCTCGCAATTCTCTCTAATATAACAGAATTTGACGGCATACAAAATATTCATGAGCTCGGCGCACGGATCTCTGCCTATTTACTTGGGTGCACCCATAGAGCAAGTAACTTAATTTAATTATTTGGTTGTGTGGCAGACTACATGTAGGACGGTCATTTTTATGCGCATTTTTAACTTTCAGATATTGATGAGTGCAAGTCCAGTCCATGTAAGAATGGCGGTACTTGTGTTGATGGAGTCAACCAGTTTACTTGCACGTGTTATGCTGGATTTACCGGACCGACCTGTGAGACCGGTATGTATCCAACAACATATCGGTGATTTTCCCATTGTTTTAGCCAGATTAGCCTAGTTTCATGAAGGTATGCTTTAGAAAAACACTGGAAAAAAAAACTGTTTTCTGGTAGTATTTATTTACTAAATATGTTTTCATTAAATAGATATCGACGAATGCGAATCCAGTCCATGTAAGAATGGCGGTACTTGTGTTGATGGAGTTGACGAGTTTACTTGCACGTGTTATGCTGGATTTACCGGAGCTGTGTGTGAAATAGGTTTGTACCAAAAACACTTTATATAAATACCTTTTATTTACTTTTTTTATTTGCTAGGTTTTGGGCCTGTGGTGGCCGGGTATTTAATTCTTTCCTGTTTGGGGTGTTTAATTGGTCTTAAGTTCCATTAAAGAAGGCATTTAAAAAGTCTTAGATTTTACTTGCTGAAACCCGCGAACACCCTGTTTTTAAATACAATTAGATATCGACGAATGCGAATCCAGTCCATGTAAGAATGGCGGTACTTGTGTTGATGGAGTCGACCAGTTTACTTGCACGTGTTATGCTGGATTTACCGGACTGAACTGTGAGATAAGTAAGTTACTGCAATTTAAAAGTGTTTCCCCACTAGGTTTTGTCTGGACGCACCGTCTGGACAAAATCATCAGAGGTACTGTTAGCGCTTTGAAAAAAGAAATGCATAACCCGACTTAGAAAACAAAAGCTGTCTTTATTATGCTTTAGAAAAACACTGGGAAAAAAAAACTGTTTTCTGGTAGTATTTATTTACTAAATATGTTTTCATTAAATAGATATCGACGAATGCGAATCCAGTCCATGTAAGAATGGCGGTACTTGTGTTGATGGAGTCGACCAGTTTACTTGCACGTGTTATGCTGGATTTACCGGACTGAACTGTGAGATAAGTAAGTTACTGCAATTTAAAAGTGTTTCCCCACTAGGTTTTGTCTGGACACACCGTCTGGACAAAATCATCAGAGGTGCTGTTAGTGCTTTGAAAATAGAAATGCATAACCCGACTTAGAAAACAAAAGCTGTCTTGATTATGCTTTAGAAAAACACTGGGGAAAAAAACTGTTTTCTGGTAGTATTTATTTACTAAATATGTTTTCATTAAATAGATATCGACGAATGTGAATCCAGTCCATGTAAGAATGGCGGTACTTGTGTTGATGGAGTCGACCAGTTTACTTGCACGTGTTATGCTGGATTTCCTGGACTGACCTGTGACGAAAGTAAGTTACTGCAATTGAAAACTCCCAAATGCGTGTTTCCCCACTAGGTTTTTGTCTGGATGCGCTGTAGTGTTAGCGTCAATTCAAGATCGGGTGTAAAGTCGCCAAATATTACCGTACCCGCTGGCGTCGTCATCGTTCACTTACCATACGTATTATTGTACTGGTAATCCCAGCTGCATGCATTCACAGACGTATATATACATCCGTTTTGAGCAGCACCCTGACATAGCAAACATTGAGTTGGTCACCGTTTGTAGGAACCAATGCTAAATGCCCCATTTTCAAAAATCATTTAAAAATAGGCCCTACTCACAACTCTCTCAGCTTCTCAGGACAACAACCAAAATACTCATTGAAGTCTCATCTTTTCAATTCTGTTCAATTTTATGAGGGTTCAGTCACTTTTATTCCCTAATTTCCACTTGAAACAAAACTACCCCTGCAACAGTGAAACTTGCTAATCAGACCTGCATCCATTTTGAAACAAAGGCACATACGCTACTGCGCAAAATAGGGCCACTTTTAGGAGCTACAGTGTCTAAAATGTTTGTAGTTGGAAGAAAAAATACCCCACATCTCGGCGATAGTCATATTTTACACAAGACCACACTCGTTCAGCTCGCAATTCTCTCTAATATAACAGAATTTGAGGGCATACAAAATATTCATGAGCACCCATAGAGCAAGTAACTTAATTTAATTATTTGGTTGTGTGGCAGACTACATGTAGGACGGTCATTTTTATGCGCATTTTTAACTTTCAGATATTGATGAGTGCAAGTCCAGTCCATGTAAGAATGGCGGTACTTGTGTTGATGGAGTCAACCAGTTTACTTGCACGTGTTATGCTGGATTTACCGGACCGACCTGTGAGACCGGTATGTATCCAACAACATATATCGGTGATTTTCTCATTGTTTTAGCCAAATTAGCCTAGTTTCATGAAGGTATGCTTTAGAAAAAAACTGTTTTCTGGTAGTATTTATTTCCTAAATATGTTTTCATTAAATAGATATCGACGAATGCGAATCCAGTCCATGTAAGAATGGCGGTACTTGTGTGGATGGAGTCGACCAGTTTACTTGCACGTGTTATGCTGGATTTACAGGAGCTGTGTGTGAAATAGGTTTGTACCAAAAACACTTTATATAAATACCTTTTATTTACTTTTTCTATTTTATTTTATTTTTCTATTTTATTTTATTTGAAATTTTTCCCAACACTTAGACTTTGCGTCTCAAAAAATGTAAAAAGTTGCCATTTTATTAAAAAGAATAACTAATTTTTCAGCGTGTCCGCGGGTCTTTTAAAAGTTTTAAATTAATTTTTCTAAATTTAAGTATTAAAAAAGATTAAAAAGTATTAAATTATTTGCTAGATTTTGGGCCTGTGGTGGCCGAGTATTGAATTCTTTCCTGTTTGGGGTGTTTAATTGGTCTTAAGTTCCATTAAAGAAGGCATTTAAAAAGTCTTAGATTTGACTTGCTGAAACCCGCGAACACCCTGTTTTTAAATACAAATAGATATCGACGAATGCGAGTCCAGTCCATGTAAGAATGGCGGTACTTGTGTGGATGGAGTCGACCAGTTTACCTGCACGTGTTATGCTGGATTTACCGGACCGACCTGTGAAACTGGTATGTATCCAACAACATTTCGATCTTGAATCGGTTTAGTTATTAAACTCCACACAAAGATTTCCATCTTAATTATCTACTTGACATCTTTAGTTTGGCTTGTGGTGGTGTGCAGCGTTTCAGTCTTTCTGGCAAGAAGTTGATTGTTTAAGCCCCAGTCAATTACTCTATTGTATTTCTAGGCAAGACACTTTACTATAATTTTTCTCTCTCCACCAACTTGGCTCAAAGTTACCAACTTTCAGCTTCATTTTTACAATACTTTATCTACCAGACATTGACGGCAAAAAGTTGACTGTTTAAGCCCCAGTCTATTTTGCTGTTGTGTTCTTGGGCAAGACACTTTACTCAGTTTTCTTAGTCTTTATAATTGCATCGCCCAGTTTCCAACTTTACTGTCTCTATTTATCAGATATTAATGAATGTAAAGGCGATCCCTGCAAGAATGGTGGAATTTGTACACACGGAGTCGACGCGTTTGTCTGCAAGTGTGCAGCTGGTTATACCGGAACGACCTGCGAAACCGGTATGTATCCATCAATATCGTTTTGAATGTACAGTGGACTGGCGAACTAAGGATGTCACTGAGCAGGAGAAAGTGACGCTATGTGGACTAGTGCTTCAAGTTACGAGATGGAGTGACTCCTCCCCCCTCCACCCCTATACCTCGAGACACTCTTAATTTCCTTTTGTTAATGCACCTATCAATGCATAGTTCCGACCTGTCAATCAAGCCGAACCCGCGACCAATCACAACAGAGCTAGCAGACGGCGCCCACAAAGGTCAAAGTGATGCAATCATCACAAACAATGCACGCGATTTTCTGCCCATACAGTTTGTATGTTGTACGCGCCAGTGACCGGGTGAATTTTTGTTTCAATGTTTGGCGATTCGCTGTTCAAAGGTAGGAAAGCGCATTTTTATGAAAGATATGTCATCCCTGCATTACTAGCCCTTCGCTCAGTGTGTGCTACGATAACTATCGACCTCAAAACATAAATACCTTTGGGTTTTCTCCAATGAATCTGTGCTTTCCATGCTGAGTCCCGTTGCTTTGTACGTAGTCTCGCCATTTTTTGGCGATGGCTTGTGAGCACATAGCAACAATATCTAAGGGGCGGGGTTAACTGGGCAATCTCGGAACTATGCATTGTTTTCCAACGAACAAACAAGTTTGGGTTTCGCTTTTTGCGCGTTATCAGTGCAGTTTGTGTACAACTTTGTTCTCTAATATGTCCGATAAATCGGGCCCGAAATCAGACAAAAGGCTGACATGGAGTGAAGAGGAAGTAGCTGCTATATGCTGGCCATTTTATTCACTTCAACGTCTTTAGGTGATAGATGGATACTTAATAGGTGGTCTCGTGCAGAAATCCTGGTATCGATAAAAAATGCCCTACTTGACATACATGCATAAATTAACCATTATCTCAGTTCTGGCCTGTGCGACAAGCGCCTACTTTCGGTGGAGCGGCTCACATTTTTTCAAATTTCCAACTTGGTATAATTCAAATAAAACTATAAATTTGAAAATGTGAAATCTCCTTCTATAACCTTAATAAAAAAAGCCATGTCTCAAATTTATAAATCAACTTCAAGAGAAATATGTTTTCATTAAATAGATATCGACGAATGCGAATCCAGTCCATGTAAGAATGGCGGTACTTGTGTTGATGGAGTCAACCAGTTTACTTGCACGTGTTATGCTGGATTTACCGGACCGACCTGTGAGACTGGTATGTATCCAACTACATTTCGATCTTGAATCGGTTTAGTTATTAAACTCCACACAAAGATTTCCATCTTAATTTTTTACTTTTTTCTTTTTGTACATTTAAAGGATAGTTTAGCTTGTGGTGGTGTGCAGCGTTTCAGTCTTTCTGGCAAGAAGTTGACTGTTTAAGCCCCAGTCTATTTTGCTGTTGTGTTCTTGGGCAAGACACTTTACCATAAGTTTTCTTAGTCTTTATAATTGCATCGCCCAGTTTCCAACTTTACTGTCTACATTTATCAGATATTAATGAATGTAAAGGCGATCCCTGCAAGAATGGTGGAATTTGTACACACGGCGTCGACACGTTTGCCTGCAAGTGTGCAGCTGGTTATACCGGAACAACCTGCGAAACCGGTTCGTATAGACCTATGTCGTCACTTGTTTATATCTAGGACGCCCTCTGTTGTTTTAAACGGCAGGAAAAATAATACAGCTTGGTCTATGAAACTTCAAAACAATGACTTGAGTTCGACGCACTAGATGCCGCTTGGCCATAACACCCCACTATGTAAACTAGTGGGCTAAAGCCTGTCAACTTATGTCTCAAATCAATGGAGGGCGCCGCAAATGTAAACACATGTCATATCGTCTATAGAGCAAATTGGGCCCGCTTCAAACGTCGCGCTTATGCCGTGTCGAATTAAAATTTAACTTGATTTTTTTATTTCGACACGGCACAAGCGCGACGTTTGAAGCCATTTGGTTTGGCAAATTGAATTTGACACGGCAGAAGAATTTAGCTTGACAGGGTCATCTGCCGTGCTAACTCAAGTTAGTGTGGCAGTAGCACGGCGCATTTTCAAAAGATGTGGCTTCTGCCATGTCGAATTTAACTCCAGTTTGAAGTTGGGCCGCGATTTTGTTCACAATTAGGAATGCGCATGCATCAAAATAATAAATATGGCGACTTACAATGGACAGAATGGAAAACGCACGTGCATGAGGTGCACACGACTCATACGCCATGTAGGATTTATTTAAGTTCGACTGCGAGTTTGCAATTAGGTTCAACGTTTGAAACCACTGTCGTGTTTACGCCATGCTACCGTTGCGCTCAATTTAATTCTATTCGACACGGCATAAGCACCACCTTTAAAATGGGCCTATTAAGTTGTTATAATTTATCCCCAAACCCTCTTTTTATAAGATCAAGCGGAAGAACATCGATAAACTTTTTTCACTTTTGTAATTTTTAGATATTGACGAGTGCAAGTCCAGTCCATGTAAGAATGGCGGTACTTGTGTGGACGGAGTCAACCAGTTTACTTGCACGTGTGCTGTTGGATTTACTGGACCGACCTGTGAGACTGGTACGTTGGCATACTTTTATCATGCATTTATTTTATGCATATATTCAAGTGCACCAATTTCAAAGTCAATTTCAGAAATCTATTTTTTGAAAATGAAAATTAGTAAATAAAAATGAAAGCAAATTTTGTTTTATTATCAAAGATATTGACGAGTGTAAAGGCGATCCCTGCAAGAATGGTGGAATTTGTACACACGGTGTCGACACGTTTGCCTGCAAGTGTGTACCTGGTTATACCGGAACGACCTGCGAAACAGGTTTGTATATAGCCCTGTGTCGTCACTTGTTTACATCTAGGACGCCCTCTGTTGTTTTAAATGGCAGGCAAAATAATACAGCTTGGTCTATGAAACTTCAAAAACAAGGACTTGAGTTCGACGCACTAGATGCCGCTTGGCCATAACACCCCACTATGTAAACTAGTGGGCTTTTTGCCTGTCAACTTATGTCTCAAATCAATGGAGGGCGCCGCAAATGTAAACACGTCATATCGTCTATAGAGCAAGTTAGGCCCGCTTCAAACGTCGCGCTTATGCCGTGTCAAATTAAATTAAACTTGATTTTTAAAATTTGACACGGCACAAGCACGATGTTTGAAGCCATTTGGCTCGGCAAAATGAGTTCGACACGGCAGAAGATTTTAGCTCGACAGGGTCTGCCGTGCTAACTCAATTTAGTGCGGCACAAGCACGGCTTGGCTTCAAACGTCGTGCTTCTGCCGTGTCAAATTTAATTTCAGTTTGAAGTTGGTCCGCAATTTTGTTCCGACTAGGAATGCGCATGCTCGCAGCGCGTATGTGAGTAAAGAAATAACCAACAAACAGTGCATCAAAATAATAAAATGCCGACGTACAATGGACAGAACGGAAAACACACGTGTACAACGTCCATGACGTGCACAATACTCATCCGCCATGTTGGATGTATTGTTGCAATTAAGTTTGACGTTTGAAGCCACTGCCGTGCTAAAATCGTGCCAACGTCGTGCCAAGTTGAATTTAATTCGACACGGCATAAGCGCGACGTTTGAAGCGGGCCTAACTTAAATTAATTATGTGGGATGGTAATTTTTGTGCATTTTTGTAATTTTCAGATATTGACGAGTGTGAGTCCAGTCCATGTAAGAACGGCGCTAATTGTGTAGATGGAGTCAACCAGTTTACTTGCACGTGTGCAGTTGGATTTACTGGACCGACCTGCGAGACTGGTACGTTTGCATATTTTCACCGTGCATTTATTTTATGCATATATTTAAGTGCGTCAATTTCAGAAATCTATTTAAAAATTAAAATTAGTTAATAAAAATGAAAGCAATTTTTTGTTTTATTATCAAAGATATTGACGAGTGTAAAGGCGATCCCTGCAAGAATGGTGGAATTTGTACACACGGTGTCAACACGTTTGTCTGCAAGTGTGCCGCTGGTTATACCGGAAAGACCTGTGAAACAGGTTTGTATAGACCTATGTCGTCACTTGTTTATATTTAGGACGCCCTCTGTTGTTTTAAACGGCAGGCAAAATAATACAGCTTGGTCTATGAAACTTCATAAAATCTATAAATTATATCGACTTGGAAAACGCTAGCTGTCTTTATTTGGCTAAATCATGTAGCTTATTTTTTAAAATATTTGCTTTGAAACTAAAGCTACGTAGGAAAATAAGGAATTGCCCATGTAAACTAGCGGACTTTTTGACAGTCTACTTTTGTCTCAAATCAACAGAGGGCGCCCCAAAATTAAAACACATGTCACATCGTCTATTGATCACGTTTACAGACGCCATCTTCGTAGGAAAAATGCTACTGCGTATTAAACGCCATAAAGTACGCGCACGCACACGCTAGAACATGCGCGCGTGTTGCTCGAAATTTGTTCGAAATACGGCGCAACCGATGCGCGTCACAACAAAATACGCTCAAAATAATGATGCACTTGGCGATTTGTAGGAAGTGACGTCATTTGAATGTGATCAAATGCACATGTGCTGCTGGATTTACTGGAACGCACTGTGACGAAAGTAAGTTGTTTCCAATTTTAATTTCTTTAATTTTAATTTTTATATGAGTGAACAATTATGAAAAATAGTGTTTTTCATGAATTTGTTACTTTAAGACCTCAACGAGTGCGAGTCTGCTCCATGTAAGAACGGCGCTAATTGTGTGGACGGAGTCAACCAGTTTACTTGCACGTGTGCTGCTGGATTTACTGGACCGACCTGCGAGACTGGTACGTTAGCATATTTTCACCGTGCATTTATTTTATGCATATATTTAAGTGCACCAATTTCAGCGTCAATTTAAGAAATCTATTTTTAAAAATTAAAATTAGTTAATCAAAATGAAAGGAAATGTTTTTTTTATTATCAAAGATATTGACGAGTGTAAAGGCGATCCCTGCAAGAATGGTGGAATTTGTACACACGGTGTCGACACTTTTGCCTGCAAGTGTGCCGCTGGTTATACCGGAACGACCTGCGAAACAGGTTTGTTGGGAAAAATATTATGAAAGACTTTCTATAAACTTGACTTGTCGTTTGGTGATGACCATATAAACTCCTCAAAAAAAGTTCGGAAAGTCAAGTTTGCCTGACGATTTCTCTCTTGTTACTAAATCATTTCCCTTGAATTTGGTATCATTGGAAAGCCCTGTTATTCCTCTTTACAGTGATGTGTCATTTTTTATGATTAATCAATAGACTGCCGAAGTGAATACGTCACCTTTTGTTGGTTGCCTAGGCAATTGGATCTAAACTAAAAATCACTCAACCGTGTCCCAGTGCTTTTCCAATGGTACTTTTCCCGACGGCCATGATAGTTTAGATCCAATTGCCATGGCAACGCACGTCACACTTCGGCTCTCTATTGGGGGATGTGCAGTATAGCGGAATACAGGGATGGGTGGAAAGTGAAATGTCACAAAATTCACTGCTATTGTCATGCACTGCTATTTGACAATAGCAATGCATTTTGTGACATTTCACTTTATACCCGCCCCCGTATTCAGCTGTGCTGCACATCCCCCAATTGCTTAATCATAACAAATGACACATCATCGTAAACAGGAATAACAGGGCTTTCCAATGATATAAAATTCAAGGAAAATTATTTTGCAACAAGAGATAAATCGTCAGTCAAACTTGACTTTCCGAACATTTTTTGAGAAGTTTACATTAAACGATTGATGAGTTTTTTTATTCTTGACAATGTTAAACGTTTACTGGCCAGCTCGACAGTTTTTGAGATGTTTTTCTTTAATTTTTTTCTCTTCAGATATTGACGATTGTCGTACCATCCCCTGCCAGCATGGAATGTGCCTGGAGAAACCCAATGGCTTCATGTGTCAATGCACCCCAGGCTATGAAGGAGAAAGCTGTGAAATCAGTAGGTTCACCATTTTATTATTCAACTTCATTTGAAAATGGATTTTTATTTATTTTATTCCTAATTTAGAGTGTAATTGCTATTAGCATTTATTCAAGTTGAAAGCTTTTGAAATAAATCAGTAGTGTCTTTTGTGCATGCTCTTTCCTGCTTGCTTAAGCCTTGGTTTGTGGGTTGACTGGTGGCTCATCGTAACCCAGTGATGGGCACGTGACGGGCTTGCAAAGTTCTTGCGATGGGCTCATTATGTGCTCACAATGGGCTCTTGACAGGCTTGCATAGTACTTATGACAGGCCACGACCGGCACTTGATGAGCTCGTGACGGGCTCAAAACAGCTTGACAAAAAGCTTCTGAAAACCTCAATTAAAGCTCATTCTGTCCAATTCTGTATCTTTCACTGTATTACTCTCTCGGATATTAACGAGTGTGACAGCGAACCCTACCAACATTGCGGCGCGTGCATAGATGGTATAGAGGAAGTAAAGCCAGCCGTAAACCTTGCGTTTCATTCGTGATCCAATCACGATAGCGCATGTTGTGCAGTCGCATCACAATGTGTACGGATTTTGCGATGCATTCCGATGGCGATTTGGTCACGATTTTGTGTACGTGCTCGTCGCAACGCAATCGCAAAATTTCGAGCATGCTCAAAATTTGGCGTGTCTGTGCAATCGCAACGGAGTTGGAACACAAAGTGTACGGCCGGCTTAACATGCGCTCAAACTGCCCTCCGTAGTTCATCATTCTCCCAATTCATTTTTTCTATTGTTCAGATACTGACGAGTGTGCCAGCAACCCGTGCCAACATGGCGGCGAGTGCATAGATGGTATAGAGGAAGTAACATGTCGATGCCCTAGTGGATATACCGGAGCCCTTTGTCAAACCAGTGAGTATCATACACCCAACTTGAGAACAAGTTGGAACAATAAATCGAACAACACCTTTGCCTGTTAATATTACCCAAAACATGACGAGAACGATTCAATAAACTGGTGCGATCTTCTAAATGCAAGTGTGACATTTTAAAATTTATATTGAAGAATTATTGAAATTTCGCTCATAATATAATTTGAATCTATAAGGTACAGGTTCTACAGGTAGGTAAAACCAGAAGCTACCTTTTCCAGAAAGAACCTGGTCAAAAAGACTTGAAATGTAATCGTAAGAATTTAAAAATGCCTTGGTGTCCCCACTTACGTCGTTTTTTATCGAATATTATCAAAACTATGACATCAAGACATGTCTAAATGTTTGGAAATTGTTTCAAATATCCTACACTATTGAGAAATTGCACGGAAATTTCTTCAAAATATTTTGGTAACTTGAAAAGGCCATTTCTACAAATGCATAAAAATGTCACACTTTGGCCCCCATATTTATGGAATGACATATATATATTTACGCGCTTAAAGGAGTGTGACCAGATCACTTTTTTTTACCCATAACTCCCCGAGACTTACCTTATGGGTCATGAGATTTTTATATCATAACATCCGTTATATTTTTCTGATTACGAAACTGAAACTCCCGCGCTTCTAGGCCGCATATTTCCGAGGATATCGTCAAAAATCCACCGATTATTTGTAAACTAATTTTCCAGTATCAACGTTTATCCGCTGAAAGCCGACTCGATAGTTTTGTTCAATTTGTTACTGGAAATTGCGAATGTTTTCGGGGTTTTGGGACATGGGAGGTGTGTATGGGAGTTACTTGATAATATTGGTAAGTTACATCGAAAACTATTTTCCAGAAACTCTGGTCACGCTCCTTTAATGCAGGATTCTTGGGGGAAAAAACACACTAAGATTCGTGAATATACACTGCCCCACCATGGCCGGCAAGGACTAGCGCACAAGCACGTCACCATTTCACATATTGTGTGAACGAAACTATAGCTGATTCAGTTTCATTAATTTGGCGAACGAGTGACTCGTGACTCGGACCTGAGGAAAGTGGCTCGAGGCTCAAGGCTAATGACTGGTATTGGTCCCAAAGATTCCTCAAAAGTGCCCGTAAGCTTGAAGAGAAGACGATAAAGAAATGCTTACTTGATGTCGGAGGAAAACCCCTACACAATTCTGTATACGGGGAAACCCATGGAATCAAGCAGGGACGGAGAACCCAATCCAAATACTGACCCGGACGGGATTCGAACCAGGGCCAACACAGGTGGAAGGCATGGGAAGTAGCACTACCTCACTTGAAGTAGATGTTAGATTATCTGAGTTTTATTTATTTTTCCTCTTTTATACAGAACAACCAGCAGTCATCCAGCCCCTTGTACCGCGTCCTATTTATGGTAATGTCACAAATAAAGTACATTCTATGTAAACCATTTAACTAATGTTAAACCGGGTAGAACACATGATTGGTAAACCGTTACAAATAGTTTTATTCCCCTGTATGATTGAAGATATGCATGATTAAAACCAACCTGAGCAAAAACCAGCTCCGTACTTCGTCTAACTTTTGAGAAAACAGTCAAAAAAAGCTTTCCAGTCACTTCGCTCAAAAACCACTTTATTTGCCCTGAACCACTTTGCCCTGAACCACAGCATGTGCACAAAGTGGTTTTTGGGCAAAGTGGCGTTTGGTTGAAGTAGTCCAGGACGAAGTGGTTTTAGGGCGAAGTGAATTTTCGTCTCATGAGACGAAAATTATTTGTTTTACTCATTTCTCAAAGACTATAGCACTTCAGACAAAACCAAATCTTTCGGTCAGAATATGATTTCCGTGTCCTTTTTTAAATATATCTACAGCTGGTATGCAATTTTGTGGATTTCAAGTTCGATTGGCGGTTGTACACTGCGTCCGGAGAGTCGTCGTTCACACACGCGGTGACTGCACAAGTAAGTAGCTCTTGTGTTTAATTAATGTCTTTTGTGGGGTACCGTGGCCGAGTGGTTAGGGCCATTGACTCGCAATCATGGGTGAAAACTTGGGGTTGCGGGTTCGAATCTTGCTGCGGTACCTGTGCCCTTGGGCAAGGCACTCAACCACACTTGCTCCATCCTTCGGAAGGGATGTAAAGCCGTTGGTCCAGTGTGTTAGGTAATGGTAACGCACTCTAAAGATCCTAGAGCATTCTTTCGTGAAGAGCAAGGGGGATTCCCCGGTGTCTAGCTCTGGCCATTTCTAATTCTAATTCTTCATGGGTTTCCTCACGCTTCCGAGTGACAGTGCAATGAGCACTATTGAGGAATCCTTGGTATGAATACCAGAAAGAAATATTAATTAATAATAATAATAAATTTGTAATTCCGGCTTCGGCCACACAACTCATAGTTAATAAGTTAAAAGACCGTATCCCTGCGAAAAGATGTCCTCTAATACCCCGTTCTCACTAGAGAAATTGCTTCGTTCGCGTTCGACGAAGATTAGTTAATCATCGTTAGTTTATGAAGCGTGCGTTCACATATCACTTAATGAAGATCGAACAAAGATCGAGCGGTACCGTACACATTATAAGCAACCGCTAACAAAGATCGAATGAAGCTGTTAGAGGTCGTACATGCGCGTCGCGCGTCTAGGGCGCGCTGTGTGGTTTTCCAGTGGTGCAACAAAAATAACGCTTGCTGGGCGCTTGACACACAACTTGCTTGTGCTACCAGGCCTGCCAAATTGCTTCTGCGAACGAAGGGAGCGTTCTCATTACAAATTTGCTTCATCGAATGAAGCGATGTCTTCGTCGAATGAAGCGATGTCTTCGTAGAATGAAACCATTATAATTATCGTCGAATGAAGAGGCGTGCGTTCACATCAGGAAAACTCTTCGTCGAATCATTGTTTAATCCGTATCGTCGAACAAAGCGATTTCTCCAGTGAGAACGGGATCTAAATCAGTTCTATAGAGTGGAAAGTCAAGTCAAGTCAAACTGCCCTCGAGTCCCAAGTAAAGCCAAGCCATTAAGTCAAACTGCCCTCGAGTCCCAAGTCAAGTCAAGCCAAGTCAAGTCAAACTGCCCTCGAGTCCCAAGTCAAGCCAAGTTAAGTCAAGTCAAACTGCCCTCGAGTCCCAAGTCAAGTCAAGTCAAGCTAAGTTAAGTCAAACTGCCCTCGAGTCCCAAGTCAAGTCAAGTCAAACTGCCCTGGAGTCCCAAGTCAAGTCAAGCCAAGTTAAGTCAAGTCAAACTGCCCTCGAGTCCCAAGTCAAGTCAAGTCAAGCCAAGTTAAGTCAAGTCAAACTGCCCTCGAGTCCCAAGTCAAGTGAAGTCAAACTGCCCTCGAGTCCCAAGTCAAGCCAAGTTAAGTCAAGTCAAACTGCCCTCGAGTCCCAAGTCAAGCCAAGTCAAGTCAAACTGCCCTCGAGTCCCAAGTCAAGCCAAGTCAAGCTGCCCTCGAGTCCCAAGTCAAAATTAATGTGAACATCGAAATAATCCATCGTGTTGCAAACATTCTCACAACAGGTCACCGTTTGACCGGTGCCGTAATCCGTGGTAGCCGAAGCCCTTCTAAGCGCGGTAACAGCGTTTGCGGCACTCCTCTGACAGCCAAGCGTGCCTTGGAAGGACGTTCCTTCCTAAACTTCGACTGTGACCCGCCGCTGTCTGCAAACTACATCACCGTGGATCTTCCTCGGATTTCGTACGCAATGCAGCAGCTTTGTGCAGTTACAGTGCAGGAAGCCTCTCCGGGACCGTGCTACCTTTATAAGTAAAGACATTTTTGAATTTGGTTGAATTTTTATGATTTTTATTTACGGTGCATAACTTCATTTTTTTGCACTTTAGGGATATAAACTCCTTAAAAAAAGTTCGGAAAGTCAATTTTGACTGACGATTTCTCTCTTGTTGCAAAATAATTTTCCTTGATTTTTATATCACTGGAAAGCCATGTTATTCCTCTTTACGATGATGTGTCATTTGTTATGATTAAGCAATTGGGGGATGTGCAGTACAGCTGAATACGGGGGACGGGTGTAAAGTGAAATGTCACAAAATGCATTGCTATTGTCAAAAAGTGCATTTACACATTCCCATCCTCCAAGCAAAAGGGGAATGCACTGCATGACAATAGCAGTGAATTCTGTGACTTTTCACTTTCCACCCACCCCTGTATTCCGCTATACTGCACATCCCCAATTGATTAATCATAACAAATGACACATCACTGTAAAGAGGAATAACGGGGCTTTCCAATTATACCATATTCAAGGGAAATGATTTAGTAACAAGAGATAAATCGTTGGTCAAACTTGACTTTCCAAACTTTTTGAGGAGTTTATCTTTCACTTATTAAGAGGTTTCTTTTTAAAACTTTCGACTGATTTTTTACGACCAAAAATGTTGGCCGTTTCATTTCAATGGTGATTAGGCGTTTGTTATTTTGCCCAGTTGCATCCCCATGCAACACCAAGAGTAGAAAATATAGCTCATCTGGTAGAGCGTCTGCCTGGTGAGTCGGAGGTTTCGGGTTCGCATCCTAATCAGGCCCTTACGATTCTTTTCTCATCCCAAGTTTGGTTGTTTCATGCCACGGTGATCAGGCATCGTACCAGATAATGCATTCGTTACCTTCCCCAGTTGTGTTCCCCTGCAACACGTGGTAAAAATTGGGTCCATAGGGAAAACTGGAGAGTATACCACTGTGCCTCATAGCTCAGCTGCTAGAGCATCTGCCCGGTGTGTCAGAGGTCTTTGGGAAAACATGAGGGTGTATACCACTGTGCCTCATAGCTCAGCTGGTAGAGCATCTGCTCGGTGTGTCAGAGGTCTTGGGGAAAACATGAGGGTGTATACCACTGTGCCTCATAGCTCAGCTGGTAGAGCATCTGCACAGTCTGTCGGAGGTCTTTGGGAAAACCTGAGGGAGTATACCACTGTGCCTCATAGCTCAGCTGGTAGAGCATCTGCCCGGTGTGTCAGAGGTCTTGGGGAAAACCTGAGGGAGTATAGCACTGTGTGCCTCATAGCTCAGCTGGTAGAGCATCTGCCCGGTGTGTCAGAGGTCTTGGGAAAAACCTGAGGGAGTATACCACTGTGCCTCATATCTCAGCTGGT
The DNA here is from genome assembly GCA_037783545.1 of Henricia sp. BOLD:AAB3569. Taxonomy (NCBI): domain Eukaryota; kingdom Metazoa; phylum Echinodermata; class Asteroidea; order Spinulosida; family Echinasteridae; genus Henricia; species Henricia sp. BOLD:AAB3569. The sequence continues at coordinate 53,518 of JBBELK010000138.1, forward strand.
AGAGCATCTGCCTAGTGTGTCAGAGGTCTTGGGGGAAAACCTGAGGGAGTATACCACTGTGCCTCATATCTCAGCTGGTAGAGCATCTGCCTAGTGTGTCAGAGGTCTTGGGGGGGGGGGGGAACCTGAGGGAGTATATACCAATGTGCCTCATAGCTCAGCTGGTACAGCATCTGCCTGGTGAGTCGGAGGTCTTGGGGGAAACTTGAGGGAGTATACCAATGTGCCTCATAGCTCAGCTGGTAGAGCATCTGCCCGGTGTGTCAGAGTTCTTGGGGGAAAGCTCGAGGGAGTATACCACTGTGCCTCACAGCTCAGCTGGAACAGCATCTGCCTGGTGAGTCAGAGGTCTTGGGGGAAACTTGAGGGAGTATACCAATGTGCCTCATAGCTCAGCTGGTAGAGCATCTGCCTAGTGTGTCGGAGGTCTTCGGGAAAACCTGAAGGAGTATCCAACTGTGCCTTATAGCTCAGTTGGTAGAGCATCTGCCTGCTGGGTCAGAGGTCTCGGGTTCAAATCCTAATAAAGCCCTTAAGATTCTTCTCTCGTCCCAAGTTCAACATTTTAAAGGTACATTTCTTCCTAAGATTTAGCAATACGGCCAATTAAAATTGCAAAAATGTTAAAAGATGGTGTAAAAGGTAGAATGGGACGGTTCACACAAAAACAATGACATATCTCCGTTTATTTCTCGAAGTAGTTATTGGGTATAGAGTCAATACAAAAACAAGCAATTTCGACAAGTGACTTGATTTATTGCTTAGCATTCTAAACGAAACTGTTTAGAAATGTTGCGAACACAGTACTTCAGAAGTTATAATTTATAAGTATGCTGGTGTCTAGAGTAATGAGTTTAATGTAAATTTATTGCAGTTTAAATATTTATATTTTGTTATTTGTTCTTGCTTGTGTTTTTTTTTTTTTCAAGTTTGGTGGAAGAGTTTTGTTTCATTACATAACATCACTGTTAACAAATAATGCACCAATACTTTGGTTTTATAATTTTCTTTAAGCACAAATTAGGTTTATTGTTTTCTAATCAGCATTTCACTACGGCGATTAAAAAATTTCAAATCAAATTTCTTTTGAGTTTCTTTGTTTGATTTTGTTAAATAAATGAATTAAAAACCTGTTTAACGGTTGGGTTTTTGCTTATTCACTAGCAACTTTCTATAGACCAAAGAGTTATGTATAGAAAACTAGAGTGCGCACTCCCAATACATGATGTGCCGATATGGACGCCGCCATTTTGGCTTAATATGCTATGGGTACACGGTGAGCAAAGGGGAATGGTGTTGCCCCATTATGGCGTGTGCTACGTTGCAATATTCGATAATGCACAAATATATGTGCGATGTTTGATGTTTTTTCACCGTTGGAAAAATTACACGGTCAGTGATGTTTAGTGTAGATCCATTGCCTATAGGCAACTAACAAAAGATGACGTATTCACTTCGGTAGTCTATCAACCACACACTATAATCCAGCACGATATGTGACAAACGGATCTCACCCCAACCCCTTCCCCTTCCCCACCCCCCTCTCCGAGCTCCCCTTATATTAACACGCCCTTAATTCCCTTCTGTTAACACACCAACTCCCCTAAAAACTGAAAGGAAGTCCTTGTGTTGTGTTGTAAAACACCACCGGGATAACGACGACAACCACATAAGAATATGAAGACAGAGACCAGAAATCAGGTCCAAATTATTTTATTAACACAACTCAACATATAGTTTACATGACTATACTACTGAAATGTAAGTGTATCGGGCGTTGTCGACCGGCGCCTTAAAGGAGTGTGACCAGATCACTTTTTTTTACCCATAACTCCCCGGGACTTATCTTATGGGTCATGAGATTTTTATATCATAACATCCGTTATATTTTTCTGATTACGAAACTGAAACTCCCGCGCTTCTAGGCCGCATATTTCCGAGGATATCGTCGAAAATCCACCGATTATTTGTAAACTAATTTTCCAGTATCAACGTTTATCCGCTCAAAGCATACTCGATAGTTTTGTTCTATTTTTTACTAGAAATTGCGAATATTTTCGGGTTTTTGGGACATGGGAGGTGTGTATGGGAGTTACTTGATAATATTGGTAAGTTACATCGAAAACTATTTTCCAGAAACTCTGGTCACGCTCCTTTAAGACCAACTGCACTGAGTACAGCGCCGAGTTCAGTATAAATAAGAACTATTACGTAATATTTAACTATTGCCAAACCTGGCGCACAAGAATAATGCGTGAACCGAATTCCGCTGAACAGCTGCTATATTATATAATGAGAGAATGCTTTTTACTCTCGATGCTATGTGGGCGTCTGCTTGGGAGATTCCACGCTGGAGTCGAGTAGAATCGATTCCACTTTAAGAATCTGAGTCACTATTCCAAACTTTCAGGAATCGATTCCTTTTATCTAGATTCGATCCCCAGTGATAGGTTGCCGGAAGCCGATTGTTAGAAATTCCGGAACCAAAATACACGGGTTTTGCCGTCTTCCTTTCGCAAGGGTCTTTGCTGCACGCTGCACACCGAGTTACCGAGTTTCCGGTGTGCAGCAAAGACTCTTGCGAAAGGAAGATAGGGTTTTGCAAGAGTACTCGGCTTGGTTCTGATATCATATCATGAATGTTCAGTACCGCTCAGTGCCACTTATGGAATCGATTCCGGGTAGCTAGAATTACGATCGATTGGAATCGGAATCGATTCCAAAAATGCTGTCCGGAGTCTCCCAAGTCCGGTTTCCATTCTTCGGTTACGTAAAAAATTAACCATGCACCGCATTCCGGACGCAATGAACCGTGGAAGCAGCAGGTAGATTTTGCAACAGACGAACTGCCGACGGCCGGTCAAGATGCTGGTGATGATACGGGACGTCCTCGACAATCTACGCTAGTGGGATTTTTAGGTACGTAAACTACGATTGTAACGGTTATCCTATTCCTATGTTTTCATGACATGTTATGTGGGAATTTGGTAAAGATTAAAGTTTTTCTGGGTCTTTTACCTACTTGAAGAAGGGAAAAGTAGTTATGTGGGGTTCGGGATTTAAAATACGTGGGTCGAGTTAGACCATAGTCAGCAAGGAACAGTTCCTTGCTCTATGGTTAGACAAGCTTAGGTTACCTCGGCTCGAATTTTTTCATGTGGTAATCTTTAAAAGATTAGGCTACCACATGAACAATTTCGAGCCGAGGTAACCTGTCCTTGTCTAAAAGATTACCACATGAACAATTTCGAGCCGAGGTAACCTTGTCTAGGGTTGAGTGAAATGAACTGGTTATGATTCCTTGCTTATAATGGGGCTTAATCAAGTAACCATCCTTCTAATCTGATTGTTGTTTTCGCTTTCAGGATGGAGTCGTGTACTACCGTATGACGGCGGCTTCTTGGAAAAGGTAAATTGCGGATCTGTTAAAACTCTTAATTGGAAGAAATTCCTGAAAGATTTTACTTTAATACCTGCACTTTCAACTCTTTGTACAAGTCTTATGGACTTCATTAACAAAATTAAGGTTTTTTGTTATTTTAATCGTTTAACTTGAACAAAGATGTTAAGGAAATTACCTCCTGGAATCAATAGATAATCCAATTTTAAGATATACTTCCCACTTGCACTTTTGTCGGAAATGTTGCATTTCTGAGATAAATAAATAATAAAACTACCGGTACTGCAGAGAGTAAGACAAAATCACAGCGAGTAAGCGCGACAATAGAGGCCGCTGCATGCAAGCGTACATGGTTCATCTGTTGCACCAACTAAATGCAATTATTGAAGAAGAAAATGTCATTTTGCTTTAGAAAAGCAAAGAAAAGCAACATTTGCGACAAAATTGCATGTGGAAACTGGAAAGTGTTGATTCCAAGAGGTAATTTCCTAAAAATCTTTGTTCAACCTAAACGAAAAAATACCTTTTTTAAAATTCAGGCTAAAATAATATTTTCACAACAAAATTTTTAGCGGAAGATAAGCTGTATGAATAAAATAATGCAGGTATTTAAGTAAAATAGGAAAGAATTCTGTTTACTGGCTGCCACTTATTCTCCTTATGACTTAATAACCATCAAAATATTTGAAAGGGAAGTGAATTGTTCAGTAACAAACATTCAAAAATGTTCTTAAAAATACTGCCCTGTTCCATAGATTTAACACACAGCGTCTCAGTGGCAACCAGTGAACGGAATTCATACCAAAACAAATTCTGATCATCTTCTCAACTTTTACCGAAACATGAATTTTATAGTGGATAGTGTAATTTTGGAAAGAATTTACAAGTCGGACATCACATAAGCTTTCCTGCACTAAACCCATCGGACAACTGGGAATAATTCCCGGTATTTTTTCCCTTATACATTGAAAATACATTGCGTAAGCGCGACATAAGTTATTTTAAAGGAAAACAATTCTGATTAACTTCTCAACTCTTAACTAGAATTCTCTTATTTAATCCACATAGGAACAATTAAAATTACCACAACAATAATTCAACAAAATGAGGCCATTTTGAATGATCATGGTTAGGGTTTTGGGAACCTTTTATTTATTTTATTAACAGCAATACTTTGTCTTTTCTCCTCAGGTTTTTGATCACCAGCCAAGGGTCCAGTTTAAATGTAAGTATCATATAGTCTCTATTGTAACTTTAAAGATGCATTGTTTGAGCTTGGAGCCAATTTTACCATGAATATCTGGGCATGCAATTCTTAGGTTGATGTTAATGATATAAATAGTACTGGAGTTTTATACATTCACCACCAAAGTAGGTACCTATATTGTTCTGTGTGGAGAGGCAATTTATGGTAAAATGCCTTGCCCAAAGGCACATCTACAACCTTTTGAATTAACCAAGGTATTGAGTACGTATGACACTTGACTGTTTGGATATCTAAATTTCATATTAAAATTGGCCCGGACATTTTTTTGTGTTTTTACTTGGTTTATTGATCATAAAAAGGCAAATCCTGGGTGTCCGTGCATGGTAATGAACCCCACGTATATTTCGAAGGAAAGAACTAACCTCAAAATTTAAATCTTGTGGCAAAAAGTAAAACTAAAACAAAATTGGAATATGTGGCCCTGCAGTGACATGAGAGAAACTTGGCTTGAGAGATGATGAAAATCAATACCTGCATTTTCCGGAAACCATTAGTTTTTGATAATTTCAAAACTAATTAAGTTAGGAAAATAACTAAATTATTGGCCTTTTCGCAATTTCATTGCTTGAGAAATCAGTGGCAAAATCAGTGTACACAAATAAATTTACTGATAAATTTCTGGTGTCCTTTAATAGCGCATTTCATGTCTCTTGACATCTCAATGCGAACCACCTCAATATTGATACATAGATCGGCAAGTGGCGGCTAAGCCAGAGACATTGGGAAAATTCCCCTTCTCTTCTGAAAGAATGTTCTAGGATCTTTAAGATGCATTACACAATACTGGACCTAGGGCTTTACATCCCATCCACAGGATGGAGCAATTGGGGTAAAGTGCCTTGCTCAAGGGCACAAGTACCTCAAGTAGTCTGAAAACCACAACCTTCGGGTGTTTCCACCTGAAGTTTGTAAGTTAATGACCCAAACTGCCACGATACTTATAACTCGTTCTGCAAATTACCTGCACTATGCTATTAAAGAAGAAAATATAGCAACGTATTTGTATCCGTATATCATCCTGAAACCTGTGCACATCAAGTTGAATTTGCGAAAAGGCTACATGAATACATACATCGTACAGACTTCACCTACTCATCTGTGTCAAAAGTCGGAAGGTTCCATGTTGTGCATGGCCACAATTTTCATTCAGACATGCTGGTAAATGTACAGCACAAAATCAAATATGTTTGGCATGTAGATTAAACTTGCCTTTACTTATTGCATATGTGTGAAGGGAATGAATTTACTTGCTGAAGTGGTTTAAAATTGGAGTACAAACTGCATGTTACAACATGAACTGTCTGCCATTATAATATATGTATTCCAGCAAACATATCAACATTCACTGTCCTTATAGGTACCCATTTACCCCTGGGTGGAGAGAACCCACGTTTAGAACTAAATCATTAGGGAGGTTTTCGCACCGTCACGGATACCGATACGTCATGACTTTATACGCGTCTCGTGACGCGTAACCGTATACATGTTTTCATATGCGTGAACAACAGTTATTGGCCTCCGAACGCGTAGCATAAAAACGGATACCGGTTATGCAGATTTTTCGCTTTTTCCGTGATGGATTAATAAGTTTTATGCATTTTGTTTCTTTGTGATGTATCTTCCATGAATACCGATCGAATTTAATGAATCATTCCCACGTGAAAGTGAGGAAAATCTGCTGCAAACAAAGCCAAGCGCAGAGCATATTTAGCAGATGAATGTATGCACGTAGTCACACAGTGCGAAACCCAGTTCAGTGAGCGCATCAACGTAAACGGTTACCGTAATCCGTATTCGTATTCGTCACCTTGCGAAACCTCTCTATTGTCTCAAATGCAATCCACGCCACATGAATTGACCTTTTCTTTTTTGTAGAAAATGAAATGTGTAACATGCAGTTTGTGCTCAAAACACGAGAATGGCTAAAAAATGTTTCTAAGCAAATTCTTAAATTTAGTTAGTTTTTTTTTATAGGTAAAAAACCCTTAATTCTTACCTATAAATTGATAATCATTGAAAAACCATAAACAAGTTTGTGTTAAACTAAATTAACCTGGTTTTATGAGGGAAGAATTCAGTACTCAATCATCAGAAAACCGGAGGATTGGCCAAAAAATGTAATTTTGTTTTTGAAAAATGTGTCTGACAGCTTGGGCTGAGTTTTTGTGATCATGACTAGAAATTGGCAGTGGATCCAGGCACTATCTGGGTAGTGCTTGAAATGTCCATAAGCCTAGAACCGCCACTGATTTCCAGTTTTACTTGCAAAAACTTGACTCGGGCTGTGCAACATCCAACTCATTTTAGAATAAGTCACATTTGTTTGGGTAAATTTTGGGTTTTTCCTGATCAAATCTGCAATTTTTTTGCTGTAACATTTTACATTCTAATAAAACTAAACATGTGGAAATTTTCCTGTCAACCCATTTAGTGATCACGTAAAATGGACATGTTTAAATAAACCTATGTGTGTGACATTTTGAAGCATTTCCGGAAAGTCAAGTTTGACTGTCGATTTCTCTCTTGTTGCAAAATAATTTTCCTTGAATTTTATATCATTGGAAAGCCCTGTTATTCCTCTTTACGATGTGTCATTTGTTATGATTAAGCAATTGGGGGATGTGCAGTACAGCTGAATACGGGGCGGGTGTAATGTCACAAAATGCATTGCTATTGTCAAAAAGTGCATTGACACATTCCCATCCTCAAAGGGGAATGCACGACATTAGCAGTGAATTTTGTGACTTTCCACCCACCCCTGTATTCCGCTATACTACACCCCAGAATTGATTAATCATAACAAATGACACATCACTGTAAAGAGGAATAACAGGGCTTTCCAATGATACAAAATTCAAGGGAAATGATTTAGTAACAAGAGAAAAATTGTCAGTCAAACTTGACTTTCCGAACTTTTTTTGAGGAGTTTAGCATGGTAGTCATCTACAGGGCGCACCTTATAATAGTACAGCATTTTAGAGGGGGGAAATGTATGTTACGTGTGTGACGTCAGAAATGTCTTCCCTGTAAAAAGAAATTTTCAAGTAAATTTGAGACAAATGCTGTATTATTATATAAGTTATGAGAAATTCATTGTAAATTGTGTTGATCAGAAATTAATTTTTGTAATTTTCTTTTTCAGAAATGGGAGCTCATGAGGCTGCCAGCAGGGTTGTAGTCAAGTCCACCACAAGTGTCTTAATTCAAGTCACAGACTACTCAAATGAACTCCAACAAAGGCATTCGTTTGTGCATGCTCATCCTTTGCTTCTGGACGTTTGACGGACTCCAACCGGAATACGTGTTAGTTTTTAAATCTTTTCGCGAGTGATGTGGTACGTCGTAATCTGGAACAAATTGCCGATGGTATTTTCAGTCAATTGGGTATGTAGACAGAAAACTTGAGAAAGTCAATTTATCGTCATGTTGTTACTGACAATACGTAACTTAATTGTGATTTACCAAGTTACAAATGTTGTGTTTTACTGATTTGTTTCTTGAAATTGCAGTTATTGTTTGTAATTATATTTTCTTGTTTTACAGTGAATGTTTAATAAATCATTTTAATTGTATTTCTTTGTACACCATTTTTATTAATGTTTTCTTTAACAGTTAGAGGAGGGAAACCTCCACTTCAATACATCAGAAAATCGGGTAACCCCGGTTCGATTTTCTGTGTTTAATTGCATTTCTTTGTACACCATTTTTATTAATGTTTTCTTTAACAGGTAGAGGAGGGAAACCTCCATTTCAATACGTTAGAAAATCGTACAGGGGGCAACCCCTGTTCGATTTTCAAATTAGAAATTTGGACCACCGAACCCTGGGCTATCTGTAAAGACAATAGCAATTAGGACCTTGCATAAATTAAGTTAATGAACATTTTACTTGAATATATTACTTGGTTTACTTATTGGAGTACAGAATAAAATGAGACTTGTTTACAAATGAAACTTTTGTTGTCAGTGACTTTTATTTTGACTTTGGAAGTTACTTTAACTATATAACACTATTTAAATAAGATTGTTTACAAACATTACTATATTTGTTAAAGTACATTTAACAATGCTACAAGAGAAATAAATACAATTGGTTGTTGCTAAATGAAGACAAGAATATTAAGTACAAGTCAATGTTTACAAACTGATAGTCATTTTTTGAGAAAATAACTTGAGCAAGTTTTGGTTTGTTTACAAACTGATAGTCATTTTTTGAGAAAATAACTTGAGCAAGTTTTGGTTTGTTTACAAACTGATAGTCATTTTTGAGAGAGGCTTGAACAAATTTAGGACTGCTTGTTTGTTTACAAACTGTTAGTCATTTTTTTATACTTAATTGAATTACTTGAGAACTGACTGTTAGATTCAGGAACTATGTGGTAGGTTGAGCAGAAGGTTCAGTCCACTCGATATCTTCAACATGTCACCTGTCACAATTAAAGAAAATAACATCATTGGAAAATTAAAATGTGGATAGTTTCTGAATTCATAAATAAATTTACAATTTTTGAGTTCGACTGGAAATATGAAGACAAATTGCTGACAAATAAAGATTCACATCTGATTTTGTTTACAATAGTGGATTGCCTCACGCACGGTAGAGTTTACAAATAAACAATGCTTTTGGCGAAATTAACGTGAAGTGTGTAGCAAGTAAAATACAAGATGAGAAGCATTTCCGCAAATACTTGAATGTGGAATCTTCCCCAAAGTGTAGTCACTGTAAAAACTGCAGGCGGATGTTGGTAAAACATGGAACGGTGGAATGTATGCGTTCTGTGTTTCGTTCCGCGTTTTACCAACATTCACTGCAGGCTACAATCCCAATCAGAGTTGATCGGGATGGTGAAGACGAACCTACATCGGTATGGATTTGCAGCAAAGATGAACAGAGCAATAGACTGTGACTTACCTATACTTTAGGTCAACACTGGCCAGATTTCTTCTCCCAGCGAATCTCAAGATGATGGTTGGTGCATATGAACAGCAGCCGCAGACTAAAAAAAAGGGAACAAAAATCTATAATTAAACTCGGTTACAGTACTTAGAAATTAGAGCCGAGACTTGAAACCAAATATCCAACACTGAACAGTAAAACAAACAAAAATAAATGAATCTCCATTTTCAATTATACCAGTTGCATCAATTATACCAGTTGCATCAATTTTTCCAGTTGCATCAATTTTTCCAGTTGCATCAATTATTCCAGTTGCATCAATTATACCAGTTGCATCAATTATTCCAGTTGCATCAATTATTCCAGTTGCATCAATTATTCCAGTTGCATCAATTATTCCAGTTGCATCAATTATTCCAGTTGCATCAATTATTCCAGTTGCATCAATTATTCCAGTTGCATCAATTATTCCAGTTGCATCAATTATTCCAGTTGCATCAATTATTCCAGTTGCATCAATTATTCCAGTTGCATCAATTATTCCAGTTGCATCAATTATTCCAGTTGCATCAATTATTCCAGTTGCATCAATTTTTCCAGTTGCATCAATTTTTCCAGTTGCATCAATTATTCCAGTTGCATCAATTATACCAGTTGCATCAATTTTTCCAGTTGCATCAATTATTCCAGTTGCATCAATTATACCAGTTGCATCAATTATACCAGTTGCATCAATTATTCCAGTTGCATCAATTATTCCAGTTGCATCAATTATTCCAGTTGCATCAATTATTCCAGTTGCATCAATTATTCCAGTTGCATCAATTATTCCAGTTGCATCAATTATTCCAGTTGCATCAATTATTCCAGTTGCATCAATTATACCAGTTGCATCAATTATACCAGTTGCATCAATTATACCAGTTGCATCAATTATACCAGTTGCATCAATTATTCCAGTTGCATCAATTATTCCAGTTGCATCAATTATACCAGTTGCATCAATTATACCAGTTGCATCAATTATTCCAGTTGCATCAATTATTCCAGTTGCATCAATTATTCCAGTTGCATCAATTATTCCAGTTGCATCAATTATTCCAGTTGCATCAATTATTCCAGTTGCATCAATTATACCAGTTGCATCAATTATACCAGTTGCATCAATTAATCCAGTTGCATCAATTATACCAGTTGCATCAATTATTCCAGTTGCATCAATTATACCAGTTGCATCAATTATTCCAGTTGCATCAATTATTCCAGTTGCATCAATTATTCCAGTTGCATCAATTATTCCAGTTGCATCAATTATTCCAGTTGCATCAATTATACCAGTTGCATCAATTATTCCAGTTGCATCAATTATACCAGTTGCATCAATTATTCCAGTTGCATCAATTATACCAGTTGCATCAATTATTCCAGTTGCATCAATTATTCCAGTTGCATCAATTATTCCAGTTGCATCAATTATTCCAGTTGCATCAATTATACCAGTTGCATCAATTATTCCAGTTGCATCAATTATACCAGTTGCATCAATTATTCCAGTTGCATCAATTATTCCAGTTGCATCAATTATTCCAGTTGCATCAATTATTCCAGTTGCATCAATTATTCCAGTTGCATCAATTATTCCAGTTGCATCAATTATACCAGTTGCATCAATTATTCCAGTTGCATCAATTATTCCAGTTGCATCAATTATTCCAGTTGCATCAATTATACCAGTTGCATCAATTATTCCAGTTGCATCAATTATACCAGTTGCATCAATTATTCCAGTTGCATCAATTATTCCAGTTGCATCAATTATTCCAGTTGCATCAATTATTCCAGTTGCATCAATTATTCCAGTTGCATCAATTATACCAGTTGCATCAATTATTCCAGTTGCATCAATTATACCAGTTGCATCAATTATTCCAGTTGCATCAATTATACCAGTTGCATCAATTATTCCAGTTGCATCAATTATTCCAGTTGCATCAATTATTCCAGTTGCATCAATTATTCCAGTTGCATCAATTATTCCAGTTGCATCAATTATACCAGTTGCATCAATTATACCAGTTGCATCAATTATACCAGTTGCATCAATTATACCAGTTGCATCAATTATTCCAGTTGCATCAATTATTCCAGTTGCATCAATTATTCCAGTTGCATCAATTATTCCAGTTGCATCAATTATTCCAGTTGCATCAATTATTCCAGTTGCATCAATTATTCCAGTTGCATCAATTATTCCAGTTGCATCAATTATTCCAGTTGCATCAATTGTACCAGTTGCATCAATTATTCCAGTTGCATCAATTATTCCAGTTGCATCAATTATACCAGTTGCATCAATTATTCCAGTTGCATCAATTATACCAGTTGCATCAATTATACCAGTTGCATCAATTATTCCAGTTGCATCAATTATTCCAGTTGCATCAATTATTCCAGTTGCATCAATTATTCCAGTTGCATCAATTATTCCAGTTGCATCAATTATTCCAGTTGCATCAATTATTCCAGTTGCATCAATTATTCCAGTTGCATCAATTATTCCAGTTGCATCAATTATTCCAGTTGCATCAATTATTCCAGTTGCATCAATTATTCCAGTTGCATCAATTATTCCAGTTGCATCAATTATTCCAGTTGCATCAATTATTCCAGTTGCATCAATTATTCCAGTTGCATCAATTATTCCAGTTGCATCAATTATACCAGTTGCATCAATTATTCCAGTTGCATCAATTATACCAGTTGCATCAATTGTTCCAGTTGCATCAATTGTTCCAGTTGCATCAATTATACCAGTTGCATCAATTATTCCAGTTGCATCAATTATTCCAGTTGCATCAATTGTTCCAGTTGCATCAATTATACCAGTTGCATCAATTATTCCAGTTGCATCAATTATTCCAGTTGCATCAATTGTTCCAGTTGCATCAATTGTTCCAGTTGCATCAATTGTTCCAGTTGCATCAATTATACCAGTTGCATCAATTATTCCAGTTGCATCAATTATACCAGTTGCATCAATTGTTCCAGTTGCATCAATTATTCCAGTTGCATCAATTGTTCCAGTTGCATCAATTATACCAGTTGCATCAATTATTCCAGTTGCATCAATTATTCCAGTTGCATCAATTGTTCCAGTTGCATCAATTATTCCAGTTGCATCAATTATACCAGTTGCATCAATTATTCCAGTTGCATCAATTATACCAGTTGCATCAATTGTTCCAGTTGCATCAATTGTTCCAGTTGCATCAATTATTCCAGTTGCATCAATTATTCCAGTTGCATCAATTATTCCAGTTGCATCAATTATTCCAGTTGCATCAATTATTCCAGTTGCATCAATTATTCCAGTTGCATCAATTATTCCAGTTGCATCAATTGTACCAGTTGCATCAATTGTACCAGTTGCATCAATTGTACCAGTTGCATCAATTATTCCAGTTGCATCAATTATTCCAGTTGCATCAATTATACCAGTTGCATCAATTATACCAGTTGCATCAATTATACCAGTTGCATCAATTATACCAGTTGCATCAATTATTCCAGTTGCATCAATTATTCCAGTTGCATCAATTATTCCAGTTGCATCAATTATTCCAGTTGCATCAATTATTCCAGTTGCAGCAATTATTCCAGTTGCATCAATTATTCCAGTTGCATCAATTATTCCAGTTGCATCAATTATACCAGTTGCATCAATTATTCCAGTTGCATCAATTATTCCAGTTGCATCAATTATTCCAGTTGCATCAATTATTCCAGTTGCATCAATTGTTCCAGTTGCATCAATTATTCCAGTTGCATCAATTATTCCAGTTGCATCAATTATTCCAGTTGCATCAATTATTCCAGTTGCATCAATTATTCCAGTTGCATCAATTATTCCAGTTGCATCAATTATTCCAGTTGCAGCAATTATTCCAGTTGCAGCAATTATTCCAGTTGCATCAATTATTCGAGTTGCAGCGATTATTCGAGTTGCAGCAATTATTCCAGTTGCATCAAGTATTCCAGTTGCATAAAAAAACGCTGGACTAACCCCTTATGATTTTTATCATTTTTGGCCAAACATTCCCCTCATGTGCCAAGCACAGGTTTTTAACATATATTTCTTGGAAAAGTTCTGAGCATAAAGTGCCGATAAATTAAGTAGGCAATGGTATTAGTAGTGGGTTACCAACTTTTCAATGATTCAAATTGGCCCTTTAACACCTGCACAATGGTTGGTTGAATGGTTGACAACTGCTCTAGAATGCAGAAGGTTGTGGGTTCTCAGGCGCGGATCTAGGTTCATTAAAATACAGGAATACAATGCATTTAGGTGGCGTACGCCCACTAAATCCATTGTATTCCTGTATTTTAATGAGCCTGGAACCGCCCCTTGGGGCGAGTCCCACCCACGCGCAAATTATTGACATAGTTCTTGGGAAAGCTCTGAGCAAAAGTGTTGACAGATTATATTGGGAAAGACCAAGCTGTTCCTAATTTAGAGAAGTAGTAACAAGCTGATCATTACAATACCTGAAAGCTGGTCATGGTGGCAAATGAATTCCAACAGGAGAGAGACATGTACGTGGAGTCCAATAGTCCAGGTGAGGCCAAGCATGGGCAGCAACACAAGGGGATTCACAAACTGGTCCTGTTAAAAAGAAATAAAATGAAATGCATGAGTATGTAAAGTTTACTCCTTAAAGAGGAAGAATCCCCCTTGACGAAAATCCAACATTTAGGCTTTTTTCGATAGTCCAAATATCCCTCTTGCCGACGTGGATTTTTATTATTTTTTAATTGTCGGTTTTAAGTGGTTAAATTGCAAGCAAAAGTGCGCTTTTCGAAAATGAGATTTTCGCGATTTTTGAAATGCTAATTAGGTATTCATGATATGTGCGTGACCCCGTGACGCAATCCTGAGAAAGAGAAGTCAACACGATTGTTAGCTCCATCGTTTACACACAAAAAACTTGGAAAACTGTCTCTGTTAGATGTTGTTTTTTGAAGAATTTTGTTGGTCTAAAAAGCCAGAGATATTCCCAGTAGCTGCGTGGTTGTATGTTTTACCAGACACTATGAAAAAAAAGAGCAGAAAGATTTTTCTTTCTATTACCAAGAGAGAGAGAAAAATGATTCGCTCATTCTATAACTTGTACGGCCGATGTTCAAACACGTGGGAACTACGCCCGCAGGGGACCGTACCATAGGGGCGTTCGAGATGCTTACACAGGGTAAAAGTGGTTTTACACCGGGGGAAACCTCCAGAAGATGCAAAACAAACGACACAGGGTTTCGCTTTGAATTCTGGGAGCACTGGTTAAAAGTTGTTGCCGAGTGGGTCTTTATTAATGCCGTTATTGTTCGATTCAAAAATGAAGCCGGCCAAAAATAGTTGCCCTAAAGTGCCCCAATAAACTTTGTCAATGCCCACAGAAATCTACTGATTAAACAAAATGTATTTACAGCCCTACAGGTAAGGATAGTACACCCAATGTCAGTGTTAACTCATTTCATTCAATGTACAGTATTGGGGCATTCTGGGTAAGGCCAAAAAAAAAAATAGTTCTGCTTCCGATTACATGGCATTTCAAAATAGGGTAGGTAGTTAGGGACTTTTTTTTTTGCCAATTTATTTTGTGCACAATCATATGGAGGCATTTTTTTATTTTATTTGGTTTTTTTAAATTTTTTTTTTTTTTTTTTTTCCGATAAAAAAAATAGGGTCGCAGCCTAAAAATAGGGTCGGTCGGGAAACCGGAAGCAGAACTATTTTTTTTTTGGCCTAACATCATGATGAAACCATGGCCATTATGTGACTTCCAAAAAACCAAACTGGAACTCAGCTTCAGGGAAACACCATTTATGAATAAACATGAGAAAATATTGGGGCATTCTGGGTAGCATCATGATGAAACCATGGCCATTATGTGACTTCTAAAAAACCAAACTGGAACTCAGCTTCAGGGAAACACCATTCATGAACATGAGAAAATATTGGGGCATTCTGGGTAGCATCATGATGAAACCATGGCCATTATGTGACATCTAAAAAACAAAACTTGAACTCAGCTTCAGGGAAACACCATTCATGAACATGAGAAAATATTGGGGCATTCTGGGTAGCATCATGATGAAACCATGGCCATGATGTGACATCTAAAACACAAAACTTGAACTCAGTTTCAGGGAAACACCATTCATGAACATGAGAAAATATTGGGGCATTCTGGGTAGCATCATGATGAAACCATGGCCATGATGTGACATCTAAAACACAAAACTTGAACTCAGTTTCAGGGAAACACCATTCATGAACATGAGAAAATATTGGGGCATTCTGGGTAGCATCATGATGAAACCATGGCCATGATGTGACATCTAAAACACAAAACTTGAACTCAGTTTCAGGGAAACACCATTCATGAACATGAGAAAATATTGGGGCATTCTGGGTAGCATCATGATGAAACCATGGCCATTATGTGACATCTAAAACACAAAACTTGAACTCAGTTTCAGGGAAACACCATTCATGAACATGAGAAAATATTGGGGCATTCTGGGTAACATCATGCTGAAACCATGGCTAGTATGTGACATCTAAAAAACAAAACTGGAACTCGGCTTCAGGGAAACACCATTCATGAATAAACATGAGAAAGGGCAAAAGAGTAAATTTAGCATGCAGTGCTCAGTGACATGTAAATAAGCAGCAGATTTGCATAATTTTGATTATTAGGCAAGAATAGTGCTTTTAGATGTCAGTATTAATTAATGATGCAGTAACATGTAAATTGAGCAAATATTTGCATAAATTTGAATATTACACAAACTATCAAAGTTAAATGCCAATTATTAGAAATTATTTCTTTTAAACCAATTTTGTAAAAATGAATTTAATTTGACAGGATATTTTGATTAGAGATAAGACACCAACATGTCAGTAATGCATAGTTCCGAGATTGCCCAATTAACTCAGTCCCCTTGGATATTGTTGCTATGCCTCACGGGCGAACATCAAAATGTCCACACACACTGCACAAACCAATGGGACTTTCATCGGAAAGCACAGATTCATTGGACACCCTGTTGGAGAAAACTCAAAGGTATTCGTGTTTCAGGGTCGACAGTTACAGTAGCACGCACTTAGTAAAAGGCCAGTGATACAGAGATGTCATATATTCATAACAATACGCTTTCTTACCTTTGAGCAGCGAATTGCCCGGCCTTGACACCAAAAATTCACCCCAAACACCACATACAACCTATGGGCAGAAAATCGTGTGATGTTAGTTTGTAAGACAATGCACTTTGATCTATGTGGGCGCTGTCTGCTAGCCCTGTTGTGATTGGTTGGCGGGTTCGGTTGATTGACAGGTCAGAACTATGCATTTATTCCTAAGGGTCGGTTCACACTGAGCCTTTTCAAGCGTAAATTTGATGTGCATCAATTTGAGAAAAAAGCGATGTGGAGGGAATTTGGAGTAAAAATATAGAGAAAACCACAGAATGAACTTGGACAGAAAGTGTTTTTGTGATTGTGCGTCATTTTACTCCAAACTCCCTCCACATCACTTTTTCTCAAAGTGACGCCCATCAAAAATTATGCATGAAAAAGCAGTGTGAATACACCCTAAATGTGGCCAAACCTTGCACCAGCCCCAGACGACTAGAGACATTGTGTCACTCCCAAAAATGAAACTCGTCCTGCAGCCAATTTCACGAAAAAGTGCGTAGCTTTCACAACGTTTGAAAATGGCATATGTGAAATCAACTGCAGGATTTGAAACCCAAAGATATAGCGCCGTAGGGCAAGATAGACTACTCAACCCTGACCTCCATAGAAATTCAAGGCGCCATTTTAGTAAGCAAACTAGATGCGCCTAATGTCTGTTTGACATGCCTCTCGTGGATGCTGATTTTTCTCTCATCCCAAGTTTGGTTGTTTTATTTCAATGGTGATTAGGCACCATACCAAATATTGTGTTCGTTACTTTGCCCAATTGCACTCCCATGCAACACCAATAGAACGCCACGATTTGGGTTCATAGGGAAACCTGAAGGAGTATACCCACTGTGCCTTATAGCTCAGCTGGTAGAGCATCTGTCTGGTGTGTCAGACGTCTTGGGGGAAACCTGAGGAAGTATACCACTGTGCCTTATAGCTCAGCTGGTAGAGCATCTGCCCGGTGTGTCAGAGGTCTCAGGTTTGAATCCTGGGTGCGGAAGCTGCTGTTACTATTTGCCACAACACAGATTACACCATGAGAGGCATGTCAAACAGACACAAGACGCGTCTAGTTTGTATAGCTCAGCTGGTAGAGCATCTGCCCGGTGTGTCAGAGGTCTTGGGGGAAACCCGAGGGAGAATACCACTGTGCCTCATAGCTCAGCTGGTAGAGCATCTGCTCGATGTGTCAGACGTCTTGGGGGAAACCTGAGGAAGTACATGTATACCACTGTGCCTTATAGCTCAGCTGGTAGAGCATCTGCCCGGTGTGTCAGAGGTCTCAGGTTTGAATCCTGGGTGCGGAAGCTGCTGTTACTATTTGCCACAACACAGATTACACCATGAGAGGCATGTCAAACAGACACGAGACGCGTCTAGTTTGTTTACTAAAATGGTGCCTTTACATACTTCACTTTATTAAAAATTTTGTAAGGACCGGACCTGTCGGCGCCGATGACCCCGGTCCTGGAAAAAAAGAAAGTTCTGAAATCTGCCAAAATGAGTTGGGGATATATGCTAACTTTTCATTTAGGATTATTTGTAAGGCATTTTCGGAAGAGTCAATTTTTTGTAAATTTTGTAAGGACCGGACCTGTCGGCGCCGATGACCCCGGTCCTGGAAAAAAAGAAAGTCCTGAAATCTGCTAAAATGAGTTGGGGATATGCTAACTTTTGATTTAGGATTATTTCTAAGGCATTTTCGGAAGAGTCAATTTTTTAAAAATTTTGTAAGGACCGGACCTGTCGGCGCCGATGACCCCGGTCCTGGAAAAAAAGAAAGTCCTGAAATCTGCCAAAATGAGGTGGGGATATGCTAACTTTTCATTTAGGATTATTTCTAAGGCATTTTCGGAAGAGTCAATTTTTTAAAAATTTTGTAAGGACCGGACCTGTCGGCGCCGATGACCCCGGTCCTGGAAAAAAAGAAAGTCCTGAAATCTGCCAAAATGAGGTGGGGATATGCTAACTTTTCATTTAGGATTATTTATAAGGCATTTTCGGAAGAGTCAATTTTTTGTAAATTTTGTAAGGACCAGACCTGTCGGCGCCGATGACCCCGGTCCTGGAAAAAAAAACGTCCTGAAATCTTCCAAAATGAGTTGGGGATATGCTAAATTTTCATTTAGGATCATTTCTAAGGCATTTTCGGAAGAGTCAATTTTTTGTAAATTTTGTAAGGACCGGACCTGTCGGCGCCGATGACCCCGGTCCTGGAAAAAAAGAAAGTCCTGAAATCTGCCAAATTGAGTTGGGGATATGCTAAATTTTCATTTAGGATTATTTCTAAGGCATTTTCGGAAGAGTCAATTTTTTGTAAATTTTGTAAGGACCGGACCTGTCGGCGCCGATGACCCCGGTCCTGGAAAAAAAGAAAGTCCTGAAATCTGCTAAAATGAGTTGGGGATATGCTAACTTTTGATTTAGGATTATTTCTAAGGCATTTTCGGAAGAGTCCATTTTTTTGTAAATTTTGTAAGGACCGGACCTGTCGGCGCCGATGACCCCGGTCCTAGAAAAAAAGAAAGTCCTGAAATCTGCTAAAATGAGGTGGGGATATGCTAACTTTTCATTTAGGATTATTTCTAAGGCATTTTCGGAAGAGTCAATTTTTAAAAAATTTTGTAAGGACCGGACCTGTCGGCGCCGATGACCCCGGTCCTGGAAAAAAAGAAAGTCCTGAAATCTGCCAAAATGAGTTGGGGATATGCTAACTTTTCATTTAGGATTATTTGTAAGGCATTTTCGGAAGAGTCGATTTTTTGTAAATTTTGTAAGGACCGGACCTGTCGGCGCCGATGACCCCGGTCCTGGAAAAAAAGAAAGTCCTGAAATCTGCTAAAATGAGTTGGGGATATGCTAACTTTTGATTTAGGATTATTTCTAAGGCATTTTCGGAAGAGTCGATTTTTTGTAAATTTTGTAAGGACCGGACCTGTCGGCGCCGATGACCCCGGTCCTGGAAAAAAAGAAAGTCCTGAAATCTTCCAAAATGAGTTGGGATATGCTAAATTTTCATTTAGGATCATTTCTAAGGCATTTTTGGAAGAGTCAATTGTTTGTAAATTTTGTAAGGACCGACCCTGTCGGCGCCGATGACCCCGGTCCTGGAAAAAAAGAAAGTTCTGAAATCTGCTAAAATGAGGTGGGGATATGCTAACTTTTGATTTAGGATTATTTCTAAGGCATTTTCGAAAGAGTCAATTTTTTAAAAATTTTGTAAGGACCGGACCTGTCGGCGCCGATGATCCCGGTCCTGGAAAAAGTGCGTTGACCTTTCGACGTTTTTGACCACAGCGCCCTCATTTAAGGTCAAAGGTATAACAAACTATACATTTGTGAAATCCTCATGACTAGGCGAGTAATTTGATATGCATATCGACACAATTAGAATATATTTGAATTTTGACCCCTGTTTGACCTTTGTTGACCCCTCCCGGAAATGCCTGACATTTTCAAGGGGGAAGCCCAAGTCAAAATTGTTCGGTATTCATCAGGGAACACAAAAACACTTTCAAACCTTTGTTCCCAGAATTTGGTCACAGGACCTACAGGCTGGTCTCCTACTATAGCTGTGTTGATATTTGGGAAAAAATGTCATAATTGAGAAGTACTTGTGGATGGAACCATGGCAGTAAATGTACGTCTCTAACTACAAATTTGACAAGTATGAGAGGAATTTGGCATGATTTGTTTTTGCAACTTTTGGTTGTGTTTGCTGAACACGAACCGAACCAAAGTTTGAGGGAAAAAGTTCGAACTTTTGCCGAACCGAACCCGAACTTGCCATCCTAAAAAGTTGAATCGCAATTTTGCTAGGCGATCAAAGTTTATGGTTCGCAAAATGCTGTTTTTGCATCGCAAACTGCGATGCGATACCGCTTATTTTGAGCCTTGTAATTAATGGTGCAGTAATATCTAAATTAAGCATTTATTTGCATAAATTTGAATACGAACAATTAAATACTACACAAACTATTAAAGTTAAATGCCTGCTGCAAGATAGACTACTCTACCAGGGACTGACCTCCGTAGAAATTCAAGGTGCCATTTTAGTAAGCAAACTACCGGTAGATGCGCCTCATGTCCGTTTGACATGACTCTCGCGGTTGCTGATTTTTTTCTCATCCCATAGTTTGGTTGGTACCATACCAAATATTGTGTTTGTTACTTTGCTCAGTTGCGGTCCCATGCAACAATAAGAGAACAATTGGGTTCTTGACGAAAACCTGAGGGAGTATACCACTGTGCCTTATAGCTCAGATGGTAGAGCGTCTGCCCTGTAGCTCATCTGTCTGGTGAGTCAGAGGTCTTGGGGAAAACCTGAGGGAGTATACCACTTTGCCTTATAAAAATAGTTCAGCTGGTAAAGCATCTGCCTGGTGTGTCATAGGTCTTGGGAAAAATCTGAGGGTGTACATGTATACTACTGTGCCTTATAGCTCAGCTGGTGGAGCGTCTGCGCGGTGTGTCAGAGGTCTTGGGGGAAAACCTGAGGGACTATACCACTGTGCCTTATAGCTCAGCTGGTGGAGCATCTGCCCGGTGTGTCAGAGGTCTTGGGGGAAAACCTGAGGGAGTATACCACTGTGCCTTATAGCTCAGCTGGTGGAGCATCTGCCCGGTGTGTCAGAGGTCTTGGGGAAAACCTGAGGGAGTATACCACTGTGCCTTATAGCTCAGCTGGTAGAGCATCTGCCCGGTGTGTCAGAGGTCTTGGGGAAAACCTGAGGGAGTATACCACTGTGCCTTATAGCTCAGCTGGTAGAGCATCTGCCTGGTGTGTCAGAGGTCTTGGGGAAAATCTGAGGGTGTATACATGTACATGTACTACTGTGCCTTATAGCTCAGCTGGTAGAGCGTCTGTCTGGTGAGTTAGAGGTCTTGGGAAAATCCGAGGGAGTATACCACTGTGCCTTATAGCTCAGCTGGTAGAGTATCTGCCCGGTGTGTCAGAGGTCTTGGGGAAAATCTGAGGGAGTATACCACTGTGCCTTATAGCTCAGCTGGTAGAGCATCTGCCCGGTGTGTCAGAGGTCTTGGAGAAAATCTGAGGGAGTATACCACTGTGCCTTATAGCTCAGCTGGTAGAGCGTCTGCCCGGTGTGTCAGAGGTCTTGGGGAAAATCTGAGGGAGTATACCACTGTGCCTTATAGCTCAGCTGGTAGAGTATCTGCCCGGTGTGTCAGAGGTCTTGGGGAAAATCTGAGGGAGTATACCACTTTGCCTTATAGCTCAGCTGGTAGAGCATCTGCCTGGTGTGTCATAGGTCTTGGAGAAAATCTGAGGGTGTATACATACATGTACATGTACTACTGTGCCTTATAGCTCAGCTGGTAGAGCGTCTGTCTGGTGAGTTAGAGGTCTTGGGGAAAATCCGAGGGAGTATACCACTGTGCCTTATAGCTCAGCTGGTAGAGTATCTGCCCGGTGTGTCAGAGGTCTTGGGGAAAATCTGAGGGAGTATACCACTTTGCCTTATAGCTCAGCTGGTAGAGCATCTGCCTGGTGTGTCATAGGTCTTGGGGGAAACCTGAGGGAGTATACTACTGTGCCTTATAGCTCAGCAGCTGGTGGAGTGTCTGTCTGGTGAGTCAGAGGTCTTGGGGAAAATCTGAGGGAGTATACCACTGTGCCTTATGGCTCAGCTGGTAGAGCATCTGCCTGGTGTGGCAGAGTTCTTGGGGAAAATCTGAGGGAGTATACCACTGTGCCTTATAGCTCAGATGGTAGAGCATCTGCCCGGTGTGTCAGAGGTCTTGGGGAAACCTGAGGGAGTATACCACTGTGCCTTATAGCTCAGCTGGTGGAGCATCTGCCTGGTGTGTCAGAGGTCTTGGGGAAAATCTGAGGGTGTATACATGTACTACTGTGCCTTATAGCTCAGCTGGTAGAGCATCTGCCTGGTGTGTCAGAGGTCTTAAGGAAAATCTGAGGGTGTATACATGTACTACTGTGCCTTATAGCTCAGCTGGTAGAGTATCTGCCCGGTGTGTCAGAGGCCTTATAGGTCAGCTGGTAGAGTATCTGCCCGGTGTGTCAGAGGTCTTGGGGAAAATCTGAGGGAGTATACCCCTTTGCCTTATAGCTCAGCTGGTGGAGCGTCTGCCCGGTGTGTCAGAGGTCTTGGGGAAAACCTGAGGGAGTATACCACTGTGCCTTATAGCTCAGCTGGTAGAGCATCTGCCTGGTGTGTCAGAGGTCTTGGGGAAAATCCGAGGGTGTATACATGTACATGTACTACTGTGCCTTATAGCTCAGCTGGTAGAGCGTCTGTCTGGTGAGTTAGAGGTCTTGGGAAAATCCGAGGGAGTATACCACTGTGCCTTATAGCTCAGCTGGTAGAGTATCTGCCCGGTGTGTCAGAGGTCTTGGGGAAAATCTGAGGGAGTATACCACTTTGCCTTATAGCTCAGCTGGTAGAGCATCTGCCTGGTGTGTCATAGGTCTTGGAGAAAATCTGAGGGTGTATACATGTACATGTACTACTGTGCCTTATAGCTCAGCTGGTAGAGCGTCTGTCTGGTGAGTTAGAGGTCTTGGGGAAAATCCGAGGGAGTATACCACTGTGCCTTATAGCTCAGCTGGTAGAGTATCTGCCCGGTGTGTCAGAGGTCTTGGGGAAAATCTGAGGGAGTATACCACTTTGCCTTATAGCTCAGCTGGTAGAGCATCTGCCTGGTGTGTCATAGGTCTTGGGAGAAACCTGAGGGAGTATACTACTGTGCCTTATAGCTCAGCAGCTGGTGGAGTGTCTGTCTGGTGAGTCAGAGGTCTTGGGGAAAATCTTAGGGAGTATACCACTGTGCCTTATGGCTCAGCTGGTAGAGCATCTGCCTGGTGTGGCAGAGGTCTTGGGGAAAATCTGAGGGAGTATACCACTGTGCCTTATAGCTCAGATGGTAGAGCATCTGCCCGGTGTGTCAGAGGTCTTGGGGAAACCTGAGGGAGTATACCACTGTGCCTTATAGCTCAGCTGGTGGAGCATCTGCCTGGTGTGTCAGAGGTCTTGGGGAAAATCTGAGGGAGTATACCCCTTTGCCTTATAGCTCAGCTGGTAGAGCATCTGCCTGGTGTGTCAGAGGTCTTGGAGAAAACCTGAGGGAGTATACCACTGTGCCTTATAGCTCAGCTGGTGGAGCGTCTGCCCGGTGTGTCAGAGGTCTTGGGAAAATCTGAGGGTGTATGTACATACATGTACTACTGTGCCTTATAGCTCAGCTGGTATCTGCCTGGTGTGTCAGAGGTCTTGGGGAAAATCTGAGGGTGTATACATGTACATGTACTACTGTGCCTTATAGCTCAGCTGGTAGAGCGTCTGTCTGGTGAGTTAGAGGTCTTGGGGAAAATCCGAGGGAGTATACCACTGTGCCTTATAGCTCAGCTGGTAGAGTATCTGCCCGGTGTGTCAGAGGTCTTGGGGAAAATCTGAGGGAGTATACCACTTTGCCTTATAGCTCAGCTGGTAGAGCATCTGCCTGGTGTGTCATAGGTCTTGGGGGAAACCTGAGGGAGTATACTACTGTGCCTTATAGCTCAGCAGCTGGTGGAGTGTCTGCCCGGTGTGTCAGAGGTCTTGGGGAAAACCTGAGGGAGTATACATGTACCACTGTGCCTTATAGCTCAGCTGGTAGAGCGTCTGCCCAGTGTGTCAGAGGTCTTGGGGAAACCTGAGGGAGTATACCACTGTGCCTTATAGCTCAGCTGGTAGAGCATCTGCCTGGTGTGTCAGAGGTCTTGGGGAAAATCTGAGGGTGTATACATGTACTACTGTGCCTTATAGCTCAGCTGGTAGAGCATCTGCCTGGTGTGTCAGAGGTCTTAAGGAAAATCTGAGGGTGTATACATGTGTGTCAGAGGTCTTAGGGAAAACCTGAGGGAGTATACCACTGTGCCTTATAGCTCAGCTGGTAGAGCATCTGCCCGGTGTGTCAGAGGTCTTGGAGAAAACCTGAGGGAGTATACCACTGTGCCTTATAGCTCAGCTGGTAGAGCATCTGCCTGGTGTGTCAGAGGTCTTGGGGAAAATCTGAGGGTGTATACATGTACTACTGTGCCTTATAGCTCAGCTGGTAGAGCATCTGCCTGGTGTGTAAAAGGTCTTGGGGAAAATCCGAGGGAGTATACCACTGTGCCTTATAGCTTAGCTGGTAGAGTATCTGCCCGGTGTGTCAGAGGTCTTGGGGAAACCTGAGGGAGTATACTACTGTGCCTTATAGCTCAGCAGCTGGTGGAGTGTCTGTCTGGTGAGTCAGAGGTCTTGGGGAAAATCTGAGGGAGTATACCACTGTGCCTTATGGCTCAGCTGGTAGAGCATCTGCCTGGTGTGGCAGAGGTCTTGGGGAAAATCTGAGGGAGTATACCACTGTGCCTTATAGCTCAGATGGTAGAGCTTCTGCCCAGTGAGTCACAGGTGTCAGGTTGGAATCCCGATAAAGCCTTTACGACCAAGTGTGGATGCCGCTGTAACTATTCGCCGCGACACAGATTACACTACGAGAGGCATGTCAAACAGACACAAGGCGCGTCTAGTTTGCTTATTACTAAAATGGTGCCTTTACATACTTCACTTTATTGAATTGATTTCGCATGGGTGGGCTATCTTGCACTTTTGCTGCTATATCATCTTTGAGGAAGCCCTACCCATGCATGCCTATAAGCGGAAGCTAGACAAGTTTTAATACAGTGGAAAGTCACCATAAATGGGCATCGTATCTGAACCATACAAGTGTTTGTTTTGGTGGCGTTTGATGCGAACAAATGATTGGGAGCCATGAGCGATGTTCACTGTAGCTGAATGTTCTTTTTGGTGTTCATTATAGCGAATTTCCACTGTAATAAAATTGGAATGATGGCCAAAAACTCACCTCTCCTGTGTTTTCAGTATCCATGGCAACACGTCCATTTTTGTAGTGTGTAATATGAAGCTCCACAGTCTGTGGGCTCCATCTCCAATCTGTGAATACATAATGAACAAAAATTAGCAACTGTGACAGAAATGCAACCAATCCAGGCTTTGACATTAACCAAAGTCACCAAGGCCAATGGCCTCATGCCCTGCTGAGTTGGCCCGATGCCCCTTCAAGATACACTTTCTGAAGCCAACTTGGCCATCATGCCCTATTGAGCTCGTGCCAATGATGTCATTTTGGGAGTAAAACAATGCTGCGTCGTTGTGGAAGCAATGTGCGTGCGCGTTGTGTGTGTCCATAGCGCACGTAACGCGCTATGATGAGGCTCCCATTGGTGAACTAAACCGCGTTACGCCCACCAGAGACACACACAACACGCACGCACATTGCTTCCACAATGACTCAGCATTATTTGACTCCCAAAAAGGCATATTCGCACGTGTTCGAAAGGGTTCAATCCCAGGCTTTGACATTAACCAAGGCTACTAAAGCCAATGGCCTTATGCCCTGCTGAGTTGGCCTCATGCCCTGCTGAGTTGGCCTCGATGCCCCTTCAAGATATACACTTTCTGAGGCCAACTTGGCCAGCATACCCTATCCCAGGCCTTGACATTAACCAAGGCTACCAAGGCCAATGGCCTCATGCCCTGCTGAGTTGGCCCTGATGCCCCTTCAAGGTACACACTTTCTGTAAAGCTATACTTTCTGATAAGCTGATAGCAAAAAAAGGACATGTCAAATTGACCTCTCGTGCTCCTTGATCCTGTTTTGCATCTTCCATTTTTATGCGCAAGTTAATTTTAGCTTTGTTTACAAAACTAGCCCCTGTTCAGCCAGGTGGGAAATTCTCAACATGATGACGACGTTAATGAAAACTCGAAACCTATGTCTACCGATATTTCAATATTTGTGAGGCAATTTTCTGAAAATAATACAATTTTCATTTTATCTACAATTTTATGAGTGTCTACTTTTTCTGATACACCCTGTATAACTTCAAATGTTGATAACTTAATATATCTTCAAGCAAACTTGAATCCGTCGTTTTGATTGGTGGATCCATGGCAACCAACAGTGTGATAATGTTTCATAATACTCTTCCGATTCTCATATTGCACTCTGCGTACCGGTAATGCACCATGGTATTCCAAGATAACTGTGTCCCTACGCATATGCGCGGAGTACATGTAGTACTTGCAGAGTGCGTGTGTTATTAGTGCGTCAATTTTGCTTGAAGATAATATTAGTTATCCCGCAAGCACGAGTGGAATACGGCATTATCATGATTATGTAGGAACGTGACAGTCAGACATCACGTGACCACATTCGTGTGACTAACTATGTTCCTTTTTTTGTCTGTCGCCTGAGGTGTATGATTTTTAAACATCTATATCTGGGAGGTTTGAATTTTGTCAAAATTAGTTAGTCGTACATTATTGCATAATGAAACTATTTATAGCCTGATACCCAAAATCTTGGAATCGTCCAGATTGTACCGTTATACTTTTAGAAGGCTAAAAGTGTTTTTTTCAGACGTTTTTATTGGGACGTTATCATTTTCTATATAACACTTTTAGCCCTTTGACAATTTACCCCCATTCGCCATGTTGAATTTTCCTGCACGACCAAAATGGCCGCCGAACTCCAAGCAGAATTTTCATTTTACAATCAAAATTAAACATTGAAAAACTTACCATGGAAGTCCCTGGAATCTCCAGAATTTAGTACCAAGGTCCGTTTTCCCCTAAGATTCTTCTAAACAGGAATAAAACTAGTCCAACGTCCTTTTTCTTCACATTTTCGAGCAAACTCGGGATAAGAGCGACTTTTCCCACGTGTTTACAGATGACAATGGATAGTCCGCCCTCTTGTGGCCATCTCATTGTACTGCAGTGACGTCATACAATGAGATGACCACAAGAGGGCGGACTATCCATTGTCATCTGTAAACACGTGGGAAAAGTCGCTCTTATCCCGAGTTTGCTCGAAAATGTGAAGAAAAATGACGTTGGACTAGTTTTATTCCTGTTTAGAAGAATCTTAGGGGAAAACGAACCTTGGTACTAAATTCTGGAGATTCCAGGGACTTCCATGGTAAGTTTTTCAATGTTTAATTTTGATTGTAAAATGAAAATTCTGCTTGGAGTTCGGCGGCCATTTTGGTCGTGCAGGAAATTTCAACATGGCGAATGGGGGTAAATTGTCAAAGGGCTAAAAGTGTTATATAGAAAATGATAACGTCTCAATAAAAACGTCTGAAAAAACACTTTTAGCCTTCTAAAAGTAGTACCGTTACATTGTTTTAAATTGTTATAAATTTAAATAAAGAAATTTATATTGATAAAATTCTCACTTTGTCTGTTTTGTTAGTTTGCTTTATTTGTATTTCTTCTTTCAAACAAACAAATAAGAAAGAAACAACCTGCAGTAAACCCCCGTTGATCATTTTAAATTTAATTTGCTTAAGGGCGGTCCGGTTGGCGTTGTGGTTCTTTCCTCGCCTTTCCTCTGGCGTACCCGTTTCGAATCCTGGGCGTGTATGTGGATTGGGTTAGCAGTCCCTATAGTATGACAAGCATCTTTAAAGAATTGTAGAGTATATATTCACAAATACAAAAAAAAATTGTGCTCATCTTTAAAGAATTGAGAAGTTTATTATGGCTTCAGAACTCGTGTACAAACAGACTGGAAAATTTCTAAGTGTTTCCTCACAAAATCTTAAACTATTCTCACCCAAAATATTGGTTTTTCCCATAAAATCTGCACATGTTAACCCTTTTAACGATGCTTAATAAGTCAACAGGGTCAGCTTCTCAACTCTTACCGATAGGTACAGTTGTTTGGCCAGTTCCGAACCGGGTTTCATATCGTCGTTGATTGCGATCTGGAGGAGACTATTCTGAAAAAAACTCTGACCCTACGAAGTGTAGCAACTTTCGCTGATTTTAAGCATACCGACATTTGGTGCAAAGCCGCTCGTAAATTGGGTGAATTTGCCAACGGAACATCGGAAGTCAGTTGGCTACTTTCGAACCGATTTGCTAGTTCCGAATAGGGCGCCCTCTCTGCCCAGACTACATGGAGATTTTTTCGCCCAACTTCATAGATAGGCCTACTACTAGATGTGAGAAAAAGCTGCACTATGAAGTGCTTAAAATGGGGGAAAAGAGGGCACCACCTACACCTGAAAACTTACTTTCACCTACTTTTAAAAATCAAAAGCAGGTGAAAATGGAAATTTTATCTGCTTGAAAGCAAAATTTTTCCCTTTAATTCATCATTGTTGGATTAATTTGTTTGAAAACCAATTTTGTTTCCCCGAGGTCCAGCTCCAGAATTAAGCCTTGTCTTGTTCCGAGTGATACATGTAGCCTAGTACAAAACAGAATACTTGCAGGGTTTTAAAGAACTGTTTAACGAAAAACAAACAAAAAGTGTTATTGCAAATGTAAGAGATGTTTAAGCATCTTAGCAAGTTTTAATACCAAACATTTGACAAAGCCCTCCCATCCAATCTGTTAATAAAAAAGAGCACCATTTTTATACAACAAACACGAAACAATGTATATATGTTTGTCTTGTTTTCATTCATAAAATGTTACTTTTATTAGCAAAACCTTTAGATAACCCCGTAGATAACGCACTTGTTAAATTACCAAGCATCAATCAACAACAACAAATTGTATACATTATATAGTGGATTTTCATGTTATTTATATTTATATATAAATATTATATTTTGGATGAAATATTATAACCTGAAATATTATGTAAGATGTTCATAATTGACTGATCATCATGGAAAATATAATTGTGCATATTTGTTATGAAAAAGTGGGATCCCTTAAATTCAACAATAAATAGAGAAGGCATATATGTAGACCATATCGAATAGCCGCATGGCAACTTTTGCTATTTACATTGCTTTATGTAAGCACAAATTGTACTAACCAAGGGGAAAAATTGCCAGCCTACATCATGGTGGCAGCTATTTCATATGGTCTGTACATGTTTACAGACATGTAGATCCCTTTGTATATTTGCAATCACAAGGTTTTGAAATTATTTCAGATCATCAAACGAAAAAAACAAATGCAAAGAATATCCAGTATTCGTTTTGAAATTAAAAAAATGTGCACTACATGTATGTTCATAGGTCAAATAAAACAAATCATGTAACTATTATAGAAAAGGTTGTCTAAAGTTGAAACTGTAAAAAGGCTGCTTTCTATTTAAACTAAAATTAACCTTTGCAAGTCAAGATCTTGTTAGCATAAAACTGGCCCCTGAAGTTAAGCAGAGTTTTGTGTTGACGATTTTTGTTAATTCTGTTGCAAATGGCTCACGGTTTGAGTTAATAGGGGTTCAGTGTGTTAAGCAAATTTGAGCCATTAAAATTAATTGAAGCTTGACACATTTTACAAAAAGCATGTAATTTTTAAATTATGTAACCAACTGCTTGGCATTACAAATAGAGTTTAACATGAAAATACATGTAAATAAAATAAAAGAATCCTAAATGTATAAAAACTTACTAGATGTCAATATAAATGGCTTCTTTTTATTGTGTTCCAATTCAAAAATTATACAGAGCAGAATTTTGTCTTCAAGATTTTATTGATCATTGAAAGATTTTTTTATCATTTACAACTTTGCATTAACAGGAGTTGTGAGCAAATTTGAGCCATCAAACTTGACTGAACCTTGTCTTTTTCACAAAAAAATGAAAGGGGAAAGATTTTACTCATAAAAGTCCTGCAAGTTTTACTCTAAAAACAAAAATGTTAATTAAAATTAGAGTTTCCCATCACAATTAACTACACTGTTTAGCAGTAAGCTGTAAAATCAGTGCAGACATATTGTCTTTATTAAAGTAGAATCTTTCCACAGAGGGTGGTGTAGTGTCACAGGACTCGAAATTCATTTTCAAAAGGGCACAGCAATTTTCTTTTATAGTAAAGGGCACCTGAATGAGGAAATGGAAAATTTGTGTTAGAACTTTTTAAGGGCAACACAGCAAGCACAGGGCACCGATGGCAATTTGCCTGAGGTCACTATGAGCAAAAACATGTACATGTTCATTGTAACCCCATTGTTAGTAACAATGGTGTGTGCCCAATTTCCATTGTTAGATGTTCATAGTGGGTGCTGTGGGTTATTTCAAGGCCGGGTGTGCAGTGCCACATTAACACTGCTGCTTATGTGGAATTGTGACACATAAAACAGCCGTAGATGCCCAATGCATTTACTGTGCAAAAATGCCAAACAACCCTCCAAGGAGAACGGCTGTTTTATGTAAGGTCGGCCCGCAGGCGCAGCGCAGGACAACGTTCATCTAAGCTACTCCCACGATTCCAAACTAGACAAACGACACTGCATCTTAACTTGCAAGTATTATAAATATTCACTGCTCCATAGTTTCCCATTTTTTTACTGAAACTTTGTGAATAATAATACTTACTTTGTATGTGTAAAACCCGTCTGTAGCCCCGCAACGTTTTGCGGTTTTGTGGGTTGACTGTGACAAGCCCGCCTGTGCGCCAGATTTTTGATGGTCGTAAAATTAGATTGAGTTGAAAAATGTGGCCGTATCGTTGACAGAATCGAAAAAACTCGGGACAAATTACATGATTAAAATGGTTAATGGTTGGTCTTCAAATGTATAGTATTTTGAGTGTTTGGTTTTAAAATTTGTTTTCATGCGCTACACTTAAACTTGAAATGATTCGTAACCGGCAATGATTCGAAACTGGGCAAACAACTGTATACAGTATCAGTACAAGGTGCATAACATTACCTAGACAGAATGATTCTGTCCCTACGGGATTTCCCGTAGGGACAGAAGGTACCCCTTTCATACAGTGGATTGTTGTCATTTTGCCTCAAAATTAGAATCACACCCAACTATTTCCAGCTAGTTGTTTCCTGTAGTGGTTTTAGATATTCTTGATTAGAAGACAAATAAAAAGCACTACTTACATTGCCGTTTTTGAATCAAAAACGTCTATTTCCGACAATATTCGACGAAGAAATTTCTCGGACTCCTTATCACGATAAAAACGATTGCAAACGTGTAGTTGTGCATTGACGGACGCCCAAAGAGAACGTCAAACGAAACTGTACATTGTATGCCGCGCCGTATAAATGCGCGTGACATAAGAGCGCCACCCGTACTCTCATTGGGCCTCCGTAGAGGCACACCAACTGTACGTTCGCAAAAAAAAGACCACGTCGAACTTTGGCGCGACTCCACACTATAATCTATTAGAATGGGTTGTCCTGGACACAATAAGAAATCGCAGTGTACACGTATGTTTTCATACGAAAAATGGAATCGATCTGGAATAGAATTTTGATTCTTTTTTGGAATCGGAGTCGACTCCGAAAATGCTGGAGCGCCCCCAAGCGTTAAGCCTAGCCAACTTTATTTTAGCTGGTCACATCGTAACAACAGATTCTCTCGTCGAAGATTGTCGGAAATAGACGTTTTTTATTGAAAAACGGCAATGTAAGTAGTTCTTTTTTGTTTGTTTTCCAATCAAGAATATCTAAAACCAATGCAGGACACAACCAGCTGGAAATATTTGGGTGTGATTCTAATTTCGAGGCAAAATTACAACAATCCACTGTATGAAAGGAAAGCTCACTGACTAAACATTACCTAACTATAGGCGTATAGCCAGTACTCGGCGGCGAAGCTGCACAGCCACAGGCGCCGACCCACCATGCGCCGACGTTGTTCACAAAGATTCATGACGAAATTTATTAATGCAAGCAAAATCGATCGTGCCAACCAGCTTCGGCGCCCCTCAGTTTGGCGTGAACAGACGAGCAGGCGAACATCTCTTGTTCCAAAAAGCAGGCCACGGAATCCCCAAATTTGACACAAAACGTGTCTTTGTTGTTCATTGTTTTTGCTCGTAAGGCCATTTCGACATTTTCGCGGCCATTTTGAAGGAGGTGCAAAGAGCGGCCTCAAGCGACGCATGTGCGTGCACAAAACATATCCAAGGCGGCTTCGCGCACTGGATACAACTTCGCAATTAATTATTTTGACTAATTAAATCGATGGCTTTGACTATAAAGCTGGTTGATTGTGATTCTATATGAGTTGTTCTTATGCTTCAGTTGAAAAATTAAAAGTGCCTTCTTGTCTGAATAAATCGCATTTTAAGACCCCTTCTTATTTCCCAATTTCTCTAAGATTAAGGCGGCTTGATTCCGGCACTGGATACAACTTCGCAATTAATTTGTTTGACTAATTAAATCGATTGCTATGACAATAAAGCTGATTGATGATGATTCTACATGAATATTTCTTATATTACAGCTGAAAAATCGTAACAAAAAGTGCCTACTTGTCTGAATAAATCGATTTTAAGACCCCTTCTTATTTCATAATTTCTCTAAGCTAGAAGGCGGCTTAATTATCATATTCGCGCACTAGATACAACTTCGCAATTAATTTTTGTGACTAATTACGTCAACTTGGTCAAATCCGTAACCGACGTTTGCAAGCTTGATAGACTGCTGCGTGAAATTGCACTTTAGTTTCTGTCATTTAATCTGCCAGGCTGATTTATTTTTGGCACTTTGTATTTGTGCCAAATATCACGCAAATCCACCTGTGCAGTGGTGAGATTTTCCGCCCCAAAATATCACCAAAATCACATCACAATTTTTAAAGTTGCTGTCTATTTATTTTTATTGACGATTCCGCACGTAAATTTGGCACATTTTAACAAGCATAAAACAGGAACTGCTTGATGAATTTTTGCAACAAAGGTATTTTTAATAGCTGTTGCCAACGTTTGCAAACGTTCGCGTATTTGGAACGCAGCCCAGCTATATACCAATCCGATAGTTGAAGTCCTCTCCTCGTACGTCCGCCATAACTGGGGGCCATCCAGTGCCATGAACTGGCGTTTTGTGTTGATGATAAGCTGTTACATAATATGTTGTCACTTAGAAAAATGTTGCGCGTTTATTGTAAGCTTGCCCGCGAAGAGAATTTGTTCACACGCTCCACTTAGCTTCGCTCGTACCCAGCGCGCGGCTGGGAAACGAGCGAAACGCTCACGTAATATTACAGAAGCGTACTCCCTGCCGTTGTCGAGTAGACTGGTCCCCTGTCCATGTGCGATACGACGGGGGGGAAGTAAATATAAGGACAGGGAACCAGTTTAGTTGTCGAGCTGACCATGAATTAGTCTGGTGCCATACCCCATCGATATATATACACTGGATGAAGTATGCAATAGCAGTTGGCTATACGAGAGTTGAAGCCACGCCCCGGCCGCCATTGTACCCCACGAACATTGCTTGGCCTAGACTGCTCCCCGGTCCATGCAATCACTTGCGTGCCACTTAATACATGTAGACCATGACGTAGACTAGTGAAGACAGTATGACCAGTCTAGGCAAGGCATTGTATTTGGTGAGGTACAATGGCGGATGGTGGCTTCAATTTTAGACTTCGTTGATTCATCCAGTGTATATATCCAGTGTAGCGTTAAGCAAACATTGCGTCGGCACAGTCCACACACACGTGACTTGAATAGCCAATGCACACTCTAGTTTTCTTTATCTACTTATAGACCCTTTGCAAGGCCGGTCATGACAAGGGGCTGTCACATTGTCACCGTGCGTCATGCACAAGTATAGGCACTTTGTGGATCTATTGTTGCATCATTTAAATATGAAAACCTGCCCGCTGTCATGGCTGCTGGTGCAGAGTCTATAGGCTGGTTCTGTGGTTATATCGCACAGGACAACAAGTTTAACACCACAGCAGTCAGGGGACTAGTTAAGTTAACATGAGGGCGCCCTCATAAAATGTGTGTGCACCACTATACTTGTATCGAACTATGAGGTGTTCGATATGGCGCGGCAGTACAGTGGGGAGGGTAACCTGCTTGATCCGAAAGCGACAGCGACAGAGCGACCGCCCTTCTATCCCAAAGCTAGACCTATCTTGAGCACAGTCTAGACATCTGGAGCCGAAAAGCACCAGACATTAACAAAGTAAATCTTTCTTCTCGGTATGCGCATTGATCCGCCCCCGATAAGCATTACTTTGTATTAACAGTGCTCTTATTATCAGTGTTTGACTGTGTAGGTCAGTGGACGAAGTAGACTGATTGCGTTTTGAATCTTGATTTTGGACAAAAGAATTATAAGTGAAACGAAGGCCATATTTTGAACTATACATTTTGGAGATCTGTTTTTTTTCCTGCTCTTTAAAGGCACATGCTCGTCAATGAGCGCGTAAGGCCAAATTCGTGCCACGAAATACGCAGCTCCATGCCTTTGCTATGGAGCTGCCTATTTCGTGGCACGAATTTGGCCTCACGCGCGCTTTGACGAGCCTGTGCCTTTAAAGGTAGTCTACTTGTTTGGTGATTACCCTCCAAAAATAAATCTGAATTATATTCTTTAAGCTTACTTGTTATCAAGATGGTAATGGTAGTAATCATCCCGTGAAATTATTTCGTCTAAATTGCCCCCATTCACGAGAAAAATGACAGAACTATTTGAATCTCCAAAGATCGCCTGTAGACGATCTTTGGAGCAATTATTCATTCATTTACAAAAACCGTACTTGGATTTTTCAGGTTTTCTGAAGTATTACTGCATCTATATGGTTGAAATTTCTACAAGGTAGTTTTATCGACCTATGCTTTCAATTACCAGTGGAAATCGTGCCGTTTTAAACAGTTTACCAAACAATTATACTACCTTTAATCATATGCAAATTATATGCAAAATAGTAATAACTAATGACCAATGACGTTCTGGGCTGTTTTAACCGACTTCGAACTGACATTGAAGAACAGCGCTATTGTTCTCTTGTTTGTTACCTATTGTGAACTCCCCTTGTTATCGCCTGTTCACAAAGCAGTGTTATATCTTCCATCTTTTTATAACGGGTTTACAGTATTTCAATAAAAAAACTATCGGCCCTTGTGCTCAATGCCATCTTTTAATTCTTTTGACTTACGAATCATTGTCCCGCACAGAGCTCCTGTTGTATACTGCTCTTGTTTATTGTATGATTCTTATAAAAACTTCAACGACGCCATTGTTGGAAGTGTGGGGTGAATTAGACTAATACCAGACACTTGCCCCAAGCCATACATCATTCTAGCGGCAGTCCTTGGGCTCGTTCAGTCTGCTGTCTGAGTCTAATTCTTTATAATGTCGCAAACCTTAGGAAGTTCCCAGACATTTTGTCGTCTTTGGTATAATTCGGTAATATCACGATTGTTGTAGAGTGCTCCGATTGTTATGTTGCACATATTTTAGTCGTTCGGAATTAGATTATACAGAGTGACTGAGCAATGTCCAATATGCAAGGGTCTAGTTTGAGATTTGCGCCACTTTCGTCAATGGCGTCCAGTGGCCTGAACCATGGCATAGCCTGTTTGGACGATCAAGTATCCATTGGCAAAACCTAAGACGCCTCTGAAGATCACAAGAAAGTTTATGTCGTCTTATAATTCTGTAAGGGTACCATATGACAATGTGTTTAGGTTTAGGTCCCCCCCCCCCCCCCCCCCCCCCACCCCTGTCAACATTTTATCCGCATGAACATTTCTGAGGCCTCCTAGGTACTGCAAATGTATACTTGCCCGTTCAAACAGGCATATACGCCCGTTGGCGCGGCTTAGGCCACTAGACGCGCGCAAATCCCAAACTAGACTATTGCATAACATTGGTCACTGCATGCTCGGTCAACCGAAAACATAATGACATGATCAGGGTGTCATTTTAAAGAGGAGATTCCACCCTAACAGAATATATCACCCTTTCATTTATATGTGCCCTACTTTAGTTATAATTAGCAATACTATCTCGGTTTCGTTTTATTTTTTTAATTTTTTTTAATCCAATGCCGTGCTCTTTAAAGGGTCCTGGGATGGTGTTTTTATCAATTAAATTTGTGATATAAAACTAGTCCATTAATTTACAATCATATAAAACCCTACTTGAAAGTTGTTTGGGGGGTTAAAATCAAGGTTTTGGATTTTTATGCTAATGAAAATTTACATATGCATGAGCAAAGTGGTGATGTCACTTTAGGAAAACACAGGAAAATCTCATTCAACTGTGCACAAAAGTTTACACAATTTTCTCCAACTTGCTGAAACTTGTGTAACCTATGATGGTTTAGGTTTGTTTTACATGTTGCCTGTTGCAAACCATGAATAAAACTAAGGCTGGAAACTGCAGCATTTTTCCACAATTCCAGTTTGAAGTCTTATGTTTTTTCTTTGCTTTTCTGCTGTGTGTTCCTAAAGTGACATGTCATTCTACACAAGTAATCCTTCATATGCAGCAAAAAATGTGCATAAAGTTATTGAGCATTTCAGGCCCTTTAATGGAAGCCCCTTGATATATCCTTTTTTAGCCATATATGAAACTCAGATGAAACTTTGTTTTTCTGTGTGTAGCATTAATGGGTAAAACCTAGTGGCTTAAACAAGATCAAAGTATTCGCTTTAAATGTATTATCAACTCAAGATGGTGAAAAAAAAAATGTAGTTTTAGAAGTGGGAGGGAAAACCCCCAGGAAAATCTCCTGGGAGGGAAACCCACGCGGTCAAGTAGGACTGCAAACCCAATCCATATTACACGCCCCAGATTCAAACCCGGAACGCCTGCAGAAGAGAATCATGCCATGTGGTTTAAAGAAAGACAAATCACGAGCTGGAGGGTAGATGTTGACAGTGCGGACGTGTATAGCGCCTATCAGAAGCTTACCGTGGGATAAATTTTGCAATTTGAAAGGTCCGTTGTGTAATTTTGCATTGACCCGACATCCTTAAGTGGCTCGATCGTCTCCGCCGAAGAATCCAGACAGAACCGGCACCAGTAGGCAACTAGGCAAATGACCCAAATACGTGTTCAGGGTGACTAACCAAGTCTACATCTATACACACTCAATGACTTATAAAAAGACCAAACAATTCCGCTTGTGTTACGGCGTTTAACAAGTGTCCCCTAAAGTCACAACAATTAATCCGATTGTTTGCCAGTATCGGTAGTGTGTGGAGCGATTCTGTTGAAAACACAGGATCGCACTTGTATCATTGTGGTAGAACCATGCATCAAAACGCCTAGATAAGAGACAAAACTAGCGACCCGGTGCCTGTGTTTCATCAGAGAGGTTTCGTGGTGGTGGAACCTTCATGGTAGTTGCTCAAGCTTCTTGGACTTCGAGGAACATGCTTCGTTTGTTAGTCCTCGTTTTGGCGTGCTGTGGCGTCGCAAATGCATCACCTCTATGGAAGCGATACGATGCAGATACGGTAGGTTTTTATCTTAAATTTCATCGTTATAAGAACCTTTAAGAAAAATGACGTGAAACACTTCAAACATGATGGTGATTTTAAAGAAAAACTAACAACGATATGCCTTGCCTCCCCATTCAATTTACTTTCGCATAAGTTAAATTCGTATCTATACCTTCGAAGGTAAAGTTAACAACTATAGTCCCACTTAAGCGGGCCTCCCACTGTGCGATTTTTTGCCACGAATTTCATACGAAGTGGTACGATTATCGGAGACTTCCTATAGACTCTACACACATGTCGTACCCAATCGTAGCTAATTCGTGGCAAAAATCGCACAGTGGGAGGCCCGCTTAACACTGTGTCTCATAGCTCAGGTGATAGAGCATCTGCCTAGTGTGTAAGATGTCTTGGGGTAAGCGATGGAGTACAGTACACCACTATGCCTCGTAGCTCAGCTGGTAGAGCATCTGCCTGGTGTGTACGTCAGGGGTCTTAGGATAAACTTGAGGGATATACCACAGTGCTTCGTAGCTCAGTTGGTAGAGCATCTGCCTAGTGTGTCAGGGGTCTTAGGGTAAACTTGAGGGATATACCGCTGTGCCTCATAGCTCAGTTGGTAGAGCATCTGCCTAGTGTGTCGGATGTCTTGGGGAAAACCTGAGGGGTATACCACTTCACTTTTAAAACGCCGCGTCTTCGTTTCATCAATTATATACATGTAAAAGAAAATCATTATGTACCGAAGTTTCAACGTTTGTTTGTCTTGTTTTTCTTTAAATTCAAGGAGACTCTGGACACAGACTTAGAACTGAGACAGGCTGGTGGTACGTTAATTTTTCGTTTTGTTGATTATTAATGAGATAATTATATTGCTTCGAACAGTGTTATACTGTTTTCAAGTGCAGTGCTGCAGTTGGACACGGTCAATGGTTTTGCCATAGAAATATACACAAAACCAATTATCCAATCAGAATACAGTATTCTCGATATCGGTGACTTAAGGACACGCCCACCGAAAAACTACCAGCCAATGACAGCATTGAAGTGTACATTTACGAAGTGGTAGTCTTGGGCTTGACTCATACTCTTCGTTTAGATAGCCCCATTTTTTTGATGACTTGCTTGTAGCACTGATTATTACGTGTTAATTCAAATTATTACGTGTTAATTCTTAATAAAAGTAAATGTGTCACTCTCTAATATTAGTTCATTGTGTTTTTGGATGAATTCTTAGCCCATTCGTGCAACTAAAAAAAAGGTCATCAAACAGCCGTTGTGTTTTAAATACTGCAGGTGCATGACACGTGGTACGAACAGATACAGGCATGCATAGAAGTGCGTGACAATTTTAACTACAAAAGTAGTACTATATTTTCTTCAAAATATTACTAGAGCATGTCTGTGAACAAAGTATGGTTTCCGTGAATGATTTGAATCTTTTTATCTTGGCGAAATAACCTCGGGGACCATGAATTATATGATTATCCCTCTCGAAATGGGACGAGTTAATTACTGAGCCAGGCCGGTCGCAGTCATTGCCGGTGGGCCGGGCAGCAACGCCGGGCAGACCTTCCAAAACTAAATGGCTCAAATTAAACATAACAATGGTTATTTACACATAAAGCTGTAAAAAAAATGGTAGATTTTTTTTAAATGACTCATCTAGCATTGGAATATGCATATTTGATGGAAAAACCCAACATTTTGAGTGTAAAAATACAAGATTTTGTGAGGAAACATTTATAAATTGTTCAGCCTGTCTCTTATGTTTTGCACACAAGGTCTGAAGCCATGATCAATTCAGTCATGAATTATCAATTCTTTTCCTTTTCTGTGATATAGACCTTTAATCCGTAGCGGCCATGATAGATGACAGGTTTTCATTTAAACGATGTGACAATAGATCCACAATGTGCTAGTACTAGTGCATGACGCACTGTGACAATGTGACTGCCCTCTATCATGGCCGCTACGCATAAGGTCTATTCTAAACGGACTCTTTTTTTCTGATTGTTTGTTATTTGAAAGCAGATCCATGTAACCCCAGTCCTTGCCTGAATGATGGTACTTGTGCAAAGGCAGTCGACCAATATGCATGTACATGTGCTGCTGGATTTACCGGAACAAAATGTGAAATTGGTACGTATATAGTTTGCAAACATTTAGTTTTTAATTTGTTCCAAATCAAAAATGCTAGTTCGGCAGTATTTGCTATACACTGACTGACCTAACGATTAACTAACATAAACTGACCAGGGGCCAATTTCATAAAGCTGTTTAGGCCAATGAAATTAGATTACTAGTTTCTCGTCAATTATTTATCAAATTTGGGTGAGGGATTTTTTTCATTATTCATTATTCATTATTTAATCAAGGAAAGATACAACCTTTACACATACACGAACTGCCATTTAGAAACTGATTATTAAGGCTCTAATCTCGCCCAGAAATGGTTTGGTGCCAGTATCAATTCCATTGAGTTATATCGGGTAGCTTGTGTTTGAAGGAACAAGTTGAGATGACAAAATCATGCATGGGAAATGACAAAGGAGATGTCTGGTAATGAAAGAGAAATATAATTCAATATAAACACAAAAGCTGCAAAACACAGATTATGATTGCACAACTGAAATTGAAACTTTTCGCTTTGGAGTAGTTTGCATCTGATTTTCCCCCTTTTTTTGCAAAATAATGAAATTTTGGCATAATGAATTTTTTTGGTGCGGCGTCAAAATCACATGCGGGCGCTGACGACAAACTAGTAATCTAATTTCATTGGCCTTAGCAAAAAAATTGTTCAATCAAAAATTTGTCTGCTTTATAAAAATGGGTTAATAGTCAAAGTTGTATGTAAACTTAGCAAGAAGAGCAGAACACCAGTCAATTGTAATGCACATTGACTGCTAACCAATTTTTATAAAGCAAACAAATTTTGGATTAAGCAAATTGTTCTGCTAAACATCTTTATGAAATTGGCCCCTGGTAAAGGCAGTGAAACTGTGGTGTATCTCGATCAAAACTTCGTTATCACATGATGTCAAAATAGACATACATTGTCACATTGGTGCGTGTGCTCTTGGGCAAGGCACTTTGCCATGAATTGCCTCTCTCCACCCAGAAGGAAATGGGTACCCGTGATGGTAGTGAAAGCTGATGTGTTTGATTAGTCCCTGTGTGTGTTAAAGCTGCACGGGACTGCATACTTCTCAGGGAGCTGAGAAGGATTAAGGAATGATATTACTGAGCCCAATGACCAGGGGTAATAATGCAAAAAGCGCATGGACACAGTTTGTGAAATGTGCTACATAAGAATTGGATATTATTATTAGGCAAAAAAAAAAGATTATGTTTAACGTTGGCGCGCACTCTGTGCGTCAAAGATTTTTTTTTACTCAGACACACTTGGAATTCACCTACCCAAAAAAACTAAAAACCATAGTTTTTTTTTGGGGGGGTGCCTTATAATAGGGGTGTTAGAGATGCTTACACCGGGTAACACCAACTTACACCGGAGCGTTCTTTTAGCCATAACGTGATACACGAGTCTGCCCCGGTGGCAGCCACCACTGCCCGAGCTCGCGGCTGGGTCTCTGGTGTAATGACGTCATCTAGTAACCGCGAGTAGTAAAACATGGCGGACAGTTTGGAATCGCGACGTGAGTACGAAGAAAAACACAGATTTATGACACAAAATAAAAGGGAATAGGGCTGTAAATACGTTTTGCTTTTCAGTAGATGCCTGTGGGCATTGACAAAGTTTATTGCGGTACTTTAGGGCAACTGTTTTTGCGTAGCGCCGGCTTCATTTTTCATCGTGAGTCAAAGGATAACAGTGCTTATAAAGCTTCACCCGGCAACAACCTTTGACATTTGTTCCCGGAAACCCCGTGTCG
The DNA here is from genome assembly GCA_037783545.1 of Henricia sp. BOLD:AAB3569. Classification (NCBI taxonomy): domain Eukaryota; kingdom Metazoa; phylum Echinodermata; class Asteroidea; order Spinulosida; family Echinasteridae; genus Henricia; species Henricia sp. BOLD:AAB3569. The sequence goes on from JBBELK010000138.1 coordinate 95,426, forward strand.
TTCGTTTTGCATCTTCTGGAGGCTTCCCCCCCGTGTAAACCCCGTGTTACCCGGTGTAAGCATCTCAAACGCACCTATTATTGACTGTCAGGGGGTGATGTTATGTAGTTGTAATAGAACACCATTCCTCTATACTTTAAAAAACAAAATTTTATATTTTGTTATGCTTGTGTTAAAGGAGTGTGACCAGATCACTTTTTTTTACCCATAACTCCCCGGGACTTACCTTATGGGTCATGAGATTTTTATATCATAACATCCGTTATATTTTTCTGATTACGAAACTGAAACTCCCGCGCTTCTAGGCCGCATATTTCCGAGGATATCGTCGAAAATCCACCGATTATTTGTAAACTAATTTTCCAGTATCAACGTTTATCCGCTGAAAGCATACTCGATAGTTTTGTTCAATTTTTTACTGGAAATTGCGAATGTTTTCGGGTTTTTGGGACATGGGAGGTGTGTATGGGAGTTACTTGATAATATTGGTAAGTTACATCGAAAACTATTTTCCAGAAACTCCTTTAATCTTAAAATGCTATTTCCCCCTCTCCCAGATACTGAGGGCATGCTAATTGAAGTGAGTCTCCTTGAATACAAAGGGATGCACTCTTCATCCTACGCTACCGCTAAATATGTTAACGATGGAGACAAGACAACGTGTGGCAAAACCAACAGGAGAGGTGGGCGTTTTATTTTAATCAGCGTTTGGAAATCAAAAAGGGTATTTTTTTAGTTTATGCCACAACTCGAATTTAAGGAAAATAATTATTGGAATCGATAGCTTGGATGATTTTAGAATAGGAATACTAGTACATACATTTCCGTCGCAAAGGCTTAGTTTTAGAGAAAAATCACGGAAAGAATATTGCATATGATTGCACGCAAAGCGGCCGGCCAGAAACCAAACGGATCATCACGCGCACGCCCTCTTTCTTCGCGCGCTTCACACACTGCCTCGGCCGGCAGCAGTTTCACACACTTTTGTATGGAGGCGGGCGTGACAAAAACACAGAATTTTCATGGAAATGCAACATTTGCGACGGAAATGTCAATGGAAAAGGTATTTCAAAATCATCCAAGCTATCGATTCCAATAATTATTTTCCTTAAATTTGAGTTGTGGCATAAACTAAAAAAATACCGCAAAAAGTATAAAATGTTAGTCTACTTGTCTATAATTCTGTCATTTTCGGGTCTTTATAGGCCTTTTCACCCTATGAAAAATCTCCGGATTGTACACTGGTCGGACATGTGTGCACTGTTCACACCACAACATTTCAACACGGCACTGACCCGTGTAGAGCTCTCGACCCGTGTAGAGAAGTTTGACACGTGTTTAAAACCACAGTCTGAACGCCTCTGGGTTAAGTTTGGACCAGTGTATATTTTGGAGCACGGCAGCATTGCACTGTAGTCCATGTAAATGCTGTTTTGCAACAAAGCAACGAGCGTGAGTTTCGGGGTTTTTTGCCCGCGTTATTCAGTACAGTTCGTGTACATATTTGTTACCGTGTTAAACGTATTACAACTTTTTCTCTAATATGTCCGATAAAACGAGCCTAAAATCAGACAAAAGAGGAGGTAGCTGCTATATGCTGGCCATTTGGGCTGACAATGCATACTCCTGGCGAGTGCCATGTGATTTGTTCGAAGATGGCGGAATATGGGTGGGATTTTTTGTGAATTTGCCCAACGTGTCAACTCAATAACTGAAACAATAACTCACTAAGGTTTGTTTTAGACGGGATCAAAGACTTACGGCCTGTATTTCCTCAGTTTCTTGTAAGCAATGAAACTGCATTTTTTGTGCCGTGATTGCAAGAGACTGATTGCCATTTGCGCACGCAGACTGCCGACTTGCCGTTCGCGTGATGTGACCCGAGTGCAATGCGCACGCATTACTCCCGAGTAACGAGAACTGCACGCCCGAATGCAGCCACTGAGTAAATGGCCAGTAATACAGGGATGTCATATCATGAAATACGTGCTTTCTTAACTTTAAACAGCGAATGCATAGTTCCGAGATTGCCCAGTTAACCCCGCCCCTTAGATACTGTTGCTATGTGCTCACAAGTCATCGCAAAAAAATGGTGACACAACGTACAAAGCAACGGGACTCGGCATGGAAAGCACATTCATTGGAGAAAACTCAAAGGTATTTATGTTTTAGGGTCGACAGTTACCGTAGCACACACTGAGCAAAGGGCTAGTAATGCAGGGATGACATATATTCATAAAAATGCGCTTTCCTACCTCTGAACAGCGAATCGCCCGACATTGAAACCAAAATTCACCCGGTCACTGGTGCATACAACATACAAACTGTATGGGCAGAAAATCGCGTGATTGTTGTGATGATTGCATCACTTTGACCTATGTGGGCGCTGTCTGCTAGCTCTGTTGTGATTGGTCGGCGGGTTCGGCTTGATTGACAGGTCGGAACTATGCATTTCCCGGCCTTCAAAATTCACCCAGGACACCGCATACAACACTTTAGTATTGGCCTTTACTTTACCTTACCTTACACTATCCAACACACTAAGACTAACATTGTAACAATACCATCACTATTTTGCCGTTAATTTTTTGTTGTTTCTTTGAATTTGTAGGAGAACCATGGTGGGCAGTTGATGTTGGACAAACTCGTTGCATCGGAACGATTGAAGTCCTGAATACAGCTGACGAAACCAGTAAGAAGATAAATTAAAATAGAATCACTGACGTGAAACTTCAGAATGTAACAGCAGCGAAGGCTTGGGTGTTTCCAATTTATATAATTGATTCTAGTTCCACCTAGGAATTAAGATTCGATTTGGATTTGATTCCATTTTCGTAAGAAGCTCCCGTGGACAACCCAGTTTTGTACATGTCATGTATAATGAGCCATATCTTGAAATCCACTTAAGCTAAATCAATATTTTTTTCAGGAATAGTGCTAAACAACCTACTCATCAAAACTGGGTAAAAACAAATTCTCTGGAATTACAGGACGTGGGTGAAAAATCTCTTTTAATTTGGGCTAACCCAAATTAAAATTGACTCTTGTCAGCATTTTGCATTTGTTATGTTTGTCTCCATCAGGTACGAACATGGAAGGAGCTAAAGTTTTCGCCGAGGCTGTGCCAGGCCGCATGCCCGATCTCACGCCGTGCGGACCTCCAAATGGCCTCTCTGCCGAACAAGCTGCAATTCCCGGTGGCCTATTCGCCTACAAATGCGACCCGCCAAGACTTGTCAGATCCATTGCTGTCGGTATTCTTGAGGATGGCCGATCACTGATGGTATGCGAGGTTCGAGTCTGGGAACTCCCCATGGGAATATGCGTACCAGGTGAGGGCTAGTTGGCATTGGTTTAGCAACTAAAACATGAAATGTGTTTCCAACATTGTCATGAAAACATTGTCATGAAAATTTGGTGTTTTAAAACACTGTTTTAAGCCACTGCAACTGTCGATCTGCACATAGACATAAACTGATCAGTTGCGCAACTAGCGGCAACTGGGAGCAACTAGTCAGTGCACATTTCCAGAGCGCGCACATCGACACAGCAACTCGGTAAAGCCTAGAGTACATTGACCTTGCAACTGGAAGCAACTGTTGCTTTCAGTTGCTGTCGATGTGCGCGCACGTGATCAGATTCACGCGAGCAACTGGCAGCAACTAGTTGCAAATACGCGTACATCGACGCAACTGACCGCAACTGGGTACAACTAGTTGCCAGAAAGTAGAACATGAGCAACTCGCAGCAACTGGGATTTTTTCAGTTGCCGGTAGTTGCAAGTGCGCGTACATCGATGTTTTTGAGCAACTGATCAGTTGCTCCCAGTTGCTCCCAGTTGCTCCCAGTTGCTTCCACTTGCCGGAAACACCAGTTGCCACTAGTTGCTTCCAGTTGCAAGGTCGATGTACGCTAGGCTTTACAATACAGGCTACATTTGATGTGCGCGCGTGTCAGAGGAAATAAAGTCGACAGAAATTGTCAGACATAAGATAAAGCATATTACATGTATTATGTTCTTTATTCTTAAAGGAGAAGGGTACCCAAGAAACAAAAGACCTTGTGCTCAAGAAGTACAACTCGTAAATTATTTTAATGCAAAGAAAAATAAATATTACCTACTGAAAGGCGCACAAGAACTTCACAAAGAATCAAAATTTTAGCGATGCGTCGCACTATGGACGCCGCCATTTTGTCCTAATACTGGTTAACGGATGACGTTTTTGCAGACGGCAACGTTTTCGTGTATTGCCATTGCAACGTTTTCGTGTATTGCACGAAGGACTTGTACGCGAAAACGTCATTCTTTGCCCAATATTGCGCACTGACTCGCAATTCTTAGGCGAAAACTTGGGGTTGCGGGTTCGATACCCGGCTGGGGTACCTGTGCCCTTGAGCGAGGCACTTAAACACACTTGCTCCATCTTTCGGAAGGGATGTAAAGCCGTTGGTATAGTGTGTTAGGTAACGCACTCTAAAGATCTCAGAACATTCTTTCGTGAAGAGCAAGGGGATTCCCCGGTGTCTCTGGCCGTTTCTTTGGGCATGTTTGTTTCCCGAGTTGTTTTACTGCGCAAAAACAAACAAAACTGCCCCCAACTAGAAGCCAAGTCACGTGAATTGCAACTTATTTTAAAAATTTGTCAAATTTCTGTTCCAAATTTCACCCATGACAGGTTTCGTGATATTTATTTATTTATTCACCACATCCAACAGCGGAAGGACCGCCAATTACAGGAATGGGATCAATTAACATAGATATTAAAATAACTATCAACTTCTAAGTTGAATTAGAAACGGCCAGAGACACCGGGGAATCCCTCCCCTTGCTCTTCACGAAAGAATGCTCTGGGATCTTTAAAGTGCGTTACCGAAACCTAACACACTGGACTAACGGCTTTACATCCCTTCCGAAGGACGGAACAAGTGTGATTAAGTGCCTTGCTCAAGAGCACAAGTGCCACAAGCCGTCACGGCCCGGAATCGAACCCACATTCTAGTACTGGCACAGGAACTTGAGTTTGACGCACTAGACCGCTCGGCCATAACACCCAATTGAATGCAAGTTTTTCTATTGATCACACAAACTTTAGATTTCAACGAGTGCGAGTCTAATCCGTGTCAGAATGACGGTGTTTGTGAAGATGGAAAATTAAAATTTATCTGCACGTGTGCTGCTGGATACACGGGAGTAACGTGTGAGAGCGGTAAGCTAGACTTTCATCTAACCTTTTCATGAGCAGCCATCTTGAAATATATTTTTGCCCATGCAATAGACATGAATTGGAAACTTTGTACTTCCATTGCTACATGATTGAAATGAAGAATCCACAATGGCTACCAGTGCAAAGAGTCTATACCAGTGATTAAGGGCACTATGTGTGTCCATATTTTTATCTCATCCCAAGTTTGGTTGTTTCATTTCAATGGTGATCAGGCACCATACCAGATGTTGTGTTTGTTACTTTGCCCAGTTGCACTACCATGCAACACCGAGAGAAGAATTGGGTCTATAGGGAAAACCTGAGGAAGAATACCAACTGTGTCTTATAGCTTAGCTGGTAGAGCATCTGCCTTGTCAGTTAGAGGTCTCGAGTTCGAATCCTGATAAGGCCCTTACGATTTTTCTCTCGTCCCAAGTTTGGTCATATTTTCTACATTAGAACATTTTCTAAGAATAGATGATTTTCTGCCAACATCACGACTTTAGGCAAATATTTACAAATTTCAAAGTGATACGACAGCTTTGTTTCAGATGCTGAGCCATTGCATAACGTGTCACGTCTTTTCATTTGCAAATCTTATCACAAAAAAAAAGTACCAAGACTCGTTATGATGGCGATTTGAAAGTCCTCAAGAAGGAACTTATTTTCTTTCCATCCCAGCAGAAGTTGACGAATGTGAAAGTTCTCCTTGTTTGAACGGCGCAACGTGTAATGATGAGGTCGGTGGTTATACATGCACATGTGTACCTGGTTTTAGCGGACCTAACTGCGAAACAGGTTTGTGTTAGGATAAAACAGGGGTGAGATTTGTCCGGATTTCCGGAATTTTACCGACACGTCTGGATTTGAGAGTTTTCTGTTTTTTAGTGTGAAATCTCTGATTTTTCCGCTTTTTTGTTGTGTGCTCCGCGATCCACATTTTATTTTCCGCTGTTTTGCCCTTCAAGCTGGCCATATTTTTTAAACGAGCGCCCTCAATTGATTCAGTAATTGATTCAGTGCCATGACATAGAGCGCTGTATACATGTACATGTATGTACTGTGTCGCTTGGCGAGCAGACCGAGACTGCAACGAGTAGCGGAGCAGATGTGTACAAGTCTAATCCCTAAGCAAGCGCCCTCTTTGCCTGCATCGTAAACTGGCAACAGTGTTGCGTGTGGTGTGTGATGCGTGTACATGTGCAGTGCGTGGCTGGCGCGATGCGGCAAGCAGTGGGCAACGAACCGATTTTACCCTCCGCTTTTGCTTCACCGTCTTCAACGATCGATGTTGCCTAGATTCTTTTTAATATTATTCACATTTGTGAATATTTAAATAGGTAAATATTTCAAACAAAACTGGTTCCTGTGATACCTGGTTAAAATGTTTTTGACATTGCAATTTGCACGATGATGGTGTTTAAAACGATCCCAAAAGTTGAAATCTTCGTTGTCTCTACGTCTCTCCCTCGCCCCCTCCCCGGGAAGCCACGGCCCTTCTGATTTTTTTTTCTTCTGGAATTTTTGTTTTCCTCTAATCTCACCTCTGGATAAAAGCCTTACTACAAATTAAACTCATGAATTAACACAATAGACGGATCCAGTAAGCTCCGCCCATTTATAAATTGCCTAGCAACATGCAACACATGTGAGGCACATGTGCAGTAGAGTCGCGTTGCCGCGCCGTGCGTCAGCGTCCGCGCCCTGGTCAGCGCGTATTGAAACACGCACACGCACACAGAAACTGCACGATCGAAAGCAAAATGTGCACTTAAGTATCCGGTCGTGTGCGTGCACGTACAATACGCCTGCATAACGCGCGCGATCGAACAAAAACATCTCGACACACATCTAGAATGCAGTGAATGCACAACATAGCAAAACGACGAGCTAATTTTGGTGAGTTTTTCCCGTTTACACAAAAACACATTTATGAAGGGATTAAAAGTAGGTTAGGATAGTCTCATACAATCCGTTTTAAAGCGTCTACGATCCTCTGTGCTGATAAAAATGATGTTTATGGTGTTTTTCCGTCACTCGTGCTGCATTTTCGCCGTAGCTCTGTGCACAACATTTTAAGGACTCGGGTAACCAAAATGGAGATCCACTTTTTGGTTACCTCAACCTGAGGCTGTGATTGGTCAATTCAAAAATGGGCGGAGTTTACTGGATCGGTCTATTGATCACGTTCAAATGACGTCACTTCCTACAAATTGTCACGTGCATCAGGATTTTGAGCGTAATTTTTTGTGACACGCATCGGTTGCGCCATATTTCGAATTAATTTCGCGTGTTTGGAACATTTCTCAGGGTGTGCGTGCGCGTACTTTATGGCGTTTAATACGCAGTAGCATTTTTCTGTGAGAGTCTGTGAGAGTGGTCAATACCAGTGTTTGTCAAAACTGCACAACCGACATATCAATCATGTTCTCCGTTTATCAGATACTGACGAGTGTAAAGACGTGCCGTGCAAGAATAGCGGAACTTGTATAAACGGGGTTAATATGTTTTCCTGCATATGTCCAGCTGGGTATTCTGGAATCACGTGCGAATCAGGTCAGTTGAACTAGTTAAAGGCCCAGTGGATCATTTGCAATGACCCCAAAAAGTATTCGACGAGTTTACAGGGGAAAAGTTCTGAAAGTAAAGATTGAATTAATAGCAACTACCCAATGAAAGGTTTCCGCTCAAAATGATATATTTTACCCGAAAATAATCCGTAAAGATGAAATTATTTAGATTGTTTGCAAACGATTTACTTATTTTTGGTTCGCATCTACGCGGTCCAAAATGCATGGGCGCTGTGTACTCCGCGTGCGTGTTCCAACGCGATGCATTTTTATGCAGACGCGCGCAATATATGATGTGCGCCACAGAGTGCATGACGCAAGCCACATAGTACCCAATCAACTGAGAACGAATATTTGAAACACCCCGCCAAGACCAGGAAAACGCATGTGGATTTTCATGGTTTTTTTAAACGTGGTACATTTGACAAAGCTGAAATTTCTTCGGATGAGTTTGTTGATGTCTTTCTTTTGATTTATAATGGTTTTATTTGCAGAATCGCTCAAAAACAGATCATCCACAGGGCCTTTAAAGGGGCTGTGTCACGGTTTGCGCATGCGCCAAATCCTTTCATACCATGACATACGTGCGCGCTCAGATGCATGTTGTCAGCGGCGGCACCAGACCTGTTAATCTGGGGGGCAAGAGGGGAAAACTTAAATTTAGGGGGGTGCAAATAAAAATCTATAGTGTAATTTTGTACTGCAGAAAAGCATCGACTTACCACTTTGACGGACTACACCAGCGTTATTCTTGAGTGGGGGTATTTCCTGGCAAATCTATCGATGACATGCATCGTCGAGGTTGATATCAAGCGCCCGTTGTCGATGGACACTAATCACCGTTAAACTTTGTAACAAATTGGGTGCAATGGTTTGGGACTAAACTCAATTTCCGCCATCGGGGAAAAAACTGGGGGGGCAAACTGGGTGGGCAAAAAAAATAACTGGGGTGGCATTTGCATCCCCCTTAAGGGATGGCAAAGATTTAATGGGATATGCAAAACACAGCAACAAAATTTGAATAAATTAGCCCAACTTTTTCCAGTGTTGCTGCGCATGCGCAAACCGCGTATACCGTGACACGTTCAGCCCCTTTAATGTCTCTTTTACCAACGGCGGCGGAATGTCTTTTAAAGTTGGGGGCCATGTTGTGAGACATCACGTAGCATTAAGCCCCACCATTTTGTTTGACCAATCACCAGTGGTAGGATCCAGAATTGTCTGAACAGGGGGGAGTGGGAGAGGGGGAGTTTGAATGTTTAAGCATGAAATGGTGAAGACAATAAAATGGCAGAGACAATCAAATGGCGAGCGCGTAGTGCCAAGCCCTAATGGCGTAGGGTCCGGAGCCCGCTTAAAGACCAGGGCTGTGTTCCAAACACGCGAACGTTTGCAAACGTTGGCAACGTTGGCCAACAATTTGAGTGGAACGCATTGTGCGTCACCAACGGCCGCCAACAAACGTTTGGATTTTTCGCGATGTTCGCAAGTCATTTGAAAATGGCGTGCGCGACATGAAAAATGACAGACGACGGTTTGCAGTTTGGAAAATAACAAATAAATATAAATCCGGCCCCCTGGATCCGCCCCTGATTACAGACATGATTTAGTGGCGCATTCTAACTCATTTAAATACATTAATACAAGGGAATACGCTGGAATTAATACATTTTATCCAATTTTATTTCACCTATTAGTTCTTCTGTTTTTCTTAGAATTAATTTGGAGAAAATGCATGTTGAAACAAAACAATAACACTGAAAAGTGGCAGGGCCAAAAGCACCCCTGGCCCACCAGGCCCGTAACCAGGGGGGGATCGGGTGGATCGGACGATCCCCAACCCCCCCCCCCCCGCGGAACAGGGAGTTCCGCTCTACAAAATAAAAATTCAATATTTCGAATAATTCCATTTTTCGTCGCACAATATAGCCAGTTGTTATTGTATTATGTTGTTGTATATCACACAGTGATCATATCTGAAAGGGGGTCATCTACTTATCCATGCATTCTTCGTTATGTATATAGCCGGCATTTTACTGTTTAAAAACTTGTACCTGACGGCACTATTCGATCTCCCCCGCAAAACTTGCTGGTTACGGGCCTGCCCACCTGCACCCCCACCCCCCTTCTCTCCCCTACTTCTGCCGCCGTTGCTTTCAGGGCTGTAGTCAAGTCAACACAGTCTAAGTCCGAGTCCTTGGTATCCGAGTCCTCAGCAGGCCAAGTCCGAGTCCCGAGTCTTTGTTTCAATCTTAAGTGCATTTCTGTCAAGTGTCATGATCGTGCCTATGATCTCTGGAAGCTTGTGAGTTTGCTTTAGGCAGAGAAAAGTATTCCTTCGGGAGGTGAAATATTTCTCTATTTTATCCAATGGGGCGACACTTTTTGTGTAGAGAGTCCTATAAGGGCGACGCGGTTGGTTAGGGCGACAATTTGGCGTAGCCCCAATATTTTGGAAGTCAAAAACCATTTTTTCAGGTCTAGAATTTTTATTAGGTCTAGAACCATTTTTATTAGGTGTGGAACCATTTTTGGAAGCTTCGGGTTACAGAAATTTGGTGTCCAATCGATGTCTTTTAGCCGAAATCTCGGTGGTCGTCTGGCAGAGTCTTACCGGTGGGTCGCCCCTTTGCGGCATTAAGTGATATTATTATATTTCTAGTACTCAAAATAATTTTAAGTGTTTGAAATAATTCATTTCAGATCCTCCAAATTTAATTTCACACGTTCAAAATTTGTTAGGCTTCAAAATAAATTTGTAATAGTCACTTAAACTAATTTCTGGCACTTGTAATAATGTGCTCTTTGTAAAATATTGATTTGGACTCGGCCCAAATCTCCGAGTCTTTACTGCACGAGTCCGAGTCCAAGTCCTGATTGGCCGAGTCCAAATCCTTAAAAATCAGGACTCTAGTCTGGACACAAGTCCTACAGCGTTGGTCTCTTTCTTGGTCTCGTTCTTAATTTTTGAAATTGGCTTTTTTTTAATAACGTGTTCCTTTTAAAAAAACATAGCAAGTGGGAAATTTTTGAGGATAAAATACTTCACCTAATTTATGTCATTTAAGTTTGAAAACGGTTCTGTGGAATTCATAAATACCTTAGACGGTTTACACATCCCTATTGGCTGAGAGCTTGGCCAGTTTTAAAAGAATTATAAAGACGAGAGATAATGACCGGCCGACTGGCTCACATTTTGTACCCACGTCCTAGTCATTGCGTATGGAACACACACACACCCACGCAGAAACTGCACGCTCTCGAAAGCAAAATGTGCACTGTAACAAAATCTACCCAGTCGTGTGCGTATGCGTACACCACACGCCGGCGTTACGCATAACGCACGCGATAGAACAAACAACTCGACGCACAGCAAGCAGTTTGAACGAACAAAGCGATGAAGGAAAAATACAAAACATAGCAAAATGACCGGCTAATTTTTGTGAGTTTTATTGATTTACACAAAAAGGTATTTATGAATGGGATTAAAAATGGGTTTAGCCAGTCTTTAAACAATTCGTTTAAGACCGGCTGAGGGCTTGGACGCTAAAATATTGGTTTGTGCTTTTAAACCCTAAATAATTCTCACCAAAAATAGATATTGACGAATGCGAATCCAGTCCATGTAAGAATGGCGCTACTTGTGTAGATGGAGTCGACCAGTTTACTTGTACGTGTGCTTCTGGGTTTACCGGACCGCTCTGTGAGACTGGTATGTATCCAACAACATTGCCTCAATAAACCTTTTAATAGTATAGTCGTTTTTTTACTTTGTCGCTTGTAACAAATAATTGTCTCCATTTATCAGATATTGACGAGTGTGAAAGCTCTCCCTGCATCCATGATGCAACTTGTACAGACGGAGTTGACATGTTTACCTGCAAGTGTATACCTGGTTATACCGGAGCGACCTGCGAAACGGGTTTGTGCCAACTAATTCAGCATCATTAGCCGTACGTGTCTGCATTTGACTAATTTTGGTAAAACATACGGAGATCTCCGTAAATCTTACAAAATTTAGTCCAATGTGGACAGCCGGAAAAACACCCGAAATTGTAAAGTGTCTACTGTCGATTGTAATTTTTACGCTTCGTCGCTGTAATTATACGGGGCGAGCTGGGTCGCGAAATAATTACATGTTAGATTTTACACCGCTGGAAAGTCCCGTGCGGACGGAAGAAGGACCACGATGGAATGTTAACAGTGACTGGCGGAAACATTTTACAAAAATTAGTCCAATGCGGACACGGCTATTGTCACAGTTTAAAGGTTAGGGATTTGACTTTGCATACCTAAATGTCTTCAAGTTGAAATGCCTTCCCCCTTAAAACAAAGGTTGTTTGTTTATGTAAACAGATATAAACGAGTGTGATTCCGGCTCAGCATGGGCCCCTCCGTGTCGGAACGGCGCGACATGCGTGGACAAAATCTTCGACTTTAGTTGCATCTGTGCTGCTGGATATAAAGGAACGATATGCGAAATAGGTTTGTACCAAGAAACACTGTCGTATATTTGTTCATTTAATTCAAATTTGCCCACAAGAATAATTTCATCCATTGCAAAAATGTAACAAAATATAGTGAACACCAAATTGAAATCATTGTAATTGTGCACCTGTAATGCTGGATATATTTTTTCCTATTTTGAGAACATAAATTGTTTTTACCCAAAACAGAAATTGATGAGTGCGAGTCTGGTCCATGTGAGAACGATGCTACTTGTGTGGACGAAGTCAACAGTTTTACGTGCACGTGTGTCCCTGGATTTACTGGGACACTCTGTGAGACTAGTGAGTTCGTTTTGTCAAAATCTGGCACCGAGTTAGTCCAAATTGTCAACTGGCCATCGAGACCTGGTCAAAGCGGTTTCGCGAGTTAGTCCAAAGTGTCAACTGGCCATCGAGACCTGGTCAAACCGGTTTCGCGAGTTAGTCCAAAGTGTCAACTGGCCATCGAGACCTGGTCAAACCGGTTTCGCGAGTTAGTCCAAAGTGTCAACTGGCCATCGAGACCTGGTCAAACCGGTCTCGCGAGTTAGTCCAAAGTGTCAACTGGCCATCGAGACCTGGTCAAACCGGTTTCGCGAGTTAGTCCAAAGTGTCAACTGGCCATCGAGACCTGGTCAAACCGGTCTCGCTAGTTAGTCCAAAGTGTCAACTGGCCATCGAGACCTGGTCAAACAGGTTTCGCGAGTTAGTCCAAAGTGTCAACTGGCCATCGAGACCTGGTCAAACCGGTCTCGCTAGTTAGTCCAAAGTGTCAACTGGCCATCGAGACCTGGTCAAACCGGTTTTGCGAGTTAGTCCAAAGTGTCAACTGGCCATCGAGACCTGGTCAAACAGGTTTCGCGAGTTAGTCCAAAGTGTCAACTGGCCATCGAGACCTGGTCAAACCGGTCTCGCTAGTTAGTCCAAAGTGTCAACTGGCCATCGAGACCTGGTCAAACCGGTCTCGCGAGTTAGTCCAAAGTGTCAACTGGCCATCGAGACCTGGTCAAACAGGTTTCGCGAGTTAGTCCAAAGTGTCAACTGGCCATCGAGACCTGGTCAAACCGGTCTCGCTAGTTAGTCCAAAGTGTCAACTGGCCATCGAGACCTGGTCAAACCGGTTTCGCGAGTTAGTCCAAAGTGTCAACTAGCCACTGAGAACAGGGTTGTAACGAATCTCCCTCTGCATGAGTCTAGTCTAGTCAAGTCAAGTCTAATCAAGTCAAACTACCTTCGAGTCCCAAAAACAAGTCAATTGATATCAAATTCAAGTCAAGTCAAACCAGGCATGTTGGTCAAGTCGGGTCAATTAAAATAGTCAGGACAGTAAATTTGTTCAAGCTAATTTCAAAATGAGTCTAAACGCTGAAACTTGCATTTGTGTATTAGGGTATTTTTGTTATTCTGGCCAATGCTTCATGTTTTTAAAACAGAGCCGAGTCTTAGGTTTCTGTAGTGCTGAAATACAATTAGGTCCTCGCTAGTTAGTCCAAAGTGTCAACTGGCCATCGAGACCTGGTCAAACCGGTTTCGCGAGTTAGTCCAAAGTGTCAACTAGCCACTGAGAACAGGGTTGTAACGAATCTCCCTCTGCATGAGTCTAGTCTAGTCAAGTCAAGTCTAATCAAGTCAAACTACCTTCGAGTCCCAAAAACAAGTCAATTGATATCAAATTCAAGTCAAGTCAAACCAGGCATGTTGGTCAAGTCGGGTCAATTAAAATAGTCAGGACAGTAAATTTGTTCAAGCTAATTTCAAAATGAGTCTAAACGCTGAAACTTGCATTTGTGTATTAGGGTATTTTTGTTATTCTGGCCAATGCTTCATGTTTTTAAAACAGAGCCGAGTCTTAGGTTTCTGTAGTGCTGAAATACAATTAGGTCCTCGCTAGTTAGTCCAAAGTGTCAACTGGCCATCGAGACCTGGTCAAACCGGTTTCGCGAGTTAGTCCAAAGTGTCAACTAGCCACTGAGAACAGGGTTGTAACGAATCTCCCTCTGCATGAGTCTAGTCTAGTCAAGTCAAGTCTAATCAAGTCAAACTACCTTCGAGTCCCAAAAACAAGTCAATTGATATCAAATTCAAGTCAAGTCAAACCAGGCATGTTGGTCAAGTCGGGTCAATTAAAATAGTCAGGACAGTAAATTTGTTCAAGCTAATTTCAAAATGAGTCTAAACGCTGAAACTTGCATTTGTGTATTAGGGTATTTTTGTTATTCTGGCCAATGCTTCATGTTTTTAAAACAGAGCCGAGTCTTAGGTTTCTGTAGTGCTGAAATACAATTAGGTCCTCAAAATTACAAAAAAACCTGAGTCTCCCTCTCTTTGAGTCCCAAGTCGAGACAAAGACAGTCTTCGAGTCTCAAGTCAAGTGAAATAGGTTTGTAACAAGAACCACGTGTATTAAAAATACTTAAATTCAAAGATATTACTTAAATTGTAAATCCGGCCCTATCTTTAATAGGAAAAGTGCAACTTGTGAACATAAAGTAGAGGCGTTATTCTTCAATGATGCAGCCGGTTTTATCGCATCCACTTGCTGAGACTTTTGTCCAATTAATTCAATTACTTAACCATTTAAAAAACACTGGTTATTCAGACAATAAGTACAATAATACCTTTTTTTCCCCACCAAAAACAGATATTGACGAGTGCAAGTCAAGTCCGTGCATGTACGGCGCTACTTGTGTAGATGGAGTCGACCAGTTTACTTGTACATGTGCTACTGGATTTACCGGACCGACCTGTGAAACTGGTATGTATCCAGGATCATCGTCACTCCAAATGAATTTGCTTTATTTTTAGTCAATCTTTTAATGTTTTTCAAATTTGTGACACAACTCAATTTCTTCATTTTTCAGATATTAACGAGTGTAAAAGCGATCCCTGCAAGAATGGTGCAACTTGTGTGCACGGTGTCGACCACTTTGAGTGCAAGTGTGTACCTGGTTATACCGGAACAACCTGCGAAACGGGTTTGTGCCAACTAATTTAGCATCATTGTCGTAGTTTGAGAGTGGTTTTTGACTTTACTTAGGCCTTTTTCCAAATCTCGGCTTCGGCTTCGTCTCCGTCTCCGTCTCCATTCCGCCATCTTGAAACCGCATACCAAACTTTGGCTCGGCTTCAGGCTTCATTTTTAGCCTTCGTTTTGGCCCAAATGAGGCTCCAAAACGAAGTCAACTAAAGAGGTGACTTCGGCCGGCTTCGTGACGTCATGAACTGGAAAATCACAAGACAGCAACAAAAAACTTTGTGAACTTTTGCAGGTTTGCTGAACTTTGCCGCCGACAAAACTCGTCTGCTAGCGCTTTAAAAAAGCCGGTGAAAAAGAGTGGTAGGCCTACTAGGCCCGACTAGTGTTCCAAACTGTTTTTGGTTTGGCTTCACTAAAGTGAAGCCGGAGCCGCATGAAGCTGGAGCCTGAAGACGGAGTTAAAATTTGGAAAAGGGCCTTTGTAGAGCCATACCTAGTGAAACATTCATAGAATCATAGATGCATTAATGCTTTAGAAAGCCTTGAAAATCTATATATGGATTTTGTGTACAAGTGAATTGTAATAACGTCCTGTGCGCGGGACTTTTTTTAGAAACCTATCTTCGGTTGTCAATTTCCATCATAAATCACCTAACGAAGATCGAACGAAGAGCAAACGCTAACGAAGATCGAATGAAGCCGTAGGAGGTTGTATATGTGCGTCGCGCATCAAGCGTCGAGCTTCAAGCGTCCAGAAGCGCTGTGTGGTTTTCCAGCGGCGCGTCAAAAACAACTCTTGCTAGGCGCTCGACGCACAATGCCCTTGTGCAACAGGCCTGCTAAATTGCTTCGTCGAACGAAGGGAGCCATTTACATTACAAATTTGCTTCGTTGAATGAAGCGATCTCTTCGTCGAATGAAACTTTTAGAGCCCCCCACTAAAAAGCAGTAACGCCCCCTGTGCACCCACCCTCCCCACCCCCCACCCCAGTAAAAAAAATCCTGGCTATGCCACTGGTGCAAATCCAGCTCTTGCAGGGACGGTGCAACTTGTCAACACAAAACAAGGGCATTTTGCTCTAAATATGCAGCTAGTTCTATTGGGACCCACTCCTAAATATGTTTGTTCAACTAATTCCATTAGATTTTCAATTTCAAATATTGTAAACTTTAAAACTTATCCTTTGAAAAAAAAATTGTTATTTAGTTTTTAATTTGTTACGCAGTCAGTACTCAGTAACATATAGCGAAAATCTTTTTCTTCGCCAAAAACAGATATTGACGAGTGCGAGTCCAGCCCGTGCATGCATGGCGCTACTTGTGTTGATGGAGTCAACCAGTTTACTTGTACATGTGCTGCTGGATTTACCGGACCAACCTGTGGGAATGGTATGTATCCAGGAACAATGTAACTTTGGATGAATTTACATCATTTTTTGAAAAAGGTCACTTCAGTATTTTTAAACTTTGTGACATAAATTCTTCATTTATCAGATGTTGACGAGTGTCAAGGCGATCCCTGCAAGAATGGTGCAACCATTAAAATACTGAAATATTACTTAAAGGCAGAATACATGATTGGTAAACCATTGCAAACAGTTTAATCTCCCTGTGTGATTGAAGATTAAAACCAACCTGAGCTAAAACCAGCTCCGTGCTTCGTCTAACTTTTGAGAAAACAGGCTTTACGGTCATTTCGCCTCAAAACCATTTCGCCCCGAACCACTTCGCCCTGAACCACGGCCCGTGCACGAAGTATTTTGGGGAGGACTGGCATTCGGACGAAGTGGTGTAAGGACGTAGTGGTTTGGGGACAAGGTGGCTTTTGGGGCTAAGTGGTTCAGGGTGAAGTGGTACAGGTGCGTATTACATTGTACACTGTACATCTACATCCAGCATGCATGAGCATCTTTTTTGATGGATACCGCATTATAAATTTTCATTATTATTATTATTATTATCATGCAGCATACAATATTACATGCATACAAACATACAGTACATGAAATGCGGAAAGCCATACGCTCTGTTATCAACAGACATATCTCTAGTTTTAATTCTGTTGATGCTTTTCCGATATTTAACAGAATGCTACATACTTTAAGATTTATATTTGGCACATTTAAAATCGCGAAGTATACCTGGGGCCAATTTCATAAAACATGTTACGCTTAATCAAAAATTTGGATTAAGCATAGCAGGAATATTCGCTCAAGCAAGGGCGTATTTCACAAAGCTTGTTGTTCTAAGCGCGCAAAGAGAGTGCGCGCACATCGCTGTCGTCTGTTTTGTTCGAACGCGTTCATCGTCTGCTTTCATAAGTAAACGTCAAAATGTTCAAATACCATCATCAGTTTTGTTTCCAATTTGGGATAATTATCACTACCACAGAAGACCCTTGCCTGTCTCTGACTAGAATATTTCAACAACAGCTGAAAGTTATGTATCTGTTGGGAAATGTATCTCGAATTTTGCCGAGAATGGCGAAAAAAAAAGATGGCGTCAGGTTAGCAAAAAATGTGTAGGTTAGCATGCCGTTTGGTTTGCTAGTGCTTAAACAGTTTTATGAAATGGAGAGAGTGCTGCTTAATCAAAAATCGGGTGCTAACATGTTTATGAAATTGGGCCCAGGTACTCAAGAAGCGAAAGACATCGTATTGAACAAGTATAACTCACGCTTCTTTAATATCATCTGATGTGTGTATGTACAGCTGCAGTATCTCTGAACCCAAAGCTTGAAGCCATCACAGACCACGGAATGCATCTAACATGGACTGCAAGTCAGACGACTGGCCTACAGGGCTACAGGGTCTCGGTCCTAAACACCAATGGTCAATCTGTTAAAGTAGTTGATATACCACCAACACAAACTTCATTCACCCTGGTGGGGCTGGTTGAAGGGATGGACTACCGGCTGGTCGTGGATGAAGTGGTGGGAGGTATCAGTCCATATGCTGGGTCTGTTACAGGAACGACGAGTAAGTTACTATTATTATTATTATTATTTCTTTCTGTTATTCATACCAGGGATTCCTCAATAGTGCTCATTGCACTGTAATGTAATGTAATGTAATGGTGGACACTTGTATAGCGCACATGTCTACCCTAGGGTACTCCTGGCGCTGTTGCCATTAACATCATCGCTGCCATCAGGAAATCACCAGAACCATTTCGCTTCAACTAGGTGGCTACCCGGCCAAGGCGTACAACCTATCAGCAGTTAGATTGTGGCATCCCCCCCTAACAGCTCCCCAAATATCGCTTGGGTTGACGAGGCAATTGGGATTAAGTGTCTTGCCCACGGACACGAACACGTTGGCACGAGTGGGGCTCGAACCCCCAATCATCCGATCACGAGCACGGCTGGATACCCACTAGACCACACGTAAGCGTGAGGAAACCCATGAAGAATTAAAATTTGAAATGGCCAGATACACCGGGGAATCCCCTTGCTCTTTACGAAATAAAGCTCTGGGATCTTTATAGTGCGTTACCATTACCTAACACACTGGACCAACGGCTTTACATCCCTTCCGAAGAATGGAGCAAGTGTGGTTGAGTGCCTTGCCCAGTACCGCATCCGGGGGAGGAGGTTCGAACCCGCAACCTCAAGTTTTCACCCGTGATTGCAAGTCAATGACCCAAACCACTCGGCCACCATACGCCTACAACTTGATGTTAGAGACAACTTGGTTCCAAATGTGTATGAGTTATAGCGTATAAGCTTCATGAAATTTAAGAGTATTAGGCATGTATGCATGCCGGCCAAGTTGACCACTATCACTGTGTTTACACTGGTCCCGAGCTCGGGATCAAGATTGACCCCCTGATAAGAATGTGTTGAGGTTAACCGCAATGGCCTCGAGTGCCGCATTTATATCTGTTGTTGATCCCGAGCACGGAGCCAGAAGTTGCAGTCAAAGGTCAAGCTAATGCAGCAGAATTCCGAGATGTTCCATCCAGTTTAGCCATTATTTCTGCGCTGGCCCAAAAACTTCGACAGTTCGTCGTTGCTCCACGAGCGCCCGCGAACTTCGTTTGCCATCTTTTTACACGAAGACAACTCGACTCGGCTACTTCGTCTTCGTCAACTTCTCTTCACGACGAAATAATGTCAACTTTAATATGCTATGTCGGAAATCGTTGAATGACACTCCGAAATCCTTGATATAACAACTAAAAACTAAGCTGTATGATAATGACAAAGTGTCGCTAGATAGTTGCAGAAAGTAGAGAAGTTGCAGAAAGTAGAGGAAATACAGAAACACTTTTTTTCAACGTGTGAAGTTTGTATCAGACACGCAAAAGAGATTGCTGAATGCAGGATACCAATTACGTTTGTAGTACGTTGTGTTTTCGCAACGGACACCAGCGAGATTCTCAGCGTTGCATCACATGAGTCGCGTCGGGGTATCATGCATTTTGTCCAGGCATGCCTGCAATGCATGGAACCAGTGGTACCCAGCTGTGTGCGTGTATATGTACTACGTGTACACGTGTACATAATACGAGCGCGGGCTTCCCTGGAATTTTCGCGCGCTTTAGCCCGCAACAGGATGTGGGGAATATTTATTGCCCAGCTAACCCCGAACTGATCCCGAGCTCGGGATCGAACCCTCCGCCATCGCGAGACCAAAATCTCAGGGTCTGATCCAGGGCCAGTTTGGTTCCGAGAGCGTTTACACCTATTTGTGATCCAGGGCTGATCCCGAGCTCGGAGTGCATGGAGTTTTTAGATTTTCCGATTACAGCATCTATATGGCTGAAATGTCTACAGGGCAGTTTATCATCATTTTTTTTTTAGTTATGTAATGCTGTTGTTTCTGTTTTCGATTTTCCAATCGTGCAATCTGTCTTGAATTTACATCGCTTTTACTTTTCAATTTGCAGAACAACCACAGAATGTGCAACTGATAGGATCAACGGCTCACACCGCGACCATTGACTGGAGTCCAACCCTATTCCAATCTGCGCAGGGCTATTTGATTAGCGTTATCAGTACAGACGGTTCCTATACCAACCTCATCCCCGTACCCCCAGCTGTTGCTAATGAGCCTTATGTGATTACTAACTTACCGTCGGGACTCAGTTACGAATTCAGTGTAGATGCGGTCGTCGACAACGTCAGAGTGGAAGTTGGCGGTGTGGAAAATCCAGTTGATATAAGTAAGAAATGAAACTTTCCCTAAATGGGTCATTGCTGAAATTTGGAGTTTAAAACTGTAAAGTTTAAAACATGTGCTTTTCGAAAGACTTTTGTTACTCATTTAACACCACTCTTTTATAGTCAAAATTACATTAATTGTAATCCAAGCGAACCATTTCGCTATTCAACACAAAAACGACACGGAAAATTGTATTTCATAGATTTAATAATCATGCAACAGACATTTTCTAAAGGGTTTTTCTTTGCAAACACCAGTCTTAATTGCAGTGAAGTAATAAAATTTGACTTTTTTTCTTTCATTTATTATCCAGGTACTTCAATCCGTACCGGGGCAGTCACTTCCAATCTGATTGAAACAGCCTGGGAGCAAGTCCCCGGAGCTACTTACAATCTCGTCCTGACCAACCTAGATGATGGAACGACGCAACGGGTCACTATTCCTAACTCTCAGACCACTGGTTATGTATTCACAGGGCTTACCCCTGGTCAACACTACAAAATTGGCCTGACTGCTATGGTCGATGGTGTTAGCATCTCAGGTGGTTCGGTCGATGAGACGACAAGTGAGTTTTATGATCACTCTTCAGGCTGGATTCACACTGAACCTTTTCACGTATTAACGCCTGTAAATTTGATGCATGTCACTGAGAAAAAAACAAACATACAAACAGGGAGGAAACTTGGAATAAAATCATGCACTAAAAACAACACAATCAATTTGGGTTGAAAGCGTTTTTGAGATGTTTCCCTTCACACTGCATTTATTCAAAGCGACCTGTGTCAAATTAATGCGTGTTAATGCATAAAAAGGCTCAGTGCGAATCCAGCTTTATGATTTTGGGGTGGGAGTTTACAGACGTATTTATGTTAAGCAAAATTTTGAATGCAATATTTGGTATGGTGCCTAATCACCACTACAACATGGAATACAACTGAAATAACCAAACTTGGAATGGGAGAAAAATCATACGGGCCTAATCAGGATTTGAACCTGAGACCAGGTTCTCTACCAGCTGAGCTATAAGGCACAGTGGTGTACTCCCTCAGGTTTCCCCCCATCAACTCAACATTTTGCGGGTCATCACACACAACAGGTGTGCATGGAATGTGTACAGTCAAAAAAATTGAGAAAGATGGTGTGGCAAAGTTTGGATTGCATTGGAAATTCAGTCTCCCTGACCAACTCCTGAATATTATTAACTGAATTTCCTCCACCCTAGTCCCATTACCACCAACTAACATCAAAGTGGCTCCTACTGAAACCAACACTCTTGTTACATGGAGTCCGCCAACGAACACTCCAGCCAATATCTACGAAGGTTATCGCATCGATTATGTGCAACCAGATGGACAAACAGTATCCCAAGATCTGGCCGTTGGACAAACTCAGTTCACAGTGCCGGTGGTTGATAACGGGCAAAATATATTCGTCTATTCAACAAGTGGAGATCAAGTTAGCCAGCCCGGGTATCCAATGGTTAAGTGTAAGTAATTTGTTTTTACTCTTTTTAAAAAATATTAAATGAAGGGCAGGTTTTTACGTTTTTCAGTAAGTTAGGGCGGGTTCACACTGCACTATTTTTATCCGTCAGACGTACGTTACATCCGTTGTCCGTCAGTCCGTCGTATGCATCTATGTAGCTAAAATTTTATCAGGTTAGTTTACTAACATTCTTTCTTAGATATGTTTCACTCTTATTCCACGAATATGCAAAAAGTTGTATCTTACGAATGATACATATATAGGGCCTTTAAAAGAAAAGTAGAATGCTTGATCATGATTTACAATTGAACATTTTTTTCTGCCATGTTGGGACCCATGTGATGGGGAGCCTGCTATTAGAAAAACAAATACCAAAAAAGAATGTGATTTTTGTTTCAGGAACAGCACTCTGATGCTCCCTAAACATTATCGTTCTTCCACTCAATGTAATTTATCATTACCGACCTAAATTTAATCCAGTCATATTTCGCCTCTTTCACACCACCAGATAACGTAAGCGTAGACGACGCCACTCCAAACTCTCTACGTGTTAACTACGATCGTTATGACGGTTCGGGCTACCGCATTCTGCTGGTACGAAGTGACGGGAGCATTCAAGAGAAAGTGAATGTTACTGATCCTAATACCGTGTCCCACGTATTCAACAATCTTCAGCCCGGCTCTGACTACACTGCTGTAGTGACAGCTATTAAACCAGATGGCATTAATACCTTCCCGCTTGGTACTGACACAGGACGAACCAGTAAGTTCAGTTGATTTATACGTATTCATGCTTCATGCATATTCATACTTTATACATATTCATGGTCGAGAGCTCAATTGACAATCAAATGTTAGTACCTATTTTTACTATTTTTCCTCAAATCATGTTGTATTTGTATGCTGCCTCTCATGTTGTCAAACGTCAAGGTTCTTTTACAGTCTGTGTGCTGTTTTTAGTTACATTTGATAAAAATCATGCTTTTGTTTACTCCGAAAATTTCTTTTGAAGTTTTATGTAAGGCTGGATGAACACTAAGACTTTTCATGCGTAAATGTGACGCACTTCACTTTGAAAAAAAATGGAGTGGACATAATTTAGAGTGAAACGATGCGCTGAAAATCACAGAATTAATTTAGACCAAAAAATGTTTTTGTGATCGTGTAGTTTTCAGTATGTCGTTTTGCAAACACCAGTCGTAATTGCAGGACAGTAATAAAATTCGACTTTTTTTCTTTCATTTATTATCCAGGTACTCCAATCCGTACCCAGGTAGTCACTTCCAATCTGATTGAAACAGCCTGGGAGCAAGTCCCAGGAGCTACTTACAATCTCGTCCTGACCAACCTAGACGATGGAACGACGCAACGGGTCACTATTCCTAACTCTCAGACCACTGGTCATGTATTCAAAGGGCTTACCCCTGGTCAACACTACACAATTGAACAGACTGCTATGGTCGATGGTGTTAGCATCTCAGGTGGTTCGGTCGATGAGACGACAAGTGAGTTTTATGATCACTCTTTAGGCTGGATTCACACTGAACCTTTTCACGTATTAACGCCTGTAAATTTGATGCATGTCACAGAAAAAAAGAAAAAAACATACAAACAGGGAGGGAACTTGGAATAAAATCATGCACTAAAAACAACACAATCAATTTGGGTTGAAAGCGTTTTTGAGATGTTTCGTAAGGTGTTATAAAAAATTTAAGATATATCAAAAATAACTCTCTGAAATATATTGTTAACAGCTTTCCAATCCTCTAATCTGTCTTCAAATCCTGAATATTATTAACTGAATTTCCTCCACCCTAGTCCCATTACCACCAACTAACATCAAAGTGGCTCCTACTGAAACCAACACTCTTGTTACATGGAGTCCGCCATCGAACACTCCAGCCAATATCTACGAAGGTTATCGCATCGATTATGTGCAACCAGATGGACAAACAGTATCCCAAGATCTGGCCGTTGGACAAACTCAGTTCACCGTGCCGGTGGTTGATAACGGGCAGAATATATTCGTCTATTCAACAAGTGCAGATCAAGTTAGCCAGCCCGGGTATCCAGTGGTTAAGTGTAAGTGATTTGTTTTTACTCTTTTTAAAAATAATTAAATGAAGGGCAGGTTTTTACGTTTTTCAGTAAGTTAGGGCGGGTTCACACTGCACTATTTTCATCCTTCAGACGTACGTTACATCCGTTGTCCGTCAGTCCGTCGTGTCGCCATACGTCAAAACGAATGAGTTGAAGTTGTTCCAGAATCTATCGACGCATCCAATTCCGCATGTGGAACTGAACAAAACACACGGGAAGCACGCATCGCGCCATATTCGAAAACAAAGAATACATCTACCACAGGATTTTTACAAACACAATCATCCTGTGGTGGATGTATTTTAGTCGCACTGTTGTATGTTAAATGGACTCGACGGATAAAAAATCTACGGACAAGTAGACCTCGGATCAACTCCTCTGTCATCCGTCAATTTGACGTATGAAACGTTCAGATACGTTGATTTTTTGACTCGACGTACGTAAATATAGCTGATCTTTCAGAGGTTCACATTGAAAACGCATCAACGGACCAAAAACTGACGGACCGGAGACGACGTACAACAATTTTACGTACGTCTGACGGTGAAAATAGTGCAGTGGAAACCCACCTTTAGTGACAACAGCTTTCAAGATGTGCATTTCTAAAGTTTCTGTGAATGACACGCCACAGTGGAAGAGTTGCTATGTAATTCACTGGTGATTAAAATGTAATTGTTTTAGGAAGACAAGCATTGTTGTTTATTTTAGTGCATGTATCTTACCATGTATTGGGCCGTCCAAAGTTGTCAACATTTTCACAGTTCTGTAAAGCATAGAAAGGGGGTGGGAGATGGGGCGGGTGTGTTGAGAGCTGCATATATTTATTTATTTATTCACCACATCCAACAGCGGAGGGACCGCCAATGACAGGAGTGGGAGCAAGTGTGGTTGAGTGTCTTGCTAGGTGCCACAACCCGTCAGGGCCCAGAATCGAACCTACATTCTAGTGCTAGTACAGGAACTTAAGTTTGACGCACTATAGACCGCTCGGCCATAACACCCCACTTTAGGACTTTACATGCACTAAACTAATGCTCCCTAAACATTATCGTTCTTCCACTCAGTGTGATTTATCATTACCGACCTAAATTTAATCCAGTCATATTTCGCCTCTTTCACACCACCAGATAACGTAAGCGTAGACGACACCACTCCAAACTCTCTACGTGTTAACTACGATCGTTATGACGGTTCGGGCTACCGCATTCTGCTGGTACGAAGTGACGGGAGCATTCAAGAGGAAGTGAATGTTACTGATCCTAATACCGTGTCCCACGTATTCAACAATCTTCAGCCCGGCTCTGACTACACTGCTGTAGTGACAGCTATTAAACCAGATGGCATTAATACCTTCCCGCTTGGTACTGACACAGGACGAACCAGTAAGTTCAGTTGATTTATACGTATTCATGCTTCATGCATATTCATACTTTATACATATTCATGGTCGAGAGCTCAATTGACAATCAAATGTTAGTGCCTATTTTTACTATTTTTCCTCAAATCATGTTGTATTTGTATGCTGCCTCTCATGTTGTCAAACGTCAAGGTTCTTTTACAGTCTGTGTGCTGTTTTTAGTTACATTTGATAGAAATCATGCTTTTGTTTACTCCGAAAAAATTCTTTTGAAGTTTTATGTAAGGCTGGATGAACACTAAGACTTTTCATGCGTAAATGTGACGCACTTCACTTTGAAAAAAAATGGAGTGGACATAATTTAGAGTGAAACGATGCGCTGAAAATCACAGAATTAATTTAGACCAAAAAATGTTTTTGTGATCGTGTAGTTTTCAGTATGTCGTTTTGCAAACACCAGTCGTAATTGCAGTGAAGTAATAAAATTAGACTTTTTTTCTTTCATTTATTATCCAGGTACTCCAATACGTACCGGGGCAGTCACTTCCAATTTGATTGAAACAGCCTGGGAGCAAGTCCCCGGAGCTACTTACAATCTCGTCCTGACCAACCTAGATGATGGAACGACGCAACGGGTCACTATTCCTAACTCTCAGACCACTGGTCATGTATTCAAAGGGCTTACCCCCGGTCAACACTACACAATTGAACAGACTGCTGTGGTCGATGGTGTTAGCATCTCAGGTAGTTCGGTCGATGAGACGACAAGTGAGTTTTATGATCACTCTTCAGGCTGGATTCACACTGAACCTTTTCACGTATTAACGCCTGTAAATTTGATGCATGTCACTGAGAAAAAAACAAACATACAAACAGGGAGGGAACTTGGAATAAAATGATGCACTAAAAACAACACAATCAATTTGGGTTGAAAGCGTTTTTGAGATGTTTCGTAAGGTGTTTTAAAAAAATTAAGATATATCAAAAATAACTCTCTGAAATATATTGTTAACAGCTTTCCAATCCTCTAGTCTGTCTTCAAATCCTGAATATTATTAACTGAATTTCCTCCACCCTAGTCCCATTACCACCAACTAACATCAAAGTGGCTCCTACTGAAACCAACACTCTTGTTACATGGAGTCCGCCAACGAACACTCCAGCCAATATCTACGAAGGTTATCGCATCGATTATGTGCAACCAGATGGACAAACAGTATCCAAAGATCTGGCCGTTGGAGAAACTCAGTTCACCGTGCCGGTGGTTGATAACGGGCAGAATATATTCGTCTATTCAACAAGTGCAGATCAAGTTAGCCAGCCCGGGTATCCAGTGGTTAAATGTAAGTGATTTGTTTTTACTCTTTTTAAAAATAATTAAATGAAGGGCAGGTTTTTTAAGAAGACAAGCATTGTTGTTTATTTTAGTGCATGTATCTTACCATGTATTGGGCCGTCCAAAGTTGTCAACATTTTCACAGTTCTGTAAAGCATAGAAAGGGGAGGGGGTGGGGAAGGGGCGGGTGTGTTGAGAGCTGCATATATTTATTTATTTATTCGCGGAGGGACCGCCAATTACAGGAGTGGGAGCAAGTGTGGTTGAGTGTCTTGCTCAAGGGCACAGGTGCCACAACCCGTCACGGCCCAGAATCGAACCTACATTCTAGTACTAGCACAGGAACTTAAGTTTGACGCACTATAGACCCCTCGGCCATAACACCCCACTTTAGGACTTTACATGCACTGTAAAATGTTGATATGTCATGTTAGTGATAAAAATGTTGATAAGTAGTATTTTGGGGGGAGTGATGAGGGGGTCTTGAAATACTACTCTGTATAACTATGAAACTTTTGACAACTTTGGACGACCCCAAGGGATAATTTCTATTGTATCATTGTACAATGACCCAATTTTGTTTTTCATGATTTGACAAGAAAAAAACCTACTCAAATTGTTAATAGCTATGGTAACAAACACCACATTAATTTATTTCCATCAAAAATGGTATTTCATGTTAAAAATTGACAACCGAATCGAAGGTGGGTTTCTCAAAAAAGAAACTTGCACACAAAATCCATATACAGATTTTTAAGGTTTTCTGAAGCATTGATGCATCTATGTAGCTAAAATTTTATCAGGCTAGTTTACTAACATTCTTTCTTAGATATGTTTCACTCGTATTCCACGAATATGCAAAAAGTTGTATCTTACGAATGATACATATATAGGGCCTTTAAAATAAAAGTAGAATGCTTGATCATGATTTACAATTGAACATTTGTTCTGCCATGTTGGGACCCATGTGATGGGGAGCCTGCTATTAGAAAAACAAATACCAAAAAAGAATGTGATTTTTGTTTCAGGAACAGCACTCTGATGCTCCCTAAACATTATCGTTTATCCACTCAATGTAATTTATCATTACCGACCTAAATTTAATCCAGTCATATTTCGCCTCTTTCACACCACCAGATAACGTAAACGTGGACGACGCCACTCCAAACTCTCTACGTGTTAACTACGATCGTTATGACGGTTCGGGCTACCGTATTCTGCTGGTACGAAGTGACGGGAGCATTCAAGAGGAAGTGAATGTTACTGATCCTAATACCGTGTCCCACGTATTCAACAATCTTCAGCCCGGCTCTGACTACACTGCTGTAGTGACAGCTATTAAACCAGATGGCATTAATACCTTCCCGCTTGGTACTGACACAGGACGAACCAGTAAGTTCAGTTGATTTATACGTATTCATGCTTCATGCATATTCATACTTTATACATATTCATGGTCGAGAGCTCAATTGACAATCAAATGTTAGTGTCTATTTTTACTATTTTTCCTCGAATCATGTTGTATTTGTATGCTGCCTCTCATGTTGTCAAACGTCAAGGTTCTTTTACAGTCTGTGTGCTGTTTTTAGTTACATTTGATAAAAATCATGCTTTTGTTTACTCCGAAAATTTCTTTTGCCAAGTTTTATGTAAGGCTGGATGAACACTAAGACTTTTCATGCGTAAATGTGACGCACTTCACTTTGAAAAAAATTGAAGTGGAGAGAATTTAGAGTGAAACGATGCGCTGAAAATCACAGAATTAATTTGGACCAAAAAATGTTTTTGTGATTGTGTAGTTTTCATTATGTCGTTTTGCAAACACCAGTCGTAATTGCATTGAAGTAATAAAATTCGACTTTTTTTCTTTCATATATTATCCAGGTACCTTAATTCGTACCAAGGCAGTCACTTCCAATCTGATTGAAACAGCCTGGGAGCAAGTCCCCGGAGCTACTTACAATCTCGTCCTGACCAACCTAGACGATGGAACGACGCAACAAGTCACTATTCCTAACTCTCAGACCACTGGTCATGTATTCAAAGGGCTTACCCCCGGTCAACACTACACAATTGACCTGACTGCTGTGGTCGATGGTGTTAGCATCTCAGGTGGTTCGGTCGATGAGACGACAAGTGAGTTTTATGATCACTCTTCAGGCTGGATTCACACTGAACCTTTTCACGTATAACCCCTGTAAATCTGATGCATGTCACTGAGAAAAAAACAAACATACAAACAGGGAGGAAACTTGGAATAAAATCATGCACTAAAAACAACACAATAAATTTGGGTTGAAAGCGTTTTTGAGATGTTTCGTAAGGTGTTATACAAAATTTAAGATATATCAAAAATAACTCTTTGAAATATATTATTAACAGTTTTCCAATCCTCTAATCTGTCTTCAAATCCTGAATATTATTAACTGAATTTCCTCCACCCTAGTCCCATTACCACCAACTAACATCAAAGTGGCTCCTACTGAAACCAACACCCATGTTACATGGAGTCCGCCAACGAACACTCCAGCCAATATCTACGAAGGTTATCGCATCGATTATGTGCAACCAGATGGACAAACAGTATCCCAAGATCTGGCCGTTGGACAAACTCAGTTCACAGTGCCGGTGGTTGATAACGGGCAGAATATATTCGTCTATTCAACAAGTGCAGATCAAGTTAGCCAGCCCGGGTATCCAGTGGTTAAATGTAAGTGATTTGTTTTTACTCTTTTTAAAAATAATTAAATGAAGGGCAGGTTTTTTAAAAAGACAAGCATTGTTGTTTATTTTAGTGCATGTATCTTACCATGTATTGGGCCGTCCAAAGTTGTCAACATTTTCACAGTTCTGTAAAGCATAGAAAGGGGAGGGGGTGGGGAAGGGGCGGGTGTGTTGAGAGCTGCATATATTTATTTATTTATTCGCGGAGGGACCGCCAATTACAGGAGTGGGAGCAAGTGTGGTTGAGTGTCTTGCTCAAGGGCACAGGTGCCACAACCCGTCACGGCCCAAAATCGAACCTACATTCTAGTACTAGCACAGGAACTTAAGTTTGACGCACTATAGACCCCTCGGCCATAACACCCCACTTTAGGACTATACATGCACTGTAAAATGTTGATATGTCATGTTAGTGATAAAAATGTTGATAAGTAGTATTTTGGGGGGAGTGATGAGGGGGTCTTGAAATACTACTCTGTATAACTATGAAACTTTTGACAACTTTGGACGACCCCAAGGGATAATTTCTATTGTATCATTGTACAATGACCCAATTTTGTTTTTCATGATTTGACAAGAAAAAAACCTACTCAAAGTGTTAATAGCTATGGTAACAAACACCACATTAATTTATTTCCATCAAAAATGGTATTTCATGTTAAAAATTGACAACCGAATCGAAGGTGGGTTTCTCAAAAAAGAAACTTGCACACAAAATCCATATACAGATTTATAAGGTTTTCTGAAGCATTGATGCATCTATGTAGCTAAAATTTTATCAGGCTAGTTTACTAACATTCTTTCTTAGATATGTTTCACTCTTATTCCACGAATATGCAAAAAGTTGTATCTTACGAATGATACATATATAGGGCCTTTAAAATAAAAGTAGAATGCTTGATCATGATTTACAATTGAACATTTGTTCTGCCATGTTGGGACCCATGTGATGGGGAGCCTGCTATTAGAAAAACAAATACCAAAAAAGAATGTGATTTTTGTTTCAGGAACAGCACTCTGATGCTCCCTAAACATTATCGTTTATCCACTCAATGTAATTTATCATTACCGACCTAAATTTAATCCAGTCATATTTCGCCTCTTTCACACCACCAGATAACGTAAACGTGGACGACGCCACTCCAAACTCTCTACGTGTTAACTACGATCGTTATGACGGTTCGGGCTACCGTATTCTGCTGGTACGAAGTGACGGGAGCATTCAAGAGGAAGTGAATGTTACTGATCCTAATACCGTGTCCCACGTATTCAACAATCTTCAGCCCGGCTCTGACTACACTGCTGTAGTGACAGCTATTAAACCAGATGGCATTAATACCTTCCCGCTTGGTACTGACACAGGACGAACCAGTAAGTTCAGTTGATTTATACGTATTCATGCTTCATGCATATTCATACTTTATACATATTCCTGGTCGAGAGCTCAATTGACAATCAAATGTTAGTGTCTATTTTTACTATTTTTCCTCGAATCATGTTGTATTTGTATGCTGCCTCTCATGTTGTCAAACGTCAAGGTTCTTTTACAGTCTGTGTGCTGTTTTTAGTTACATTTGATAAAAATCATGCTTTTGTTTACTCCGAAAATTTCTTTTGCCAAGTTTTATGTAAGGCTGGATGAACACTAAGACTTTTCATGCGTAAATGTGACGCACTTCACTTTGAAAAAAATTGAAGTGGAGAGAATTTAGAGTGAAACGATGCGCTGAAAATCACAGAATTAATTTGGACCAAAAATTGTTTTTGTGATTGTGTAGTTTTCATTATGTCGTTTTGCAAACACCAGTCGTAATTGCATTGAAGTAATAAAATTCGACTTTTTTTCTTTCATATATTATCCAGGTACCTTAATTCGTACCAAGGCAGTCACTTCCAATCTGATTGAAACAGCCTGGGAGCAAGTCCCCGGAGCTACTTACAATCTCGTCCTGACCAACCTAGACGATGGAACGACGCAACAAGTCACTATTCCTAACTCTCAGACCACTGGTCATGTATTCAAAGGGCTTACCCCCGGTCAACACTACACAATTGACCTGACTGCTGTGGTCGATGGTGTTAGCATCTCAGGTGGTTCGGTCGATGAGACGACAAGTGAGTTTTATGATCACTCTTCAGGCTGGATTCACACTGAACCTTTTCACGTATAACCCCTGTAAATCTGATGCATGTCACTGAGAAAAAAACAAACATACAAACAGGGAGGGAACTTGGAATAAAATGATGCACTAAAAACAACACAATCAATTTGGGTTGAAAGCGTTTTTGAGATGTTTCGTAAGGTGTTATACAAAATTTAAGATATATCAAAAATAACTCTTTGAAATATATTATTAACAGTTTTCCAATCCTCTAATCTGTCTTCAAATCCTGAATATTATTAACTGAATTTCCTCCACCCTAGTCCCATTACCACCAACTAACATCAAAGTGGCTCCTACTGAAACCAACACCCATGTTACATGGAGTCCGCCAACGAACACTCCAGCCAATATCTACGAAGGTTATCGCATCGATTATGTGCAACCAGATGGACAAACAGTATCCCAAGATCTGGCCGTTGGACAAACTCAGTTCACAGTGCCGGTGGTTGATAACGGGCAGAATATATTCGTCTATTCAACAAGTGCAGATCAAGTTAGCCAGCCCGGGTATCCAGTGGTTAAATGTAAGTGATTTGTTTTTACTCTTTTTAAAAATAATTAAATGAAGGGCAGGTTTTTTAAGAAGACAAGCATTGTTGTTTATTTTAGTGCATGTATCTTACCATGTATTGGGCCGTCCAAAGTTGTCAACATTTTCACAGTTCTGTAAAGCATAGAAAGGGGAGGGGGTGGGGAAGGGGCGGGTGTGTTGAGAGCTGCATATATTTATTTATTTATTCGCGGAGGGACCGCCAATTACAGGAGTGGGAGCAAGTGTGGTTGAGTGTCTTGCTCAAGGGCACAGGTGCCACAACCCGTCACGGCCCAGAATCGAACCTACATTCTAGTACTAGCACAGGAACTTAAGTTTGACGCACTATAGACCCCTCGGCCATAACACCCCACTTTAGGACTTTACATGCACTGTAAAATGTTGATATGTCATGTTAGTGATAAAAATGTTGATAAGTAGTATTTTGGGGGGAGTGATGAGGGGGTCTTGAAATACTACTCTGTATAACTATGAAACTTTTGACAACTTTGGACGACCCCAAGGGATAATTTCTATTATATCATTGTATCATTGTACAATGACCCAATTTTGTTTTTCATGATTTGACAAGAAAAAAACCTACTTAAAGTGTTAATAGCTATGGTAACAAACACCACATGAATTTATTTCCATCAAAAATGGTATTTCATGTTAAAATTTGACAACTAAATCGAAGGTGGGTTTCTCAAAAAAGAAACTTGTACACAAAATCCATATATAGATTTTTAAGGTTTTCTGAAGCATTGATGCATCTATGTAGCTAAAATTTTATCAGGTTAGTTTACCAACATTCTTTCTTAGATATGTTTCACTCTTATTCCACGAATATGCAAAATGTTGTATCTTACGAATGATACATATATAGGGCCATTAAAAGAAAAGTAGAATGCTTGATCATGATTTACAATTGAACATTTTTTTCTGCCATGTTGGGACCCATGTGATGGGGAGCCTGCTATTAGAAAAACAAATACCAAAAAAGAATGTGATTTTTGTTTCAGGAACAGCACTCTGATGCTCCCTAAACATTATCGTTCTTCCACTCAATGTGATTTATCATTACCGACCTAAATTTAATCCAGTCATATTTCGCCTCTTTCACACCACCAGATAACGTAAGCGTAGACGACGCCACTCCAAACTCTCTACGTGTTAACTACGATCGTTATGACGGTTCGGGCTACCGCATTCTCCTGGTACGAAGTGACGGGAGCATTCAAGAGAAAGTAGATGTTACTGATCCTAATACCGTGTCCCACGTATTCAACAATCTTCAGCCCGGCTCTGACTACACTGCTGTAGTGACAGCTATTGAACCAGATGGCATTAATACCTTCCCGCTTGGTACTGACACAGGACGAACCAGTAAGTTCAGTTGATTTATACGTATTCATGCTTCATGCATATTCATACTTTATACATATTCATGGTCGAGAGCTCAATTGACAATCAAATGTTAGTGCCTATTTTCACTGTTTTTCCTCAAATCATGTTGTATTTGTATGCTGCCTCTCATGTTGTCAAACGTCAAGGTTCTTTTACAGTCTGTGTGCTGTTTTTAGTTACATTTGATAAAAATCATGCTTTTGTTTACTCCGAAAATTTCTTTTGAAGTTTTATGTAAGGCTGGATGAACACTAAGACTTTTCATGCGTAAATGTGACGCACTTCACTTTGAAAAAAATGGAGATGAGAGAATTTAGAGTGAAACGATGCGCTGACAATCACAGAATTAATTTGGAACAAAACATGTTTTTGTGATCGTGTAGTTTTCAGTATGTCGTTTTGCAAACACCAGTCGTAATAGGCCGTATTCCTGAACGCGTGAGGGCGCTCGAACACGGTGATTTGAGGGAAAATGTCCATAGACGACAGTAGAAAAGTGTGGGTACGTGCATACGTACGTGGGGAAAAGTCACGTACGCGGAGCGCGCAGGCCTGTGGCGCGCGCACAGATTTCCATTCAAAATAAACGTTTGAAAGGCGTGCGCGCGTAGCGCTTTTTGTGTTCGAACATAACGCGCGATGGACGCGGACCACCTGACAGCGCCCTCACGCGTTCAGGAATACGGCCTATTGCAGTACAGTAATAAAATTCGACTTTTTTTCTTTCATTTATTATCCAGGTACTCCAATCCGTACCGGGGCAGTCACTTCCAATCTGATTGAAACAGCCTGGGAGCAAGTCCCCGGAGCTACTTACAATCTCGTCCTGACCAACCTAGACGATGGAACGACGCAACGGGTCACTATTCCTAACTCTCAGACCACTGGTTATGTATTCAAAGGGCTTACCCCCGGTCAACACTACACAATTGAACAGACTGCTGTGGTCGATGGTGTTAGCATCTCAGGTGGTTCGGTCGATGAGACGACAAGTGAGTTTTATGATCACTCTTCAGGCTGGATTCACACTGAACCTTTTCACGTATTAACGCCTGTAAGTTTGATCCATGTCACTGAGAAAAAAACAAACATACAAACAGGGAGGGAACTTGAAATAAAATGATGCACTAAAAACAACACAATCAATTTGGGTTAGAAGCGTTTTTGAGATGTTTCGTAAGGTGTTTAAAAAAAATTAAGATATATCAAAAATAACTCTCTGAAATATATTGTTAACAGTTTTCCAATCCTCTAATCTGTCTTCAAATCCTGAATATTATTAACTGAATTTCCTCCACCCTAGTCCCATTACCACCAACTAACATCAAAGTGGCTCCTACTGCAACGAACACTCTTGTTACATGGAGTCCGCCATCGAACACTCCAGCCAATATCTACGAAGGTTATCGCATCGATTATGTGCAACCAGATGGACAAACAGTATCCAAAGATCTGGCCGTTGGAGAAACTCAGTTCACCGTGCCGGTGGTTGATAACGGGCAGAATATATTCGTCTATTCAACAAGTGCAGATCAAGTTAGCCAGCCCGGGTATCCAATGGTTAAGTGTAAGTAATTTGTTTTTACTCTTTTTAAAAATAATTAAATGAAGGGCAGGTTTTTTCGTTTTTCAGTAAGTTAGGGCGGGTTCACACTGCACTATTTTCATCCTTCAGACGTACGTTACATCCGTTGTCCGTCAGTCCGCCGTGTCGCCATACATCAAAACTGATGAGTTGAAGTTGTTCCATAATCTATCGACGCATCCAATTCCGCATGTGGAACTGAACAAAACACACGGGAAGCACGCATCGCGCCATATTCGAAAACAAAGAATACATCTACCACAGGATTTTTACAAACACAATCATCCTGTGGTGGATGTATTTTAGTCGCACTGTTGTATGTTAAATGGACTTGATGGATACAAAATCGATGGACAAGTAGACCTCGGATCAACTCCTCCATCATCCGTCAATTTGACGTATGAAACGTTCAGATACGTTGATTTTTCGACTCGACATACGTAAATATAGCTGATCTTTCAGAGAGTTCACATTGAAAACGCATCAACGGACCAAAAACTGACGGACCGGAGACGACGTACAACAATTTTACGTACGTCTGACGGTGAAAATAGTGCAGTGGAAACCCACCTTTAGTGACAACAGCTTTCAAGATGTACATTTCTAAAGTTTCTGTGAATGACACGCCACAGTGGAAGAGTTGCTATGTAATTCACTGGTGATATATGCAAAAAGTTGTATCTTACGAATGATACATATATAGGGCCATTAAAAGAAAAGTAGAATGCTTGATCATGATTTACAATTAAAAATTTTTTTCTGCCATGTTGGGACCCATGTGATGGGGAGCCTGCTATTAGAAAAACAAATACCAAAAAAGAATGTGATTTTTGTTTCAGGAACAGCACTCTGATGCTCCCTAAACATTATCGTTCTTCCACTCAATGTGATTTATCATTACCGACCTAAATTTAATCCAGTCATATTTTGCCTCTTTCACACCACCAGATAACGTAAGCGTAGACGACGCCACTCCAAACTCTCTACGTGTTAACTACGATCGTTATGACGGTTCGGGCTACCGCATTCTGCTGGTACGAAGTGACGGGAGCATTCAAGAGAAAGTAGATGTTACTGATCCAAATACCGTGTCCCACGTATTCAACAATCTTCAGCCCGGCTCTGACTACACTGCTGTAGTGACAGCTATTGAACCAGATGGCATTAATACCTTCCCGCTTGGTACTGACACAGGACGAACCAGTAAGTTCAGTTGAATTATACGTATTAATGATTCATGCATATTCATACTTTATACATATTCATGGTCGAGAGCTCAATTGACAATCAAATGTTAGTGCCTATTTTTACTATTTTTCCTCAAATCATGTTGTATTTGTATGCTGCCTCTCATGTTGTCAAACGTCAAGGTTCTTTTACAGTCTGTGTGCTGTTTTTAGTTACATTTGATAAAAATCATGCTTTTGTTTACTCCGAAAATTTCTTTTGCCAAGTTTTATGTAAGGCTGGATGAACACTAAGACTTTTCATGCGTAAATGTGACGCACTTCACTTTGAAAAAAATTGAAGTGGAGAGAATTTAGAGTGAAACGATGCGCTGAAAATCACAGAATTAATTTGGACCAAAAAATGTTTTTGTGATTGTGTAGTTTTCATTATGTCGTTTTGCAAACACCAGTC
This sequence comes from Henricia sp. BOLD:AAB3569, assembly GCA_037783545.1. NCBI lineage: Eukaryota > Metazoa > Echinodermata > Asteroidea > Spinulosida > Echinasteridae > Henricia > Henricia sp. BOLD:AAB3569. The sequence goes on from JBBELK010000138.1 coordinate 132,161, forward strand.
GTAATTGCATTGAAGTATTAAATTCGACTTTTTTTCTTTCATATATTATCCAGGTACCTTAATTCGTACCAAGGCAGTCACTTCCAATCTGATTGAAACAGCCTGGGAGCAAGTCCCCGGAGCTACTTACAATCTCGTCCTGACCAACCTAGACGATGGAACGACGCAACAAGTCACTATTCCTAACTCTCAGACCACTGGTCATGTATTCAAAGGGCTTACCCCCGGTCAACACTACACAATTGACCTGACTGCTGTGGTCGATGGTGTTAGCATCTCAGGTGGTTCGGTCGATGAGACGACAAGTGAGTTTTATGATCACTCTTCAGGCTGGATTCACACTGTACCTTTTCACGTATAACCCCTGTAAATCTGATGCATGTCACTGAGAAAAAAACAAACATACAAACAGGGAGGAAACTTGGAATAAAATCATGCACTAAAAACAACACAATAAATTTGGGTTGAAAGCGTTTTTGAGATGTTTCGTAAGGTGTTATACAAAATTTAAGATATATCAAAAATAACTCTTTGAAATATATTATTAACAGTTTTCCAATCCTCTAATCTGTCTTCAAATCCTGAATATTATTAACTGAATTTCCTCCACCCTAGTCCCATTACCACCAACTAACATCAAAGTGGCTCCTACTGAAACCAACACTCTTGTTACATGGAGTCCGCCATCGAACACTCCAGCCAATATCTACGAAGGTTATCGCATCGATTATGTGCAACCAGATGGACAAACAGTATCCAAAGATCTGGCCATTGGACAAACTCAGTTCACCGTGCCGGTGGTTGATAACGGGCAGAATATATTCGTCTATTCAACAAGTGCAGATCAAGTTAGCCAGCCCGGGTATCCAGTGGTTAAGTGTAAGTAATTTGTTTTTACTCTTTTTAAAAATAATTAAATGAAGGGCAGGTTTTTTTGTTTTTCAGTAAGTTAGGGCGGGTTCACACTGCACTATTTTCATCCTTCAGACGTACGTTACATCCGTTGTCCGTCAGTCCGTCGTGTCGCCATACGTCAAAACGGATGAGTTGAATTTGTTCCAGAATCTATTGACGCATCCAATTCCGCATGTGGAACTGAACAAAACACACGGGAAGCACGCATCGCGCCATATTCGAAAACAAAGAATACATCTACCACAGGATTTTTACAAACACAATCATCCTGTGGTGGATGTATTTTAGTCGCACTGTTGTATGTTAAATGGACTCGACAGATAAAAAATCTACGGACAAGTAGACCTCGGATCAACTCCTCCGTCATCCGTCAATTTGACGTATGAAACGTTCAGATACGTTGATTTTTTGACTCGACGTACGTAAATATAGCTGATCTTTCAGAGGTTCACATTGAAAACGCATCAACGGACCAAAAACTGACGGACCGGAGACGACGTACAACAATTTTACGTACGTCTGACGGTGAAAATAGTGCAGTGGAAACCCACCTTTAGTGACAACAGCTTTCAAGATGTGCATTTCTAAAGTTTCTGTGAATGACACGCCACAGTGGAAGAGTTGCTATGTAATTCACTGGTGATTAAAATGTAATTGTTTTAGGAAGACAAGCATTGTTGTTTATTTTAGTGCATGTATCTTACCATGTATTGGGCCGTCCAAAGTTGTCAACATTTTCACAGTTCTGTAAAGCATAGAAAGGGGGTGGGAGATGGGGCGGGTGTGTTGAGAGCTGCATATATTTATTTATTTATTCACCACATCCAACAGCGGAGGGACCGCCAATGACAGGAGTGGGAGCAAGTGTGGTTGAGTGTCTTGCTAGGTGCCACAACCCGTCAGGGCCCAGAATCGAACCTACATTCTAGTACTAGCACAGGAACTTAAGTTTGACGCACTATAGACCGCTCGGCCATAACACCCCACTTTAGGACTTTACATGCACTAAACTAATGCTCCCTAAACATTATCGTTCTTCCACTCAATGTGATTTATCATTACCGACCTCAATTTAATCCAGTCATATTTCGCCTCTTTCACACCACCAGATAACGCAAACGTCGACAGCGCCACTCCAAACTCTCTACGTGTTAACTACGATCGTTATGACGGTTCGGGCTACCGCATTCTGCTGGTACGAAGTGACGGGAGCATTCAAGAGGAAGTGAATGTTACTGATCCTAATACCGTGTCCCACGTATTTAACAATCTTCAGCCCGGCTCTGACTACACTGCTGTAGTGACAGCTATTAAACTAGATGGCATTAATACCTTCCCGCTTGGTACTGACACAGGACGAACCAGTAAGTTCAGTTGATTTATACGTATTCATGCTTCATGCATATTCATACTTTATACATATTCATGGTCGAGAGCTCAATTGACAATCAAATGTTAGTGCCTATTTTTACTATTTTTCCTCAAATCATGTTGTATTTGTTTGCTGCCTCTCATGTTGTCAAATGTCAAGGTTCTTTTACAGTCTGTGTGCTGTTTTTAGTTACATTTGATAAAAATCATGCTTTTGTTTACTCTGAAATTTCTTTTAAAGTTTTATGTAAGGCTGGATGAACACTAAGACTTTTCATGCGTAAATGTGACGCACTTCACTTTGAAAAAAAATGGAGTGCAGAGAATTTAGAGTGAAACGATGCGCTGAAAATCACAATTATTTTGGACCAAAAAATGTTTTTGTGATCGTGTAGTTTTCAGTATGTCGTTTTGCAAACACCAGTCGTAATTGCAGTAAAGTAATAAAATTCGACTTTTTTTCTTTCATTTATTATCCAGGTACTCCAATCCGTACTGGGGCAGTCACTTCTAATCTGATTGAAACAGCCTGGGAGCAAGTCCCCGGAGCTACTTACAATCTCGTCCTGACCAACCTAGATGATGGAACGACGCAACGGGTCACTATTCCTAACTCTCAGACCACTGGTCATGTATTCAAAGGGCTTACCCCCGGTCAACACTACACAATTGACCAGACTGCTGTGGTCGATGGTGTTAGCATCTCAAGTAGTTCGGTCGATGAGACGACAAGTGAGTTTTATGATCACTCTTCAGGCTGGATTCACACTGAACCTTTTCACGTATTAACGCCTGTAAATTTGATGCATGTCACTGTGAAAAAAACAAACATACAAACAGGGAGGGAACTTGGAATAAAATCATGCACTAAAAACAACACAATCAATTTGGGTTGAAAGCGTTTTTGAGATGTTTCGTAAGGTGTTATACAAAATTTAAGATATATCAAAAATAACTCTTTGAAATATATTATTAACAGTTTTCCAATCCTCTAATCTGTCTTCAAATCCTGAATATTATTAACTGAATTTCCTCCACCCTAGTCCCATTACCACCAACTAACATCAAAGTGGCTCCTACTGAAACCAACACCCATGTTACATGGAGTCCGCCAACGAACACTCCAGCCAATATCTACGAAGGTTATCGCATCGATTATGTGCAACCAGATGGACAAACAGTATCCCAAGATCTGGCCGTTGGACAAACTCAGTTCACAGTGCCGGTGGTTGATAACGGGCAGAATATATTCGTCTATTCAACAAGTGCAGATCAAGTTAGCCAGCCCGGGTATCCAGTGGTTAAATGTAAGTGATTTGTTTTTACTCTTTTTAAAAATAATTAAATGAAGGGCAGGTTTTTTAAGAAGACAAGCATTGTTGTTTATTTTAGTGCATGTATCTTACCATGTATTGGGCCGTCCAAAGTTGTCAACATTTTCACAGTTCTGTAAAGCATAGAAAGGGGAGGGGGTGGGGAAGGGGCGGGTGTGTTGAGAGCTGCATATATTTATTTATTTATTCGCGGAGGGACCGCCAATTACAGGAGTGGGAGCAAGTGTGGTTGAGTGTCTTGCTCAAGGGCACAGGTGCCACAACCCGTCACGGCCCAGAATCGAACCTACATTCTAGTACTAGCACAGGAACTTAAGTTTGACGCACTATAGACCCCTCGGCCATAACACCCCACTTTAGGACTTTACATGCACTGTAAAATGTTGATATGTCATGTTAGTGATAAAAATGTTGATAAGTAGTATTTTGGGGGGAGTGATGAGGGGGTCTTGAAATACTACTCTGTATAACTATGAAACTTTTGACAACTTTGGACGACCCCAAGGGATAATTTCTATTGTATCATTGTACAATGACCCAATTTTGTTTTTCATGATTTGACAAGAAAAAAACCTACTCAAATTGTTAATAGCTATGGTAACAAACACCACATTAATTTATTTCCATCAAAAATGGTATTTCATGTTAAAAATTGACAACCGAATCGAAGGTGGGTTTCTCAAAAAAGAAACTTGCACACAAAATCCATATACAGATTTTTAAGGTTTTCTGAAGCATTGATGCATCTATGTAGCTAAAATTTTATCAGGCTAGTTTACTAACATTCTTTCTTAGATATGTTTCACTCTTATTCCACGAATATGCAAAAAGTTGTATCTTACGAATGATACATATATAGGGCCTTTAAAATAAAAGTAGAATGCTTGATCATGATTTACAATTGAACATTTGTTCTGCCATGTTGGGACCCATGTGATGGGGAGCCTGCTATTAGAAAAACAAATACCAAAAAAGAATGTGATTTTTGTTTCAGGAACAGCACTCTGATGCTCCCTAAACATTATCGTTTATCCACTCAATGTAATTTATCATTACCGACCTAAATTTAATCCAGTCATATTTCGCCTCTTTCACACCACCAGATAACGTAAACGTGGACGACGCCACTCCAAACTCTCTACGTGTTAACTACGATCGTTATGACGGTTCGGGCTACCGTATTCTGCTGGTACGAAGTGACGGGAGCATTCAAGAGGAAGTGAATGTTACTGATCCTAATACCGTGTCCCACGTATTCAACAATCTTCAGCCCGGCTCTGACTACACTGCTGTAGTGACAGCTATTAAACCAGATGGCATTAATACCTTCCCGCTTGGTACTGACACAGGACGAACCAGTAAGTTCAGTTGAATTATACGTATTCATGCTTCATGCATATTCATACTTTATACATATTCATGGTCGAGAGCTCAATTGACAATCAAATGTTAGTGTCTATTTTTACTATTTTTCCTCAAATCATGTTGTATTTGTATGCTGCCTCTCATGTTGTCAAACGTCAAGGTTCTTTTACAGTCTGTGTGCTGTTTTTAGTTACATTTGATAAAAATCATGCTTTTGTTTACTCCGAAAATTTCTTTTGCCAAGTTTTATGTAAGGCTGGATGAACACTAAGACTTTTCATGCGTAAATGTGACGCACTTCACTTTGAAAAAAATTGAAGTGGAGAGAATTTAGAGTGAAACGATGCGCTGAAAATCACAGAATTAATTTGGACCAAAAAATGTTTTTGTGATTGTGTAGTTTTCATTATGTCGTTTTGCAAACACCAGTCGTAATTGCATTGAAGTAATAAAATTCGACTTTTTTTCTTTCATATATTATCCAGGTACCTTAATTCGTACCAAGGCAGTCACTTCCAATCTGATTGAAACAGCCTGGGAGCAAGTCCCCGGAGCTACTTACAATCTCGTCCTGACCAACCTAGACGATGGAACGACGCAACAAGTCACTATTCCTAACTCTCAGACCACTGGTCATGTATTCAAAGGGCTTACCCCCGGTCAACACTACACAATTGACCTGACTGCTGTGGTCGATGGTGTTAGCATCTCGGGTGGTTCGGTCGATGAGACGACAAGTGAGTTTTATGATCACTCTTCAGGCTGGATTCACACTGAACCTTTTCACGTATAACCCCTGTAAATTTGATGCATGTCACTGAGAAAAAACCAAACATACAAACAGGGAGGAAACTTGGAATAAAATCATGCACTAAAAACAACACAATAAATTTGGGTTGAAAGCGTTTTTGAGATGTTTCGTAAGGTGTTATACAAAATTTAAGATATATCAAAAATAACTCTTTGAAATATATTATTAACAGTTTTCCAATCCTCTAATCTGTCTTCAAATCCTGAATATTATTAACTGAATTTCCTCCACCCTAGTCCCATTACCACCAACTAACATCAAAGTGGCTCCTACTGCAACCAACACCCATGTTACATGGAGTCCGCCAACGAACACTCCAGCCAATATCTACGAAGGTTATCGCATCGATTATGTGCAACCAGATGGACAAACAGTATCCCAAGATCTGGCCGTTGGAGAAACTCAGTTCACCGTGCCGGTGGTTGATAACGGGCAGAATATATTCGTCTATTCAACAAGTGCAGATCAAGTTAGCCAGCCCGGGTATCCAGTGGTTAAATGTAAGTGATTTGTTTTTACTCTTTTTAAAAATAATTAAATGAAGGGCAGGTTTTTTAAGAAGACAAGCATTGTTGTTTATTTTAGTGCATGTATCTTACCATGTATTGGGCCGTCCAAAGTTGTCAACATTTTCACAGTTCTGTAAAGCATAGAAAGGGGAGGGGGTGGGGAAGGGGCGGGTGTGTTGAGAGCTGCATATATTTATTTATTTATTCGCGGAGGGACCGCCAATTACAGGAGTGGGAGCAAGTGTGGTTGAGTGTCTTGCTCAAGGGCACAGGTGCCACAACCCGTCACGGCCCAGAATCGAACCTACATTCTAGTACTAGCACAGGAACTTAAGTTTGATGCACTATAGACCCCTCGGCCATAACACCCCACTTTAGGACTTTACATGCACTGTAAAATTTTGATATGTCATGTTAGTGATAAAAATGTTGATAAGTAGTATTTTGGGGGGAGTGATGAGGGGGTCTTGAAATACTACTCTGTATAACTATGAAACTTTTGACAACTTTGGACGACCCCAAGGGATAATTTCTATTGGGATAATTTTGTTTTTCATGATTTGACAAGAAAAAAACCTACTGAAAGTGTTAATAGCTATGGTAACAAACACCACATTAATTTATTTCCGTCAAAAATGGTATTTCATGTTAAAAATTGACAACCGAATCGAAGGTGGGTTTCTCAAAAAAGTAACTTGCACACAAAATCCATATACAGATTTTTAAGGTTTTCTGAAGCATTGATGCATCTATGTAGCTAAAATTTTATCAGGCTAGTTTACTAACATTCTTTCTTAGATATGTTTCACTCTTATTCCACGAATATGCAAAAAGTTGTATCTTACGAATGATACATATATAGGGCCTTTAAAATAAAAGTAGAATGCTTGATCATGATTTACAATTGAACATTTTTTTCTGCCATGTTGGGACCCATGTGATGGGGAGCCTGCTATTAGAAAAACAAATACCAAAAAAGAATGTGATTTTTGTTTCAGGAACAGCACTCTGATACTCCCTAAACATTATCGTTTATCCACTCAATGTAATTTATCATTACCGACCTAAATTTAATCCAGTCATATTTCGCCTCTTTCACACCACCAGATAACGTAAACATAGACGACGCCACTCCAAACTCTCTACGTGTTAACTACGATCGTTATGACGGTTCGGGCTACCGCATTCTGCTGGTACGAAGTGACGGGAGCATTCAAGAGAAAGTGAATGTTACTGATCCTAATACCGTGTCCCACGTATTCAACAATCTTCAGCCCGGCTCTGACTACACTGCTGTAGTGACAGCTATTGAACCAGATGGCATTAATACCTTCCCGCTTGGTACTGACACAGGACGAACCAGTAAGTTCAGTTGAATTATACGTATTCATGCTTCATGCATATTCATACTTTATACATATTCCTGGTCGAGAGCTCAATTGACAATCAAATGTTAGTGCCTATTTTTACTATTTTTCCTCAAATCATGTTGTATTTGTATGCTGCCTCTCATGTTGTCAAACGTCTAGGTTCTTTTACAGTCTCGATTCGGACAAGTTACTCCTCCCAGCCCCACTCGTATCATAAATTCTGGTCTTGTTTCGGTGTGAACGGCTGGTTTCTCCGTAATCGACTTCAGTAGCCCTTACCTCGAGTGGCCTGTCGGCCTTGTAATGGGCGACTTGAATAAAAAAAAATTTAAAAAATGTTGTGCTTGGGTGGGATTTGAACCCACGACCTTCTGCAAACAAGCCCTCCTGCAAACTCGACCTCCTGCAAATCAGCTGCAGTTTTTCCTGTCTGCTCTACTGTTTGACAAGACTATTAAATTATTTCAATAAAAGTTCTGGTCATCATCAGTAAATGCAGGATCTGAACCAGCTATTTGATTCCAGCTTGCTCAGTGTTTGAGGGGTTAAAACGCCAATACTAGAACACAGGTCTTGGGTTCGAGTCCCATCCGACATGTTCGTTTTGTCATTCTCCCCCAAACATCGAGGATTTAGTGCATCTAAATTCCATTAAATTCACATGTTTGAATGTGTTTTCTTCCAGACATTGACGAGTGCCAAAGTGCGCCCTGCCAGCATGGTATTTGCGTCAATTCGGTCAACGGCTTTACCTGTCAATGCATCCCGGGCTACGACGGAACGCACTGCGAAAACAGTAAGTTGACGGGTTCACACTTATCCTACTTCATTCTTCCAAATTTCTTATCATTAATAAGGTTGTCTCAAACAGCACACGTGGCACGTGGCACACGTGGCACACGTGGCACACTTGACACACGTGGCACACTTGGCACTCAAACAGCACACGTGGCACTTGGCACATGTGGCACACTTGGCACACTTGGCACACTTGGCACTCAAACAGCACACGTCTCAAACAGCACACGTCTCAAACAGCACACGTCTCAAACAGCACACAGCACACTGGCACTGGTTTAGCTCATAAGCCTGAAGAAACCTGTGAAGAGAAGACGATGAAGAAATGCTCAGTTTTAGAGGTGGGAGGAAAACCCCTACACAATTCTGTATAGTGGAAACCCACGGAATCAAGCAAGGACTGAGAACCCAATCCACATACTGACCCGGACGGGATTCGAACCAGGGCCACAGGGGTGGAAGGCGATGAAAAGCACCACTACATCAATCTGATTTTGCCAAACGAGGGTGCTTGTGAGGCTGGATTTTGGTTTGAAAGATGAATTTTAAATTGCAACCTCCCGTTTCTTATCAGAATTTTGTAAGACTTCTCTTTTAACAAAAGGCTATAAGTGACAAGTTGTTTAACATTTAAAGATTTCTTGTCTTAAAGATAGTATACATGATTGGTAAACTGTTACAAATAGTTTTATCCCCCTGTGTGATTGAAGGTATGCATGATTAAAACCAACCTGAGCAAAAACCAGCTCCGTACTTCGTCTAACTGAACCATTTCGCCCTGAACCACGGCCTGTGCACAAAGTGGTTTTGAGGCGAAGTAGCATTTGGGCGATGTAGTGTTTGGACGAAGTGGCACTCGGGCGAAGTGGCACTCGGGCGAAGTGGTTTGGGGGCGAAATGGCACTTGGGCGAAATGGTTTTCGGGCGAATTGAATTTTCGTCTCATGAGACGAAGAATATTTGTTTTACTCATTTCTCAAAGACTATAGCACTTCAGACAAAACCATTTCAGGGGAAGTTTTCTACGGTCGTCATGTTTATATTGTGTAAGTTAGGCGTAAATCTGTGAACATTTCTGATTTTCGAGATACCAATCATGTATGCTGCCTTTAAACCGAACCCTACACCACATATGCTCCATCCTTCAGACGGGATGTAAAGCCATGGGCTCAGTGTGTTGTATCATTTCCTATTCACATTTTACAGATATTGACGAGTGTGAGAGTAATCCGTGCCAACATGGCGGCGTGTGTACAGATGGCATCAACAAAGTCACATGTATTTGCATCAGCAAATATACAGGCGCTATGTGTGAATCGGGTGAGTACCGTAATTTTCGGAATATAAGCCGCCCGGGGTATAAGCCGCGACGCCCGAAAATTCCAGAAACAAGATTCACCGTCGGCGTATAAGCCGCCCGGCTTATTAGCCGCACCATTTTGTCGGCCACAGATCGATCACAAAGAACTGCCGCCGTAAGTGCCTCACCGCGGGCCACGTGCGTGCGACCACGCACTGCAGTAGTCACACTCTCTGTCGGCGCGACAGAGAGAGCTTTGTGGTCCAGGCTGTTTTGATGACAGCACACTCAAGAGAAAACCTTATTGAAATCAAGAAGTGGCTTTATCGGAAAAGGCGTTACATGTTTATAATAAGTTATAGCAAGGTGCAATGCACTCAAAGTACATGTAGGCTAATCTTGTTTCAGTTTGTTTTGTAAATAGATAAAGTACATGTAACTTGACATATTTTAAAAATGCCTTGGAATGTGCATAATGAGAAATCTCCAAAAAATAAAGGAGAGTATATAGAAGACATCGATCACGAAGGCCACAAGCCATCAAGATATTCGCTGGATTCTCCGACGGCGGCCGCACGGCATGCAGTGCATGCACCAGGCTGGTAGGCCATGCACAAACACGGTAAGTGAAAGCAGGGCTTCGTTCCAAATACGCGCAGGCATTGTTAAACGTTTGCAACGTTCGCCAAACACCCAGCTTGTAGGCATATGCACAAGATCAAAGAGCACTGTAACCTGAGGCGAACGTTGCCAACGTTCGCATGAGTGGAACGCAGCCCACGTGTACAAATTGTACACTGCTTTCGCCCGGGCCCGACGCATATGCTATGCAGTGTACGATAATAGCCGGCCGAGTCTCTCCATTACGCGCACCGCGATTGGTTATTTTTAATGCACATGGTGACTTGGCGATTTTGATCTCACCGGCCAAAATAAAATATGCCAAACGTTTTATGTTTGATTGCTTTCGTATTGTACTGCCACTACATTGCATTTGTCATGCGTTTGGGTCCATCACGATTAAACTAAAAACGCAAAGGACAGTGACAAAGAATTATACATTGTACTGGACCAGATGGACGGGGGTTTAGACCGAAACTGCAGCAATAATTGGACGGTTCATGGGGCATCTCCATTTTTGCAAAAAGAGTTTATAAATAAGAAAACCAGCTTCACGGTGGTTCTTGCCTGCACGGCCAGCGGCATAAACTGAAGCCGATGGTCATCAATGGGCGTCTTGAGCGGAGTATACCAAGGCTGTGCAAACGCTATGCCTTCTTTTTTTCCGAATTCGGTTATCTCAATAGATCATTCTATGTTGATTGCAACCGACATAAATTTATGGGGCTTCATGGGGATTGGGTGATTGATATTAATATTTGTAATTCAGCGGAAAAAGAATGCTACATAGATATATCGTCTTTTGCTTGGTACCGGGTATTCCCGATGATTTCTCGCATTTGCGTCCGGCCCATATTTTTGTGCACGACGCCGCTATAGTTCATTCACCCCCATTGTATCAATGGCGGTGAATGAACTATGGCGGCGTCGTGTTCCGAATTTACCTTTGACCTCGCCACGTGCATGCACCGCGCGCGAGATACCGAAAAGGCTTATTAAAATAGGGGACCGTTTGCCTGCCTTTGCCTAGCCTGCGGACGTACGTACACGTATGCCGCTTGGGCGAAATGGCTTTTGGGCGAAGGGGCTCAAGTTGGGCAAAGTGACTGTACATTGTTGGAAAAACATCGTTAATTAAAATTACTTGTAATGATTTTCCATCTAAAACACACATTTCCACAGACAATGACAAACACAGAACTCTTTGGATTTTAAAACAACGCCGACTAAAAGTAAAGAATTGAAGAAAACACGGAAGGAACAGACGCACCAAACGATTTGTTTGGCGTTGGACGAGTACTCACGACCGATGGCATGGTCCGATGGCGAACTGGTTGCCTGCACTTTCTTGTGCAGTGTCACATCGATGTATGGGTCACAACGAAGATCGGTACACTCTGCACCTGGGAAAATTGCACACCTTTTCGTGCGCGTGCGACGGCCTTCAACATCGTTTTTTTACCCAAAAAAATTCCCATAAAAGATTGATAGAATTATTTCAGGAACCACATTACATAATGTACATGAGCATATAATGATTTTTATCTTTAGAGCTCGGCGTATAAGCCGCCCGGTTTATAAGCCGCCGGGAACGTTTTTTTTGGCAAAATCAACGTATAAGCCGCGGCTTATATTCCGAAAATTACGGTATATATTGATAGTTTTCCCCTTTCATGTCAAGACAAAATCAAAATGTTCAAACTCTTTTATTATTACTATTATTATTTATTCGGCCAATACATAAACAAAAACAAGCACACACAAATTACATGCAGTGAACAATAAACAAAAGTTACATAAGAAAGCACAATTTACGATGTAATACTGAATAATGCAGAGAAAAATAGACAGGAGTGAACTAGGACAAAACAGTCCAAGCCGGCCAGGGTAAGCAAAAGTGAACCTAAACACTGTAGCCCTAAAGCCTGCTTACCCAAGCTTGAACTGTTCACATAATGGATAGACAATTATAAATATTTAAAAGAAATAAAAAATAAAAAATAAACAAAAATAAAAATAAATTATTCTAAAAGTGGACCAATTTCCCATTTGCAAGGACCGATGACGTCAAGACAAGAAGCTATTTGACAGCCGCTCTACCAAAAGTAGGCTCTTGCATAAAAAAATGAAAATGGACTTAATGACTTAATCAGATAGAGTATATTATAAGCTTCACAAAACTACAAACATTGTGTCAATCCGTCAAATATTGACAAAGTTATGACCATTTCCGTGATGACCAAAAGCACAATTTTTAAGAAGCGCTTTACAGAAAAATGGCGTAGAAGGTTGTACTTCTGTTAAGGTATAAAGTCCTTAGCAACCATGTAAATTCTGACTCCAAAAGCCGTGGTATATGGGATATAGTGCCAACCCCTGCCGAAGGCAATGAATATAAGCCTTGAATATCGGTGATTTTCCCATTGTATTAGCCTATAGCTTCATGAAGGTATGCTTTAGAGAAACACTAAAAAAACTATTTTCTGGTAGTATTTATTCACTTGAACTTCTTAAGGTGATAGATGCATACTTAATAGGTGGTCTAAGCTTATGCAGAAATCCTGGTATCGATTAAAAAATGCCCTACTTGACATACATGCATACATTAGCCATTAGCCATTATCTCAGTTCTGGCCTGTGCGACAAGCGCCTACTTTCGGTGGAGCAGCTCACATATTTGGTTTAAGATTCCGATTGTGAATTTTGATGCCTGTGACTCGAGTTTGTCTTCAAAAGACTTGACTCGGCTTGAGTCTTCTATTTAGCAAAAATAAAAATTTAACATTTTGTCTTGCTAAAAATAGATGTCGACCAATGCAAATCCAATCCATGCAAGTATGGCGCAACTTGTGTGAACGGAGCTGACCACTTTACTTGTATATGTGCTGCTGGATTTACCGGACCGACCTGTGAGACTGGTATGTATCCAACAACAATTTTGACCATGAATCGTTTTAGTTCTTAAAACTGTTTTTCAACTTTTCATTTGACGCCTTTTCGTACATTTGAAGGATAGTTTGGCTCGTGGTGGTGTGCAGCGTTTCAGTCTTTCTGGCAAGAAGTTGATTGTTTAAGCCCCAGTCAATTACGCTATTGTGTTTCTAGGCAAGACACTTTACTATAAGTTTTCTCTCTACACCAACTTGGCTCAAAGTTACCAACTTTCAGCTTCATTTTTACGTTACTTTATCTACCAGATATTGACGAGTGTAAAAGCGATCCCTGCAAGAATGGTGGAACTTGTGTGCACGGTGTCGACACGTTTGCCTGCAAGTGTCTACCTGGTTATACCGGAAAGACCTGTCGAACAGGTTCGTAGGAAACATTTATCAAAACATTCTAAGTTCTTTATTAAAACTGTATTTATAGTTATGATCCTTCAAACCACAAAATAAGTGTTTTTTTGCAAAGAATTAATGCATTTGTACAATTTCAATTAGATATTGACGAGTGCAAGTCCAGTCCGTGTAAGAATGGCGGTACTTGTGAGGACGGAGTCGACCAGTTTACTTGCACGTGTTATGCTGGATTTACGGGACCGACCTGTAACGAGAGCATACCTCCTGAAGAAATTGACGAGTGCGAGTCGAGTCCGTGTCAAAACGGCATTTGCAAAGACATGGTGAACGGCTATGAGTGTCAATGCTGCCAAGGCTTCGACGGAAAGCACTGCGAAAACAGTAAGTTAATGAGTTTATACTCGTTAATTCTTTTAAATTTATTATTGATTTTTTCTGGTACTGAAACAATGGACAGGCGTCGAAATTCATTTTTTGAAAGGGCACAGCAATTTTCTCTTAGTAAAGCGCACCTGAATGAGTAAATCCAAAAGCATAGGGCACCGATGGCAATTTGCCGTGGGTTATTCATGACCTGCAAGGATTCCTAAAAAGTACACATGGCACTGGAGCTCGTAAGCCTGAAGAAACCTGTGAAGAGAAGTCGATGAAGAAATGCTCAGTCCCACACAAGTCCAGTAACAAGAAGCAAAGGATGAACACGCACAAAAGAATGCCTTTGTGGAGTTCATTTGAATAGCTTGTGACTTGAATTAAGACCCAGGGACTTGTGATGGACAACCCCGGAACAAAGCCTTTAAAGTTGCACTGCCCGTGTTTTGGCCGATTTGGGCGTCAATTTGTTTTTTTAAAGATAAATAGGTATTTGTCTAGAATAGAAAAAGTTATCAGTTTTTATTTGGTACCAAGAACGCAAAAATCCGTCAAGGATTAATGCCAGTCGATTAAAAACAAGAAATGATTAAATGGCTGGCAGGTCATTTAATCGAGAGAGTGTTGACGTATTATGTTTTGACGTTTTAGGAAAAAGGCTTAGACCAATAATCTCCAGTTCTCGACGTCGGAAATTCAAGTTTTTGATATTTTTCGTTACAGAGACACGTAAGCTTTCTAAATTCGTTCGCTTGTGTAAATTAATTTTTGTAATCTTTTCACCGAAACACGGGCAGTGCAACTTTAACCATATATTGCTCCATCCTTCCGATGGCATGTAAAGCTGTAATCCCAATGTATTGTGCCCTCCTACTATACAGACATTGACGAGTGTGAGAGTAATCCATGCCAACATGGCGCCACATGCATTGACGGTATCGACATAGTCACGTGTGCTTGTCCAGCTGATTTTACCGGCGTTCTTTGTGAACTGAGTGAGTATCATTTGTTTAATCCCAAAAATAACAGTGCTGATTTTTTTTTATTCGCAAGTAGATATTGGCATAAAAAAATGCAAAGTGTAAACTGATTTTGCTTTTTGCTTTTTATTTTTCAGAGATTTCTTGTCCCAGCCAACCCTTGATAGAGCTACCTGCAGGTATTGGCAGAAATTAGGTTATTTAATCTGTGTAAATCAGTGTTATGTGAAAATTTGTAAGGAAATCAAGAGTGCTTTGAGCGTAGTCATGAGTAACAAACTAAGGGACTTGTGAAGAATTGTGAGGACTTGTGGGGAATTGTGAGGACTTACAGGGACTTGTGAGGACTTACAGGGACTTGTGGAGACTTGTGAGGACTCTTGTGAGGACTTGCGATGACTTGTGGGGACTTGTGGGGAAAAAGAAAAACAAAAATGTCTAAAAATTGCTTTTTTTCAACATTATTTATCTGCAGCTAATCTGGAGGTCTCCGGAATACAGCTCTATCTCGCAGTTGAACACTGCGTCAACAAAATTTTCATTCACACAAACGGCGAATGCACAAGTAAGTTATTTTGATAACATCTTTTTTAATGAGTTAAATTTCAAACATGAATAAAATTGTGATGTTGGATGAGAAAAACTATATTGTCCTTGTCAGGATTCGAACTTCAGACCTCATTGTACTTAAAAATTTCTTTAACAGGTGATCGTCTGAGGGGTGCTGTTATCCGCGGAGGTTCGAGTCCGTTTCAGTTAACTGACGGCTCTTGTCACTCCCCTCGGATGGCCAACGGTCCCTTGAACCAACTCTCCTACGTCGGCTACAACTGTGACCCACCGCTATCGGCAAGCTACATCCACGTGGGTGTTCCACGGACTTCAATCGCATGGCAGAAGCACTGTCAAGCCAGTGTGGCCGAAGCAACAGTGGGACCGTGTTACTACGGATATTAGTTAAGACAAAAATTGGTGTAGGTTTGGCAAAATGGAATTTTGATAATTTAGTTTATGCAGCGTTTTTTCTATTTGACAATTAAGCTTTTTGGCAAGTTTTCTTGACATTTCTGCCAGGATTTAAAAATTTGGACCATAAAAATTTGGACAAAATAGAGCAATATTTATATTGGGATATGTTTTCTTATTTTGTGGTTATGATTGTGGTTTCGGTTGGCCTTTTTTTTCTGGCTTATTTTGTTTATTTATTTATGATTTTCCGATGATCAAATAGTCTTCTACTTTTCTTTATAAACCCTTTGTATTGAAGTGCTTTGGCCTCATGTGTCACCCGTGAGTAGGCTCTTGGTGTAGCCTAGCCTATGTATTGTCACATCATTTAAGGGCCCTACAGATGATTTGTTTTTGACCGATTCTGGTAATAAAATCATTATAAATCAAAAGAAAGACATCAACAAACTCATTCGGGGAAATTTCAGCTCCATCAAATGTATAAGCCTACCACGTTTTCAAAAAACATGAAAATCCAAGTGCGTTTTGCTGGTCTTGGCGGGGTGTTTTAAATATTCGTTCTCAGTTGGTCGCGTACTCTCGAGCGCGCGTCATGCGCTTTGAGGCGCGCGTCAAATTGCGTGTGCGCGCGACCCACTTAAAAATGCACGCGTTGGAACAGCACACACGCAGTACATTTCAGACCGCCCAGATGAGAAGTAAATCGTTTGCAAACGATCTAAATAATTTCATCTTAATTTATTATTTTCTTGTGAAATTATATCATCTCGGGCGGAAACATTTCATTGGATAGTTGCTACCGATTGCAAATAATACAGTGGCCCTGTAGGTAACAAAACCTGCTCCCAACATGGCCACCAGTAAAAATTGTCTATACCGAATACATCCTTAGAAGAAATTATTAGACCACCTATGTCTTGAATTATTCATAAAACTCACTCCTCTTCGTTTATGTTTGGTCTTAGACAATAGTCATTACATGACATCAAATATTGCTATAGAGCCTTTGCACGGCGGCCATGACAGGAGGCAGTCACATTGTTACCATGTGCCATGCATGAGTAGGTGCTTTGTGGTTCTATTGTTACATCATTTAAATAAGAAAACCTGGCCCCTGTCATGGCCGCTGGTGCAGAAGCTATATATAAGACATTCCTTAGCAAATTCTTATGTACTTATTTTTGTTGTCAGGTTGTAGGCGGTCCAATAATTTTTTTCCAAGGCTGTTTTGTTCCTTTCCTCACTTGCCAAGTATTATATTTTCCAAGATGCCAATAATTGTTTTATAATATTTAAATAAAAGCAAATTATGGGAAATTCAAAGTAACGAATATTGTTAATTACAACAATAGATAAGACTTTAGTCACTGACCTCTATACATTGGACCGATAACAACTCCCGGATGAAGCACCCATCCGCCATCTTGCCCAAGCCTAGACTGGTTAATGGTTATATGTATGACGTTTACTATAGCGTAGGCCTCAATGTATTTAGTGGAATACAAGCAATCATAATGGGCTGGCGAGCAGTCTAGGCAAACCATTGTCTCTCCTGGGGCAAGATGGCTGGCATTGCAACAATTCTCCCATACCGTCTACAGTTGTACAACACATCCATTGTTTTGAGGTCAATGATTCGTGCCAAGCTATTTGTGGCATCCTCCATGGTTTAACTTAGACTGGTTCCCGTCCACATATTCCACACAGGAGAATTCGCAATAAGCGAACCAATCTATAGGGATCGGGAACCAATCTAGGTTTAACTTTGGCCTCAATCCTTAAGGCGCGTTCACACTATCGCGGAAAAATCACACTGTTCCATTGGTTTGTACACAAACTGGTTTGCCGCTTGTGCGCGGCCTATCGCGACGCGCAAAACATTTTGAGCCGGGTCAAAGTTCAAATCTGTTGAACTTTGACCGCGGTGCGCTGACCTTTCCAACGCGCAGCCAGTGAGGTATCAGAGAAGCCCCAATTTACCAGAGTGGAATTTTCTATTTTGGAATAATCGGCGATTAGGAACTCATGCAATGCGGTGAGCGCAGCGCGAAAGTGTGAATTTTCCGCGATAGTGTGAACGCCCCTTTAGTCTACTAATTTGGTTTTCTTAATTACACCTTTAAAAGAATGAAATAAAAATTATTGCACATTATTTAATTATATAAATTTCTACTAATGGTACTAAGAAAACTAAATTAATTTTATTAATTGTAAGCACTTTAAAATATTATTAAAGCTTTGTGCCCTATCTATTGTAATTGCAAGTTATGCAGAAGTGTTTTTTTTCTCTAAACCTTCCACCTAACTCTAATAGGTCTTATTTAGGGATTTATTCAAGTTAGTACTACGTGTCAAAAAAACATGTCCTACTTTTGATAACTTTATCATTTTCCACCGGATTTAAAATAAATGTTCACATGTAAACAAGAACTGACAAATTTAACTGAGTGAGTTTCATCAGTTTTGTCCAAGAGGGCGAGATTTTAAAGCCATATGAAAAAAAACCCAGAATTTGCCACTTTCAACTTGGCGTCCGCCATTTTCAAGTAAACCTGATGCTCGAAGCGATCGAGATGCAGTGGTTTGCAGTAACATTTGGAGTGATCATGCCTTTCTTCATGAGCTCCGGTCCGTGTTACACGAGCTTAACCACTAAGTGATTGAAATTTTCAAACTCTTCACGGAGCCAAATAAAATGTCCAATTGTGGGTAGAATGCAAGGTCCAACACGTTTTTAAGTTGTGTTGAAAAATGAAACTCAATTTATTGAAAATCACGAAAGTTCCAAAATAATCGGAATTAACACCACCCACTTCGTTCAGATTAACTTAAAAGATCTGTCACACTAACGCGAGGTGTTGAACTAACATGAGATGTAACACTAACACTAACACGTACTAATTGCACACATTTTAACATCGAGTTAACACGGTGTTTGTTCTGAGGTCACAATTCTGATTAAGTTACCAGATCTGTTACACTAACACCCACACGAAACCCAGAGTTGTGATTTCGCCCTATGTACAGTGCAGAGAATTAACATGGAGTTACACTATGAGCAACTAACAATGGAAATTGGGCACACACCATTGTTAATAACAATTGTTTGTGCCCAATTTCCATTCTTAGTTGCTCATAGTGTTAACGGATCTGTTAACACGGTGTTAACCTGGACGTTTAATTAGGGGTCGAGATTAATGCTGTGTTAACAGATCCGTTAAACTAACACTATAACACGTAACAAGTCACACAGAATTGTGACCTCATCCATTGTTGCAATGGCCCATACAAAATCTTACTTATATTTAAACCTCGGGTTTAATGAAGTATAAGTTCCGAACACATGTCTTCAGGGACGATTGAGTTGTCGCAGTGGATATGTACTCTGACTCCCGATCAGACGAGTGGGGTTCGATCCTCGGCGCCGTGAGATTGTAGTTGCTTTTGATCTACTTGGTTCAATTCACGATGTTTCATTGCAACCTAAGGTTTAAATATAAGTTCCAAACACATTTCTTTAGGGAAGATGAGGTAGCACAGTGGATGTGTACTCTAACTCCCGATCAGACGATTGGGGTTCGAGCCTCGTCGCCGTGAGATTGTAGTTTCTTTTGATCAATGCAATATGTTTCATTGCAACCTAAGGTTTAAATATAAGTTCCAAACACATTTCTTTAGAGAAGATGAGGTAGCACAGTGGATGTGTACTCTAACTCCCGATCAGGCGGTTGGGGTTCAATTCCCGTCGTTGTGAGATTGTAGTTGCTTTTGATCTACTTGGTTCAATTCAAGATGTTTCATTGCAACCTAAGGTTTAAATATAAGTTCCGAACACATTTCTTCAGGGAAGATGATGTGGCGTAGTGGATGTGTACTCTAACTCCCGATCAGACGATTGGGGTTCAATTCCCGTCGTTGTGAGATTGTAGTTGCTTTTGATCTACTTGGTTCAATTCAAGATGTTTCATTGCAACCTAAGGTTTAAATATAAGTTCCGAACACATTTCTTTAGGGAAGATGAGGTAGCACAGTGGATGTGTACTCTAACTCCCGATCAGACGATCGGGGTTCGAGCCTCGGCGCCGTCACTTTGAGGAGTTTTAAGAGATCCTTCAAGGAAAAAAGGGCAATTGTTTTTATTGTACTTAATAATTATTGTACAACATTTTAGCAAAAGCTCATTTTATTTTATTTTATTTAGTTGGGGGATTCACGGCAAGTGGATGTCGGAGTACCGTGGAACTCGGACAGTCACGGATGTCGGAGTACCGTGGAACTCGGACGGCACCAATCTGTGTCAACCACTGGATCCTCGGGAACCGCGGGATTCTGTCAGCCGCGGGATTCGAACCCGCAACACCCGATTCGGGGGCGACACTCTAACCGCATCCACCATCTTGGGTCCCCCCGCGAGAAGATCGATTCTATAATATTTAAGGAATAGCCCAAGCCGGAGAACGTGAAGATAAAAACATGTCTTACCCGGGTTTCGAACCCGAGTCCTTCGGTACCGCGGTTCCGCACTTAGCAACAGCGCCACCGCTTTGAACCGAAATTTACCCTGAGTTTTAAATACTTAAGGTACCGGTCCGGACTTAGTCATTTTTTAAAAACTTGATCTTTCTTATGGCTGTGAGGAACTGAACGGGGGTCCTCAGGCCTCGGAGTTCCACTTCCCGCCACACGCCACCGCTGTTAGCCGAAATCTCTAATGAATTTTTAATACTTAAGGTACCGGTCCGGACTTAGTCATTTTTTAAAAACTTGATCTTTCTTATGGCTGTGAGGAACTGAACGGGGGTCCTCAGGCCTCGGAGCTCCACTCACTGCTACAGCGCCACCGCTGTTAACCGACATTTGTGACGAATTTTTTAATACTTAAGGTACCGGTCCGGACTTAGTCATTTTTTAAAAACTTGATCTTTCTTATGGCTGTGAGGAACCGAACGGGGGTCCTCGGGCCTCCACTCACTGCCACAGCGCCACCGCTGTTAACCGAAATTTGTGACGAATTTTTAATACTTAAGGTACCGGTCCGGACTTAGTCATTTTTTTAAAAACTTGATCATTCTTATGGGGCTGTGAGGAACCGAACGGGGGTCCTCAGGCTTCGGAGCTCCACTCACTGCCACACGCCACCGCTGTTAACCGAAATTTACCCTGAATTTTAAATACTTAAGGTACCGGTCCGGACTTAGTCATTTTTTTCAAAAATTGATCATTCTTATGGGGCCGTGAGGAACCGAACGGGGGTCCTCAGGCTTCGGGGCTCCACTCACTGCCACACGCCACCGCTGTTAACCGAAATTTGACCTCATTTTTAAATACTTAAGGTACAGGTCCGGACTTAGTGTTAGTTTAACGGATCTGTTAACACAACACTAACACGTAACACACACAGAATTGTGACCTTTCCCATTGTTGCAATGGCCCATGAAAATTTTACTTATACACTGTACTTTATTGCAACCTAAGGTTTAAATATAAGTTCCGAACACATTTCTTAAGGGAAGATGATGTGGCGTAGTGGATGTTTACTCTAACTCCCGATCAGACGATTGGGGTTCGAGCCTCGTCCCCGTGAGATTGTAGTTTCTTTTGATCTACTTGGTTCAATGCAAGATGTTTCATTGCAACCTAAGGTTTAACTATAAGTTCCGAACACATTTATTCAGGGAAGATGATGTGGCGTAGTGGATGTGTACTCTAACTCCCGATCAGACGATTGGGGTTCGAGCCTCGTCGCCGTGAGATTGTAGTTTCTTTTGATCTACTTGGTTCAATTCAAGATGTTTCATTGCAACCTAAGGTTTAAATATAAGTTCCGAACACATTTCTTTAGGGAAGATGAGGTAGCACAGTGGATGTGTACTCTGACTTCCGATCAGGCGATTGGGGTTCAATTCCCGTCGTTGTGAGATTGTAGTTGCTTTTGATCTACTTGGTTTAATTCAAGATGTTTCATTGCAACCTAAGGTTTAAATATAAGTTCCGAACACATTTCTTCAGGGAAGATGATGTGGCGTAGTGGATGTGTACTCTAACTCCCGATCAGACGATTGGGGTTCGAGCCTCGTCGCCGTGAGATTGTAGTTTCTTTTGATCTACTTGGTTCAATTCAAGATGTTTCATTGCAACCTAAGGTTTAAATATAAGTTCCGAACACATTTCTTTAGGGAAGATGAGGTAGCACAGTGGATGTGTACTCTAACTCCCGATCAGACGATTGGGGTTCGAGCCTCGGCGCCGTCACCTTGAGGAGTTTTAAGAGATCCTTCAAGGAAAAAAGGGCAATTGTTTTTATTGTACTTGGAGATAATTATTGTACAACATTTTAGCAAAAGCTCATTTTATTTTATTTTATTTTATTTAGTTGGGGGATTCACGGCAAGTGGATGTCGGAGTACCGTGGAACTCGGACGGCACCAATCTGTGTCAACCGCTGGATCCTCGGGAACCGCGGGATTCTGTCAGCCGCGGGATTCGAACCCGCAACACCCAATTCGGGGGCGACACTCTAACCGCATCCACCATCTTGGGTCCCCCCGCGAGAAGATCGATTCTATAATATTTAAGTTACCGGTCCGGACTTAGTCATTTTTTCAAAACTTGATCATTCTTATGGGGCTGTGAGGAACCGAACGGGGGTCCTCAGGCCTCGGAGTTCCACTTACCGCCACACGCCACCGCTGTTAGCCGAAATCTCTAATGAATTTTTAATACTTAAGGTACCGGTCCGGACTTAGTCATTTTTTCAAAACTTGATCATTCTTATGTGGCTGTGAGGAACCGAACCGGGGTCCTCAGGCCTCGGAGTTCCACTTACCGCCACACGCCACCGCTGTTAGCCGAAATCTCTAATGAATTTTTAATACTTAAGGTACCGGTCCGGACTTAGTCATTTTTTCAAAACTTGATCATTCTTATGTGGCTGTGAGGAACCGAACAGGGGTCCTCAGGCCTCGGAGTTCCACTTACCGCCACACGCCACCGCTGTTAGCCGAAATCTCTAATGAATTTTTAATACTTAAGGTACCGGTCCGGACTTAGTCATTTTTTCAAAACTTGATCATTCTTATGTGGCTGTGAGGAACCGAACAGGGGTCCTCAGGCCTCGGAGTTCCACTTACCGCCACACGCCACCGCTGTTAGCCGAAATCTCTAATGAATTTTTAATACTTAAGGTACCGGTCCGGACTTAGTCATTTTTTTAAAAACTTGATCATTCTTATGGGGCTGTGAGGAACCGAACGGGGGTCCTCAGGCTTCGGAGCTCCACTCACTGCCACACGCCACCGCTGTTAACCGACATTTGTGACGAATTTTTTTAGTCATTTTTTCAAAACTTGATCATTCTTATGGGGCTGTGATGAGGAACCGAACGGGGGTCCTCAGGCTTCGGAGCTCCACTTACTGCCACACGCCACCGCTGTTAGCCGAAATCTCTGATGAATTTTTAATACTTAAGGTACCGGTCCGGACTTAGTCATTTTTTTAAAAACTTGATCATTCTTATCGGGGATGTGAGGAACCGAACGGGGGTCCTCAGGCTTCGAAGCTCCACTCACTGCCACAGCGCCACCGCTGTTAACCGAAATTTGTGACGAAATTGTAATACTTAAGGTACCGGTCCGGACTTAGTAATTTTTTTCAAAACTTGATCATTCCATGGGGCTGTGAGGAACCGAACGGGGGTCCTCAGGCTTCGGAGCTCCACTCACTGCCACACGCCACCGCTGTTAACCGAAATTTACCCTGAATTTTAAATACTTAAGGTACCGGTCCGGACTTAGTCATTTTTTTCAAAACTTGATCATTCTAATGGGGTTGTGAGGAACCGAACGGGGGTCCTCAGGCTTCGGAGCTCCACTCACTGCTACAGCGCCACCGCTGTTAACCGACATTTGTGACGAATTTTTTAATACTTAAGGTACCGGTCCGGACTTAGTCATTTTTTCAAAACTTGATCATTCTTATGGGGCTGTGATGAGGAACCGAACGGGGGTCCTCAGGCTTCGGAGCTCCACTTACTGCCACACGCCACCGCTGTTAGCCGAAATCTCTGATGAATTTTTAATACTTAAGGTACCGGTCCGGACTTAGTCATTTTTTTAAAAACTTGATCATTCTTATCGGGGATGTGAGGAACCGAACGGGGGTCCTCAGGCTTCGAAGCTCCACTCACTGCCACAGCGCCACCGCTGTTAACCGAAATTTGTGACGAAATTGTAATACTTAAGGTACCGGTCCGGACTTAGTAATTTTTTTCAAAACTTGATCATTCCATGGGGCTGTGAGGAACCGAACGGGGGTCCTCAGGCTTCGGAGCTCCACTCACTGCCACACGCCACCGCTGTTAACCGAAATTTACCCTGAATTTTAAATACTTAAGGTACCGGTCCGGACTTAGTCATTTTTTTCAAAACTTGATCATTCTTATGGGGTTGTGAGGAACCGAACGGGGGTCCTCAGGCTTCGGAGCTCCACTCACTGCTACAGCGCCACCGCTGTTAACCGACATTTGTGACGAATTTTTTAATACTTAAGGTACCGGTCCGGACTTAGTCATTTTTTCAAAACTTGATCATTCTTATGGGGCTGTGATGAGGAACCGAACGGGGGTCCTCAGGCTTCGGAGCTCCACTTACTGCCACACGCCACCGCTGTTAGCCGAAATCTCTGATGAATTTTTAATACTTAAGGTACCGGTCCGGACTTAGTCATTTTTTTTAAAACTTGATCATTCTTATCGGGGATGTGAGGAACCGAACGGGGGTCCTCAGGCTTCGAAGCTCCACTCACTGCCACAGCGCCACCGCTGTTAACCGAAATTTGTGACGAAATTGTAATACTTAAGGTACCGGTCCGGACTTAGTAATTTTTTTCAAAACTTGATCATTCCATGGGGCTGTGAGGAACCGAACGGGGGTCCTCAGGCTTCGAAGCTCCACTCACTGCCACAGCGCCACCGCTGTTAACCGAAATTTGTGACGAAATTGTAATACTTAAGGTACCGGTCCGGACTTAGTAATTTTTTTCAAAACTTGATCATTCCATGGGGCTGTGAGGAACCGAACGGGGGTCCACAGGCTTCGAAGCTCCACTCACTGCCACACGCCACCGCTGTTAACCGAAATTTGTGACGAATTTTTAATACTTAAGGTACCAGTCCGGACTTAGTCATTTTTTTAAAACTTGATCATTCTTATGGGGCTGTGAGGAACTGAACGGGGGTCCTCAGGCTTCGGAGCTCCACTCACTGCCACAGCGCCACCGCTATTAACTGACATTTGTGACGAATTTTTAATACTTAAGGTACCGGTCCGGACTTAGTAATTTTTTTCAAAACTTGATCATTCCATGGGGCTGTGAGGAACCGAACGGGGGTCCTCAGGCTTCGAAGCTCCACTCACTGCCACAGCGCCACCGCTGTTAACCGAAATTTGTGACGAAATTGTAATACTTAAGGTACCGGTCCGGACTTAGTAATTTTTTTCAAAACTTGATCATTCCATGGGGCTGTGAGGAACCGAACAGGGGTCCACAGGCTTCGAAGCTCCACTCACTGCCACACGCCACCGCTGTTAACCGAAATTTGTGACGAATTTTTAATACTTAAGGTACCAGTCCGGACTTAGTCATTTTTTTCAAAACTTGATCATTATTATGGGGCTGTGAGGAACCGAACGGGGGTCCTCGGGCTTCGGAGCTCCACTCACTGCCACAGCGCTACCGCAGCTGTTAACCGACATTTGTGACGATTTTTTAATACTTAAGGTACCGGCCATGGACTTAGTCATTTTTTTAAAAACTTGATCATTCTTATGGGGCTGTGAGAAAGACATTTGCGCCGAATCTTAGATACTAGTTTTCTATATAACAAATGCATATGGCTACACGCGTCTGTTGTCAGAGAAGCGTTTGAACAAATCCAGACTGATACCTTAAACATTTAAAATTTTGCGAAATTCTCATCAGTCGGTGGTGGCTCCGAGGGAGTGAGCGGAACTCCGAGGCGTGAAGACCTTCGTTTGGTTCCTCACACTACCACGGACAGATCAACTTTTGAAAAAAACATCAATAAATATCCTTGGCGCTGTGAATTTTAAATACTTTAGGTACCAGTCAGGACTTTAATAGTACTACCAGTCATCAAAACTCGATCATTCCTTTGAGGAACCGAACGGAGTTCCGATCACTGCCGTTTGCCGAAATTTGCGCAGGATTTTAAATACTTAAGGTACTGGTCCGGACTTAGTTTGTTTTTTTTCTTCAAAACTTTATCATGAGGTGCTGTGGAGGAACCGAACGGATGTCCTCAGGACTCGGAGCACCGCCCACTATCGGTATACCACAGCGCCCTTGATGTTAGTAGAAATTTGTGCCGAATCTTAGACACTAAAGGTACAAGTCCGGACTTAGTTATTTTTTTCAAAATTCCAAGGGGCTTTGAGAAACCAAACGCGAGTCCTCAGGACTCCGCTCACTACCAAAAGCGCCACTGCCGTTGGCTGAAATTTGCGGCGAATCTTTGATACTTATTACTGCAGTTCGGACTAAAAAGTGGACTAAAATGACGAAACACAAGGACAGTCTTTGAGAAGAAATGCACAACTTAAGACTACGATCCCGTTTTTTTTTTATCAAACAGACTGATTTATTTTTATTTTGTACACAGGTAATAATTTGAGAGTTTAACACAACTGTGTGACAAACATGAACATTAGTTCATGCCAAATATTAAAGGAAGTCCTGTTTGGTAATTACCCTCCCAAAAAAATATTCTGAATTATTATCTTTAAGCTTACTTGTTATCAATATGGTAATGGTAGTAATCATCCTGTGAAATTATTTCGTCTGAATTGCCCCCATTCATGAGAACAAAAATGACAATTATATGAATCTCCAAAGATCGCCTGTAGGAGCCATTTATTTAGGAGCACAAAACCGTATTTAGATTTTTCAGGTATTCTGAAGTATTACTGTATCTATGTGGCTAAAATTTCTACAAGGTAGTTTTCTTGACCTATGCTTTCAAAATGCATTTTTAACAGTTTACCAAACAAGTATACTACCTTTAAGTGATTAGGACACCAGCCAACTTGAGAATTAAAGGAGATTAATAATGACAAAAGAATATCTTTGTGGACTCCGAGTTAAAGATGACTGTCCGTGTTTAGGCCAATTTGGGCGTCCAAAAAATATTTGCAAATTTTGTATATTAGAATAAGTTATCAGCTTTCATTTAGTACCAAGAACGTAAAAACTGTCAAGGATTAATGCCAGTCAATTAAAAAACAAGAAATAATAAAAGACAGGCCCTGCTTTTATTCGACTGAATTATGACACAATAAACATGTATGTACATGTACATGTCAAGCCCGTTTTAAGAAAAAGGCTGGTATCTCTAATTCCCGACGTCAGAAATTCAATTTCTAAAAATATTGTTCGTTACAGAGACACAAGCCTTCTAAATTCGTTCGCTTATGTAAATACATTTTTTTTTTAAATCCCTTCACCCAAACACGGACAATCCATCTTTGATCATATTGTAAAAATTGAATCATACAGGCGAACAATAATTGTTTTGCTCATTTCTCAAAAACTATAGCACTTCAGACAAAACCATTTCAGGGGAAGTTTTCTGCCGTCGTCATGTTTATATCGTGTAAGTTATGTGTAAATCTGTGAACATTTCTGATTCTTCGAGATACCAATCATGTATACTGCCTTTAAATTAAAATGTTTTCGGCAAATACTTTTTCCCACTCAAAAGTTGGGAACGTATATGCCATGTATAAAACAGAACCTACAATGTGTAGAGTGGTCCCTCTAAATACAAACGGGCAGTATAAAAACGCCAACCAGAATTATATCAATTTTACCTTTAAATATTTGCATACTAATTAGGACTACAGCATCACAGAAATAGAATGACTATGGGCACATCACCAATGTGTCATTTTAGAGCAAGTTCGGGCGGGCGACTATAGTTAACTAGACTAACCTACCTCCGGAGATTGGTTTCTCTAGTCAGACTAGCTAGTCAAACCACGCAGCGTTCGGGTAACATCTAGCAGCAAGTTCGGGCGGGCGACTATAGTTATAGACTAAACCATAGGATGTAGATACCACCCGAACGCTGCATGGTTTGACTAGCTAGTCTGACTAGAGGAACCAAGCCCCGGGGGGGTAGGTTAGTCTAGTCAGACTAGCAAGTCAAACCACGCATGCTCCGTATCATAGAGTTGTGTGCTCCGTAACGACAATGGTCTAGTTAACTACATGTATAGTCGCCTGTCCGAACTTGCTCTTAAATGTCATAAACGAAGGTCTAAGACCTCCCTTTGTTTTAACCTGTTCCAATTCCCACGTAAATAGACCGATCCAGTAAGCTGAGGCTCCACCCATATTGATTGCTTTCCGGTGACATCACCCCTTCCATCCACCATTTTGGTTGTCATTTTTCATGACCCACGTGGCTCGAGTGATAACAAAAAAAAGCAATAAAAGCACATTGGTTGCACTTACATCTGTTACTTAACCTTGCTTTATGTTGTTGCGCCACGGCTGTTGTATCGATAAAGATAAAATGTATTTCTTCAGGCTAAAAATTGTGATCAAGCAAAAGCACTTTCGTTTTTACAAGCTGCAGTGCATGCTCAATAATTTAAACGTATCGCAATGCGCGCGTGCGGCATCTTCGAATGAAAGTACGCTGGTGAGTAAATTTTACGCATG
Organism: Henricia sp. BOLD:AAB3569; assembly: GCA_037783545.1. NCBI lineage: Eukaryota > Metazoa > Echinodermata > Asteroidea > Spinulosida > Echinasteridae > Henricia > Henricia sp. BOLD:AAB3569. Next base: position 160,916 of record JBBELK010000138.1, read on the forward strand.
CCCATATGCGTCTATTGGCGCACGCGCGTGACCGTTGACCACCAAACATTCCCGGATGTTCTACGTCACGGAAAGCAATCAATAAGGGCTGTTTGAGATCTGATAGAAATGTGTCTAGTAACTTTAAAATTTTCACAATTTTTCAAGTGTATTTGGGTGGTTCTATAAAATTCAACGGAGACACTCTTTTGCTTTTTATACCCTTATGATAGCTCTCTATGCCTTCTATTACAGGGACATTTTAGTTCCATTTCTGTGGCTGCTCGACTATACAAAACATGAAAAACAAAATGGCTACCTATCAACGACCTTTGACCTCAGCCTATCATGAGGCCAAAGCCAAATCGGTACTGATTCTTGCTATGGTTGAGTAAAGCGCTAAGTAGGAACGTGAATGGTAGTGGTTGTAACCTCTTCTCCATAACGGCGGCTACCGTCCAATTAGAATCCACCATTCCTGTTAAAAAAGGTCACATGACTGGTGTTAAACTCAAGCTTGTGCTTACTACGTCATTTTGGGGGTCAAATAATGCTATGTCATTGTTGAAGCGATGTGCGTGAGCATTGTGTGCCTCTCTGTACTAAGGTTCCCATTGGTAAAACCCGGTGCAAACAGGAGGCAAAATGCTCCTATAGACCGTATTGAATAGCCGCCATTTCGTGGGTCATTTTCTTTGTTCCTCGACGACATGCATAGTTGCACATATTGTGCTTCCATTGTTGTACGGTTTAAGTACCAAAAGTTGCCCTACGAAATGGCGGCAATTCGATACGGTCTATACCAGATGTACGCCGTACTCACCTTTAACTGTGACGTTTGCCTGATTGACGTCTACTTGATACCCAAATGTTACAACGCTTTCCTGTGCCCTAAAGTTACTCTCGAATTCAACCCCGTACTGGATGTCTTTCCCCTTGTGGTAGTACGCAGCGTGACACGCCGTCGTGCCGAGCGTCCCTGACGCCATCCATCTATCCGCTAAAACAATGGAAGAAAACAAGTTAAGGCAAAATTTCCCCCAAAGCATTTAAATGGCGACTAATCTTTAGCAATCAGTCACTACGTTTTCACGATCAAAGCTTTCAACAATATTTGATTTATTATTTTTGAGCACCAATACATTAATAACTCTTTAAGTGCCAAGGCCCTACAAGTACGAATAGAAAAATCTTGTTTTTTAACAATTTTTGTCTTTAAAAATGCAGACCCTCGTACACGTACGACCTAAAAATATCGCTAGAGGATGCATTGATCTATCATAATATGCGATATCATCGAGGTACGACATTGGTGTTCCTCTAGAGGGCACAAAGTCTGAGCAGTTCTGAGCAGCCAAGATGGCGGTGCCCATAGTAAAATGCACTCGCTTCTCCGCGGATTCAGATAGTGAAAAACATTGGTATTTATCACTAAATAAAACAATACCATCGATTCTAAAACCAATAAAAGAACAGTATACAACAAGTTTGGCGAGTACAACTTATTTATTCATTTGTTTACAGAATTTCAAAGAATTACCAAAAATGCGAAAAGTCTGGCACTTTAGAGTTTTAATGTTGAAAAAACGCTGGCACTGAAAGAGTTAACCCTCCTACTCTTGCTGGTAGGCTGCTCAGTGCTGCCAACAATTATACCGCTCAAAACCGTCCAGCTGGAAAGTTTTTAAAAACTACTACTATTGCCCACAGACTACACACATGGGTTCTGAGGCAGTGGCACACTGGACGGTTTCAAGAGGTATAACAGTAGGAGGGTTATATAATAGACAAATTTCAAATGACCACTGGCAGCCTCATTTCAGATGCTGAGCCTTTGTATTACGTCATGCGTGTTTTCATTTGCAAATTGTATCACAAAAGAAAGCACTTAGACCCTCATTTTCGATGAATTTGAAATTCTTCAATACTAGATACAACTCTACATATTAAACAAAGCTAGGAAACTTACTTGAATATCTGCCTGCTATTGAAGGTACGACCGCTTTTTGCCCCTGCCCATAGTGAAATAGAACCTCCGCGCCGAGTGCGAGTCGGTCTGTCAAACTATGTAGATAGTGCCCTACGACGATTCCCGAGCTATCTAGCGGGTTGACGTTAGCTGCTGTTAGGTTACCGGTGTAAGACGGCCCTTTGTACTCCAACTCTCCTTGGTAGACGACCCATTTGGTTTGCTGTGTCTGTGGTGGGCGACACAAATGGGGGGTGAGATGCTCCTCATATACTACTGGGAAACCTTGCTCAATCACGTTCTGTTCACACTAAATTTCTGTCCACTGACACAAGAAGTTTTGTTTACCCAAGAAATATTGTTAAAGAAAAATTATGCAAACTAAAAAGATTATCAGTTATGACAAGTTTGCTGGAATAGGTACTTATTAGGGTTAAGCTAAAATGTTATTTAACCAAAAACAAAACAGTGGCGTTACTGCACACAGTAACGTGTCAGTGCACACAGTAACGTGTCAGTGCACACAGTAACGTGTCAGTGCACACAGTAACGTGCCAGTGCACACAGTAACGTGCCAGTGCACACAGTAACGTGCCAGTGCACACAGTAACGTGCCAGTGCACACAGTAACGTGCTAGTGCACACAGTAACGTGCCAGTGCACACAGTAACGTGTCAGTGCACACAGTAACGTGTCAGTGCACACAGTAACGTGTCAGTGCACACAGTAACGTGTCAGTGCACACAGTAACGTATCAGTGCACACAGTAACGTGTCAGTGCACACAGTAACTGCACACAGTAACGTGTCAGTGTTACCTGTACAACAAATTTCCCTCGTAACCGGTCGGCAAGCTGGTGGATGATTTGTGCGTTCAAACTGCCGGTCGTATCAATGTCTCCTAGCATAACTGGAAATGCCTGAGAAATAAACATACAATCAATTTGCATTGGAGAAATTACACTAAAATCAAGGATTTGGTTAAAAATTCCAGCCAGTGGTACATAGGAAATGGGTGCAAATGGGTCTTTTTGAAATGGGTACATTTGAAAAATAAGTCAATAAACCCTTTCAGACGTCTTTAGTTTATCTCAAAATAAAATATATTTCCTTGTACTGTTTTCAGGAGATAACTTTTGCCCCAAATTGCTGCCACAACATACATTTAAAAAAAGCTTGTGTACAAATTTCCCCTTTACGTATGTAACATGGACAGACCAATTGTGACATTTTTTTCTGTCTTTGTTACGTACGTATAAGGGAATATTTGTGCACAGGGTTTTCACAAATGTATGTTGTAGGACTATTTTTCTTACTCCTTGGTGAAAAAGTCATTTCCTCATCTCAGTTTAGCTGCATAATTTAAAGATAAAATTCAGACATTTGGGCTGCGTTCGGGCGTGCAGTTCTCGTTACTCGGGAGTAATGCGTGCGCATTGCACTCGGGTCACATCACGCGAACGGCAAGTCCGCAGTCCGCGTGCGCGAATGGCAATCAGTGAAGATGGCCGTCTCTTGCCATCACTGCACAAAAAAATGCCGTTTCATTGCTCACAAGAAACTGAGGAAATACAGGCCGTAAGTCGTGAGAACCTTTGATGCCGTCTAAAACAAACCTTAGTGAGTTGTTGTTTCAGTTATTGAGTTGACACGTTGAGCAAATTCACCAAAAATCCCACGGTATTCCACCATCTTCGTACAAATCACTTGACAGGAGTACGAGCACACTCCCCATTTGTTGGGGAGTAGTGAGAGCATACTCTCATTGACCCGAGTGTCGTTATTCTTGCCGTTCACGCGCGCAGGAGTATAACTCGTGTTAACATTAGTACACGCCCGAACGCAGCCAAGAAGTGAACTGGGACCTAAGATCTTGTATGTCACAGAAATGTACCCCATTACTGTGGAAAGACCCAAATATGTATCATACTGAAAGATTTGTATAAAATGTCCACCATTAAGTTAAAGAAACGATACTTTCAGCTTTCTGAAAGAAAGGGGTAGCCTACATGTATTTGCAGAGAGCACTTCTTTTACAAAAATAAAACCAAGAAAAGCAATAGGGCACCAAGGTAAAACCAGGAACAAAAGAGGCACCCACTTTATGGTATCAATAAAAATTGAGATGTTGGGAAATGTTACCTCGTTGGGGCTGATTTGTTTTGAGCCGACGTACGTCGTACCAAAGTGATAAGATGAAGGACTGAATGCTCCGAGGGACAACGTGTGACTGACTTGGAAGTGGTTGGTAAGGCCTTTGTTTATGACCATCTTACATCCCTCAATGGGTTGGGGAAATATCTCTGTAATAAAATACAAGAAAGACAGGAAATATAATACTTATACTGAACTCAAAGCCATTAAAAACAAAACACAGAATGCATTAAATTAACATATTAAGAAGCTCACATTTCAGTTTAGTTCAATTGAGATTCACGTCTATTTCCACAATTCCATTATATATGACAATATCATTCATACCAAAACTATATAGAAAAAAATATATAGAAAGGTAACAATTATACAGAAAGCGTAGTTGACCACTGCTTTAGAACCAGCATTCTCCAGTACCGGTTTTGTCCGGGTGCGTTGCTCGGACAAAATCAGAGGTATCATTGGTGCCTGGACAAAAATTTGCCGCCCGGACAAAAAACTTGTCTCCCCGGACAAAATTAATTAATTTTTCCCTCTCAGACAGCCAAGTCATTCAAAAATTAGGTGTAAAGTCACCAAACATGATTCGCTAGCCACTGGTGTCATTATCGTTCACTAACCATGCATATTTATTGCATCGGCGACAAATCCGTGATCGATAACGGCCATGACAGTTGCATGCATCTGTTTTGAACAGCGCCCTCATGCCGCGAACAGGGGGTTGATCAGTGTTCGCTGCGTGAGGGCGCTGCTCAGCGCGCCCGGACAAAATGTTAATGTTTAGCAGTGGACAATACTGACTCCGTGTGTTAAGTCTATGGGAACTGGGCAGAAAAAGTTAAAGTATTTTCAAGAAAATTATTGACTTCTAAAATCACTTCCCTTCAAAATATTAGCACGTTTTGTGGTTATTATTAAGTTATTATAAGGAGAATAAGTGGCGACCAGTAAACGAAATTCTTTCCCACTTCACTTTAAAATATTAACACGTTTTGGTGGTTATTGGGAAAGATTACCATGCACGGACACCCTCAGTCATGTGGTCAGTAAATTCATGACACTTTTCCCTCCTAATTTTGCCTTTTTATACATTTTTCCCGGTTTATCATGTCATAACAAGGAAAATCCCGGGTGTCCGTGCATGGTAATGAACCCAAATGTTTTTATCAAATCTTGAACAACTTCAACATGTTCAAGAGTTTAATTTTTCCTCTTAATTTTGCATTTGAACATCACGTTCACCTGGATTAATTTGTCATAATAAGAAAAATCGGTACTAAGAATAATGAGAAACATTTATATTGATTCCACCCCTACACCTGAACAGTACACGCACCTTTGACTTTCTTGAACAAGTCTTCAAAACTACCGGGATTTGGCAAGCCCCCTTCGCCGGTCGTTCCCGTCGCGATCCCCGGGAACGGTCCGGCCGCTGTGGTCGGAGGAGCCGGCGGCATTCCGGGGAATGGAGGACTTGGCATCGAAGGAGATGACTCTGCAGCGAAGACGTTTCCCATTTTCCCAAATTTTATCCAAGATTTACCGTTATAAAATTGTGAAAAATATGGTTTTAACCACAGCGTTTTTCAGTGTTTCGTGGGTTGCACGCCGTTTCATGCTAGAACTAGAAGTAGTCTGTCCCTGCAATTTCTTTTGCAAGATACCGTTACTTTACACAGTAACAGAGACTGGGATCCAAATTGTCTGCAATCTGAAGAAACGAGCTACGTGATTGGACATCTGTGGATGCATCGTGTAAGAGGCATTTTTATTGGCTGGTTACTGTATGTAGGTCACCGCACGTGGGTGCATAATGGCATACACGTCTTGATCACACATGGCACATTGGAATTCGGCACATTGACACATCCAAGAAAACTAGTTTGTATACAACAATCGCGTTAAATTTAAGCTGTTTACGAAACCAAAGTGTAAACATTGTACTGTGAAACAATGGCAGAACAACCATATGGCAATGTGCCGTTGTTCCGAGACTTAACAGCGGAGGAAATGGGCGATTTAGAAACAACAGAGATCGAAAGTTTGTGTATGGAATGTCATGAACAGGTGAGACATTCACAACCATCTTCCCATGGCATGAAAACTAATTTTAAAAAAATAATAAAAATTTAATTAATAATAATAATTTTAAAGTACAGTTCCGTTAAACATTCACTACGCGAACAATTTAAGACAAATTGTAAAATGTCTCAGTCAGTATAGACCTTAGCTCTAATACCGCTTGGGCGAGTTTGCACAAAAGCACAACTGTATTGTGAGAAGGAAAACGGGACAAAGTCTGCCCCGAAAACCTTCCCACAATACATTGCTGCTTTTGTGCAAACTCATCCAAGCGGTATTTGCGATAAGGTCTATAGTCAGAATTTTGTATTTCCCACAGGGCACGACAAGACTTTTACTGACCAAGATTCCATTTTTTCGGGAGGTAGTGGTCATGTCCTTCTCCTGTCCACACTGCGGCCATTCAAATAACGATGTGCAACCAGCCGGCAGAATTCAGGAAAGAGGATGTCGAATTGATGTAGAAATCAGAACACGAAAGGTGTGTTCCTCTTCTTATAAATTATGTCGGTCACACATCCTGGCACTTTTGTGACCCGGTGTCATATGCCTTTGTATACGGGCATAGCACCGTGACTAGAGTGTGGAAACAAATTCGTTCAATGCTTTGATACGTGTACGTGTTGCGTAGACAACGGCTTTGTTCCTTCGCTTGTCACCATGGGCAGACCGTTGTTTTCACTCCAGCCCTACCGGAAGTGATGTTGTGCGACCGACATAATATTATAAACTAGAAAGATTTATTAAAATTTCATGTTGATCTAATCACATGAACCTGAAGGGCCTAAAAATATTGAGCGATGATCCTGTTGTCCCAAAGATTCCATTATATTTAATGATTTAATTTGTTGTTTCTGTCATATTTCAGGACTTCAACAGGCAAGTTGTCAAGGCTGACACTGCTACGGTCAAGATCCCAAAGTTGGACTTTGAAATTCCTCCGGTTCCACAAAAAGGATGTACGCTATTCTTTTAAAAAAAAAAAAATATTTTATGCAAGTCGCCCAATACAAGGCCGACATGCCACTCGAGGTAAGGGCTACTGAAGTCGGTTAATATCTTATTAGAAACAATAACCACAGTTGGTTTATTTGACAGGTTTCACCACTATAGAGGGTTTAATATCCAGGGCAGTCGAGGGGTTGGAACAAGAACAGCCCATTCGAAAGGTAAGATCTTTCACAAATCTTCACCAGTCTGACCAAAGATTTATCCCAATATATTTTTAAAATCATACAATTGAAGTCAGAAGTTTACATTCAACTGTGTTAAAACTGGTGTGCTTAAACTTGCGTTGTCACCATTTTTGTAACAGTCTTTACTAAAGTCGTGATTTTGTGGAATTCCTCACGTGCATGCAGTACTTAAAACATTGCTTGCACACCTTGCAATGGTTCGGGTAGTCCTGTTTAATATTTTGGGTGATGATGGTAGTGGTGTACATGTATGTAAACCTCTGACTTCAACTGTATATGTTTTTTGCAAAACACCTTTTTCAGATGTTATCCTTGTTGGTGAAATATGCTTCAAATTTTACTTTTTCTTTCTAAACAGGCATTGAATCCTGAGATAGCTGCAAAAATTGACGAATTCATTGAAAAGCTGAAAAATCTTGAACCGCCATTCCACGTGGTAAGAAATTTTAAACTTGGTTAAGAGTAACAGGTAAACGATAATACACTGTAATAATAATATGGCACACAATCTTTAATATGACACACTAGACAGCTCAGCCAGACTACAGACAAGCTACTTCTTCACCTTGAAAATCTTTTATTTTCCTAATTTTTGTCTAAAAGATCCTAGATGACCCCGCAGGCAACAGCTTCATTGAGAATCCCAACGCTCCAGAGATCGACTCGGCTATGAACATCAAGACATATGAAAGGACCAAAGACCAAAACAAGGCGTTGGGACTTAAGGTGGGCTCTTAATAGAAACACTGAGCGAATCACAGTCACAAAGTGTTGAATCGGCCAATCAGAAGGCATGATCGACATCTTGTGACTATTGCACCCACCAGTGGCATGAGATGATTGGACCCTGTGAGGTCAACACGTGTTCTGTATCGAAGTTTCTCGGCCCAATTATGTCATGCAACAGAGCCCTTCAGTTTTTGTTCATTATTGTACATGTAGCTAGATTGACAGTGAACTAGAATAATCATCGCTTCACTAACCGATCTAAACTCTCCTTATTCCAATATTCATTTGTTGTTTTGGTGTCACAGACCGAGGATGATGTTGACGATGAACCCATAGGGGGTGCAGAGCCAGAAGACAGGGAGGCGAGGGGGGAAGAATCATCGCAAGACACTGAACCCTCATCCACAAACATGGCCGATGAGGTGTTAGAGTTTGATGTCAACTGTCCAAACTGTGGTGTCCCTATCAAATCTAGAATGAAAGTTGTCGGTATCCTTACCAAAATCGCAGGAATATATTTAAAAACCACCTGTCCAAGATTGGGCATTTTAACGAAATAAAAAGTGCCCTCCGAAACTGATGCCATATCCAAAAAGTTGGATTGAACGTAGAATATGATACACATAAGTATTCCTGTAAATTGTCTGCTTTCGCTGAAATTCTCCAAGACAAACAACAATAAACAAACAAATTTAAGGTACCCAAATAGGGATGTTAGGCAGAAAATACGTTTAAATGATTTTCACCAAACAAAACCCGACATATTTACTTCACCTTTTGGAAAATGCTTGTTGGTTTCAAAAGTTTTGCATAACCCTTTGTTCCTAATTTGTCAAGCTTGGGATAAAAATATGTTTTAAAACTCAACAAATTAATGGCAAAACAAACCCTAATTAACAAACTAAAAGAATGCAATATATTGTTTCCTTGACCTGATTTAATTAAGACATTCCTTATTTTAAAGAAGTCATCTTAATGGCTTGTAACTGCGAGGCGTGTGGTTTTAAAAATAATGAGGTCAAATCAGGGTCGGGGATTGAACCAAAAGGAAAGAGGATAACATTAAGAATGACTGATGCGGCAATGGACTTGAACAGAGATGTCTTAAAGGTGTGGTTATGTTTTTGGTTCGGTTTTAAGTTGGCTAAAGTGAATTTGGAATCCATGAGCCCACAGTTGCTGCTAAATGAGGCACAAGGCGTCTTATGTGTCAGAGGTCTTGGGAAGGGATGGAACTTGAGGGAATATACCACTGTGCCTCTTAGCTCAGCTGGTAGAGCATCTGCCTGGTGTGTCAGAGGTCTTGGGGAAAACCTGAGGGAGTATAGCACTGTGCCTTATAGCTCAGCTGGTAGAGCATCTGCCCAGTGTGTCAGAGGTCTTGGGGGAAAACCTGAGGGAGTATACCACTGTGCCTCACAGCTCAGCTGGTAGAGCATCTGCTCGGTGTGTCAGAGGTCTTGGGAAAAACCTGAGGGAGTATAGCACTATGCCTTATAGCTCAGCTGGTAGAGCATCTGCCCGGTGTGTCAGAGGTCTTGGGGGAAAACCTGAGGGAGTATACCACTGTGCCTCATAGCTCAGCTGGTAGAGCATCTGCCCGGTGTGTCAGAGGTCTTGGGGGAAAACCTGAGGGAGTATACCACTGTGCCTTATAGCTCAGCTGGTAGAGCATCTGCCTGGTGTGTCAGAGGTCTTGGGGGAAAACCTGAGGGAGTATACCACTGTGCCTCATAGCTCAGCTGGTAGAGCATCTGCCTGGTGTGTCAGAGGTCTTGGGAGAAACCTGAGGGATATACCACTGTACCTTATAGCTCAGCTGGTAGAGCATCTGCCCGGTGTGTCAGAGGTCTTGGGAGAAACCTGAGGGAGTATACCACTGTACCTCATAGCTCAGATGGTAGAGCATCTGCCCGTTGTATCAGAGGTCTTGGGTTCAAATCCGATGATGCTCTTTATTTTCCTTCAAGCATATAGTCTCGTAACCAACCCAAATAGTTTCACATTTTTCCCCATAGTCCGAGACCTGTAAATTGTTCATCCCGGACCTCAACTTTGAGCTGACGATGGGAACACTGGGGGGCAAATTCACCACCCTAGAGGGACTCCTGACGAATATTAAGGACCAACTCCTGCGCCCTTACTCGCTGATGAGGGGTGGCGATAGTGCAGAAGATGGCTCGGGAAACAAACTCAAGGAATTCATTGACAAAATTGATGAGGTAAGGAACTGAAAATCAAGCTGTTCGAGATTTAAAGATGTATTTCCTATTTTTGAGCAAGATGTTCTATGTAATCATAAAAATACATCTATTGTATTACCCTGGTCATTGAGCACAACTCCCTGGAGAGTATGCAGCCCTGGCAGCTTGACACAAGCACTCAGGGGCTACAACCCTTGCAGGTACCCATTTACTCCTGGGTGGATAGAGGCAACTTATGTCAAAGTGCCTTACCGTGGCCAGGATACTCATGGCACTTTACAACATTATTACCCTGGTCATTGGGCACAACTCCCTGGGGAGTATGCAGCCCCAGCAGCCTGACACAAGCACTCAGGGGCTACAACCCTTGCAGGTATCCATTTACTCCTGGGTGGAGAGAGGCAACTTATTGCAAAGTGCCTTTGAAATTAAACGCAGCTTTGAGTTAAATGTACCATATTGATTGCTTTCCGGTGACGTCACCCCTTCCATCCACCATTTTGGTTGTCATTTTTCATGACCCACATGGCTCGAGTGATAACCGGCCAAAAAAGGTTGCACTTACCTCTGTTACTTAACCTTGCTTTATGTTGTTGCGCCATGGCTGTCGTATCGATAGAGATAAAAATGTATTTCTTCAGGCTACAAATTGTGATCAAGCAAAAGCACTTTCATTTTTACAAGCTGCAGTGCATGCCCAATAATTTGAACGTATCGCACAACGCGCGCGCACACAGCATTTTCGAATGAAAGTACGCTGGCGAGTATATTTTACGGGTGCCCATGTGCGTCTAGTGGCGTACGAGCGTGACCGTTGACCACCAAACATTCCCGGATGTTCTACGTCACGGAAAGCAATCAATTCCAGAAAAATCTTAATTTTCCAAAGATCTGCAACATTATTTTTGTTGTTTTATTTCAGATTATTGCAGGGAACCTGTTGGTTTCCATCGTTCTTGACGACCCGGCCGGAAACTGCTTCATTCAGGTATAACAGGATCGCCGATGCATGTGGATTTTGTGATTTCAAAGATATGATTATTTGTTTGGAAAAAAATGTATCTCTAAATTTCTTGAGTATGCCATCAAGCTAGCATGCAATTTGGCTTGCTTATGTTCAGCAGAAAAACTTTTTTTTTTAATGAAATGACAACACCCTTTTAGTGCACTGCTTAAGCAGAAATTTGGGTGTTTAAGCCGTTTCATAAAATTGAGTCCAAAACACTGTGTAATATCTGAAGAATGACAAATCCACGTTGGTATAGTAATCAGTTTTTACTGGTTTAGAATACTTGAGGGCAAATTTTGAAGACAGAAAAAAAAGGTTATCTTGACATTTCTAAAACCGCGTTTTTGCTTCGCAGAATGTATACGCACCGGAGCAAGACCCAGAATTAACAGTTGATGAATACGAGCGAAATGACGAGCAGAACGACGACCTCGGGTTACTGCACATGAAGACGGAGAACTACGAGGAAACATCGTGACCTTGGTAGAGGTCAGGGGTTAATCACTGGTTGATCATTTGCATATTTTACATACAAAGATATCCTGTATTACAAGTAAAACTTTTCAAGTTAGGAGTGAAATAAGCGGTTGACATGATTTTCTTACTGAAATCTTGAACACTGACATGGTCATACAAAGCAGACATCAACTTCAAAAGGGAATTAGTGTTTTTCCTGTTAATTTTATTGGTATTTATGTGTACACTACAACTTTATCTAGGCCTTCAATAAATAGGGCATTAAACTATTTTACATTATCTTAAGACATTGAAAACCAGCCAGCCCCTTAAATATTTAACAGAATTACCTTTGAATATATGTGAGTCTTTCCACAGTAAAGGGGGCATTTTAGCAACACAGACCATATTTTCCAGAAAATACCTTTGTCTGGTCTCAAAAATAAAAAAAATAAGTTTCAGTTGTTCTGAAGAGATAACTTGGGCCCAAAAACAAATAGTGTGACAACATGCCTTTCTAAATACCCCGTGTACAAATTTCCAATATACGCTCGTAACCGGGACGGACACCTCTGTTACATTTTAGGCCGTCATGGTTACGAGCGTATATTCAAAATTTGTACACAGGGTTTTTAAAAAGGCACTATTTGTAACCCTTTTTGGGCTCAAGTTACCTCTTCAGAACAACTTAAACTTATTTCTTTTATTTTGAGACTGTTGCCAAAATGCCCCCTTTACTGTGGAAAGACGCATATCTAAAAACATTTTGTTTTGTCAAAGGTGGATCGAAGCACACCCATAATGTACATAATGTCAGTCATTATGTAAACAACATTAAATTCCTACATCTTTATTTCTTGATGGGTGTGGCAAGGCTTCAGACCACACCCACATTTTGTAGCAATCTACATAAATTAATATTTTTTACTTTATATATTATTATTTAGTAATTAACGAGGTAATTTCGGTCAACATCTCTGCAGATAGGCGTAGGCTGACCACACACATTCTCATCCTACTCGAGAATGCGATCAATCATCCCTTTAATAGCCCCCATCTGCCAACCGTCCTTGGTCACTGTAAAGGAAAGAAAATGTGACTTATCCAGGATTCGAACCCCAGCGAGCACCTGATTCGGACACTGCCGTCTGCTCGCAAGTGGTCGTGATTACCATGCACCTACCATCGCGAAACATGTAGGTTGGAGTACGTTACCAGACTAGTTTCTGAGACGTCGTCGTCTGCTCGCAAGTGGTCGTATTACTACGCATCCACTATTACGAAACATACAGACTGAGGAACGTTACCAGACTAAATTTTAATTCTTAATGTTTGTCTTCAAAAACTGCTTCAAAAACACCTTTCCACTCAAAAGAAACAATTCGATTTTTAATATGTTGTTTATTTGAATGTTGCGGCCTAGATTCATTTTAGAATGATTTTTATTGCAATTAGTTCTAGGTCAAATCGTAAATTGACTAGACTATAATACGCTAGGCGCTATGCATACAACGCACGCAAACTAGAGATGCAGAGATTTCGTCCCACTTTTCACCCATAATGCACCGCGGTAAACATTGCGTGACGACATTAGGTCTATTAAAACTGGATTCTCAGCTTCAATTTTGCTTCCACTTGACAATTATTTTCACACAAAAAAATGTAACTCACCATAATTCGATCCAGTGAGGCCAAACCTTTAGAGAAAAAAATATTTGAAATTCAGAAACAAGAAATACACTTGATAGCTGCATAAACAAGACAACCAAACAGTAATGAGTTTGCCAGAATCAGTGAAATGAAACCGACTGTTACAGTGAAACTTGTCTATAGTGGCCACCTTTGGGACCGTAAACAAAATGGCCACTATAAAGAGGTGGCCTCTTTATAGAGGTTTCTTAAGCATTTACACATGGCATTTGAGACCAGAGGTGGGTGGCCACTATATGCAGGTGGCCTGTTTATCAAGGTGGCCTTAATAGCAGGTTTCACTGTAGTGCCACAATTACACCCATGCATCTTTAATGGGACCCTGATGTGTCTTTAGACATGGCTATTACGTTTTATTACATGTACTTCCAACATTACCAATCAACAACATCAAAACACAGTAAATGGGCAGAGCGTATTACCAGAACTAATGATGTGAATTTAGCAGTTGGGAAATGTGATCTAAACACTTTCTACACAACGGCCGTAAGTGACTGCATTTATCAGTTTCAGGAAATGAACAAAATTACGTGTAACTTGAGACATGCTTAGGATGAGCTCGCATTGCTAATTTATTTAGACCAAGTACACCACTCACGATAAGTTTATGGGGTATTTTTTTCCGTATACATTAAACAAAGATTTGAAGGAAATTACCTTCTGGAATCAACAGATAATCTAATTTTAAGATATACTTCCCACTTGCACTTTTGTCGCAAATGTTGCTTTTCTGTAAAAAAAAAATCACATTTTCCTCTTCAAAAATTGCATTCAGTTAGTGCACAAGATTAAACCATTTATGCTCGCGCACAGCACCTTCCGTTGTCGCGCTGTAGTTTTGTGCATTACTTTATGCAGTAATTTTATCATTTATTTATATCAAAAATGCAACATTTCCAGCCGAAGTGCAAGTGGAAAGTATGGTTGCTTCAATCAGGGAAAGTGGCTTTGCATCTTTACTGTGCTTTGTGACATTTTTAAAGTTTTAATTTTCCCAAACTCACCAGTCCCAACAACCGGCGGGGTTAGTGTACAATATCACCTTGGACTGCGGATACAGAATGATTATATCATTCAGCTCCCCAACCTCGTTGAAGCCAGTTTTTGTGTAGAACCGGTTTCCAATTATGCTCCTGTAGAAAGAGAAATTAAGACATCAGGTTAAAAACAAAAACCAAAACGAGAAAACTCAATATAAAAACCGAAAGCACCACTCGCCGTGTAAGGAGAAATAAATAAATTTATTTATTAATTGATTTTTATTTTGCCTAGTTACTTACGCCGGTTGTGAACACCCGTGAAGCGCCACGTGCACTTTACAATCTGTAAATGAATAAAAGGAAATAAATGTGTTAGTCATGTGATCAGTTTAGTTTTAGGTGTTTTTTTCATCTTACTAATCATTTGAAATTACCAGATTTTTTCCCTTATTTTGGAAATTGTTTTAAAATCCAATTACTGCTTTAACCATGTCCAACTTCACAAGAAATTATAGCAAAACATTTTGTTTTAAAGTATTTTTTTTTATCTCTACGTATAGGCCTACGGCTCTATAGCGCTCACCTTTTTATAAGGTTTTCCCTGAGAATGACGTAACGTCGTGGTTGAACCAATCAGAAATGAAAATTGCAAACGTCCGCGCACGCGCACCGAATAAATTTCAGCTGGCCTGTTTTTATGGGGCATGTTTTCGCTACCATATTCAGAAATATGTTTCTGCATTGGTTTGGTTCACTGAAGCGGACAACAGGTTCAAAAGGTAATTACACCAGAAACATGTTTTTGGTTATGATGGCGAAAGCAAGCCCCTGCCGTTAGATGGTCTTCATTTATAGACCGTATCAAATAGCTGCCATCTTGTAGGGAAATTTCTTTGCTTTTGCTCCGTGGGGACATGCATGGTTGCACATTTTGTGCTTGCATTGTTTACGTTTTAAATGTCAAAAGTTGCCTTACAAGATGGCAGCTATTCGATACGGTCTATGGTACAATTATTTGGCCAATCGTATTGTATCCCAACAGGCATCCAACTCTGACCTCTATTTCTAAAGGGCCAATCACAGCGCAACGCTAGTCAACCATTGCACCCAGCGAGCCAATCAAAACGTATCTTACATTTGTCAGAACCATCTAGACTAAATACCGGCTTACTTGATTGGCTGGAGGCACACCCAGTCGGCACGTAGACGTAGCCATCATCCGCCATGAAACGGAAAACCGAGGACGGAAAGAATTCCTTCTGACTGAATTTCAGTAACTATATAGAAAGTTGGAAACCAATAAATCCACTCGTTAATATCTTAGCAAATTGATTTGGTGATGTTATCTAAGAGGTCGTTTAAAATGTTCAACCTTTTTTTAAACGAAAGATGATTATTGTATATGCCTACCTGGCCGCTGGCGACCGTGCTGCCACTTGGTTCCTGTTTAAAACAAACGAACATAAATATAAGTAATAATATAGAATGAATTTTAAGTGGTTAAGTTAATACAATTTCTGGGTTATAGAGTCATTTCTTGTTAGATGTAAAATTCCACTTTTTTTCGAGCCGTTGGGCCAAAACATATTCTTGACTTAATCACAGATTCAACCAGCCTTCGGATGCTGACGACCAAAGATTGTCATTGGATAATTCAGTGATAACGCCACAAAGGTGATTCTGGTCATGATCGCGAAAATACGATTTTCTAGTCAACGAGAATGATACATAGTGTCTTACCACGAGGTTTCCGTAGATGTGGTTAAGGATGTCGAACGCCATGTTGTAGTTACAATCATTGATGAAAGGCGCCGAAGTTAGCCCACAAAATATGATATAGTCTTCTGTGATCTGTAGAATGGAACAAAACATTACATTCACCAGGTATTATCAAGGAATTACGTACACATACTTTTCTAACCTTTTTGTGAAAAATATTTCAGTTTCATAACTGATTCACTGCATGCATTATTTTCACTTAGCAGTGAGAATTTTAATGGAATACTTACAAAACCGTGTCCCGCAGGCATGTTGTACACCGTCTTGAAGTTGTTTTGGTCTGTAATGAACCCTTCGTAATATTGCTGAAGGTCCAGAACGGTGGCTGAGTTTTAAAAGAAACAAATGAATACTTATTGCTTTTTCGGCTGCCTCACGTCTGCCAACTTGTAACAAGCAAAGCAGAGGAGAAAAGTCGTCTGCTCAAGTTGAGTCAAAATAACTGAATTTCATTGGTGCAACGACGTGCGTGCGCGTTGTGCGTATCTTGTCACGCGCAACGCGCTTCATTGCATAATGCAGCTAAAATCATATATTCATCCGCGCAGGCATCACCTTGCGGAACCACGCCGTCCAATGTACCGCTGAACAGGTAGACCCGGGCAGACGCCATGTTGCTGGTCGCGTCTATTTCACCGGCGTTTGCAAAATCCTCAGTCGACTGCTGCAGAGTGTTAATGTTGGCAGTGGGCCAGACATTCACACACTTTAGCATGGAGAATTCACCCAGGCAGTTGTACGCAACTGTAGAAAAACAATAAATATATTGTGTTAAAATGTATAGGTTGATAGCGGGTGACGTGTATTTTTGGCAGCATGGTTTATATGAATATTCAAATCGAGTGCACCAATTAGAAGCACTATAATGTTTCAATGGCCCCGCCGTATCCCTTACCCCCAGCCACAGCCCCGACGCCCATAATGGAGGATGAATAAGCGACATGGAGCTGAACGGCCATCGCTGCCCCAGACGACACGCCACTAACGGACACCTTGGTTGGATCGGCTCCGTAGCCATCTGTAGAAGACAATTGGAAAAAATTGTCATTCAGGGCCTCCGTCGGTTCAAACAAACGAAGACCACGTGTCGATATTTGAATAGTTCATAAGCAACCTGCTAAATACACACGTTGTGAGAGATTAATGAATTATTCATATTTATTGATGACATGATTGTAATATTGTGTTCCATTCTGAGCCCTGTACCTTTTTTTAAATTATTATTTATTATTATTTTATTCGTCATCATCATTATTATTATTATTATTTCTTTATGGTATTCATACCAAGGATTCCTCAATAGTGCTCATTGCACTGTCACTCGTAATCGTGAGGAAACCCATGAAGATTTAGAATTAGAAATGGCCAGAGACACCAGGGAACCCCCTTGCTCTTCACAAAAGAATGCTTTTGGATCTTTAGAGTGCGTTACCATTGCCTAACACACTGGACCAACGGCTTTACATCCCTTCCGAAGGATGGAGCAAGTGTGGTTGAGTGCCTTGCCATCATCACGTCAGACAAAACAATACATCACCGACAAATAAGGACAAGATAACAGGAGCTGCACACGTGAACCTAATCACTGTTGCCCGCAGGATGTATACCACGCTTGAGTGCCAATTGAAATAGATACTTTGTTTTCCTATGGAGAAAAAACATTATCTAATAGTTATTGGTTTTCCCAATAACCACTTTATTGCCACTTACAGATAATGAGATTTTACCCAAAGTGCGAGGTTCGTCTTCAATTAATTGAATTCGTTGCGTAAATCGTGCAATTGACCCTGTCAATACAAGACCATCTACATTTGGGTTAAGTCCGACAATATCGATGCCAAGGATTATGAAGGAGCGCAATTAAATTAAGTCATTGTTATAAACAATTATATAATTATTGAATAAACATGAAATAATTGCTTTGTCGCGAAATTCTAACGGTACGAGGATTTTTATTGGCTGACGAGAACCAAGGAGCTAGGCCATGGGTAGTTAAGGAGGTCGAGAGAGATCTTCCAAGATTGCCCTCTTTCAGGAAAAAAAACTCATTTCCAAACACAGCTTGAGACAAATCGTAACAAATTAATTATACTGATTTTATATGTCCTTATTTTTGTACTGGTTCTCACAAGTACGTGCACGAACACAAGTTTTAAGGAAAAACAGAAAAACTTTCTCTTAAGTTCAAAGTAGACCATTAAAGGCCCTATGTATCATTTGCAAGATGAAACGTTTTACAGATTCGTGGAATAAGAGTGTAACATATCTAAGGAAGAATGTTGGTAAACTAGCCTGAAGAAATTTTAGCTACTTAGTGCACCAAAACGGAATAATTAAATTGTCTGAAATTGACCGAAATGTGTAAAACACACCCTCTATACTGTTATTATATTTAATAAAAACCCTATTTCACACGTCCTTTAAATACCCGCGAAGGATTCCATTTGAAACTTTCGCTTGACCTACCAGATTGAGTTTGATTTTCTTGTTGGCCTACTTTAATATTTAAACACAGCTCTATTCAACAAAGGAAGGTCACACAAGAGCATTTTGTTTGCAAACAGCACAGACATGTTTTCAGTCAAAACACGTTCTAATTAAATGTAATTACACAATGAAAACACAGTTTGTTTAAGTTATCATGTAATAGCACAGATGTCTGTTTTCCCCAAACTGTTGTTTGATCAACCGATGTCTTTTTAATTGTCGATATTAACGTGGCATTTAACGATCAATGTTAATTATCGGGATTTTATTTTACACCGATTGCGCCATTTTGGGTGTGGATTGTTTGTTATTGAAGAAACCACGTACTTGTACAAGTTTAATACATACAGCGTTGTGACTGAAGCCGGTTTAGACGGGACATGATTGCATGTGACTGTCGTTTATATTTAAAAATTTCATTGAAAACAAGCAAGTATCGATTGCACTGCAACTGTAGGAGGTAACCTATGCCTGGAAAGCCAACAAGCCAATCAAAGTAAACATAATTGTTTTCGTTTTAGTCAAGAAGCACACAAAATAGACACACAAAAATATGTTTCTTTGTTTCAAATTTGTGAAAACAGTGTTTGGAAAAAATACCATACACCTCGCCAGTTCAGACTCCATGTACTAACTCTTTGGAGCATGACATAAAAAATTCAAAGGAAAACTTGACATTTTCTTACTACTAAATTCATGTTTCCTCACAAAATGTACACTTTCTGGGGCATTATCATGTTATATAGGAAGAATTAGTGGCGAAGGTGTATGGTATTTATACCGAAATGAACCTCGCCCTAAAACTAAAAGACCTAATTATTGATAAATGATTTTTTAAAATAGTTGCTGGTAGGCCTAACCACTTGGACGCCACACAATAGTAAACTAGATATTTTAGGCCAAACAAAATAAATGGTGTGTTTACGGTAACCCGACCTACCTGGAATTTTTGAGGCCAAATTGCCGACCTCAAACTTGTTATTGCCAATTTTCAAGTTGATAATTTTAAATGAGCACTATTTGCAATAATTTCCAACGAACATAACATTGTTTACACTTGTACATGAACATGGTTAATAGTGTTAATAGTGAGTTTCAAACATTGCAAAACAACACGCAAATGCATAAACTGAAATGTAAAAAAAAAATGGCAAAATAAAATTATTTTCCTACCTGGATTATTTTTAGGCCGTTACCGTAAACGCACCATTTATTTTGTTTGACCTAACCAGTTGTAATTGTTAGGATTCTGGTCATCGCATATCGAATAGCTTCAATATTGCAGGGCAATATTTTAAAGCACACAATATGCAAGTACCACACACGTCCTCAAGGAACAAAAAAACTGCCCTACAAGATGGCAGCTATTCGAGTTGTACATAGTGAAACCTGCTATTAAGGCCACCTTGATAAACAGACCACCTGCTTACAGTGGCCACCCGTCTTCGGTTCCAAATGCCATTTGTATAAGTGAGTATTTGTATCAATGTCCTGTCAAAAACGTCCAAATCAAAATGGTTAAATTGTCCAATCTGAATCGTGCCATGTTGGAAGCAAAATACTGAACTGTAACTCCCCTTGTTTGAGTGCAATAAAGTTGACATTGTTGTTTTTCATTCTGACCCCACACTCCTTTGTTGCATTCCTGTTCAGTGAAGCTTGCCATCATGATCTCTCTCGAGCTCTATTCCTTTGAGGGATATGTTCAGCTAAAATTTGATATATTATTTTCCTACATTAAATCCAATTTAATAATAAATATCTATAAATGTCTTACTGGTGACAGAACTTTTTTGGTCGAGTGTATAAAGGGGCCACCAGTTTATAGTGGCCATATTTTTACGGTCCCGAGGATGGCCACTATATACAGATATACAAGTTTCACTGTAGGCTAGTTGTTGTCCTTGGCTACAAAAATGGGTAGCCTACAGATAAAAATATTAAAATCTAAGAGTAAAATGGATTTCAATGGTGAATACAAAAGTGAAATACTGCTTTTACTTGCCTAAATCTGGAGTAACTGAATACCACCAGCCTGCTGCCACACTCACAGTGAATGCCAAAACTGCTGCACGAATCCACATCATGGTAGGCCTACTACGAATTCTGTCTCAGCGATTTGCTAACTTTTTTCAACGCAACAGAGAGCTGGCTTGTAGCGGGAAAACTCGTGATATGATGCAAAAATGCCTCAGGAAAAGTCAGCCACTGTCGAAGTTTTATATATCTTACTCTTCAAGGCCATAAATATTGGAACAGTAGCACGTTGTCGGGTGATAAAGGTATTTTGTGACCACGGATTTGTGTTTGTGACCGATAGTTTAATTAAAAGATTTGTACATGTATGCGCGCGCACGCACAGGTCACGCACATGTCAAGACTCGTCCATTCGTGCAGTGGGGGAGGTCACTGATCAATTCGGACGAGTCCACTTTTTGTTCACGTCGAACCTGCCCTAAAATGCTTGTAGGATCAATACACAACCCCCGCTGTCCTAGTCGATCGTCTCACAGGTGGTGGGAAGTCTCACAGGTGGTGGGAAGATGCATGTGCATTTCTGACACGCGCAACGCAGTTTATTGCACCAATCGGGTTCCGAGTGACTGCTTGACAGACGCGTGCGCACGGCACTGTTCACCAACGCTAGGGCTGCGTTCCAAACACGCGAACGGTTTGTTAACATTGGCGCCAACGTTTGCTCAATGTGGAATGGATTGTCTGCCAAAGTACATTGTCAAGATGGCGGCCTCCATGGTCACACCAGTCGTACCGACGTTGTAATGTGGCTCTCTGCTGCTTACAAATTTTTTTAGAAAATGTGACACGTTGCTATTGATTGTGTATCGCCAGCGATAAGGGAGATAACCACGAAAGGTGCAATTTATTTGTTATTTTCCAAACTGCAAACCATCGTCTGTTATCTGTCATGTCGCGCACGCCATTTTGAAATGACTTGCGGACATCGCGAACAAAACAAAAGTTCGTTGGCCCATGGAGAAAGGTGGTTGGCCAACGTTCGCGTGTTTGGAACGCTAATTTGCCAGTTTTCGGCTGCAAAAATGGACCCACATGGGGCACAGGCTTTCTGTAATTAGATCAAACGTTTATTTGCTTGTTCATACAGTCAACTGTACAGTATTTACAAAATAGTACAGCATACAAACTACATGCACATAATTTTATGGTTTTTGATTTTTATATTGAAATTTCAGAAATAAAATACCAATATTAAGCACCTGCACCAAATTTACGCAATTCAAATAGTTAAAGGCAATTAATGCGCGCGCGCCAAATTCGTGCCACGAAAGCTCCATAGCAAAGGCATGGAGCTAGCTGCGTATTTCGTGGCACGAATTTGGCGCACGCGCATTGCTGACGAGCCTGTGCCTTTAACAGGAACACTAAAAGTAGAAAATATGAAAGCAAATTAAAAAGTTTCTTTACCGATATTTTATGGACGATTTTTGTTTGTGTTTTTTGTTCGTTTATCCTGGCAGTTTTTCATGATAATCTTTATTTTTTTCAACTGAATTATAGATATTATAAGTAAAATTTACAATTCAATAAAATCCGAAACCGATAGAGCAGCTTGTAACATGCATCTTTAATATTGTAAACCAAAATGACATACTTTTTTTCTATGGCAAAAATACATCAGTATATACATATAAACGTCTTTCAACAATTCATTAAATATGCAAATTTAATTTACAAATAAGATTAATGCAGATATTTTCTTCGAGAGATGCGACCACATGATAATGACAATGAGTTTCTAGAATTTCTAGGTTTATTTGGAGCAATAGCTCGTTAAATTGCAAATCTCTTTTTGCTGGTTGGGGGAAGGGGGTGGGGGGCGACAACTGTACTACACATACACTGTACTCTTAACAGAAAAATATATTTGAAACAGTAGTACAAAAATTTCAATTTATTGGTATTAAAAGGCATTTATTAATTTTTGTTGTATTCCCAACATTTATTCATTCGTGATTTTGTCTCAAGCATGTGTTTTCACCTCAATGCACGAATGTTTTCTGACAAGAGTGTTGGTTAAAATAAGCGGTTTCACAGCCGTCACGGATCACTAAACATCTCCCATGTTTGTCCTCCAGATTGGAAGAGGACAATAGAGCCTGTGCTTTTCTGCTAGCAGCCACATGCGTTTCCCAACGTGGCTCTATTGTTCTCTCCCCATCTGGAGGCCAAACACGGGAGGGTCGTGACCTTTTGACCCCATGTGAAAGCACCTTATAGGATGGGTACCAGCAATTACCATCGACAAGACTTGATTAACCATCATCATAATTGACTAGACTGCATTCGGGCCAATCTGGTTGAACGAGGAAAAGTCCCCTTCTCTTAAATTTGGGTTGTGGTTATTTTAGGCTTGTTCTTTAGAGGTAGTTTTCTGGAAAAGTTAATGGTCATCCCGTGGAAAGAAAATTAAAGTTTTATTAAACATTATGTCGCCACCCAGCACCGTGTCCTGAGAAAGTCTGTAATATATTTCTTTTTTTTCCTTCAAATTTTTAAAACAAATTTTAGATCAATTTCCTTCTCTTAAGCTTGTTCCTTCACAACTGAACAAAAAAATAATATTTTTCACTTCATAATGGCTAACAGCTTTTCTCATCATGACCCCTGAATTGCACCAAGCAGGAGCGTCAGAGAAAGCCATTTCAGCCGGAAAAATCCTTTAAACAAAACAAAAAAACCTGGCCCTGAGCGACTGGTAGAGGGAAACTTCACACGAATAAAAAATGTTCATGACTTCAGTGTATAGTATTTTATTTTTTGGAAACATTTTTACAATAAATTTTAGATCACTTTCCTTCCCCTGTTCCTCCACAACTGAAAAAAAAAAAATCGTTTTCACTTCATAACGGCTAACAGCTTTTCTCATCATAACCCCTTAATTGCATCAAGCAAGAGCGTCAGAGAAAGCAAATACAGCCGGAAAATAATCCTCAAAAAAAAAAAAACAACAAATCTGGACCTGAGCGAATGGTAGAGGGAAACTTCACACAAATTTATGAATGTTCATGACTTCAAGGGTACATACATGTATATTTTCATTGAAAGATAGAAAGTTCCATTCAACTTAGCTTCACCATGATAAATGGAACATTCCTTCTTTCAACTCATTAAAATATTTGTACCATTGATTTCATAAACATGTTTTTTTGTCAAAATATTTTCCAACACTCTGAAGCAATTAAATATCTTAAAATGGACGATAACTACCACCCTGAATTTGACGGGATTTTTTTATGGTCCCAATACGGAATATGACAAATCACACAAATGATACGCAAGAACGTCTTATTATTCTCTCAAAATACGAATGGACTTTACTGTAGGCTTGGGCGACTCCAGCATTTTCGACGTCGACTCCGATTTCAAAAAAGAATCGCCAACTGAACCCCAGCCTTTCATTACTTTCATTACGGCCTTTATCATCAGTGAAATCTGCGACGCGACACATGATGAACGAGTAACATGAGCGATGGCAGCCATGATGACCGTGCAAAATTTGTGAAAAACAACGACGTATGTTTTATGTACGACTATTTTATCAAGCGCAAACATGAAATAGTCGTTAATAAACTAGAAATTATCCTTGTCCTAGAAGTTACAAGTGCTAAAGTGAAAAAATTAACATTGCGCAGCTAAGGAGAGTTTTGTGAAATCGATCTTGGGTTTATTCAGATTCAGATTCCTAAAGTGGATTCGCCCAAGCCTACTTTACTGCACAGTGCTTAAGCTCTACAGAACGAGTGTAAGGCATCAGGGTTTGTCATTAGGCTAATTGCACCACTAGAGGGCGCTGTGACGTACGACCCACCTATTCACACACACCTATCTCACTTCTGTATCCGCATGCGTGTCCAGCTGTTCCCACGGCTGGACATCATTTTGGAGGCTTTTCGGTAGGATCCATTTCAGCTTCGTCAGAGTCGGGTAATCTCTCTGACTTGACGCCTGCGTGGAGCTCACGTAACGTCGTTTCCATCTGAACAAAGAGTGAAAGATAACGAGTTCATATTTTGGGCCTTAAAAGCCCATTGTATCATTTGCAATGACCCAATTTTGTTTTTCATGAGTTGACAAGAAAAACCTTACTCGATTTGCATGGTATTTGACAAGCTGTCATGTGGTCTAGGACAAGCGCCCCGTCCTTGCACCTGCGCAGGATATCACCAAGGAAAACTGTGTCTTGGTAAAATTTCGGCAGACGTGCCACTTTTGCATTTTTAAATCCTTAATTAAATTTTATGACAGACATGTATTTGGACTTCACAAAATTTGAATGTTTAATTTGTAGGTGTAATATATCGCTATATGTAACAGGTGTTTCGCATTCCACTTTCCACTCATAACTTTTCCCCCCTGATCTCAAGAGTATAAGCCAGTCATAAAAGCATTTGATCTTTTATGTACCATTGACCAGTCTGTGCCACGTAGACAAAGTTGTATTGAGTTGCCGAAGACACAGTCTATATTTGTTCGCTCTCTAATAAAGTTCTCTCTCGACACATAAGAATTGTGTGCTTGTTTAATTCATTTAAAACATCCACTCGGTACATTACAGTAGGTCGTGTTATTGGTAAAAAGAATGTTCACTTTCCATTAAACTAGCACAGCTGTCCAAACAGAAAAAAAGAAAATACTCAAATGTTGATAGCAATGGCAACAAACACCACATGAATTTATTTCCGTCTAAAATGGTATTTCATGCTGAAAATTGACAACCGAAGGTGGTTTTCTAAAAAAAAAAAAAAAAAGTCCCATGCATATCTTTCAAACGTCATACAAAACACTGGCAAATTCTTGGAATTTTGTCATTTGTGCATCTATTAACTTTCAGAATTGACAGGTAGTTCCTAGAATGCATAGTTACGACCTGTCAATCAACCAAACCCGCCAACCAATCACAACAGAGCTAGCAGACAGCGCCCACATAGGTAAAAGTGCCTTGCCTCACAAACCAACATCACGCGATTTGCTGCCCATACGTTGTACGCGATGTTCCGGGTGAATTTTTGGTTTCAAGGCCGGGCAATTCGCTGTTCAAAGGTAAGAAAGCGAATTGTTACGAATATATGACATCTCTGTATCACTGGCCTTTTACTCAGTGTGTGCTACAGTAACTGAATCACGGTTCCCAACTTGAAATCGACTCCAGAGATAATTCAGCAGAACATAAAGCCAATGTACCTTCTTCATAAGGCCAATGCACAGCTCTAGCGCCTCTCGCCATCTCTCCATCTCCGTTTCATGAAAGTAAAGCTGCTTCTGAAGTAATGTTGACCACTCCTCCGCAGTTTCGGGAATTTCTCTGCAAACAAGAAATATTGCAATTACGGCCACACATTTAGAGAGAGTAGCAGGCCTAGTCACCCCATGCCATAGAAACTGACTTTTAGTAAAGACCGTTACAAAAATGGTGTTTGCACACCAGTTTTAACACTTAGTTGCATACAGTTGCGTTTATACTTCTGACTTCAACTGTATATGGAAAAGAACTGGCTTTCATGAAATTTTTCGAAAGGTGTGATTCAAACAAAACATGTCTTGCATACAAAGAGACTCACTTGAATTTGTTGGTAAATTTCCCTGGCGACCATTCCTGATCTGTCTTGGCAGCACGTTTCTCAATGGATTGCAGTTGCAGGAACAAGGAGATATTTATTACTGACAGGAGAATTAAGCTGTTGACAAGAAATTAAAGAATGACACTTTCTGAACAACGAGTCCAGTATTTGGTATGGTGTCTGATAACCGCGGAATAAAACAACAAAATACACAATGAGTGAAATATGATATGGTTCCCATCAGGATTCAAACTCAAGGGCTGCACTCGTGTTAACACGAGTATACTCCTGCGCGCGCGAACGGCAAGAATAACGACACTCGGGTCAGTGAGAGTATGCTCTCGCTACTCCCCAACAAATGGGGAGTGTGCTCTTACTCCTGACAAGTGTCATGTGATTTGTACGAAGATGGCGGAATAGGGTGGTTTTTTTGTGTGAATTTGCTTAACGTGTCAACTTGATAACTGAAACAACAACTCACTAAGGTTTGTTTTGGACGGCATCAAAGGTTCTCACGACTTACGGCCTGTATTTCCTCAGTTTCTTGTGAGCAGTGAAACGGCATTTTTTGTGCAGTGATGGCAAGAGACGGCCATCTTCACGCGTGTGCAATGCGCACGCATTACTCCCGAGTAACGAGAACTGCACGCCCGAACGCAGCCATGATGTCTGACGGATGAAACAAATTGGGTACCGTGGCCGAGTGGTTTGGGTCACTGACTCGCAACACTCGGGTGAAAACTTAGGGTTGCAGGTTCGATACCCGGCTGGGGTAGCTGTGCCTTTGAGCAAAGCACTTAAACACACTTGCTCTATCCTTCGGAAGGGATGTAAAGCCGTTGGTCTAGTGTGTTCTTTCGTAAAGAGCAAGGGGATTCCCCGGTGTCTCTGGCCGTTTATAATTCATTATGGGTTTCCTCATTATTCCTTATTATTTTGATGCACTTGTTTGTTGGTTATTTCTTTACTCACGTACGCGCTGCGAGCATGCGCATTCCTAGTTGTGAACAAAATTGCGGACCAACTTTGAACTGGAATTAAGTTCGACACGGCAGAAACACGACGTTTAAAGCCAAGCCGTGCTAGTGCCGCACTAAATAGAGTTAGCACGGCAGACCCTGTCGAGCTAAAATCTGCTGCTGTATCAAACTTATTTTGCCGAGCCAAATGGCTTCAAACGTCGTGCTTGTGCCGAATTGTACAAATGAAGTTTAATTTAATTCGACAAGGCATAAGCGTGACGTTTGAAGAGGGCCTTAGATGTAACAATGTTATGCTGACTTTCAATACTTACAATGTACAAACAAGCAGCATTAGAGTTCTGGAGTTTGTACGAAACCAGGGAGGGAGGTGTGTTGCTTGTAAATCTGAAGAAAAAAAATAACGACACAGAAATTAATTGCAATTGTACCATGTTTAGCTACGAAGTGTGTTTGTCACACATGTGTACCGTGCATGTGTAACTTATTTTGCATTGAAAAACTTGCAATAATAAACAAACAAAAATTAAAAATTAACAAAATTAAAATCCCTATAAAAAAAAATCAAAGAGCGCCCTCACTCGTTCTGACATCGCCCTGTGGTACCGACTCCAGTCGTTTGATTGGTGGAAGCTCCTCCTCCTCCTCTTCTTTGCTTGCCACGCCCACATGTTTCCTCTTCTTAACCCGTTTTAGCCCCGCCCCCTTCCGAGGCACTCTGTTCTCAAGGTGTTGTTTGACGTACGTTTCTGAAAATATAAAAAATATTGCAAAATTACTGTTGATGTCCGGTTGGTGTAGCGGTACTTTCCTCGCCTTCCACCTCTGTGGCCGTGGTTCGAATCCCGTCCAGGTCAGTATGTGGATTGGGTTCTCAGTCCCTGCTTGATTCTGTGGGTTTTCCCCGATACAGAATTGTTTTCCTCCAACCTCTAAAACTGAGCATTTCTTCATCGTCTTCTCTTCACAGGTTTCTTCAGGCTTACGAGCTACAGTGCCTTAGGCACTTTTGAGGAATCCTTGCATTCAAAACCAGAAATTTTGTCCAAATTCCAGAGGGCACCGAGGCCAACTGGAGATACTGCAAACATGTCGTCAGTGACACCACGAACGGACACGCAGTGGCACTTCAGTGGACGTCAACATGTAAATTGTGTTTTCACGGACACCCAACATTTTAGTTTTCACGAACGGACACCTATCGTAAATTAACAAATTTGGGGGTGTTCCGGTCAACTTTTAAAAACTACATTCCACAAGTATACGGATGATATCATTTGTGTCGAGCATTTTCAAAGCTTTTTTTTATGAATAAATTTAACGTTTACTTGGGTGTCATTTCGTGGAAACCGAAATTTATGCGTTTTCAGTCGAGTGTACGGGGTGCGCGCGCACACTCGGATGTCAGTTGGTGAAAACTGTAAAAGTGCACTTGGATGTCAAGCGACGACGTTCGTGAGCTAAGTTTTTCTCCCACCTCTAAAACTAAACATTGCTTCCTCAACCTTTCTTAAATACGACTCTGGAATTCGCATTGATGAGGCTGTTGGTTTGGTAAAATGAATGAAATCGATTTAATTCTTACCCAGTTCAGCGTGCTTAGTCTTGAGCCCGCCTTCAGCGTTCTTCTCAATGAAACTCTTGATGGGACCCCACGGTGACTTGTTGTAAACGAGATGAGCACACACACTGTGGGAAGATTGAAAACAACGAGAATAAATAGTGAAGAAATAAATATGGGTAATTCCCAAATTAGGGGTCCAAAATTGTTGGTGTCCCAATTACGTACGACACTCTCTGCTTCAAAAATCACCACTTATGACCACAAATTTTCAGTAATGGACTGTGGCCTGTGATTATAGGGTGATTATGACAACACACAAGTACACAGCAAACAATAATATCACACTCAAACTCAGAATGGGTAATTCCCAAAATTAGGGGTCCAAAAGTGTGACATGCTTTTTAAGATTTCCAAGTGTTTTTAGTGATTAAAAGTGGTTTGCCAGTAGAAAATAATTATTTTTATTTCAACAAATGCTACTTAAATTTAATGTTTGTGTGTAGATATGGCACCAAGGTTATAATGCAAACTCATTCTACAGCTAATTTTCATTGGTGTAGGTAACCCGGGACACCAAACTTCTATTCAATTCCATGGAACATTTTGGACCCTAATTTGGGGAATTACTCAATTGCGTACGAAGCATAAACCATGTCAAAAAAGAAAATTGTATGAAATGTTTAAACAATTTTATGAAATTTGGTCCTGTTCTTTTGCAAGTCAGGCGGTTTAGCGCTAGTGCCCTAAGCTTTACCTCACATGGCAACTAGTGCTGGAGACCCTTGTGATAACCATTCTGGCCTCCGTTGAAAAATAATCAGTGTAAGGCGCTCCCTTCTGAAAGATACTTAGATGAATGACGTAGCTGTGGCCAGGTCGACTCCAGTTCCTGTTAACAGTCTAATACAAAAAACAGGAAAAATCCGTGGATCTTAACTGAGATTTTTACATGAACGTAAATGAACCAAATCCTTCACATAAAGTGCATAAATCTAACGACACAAACTGATAATATGAGCACTGTTAAAGGCAGCTCCAAATATAATTTTTATGAATGTAACTGAGTATATTGGTTTTATAGCATAGATTTCATTGATAAAAATCCCAAATAAGGGGCCCTTTAATCTTCATTATGTAAAGCCAATGTGAATCTTACTTGTTTTTCTTCAACAACACACGACTTTGGTCCAACGGCAACATTCAGATGGAATGTGTAAGATACGTCTCTGAAGTCGCCTTGGTCGTCCTGTTGCCAATCACCGATTACTATATCTGATATATAAGACATAAGGAGGGTTAAAGGAGTACTGTCATTAAAGACAAAGATGGCTTTAAAACAACCCCAAGTAGTGACTTGTTAGTGTACTGATTTTCATTTGGCATGTTTCCACATGGTTTATAAGTAAAACCAGGAAAAGAGGGCAAAATTACCCCCGTTTTGTTGTGAATGGGCCGCGCCATGTTTTTATTCAAGCCCCTTTTTTGCGCTCCAATACCCTGAAGGACATGACGTCACACCGGCTGCGTTTGTATTGCTGGTACTTTGCACGGCCCTCTGGCAGCGAAGCTTTTCCGGCCGAACGAACGTTGTGTACGTACCATGTGATCGACCACGGAATTTCCCAAACGAGCCCGGACGACAAACAGCAGAAAAACGATGCAATTTCAGGACACGGAAAACATTGAAGGGTTCATGTTCGAGAAGAAGAACTACAAAACCACCATCAAAATATCAAAACATATGTTGACAAAACCAACGCCGAAGAAGAGCGAGTCAGGAAAATTGCAGCGCGGCGTGTGTGGGTATAGTACCCTGTAGCTAGCTGTATGCAGCTAGCTAGCTAGCTAGATCAGGCAGCCGCGCTGACGTCACGATGAAAAGCGCCCGCTAGCGGTAGATGGTGAAGAATGGCTGGCACAGAGGTTCGTTTTTAGTGTCATGGCGGCGCCCAGAAGTCATTTTTATTTCAATTTTTAAAAAGATGTATTCGTCATATGACAGAAATGTCCATGTTATCATGTACAAAATGAGACAATGTTATCATCTTCTGACAGTACTCCTTTAATGAACATCAAGAATGGGATTCGAACCCATGCCAAATGGTGTACGAGCATTACAAACACTATGCGAACTTTCGGACAAAAGAGGTCTGCATAAACCAGGTAGCACCGTAACTGTGTGGACTTGCCCACGTCCGTAGACGAGTTGTCTTAGCATTTTAAAAAGGATAAGGGGTGGGGGAGGGGGGTTTAAAAAAAGGATAAGGTGTGTAACGATGCCCTTAAACTAATTGTAAAGTTAGGGCGAAATCCTGCGTTTTGATTTTGAGCGAAAACAAATATTTGGCCAAATTTTCTACAGTACACGCGAACAAAAAGAAGTCCGCATAGTGTATGGGGGTGAAGACTGTGTGTGCTTACCTGTGTGTTTCCTATGAAGCAGGAAATTCCTGTAGAAAGGATGCTCTTTCTTGTACATTGCAGCAAAGAACCTGTCCACTGTTACGTTGAAATAGGAGTTCATGTACTCCTTGGCGTTGGCGTGTAACGGTTCCAGCTCTAAGGAATGGACTTCACCTTAAAGAGAGACAAAATAGGCTTAAAGGGCCCCTTATTTAGGATTTTTATCAATGAAATCTATGCTTTAAAACCACTCTACTCGGTTAAAGTCATAAAAATCCTATTTGGAGCTTGCTTTGGGGGTTAAAACAAAGGTTTTTAGTTTTTATGCTAATGCGAATATTCATATTCATGACCAAGGTCACTATGTCACAAGAGGCAAACACAGGAAATTCACATTCAACTGTGCACAAAAGATTCCACTTTGTTCTCAATTTTCCTGAAACTTTTGTAATCCATGGCTGTTTCAGTTTGTTTTACATGTTGCCTGCTGTGAGCCATGACAAAACTGGGGGTAGAAACTGCAGCAATTTGCCACAAGTCCAACTTGAAGTCTTATGTTTTTTCTTAACTTTTCCCTTCTGTCTTCCTTATGTGATGCACTCAAAACAGCGCCCTCTGTCTGTGATTTATTGCAGTGAAATCTTCAAAGTTGAAAAAGGCCACCTTTTATTGATTTTACATCCAAACGAACAATAGTATGTCTTGCTGAACAAGTAATCCGTCATTATGAAGCAAAGCTTAGGCACAAAGTTGTTTAGCATGTCACAGGCCCTTTAAAGTTTGATTCCTGGGGTGTTATGGCCTAGTGGCTAGTGCACTGAATTCAAGTTCCTATGCCAAGTAGCTGGAATGTGGGTTTGATTCCTGGGGTGTTACGGCCTAGTGGTCTAGTGCACCGAACTCAAGTTCCTATGCCAAGTAGCTAGAATGTGGGTTTGATTCCTGGGGTGTTATGGCCTAGTGGCTAGTGCACTGAACTCAAGTTCCTATGCCAAGTAGCTGGAATGTGGGTTTGATTCCTGGGGTGTTATGGCCTAGTGATCTAGTGCACTGAACTCAAGTTCCTATGCCAAGTAGCTGGAATGTGGGTTTGATTCCTGGGGTGTTATGGCCTAGTGGCTAGTGCACTGAACTCAAGTTCCTATGCCAAGTAGCTGGAATGTGGGTTTGATTCCTGGGGTGTTATGGCCTAGTGGTCCAGTGCACTGAACTCAAGTTCCTATGCCAAGTAGCTGGAATGTGGGTTTTATTCCTGGGGTGTTATGGCCTAGTGGTCTAGTGCACTGAACTCAAGTTCCTATGCCAAGTAGCTGGAATGTGGGTTTGATTCCTGGGGTGTTATGGCCTAGTGGCTAGTGCACTGAACTCAAGCTCCTATGCCAAGTAGCTGGAATGTGGGTTTGATTCCTGGGGTGTTATGGCCTAGTGATCTAGTGCACTGAACTCAAGCTCCTATGCCAAGTAGCTGGAATGTGAGTTTGATTCCTGGGGTGTTATGGCCTAGTGGTCTAGTGCACTGAACTCAAGTTCCTATGCCAAGTAGCTGGAATGTGGGTTTGATTCCTGGGGTGTTATGGCCTAGTGGTCTAGTGCACTGAACTCAAGTTCCTATGCCGAGTAGCTGGAATGTGGGTTTGATTCCTGGGGTGTTATGGCCTAGTGGTCTAGTGCACTGAACTCAAGTTCCTATGCCAAGTAGCTGGAATGTGGGTTTGATTCCTGGGGTGTTATGGCCTAGTGGCCTAGTGCACAGAACTCAAGTTCCTATGTCAAGTAGCTGGAATGTGGGTTTGATTCCTGGGGTGATATGGCCTAGTGTCTAGTGCACTGAACTCAAGTTCCTATGCCAAGTAGCAGGAATGTGGGTTTGATTCCTGGGGTATTATGGCCTAGTGGCTAGTTCACCGAACTCAAGTTTCTATGCCAAGTAGCTGGAATGTGGGTTTGATTCCTGGGGTGTTATGGCCTAGTGGCTAGTGCACTGAACTCAAGCTCCTATGCCAAGTAGCTGGAATGTGGGTTTGATTCCTGGGGTGTTATGGCCTAGTGGTCTAGTGCACTGAACTCAAGTTCCTATGCCAAGTAGCTGGAATGTGGGTTTGATTCCTGGGGTGTTATGGCCTAGTGGCTAGTGCACTAAACTCTAGTTCCTGTGCCAAGTAGCTGGAATGTGGGTTTGATTCCTGGGGTGTTATGGCCTAGCGGTCTAGTGCACTGAACTCAAGTTCCTATGCCAAGTAGCTGGAATGTGGGTTTGATTCCTGGGGTGATATGGCCTAGTGTCTAGTGCACTGAACTCAAGTTCCTATGCCAAGTAGCAGGAATGTGGGTTTGATTCCTGGGGTATTATGGCCTAGTGGCTAGTTCACCGAACTCAAGTTTCTATGCCAAGTAGCTGGAATGTGGGTTTGATTCCTGGGGTGTTATGGCCTAGTGGCTAGTGCACTGAACTCAAGCTCCTATGCCAAGTAGCTGGAATGTGGGTTTGATTCCTGGGGTGTTATGGCCTAGTGGTCTAGTGCACTGAACTCAAGTTCCTATGCCAAGTAGCTGGAATGTGGGTTTGATTCCTGGGGTGTTATGGCCTAGTGGCTAGTGCACTAAACTCTAGTTCCTGTGCCAAGTAGCTGGAATGTGGGTTTGATTCCTGGGGTGTTATGGCCTAGTGGTCTAGTGCACTGAACTCAAGTTCCTATGCCAAGTAGCTGGAACGTGGGGTTGATTCCTGGGGTGTTATGGCCTAGTGGCTAGTGCACTGAACTCAAGTTCCTATGCCAAGTAGCTGGAATGTGGGTTTCATTCCTGGGGTGTTTAACTAGCCAATTAAATTCTACGTCTTGTTTGTTTGTTTGTTTTACCTTCTTCATTTTGAACCCCATGAGTTACGCCATCTTCTTCAGCCATATTTGCTGCCTGGTTGACCTCTGGTTGACCTTTGACACGTGGACCGGTGACCTCTTCCACGTCCAGTGACTCAAAACTTTCCTGTAATTACCGACGAAACATACAAAACTACAAATAATAGGGACACACAATGAACTATTTTCCTTCTAAAGTTTACCACAGTCACGATGTAAACGTTCCAGTAGCTTAGAAGGTTTAATAAAACAGTCAACAACGTGACTATCATTATCAAACTGCTACTCTGACACAACAGGCACGTGAATATGAACTTTATTTATTTATGGAGCAACTATGAACAAAGTCCGATTTTCCAACGGGCAGCAGATGATGACTTGTCAATATCCAATGTATAAATAATAAAACAGTCAACGACGTGACTATTATTATCAAATTGCTACTCTGACACAACAGGCACGTGAATATGAGCTTTATTTATTTATGGAGCAACTATGAACAAAGTCCACTTTTCCAACTGTCAGCAGCAGACGACGACTTTGCAATATCAAATGTACAAATAATGAATGTTTATGAGATCAATGGTATGAATATTTTTATGAGTTGAAAGACAGAATGTTCCAAATACACAGCAAATGGAACAGAAATGTAAATCATTCGGATCTCAATCATTCAGATCTAAATCACTGAAATCTAAATCATTGCGATCTAATCATTGAAATATAAATCACCGAGATCTAAATCACTGAGATCTAAATCATTGAAATATAAATCACTGAGATCTAAATCATTGAAATATAAATCACTGAGATCTAAATCATTGAAATATAAATCACTGAGATCTAAATCATTGAAATATAAATCACTCAGATTTAAATCACTGCGATCTAAATCACTGCGATCTAAATCACTGCAACCTACCTCATCTCCTTCCGTCACCTGTTCCCCCTCCAAACCGTCCGTTCCTTGACTTTTATTCTCTTCGTAATCCCCTGGCTCTGTATCGTTTGGCGAGTGGTTGGGATGGACGTAATCCTCCGGCAGTTCGTCTGGACTCAAGCCAAGATTGTTACCGTAGTTGTTATGTATACGGTTCCAGTATTCGGCCGGCAGCATTTTCTACAGGAAAGAAATAATGGCGACATAAGGCCTGGAATTGAAATTCTTTGGCGGTCAAAGACCCAGGGACTTGTGATGGACTTGTGATGGACTCGACTACAGCTCTGTGGGGTACCATGGCCAAGTGGTTTGGGTCTTTGACTCGCAATCATGGGTGAAAACTTTTGGTTGCGGGTTCGAATCCGGCTGCGGTACCTGTGCCCTTGGGCATGGCACTCAACCACACTTGCTCCATCCTTCAGAGGGGATGTAAAGCCGTTGGTCCAGTGTGTTAGGTAATGGTAACGCATTCTAAAGATCCCATAACATTCTTTCGTGATGAGCAAGGGGATATTCCCCGGTGTCTCTGGTCATTTCTAATTCCAATTCTTCATGGGTTTCCTCACGCTTGCGAGTGACAGTGCAATGAGCACTATTGAGGAATCCTTGGTATGAATACCAGAAAGAAATAATAATAATAACAACACGTACCTGGTCTAGTAAAGCATTTTGCCAGACTCTGAAGAGTAGCAGGTAGGTGCGATCTCTGGACAAAAACGACGTGAAAAAATACTGCAAAAAGATAAGAGAAATGGTTCGGTCAAATTTATGCGAGGCCAAATACACAATCATCACGGATGTATGTAAACATTTTGCATTCACACACGCATTTAACATGCATCTAAACCTCTCTAACATACCTTTTCGCTCTCAGTAGCTACTTGTACAGCGTTCGGAATCAGTCGTATCGTCCGCTCTTTGGTGATGGCCGTTATGTCTTTTAGTTTGACAGTTAGCTACAATAGAGGACAAAATTAAATCCATGAGTATTGTTTTAAAGGACCGTGTCCAGATCACATTTTTGACCCCCCCATTTTCTCCATGGGTGTTGAGATTTTGATACCATATCATGTGTCATATTTTTCCCATTACCATTCTGAAATTACGCGTTCTCAATTCATATATTTTTGAGGATATCAACAAAAAGGTACGAACATTTTGTAAACTAATATATCCATTTCATAAAGCCGTGCAGTGATTACACCAACCTTTTTGCTTCTACATTCAAATTGGAGATTGCAAATTTCCTGTTTTCTTCCCATGGATAGTATTTCAGGGAGGTATTTTATAGGTTAGAACGAAATCTATTTTCTGGTAAAATATGGTAAAATATGGAAAAATCTGGTATAATCTGGTATAATCTGGTAAAATCTGGTAAAACGCACTCCTTTAAATTACAATTTTATTTAATTTCTTCTAATAAAAATGCTACAAAGTATCCGAGAGCACCTACCCAAAAATGTGTCCAATGCTAAGTTTTGTTAATAAGAGGAATACTGCAGATTAACTTGCTATAACATGAACCATTAATATTCAGAATGAAAATAAAAAAATAGCGAAAGATTCACACTTAAAATGTTTGTTATAAGCAAAGTGTAGTATAAAAAATACTTTCATTATTGAGATATATTTCATTATTGAGCCTATATTTATTTTTTATATATAACATGAAGCATTTTAATTTATCCCAAAACTTAACCAGTGAATTTAATTTCAAGACGTTCTTATTTATGTATTATATAACGCCCAAGTAGATCCTGGTCATCTGATTGGACGATAGGAGGTCACGTGTCGTTCAATATTTAATCAATTTAATGCTACGTCACTAACTATTTTTTTCCATTGCACGGTGCGCCCACTGTATTATTTCAGTGCATGCAAGCAAGCACGCATGCACAAACATTCACAGGCAAATGTGACGAACCACGACACAAAAACGTTTTTTTTACACCTCACAAGGTAAACCTGAATAACTTGTAAAAAAAAATGTAGGATGACAAGGATCTACTTGGGCGTTATATAAAACAAAGATTGAATGTTTTAATTCGTGCAATGGGAGGAATATTTTCATTCGGTGAAAGATGGAATATGTTCCTTTCAACTCGGCGTCGTCCCGTTGAATGGAACATTCCATCTTTCACCTCATGAAAATATTCCTCCCATTGCACTCATAAACATTCATTATTTGTATACTATTTTCCTTTTTCTTGTAACATACACATGCAGTATGATTGATGGCAATATTAAATTTAGCATGTGCGCGATTCACTCACACAAGCCATAGCTTTCATTACGCTTGCGTGATATTTTTGACAGATGCAAGTTAATAAGTTACTGACAGTAAAAAGATGTGTAACTGTGAGTGCATGGCACAGAGTTATTCATTAATGATATACACTGTTCATGCTTATCAGATGCCTAACACGGGCTTACATTTCAATTATCTAAAACTGCAATTAATTAGTGGTACCCTCATTAATTTTAGAGATAAGGGCTAAAAACGACGGTGTGTTATGTATCAAAACACATCAGAATTGTTTTTTAATAAAAAACGAATTGTGCAAATTTGTATTTTTGCATTCCATCTCGTGATTTAGCTACTCCAGAAATTCAGGTTTACATTTCAGAGACTTTGAGGGCTTGTAATGCTTCACGTATTTAAGTTGTTTGATTTTAAACACGTGTTCTTCAAGCATCCTTAGCTTGAAAGTGTATTGGAGATGAATTTAGAAACATGAGAAAATTGCAGTGCCCCGACTGGGATTCGAACCCAGGTCCTTGGCATACATGGCCAACTGCTCTACCAACTGAGCTATCTGGGCATCCCATCGGAGCATCACAACAATCTCGTGTTTGCCTCTCTTTTTCCAACAATGCAGTGGGGCAAATCCATGCCAACCAATTTCGCTACACTGATGGCCTATCGTGAAATTTCTCGTGTTTCTAAATTTATCTCCAATTGTCAATCCTATCATATATACTTTCAATCAAAAGTTATTGTTATGCCATTCTCAATAAGCGTGTTTAAAGGCCCAGTGTATCATTTGCAATGACCCCAAAAAGTAATCGACGAGTTTACAGGGGAAAAGGTCTGAAAGTAAAGATTGAATTAATAGCAACTATCCAATGAAAGGTTTTCGCTCAAAATGATATAATTTTACCAGAAAATATTCCGTAAAGATGAAATTATTTAGATCGTTTGCAAACGATTTACTTATTTTTGGTTCGCATCTTTGCGGTCCAAAATGCATGGGTGTGTTCCAACGCGATGCATTTTTATGGATCGCGCGCACACGCAGTATGTGATGTGCGCCACACTCCACAGACTGCATGACGCAAGCCACATACATGTAGTACCCGATCAACTGAGAACGAATATTTAAAACACCACGCCAAGACCAGGAAAACGCATATATGGATTTTGATGGTTTTTTTAAACGTGGTACATTTGACAAAGCTGAAATTTCTTCGGATGAGTTTGTTGATGTCTTTCTTTTGATTTATAATGGTTTTATTCGCAGAATCGCTCAAAAACAGATCATCTACTGGGCCTTTAAGTGAATATTTTCTTTGAGTATGTCTGAAACAGAACGTTTTCTTTTCTTCGTTTTATATGCAATGTTCTTAAAAATAGTAATTACGCACCAGTCCTGTGGAACCGTCTCCCTGTGGACATAAGGGCTATCAGTGATTTAAATGTGTTTAAACGAAATTTGAAAACTTCTTTTTAAAAGACATTATGGGGTTTGTAGTGTGTGATAGTATTGCTTTTTAATTTAGATACTCTGTAAAGAGTTTTAAAATGTTTTTTATGTAAAACGCTAAATTAAAAATGAATTACTATCAATGCTAGAATAGGGCGACAAAACGTGTGTAAAAAAGGTATATTAGGGCGACCTACTCAATAGGGCGACATTTTGTTGTCGCCCTAATATTTTTGAGTTTAAAATTCATTTTTTTAGGTCAAAAACCATTTTTTTTAGGTCGAGAACCATTTTTATCGGGACTGGAGCCGTTTCTCTTCGGTCTGCAACCATTTTTGGAAGCTTCGGGTAAAAAAATAAGGTATCATTTTGAGTGACTCTTGCCGAAATTTCGGTGGTCTCCGGCGAGAGTCTTCCCGAAATGTCGCCCCATTGCGGCATTCAGAGTTGTTTAAAGAACGCTGGATGCCGCAATAGGGCGACACTTCGGCAAGACTCTCGCCGGAGACCACCGAGATTTCGGCAAGAGTCACTCAAAATGACACCTTATTTTTTTACCCAAAGCTTCCGGAGATGGTCACAGACCGAAGAGAAACGACTCCAGTCCCCATAAAAATGGTTCTCGACCTAAAAAAAAATGGTTTTTGACCTAAAAAAATTAATTTTAAACTCAAAAATATTAGGGCGACACCAAAATGTCGCCCTATTGAGTAGGTCGCCCTAATATAGCTTTTTTAAACACGATTTGTCGCCCTATCCTACAATTCATAGCGTTCTTTAAATTATTATTATTATTATTATTATTAAAATGGGATTACAATAGATTTTTCAGAAATTTAATGAGATTTTGGAGCACACTAGGAGCACAATATACCTTTAAGTAGCTTTGATTCATACAATCTGTATTTGATATTGCCAACCTGACGAATCGCCGATTGTAATAAAGCAACAGAACCAAACGG
This sequence comes from Henricia sp. BOLD:AAB3569, assembly GCA_037783545.1. NCBI lineage: Eukaryota > Metazoa > Echinodermata > Asteroidea > Spinulosida > Echinasteridae > Henricia > Henricia sp. BOLD:AAB3569. The sequence goes on from JBBELK010000138.1 coordinate 200,658, forward strand.
CCGTTTCTCTAGCCACTCATTTATTAAAAAGATAATTGCAAATTTGTCACCCTTCATGGCCGCTTGCAAGTACATGTATCTCAAGGCTTCAATTTCAGCTTTTACGCATAAATTAATTGTAGACTGGCATGGAAAATGTGGGTGGGAGCATTTTGACGATTGTATTTGGGGACCGTTTGTCGGTTGTCTGCACATGTTTGGGTGCTTTCTTGATTTCAGTACCACAAAAAAAAAGATGCCATAAAAATGCCTAAATCCCCCCTCTCCCCCCAAAAAGATGAATGATGAATACATCCCAATAGACTATGTAAGTTGACCTCGAGAACGCACTAGACCAGTTATTTCCGGGCACAAGACCCTATCTCTTCAATGCACATCGCGAGTGAAATTTATGAATTATTTTGTTTACGCAAGTTTTTGTAAACTCACGCATACACCTAAAACGCATATATCTAAATAAAATCTTGCATTTCAATTGATGAAGTGGGGTATATATTCAAAAATAATGTGAAATTCACGATCTTTTCTGAGCCGACAATGTTAATCTTTGAAGATCATAAACTACATGCAACAAAAGATATGCAACACGCACGTCAGCCGTGTACACAATACAGTATACTGTATGTACTCGCACAGTTCATCGATCGCATCGAGCGCTAGCGATAGTCGAAAAACCATCTACAAAAATTAGAGCTTGCAGACTTTTTTTTATAGAGTGCCCAAGTTCGAAGCATTCATTTTCACATGAATCCACACTTGGGTCATCCATTCCAAATTTGATTAGGAATATGCCAGCAGGGAAATATATTCAGGTCACGAACAATTAATTTATTTTTATCGTTTTGGGAGATAATTATGCATGTATTATATATTGTAAAAAAAACATTTTAGTTACCCGATTCACATTCGGGTCGGTTGTAGACTTAAGATTGGACAGAAAGATTTATACACAAAAAACAAAATTTCGCCCGTGTTATAAGAATAGGTGTTTTAGTCGTGTTGTTAAAAATGCATAGAGTGGGAGGTTGCACCCCCTGGAAACGGCCCGATTTGCCAGGTAGTCTGGTGCTTGACTCAATCGCATGCGAGTGCCATGGCGTGAAGGCGGGAGTCTAGGATTTATGCAAATCTATCACGCAACTGGTCTATTCCACACTATACAAACAAAACATTTTCAGCATAAATTTGAGTTCGAAATTTAAACTACTTACCAGCGTTTCCCATTTGAAGATGTTAGCATAAAAACACAGCCAATTTTCCGTGACGTACATCCGCCCCTGCACCAAGATGTCTTTCTGCAAAGCGCATGAGTAATCTAAACAAATGAAGACAAAGAAATAACTCAGTAAAAAGAAAGTAACCAAATACGGGATGAATGAAAAAATCATATGGTTCTCAACATGATTCGAACCTGAGACCTCTGACACACCAGGCAGATGCTCTACCAGCTGAGCTATGAAGCACAGTGGTATACCCCTCAGGTTTTCCCCCAAGACCTCTGACACAATGGGCAGTTGCTCTACCAGCTGAGCTATGAAGCACAGTGGTATACTCCCTCAGGTTTTCCAAAATACCTCTGACACACCGGGCAGATGCTCTACTAGCTGAGCTATGAGGCACAGTGGTATACTCCCTTAGGTTTTCCCCAAGACCTCTGACACACCGGGCAGATGCTCTACTAGTTGAGCTATGAGGCACAGTGGTATACTCCCTCAGGTTTTCCCCAAGACCTCTGACACACCGGGCAGATGCTCTACTAGCTGAGCTATGAGGCACAGTGGTATACTCCCTCAGGTTTTCCCCAAGACCTCTGACACAATGGGCAGATGCTCCACCAGCTGAGCTATGAGGCACAGTGGTATACTCCCTCAGGTTTTCCCCAATACCTCTGACACACCGGGCAGATGCTCTACTAGCTGAGCTATGAGGCACAGTGGTATACTCCCTCAGGTTTTCCCCAATACCTCTGACACACCGGGCAGATGCTCTACTAGCTGAGCTATGAGGCACAGTAGTATACTCCCTCAGGTTTTCCCCAAGACCTCTGACACAATGGGCAGATGCTCCACCAGCTGAGCTATGAGGCACAGTGGTATACCCCTCAGGTTTTCCCCAATACCTCTGACACACCGGGCAGATGCTCTACCAGCTGAGCTATGAGGCACAGTGGTATACTCTCTCAGGTTTTCCCCAAGACCTCTGACACACCGGGCTGATGCTCTACCAGCTGAGCTATGAGGCACAGTGGTGTACTCCCTCAGGTTTTCCTTTAAAACTCAACTTTGCTCAGTTTTCAGATGCATTTTCTTAAAGATATATTTTGACCCAGGGAAAAACAATTTGACCCACCTCCAATGAGCTTTTCGCCAGAGTGAATATCTTTGAAATACTTTCGGAATTCTTCCAACTTTGTCTTGTAAGAAGCTGTCAAAACCTGGCGCAAAAAAGTAGATACAAAGTAATGTAATTGTACAGTATACTTATACAACATATGATATAATTCCTTATTGGTTACGTAACATCTTAGTCTGTCCTTGTTATGCAAGCTACATGTAATATTTGTACACAGAGTTTTTAGAACGACATATTTCATCACTAATTATTGCTTTTCGGTGCTGTTACGCCTTCCATCCACCATTTTGGGTGTCATTTTTTCATGACCCACGTGGCTCGAGTGATTACCGGTCAAAAAGCAAGAAAAGCGCATTGGTTGTATTTACCTTTGTTGCTTAACCTTGCTTTATGTTGTTGCGCCACGGCTGTTGTATCGATAAAAATAAAATGTATTTCTTCAGGCTAAAAATCGCTTGTTTTTACAAGCTGACCACATGCTCAATAATTTAAACATATCGCAACACGCGCGTGCGGCATTTTCGAATGAAAATACGCTGGTGAGTATTTCTTACGCGTGTTCATGTGCATCTATCGGCACGCGCGTGTACGCGCATGACCGGTGACACCCAAACATTCCCGGATGTTCTGCATCACAGAAAGCAATAAATTTGTCACCCTTTTAGGACTTTTGTTCTTCTAGTTTGTTCTTCTATTTTGAAAGATGGAAGCATTTGTCGAAAAATATCCTGGTTGCCAACTGCTTCCTTTGATTGTAACTGAAACCCACTTACGTTATACCAGGGTGACCTGCGAGTTTTCTTCCTATGTTTGGGTGATTTCGAGTCCTTGTTAGCCCCTGTTGAAGTCTTAGACTGTGACGATCTGTCGGCGGGCGAGTTATCGAGGCCTGAGCTGGACTGCTGTTGTTGTGGAGACATTTTCTCTGGAAGGGGCAGGTCCGTGGGGCAGGCGAGGGTGGACTGGCTTGAAGCGGGGGAACTGAGGGGAGATACAATATTGTTTTCTTGAGGAAATCGTGATGCAATCTAGACTTCTCTAAGACTTTGCTGAAACCTTTGTGCTAACCGACGTCAGGCTATTTCATAGACGTTTACAGTAAGCAAGCGAAAATGTGCCTTAACTGCAGAGCCAAACAATGGCCGTTTCCAAGCACGTGCATGCATAAGCAATCTACCTCAAGCATGACTCGTCTGCTACAGTAAGCAAACCTTTTTCGCTAAAGCTTTTTAAAAGCGACTTTATGAAAGCGGGTCCTGCTGATGGAGTGTGGCTGAAGGGGGATTGTTAGAATTAAAAACAATGAACGTTAAAAGCCGTACTAACTTGTTGGCAGCGTCGGGTTCACTCTCGCTGGATACCGGTAGATGCTCCTTAGACGTGCCGGTTGATTCGCTACTTCTAGCATCTGATTTCTGCGTTTTGGGGCTTCTACGTCGGTAATGATAATGAAGACCAACATTCATGTAAGCACACAGACCAAATGACAGGTCAACAACAACTTTGACTAAATATAGAATTGACTCAAATGTGTACCATGGATTTTGAACTCGGAATGAGGCATGGGTAATGATGCTATAAATATATAGCATGTGGCATGGTCGAGTGGCATGGCCAAGGGGCACTGTGGCCGAGTGGTGTAGCGTGCTGAATCCAAGACTTAGGTAAATCCACAGGTCGTGGGTTCGAATCCCGTCCATGGCGCGTGTGCTTTTGGGCAAGGCACTTTGCTATGAATTGCCTCTCTCAACCCAGGTGTATAAATGGGTACCAGCATCATGCTGGGAAGGTAAACAGACTTGCTGTGTGTGAGGAGTGGCGAACCCCCCATAGCAAACTCGAAAGAGTAGTCTGGCCCCCTCGCTAATGAAAGAGAGATGGGCACTCCGGCTTGTAATTACAAGCACGACATTTACCTTACATGTGGCATTATGATACTAATGTGCTTATTAACAATCAATTACACCAACAAAATTGCAATGTATGAAACACAAGAAGTGCCGTTTCACTTCTTAAAATAAGGACACAGACCTATGCATATTGCTAATATAAACAAATATTTTAATAAGCAAAAACACCCACACACACAAAAAGAACAGCAAGCAAACAAACAAACTTTTTTGAAAATACAAGTGCAAAACACAAGGATTAATTACAAAAGATTCTCAACATAAAACAAATATTTAAAGGCACAGGCTCGTCAGCAATGCGAGCGCGCCAAATTTGTGCCACGACATACGCAGCTCCATGCCTTTGCTATGGAGCTGCGTATTTCGTGGCACAAATTTGGCGTGCGCGCATTTCTGACGAGCCTGTGCCTTTAACAGAGTTGGTGACTTCTAACTAATTATGGGATTTGAGACATGACTTGGACTTTATTGAAATGATTGAAGTGATTGAAATGATTAAAATGACATGAGATCTGAAAGAGTTGAAGAGGGTTTTTACAAAGGACTTTCAGCATTTTTTTCTTTTAATGAGATTTCAATGTTGTGTCATTGAAACCTCTTAAACAGTACTACATGTACATGTTAAGTCTTAGATTTTCCATCCTCGATTTCAAGCCTATCCCAGGCCTTGACATTATTTTGAAGCCCAAGACTGCTTAGTTGGCCCCAATGCCCTTTCAAGATATATGCTTTCTGATGCCAACTTGGCCAGCATGCCCTGACATTAACTGAGGCCACCAAGGCCAATGGCCTCATGCCCTACTGAGTTGGCCCCGATGTCCCTTCAAGATGCTTTCTGAGGCCAACTTGGCCAGCATGCCCTGACATTAACTTAGGCCTCCAAGGCCAATGGCCTCATGCCCTGCTGAGTTGACCCCAATGCCCTTTCAAGATATATGCTTTCTGATGCCAACTTGGCCAGCATGCTCTATCTTCTTGTGTACACTAATATTGAAGTCGAGTTTATCACAAGTCCTCATTTAAGCCTTCACAGGTCCACCACAAGTCCCTGGGTCTTAATTCAAGTCACAAGCTATTCAAATGAACTCCAACAAAGGCATTCTTTTGTGCGTGTTCATCCTTTGCTTCTTGTTACTGGACTTGGGACAGACTTGTGCGGGACTTGTCACGGACTTGTGATTTTATCGGCTCTAGACTTGTGATAGACTCGACTACAACCCTGCTACTGACCAGTACACATTCGGAACAAAGTTTATCGCTGTGCTTATAAAAATGTGAAACTTTAACTGAGACTGACAACTCTGTTACTTATAGTTGGAAAACATATCAGAAATGTTCACAGATTTACACATAACTTACACAATATAAATATGACGACGGTAGAAAACTTCCCCTGAAATGGCTTTGTCTAAAGTGTTATAGTTTTTGAGAAATGAGCAAAACAAATATTTTTCGAAAATTCACTTCGCCCAAAACCATTTCGCCATGCATCACTCTGCCCTAAACCACTCCGCCCCAAAAGCCACCTTGCCTCAAAACCACTTCGCCCTTAAACCACTTCGTCCGAATGCCACTTCGCCCCAAAATACTTCGTGCACAGGCCGTAATTCAGGACGAAGTGGTTTGGGGCGAAATAGTTTTGGGGCGAAGTGACCGTAAAGCCTTTTTTGACTGTTTTCTAAAAAGTTAGACGAGTGTACAGAGCTGGTTTTTGCTCAGGTTGGTTTTAATCATGCATATCTTCAATCACACAGGGAGATGAAACTATTTGCAACAGTTTACCAATCGTGTGTTCTGCCTTTGAAATAAAATAGCAACTAAAACAAAAACAACATTATAAAACACACCTTCTGAAAAGGGACTGAAAGCTGGGACTTCTCTTTCTGAAGAACAAAAAACACATTTTTAATAAGGTGTTAACATAAAAAGCCATGCAACAAACTGGGGAAGCATATCATGAACAAGGTAGGCCTGTGCCGATATCAAATTTTACTAACGTGATAAATCATCAAAAATACATGATTGCGATATTTTTTTTTTTGTGTTCAGTGTCCCGTGTTGAAATTTCTGATGAGAGTGGCAAGCAACGGTTTTATTAGAGAAGTTTCGCACCGTCACGAATACCGATACGGATACGTAATGACTTTATGCGCTTCGTGTGATGCGTAACCGTCGTACACATGTTTTCATACGCGTTGACTCCGGTTATCGACCTCCATACGCGTAGCATAAAAACGGATACCAGTTATGCAGATGTTCCCTCCTTATCTGTGATGGATTAATAAGTTGTATGCATTTTGTTTCTTTTTGATGTATAATCCGTGAATATAGATCAAATTTAATGTGTGATTTCCACAAGGAAAATCTGTTGGAAACAAAGCCAAGCGCAGAGCAGATTTAGCAGATATGTACACGTACATGTACATTCACACAGTGCGAAACCCAGTTCAGTGTGCGCATCGACGTGAACGGTTACCGTTGTCATATCCGTATTCGTAACCGTATTCGTCACCTTGCGAAACCTCTCTATTATTAACAGTTAATTCACACATTCAAAGGTCACATCAATTTTAAATGAGCAGTTTGGTTGTTCAATCCTAAAATGTTGATTTCTCCGAAAAACAGAGGATCATATCATCAAAAAAATCAATATTTCATTATTTGATAATTTTGTAGATCAGCACAAGTTTAATACAAGGTGTTCCAAAAAAATTCACAAATTTCAGAGGCAGATTTATTTTGTGAAATTTAGAATACCTACTGAAATGGTTCAAAGATATTCATATTGTAAGTTTTCTCTTTCCTCTAAAACTGATCATTACTTCCTTTTTCTCTTTTTAATTTGTTTTATTATTTTAATTGTTTATGGTTTTATATGTGGTGTTAGTTTGTTTCTCAAAGATGACAGAAATGCAGTTACATGTGTACATTTGTGGAAAGAAATTTTTTTTTTCTGTCCGACATTGCAACTGGCATTTTCGGCAACTAAGAGCAACTCGCGGCAGCTGGAAGCAACTGATCAGTTGCTTAAAAGGGTCGATGTACGCGCACTTGCAACTACTGGCAACTGGAAAAATCACAGTTGCAGCAAGTTGCTCATGTTCTACTTTCTGGCAACTAGTTGTACCCAGTTGCGGTCAGTTGCGTCGATGTACGCATACTTGCAACTAGTTTCTGTTGGTTGCACCGTGAATCTGATCACGTGCATGCACATCGACAGCAACTGCAAGCACAGTTGCAAGGGCAATGCACTCTGCACTTTACCGAGTTGCTGTGTCGAAGTGCGCGCTCTGGAAATGTAGATATAGCTGGATGCTCCCAGTTGCAGAACTAATCAGTCGAGTTGCTTCCAGTTGCAATGTCGATGTACGCTAGGTTTAAGCGTACTTGCAACTAGTTGCTGTCGGTTGCACGCGTGCAGCTGATTGTGTGCGTGCACATCGACAGCAACTGCAAGCAACAGTTGCTTCCAGTTGCAAGGTCAATGTATTCTAGTTGCCGTGTCGCGATGTGCGCGCTCTGGAAATATTAGGCTTATACATGTACGCATTGTCTTTTGACCCACAACCCCAGGTGTACAATTTATGGGTACTGGAAACCAATAGGGGAAACCCAACCAGCTCCTGGAGCCGGTAACTTGCCGATGGCCTGGTATATGAATCCACAATAAAGGGGACCTATTTTGGCAACACAGACCATATTTTCCAAAAAATGTCTGGTCTCAATTAAAAAAAAGAAATAAGTTTCAGTTTTTCTGAAGAGATAACTTAGGCCCAAAAAGGGTTACAAATAGTGTGACAACATGCCTTTCTAAAAACCCTGTGTACAAATTTCTAATATACGCTCGTAACCGGGACGGCCTAGAATGTACTACACAAGCATATATTGGAAATTTGTACACAGGGTTTTTAAAAAATATGGTCTGTGTTGCCAAAATGGCCCATTCACTGTGTACAAATGTATTTAAGCACTAATATCCATGAACCTCGAGGGAGAATGTCCCTTTAATGATCCTCTTTACCCCATGCTACTGAAATTAGCGATCCTTTCGACTGGTGAAATGACTTGCTTTTTTTGTTGGCTGGTATGATAATCAGCTTTAAATATTGAGCAATCGGCTATAAAGCTTCCATTACCAAGGACATGGGTCAGTGATTTTTAGTGCACATCCATTGCCTAGGCAACAGATAAAAAGTGATGTGTTCACTTTGGCTGTCTATGCAGGTCGCTTGTCCTTTATAGCAGGAAACTGCAAGGCCAGTACTATATAATGGATTTTCCTTTCGCTTTTAAAGACCAACTTTATTGTGATGACTCGATTTGTTATGGAAAACCTTTTACTCAAAGTGACTAGAGAAATGGTAATAAATACCCTATGAAGTAATCCCATCCAGGAGGGAATAAATTTGAATAAAATTGAATAAATTTGAATAAATTTGAATAAATTTGAATAAAATGAGTATGTGGCTCTGTGAAATCACTTTATAATGCAACCATTTTCGTTCAGTTTATAATACAAAAGAACTCTTGCCTACATCTGAATAAACTAGTCCTTTGACTGCTATGCTAAAACATGGTTTCTTTTGGAAAATGTATCCCTATATTTTGTAAATTGCCCAAGTCTGGCAACAGGGAAAAAGGCAGTGTCAAGCTGGCACAAAAATATTGTTAGTCAGCGTGTGATTTAGCTTGCTAAGCGCTTTATAACAGAAATTATGACACCAATATGTTCTGTGCTTACAGGTTTTAGGAAATTGGGCTTCAGGGCTTAAGTAACTTGCATAAAATATATCCAGTACCCATGTGATGCTATGTTTACACCAAAGCACGACCAAATTAGGGTCGACTTAGGAGTTGTAAAATTCTGTATTTCTTGGACTCGTGAGTGGTCATGAAACTTTTTTCAAGGGGGCGACCGAGAAAGTTTCCCGACCGTTTTGAACCGTTCCATACGGTCGGGGAACTTGTGCCGAGCGATGGCGATTCCCCCCGTTATTGCGAGTGTTCAGGACTAACTTACGACCTTCTGACAAGTAACATAGGAGTAACTTAAGATCTTGCCGACCAACTCCTGAGGAAATGCCATTTTGACCAATTTTTGTTTGTAAATCACTCTCAAGTCCCTCGGGATTTCGGTGTAAACAGGGTATGAGCAACTGCAAAAATGAGCACAACTACAAATAGGGTATGTTCAGACTACTTTTTTTTTAGCCCCAATCCAATTAGCAGACTCAGCAGGGTTCGCTGGAGTTAAAGTGAGTAGTCCAAAATGGCCTCCCGGTCACACGGTGGTGATAACTCCGGAGCTAAAGTGACAATCTTGGAAATAGCCAGAACTCTTACTCTCACTATTAGAGAAAAAGAAGTAACCAAGAAAATTTGAAAAATCCCAAACAACACTGAGATTCAAACCAGGGACGTTATGATTGCAAGTCGAGCTCTCTTCTAACCAGACCACGAATCTGGTTGCAAACTGATCGCATTCAAAACTCTAAATTCCTTAAAAATAACCAACCCTATAAACCCTAATTCATAAATACCTTGGACAGTTTAAGCATCCCTATTGGCTGAGAGCACGTCACGTGGGCAGTCTTAAATTAGCGATAAAGAATAGTGATAATGCCCGGCTGGCTGTCCCGCGTTTGTGCCCTAGTCAGCGCGTATATGGAATACGCACATGCACAAAGAAACTGCACCCGCCTGAAAGCAAATTGTGCACTTATACCCAGTCGTGTGCGTGCGCGAGCAACACGCCTGCGTTGCGCGTAACGCGCGCGATCTAACAAAAACAACATCACGCACAACTCGCAGTTGTACGAATGCCGTGTTGACACTAGACTGTAGGCATAGGAAAGTGAATGCCTGGCGGCTCGGGCATTATCAGTGCCCAGGACCCCTAGCTGGCTTTAAACGTGTGTTTAAGATTGGCCAAACCTACTTTTAACCCCTAAATGTAACCCTAACCCAAAACCCTAAACTATTATATAGTCTCCTCTCAAAAGGTACAAAACCCCTCGTATTCCCCTCGCAGTGGTGTACAAAAAAATACGTGTCCAGTTTGATTAACTTGGAGCCCTATATTACCTTTTAAAACATTTGGGCACAATCTGGCAAAGGGCACAACATGGCTGCTGCCATCGTATTTTATAATATGCAATTTACCATCCAACAAAAAACAAAATTCACCCTCAAAATGGCCCCAAATACACTAGACATGTGTACAGAGATCACAATGTACAGATCGAGGGTAAAGTTACCAATTTCCCTTCATTCCAAGGTTGGTGTTATTATTATCATATTTCAGATAACCTTTTGTCCATATCATATGTGAACCTTAGTACTTATTCTTAGTCCTAGTAGCTATGTACATGTAGTTCTATCTTTGTAGGCATATCTAGCGTTGTAATGTTGTTCGTGGTGAATTTAATTAAGCATGATGGCAACCAGGGGCCAATTTCATAAAGCTGTTTAGCAAAAACAATTGCTTAATCAAACATTTGTTATCACTAAAAAATGGGTAAAATGGTCAACATGTTACCCGGTATGTCAACTTGTGTTCTTAGCAAGGATAGCAGATATTCTTGTGAAAAACACAAATTGACATGCAATTTTGACTATTAATTGACCCATTTTTATAAAGCAAACAAATGTTTTATTAAGCAAAAATTTATGCTAAACAGCTTTATGAAATTGGCCCCAGATTGCTTAGACCCTACTCTGCCAGATGTCAATAATGTTTAAAAATTATGCAGTCTGATATATTTTTGGAAAAAGCACACAATGATTACAAAAAAAACCCAATGATGAGCCCAAAAAAACAAAAAAAACATAAAAAAGAATCGTACACTACCCCTTAACCGTGAAAAGATGCATAGTATACATTTGCAGTAAACTTACCGCTGTTTCTGTTTGCGCGTGAAATTTATTCGGTGCATTCTGTCCGGCCGTTGTGAGCGTTAACACAACATATCATTCGTCTAAACACTTGTCTCACATTATCCGGCTTCAAACAATGAAACTCGAATGATTTGCTGTTGGTTTTGAGCAGTATGCAATACGTGTCGTCTGCATAGCAACGGCCTTGGCGTACACTATGATCGTCTGAATTCTCATCCTGTTAAATTTACTGGTAAAATAGGAGGGCGACATGGTTGACTAATCAAGCAGGGAGGAACCCAGTACACTGTATGTGCATACATGTATATCAACCTGTCTATTATATCGACGCACGCAGATGACACACATCATATCATGGAAAAAGGGATCCAAGTCCAACAATTGTTTCTAAATGAATCAGAATTTTCTCTTTATTTGTGAGGGTTTAATAGTAGGGCCTAAACCTGGGTGTGGCACCTAGCACTTGATGTGCTGATTGTTGACCTACTAAAGGCTTTGCAGTGGTGTATGTGGGGGAACTTTGTACTATATTATTGCAAGCTATCAACCACATAATAGGGCCATGGTTAAATATTGAAAAGAGAGCAGTGTCACACTCACATGGTCACTGTGTAATGGTCATGGGGTTGGGGAGTGGGGGTGGGGTTGTTGGGGGGTTAGGGGGTGGGGGTGTGTGGGAAAGGGGATGGGAGAGTGGGGGAAAGGGGATGGGGGAGTGGGGGAAGGGGATGGGGGAGTGGGGGAAGGGGATGGGAGAGTGGGGGAATGGGATGGGGGAGTGGGGGGAAGGGGGAGTGGGGGGAAGGGGATGGGGGGATGGAGGGATGGGGGAGTGGGGGGGAGGGGATGGGGGAGGGGAGTGGTGGAAAGGGGAGTGGTGGAAAGGGGATGGGGGAAAGGGGGGGAGTGGGGGAAAGGGGATGGGGGAAAGGGGGCAGGGGATGGGGGGAGTGGGAAATTTCTCCCACGGCATTGATCGTAAATAAACAAGCATTCTAAATTTGTTTGTATCGTGTGTTGCCTCTGAAAACTGAAACGACACGGTTTTACTCACACAAAATCTCCACGATGTTTACGTCGCCATTTTGGATCTAGCGCTGAACCATCTCTCGAGAAGGATTCCACAGATCACAGATCTCGATCAGGATGTGCGCGAAGTGAACGAGTTCACCTTGGATCTGCGCGGATCTGAATCTGGATCCGTCCGAAACAAACACGCCCCAAGCAACTCAACCGATCAGTTGCTGTCGACAGAAACTGATTAGTTCCGCAACTAGCGGCAACTGGGAGCATCCAGCTATATCTACATTTCCAGAGCGCGCACATCGACACAGCAACTCGGTAAAGCGCAGAGTGCATTGACCTTGCAACTGGAAGCAAATGTGCTTGCAGTTGCTGTCGATGTGCGCGCATGTCATCAGATGCACGCGAGCAACTGGCAGCAACTAGTTGCAAGTACACGTACATCGACGCAACTGACCGCAACTGGGTACAACTAGTTGCCAGAAAGTAGAACATGAGCAACTCACAGCAACTGGGATTTGTTCAGTTACCGGTAGTTGCAAGTGCGCGTACATCAACCTTTTTGAGCAACTGATTAGTTGCTTCCAGTTGCCGGAAACACCAGTTGCCACTAGTTGCTTCCAGTTGCAAGGTCGATGTACGCTAGGCTTAAAGCAAAGTTACGCATGTACAGTATAGCAAGGCACATAATCTACCGGCACAGCAGTTTTTGTTAAAATTAATGCAATCATTGCTTTGCGTTTCATTGGATGACACTAAATTAATATTAATAGTGCACACAGTAACTAGAAATGCAAAATTTCTTGCCAAAATTATGCCTCATCTACCGGGTACTTCCCCCCACAAGAGGGGAATGTCATGGCCGGAACCTGCGCAATATGGAAAAGTTATCCCAGTTTCCCTGTAAAACTAAACGGTTCAGTCAAAGCCCAATCCCCTATTTTGTCAATATTTTAAATTCTGATTGTGCTTTATTTTGATTCGTTTGCATAGTGTGTCTGGCGATTGTGTTTTGTTTACGTTTGATATTTTTGTTTTGTTGTCTTTTATTAAGTATTTGGTGTCGTCTGGCGTGTAAGGATTTTCTATGTTACTTGTTATAAAGATTTTAATGTTTTAAATTGTAATTGTCCCTTAGAATTTGGCATCTGGGCCACGAATTGAGGCAAAATGAATGAATGAATGAATGAATAAATGAATGAATGAATGAATGAATGAATTAAATGAATGAATGAGCAGGGTCACTCAGAATTGAGAAAAGTAAAACAATTCTGTTTTTTTAATAAGTTATGAGCAGAGTTAGAATTCAGAATATTTCAAGTACAAGAATGGCTGGTTTTTTTTTTAGTAAGTAAATCTACACAGGAGGTTGTGGGTTCGAGTCCAACCAGAGCACTAAGCTGAGCATGAGGCATGAGCATGCAGAACTGGAAGACTGTCTGAAAAATTACGTTTTTAACGGCATCATGTACATGTATACAGTATGCGTGCATGTGCATGATCGTGCATGTGTCATTTAGGGAATTCGATGTGATTGTTAACAGATGTTTTTTCTTGATGGATGCGACAGTGAACCAACCTCTCCCCACTATACTCACACGTCTTTATCCCGAGTCGTCCCATCGCCCAACTGCTTCATCGTTGGGAAGTCAATGGCCGCCATGTTGTTTCTTTTGTTCTTGTTGCTTTGTCTGACGAAACACAGAACACACAAAACAGAAAGGTTAAATTTTTTATCTTTTGAAGACGAAGTAAAAAGGAACTATCGGTTTCACAGGATATGTTGTGGAATTCAGCAATCTTGCATTCTCAAACGTCCATCACAAATTGATCACAAGACCATGAAATCCCTGCACAAGTCCCTGCAAAAACTCATCAAAATAATACATAAAACTCATGCTAGACATCACATACATGGAATTGCCCATTTTATTAGTACATTTCTGTTATAAATAGCGTTGACACCAAGAAGCATGTTTTATAGTTTCACTTTCACGTGATAAAGTGAATTTCCTGTTGGGAAAATGAAACTTTTGCTGTGTGGTGTCGACACATCACAAGATGATTTACGGGTTCCCTTTTGTATCATATTCCCTTTTATTTTGATAAAGAAAGCAAGCCACAGTCTACTTCTTCTTTTGTACGATCCCCGAAAGGAATCTGGTTGCTGAGATTAGCCGACTTAAATTGTTGCCCTGTAGCCACATACATGTATAGGGGCTGCGTTCGGGCGTGCAGTTCTCACTACTCCGGAGTAATGCACTCGGGTCACATCACGCGAATGGCCATCAGTCAAGATGGCTGTCTTTTGGCCATGACTTTACAAAAAACACTGTTTCACTGCGCACAAGAAAATGAAGAAAATACAGACCGTAAGTCGTGAGAACCTTTGATGCCGTCTGAAACAAACCTTAGTGAGTTGTTGTTTCAGTTATCGAATTGACACGTTGAGCAAATTCACAAAAAATCCCACCCATATTCCACCATCTTCGTACAAATCACATGACACTCGTCAGGAGTAAGAGCACACTCCCCATTTGTTGGGGAGTACCGAGAGCATACTCGCACTGACCCAAGTGTCGTTAATCTTGCCGTTCGCGCGCGTGTTAACACGAGTACACGCCCGAACGCAGCCAGGAGGTTCATCAGTTAGGCCACGAGAGAACAGGAAGTAATGCTCAGTTTTAGAGGTGGGGGAAAACCCCACACACCAATGTGTGGGGAAACCCCACAGAATCAAGCAGGGACCTCAGGAGAACCCAATCCACATACTGACTGGACGGGATTCGAACCACTTTCAATCACTAAACACACTTGAAAATCTTTTGGACCCCTAATTTTGGGCATTACCCCCTACCTTCCCCTTGTGTTTTTATCGACCATGTTGACAATGAAAACAAAAAGGGGAAGTGGAAGGAGCTAAGATAAAATAAAATAAATAACCATCTACAGAAGTAGGAGGAAATACCGGTTTCAATTTTGCCATTTTATTCTTGTTACATTCACATTGGGCTTATATGTTCGTGTAATTACTGAGAACAAAATGTAGGCCTGTAAATTTTGCTTTTCTTTAAAATGCCAGCACATCATGACGCATGGTACACACCGTACCGGCCTACTGTTTACCTGATTTAGTGATGTACATGTAGCAGCATTGACAATACTTTTTTGATGGTCGTTGTGAAAAAAGATAATCAAAATATCCCGTAATTTACTAAAGAAGTGCAAAATTAACAAAAACAGTCAAAAGACAGGTAATACGCTTTACCAGCCGTTGCAACTATGCGCGAGCCTCACGACTTTCGCTCTTCTCCAGCCCGGTATATATATAAATCAACTCCAGGCATAAAGGGGGACACTGGGTCCCGTATTTATGGAATGACCCACATAGGGTATGCCACATACATGTATCTTTGTTATGCACACGTTTGTACCAGTAGTATGTGCACTTTACAAGGTCGCACTTTTATTGGGAAAAGTTAAACACAATAATTCGTAACCACTTAGTTGAAGATGAATAAATTCAGGGTTTTATGTAGGTGAAAGAATCTGACGAGAGCTAGTGAGGCTCCTGAGGCAGATATCCCATTGAAAATGACACTACCCTAAAATGCCTCATATATTTAACCTTTTCAACCTTTATTGTTACTTGTACAAAAATAAAATCGCTGCTTAAAGTTTGCTTTATAGTGACTCGTTCTGCCCAGTGTACAAAGTCCACCAGCTACAAAAGGACCCAGCAAGGTGCAAAAGAAGGCCATGGTCACAAAATATACAAATTGAAACTTCTGACTGTTTAAATGGCCTCTGACATGCTAAACAACTTTCTGCCTAATCCTTGCTTCATATGATGGATTACTTGTTCAGCAAGACATGCTGTTGTTCGTTTGGATGTAAAATCAATAAAATATAGCCTTTTTCAACTTTGAAGATTTCATTGCAATAAGCCACAGACAGAGGGCGCTGTTTGGAGTGCATCATGCAAGGAAGACAGAAGGGAAAAGTTAAGAAAAAACATAATGGACTTCAAGTTCGACTTGTGGCAAATGTAGAAAAAACTCAAACAGTCATGGATTACAAAAGTTCCAGGACGTTTGAGAAAAAGGTGGAATCTTTTGTGCACAGTTGAATGTGATTTTCCTGTGTTTGCCTCTTGTGACATCGTGGCCTTGGTCATGAATATACATATTTTCATTAGCATAAAAACTAAAAACCTTAGTTTTAACCCCCAAAACAAGCTCCAAATAGGATTTGTATGATTGTAATTGAGTATATTGGTTTTATGGCATACATGTAGATGTCATTGATAAAAATGAGGGGCCCTTTACACATACATTGTAATGAAAATCTAATAAACCCTAAAGCCCAAGGTTATAACCATAATACAATGTACATGGTAATACATACATGTACGTTCAACAACTTGGAAAGATTGATGCACAACTTAAAGGGCCCCTTATTTAGGATTTTTATCAATGAAATCTATGCTTTAAAACCACTCTACTCAGTTAAAGTCATAAAAATCCTATTTGGAGCTTGCTTTGGGGTTAAAACAAAGGTTTGTAGTTTTTATGCTAATACGAATATGCATATTCATGACCAAGGTCACTGTGTCACAAGAGGCAAACACAGAAAAATCACATTCAACTGTGCACAAAAGATTCCACTTTTTTCTTAATTTTCCTGAAACTTTTGTAATCCATGGCTGTTTGAGTTTGTTTTACATGTTGCCTGCTGTAAGCCATGACAAAACTCGGGGTAGAAACTGCAGCAATTTGCCACAAGTCCAACTTGAAGTCTTATGTTTTTTCTTAACGTTTCCCTTTTGTCTTCCTTATGTGTTGCACTCAAAACAGCGCCTTCTGTCTGTGATTTATTGCAATGAAATCTTCAAAGTTGAAAAAGGCCACCTTTGATTGATTTTACATCCAAATGAACAATAGTATGTCTTGCTGAACAAGTAATCCGTCATTATGAAGCAAAGCTTAGGCACAAAGTTGTTTAGCATGTAACAGGCCCTCTAAAGGCACAGGCTCGTTAGCATTGCTTGCGCTAAATTCGTGCCACGAAGTACACAGCTCTGTGCCTTTGCTACATGGAGCTGCGTATTTCGTGGCAAGATATTTGGCGCGCGCATTGCTGACGAGCCCCTGCCTTTAACTACCAGTAGTAATACAAAGTTGAATGTGGCAGATATTACCCAGCAGGAGATGAGAGAAAAATCATATGATCCTCATCGGGATTCTGACCCAAGACGTCTGTCCATCACACTACCCGGTACAGACAATCTCCACTCGACAATATGAGAAATCACATTCTTGAAAATACTCGGCTGCATACTGGTCAGGGCTCGAATTTCATGAAAAAATCTGCTAGACCACAGGGTTAGTAGCTCAAATCATTTACTGGACCAACGCTATTTTTACAAGACCAAAGCCACAAGGAATGTGGATTTACTGTTCGTTAGTTTCAAAATGCACCGGACCACTGGTCTAGTACAGTAGAGAAAGCACTAGACCGAGGCTTAAATTACTGGCCTCGGTCCACCGGTCCAGTGGGTATTTCGAGCCCTGCTGGTGTACACGTACGTTTCTCAAGGTAGGGTACCCATGGTACCAGTCAGAATCCATGGATTTAAAAATGCCATAACTGAGGGCGACAGACTAAGTACATGTACATGTACGGTAACAAGTACTGGTACACCTGTATGCACAATCAATTAACTGCCACACAACAGTGCACAGTGTGACAGTATGACATTTGCACATAATTTGCATAATGAATTCCTAAAACAATTTATAGCAAGTTGGCTCACATGTACATGTACCAGTACCCGCACATGCAGCGTTTGGCCTAAACTTTTTCCCCAACTGGCCACCAGGACCAGTTGGCTTAAGTTTTGACTGGCCCGTTGGCGTTTCAAGTGGCCCAGTTCAAATTTCAATTCTGGTTGTTCATTCCACACACAGTCGACCTTTAGTGTTTGCAATCAACACATTTGAGTGAATAAACTAGGAAAGTTTGATAGTCATAAGGTTCTCCCCGGTACAAGTTTGAAAATGTGTGGTGAATTTTTTAATATTTTTACTAACAAAATTTTAAAAAAAATGGGCAGGAAGCATTTATAAATTTGAAACCCTATGCAAAACCTTTATGGAGGCCGACTAAAAAAATATCCTAATATTTGTCAACATTTATCCGCAGTTACATGTAGTACATGTATGATGATTTTTCATTACATTTTCACATGTACAGCATGGGTCTGTTTTAATTCAACTGGACAGCCGGACCATTTGGAGAGGCTTTCTAGCTGGCCCGAGACGAGTTCAACTGTCATTTGGCCAACGGACCAGTGCTAATTCGAACGCTGACATGTACATATACATGTACATGTACCAGGCCAATTTGCGACATTTACAATTTACAGTTGTATTTAACAAGTGCTATGTACCGGTAGATGTACCAGCAAAATATTGAATTAGGGATTAAAAGTGGGTTTGACCGGTCTTAAACATACATTTAAAACCGGAGGTATTTTTTTCATATACATTGAACAAAGATTTTAAGGAAATTACCTCCTGGAATCAACACATACATGTAATGTAATTTTAAGATATACTTCCCACTTGTTGCAAATGTTGCTTTTCTGAAGTTTAAATCACGTTTTCTTCTTCAAAAATTGCCTTCAGTTAGTGCACAAGATAACCATTCACGCACGCGCGCAGCGTCCTCTGTTGTCGCGCTTACGCACAGACCGCTCGCCACGTCATTTTGTGCATTACTTCATACAGTAATTTTATCAATCGGTAAAACTCACAAAAATTGGCCTGTCGTTGCATTCACTTTTTCCCTTCGTCTTGTCGTTTGTACGTTCAAACTGCTAGCTATGCGTCGAATTGTTTGTTTGATCGCGTGCGTTGCGCGTAATGCAGGTATGTTGCGTACGCGCACGCACACGACCGGGTAGACACTACCGGGTAGACACGACCCGACATTTTGCTGTCGGGAGCGTGCAGTTTCTGTGTGCGTGTTCCATACGCTTACTAGGATGCAGGCAGAAACGCGAGCCAGCTAGTTTTAAACACTGGTTATTATCATTCGTTTAAAACCGGTCACGTGATGTGTTCTCAGCCAATGAGGATGCGTAAACTGTCTAAGGTGTTTATGAATTTACATTTACACTTTCTCAAAGAGTGCAAATTTTCCAATAAATTCAATAAACTGGCTTTTAAAATTGAAACTTAATTTTTTCCATACGACAAATAATTGAACCAGTATAATAATGGAAATTAAATATAGTGCACTTAAAACAGATTTTATTTAGCGACCGCTAGAGGCGAAATCTGGGTCCTTCCTCAGAAATGATTATGCCATAACATGCATTCAATTTCACGCACAAAGCAGAAATATGGATTGCATCGAACTCAAATAACATGACACAAAAGGAATATGCTGTCAAATTGATTTCGCTAATGTCATCAATTTAATTTTGACAAGCTGTTAAAATACAGACTGTCACTGCAATAACACATTAGTGTCTGCCATGGAAAATATTCATCATTAGTGAGGCAGGTCCAAAACAGCGAAAATGTTAATTTCACAATCTCGTTTATGCAAAACTTGCATAAACTTTTTGTCACAAATTTAGCTGTTTAGCAAAATAAGCTGTTATAGCCTACTTATTTAACATTCAATAAGGAGCTGTTACTTATTCGACATAAAAATGCACAGAAAAATTTATTTCAAAGGGTCAAATGCCCCACCCTGGGGCATGAAAAACGTGACCACAATTAATACAATGATATGTGCATTACATTAAATTTAAAAACAATTATTTTTTATAATAGGTAATTTTTTTTTTAAAAATCAAATGATTTTAAAAAGCCCAACCTTTAAATTATGCGAGATTTATTTTCCTTCAAATTCCCTTCTCCTTCCACGTCATGAAGAACGTCCCACATCCGTTTGGGGCCTGGTACTAGACTGCCGCGGATCGAACAGGACACCGTGTTTACACCTGATTCACCCCCGCGACAAAGGCGCGTCTGCCCCGATAGCGTTCAAGGTCGTTCCCGCTGACGAGTTCCGAAATCGCCGGGAAATCACGTACAGTTTGCAGCTCGCAAACTTCCGGTACTCCGCCCTTGTTAAGAGCCTGTGAATGTGTGATACTTTGCCGTCACGCTCAATAGAATATGGAGTATTACAGACAACTTTGAACGGTTTAAACCGTGAATTTTGTTGGACTCTGCTCATCAGAAAGTGTGGCCGTTTTCACAACCATTTGCCAACGTACACAGTAGTCGGGCACCTGCCGCAAGAGAATGCAATCACACGGTTTACAGTGCCAACGTTTCTGGGTCACATTCATCCAATTTCATCGCACTTTGACAAGATAAAACAAACATTACATTTCTAAAAACCCTGGGTAATCTGACACTCTTGATAAAAAAAGCACACAAAGTCCACATTAATGCACAGCCATTCGGCAACAGCTTATCAAAATTCCAAAGTCATAAAGTTCACACGAATATTAAAACAAAAGCTTGATTACGACATCTTTTCCAACCTCCATGATTACGACAACTTCGGTAGGAATTGGAAGCCATTTTGGTTCCAAGTAACCGTCTGCGCAGTTCAGCGCCCCCTATCGACAGCGCGCGTATGTGAACTATGTGGATCGCAAACCAGTCTACGTAATCTGTGCTTTGCTTTGTTAGACTGGTTTCCAGTCCACATATTCCAATATGAGGTCTAGGAACCAGTCTATTTTTGTGTCCGCCTTTTTGTACGTGCGGCTTGGTGCGGCGGAAAACAGACCATTTACTCCAACATTCTTCTGATGGCGGATGATTCCGACGAAGAAAAACAAGGAGTGAGCTTTTTTTCACACTTTCTAGAATTTGAATCAAGTCCTTACATATTCTTATAGACACGGTATTAGGTTAAATCACTATTCTTGATTCATGTATCAAATTATATTGCTGCAGAATTGTTTTGGAGGGAAGATAACTTCACATAAACCGTGGATGCGGATGGTCCGCACGGCCGGGCGCGTGTGTGCGCTGTTGCTAGGATTTTGAACACAACTCATCATATAAAATAAATGGCATGGAATGGGTCCCATAGAGTGCATGGTGGCTGGCCAGTGAAATAGCTTGATAACCACCAGCATGACCAGTGTTATTAATAATTCTGTCGATCGCCGCAATGTCACTTCCGGCAGGGCTATAGTCTATAGAGAGTAGGAAAACAACAGTGTGCCCATGGTGACAAGCGCCGAAGGAACAAAGCCGTTGTCTACACAACACGTACACGTATCTTCTTACTTAGCATGAACGAATTTGTTTTCACTCCAGTCACAGTGCTATGCCCGTATACAAAGGAATATGACACCGGGTCACAGAAGTGCCAGGATGTGCGACCGACAGAATAGTAGAGAAACGTTTATTTAAACATTTTTCCAGTATATAGTTGCTAGAAAGTTCCAGTAGGCCTAGTTGCAGAAAGTGGCTAGGGCTAGGCCTTTAAATACAACAACAAAAACCTTCGGCGCCAATTCTCCCTATAATATGATATGATAATGCCCCAGAAAGTGTAAATTTGGTTAAGAAACATGATTTTAGCAATGAGAAAATTATCAAGTTTTTCTTTGAAAATATTAACACTTAGGTTTTTTATGTCATGCTCCATAGGACTTTAAATAAGCCCGCCGCACACCTTTGCGATTTACCGGCACATCGGACACCGGACCATTCGGATCCGGAAAAATCAAACAAGTTTGATTTGCTCCGGTCTATAGCGTACGGTCAGACCGGCCCCAATTGTTTCAGTGCACACCTTTATGGAATGTGGTCCGATGATCCGATTATCCGGTAAATCGCAATGGTGTGCGGTGGGCTTTAGTGCACGGAGTCTCAACTGGCGAATGTGTATGGTAGTTTTTCCCATGATTTTCCAATGCAGCACAAATTTCATCCCGTCTCACATTTTTGTACACAACTTCAAACTTGGTCAGAAACAATGGTCAACTACTAAATTTTTCCAACAATTTCACTATAAACTCACAAATTTTGGCATAAATCTTCATTTTTTTCTGATGCAGACACGACTGGTGAGCAACCAACCCTATGATGAATCGTTAGAAGTTCCTGACGCCGAAGAGGTTGCATCACAGTACACTCCCAGTCCCAGACAGCCTGGTACTCTCCCAGGTATCCCACTGAAAGCATGCATTCACAACCAGCCCTTTCCAATAGACAGCCGAAGTGTGACGTGCGTTGCCATGGCAATTGGCTCTAAACTAACATGGCCGTCGGAAAAAGTACCATTGCAAAAGCACAGGGACGCGGTTCAGTGATTTTTAGTGTAGAGCCAACTACCTATAGGCAACCAACAAAAGATGACGTATTCACTTCGGCAGTCTATAAGGGTCTTTCTATAAATTAGGGGTCCAAAAGTGTGACATTTGGTGTCCCCCGTTACAGCTGATATGTGTTATTTTTCGTACAAAAATCATTCAATTGGATTTTAAACCATTTTTTATGAATTGTACTTTATGTACTCACTCTTTGAGATGGAAAGTATTTAAAGAATGTGTCCTGAATTTACAAAAACGAGATGTAAAATGTAACGGGGGACACCAACATTGGACCCCTAATTTATAGAAAGACCCATAAAGGAGTTTCACATTCCGCTGTCATTTTGAAAAAAATGCCACCATTTTAATACAAAAGCCAGAGGAAATAGAAATTGCATTAGCATTTTGGCTGGCTGAGCAATTATGTTCCCTCAAACCTTCACTATCCTCACAGGTACCCATTTGCTCCTGGGTGGAGAGAGGCAATTCATGGCAAAGTGCCTTGCCCAAGGGCATACACATCATGGTGCAGCCTTAATGTGATGACACGTGACATAACTACATGTAAGTTAATACGTGGTATGCCTTGGCCCTTGATTAACTTACTTAATATATTTTCATTCATTAGGTGGGAGCAGTTTGCATGCAAGGGGCATCCGAGGAAAATCCTCACCAGGTTCGATGGATGATAACAGTGATGATGATTTTGAACAGGGTCCCATGGAAACAAAGGTAAAAGGTTAACCCTCCGCCCCCACCACACCTAACCCCCACCCCACCCCCTTGCTGTTATCTTACCAGAGCTGCAGTCGAGGCTTTCACTAGGCCATCACAAGGCCCTGCAAGTCCTCACAACTCCATGGGTCTCTGTGCTGTAGTCAAGGCTTTTACTAGGCCATCACAAGGCCCTGCAAGTCCTCACAACTCCATGGGTCTCAGGGCTGTAGTCAAGGCTTTTACTAGGCCATCACAAGGCCCTGCAAGTCCTCACAACTCCATGGGTCTCAGTGCTGTAGTCAAGGCTTTCACTAGGCCATCACAAGGCCCTGCAGTCCTCACAACTGAACTCCATGGGTCTCAGTGCTGTAGTCAAGGCTTTCACTAGGCCATCACAAGGCCCTGCAAGTCCTCACAACTCCATGGGTCTCGGTGCTGTAGTCAAGGCTTTCACTAGGCCATCACAATGCCCTGCAAGTCCTCACAACTCCATGGGTCTCAGTGCTGTAGTCAAGGCTTTCACTAGGCCATCACAAGGCCCTGCAAGTCCTCACAACTCCATGGGTCTCAGTGCTGTAGTCAAGGCTTTCACTAGGCCATCACAATGCCCTGCAAGTCCTCACAACTCCATGGGTCTCAGTGCTGTAGTCAAGGCTTTCACTAGGCCATCACAAGGCCCTGCAAGTCCTCACAACTCCATGGGTCTCAGTGCTGTAGTCAAGGCTTTCACTGGGCCATCGCAAGGCCCTGCAAGTCCTCACAACTCCATGGGTCTCAGTGCTGTAGTCAAGGCTTTCACTGGGCCATCACAAGGCCCTGCAAGTCCTCACAACTCCATGGGTCTCAGTGCTGTAGTCAAGGCTTTCACTAGGCCATCACAAGGCCCTGCAAGTCCTCACAACTCCATGGGTCTCAGTGCCGTAGTCGAGGCTTTCACATGGGTTCATGGGTCTCAGTCAGGCAACGAAATGTTCAAATAAGTATGAAAACAATAGTTGTGTCTGCAAATATGGATTGCATGAATGCAACGCTACGCAATGTATACATAAGCGGGCAAAAAATGTCATCCACGTGTAGTGTACTCTGTGTTTTCTCTGTGTAAAATGCCATGCCATGTCATGCATTGCAACATCCCCTTGCCATTTTGTTTTTTTATCTCATAATTTCACTGACGTTTCCACCCATTTTTGTTTGTGTATTTTTGTTTACCCTTCCCTTACACTTAGGAGTTGGATGACACAACAGAGGTAAACATTATTCTAATAAAATTGCACCAAAATGCTTTACACAGACCACACTTTGGGTTCTAACTGGCAAATCTGTAAATTGTTTTTGCATGTAGACCACACATAAAAGTTTGCTAAGAAATTGACTTTCACTTTGCAAAATGCACATATCTTGCTTTGTGAGTGGTATTTTTGACGCTTTATAGATATTCAAGATATACCGTAGATTTTTCAGCTGTTTCTTTTGTGCCTGAATTTATGCAGTCATTATGACATGCATGCTTAAATTTGGTTTGAAACCTAATTTTTTGCTGGCTACACATCGTAAAATCCTCAAGATTATTATTATTATTATTATTTCTTTCTGGTATTCATACCAAGGATTCCTCAATAGTGCTCATTGCACTGTCACTCGCAAGCGTGAGGAAACCCATGAAGAATTCTAATTAGAATTAGAAATGGCCAGAGACACCGGGGATGATCCCCCTTGCTCTTTACGAAAGAATGCTCTGGGATCTTTAGAGTGCGTTTCCATTCAACCTAACACACTGGACCAACGGCTTTACATCCCTTCCGAAGGATGGAGCAAGTGTGGTTGAGTGCCTTGCTCAAGGGCACAGGTACCATAGCCGTGGGGAGGTTCGAACCTGCAACCCCAAGTTTTCACCTATGATTGCGAGTCAATGACCTAAACCGCTCGGCCACGGTACCCCAGATGGAGTGTATTGGAGGATGCAGTTACTCCACATGGACTGTAGTACCTTAACCCTTGCTCTCTGAGGGTAGTTCAATGCAGGCCAGCCACACACTCTAAAATCCTCCAGCTGGAGTGTATTGGAGGATGCAGTTACTCCACAGTGGACTGTAGTACCTTAACCCTTGCTCTCTGAGGGTAGTTCAATGCAGGCCAGCCACACACTCTAAAATCCTCCAGCTGTAGTGTATTGGAGGATGCAGTTACTCCACAGTGGACTGTAGTACCTTAACCCTTGCTCTCTGAGGGTAGTTCAATGCAGGCTAGCCACACACTCTAAAATCCTCCAGCTGGAGTGTATTGGAGGATGCAGTTACTCCACAGTGGACTGTAGTACCTTAACCCTTGCTCTCTGAGGGTAGTTCAATGCAGGCCAGCCACACACTCCAAAATCCTCCAGCTGGAGTGTATTCGAGGATGCAGTTACTCCACAGTGGACTGTAGTACCTTAACCCTTGCTCTCTGAGGGTAGTTCAATGCAGGCCGGCCACACACTTCAAAATCCTCCAGCTGGAGTGTATTGGAGGATGCAGTTACTCCACAGTGGACTGTAGTACCTTAACCCTTGCTCTCTGAGGGTAGTTCAATGCAGGCCAGCCACACACTCCAAAATCCTCCAGCTGGAGTGTATTGGAGGATGCAGTTACTCCACAGTGGACTGTAGTACCTTGACCCTTGCTCTCTGAGGGTAGTTGAGTGTTTCTGTCCTTTATTGCAGCCCATTTCCCAAGCACCTCCGCAGCGATTAGCGGCCGTGAGGCAGCAGGCGATTTCTGAAGATGACGATGATGACGACGACGATGAGGACGACGGCAGTGATTCATCGGAGGATGACGAAGAGGAAGATGGAAGGAATATGGCACTGGAGGGGTAGGTACCACGCCCTGGCCACACCCCTGGACATGAACCCAGACACGCCCCTGGACATTCCCCTGGACACGTCCCTTTAAACCGGGACGGACACTTGTCACATTTTAGGCCGTCCCGGTTACGAGCCTATATTGGAAATTTGTACACAGGGTTTTAGAATGTTGTCACACTATTTGTAACCCTTTTTGGGCCCAATTTATCTCTTCAGAACAACTGAAACATATTTCTTTTATTTTGAGACCAGACAAACGTATTTTCTGGAAAATATGGTCTGTGTTGCCAAAATGCCCCCTTTACCGTGGAAAGACCAACATTGTATTTATTCAGTATTTATTTTGTGCAGTACAGTGAATAAGCAAACAATGGATGAGAGGAAAGATAATATGGTCCTCATTGAGATTCCAACCCAAGACCTTTGACAAACCGGGCAGATGCTCCACCCACAGAGCTATGAAGTATACAATGGTTTACCTTGAGAATCCAACTTTTCTCAGTGTTGTGGTTGATTTCTGTATTTTTTTTTACGAATAAACCCAAGATTTGGGTCTAAATCGAATCCAAGTCACACAACGAAATATTATAAATTAACAAAATATTGAAATATAAAGATTAACATTCACATAAACAGATGTACAACAATAAAGTTAATGAAAATAACGATGCACCCTGGTACAGAATATTTTGCTGCCGCCTTTATAAGGCACCCCAACAATGCTCTCTGGTATAGAATTCCAGACATGGATTGCCGTCGGAAGAAATGAACGGTCATATTGATGAAGGCTCTATTTATGTGTGGAAGAACTCTTGCCACCAAGCAACTTCACTGCATGTTGACCGTAGTTGGAGCTGGCTCTTGTCCGGCGGACAGGTGCATATGGTTGGGGCATCAGTTGTTCAGAAGGGGAGAAGCGTATTCTGCTGCCATTCTGTACATAAGCCCCATACTGGCAACAGTGCGACGATGGCATAGAGACTGTAAGGGTTGAGCTGGCTTAATGATCTTGCTAGCCCTAGTTTGAATGTTGTCAAGTTGTGGCAGTATTAATTGCGGAGCACCAAGCATTTTATATATTTGTTTTATATATTTGTTTTATCAGAGCGTACGATCCAGCAGAGTATGAGAATCTACCAGTCAGCTCGGATATCAAGGAGTTGTTCCAATACATCACACGCTACACGCCGCAGACCATTGAACTAGAACACAAACTGAAGCCGTTCATTCCAGACTATATCCCTGCTGTGGGCGATATCGATGCATTTATCAAGGTATGGTTGCGCAATGGGAGTCGTGGGAGGGGTGTGGGGGAGGAACTGGGGGCGCCATGGGACAGGTGGGGAGCACATCTTGAACTTAAGTAGGACCAGGGCTCAACATTATTTGGAACTCAGAGCTAAATAGCTTCCAGCAACTCCATAAACATGCAAAGCACATGGCCTATCTTTTACAGGAGCTGTGGCCAATTTCGTAAATCTGTTTGAAGAAGAAAAATTTGCTTAATACAACATTTATTTGCTTTGGAAAAAAAAAGGTTTAGCTAATAGCAGCAAAAATTGTATGTCAAACTGTGTAGCAGATAATCAGTCAATTGTAATACACATCACTATTTAAAGGCAGTATACGTGATTGGTATCTCGAAGAATCAGAAATGTTCACAGATTTACACATAACTTACACAATATAAGCATGATGATGACGACAGAAAACTTCCCCTGAAACGGTTTTGTCTGGAGTGCTATAGTCTTTGAGAAATGAGCAAAACAATTTTTTTTATGCTCGCGACACGTAAATTCAGTTCACCCTAAAACCATTTCGCCCTGGACCACTTCGAAGAAAACAGTCAAAATTGGGGTTTGCAGTCATTTCGCCCCAAAACCATTTCGCCCTGAACCACTTCGCCAGAACCACGGCCTGTGCACGAAGTTGTTTTGGTGTGAAGTGGATTTTGGACGAAGTGGTTTGGGAGCGAAATGGCACTTGGGCGAAGTGGTTCAGGGCGAAATGGTTTTGGGGCGAAATGACTGCAAACCCCAATTTTGACTGTTTTCTCAAAGGTTAGATGAAGTACGGAGCTGGTTTTTGCTAAGGTTGGTTTTAATCATGCATATCTTCAATCACACAGGGGGATAAAACTATTTGTAACAGTTTACCAATCATGTATACTATCTTTAAACAGCTTTATAAAATTGGCCCCATGTACTGCAACTAAGACCTCCATGGGAGGTGCTTTCGACTCTGTACTCTTGACTTTGACTCTGTACTCTTGACTTTGACTCTGACCCTGTACATGTGTAACTCAAAGAGTTGTAACACGCTTTCCATCGTACAGATTCCACGGCCAGACAGCCAGCCCGACACCCTCGGCCTAACGGTCCTTGATGAGCCCTGTGCCAAGCAGTCTGATCCCACAGTCCTGGACCTAACACTGCGAGCCATCTCTAAACAGACTACCACTAAGGCAGTGCAAGTCCGCAGCATTGAGGAGGCTAGTAAGAACACTAAGCTTATTGGTAACTGGGTTGAGAGTATTGGAAATCTACACCGGTCTAAACCGCCACCGACGGTCCACTACACAAAGTAAGTTGAGTTGCGTCTGTATTGGTCTTGTTTTGAGAAAACTTAAAAGCCCAGACTCATCAGCAATTCGTGCCACGAAATACGCAGCTCCATGCCTTTGCTACACGGAGTTGCGTATTTCGTATCACGAATTGCTGACGAGACTGTGCCTTTAACTCCTTTACTACTTAAAACTCTTCGACTACATCTGATACCAAATGTCCTAATGTCGTTGGAGTTACACTCGGTTCACAAAAAAATCGGCGACTCATTTGATACCGACTGGCATAGCTCAGACTCAACTTGGTAGTAAAAAGCCAATTGCCGAACAATCTGTGTTATCGTAACATCGACCTGAAAGTGGCCTTATGGACAGTTTAATCTTTTGGTAGTGGGAGACTTGCGTACACAATGAATAGAATTAAAGGCACAGGCTCGTCAGCAATGCGAGCACGCCAAATTCGTGCCACGAAATACGCAGCTCCATAGCAAAGGCATAGAGCTGCATATTTCGTGGCATGAATTTGGCGCACGCGCATTGCTGACGAGCCTGTGCCTTGAAAGCTAGGACTTAGAAAATGTTTTAACAATATTTTATTGTATACAGAATTAGCTGGGCACAGCTGGTCTCTCAACTTGCAGGTTTGAGATAAAGTTGGAGTTTTTAGTAAGTCAAAAAGATTATGGGGTACTGTGGTCGAGTGGTTTGGGTTATTGACTCGCAATCATAGGTGAAAACTTGGGGTTGCGGGTTCAAACCTCCCCCCGGCTGCGGTACCTGTGCTCTTGGGCAAGGCACTCAACCACACTTGCTCCAACCTTCGGAAAGGGATGTAAAGCCGTTGGTCCAGTGTGTTAGGTAACGGTAACTCACTTTAAAGATCCCAGAGCATTCTTTCGTGAAGAGCAAGGGGATTCCCCGGTGTCTCTGGCCATTTCTAATTTATCATGGGTTTCCTCACGCTTGCGAGTGACAGTGCAATGGGCGCTTTTGAGGAATCCTTGGTATGAATACCAGAAATAAATCATAATAAGATCTCAGCCCAAATCACTCATGTATTGGGCAATTTTCCCCCCAACAGGACGATGCCAGATATCGAGTCGTTAATGCAAGAATGGCCACCTGAATTTGAAGAGCTACTGAAGCGCGTCGGCCTGCCGACAGCCGACACTGCCTGCGATTTGGACCAGTACGTGGACATGGTGTGTTCTATCCTAGACATACCAATCTACCAGAGTAGAGTACAAGCCCTTCATGTGATCTTCACTCTCTACTCAGAGTTCAAGAATTCTCAGGTAAAATTATAATTTGGTTGGAAAAATTAAAACTTCTGCTAGCGAGCCATTTGTGACATCATCCATGAATTGCATGTCCTACATTACGTAACTGGTGCGTTACAAACTCTCCCAGTGGAAATTTGGACCCAATCAGAACCCTCGATGCAAAACCCTTTAGTGGCCACATGTGGTCAGTTATCTGACCGTGTGATAGCTGTTTTCTGATTGGCTGCTTAAAGGCAGTATACATCATTGGTAATCTCGAAAATCAGAAATGTTCACAGATTTACGCCTTACTTACACAATATAAACATGATGACGGTAGAAAAATTCCCCTGAAATGGTTTTGTCTGAAGTGCTATAGTCTTCGTATTATGAAAAGAACATTCAATTCGCCCCAAAACACTTCGTCCAAACACTACATCGCCCAAATGCCACTTTATGCAAAGGCCGTGGTTCAGGGGCGAAATGACTGCAAACCCTTTTTTGACTGTTTTCTCAAAAGTTAGACGAAGTACGGAGCTGGTTTTGTGCTCAGGTTGGTTTTAATCATGCATATCTTCAATCACACGGGGGGATAAAACTATTTGTTACAGTTTACCAATCATGTATACTATCTTTAAGCTGGCATAAATAAGGTGTTCAGTTTATCACATAGCTGCCAGTGGTTCACATTGCATAACAGAAGCCTTTTTTAATGTAGCCTTAACGTTTGTAGTCTAGTGGGCCTGAAGCCGTGCTCATGATTGAGAGGTTATAGGTTCGAGCCCCACTAGAGCCTTGTCAAGGTACTTTTGCTTCATCAACCTAAAAGATATTTGTGGAACTTTTAGGCGGAATGTCACAATCTAAGTACAGAGAGCGGTCGGGTTGGCGTCGCGGTTGTTTCCTTGCTTTTCACCTCTGGTGTACCGGGTTCGAATCCCTGGTGTGTATGTGGATTGGTTTGCAGTCCCTACTTGACCGCATGGGTTTTCCTCCCACTTCTAAAACTGCAACTCCTTCGTCGTCATCTCAAGTTGATAAAAAAGTACAGTTAAAGGCATAAAGGCCTTAGTTGCCGTCTTGCCGAAGATGCCATAAAATTAACAACTAAGATCTATAGGTTGTGTGCTGCAGCCACCTAGATGAAGTGAGATAATTCTGATGATTTTGTTTTTATCGTTTTCTCAGCATTTCAAGAGCCTTGCAGAAGAGAACAAGCTGGACAATAACCTGAAACATCGCGGTGGAGGCACGGATGAAGATGATGATCCGTCAGGAACTGCAGGAGAAGATGCAGATAGGCTCGTTTTCTGAAATCAAACTAGTGTGTTTTGTGTGTAGATTGTTTAGTTTGTATCAAGACAATTCTGGCTACTATAGACCTTTATCACGGTGCATCCATCTTTGTCTTGTTCCCCACTGCATGCATAGTACATACGTGTACGTTTGGGCGATAGCGCGTGCAGTCTTCCGTTGTTTTGAGAGAATCACTGTCCGCGCTGCGCGCTTTCTTGATCGCACCGCGCGCATGTCATTGTGATGCACACAATGAACATTTTCAACACGGGGCCAAACTATTTTATTTCGGCAAGCCTCGCTTTGGTTACATTCATTTTAATAGGGGAAAAGGGAAGATGGCCGCACCGTGATAAAGGTCTATTGGGCTTGTGCAAACTGTCATTTGGGGAGTCAAAATTAAGGCATCTCATTGGTGTGCTGTGCGTCCACGTTTTTAAATGCGCAACACACGCTTAATGCATTGTGACGTGGTTTCATTTGATTCCCAATACAACGCAGAAGACGTACGTGTGCATGAGCTAAATGGATGATGGTTTTCTTTGACAAGACCGTAACAGAAATTTGCCTTCTATTATTATATAATCGAGTCCATATTTCCCCTTTGCCAGCATTTATTTCTAAAAACCACATAGATCATTGAGCTACAACTGATATATTGACATATTGACCCCTTGCGAGTCAAATAATGCAGTGTCATAGCGATGTGTGTGCGCGCCACTAGCGGGCATAATGCGGTTTATTTTACCAATGGGAACCTTAGTACAGGGCATTACGCATGTAAGAGAGACAACGCGCATGCACATCGCTTCAACAATGATGCGACATTATTAAACCCCTAAAACGACGTAGTAAGCACAAGCCTAATATGTGTAGTAAACTCTCGATATAATGTCCAGTCCACTTATATAATTATAAAGCTCTTTTTAAGTCCTGGTTGTATACTTTACTTATTGTGTTTTCTGGATATAAGGCTGGTATTAGTGTGGTCCCTTGAAGAGCTTTTACTGTACTATAGACTGTTTTCCATTGAACAGAAGTAAATTGCTTGTAGCATGGTCTCTGAACTACATGTATAAATCCTAAATAGACCTCAGCAATTTCATTAAGCTGTGAACTTTATTCTTAAAAATCACTTGTTTTTAATACAGTTAAGCAAGTTGGACAAAACTATCATTAGCACTTTATAGAAGATACTTTCTCTGAGATTTTTGTGCATATGAATTAGTCACACTGAACTATGGAATGTAATTTGCTAATAAGCAGTTAGTACAACATTCAGCTTATAACGAAAAATACTTAGAATTAGTCTTTTGTTCATCATTTCTGTTACAAGGTAAATCTTAGAGTTCTTATTAATGCATAGTTCCGACCTGTCAATCAACCAATCACAGCAGAGATCACCCACATAGGTCAAAGTGCAATGTTTGCAACAACATCATGCGATGTTCCGGGTGAATTTTTAGGTTCTACGTATGTCATGATATGACATCCCTGTATTACTGGCCCTTTACTCGGTGTGTTCTACGATAACTGTCGACCCTGAATACCTTTGAGTTTTCTCCAATGAATCTGTGCTTTCCGTTGAAAGTCCCATTGCTTTGACAATAGCGTGTGAGCCATAGCAACAAGGAACTATGCATAGCAAGGTTCAACTATCTCTCTTAAAAATTAATCACCTTGAAACAACTATTTAGAGTGTACATGTGTACAAAGAAATTAAAAATAGTTTTGTGAGCACTTAAACAATTCTAGTTTGTTTTTCATTTCGGATGTTGCAAAGAAATGGCAAGCAGATATCTAAATCAGATAAATATTGCTTTATATCGACAAATTATTTAACTGTCATTAATTACATGTAACGAAGGTTGAAGAATGCGAGATTGCAGATATTTAAAAAAGTCATACAAATACTGTAAGTTCATAAAATTACAATTAAGTACCATATAATATGCTGATGAAAGCCTTCATGATTGTAATTGGGGAATAAGAGTGTGTTTGGCCAGTCTTAAACAGACTGAGACTGGTCAAATTCCCTTTTATTCCCATTTATAAATACCTCTTTTGTGTAATTCAGTAAAACTCGATTTCTTTGGCAATAAATGTTGCAGTTTGGCCATTTTGCGGAGTATTTCCTTCATGTGTTGACTAGCCGGTCTTTATTGTCCGTTTAAGACTGGCCACGTGACGTGCTCTCAGCAAATAGGGATGCGTAAACTGTCTAAGGTATTTGAAAGGCACTACGCAAATGCTCTTATTATAATGAGTAAAAAGAAAAGACGCGATAAATACATGTAGCATAAAAATGGACCGACTTGTCAGTGTATCGTATACTGGTACTACACACAATTTGGCTTGAAAAATCAGGTCCCTATAGATCGAATAGCCGCCATTTCGTGGGGAAGTTTCTTTGTTCCTTGAGGACATGCATGGTTGCACATATTGTGCTTCCATTGTTGAATGGTTTCCAAATGTAACAAAAGGTGCCCCACGAAATGGCGGCTATTCGATACGGTTTATAAAAAACGTTTTAATCCCATTCAAGCGATAGTGTACAAGGCGATGATTAAAAACATTTTACATGTTTTTATATGCAAAAATATATGATTTTAAAAACATTTCACATGGTCTATACATGTACGGCACTGCATAATTTGGACAAGAAATTTGCATAGCAGTTTTGCTGTGCTCTATAAATATTAATGCAGTAGTTACATGTATTCTAACTTTAGTACTATTCATTGAGAGAATGCAGAGCAAAGAGTCCATTATGAGTAAAATATGCCCTGTACGGTACAAGTACATAACTTTACAACCAAAACTGTAAAATTTACATTCAAATGCTGTACAAGTACTAACAATTTAAATTATTTACATGCATGTACCATAGATATTTGTTGTTATAAAAACAGTTGTGTAAAAATATTTGTTAATATTTATTAATATTGCAAGTATTTGATACACAACGCAGGGCTGGAAATTCATGGAGGCTATTGCCTTAGTTGCCCCTAGTCTTGGCCTTAGTGCCTTCTTGCAATCCTCCCCTAAAACTTTTTCATTTTCCAATGGAAGTGCCCTTTTTAAACTCCATATGACTCTTCCAAAAACACAAATGGCAGTGCCCTTTTAGCGACAAATTTCCTGCCCTGCACGCTGCATATCTTATATTTTTTGCAAATTATATTTAGTCAAGCTGCTTATTTCATAAATACAAGCATAGAAAACAAACATTTGATTAACCACAGCAAGTCTTAAGTGCATGAAATACAATACAATCACTCACATCAGGGTTACTTCCAACTGGCTAATTTCAAGTAACAGTTAAATTTAGCCAAAATGTTCCATGTGATATCATTCAAAGGACACACTGGCTTTGTTGGGCTATTGATACTAAAATAGACCTATACATGATACTAAAGGTCTTTCAGGAATAAACCAAATTCTAAAAAGAAACCACTAAATTTTGCCGTTTTTGAGCATTTTTCAAAAAATCAAGGTTACATGATTTCTGGTTATGATAAATCCCAAATTCTTGCGAGTTAGTTTTATTTCCAGCCGTATAAACGTTCAGTACTGCACCAAATTTAGCCCTGATTATTTCAAAATATGCACGAAGCAAAAGCTGCCAGGAAAAGGGCGAATAATTTGCGCTTTGATCCAACACTGGGGCATGTCTGGAGAGATTGGAGAAAGAAATGTAGTGTTTGTGGTAACCAGGAATTCTTTGCATTGAGCAAGAAATGTTTACTGTGGATAAGGCATCAGGGAATTTTCCATGAGTCATGAAATGTTTTCACTGGTCCATCGGAGCGTCTGACAAATCTAGTGGTCCTTCTGATTTTTTACTGGTCTCAGACCACAGGGCCAGTGTTAATTTTGACCCCTGCATCTTAAGATGTTGTCTTACCGGTACATTGTAGTACTACGGCTTAGGAGTTATACAGTGTATTGAATAAAATACCTCTTCAAGAGTAAATGTACATGTTGTACAATACCATGAGTACAATTGCGAGTGCGAGTGCGAGTACATGTACATGTACTACATGTACTTTGCTGCCTTTTATCTTTTCAAGGAACTCCTTCCAACAGTACCAGTTACACTCGATGATCATGGAAGTGAGAGCTCGTGGGTGACGGGTCTCCGACTTACGAGTCCCAACCAAAGCTTTCTTATAGTCGTGTTTGCTCGAGCTGCTCCAGACATTGTAGATGGGTGTCGGGAACGGGGTGCAAGTGGACAAAACGTAGCTACACAGAAGCCTACAAATTCGGCCATTCCCGTCCCCAAAGGGATGCAGATCCAACATTTCAAACACGAAATAACCGCAAGCCTTGAACAAGTCACCAAGTTTCTTAACCTTACATTCCTGGGAATCGTCTTCGAGAGGCTGGGTGTGCATATAAAGGTCGTTGAACCTATCTATAATAGTGATAACAGCTTGGCACATTTCTTCAAAATGTTCAAATACAGGATATTCGTGGTCCTCGCCCATAAAACTAGTCACCCGAGGGTTATTGCTGTACTGTCCTGCTTTAGTGCAGCCCAATTTCACAGGGATTCCCTTCAGGACTTTTTTGTGGGCTTCTTGGAGCATTGAGTCCACTATGAAGCCATGATTCTCGGCTTTCTTTTCCTCTTTCTTAAAGCTCTGGAGGAACTTGTAGGCATGTTTTAAGTTCATCGTTTCGTGCTGCTCCTGTGTCAATACTGCATCTTGTTCCTCTTCCAAGCATTTCTCCACTTCTTCGAGTGTCCCACATCCCAGCTCCTCCTCACGGCCGCAATGAAAAACAAAATCGTTCAGAAAGGACTTCTTGGTCGTTTTGACATTTTGGTTTTCCTTCGTAGAATTCCACTCTTCTTGGAAGCGTACAATGTCTGAAATCATTTCTGAAACTGGCGGAATTTTTTCATTTTTTCTCCGCCATTCAGGATGCTCAACCAAATCAAACTTTATAAGATCACTAACTATCGATGATGTAGCCATTGTGAGTTTTTCCATGCGTTCATTCGTCATAGTAGCAATCCCTGGGCTGAAAGACAAAACAAATTGAAGAAATAATTCCACATTCCGCCATTGCCTGCGACCATAGGCCTAGGTCTACATGTATATGCACAAAACATGAAAACCTACGCTATGCTGGCCCATGGGTATGATGGGACGGCTAAGCCTAAGACAAACGAATCTTGAAAATATGTAGGCCCTATCCTAGCTAATGTTACCTTAGCCCTAACTTTATCATGTGGTTATTTCGTATAGGGCTAATGATAACAGTCAACATGAACACGATATTTCAAAAAATTCAAATAAAAATGTCATTTTCTCCCTGCGACACACTAATTCTCCCTGGGACTCACCCAAACCTTGTCAGGCATAACCACTATGCTGTGCAGGTCCTTGAGGGAAATAACCAGCCACGATGAAGATTCAGCCTACAATTGCAGCGAAAAAAGGTTGACGGCTCATTGCTCTACAGTGCACAGACTGGTGTGCACACTTATCTGCACCCGCACCGCGTATGTCCGAGTCCGGTCGGGTGTGTGCTTCAGTCGGTTGGTCGGACATACGTTGTGCGGGTGCGGATAAGTGTGCGAACCAGTCTGTGCACAAAGCAACATTTGGGCGAGTCCCAGGGGGAATTAGTGTGTCACGGGGAGAAAATTGCACATTTTGATTTGAATTTTTTTGAGATATCGTATTCATGTTGACTGTTTAATCATTAGCCCTATACGAAATAAGCACATGATAAAGTTAGGGCTAAGCCATGTAAGCATTAGCCCTATCCCCTAAAAAGTTACTTTATTAAAAATATTAGGCGCTCAACCGGAGAAGTCAACTCAACCGTTGTCCAACTCGACCGTCGTGCTTTCTTAAACGGGAAAAGTCAATCTTATTTTGCGCAAGTCAAAATTTTTGCAAAGTCGGTACGCGAAAATCGGTACGCGAAACAGTCGAGTTGGTACAGTTGTTTGGCCAGTTCCGAACCGGGTTTCATATCGTCGTTGATTGCGATCTGGAGGAGACTATTCTGAAAAAAACTCTGACCCTACGAAGTGTAGCAACTTTCGCTGATTTTAAGCATACCGACATTTGGTGCAAAGCCGCTCGTAAATTGGGTAAATTTGCCAACGGAACATCGGAAGTCAGTTGGCTACTTTCGAACCGATTTGCTAGTTCCGAATAGGGCGCCCTCTCTGCCCAGACTACATGGAGATTTTTTCGCCCAACTTCATAGATAGGCCTACTAGTACTAGATGTGAGCAAAAGCTGCACTATGAAGTGCTTAAAATGGGGGAAAAGAGGGCACCACCTACACCTGAAAACTTACTTTCACCTACTTTTAAAAATCAAAAGCAGGTGAAAATGGAAATTTTATCTGCTTGAAAGCACAATTTTTCCCTTTAATTCATCATTGTTGGATTAATTTGTTTGAAAACCAATTTTGTTTCCCCCGAGGTCCAGCTCCAGAATTAAGCCTCGTCTTGTTCCGAGTGATACATGTAGCCATAGAGCCTTGCTCTATGATGTAGCCTAGTACAAAACAGAATACTTGCAGGGTTTTAAAGAACTGTTTAACGAAAAACAAACAAAAAGTGTTATTGCAAATGTAAGAGATGTTTAAGCATCTTAGCAAGTTTTAATACCAAACATTTGAAAAAGAGCACCATTTTTATACAACAAACACGAAACAATGTATATATGTTTGTCTTGTTTTCATTCATAAAATGTTACTTTTATTAGCAAAACCTTTAGATAACCCCGTAGATAACGCACTTGTTAAATTACCAAGTATCAATCAACAACAACAAATTGTATACATTATATAGTGGATTTTCATGTTATTTATATTTATATATAAATATTATATTTTGGATGAAATATTATAACCTGAAATATTATGTAAGATGTTCATAATTGACTGATCATCATGGAAAATATAATTGTGCATATTTGTTATGAAAAAGTGGGATCCCTTAAATTCAACAATAAATAGAGAAGGCATATATGTAGACCATATCGAATAGCCGCATGGCAACTTTTGCTATTTACATTGCTTTATGTAAGCACAAATTGTACTAACCATGCATGTGTTCTCAAGGGGAAAAATTGCCAGCCTACATCATGGTGGCAGCTATTTCATATGGTCTGTACATGTTTACAGACATGTAGATCCCTTTGTATATTTGCAATCACAAGGTTTTGAAATTATTTCAGATCATCAAACGAAAAAAACAAATGCAAAGAATATCCAGTATTCGTTTTGAAATTAAAAAAATGTGCACTACATGTATGTACATAGGTCAAATAAAACAAATCATGTAACTATTATAGAAAAGGTTGTCTAAAGTTGAAACTGTAAAAAGGCTGCTTTCTATTTAAACTAAAATTAACCTTTGCAAGTCAAGATCTTGTTAGCATAAAACTGGCCCCTGAAGTTAAGCAGAGTTTTGTGTTGACGATTTTTGTTAATTCTGTTGCAAATGGCTCACGGTTCGAGTTAATAGGGGTTCAGTGTGTTAAGCAAATTTGAGCCATTAAAATTAATTGAAGCTTGACACATTTTTCACAAAAAGCATGTAATTTTTAAATTATGTAACCAACTGCTTGGCATTACAAATAGAGTTTAACATGAAAATACATGTAAATAAAATAAAAGAATCCTAAATGTATAAAAACTTACTAGATGTCAATATAAATGGCTTCTTTTTATTGTGTTCCAATTCAAAAATTATACAGAGCAGAATTTTGTCTTCAAGATTTTATTGATCATTGAAAGATTTTTTTTATCATTTACAACTTTGCATTAACAGGAGTTGTGAGCAAATTTGAGCCATCAAACTTGACTGAACCTTGTCTTTTTCACAAAAAATGAAAGGGGAAAGATTTTACTCATAAAAGTCCTGCAAGTTTTACTCTAAAAACAAAAATGTTAATTAAAATTAGAGTTTCCCATCACAATTAACTACACTGTTTAGCAGTAAGCTGTAAAATCAGTGCAGACATATTGTCTTTATTGAAGTAGAATCTTTCCACAGAGGGTGTTGTAGTGTCACAGGACTCGAAATTCATTTTCAAAAGGGCACAGCAATTTTCTTTTATAGTAAAGGGCACCTGAATGAGGAAATGGAAAATTTGTGTTAGAACTTTTTAAAGGCAACACAGCAAGCACAGGGCACCGATGGCAATTTGCCTGAGGTGCTGTGGGTTATTTCAAGGCCGGGTGTGCAGTGTGCAGTGCCACATTAACACTGCTGCTTATGTGGAATTGTGACACATAAAACAGCCGTAGATGCCCAATGCATTTACTGCGCAAAAATGCCAAACAACCCTCCAAGGAGAACGGCTGTTTTATGTAAGGTCGGCCCGCAGGCGCAGCGCAGGACAACGTTCATCTAAGCTACTCCCACGATTCCAAACTAGACAAACGACACTGCATCTTAACTTGCAAGTATTATAAATATTCACTGCTCCATAGTTTCCCATTTTTTTACTGAAACTTTGTAAATAATAATACTTACTTTGTATGTGTAAAACCCGTCTGTAGCCCCGCAACGTTTTGCGGTTTTGTGGGTTGACTGTGACAAGCCCGCCTGTGCGCCAGATTTTTGATAGTCGTAAAATTAGATTGAGTTGAAAAATGTGGCCGTATCGTTGACAGAATCGAAAAAATTCGGGACAAATTACATGATTAAAATGGTTAATGGTTGGTCTTCAAATGTATAGTATTTTGAGTGTTTGGTTTTAAAATTTGTTTTCATGCGCTACACTTAAACTTGAAATGATTCGTAACCGGCAATGATTCGAAACTGGGCAAACAACTGTACAAGACAAGTCAAGTTGGCAAACAGTTGAGTTGACTTGACTTTTTAGTTGAGTTGGGTTAACGGACGAGTTGGTTCAACGGTCGAGCTGGTACAACGGTCGTGTTAGTACAACGGAACGGTCGAGTTGGTTCGAGTCGAGTTGGCAAACGGTCGAGTTGACTGAAAACCGTAACAAGCGCCCAAACTCGCCCCACTCTATGCGAGTTGACCCGGGGGCGAGATGACCCGTTTCGGGGGGCGATGCATGTTCATGATGTTGTTAGTCATTACATGCATTACTGACATGACCATGGAGGAAGAAACTTCCTCCATGACATGACTGAGTACTCACATAAAAATAGTATATACTATAGGCTATGTTCTTTCTCCAAAGCCTGGTGGTTGTCAAAGTAACAAAATGAAAATCGCAACGAGGCCGAGGGTCATGGTAGGCCTACACACCTTCCTTGCTTGTAGTAAAATATAACAATTTTAGTTTTGATTTTTGACTCAAAAAACAAAGCGTCATGAAAGTACGATGTTGGGCGCAATCTTTATGCTCGGCGCAAATTTTGAATTTGCGCGCGTATTTTGACTGCGCAAGATATTTTTGGCGCAAAATTTGAACCGTGCACAAATTTGGAATAAAGCAATTAAACTGGTTCCCGTCCATGTCCACTGCACTGCACTCAGCCATGAGAGATCGAGTTTGATCATAGAGTTGTATAAGCCGTTTTATATAACTCAAGTTTGATTAAGAATTGTTAAAGGCCAAACAAAGAGACATTGGGTTTGCTTATTAACATAACCAGCTCCCATCAACTGTATAACCTTGCAAAATTTATAAAGATTATTTTATCCAAGTTCCCATAATAACTTGTATTGTATCTACAGTCTTCTCTGGTTACTCCTCATTTAACTTATTACGTTTACTTGTAAATATGTTTTTCTTATTAATTAACGTACTTATTGTCATGTAATTTATACTGGCTCTCATACAGCTCTAGTGTCGCAGAGATAAATAAACCATTCAATTTCAAACCATTCAAACCATACGACGAAGGGAAAATAAATATGAGGACAGGGACCAGTCTAACCTCCAGCTCAAAATTTGCGCGCGCAGGTTTAAAATCTGCTTGCGCAAATTTAAAATTTGCGTGAGCATGAAGATTGCGCCCAACACGGTCATGGCGACGGTTGCAATTTTTTACTTCGCTTCGGGGCGGCGCGGAACGCAACGTTTCCTATGATTTCATTGGCCAATGGGTGGTTGGTATTAGACTGGCTTCCGGTCTCGTTCCTTTGTTATCGGGCTCAATCTTCAAGTGCCGACTGCCTCCGAAACCATAACAAAAATAGGACAAAAAGAAAGGCTCAAAGAAAAGTTACTAACGATTCTGCCACTTGCCAAAATATTACAATAAGTCAACATCTACTTTTCTTCCAGTTTTTTACAGCGCGAGATATTTTTTCTTAAAGGCCCAGTGGATCATTTGCAATGACCCCAAAAGGTAATCGACGAGTTTACAGGGGAAAAGTTCTGAAAGTAAAGATTGAATTAATAGCAACTATCCGTTGAAAGGTTTTCGCTCAAAATTATATAATTTTACCAGAAAATAATCCGTAAAGATGAAATTATTTAGATCGTTTGCAAACGATTTACTTATTTTTGGTTCGCATCTACGCGGTCAAAAATGCATGGGCGCTGTGTACTCCGTGTAGCTGTGTTCCAACGCGATGCATTTTTATGGATCGCGCGCACACGCAGTTTGTGCGCCACAGAGTGCATGACGCAAGCCACATAGTACCCGATCAACTGAGAACGAATGTTTGAAACACCCCGCCAAGACCAGGAAAATGCATATGGATTTTCATGGTTTTTTTAAACGTGGTACATTTGACAAAGCTGAAATTTATTCGGATGAGTTTGTTGATG
Source organism: Henricia sp. BOLD:AAB3569 (assembly GCA_037783545.1). Classification (NCBI taxonomy): domain Eukaryota; kingdom Metazoa; phylum Echinodermata; class Asteroidea; order Spinulosida; family Echinasteridae; genus Henricia; species Henricia sp. BOLD:AAB3569. The sequence goes on from JBBELK010000138.1 coordinate 242,622, forward strand.
TCTTTCTTTTGATTTATAATGGTTTTATTCGCAGAATCGCTCAAAAACAGATCATCTACAGGGCCTTTAAAGGAGTGTGACCAGATCACTTTTTTTTACCCATAACTCCCCGGGACTTACCTTATGGGTCATGAGATTTTTATATCATAACATCCGTTATATTTTTCTGATTACGAAACTGAAACTCCCGCGCTTCTAGGCCGCATATTTCCGAGGATATCGTCGAAAATCCACCGATTATTTGTAAACTAATTTTCCAGTATCAATGTTTATCCACTGAAAGCCGACTCGATAGTTTTGTTCAATTTTTTACTGGAAATCGCGAATGTTTTCGGGTTTTTGGGACATGGGAGGTGTGTATGGGAGTTACTTGAAAACTCGAAAACTATTTTCCAGAAACTCTGGTCATGCTCCTTTAATTAGGCCTATCTTTGTTGATTTGAAACATAATATTTCGCATCAAAGTCAATGAACTCAAAATCGGACTAGTGAGCACCGTTATTTTGTTGTTGTAGGGATATATAATAAATATTAAAAGTCAGACTGCTTATTTTACTTTCCGGTTTCATGCACTGACTGTACAGTCGGTCACAAACTAAAACACAGGGAGCGCGTGTGGTCTAGTGGGTATGAAGCGGGACTCCCAGTCAGAGGTTGGGGGTTCGAGCCCCACTTCGACCAACGTGTCTGTGTCCCTGGGCAAGGCACTTAATCCCAGTTGCCTCGTCAACCCAAGCGATATATGGGAAGCTGTTATGGGGAATGCCACAATCTAACTGCTGATAGGGTTGTGCGCCTTGGCCGGGTTGCCACCTAGTTGAAGCGAAATGGTTCTGGTGATTTTTTTTCAGCGGCTGCTCCCAAACTTTGGAATGAGCTCCCATTGTCTGTTAGATGTGTGCACAGTCTTTAAATGAATTTAAATTATCACTGAAAACTTATCTTTTTAGATGTAATTAGCTGTTAGGTTTAATAACAAAACATTTTTATTGGGTAATGTGTGAAATTCTTGTACAGCGCCTTGAGATGTCTATGGACATATAATGCGCTATATAAGCACCGTTTTATTATTATTATTATTATTTCCTGATGGCAGCGGTAATAATGGCAACAGCCGCCTCGGAATATGTTTACATAGATAGATGGCGCTTTATTATATTTTTAAAAAGTTGGCACACCGTACCGTCATGCTTCCTTTCAAAACGAAACTCGGGATGCACGATGACACACTCCCAGTTTATCGACAGTCATCGTAAAGAGCGCCCTCTTTGGGTAAAACACGCACACATGCACACCACCGGAAATGAAACCGGCCGCGGATGGAGTGCTCCTTGAAGTCTTGAAACAATATTTTTTTTGAGGAGAACTAAACAAGCAGATTTCTATTTATCATGTGGTTTGTGTTGTGAAGGAAGTAACGAAGGTAGGTTTGAGTGTATTTTGTTAGTAATTATCAACAAATATGAATCTTTTAAACAGTGAGGACTCAAAAAAAGTCAAACTCCCAAACTGGAGAAATTCAGTTAATTCACCCATGGAGGCCATGATTCACCATAGCATAGGTCTAAAATTCTGACTACTTTTTCTTTGAGACATAGGACCTATCAAACATAGTGGTTTGGGTCATTGACTCGCAATCATGGGTGAAAACTTGGGGTTGCGGGTTCGAATCCGGCTGCGGTACCTATGCCCTTGGGCAAGGCACTCAACCACACTTGCTGAGCTCCATCCTTTGGAAGGGATGAAAAGCCGTTGGTCCAGTGTGTTACATGTAGGTAATGGTAAGGCCCGATAAAAAAAATTTGTTAGCTTATCATCCTACCAAGCTCAGAAAAGTGATGAGGGAGGGCTCATTTTTTTTTTTTTTTTTTTAGTGTGTTGGCCAGAAATCACAAGGCAATTAGGGCCGAGTCAGTCTGGGGCCGAGTTTGTACACAAGGCAATGGGGGCCGAGTCAGTCTGGGTACGAGTTTGTACACAAGGCAATTGGGGCCGAGTCAGTCTGGGGCCGAGTTTGTACACAATGCAATAGAGGCCGAGTTGGTCTGGGGCCGAGTTTGTACACAATGCAATAGGGGCCGAGTTGGTCTGGGGCCGAGTTTGGGGCCGAGCCAGTCTGGGGCCGCAGTCGGATACCAGATGCGTGTATGGCTATGCTTTGTGGCTATTGCACACAAGCTGCGTTGGACACAATGCAGGCCCAAGCTGTGGCCGTGGCGGTGTGTTGCACGTGGCGAAATGGAAAAATATTAATTTTGTGGTCGCCAATGGCGATAAGAATTTAATCACTGGTCGCATGTGAGCATTTTTAGGCGCCAATGCGACCATTTTAGTTTTCGCTCATCAGCTTTTTTTCGAGACGATCAAATTCGGTAAAATTCGGCTTCAATCGGAAAATTGATGGAAAATTTACGAATAAAAAGGTCTGCGATTTGAAGCACGATCGAATTCGGTACATTTCTGCTTCGATCAGAAAACTTCGGAGGAAAAATTAACGAATAAAAAAAAAAAAAGTGATGCGCGCGGGGCTGATAATCTAACAATTTTTTTTATCGGGCCTAACGCACTCTAAAGATCCCAGAGCATTCTTTCGTGAAGAGCAAGGGGATATACCCTGGTGTCTCTGGCCATTTCTAATTCTAATTCTTCATGGGTTTCCTCACGCTTGGGAGTTGAATGGTTGAATGGTTTATTAACCTCTGCGACCCCAGCATGGGGTATGAGAGCTAGCTTAAAATACAAAACTGTTTATGCTATAGAAAGCTAAGTACTATAAAATAAAACAATAAACAATAAAAAAATTAAAAATAAACAATAAACAAAAGTGACAGTGACAGTGCAATAAGCACTATTGTCGAGGAATCCTTGGTATGAATACCAGAAAGAAATAATAAATAATAATAATTTAATAATTCCAGAATCTTCATCTTTTCAGCAAGTCACTGTTTTGAATGAATTGGATTTAACTCTCAAAATCTCTTTATGAAAAGGACAGCAAAAGCCCATTATGCATAAATTGACAGCTGGAACTGCGGACTGTCACAGCTGAGCAACTTTTTAATAAAGTTGGTCTGGTTCAAGAGAATTAATCAGTGCATGCAGCGATCATGCTTGACCAGGGTTGATGTAGACGTACTCTAAAATTAGGGATGGGATGTTTAACCAGTTTTACCATTTGGGTCTTTCTATAAATTAGGGGTCTAATGTTGGTGTCCCCCGTTACATTTTACATCTTGTTTTTGTAAATTCAGGACACATTCTTTAAATACTTTCCATCTCAAAGAGTAAGCTACATAAAGTACAATTCATAAAAAATGGTTAAAAGCCATTTTTGTACGAAAAATAACATATCAGGTTGTAAAGGGGAACACCTAGTGTAACACTTTTGGACCCCTAATTTATAGAAAAAAACTGGGAAAAAACTGAAAAACAGGTTTTTCCGAATGTTTAAACGAAACCCAATTTTTTACAATGGTTTTCAGAGGGTTATTTGTAATGACTTCATGAAATTAAAATAAATTTATATGGTGTCGTAGTAAAATTTTGACCAGATAAAGGTTCAATGATTATTTTGGTGGCCTAGGGGTATTGTGTACATGTATATGCATTTATAAACACCAGCAACAATCTTTAGGGTCGGCCGAACGGTTAACCAACACTTGAAAGAATTGCAAACCGATTCCTGAATAGACCTTATCCGTAGCGGCCATGATAGAGGACAGGTTTTCATATTTAAATGATGTGACAATAGATCCACAATGTGCCTACTGTGACAATGTGACTGCCCTCTATCATGGCCGCTACGCATAAGGTCTATTAACCGTAAATTCCCATCCCTACTCAAAATGTAGTCAAATTCAAATCCAACACTGCCATTATCAACTTGGCATGTTCCAAGGAAACCTAACCATTTATGTCCATGTGCTAGTTATTCTGCATTGTACCATAGTACAGAATACAACTGAGGACCTTTGTGCGCATACCACGCATCATATCAGACCTTTTTGGTGTTAGCAGCATGACATTGGCCGTAAATCATTCTGACAGTTGAAATTGAATTTATTGGAAACTCCTGGCCTTTCTGCACTGAGGCATGCAGTACTTTGCTGTAGATAAAATATTGTTTGTGGTGTCAGGCAACTCATTTCACACAAACTCCATTTTCCATATTTGGTGAAATCTTTGCAGGAGACGTCCAAAGATTTATTAGCATATCTTCGGGAAGTGTCCCACAAAGTGTGCTAGAATGTAAAAATGCGTGGAAGGCACGTGATATCTGCGTGATTTGAACACAGACGTCCAAAAAGCATGTGGGGGAGGGGGGGGGAAAACATCAATATGTCTCCAGAGAAACTTAGGAAAGAATTGGGAAGTTGATCATGGCTTCAGATCTTGTGTGCAAAACATATGAGACAGGCTGAACATTTCTAAGTGTTTCCTCACAAAATCTTAATTTTTTTCCACTCGAAATTTGCACATTCCAATGCTAGTTGAGTCATTTTAAAGAAAGAAATTTCTGATCAACTTCCCAACTCTTACCGAAACGTAATATTTGTTTCCAAATATTATGGAATAGAGTAAGGACATACAGTATGAGCCTCTTCTGGTTTCGAACCCAAGACTTCTGTTTTTTTAACCAACTAAGCTCTGTGACACAGTGGTGTACTCCCTCAGTATTTCCCCAAAAAACCAAACTTTTTTTTATTAGTGTCACCAAGGAAACAGTAAATTTACATGTATTTGTTTCCAGTAATCTTTAAAATCAGAGAAAAGTAAACAATGAAAAAAAACCTGGAAAACCTTGCACAAAAAAGTTTAAATGTGATAACCTATGTACTGGTGTACGTGTAGTACCACAAACTGTTTTTTTTTATTCAACGTTTTTGTGGGGTCGTGACCAGTGGTGAGGTCATCCACAAACAATGTCCCCTGTAGTGTTCAAGTTTAATAGCTTGCAGTGAATGGGCCCATTGAATAGGCATACTGTACGTGTATATATGTGGGTGTAAAACCACTAATGACTTTTAAATGAAATCGTTTCCAAATGAGCAAATCAGTGTCTGGGTATCGAGCCAAAATAAACTTTTTAGCAGGATGTGAAAGTTAAGTCTAGTCTGATAATTCAAAATAATTTTTAAATTCAGATTTTGTTTCTCTAGACATGTTGAATTTATCCCTGACAATATTAAGCTTGTAATTTGAATGGAGTATGTCTAACTGAATTGGGATTCGAACATGATATGCCTGTTTAAAGGCCCATTGTATCATTGTACAATGACCCAATTTGGTTTTTTATGAGTTGACAAGAAAAATCTTACTCAAAGTGTTGATAGCTATGGTAACAAACACCACATGAATTTATACCCGTCCAAAATGGTATTTCATACTGGAAATTGATAATCGAAGGTGGGTTTCTAAAAAAGTCCTGTGCACAGGACTTTTTTACCATCCGTATAATAGATTTTCAATGTTTTCTGAAGCATTGATGCATCTAAGTAGCTAAAATTTCTTCAGGCTAGTTTACCAACATTCTTCCTTGGACATGTTACACTCTTATTCCACGAATCTGTAAAAAGTTTTATCTTGCAAATGATACATAGGGCCTTTAACACTTAAATTTGACTTTTGTAATTTTGTTGGTCTTTTGAGTAAAAAAAGAAGGAACTAGCTCTTGCCATGAAATTTCAAACAGGAAAACTCATCACTTATAATACTATTCACTGTCTGCACCATACTGTACGTGCAAGTTTAACATCACCAATGCATGATGACTAAGCCAGAAATATAGTCCATGTGGAATGCATATTGACTTGACAATCAGAACAGCCCTGCAGCACACAATACCAGCGCTGACCCAAATATATCACCTATTAAGCAGTCTGAAAGTTCATGCATTCCTCTCTGAATGAGCCACAATATCAGATGTTGAAATGAAACCCATGCAAGGCATGCATACTGTACTGTGTGCTGCTTGGGTGTACGGTTAAAGGCACATTCTGAATTCGTAAGATGCTTGGGAAAATAAAATTGGTACAAATACTGTACGGTAGGCCTGAATGTAATTAAAATATTAAAAACAGGAAATATGGTGTGTAACCGTACTTAAAGGCACAGGCTCGTCAGCAATGGGCGCGCGCCAAATTCGTGGCACGAAATACGCAGATCCACAGCAAAGGCACGGAGCTGCGTATTTCGTAGCACAAATTTGGCGCGCGCGCATTGCTGACGAGCCTGTGCCTTTAACCCTTTAGTAACCATGCATTTGTACAGGTGTAAACAATTAAATGTTCAAAGTCATGTCATGGGATTTTTGGCCAAAATATATGTATTTTGTTTCAAATATACATAGGCTATAGACCTTTTGCATGGGCAGACATGACAGGGTGCAGTCACATTGTTACCATGCGTCATGCATGGGTAGGCACTTTTAGATAAATGGTCACAGTATTTGAATATGACAACCTGCCCCCTGTCATCCAGGGGGTCCGATAAGTAAAGAACAGACATCCACAAGTTTGGGGTGTACATGTAGGTCCTTTTGTTTTTTAGACTTATTTCAAGTCTGAGATCGTGTATACTTCACCAATTATGGGAAGTACCCTATACATAACTGGTACATTATACACAAGTCAAACTTGACATAAGTCTAAAAATGACAGGACCTGCTCCCCTAGTGGATGTCTGCGAATTTTCTTACTGGTACCCCCGTGTCATGGCCACCGGTGTAAAGGTTCTATAGACCGTATCAAATAGCCGCCATTTCGTGGGGCACCTTACTTAAACCGTTCAACAATGGAAGCACAATATGTGCAACCATGCATGTCCTCAAGGAACAAAGAAACTGCCCCACGAAATGGTGGCTATTCGATACGGTCTATACTGTACATTTAATTTGAAATCCTTGGTCCTAGTCTTTATACCCAGCCAAGTAGATTCATAATTATCAGGGCCTTTTTCCAAATCTCGACTTGGGCTCAGGCTCCGGCTCCATGTAAACCACATGGAGCCGGAGACGGAGACAAAGCCGAGATTTGGAAAAGCCCCCAGGTTTGTTTATGAATGGCAGACCGCCAACCATATCCTAACTATTTTATAAACCACAGTTGCAAACATTCAACAGTATCATTTTACCCATATCATTGCCAGGATATCGTAGGTGAAACTGAAATCACAACACCATGACCGACACTCTGCAGCTGAAGTAACTATCTACTGGAGTGGGGAGCTTGTCATCGACCCCTTATTGAGAAGCTGAAACAAATACTCCAGCCTACAAGAGGCTTTTGGGAAATAGGTAAGTCTACTGCACTGACAGAAGGCCTGTCCGCATTATACTTTTTTTGGGAAAACTTACCGAGACAATCGCTGTTAAGGGGAATGCCACAATCTAACTGCTGATAGGGTTGAGCGCCTGGCCAGCAGCCACCTAGTTAAAGCAAAATGTTTCTGGTGATTTCCTGATAGCAGCGGTAATAATGGCAACAGTGCCAGGTGGACATGTGCGCTATATAAGAATCCACGCGGACAGCCTAGGACATTTTCCTATCAGTAACTTTTCCTGAGTCCAGCAGTTACTTTTCCTGGCCAACTTCTGCCCAGAAAAATTGGGGAACTTTTCCCGAGACGAAAAGTCCAATGCGGACACAGCGAGTCGGTAAAAGTGCTTTGGAAGCATACATCCGGGCCGTGAAGGTCAAACTGCGGAGGGACACTGCGCATGCTCTCCCACGGTCTCGGTAAAATTTTACTGTGTCAAAAAGTCCAAGTGCGAACAGCAGTAAAATATTGCCATTTTTCATTTTACCATCGTCTCGGTAAAATCTCTCTATAGTCAGTATAAGTTTGACGTTAATAAATGTTTAAAGGTAAAGTAGAACACATGATTGGTAAACTGTTAAAAGTAGCGTTATTTCCACTTGTGATTAGAAGCCCATGTTGATAAAACTGCCCTGTAGAAATTTCAGCCACATAGGTGCAGTAATACTTCTGAAAACTTTTTTTTAAATCCATGCATGGTTTTTGTGTTGAGTTGAATGGTAAAAAAAAGATTTTGGTAAAAGACTTTTTTTAGAAAACCACCTTCAGTTGTTAATTTCTTATACAAAATACAATTTTGGACTCTTTTCTTGTCAACTCGTGAACAAAAAAATGGGGTCTCTGCAAATAATGTGCTCTACATGTACCTTTAACTTTTAAAATAGAGGTTTCCTTCCATGCCGGTGAGTACATGTAGCTTGGCAACACAAAGTGAAGCACTGGTTTTGAATTGGAATATAGTAAACACTAATTATAGCATTCTTCAAAGGACAAAATTAATATGTGCCTTATATCCAAAGAGTGCAATGTTATATGCTAAGTAGATGGCTTGATCATTGCCCATAAGCTCATGCGTAATTTTAAAACATAGCGAAATAATTCAAATACGATCTTACTAACAAATTAGCAGTTCGTTTAAATTCATCTTGGATTAAAGTTTGTTCATTAGAGAGCGACAGCCATCTGCCGTTCTTGGCAACACTCGATCGCGTTCATTTCTTGATCGCCCGCTGAGACATCTCGTCGAATTCCCCCTGAATGCAAAACTCTTGGTACAGACCTCACAGCTTATTAATTTCATGGTTCCACAGTCGAGGTGACCTTTCGGAACTCTCAGGTCCAATTATCTGCGAAATGTCAGACATGGGCCAAACTAGGGATAGCATGCCTTGGTGTTGATGCTGCGTCTTAAAGACTTCAATGATCTTAATGTGTTTGGCACCCTCTGTTGGCAAGGAAGTAAGAGCCTCTTAGCACACAGTTTGAAGAAAGTAAACCTTGCCTCCCTTGGGTAAGGTAAAGAGTGCCCTCTGTTGTCTAAAATGAGATGCTGACTCATGGGTCGAGTGCGGACAAAAATAACTTGTTCTTGGTGGATAGGTGGATAGGTGGTGTGTGATGCTGTTCGGAGTGCACAGTGTTCTCCAGTACTAGTTTTGTCCGAGGCGCCGCCCGGACAAAATCATCACAGGTACCATTAGCGCCCGGCTAAAAGTTTGTCGCCCGGACAAAAAAAAACCCCTCTAAAACACTATGAAGGTACAGCCATGTCATTTCAAAGTTAGGTTCAAATTCTACGAACGTGATTCACTAGCCACTGGTGTCATTATCATGATTATCATTCACTTACCACGCAACTATCCGATCGGCGACCCAAATCTGTGTCGAAAAAAATAACAGCTACATGTATGACAGTTGCATGGATTTTTTTAAAACAGCGCCAGCACAGCGGCGTAGTTACAGGGTCGTGCACACCGTGACCGCATAACCAGTACCGCTAACACCCCCACCTGCCCCCACCCCCCAAGTGTTCTCGGTTCATGTTTCCGTTGTTAGGGCGTGAGAACATTGTTCATGTGTCTAGAACAGAGCGCCCAAACTCGACCATGATTGTCAAAAACCTTGCAAATGAGGATCAGTGAAACCTTGATTTGCAGCCAAATCTCACTGAAATGAGCTCAAATCACCCTTGTACCCAAAAACTTCAACATGGGTGATCCGTCACCATGTGTGTGAGTTTTTGGGTGGGGGTGTGGGGGTTGGGGGTGTGGGGGGGGGGTGGGGGGTGGGGGGTGGGGGGGTGGGGGTGGGGGGTGGGGGGTGGGGGGTTAATCAGCAGCAAAATAGGATGGTGAGGGTGTCCTCTCCTGTCTACAGCAATCATCACTCATCTTAATTGGTCGATGCAGGGATGGGTTTTGCCAACCGCAGACAGGAAGCTAAGAAATTCTCGGTCCAGACAAACATCATCCTGGTTTAAAGTTCCTGAGGTGAGGGGTGGGGGAGGTGGGTGATTGTAGGGGTTTCCCGTCTGTCTGTCTCACACTTGCAAAGTGTTTTGGTTAAGGGAAGGCTGTAACGTTGGAGAACAATACACCGTTTAACAAAAACGAAAAGCATATTTTCTTCAGAACATTTTAATCAAAATTTAAAAATTTCTTTTTCCATTTGAACCCCCGCTGAGTCCGTTAATTGAATTGGGGCTAAAAAAATTAGCCCTCTGTCTGAACATACATGTACCTCTACACACCGACCACCTACTGAACTGTAGTAGGCCTTATTATAGCTCAATGAGTAGGCCTACTTGCAATTTGTGATAAAATCAGAAAATACGTCCCATAAACCTGTAAGCCACCCTAAAATGTGACAGTCAAGATCATAACAACATGCTCTCTGGATTATGTTGAGTCAGTATAATTGCCTGACTCATACTCCAGGAATGCTTTAGTATCAGGTATAATCCCTGAAGTCTATGACCAGACCACAGTAGGCTTGGTAGGCCTAATGGTTTGATGTTGTCATGATACAGGTGGTCTCTAAACAAAATTTGGAGATCCCCTGTGTGGTAGGGTCACCAAAGTTGAGGGGATTTTCTCTCTCATAACTAGAAGAGGCTAAATTTAGTTTAGATGACAAATCTTGTGGTATTTGTCATACAGTACATATGGTGCGTGATATTCTTATACCGCAGTAAATAGATTGGGCATTTGTATTGGTTGAGAATCGATCACACTGTACATGTACACATGTACCGTACATGTAATATGCCACAAACACGCATGTTATACATGTATGCATAATTGTTCATTTCAATGTTAATGTAACCAGCTGCTGACCTAAATCACAAACTTGAAGCAAGTTCGATTTACGACTACAGTAAAATCGCCTTAAGTCGAAACCGGATAACTCGAAACTCCGTTTACCTCGAAGTAATCCTCATTCCCGACATGAGAATAGGCTTTTGTGCACACGAATACCTTTGTAACTCGAAATTCCTGTGCTAGTGGCTCCGTTTACCTCGAATTGTTTTTCGGCAAATCTAAAAAGAAACCGCAACCGAAGGGATAACAAAGTGTGAAAATCTTTTCAGGAGTCTTATCTGTCGATATAATCCGTCTTTTCATCAAAAGATGCAGCATGATGCATAATGTCACCTGATACAATAGGGCCTAATCAATCCATAACCGCTACAAATCTGCCTTCCTGGAACGCCTGAATACCGCAAGCTTAGGGCCTGCATTGAAGATCGCGTTGTGCTCACACAAGCTCACTTCCATTGTTAAGCATACTCGGTGGTCCGTAGCCATACCATGGACACATACGGCTCTGTGTGGACAATGGCAAGTGCGCCCTCTATAGGCACAGGATAGCAATAATCAAGCAATCACACTGCTGGCCGGCCGTACGTACGTACGTGCGTCACTGTAAACCGCCCACAAAATACGGACGATGTGATGAAAAAAAACACCACAAAATGAAGACACTAAACACATGGTACGTGCTTTACAAAATGGACATTTTAATTTGTTAATCTTGTACATGAAATAGACCTTAAAGTAACAACAAAAATCTTGCCAAAATGATGTTTTGGAGCTGGGAAAAGGGCTTGCAAAATGGGCTAAATACCGAGTCCACACCATACACATGCATGATATGGGGCTAGCGAGTTACGGTCGACACTTTTCGTGCGTTGAGCGGAGCAAATCGGGACCTCCGCTTAACTCGAACTCTGGATACCTCGAAGTTTTCGTCCATTCCCTTGAGTTTTGACTTAACAAGATTTTACTGTATTTTCAACCGAATGCAGAAATCATGTATACTGCCTTTATTCTAGTTGTGAAACGAACTTGCTTTTGAATACATGTACACTAGTGACTGGGCTTCTTTAGGATCAGTCACAAGAAAAGGTCAAGTTGACAAGGATACCAAGTTTGTCCATCAGCAGCTTCACAGCTGTCCCCAGCTGGCTGAGATAGAAACCCAGTGACTGGCTTAGTAAGAGGCTTACAGCAGGATTAATATATCAATGGGAGATGAGAATGGCTTGCACTTGTTACCAGTGACTGGGGGAGGCCAGTCATGACTTGCCCCCAAGCATAATGAGGTCACGACCACCATTGCCTTGTACAGTTAAACCTCATTATTAAAGGCCTGTTTACACTGGATTTGCCTTTGCTGAATCGAACTCCGCAATTTCCAAAAAGGCGAGTTGAAGCCGGGTAGACGCTAAGTGTAAACGCAAAAGGTGAATTGAAAAAAGGCGGATCAGACCTGGGTCTGATTCGCCTTTTTAAAGTCACCTTTGGGGTACATTGTAGGGTTGAACCCCCCAATTGTCAAGGTCGCTTGCAGTGTAAACGCTACCCGGATACAGATTCGGCAATTTGCGTGTCCTTGGGGCGGTGTCCGCCGTGTGGTAGATTTAATTGACCAATCTAGCACCAGTGCAATCTGGCATGCGCTGCAGTTGCAATTAGTGGTGACATTTGCGGTTTCTGAAGGCGATTTAAAGCCGGATCGAGGTGTACCCGGTAGTGTAAACGCGGCAAATGTTCAGTTTTGTTGTTGCAATAAAAATGCTGCGTCTGTATCTACATGTACCTTTGCCGTTTCAAGTGTAAACACGGTGTAGGTTCTTGGTATACATACTTTGTTATAACTGGAACCTTGTATTATCAGGAATGAAGAGCAAAAGACTGGTATCTACAGTAGAAGTTTCCTTGTCATAAGCAGAATGTTGCATTAACAGCACTTGCTCTTATCAAGGTTCGATGTGTAGTCAATATTTTTTGGCAGTAAAGATACATTTGTACTGGATGGATAATGTTACCAAAACATTTCCAAAAACGATAAACATGCTCAGTATGGCAAGAAAGTATAACCTGCTATTAAGGCCACCTTGATAATGATAAACAGGCCACCTGAATATAGTGGCCACCCGTCTTTGGTCCCAAATGCCATTTGTATAATGCTTAACCAACCTCTATAGAAAGAGACCACTTGTTTATAGTGGCCAGTTTTTATGGTCCTTAGAATGGCCACTACCGGTATATTGTACATACAAGTTTCACTGTAATGTAGAGGTTCACATTAATTTTGCACAAAAATGTTCTTTTACATTGTACATTGTTTAGGAGCTGTCCTAAGTCGTCAACATTTTCACAGTTCTACAGAGCGTAGTATTTTTCAAGACCCCCTCCCTCCCCCTGAAATACTACTTAAATCAACATTTTTCTGTCCCTTCCATGAAGTGTCGATATTTGACAGTGCATGTAATTTGTAAATTCGTACATGGCCATCGCCACCCCCTTCTCCCTTTCTATGCAGTTTACGTACATGTAGAACTGTAAAAAGTTGACAACTTTGGACAGCCCCTTACCAGTATAACAGATAACAACAGATTCTCTCGACTTTCTTGACCTCACACCAAACTTCCATAAATAGCCAAAGGGCACCATCCAGTGCACTCTGAAGGGAGCCATTCAATTTCATTATCTATGGTCATGTACAGTATTAAGATCTGCCCACATAAACAAACTTTTGGTTTCTGTCTTATAAGTTGCCCTATGATGTCATGATGACCTCATCTTTCCATACATCTATAGTTTCGTACCATAGATGATGTAAACATCACCTACACTGGTAACCGCCTACATCAGAAGTGTGCTCTACATCTACATGCTGTGAACCAGTGTGTGCATCTTTCCTAATAATACATCAGTTTCTGTCATGTTCGGTTTATGATGATGTCATAGTGACATCTTTCCACACTGTTGTTCTTTCTACCCACAATGGCACACACCGGTAACCCACCCACACCAGCAGTCAATCACATAGCCTACCAGTGACATGTGTACTAGCATCCCCCTTGGGAATGTCTTGAAGGTGATTACCCGATGATAAATTCCTCACTGTCAATCTAGCAAGACCCACCAGAGGCCTGGTCCATCCATGGTCTACCACAGTCAGTCAATCACTACTCAAATCATTGGAGGAAACACAAGGAATTTCAATGGTATGCTGCTGGCTTTATACAGTGCCTTATGGGATTGGACTTCGAAGATTGCTAGGTAGAGAATTTATTGCGGATCGCGTTGGAGTTGGATGCATGTGATGTAGCAAATTTCAGCAAATTGTGCGGGTTGACAAGAGTTTTACTGCTGTGGTCTACCATCTGTGATAACGTGATTTATATTGAAATGACCATCTCGTGATTTCAGTAAAAATTTATTTGAAGGCGGAAAGATTTGTGTGCACTGTTGACGATTTAGGGAGATGTTAATCGACTATGACCCCGTTCTCACTAGAGAGATCGCTTCGTTCGATGATGATTCAACGATGATTCGACGAAGAGTTTTCCTGATGTGAATGCACGCCTCTTCATTCGACGATGATTAGAATCACTTCATTCGATGAAGCAAATAGCTTAATCGACGAAGACATCGCTTCATTTGATGAAGAAATCGCTTCATTCGATGAAGCAAATTTGTAATAAGAATGCTCCCTTCATTTGACGAAGCAATTTGGCAGGCCTGGTTGCACAAGCGCGTTGTGTGTCAAGCGCCCAGCAAGCGTTGTTTTTGATGTGCCACTGGAAAGCCACACAGCGTGTCTAGATGCGCGACACGCATACATGTACATGTACGACCTCCCACAGCTTCATTCGAGCTTATAATGTGTACGGTACCGCTCTTCATTCGATCTTCGTTAAGTGATATGTGAACACACGCTTCATTAACTAACGATGATTAACTATCTTCGTCGAACGAAGCAAATTCTCTCGTGAGAACTGGGTCTATGATGGACTGGCATCCCATCCAGGGGGAGTACATCTAGTAATGACTCTGAGCCACTTCTTGCCATAGTTTAGAAACCAGGGATGAGTACTGGCCGTGTGAATTCATATCAACTTGATGAGTTTTACCCTAAAAATCAAATCCGCACACAACCTTTTGTGCATGTCTTTGACAAAGCTTAGCCCTTGCAGCAACAGAAATCGGATTAGAATTTACAGCATCAGCATTAAATACATTTATAGACCTGAAAAAATAGAATGGACTGAGAATTGGGTCAGTTGCCTGTACTAAAGCCAATTTAGATTAAGTTCGAAGGTTTATACCCCTCAGGATTTTTTTGTTATAACTGCTTAGCGAACTACTTGACATGCACATTATATCGCACTTGTGCCAGGTCACAGCCCTGCATATAATATCTGGTGTTAAATAGTTCTGGAACACCTGTAGGCCTGAAAATTATGAATAGTGTACAGCTACCTACTTAGTTTTGGAAGTTGATTCTAGTTGTCCAGTATTCATTTCAAATTCTGTTGGAATATAGACGTGGTGGTCTAGATGCTACTGATGCACTACTGCAGTGAATATGTGGAATATTTGTGTACTGGATGGAATATATTATGTTACAGCCTGGATGTAGTCTAACATTTCTGGATGGGTAGGCCAGGAAAGGGAATTATTGGAAGATGGTGAAACATGGCATCTTTGGTTTGGAATGTTTTGGTAAAAATTACCGAGCCGATCGCTACTGAAAGTCAATTGCAGACATACAAGGAAACGTTCTTGTCTGAGACATACTATTATGTACATTCTAACATCTCGGTAATATTCCCAGAAGAGAAAGTCTAATGAGGTTGCAGCTTATGACTCAAGATTAACCGTCTGATACGCAAGGTTAAATGTCGCGGAGTTCGAGGGGGTGCACGTTCATTGTACCGGTACATCTGCTTTTGTTGCCTGTTTGCAAGTCAGATTGTCGTCCGACGAGTGACTTGCATCAGACTACGGGTGATTGATGCTGGTTTCCTGATTTCCGTGGGAGACGACTACTGAAATGTCTTACAAGACGGTGGAAATTGTGGGAAACTGGAAAATTTGCTGAGCGATGCACCTGTATCCTTAATACTCTGTCTGGGTTTCTTGAAGTCTCGATCGAGACGGCGAGGAATCATTAATGTTCGTTGTTGAAGAAAACGGTATTACTCTTGAAGTTGCACTTGTACATGTATACCGTAGATCATTTCTGAAATGGTGATATGTGGGATTCAGATTACCAGGTGAATTGTCTGCAGCTATCCATGTTTGTCTGTTGATGGCAGAGCATCTGCTTGGAGTGTCAGAGGTCTCGGGTTCGAACCCAGATGAGGATTAAATGATTCTTCACTCATTCCATATTTGGCTGTTTCATTTCAGCGGTGATCAGAAACCACACAAAATAGACCTAAATGTGTTCATCTTTTCTCAATTCGTGCCTTCAAAGTCGGAGATCTACATTTTGGCTTGCATCATAAGCCAGCACCTGGCCTCGCCTGTTTAAATTCGGATGTTGGCTCTTATTTTGGGATCAATAATGTCTTTTTCAGGGTCATAAACTGATCTTACATTTTACGCCTGTTCTTGGGGTTTCCGCTTTGAATGATCCCAATGTACGGAAACTAGGCTTTAGTTATTATGGAAGTAGAGTGCTCACATGGACTTGTCTCTGATCTCAACATGACTTCAGGATGTTGGTATTGGCTCGGCTAAGTGGAATGATATTGCTTATCTCATGTCCGCTGAATGTTGTCTTAAATCCTTAGTGAAGAATGTGGTTTCTGGTACTAAGAACAAGGATCTATAGATATTATAAGGCCCAAATAAATGATGCTGCGTAGCACTGTGAATTATCACCAAAGTTGAAATACAAAATATAAACAGTGCTCACCGAGACAAAAAATGAAGCCAAGATTTCGGTGTTATTTTCCAACTTGGCACGCTGCATCCATCCGACTTCAACGCATTCGTTTTCAACGCGCAACATCAAAAGCCTACTGAGACCTTAAGAAGGTGCATCGCACCAAAAGCTTGGCTTCATTTTTTTCTCGGTGAGCACCGTTTATATTTTGTATTTCAACCTTGATATTAAAGGCACAGGCTCGTCAGCAAAGTGCGCGTGCCAAATTCGTGCCACGCAATACGCAGCTCCATAGCAAAGGCATGGAGCTGCGTATTTCCCGGCACAGATTTGGCGCGCGCGCATTGTTGACGAGCCTGTGCCTTTAATATAAGGCATCTATGTTCTACCAAGAGTGTACAAGATCTGTATCAGTGTTGAAAATTCTGAGTCGCGCTGTAAATTTATGAAAATCACGCAGAGAAATTCGAGAATGATTTTACAAAAACAAACATCGTTCATGCAAACCAGAGATGGGCGGACCACAGCAGTAAACAAAGTCAACTGAGTCAGCTCGCTTACTTGATTTATGTCTGCAGATTTTTTCTTATGTTTATGGCAGAAATTTATTTTCATTCCCGAGAAGTTTCCAAACTGGTTTCATCACGGTGATGGATTGGTCCCGAGTTGTCGTCCCTCATTCATAAAGTCTGTTTTTCTCGTCTGTCGTTGTGTTTAGGACAACGCATCTGTGTTTGCATTGAATTTGGAATCTGTTTACGTCAAGAACTGGCTGCTAGGGCCAGCTCTGTCAGAAAGATTTGAAACAAAGGAAAGATTCTGATCTCGGATGCTTTGCTGAATAAAAGGAAATTGCTAACAAAAACATACTCCCGAGAGGCTTAGCGAAGATGCCACGTGTCTGAAAATGGATGACTAAAAACTGTGAAGAACGAGTCGAACAGTTGTGGAAATCCGAGAGGGGTGTCAGGTTTACTCTAAGTCACACGGGAAGTGGTGGTGTTGTCTTCTGTTTCCTTTGTGAAACTAAAATCGATGTCTTGGTTGAGAAGTCTCAAGGGTGTGACCTCGTTGATTTGTGACTCGTGAGACATCGTCGGTCCTGTGTGAATCTGATTGTGGACGTAATAGCTACATGTAGAAGAACGAGGAAAATCTACTCATTCAGCATGTGGATGGCATTACTTGCACACTGGTTATCTTCGTGATTATCTTCACTTCTGATCGACAGTGTCTTGGAAGACAATAAATTGATCTCCTTTTCTTTGAAATCTTTCTACCGAGTGCAGTTTATTTGTCCACAATTATACTCGGAAGCCTTGATGTTTTTACACGACTGCAGACAAAAACTGACTTCAATATTTCAAAATGCCTTCAGTGAACGCAATTGTTTTGGAAAAGCATGTGTGTAAGACCTGAGAAGACACCGTACCATCTTGTGGAGTCTATGAACACGCTTCATTGTCAGAAACTTGTACCGAAGACTTTCGTCGCCGAGATGGACATTGTATGCCTCATTTCGTGTGAATGCTAAATAGGCATCTTGTATTACGAGGAATTTTGCTGCTGCTTAGAAGGAATTAAAATGCTGGGAACCAATGGAAACGGAGTTCCGGCGGGATGGTGTATCTACCAGCTGTCTCATTACGGAAACAAGGTAAGATTTTGTAGGATTTTAAATTTTTGAGTGTTTGCGATCGGCTTGCAATTCTGAAAAGTACCCGGCAATTCTGGAGATGAAGCAATGACAATTCTAGGAATATGACTGTTTTGTATCCGGTTTGCAAGATTTGTTTTCTTTAATTTTAGTGCTAACTTTTGTTTTGAAAATGGAATTGAATCCGAATAGAATTGCGATTTCCAAAGCCATGTCCACATTGGGCTTGTTTTTTTGGGAGGTTTTACCGAGACGATGGTAAAATGGGTAATTTTACTGCTGACCGCATTTTGACTTTTTGACACGGGAAATTTTTACTGAAACCGTAGGAGAGCATGTGCAGTGTCTCTTCGCAGTTTGACCTTCACGGCCCGGACGTACGCTTCCAGAGCGCTTTACTGACTCGCTGTGGCCGCATTGGACTTTTCGTCTCGAGGGGGAAAAGTTCCCTGGTCAATTTTCCTGGGCAGAAGTTGGCCAGGAAAAGTAACCGCCGGACTTGGGGGAAAGTTACTGAGAGGAAAACATCCTACGATGTCCGCATTGGACTTAAAATGGGAAAAGTACCCATCGTCTCGGTAAGTTTTCCCCAAAAAAAGTCCAGTGCGGACAGGCCTTTTGTGAAATCAGATTGGATTTTTAAAAATTGAAATTGTCCAAGCCTAGTACAGTATACGGTACGTACATGTACGTAAGTCCCTTGTATGCCCCCTAAGGATAGCACAGCATCCAAATTACCACCATGCTGAGATAGTAAACGAATCGGGAAACTAAAAAATCTAAAGATATTAAATTCACAAGATTAGCACCCTGCTGGGGAAGCATTGCATTCTTTCATGTGTGTTAGGAATGTGTCCACATGGGTGTTAGCTCATTGCAGATGGAAGGAATATGAAATGTGTATGACGCGAGAGCTCACTGCCATATTCCTTACTGTTATTGCCGAGCGACGAGCTTTAAATTCCAGGCATATTTTGTATTGGACTTCACATGTTCGGCGGTATGTTAATGTGTGGAGAACGGTTTCTCTGAGTTGTACCGGTACAAATACTTCTGCAATGTTGGTGTCCCCCGTTACATTTTACATCTTGTTTTTGTAAATTCAGGACACATTCTTTAAATACATTCCATCTCAAAGAGTGAGTACATAAAGTACAATTCGTACAAAATGGTTTAAAAGCCATTTTATTTTTTTATTTTTTGAAAAATAACATATCAGGTGTAACAGGGGACACTAAATGTCACACTTTTGGACCCCTAATTTATAGAAAGACCCATATGACCTTCAACTTACGTCAAGGTAGCGGTATCTACCCATCAGAAGTACAGAATTTTAAATTGTTTAACTTAAACCTCCGCTTTCGTGTAACTCGATCACCGAGCATATTCTCGCTATTCGTTGACTTATCGAGGTTTGAATATATTCATAAATCATTCATGAGGGAAACTTTTAAGGCATGAGTTGGCAAGAATTAAGACGTTCTTTGCTCACTCATGCACCAAGATGCTAAAACTATGTCTTCATACTGAGGACATCCCCGACTTAATGACTCGACACTGAATCTACCGTGATTACAATCGACTCGGACACTAAGTCAGCACCTGCTCCCACGGAAGGGAGGGGAACGGCCACTCCCTTCCGTGGGTGAGAAGCCCAGCAGAATCCTTATCTGTTGTGTTTACGGGAGTCATAAAAGGTGATGAAAATTTGTTCCCATTTTTCATAAAGCAGGAGTCATTTATGCAGCAAAATACTTTTCAAAATTTCTTGATGATCACTGATATTTTTATGTACAATTTTATTAAAGATGAATTTAGAAACACATGAAAATTGCAGTGCCCCGACTGGGATTCGAACCCAGGTCCTTGGCTTACATGGCCAACTGCTCTACCAACTGAGCTATCTGGGCATCCCGCCAGAGCATCACAACAATTTCGTGCTTGCCACTCTTACAACAATACAGTGGGTCAAATCCATGCCAACTAATTTAGCTACACTGATGGCCTATCGTGAAGAGAGGTCTACCGTCGGCATGGATTTGCCCCACTGCATTGTTGGAAAAAAGAGTGGCAAGCACGAGATTGTTGTGATGCTCCGACGGGATGCCCAGATACATGTACGGTACATGTAGCTCAGTTGGTAGAGCAATTGACCATGTATGCCAAGGATCTGGGTTCGAATCCCAGTCGGGGCATTGCAATTTTCTCGTGTTTCTAAATTCATCTTTAATTGTCAATCCTATCATACATGTACCCTCTTTAAATATACACAATTTTATTAAAAGTAATACATGTACTTGAATAATTTCCAGTATTGATTACAAATTATTAATATTTGTCTATTGAAAACGTATTATTGCATTTGACCTTCCACATTTTGGTGGACATCCTTTCTAAACACGGACTCATTTCCTGTGACTTATGTTATTCACAGTACAATGTACTTGGACGTTTCAGAGGAACCGAAACTTGCAACCAAACCTCCATAGGCCCTATTACTGTCCCTTTTTAGATTAAGATATCAAAATTGCTCTTGACAAAGGCCTTAGAACCAGGCCTTAGCTTTCATCACATGCAATTGATTTATGAATCTGTTTTGACGTGCTCTCGTACATTTGTAGATCGTTTACTTTGAAGGAATATTGTTCTGTGTTTTTAAAAAGAATATCTGAATTCAGAAAGTGGGTAATTTTGGATGCAAACACTCAAGAATGAGCTTTTTCAAACCGAGGGGAGAGGCGATGTACACAAAATGTGGGGTACACGTAGTTTTTAATTTTTGTTATTTTTTTAAAAAGATGTAGATCTTGCATGATTGTCTAGTTTGAAGCGGGTAACCTGAAATCGAGTCCATCACAAGCCTTCACAAGTCCACCTCAAGTCCCTGGTTCTTAATTCAAGACACAAGCTATTCAAATGAACTCCAACAAAGGCATTCTTATGTGCGTATTCATCTTTTGCTTCTTGTTACTGGACTTGTGCGGAACTTGAAACGGACTTGAGATTTGATCGGCTCTGGACTTGTGAAAGACTTGTGATGGACTCGACTACAACCCTGCCGTATACTACAGTACGTGTATGTACCGATATTGGGACTGCTGGCTTCAGCATTTAGGCCAAGGTCAATAACAGGATACACATAAAATGAATTGCCTGCCGTTGGTCCCCCTCCCCCTTCAATATGACCCTTCCTCTTCCATGCACCCTCTTCAACCCCCTCTCCCTGCCCTAGTGAACCCCCTTCCCTCCAAGCTCCATTATTAACTTACACTTGAGTCATTTTGTGGCCTGCTCAAAACAAATTACTGTTTGCAGGAAGTGCGGTCATTAACGCTTAATCAGTTTGACACTTTCTTAAAATTAACTGCCCGTAATTGAATTTCAGAAGAGTTCTTGAGTTTCGAACCTGATGATGACTATTCTATTTCTCTCCCATGAAATTTTCATCATGGTACAATTCAGAACCGCTATGAGTCCGATTTGAAAAATTGATACTGTGTAAATTTGTGTTTTGTGGAAATGGATGGAAAAAACTTATTTTTTTACCCCCATGTGTTGGCCCAGTCCTATCCCTTTCACCACATCAGAAGTCTTGACTCAGGTTAACGATTCAGCAGACAGGAAAAGGTCTACGTCTGGATACTTGCGATTAGCCATCTCTCCCTGTTGGTTTCTTAAAACGTCACCCTGTTGCGTCAGTTTATGGCACGGCCGATATGAAAGGAAGGGGGGAGAGTCACAAAGAGCACTGTTTTTCATTTGGAATCGACAAAGCGAGAAAGAGCATCGCGGGTGAAAATTGCTGGACATTATCTACGTGTTTTGGATGTTTTTTATGGAATACCTACGGGGAAACAGATGTACAGTGTAGCAAGAATAGCTTGTTTGTCAGGAAGTTCGAAGCTGGA
Source organism: Henricia sp. BOLD:AAB3569 (assembly GCA_037783545.1). Lineage (NCBI taxonomy): Eukaryota > Metazoa > Echinodermata > Asteroidea > Spinulosida > Echinasteridae > Henricia > Henricia sp. BOLD:AAB3569. The sequence goes on from JBBELK010000138.1 coordinate 264,690, forward strand.
TGGAATTTTTTAACCTCCTGTTATGGTCTAGTCACTTCATATTAGAAACTGAACTCATCATCTTTCTTGTCTGCTACCGTAAGTCCGAGTGTCTGAAGCTCGTCCGCGCAGCATTTCTAGTTGATAGTTGTGCCAAGGTCGGTGACTAATACCGTGTTCACGTAGCGACGTACATATGGTTAAAGCTGAGTGTTGAATAATATGAATCGGAGAGTGGTCAGTTCAGCACGACGAAGCAGCGTTCTTCCTTACCCGGATTTTGAAACTGGAACTACGTTTCAACTTTTCAGTGAAGTGATTAAACGTTCTATTCGGCTGTTGCCAGAGAAGACATCCCTTCAAGAATTTGACTTCAGATTTCCAGCGGAAGAATCACAGAGTGTGCAGATCTGGATTCTTAATCGGTGGTGTGTTCACTGCCTGCAGCAAAGACAATTTGCAGCTCCGTCAATGTCGCAGTTGCTCTCAAGCCAAACTAATCTTTAAAGTTCTATAAAGTTACACCATTTTTCATCACGCGCTGCAAGAAATCTCAGGGATTTAATTTGTTCAGTGTATGCTTATCTGGATGTAACAACTCCTGAGAAACCAAGGACTCTTTAGAATTAACTTTCAGCATTTGACATTGACCTGTCTTTGACAAAAACGTTATCGGAGCAAAATTGGATGCTGAGGCTACAGGATGTAACTTTAGAGAGATAACCTGAGGCGGAGTTTGTATCCAGTGCTTCTTTACGGAACCTGCATAATTTCTCGGGAAGTGGATCTTAAATGCAGCATTAAAAATCCTTGACCCGAAAGTCCGTGGGTGAATAATTTTCCTCCAAAAGTCTGCTTTTTGGGAGAAACGTCTTATTTGCATGAGTGAGCTTGAATTCAGATAAATCTCATACTGTATGAAGCGGGCACTGACCATTTGAAAAGGGTTGTCTACGTCAAATTGCTGCATCCGTTCTACTTGTTGGAAGACATTCGTACGAACAGTTTGAGGGGGCGAATTACCGTAAGCTCTCTTGCAATCATGCGGGACAAGAAGAAGTTCGAGGTGCGCGTTCACGCGATAAACGCGCCGTCAAAAGATGGCGACCCAACTGTCATGATCATGTTGGAAGTTTTGGTAAGTACTGTGAAGAAAACTGGCATGTTGACACACATACACCGTGTTTACACTCGAAATGTCAAAGGTGGATACAGACCCTGCATTTTTATTGCGACCACAAAACTTAACATTTGCCGCGTTTACACTTCACCTCGATTTGGATTCAACTCGCCTTTACCAGTGTTTACACACTGCAAAAGTCACCACTAATTGTGACCGCAGCGCATGCGTGGATTCGTCGATTAAACCTACCACACGGCGGGCACCCCCTAAGGATGCTCAAAATGCCGAATTTATATTGACAATAAAATTGCAGGGTTCAACCCCGCAATTGCGGTGTTCAACCCTACCCAACAGGTCCTTGGATCACAGTAATTTTTACTTTTGTTGCTCCTTGTCTATTTTGTGTATTGCAGGAATGGCTAAATAAATAATAGTAATAATAATAAAAGGTGACTTAAAAAAGACGCCTTTTTAAATTCAACTCGCCTTTTTTTTGTTTGGAAAATGCGGAGTTCGATGGCGAATCGAGTGTAAATGGGCCTTGAATGTAATGTACATGTACATGTATGTACTGGGACCATGGCACAATTCTTTCATGGCAATAGACTGCCGAAGTGAATACGTCACCTTTTGTTGGTTGCCTAGGCAATTGGATCTAAACTAAAAATCACTCAACCGTGTCCCAGTGCTTTTCCAATGGTACTTTTTCCGCCGGCCATGATAGTTTAGATCCAATTGCCATGGAAACGCACGTCACACTTCGGCTGTCTATTGGTTGTTGAAACCCATTCACTGTACATTTGTACTTTACAAAATAAACAAACAGAACGAAACCACAAACCACAGTCTATTTTGACAGGCTATCTTTCAGTTCCATTATTTTCCCTTTTTCTTCCCACTCATACCGGTAAGTCTAGTCTTTACCGTATAATCCTGTTTCATTTCCTGCCTGATAATTACATACATGTACGTAAATTGGATACAGCCATTTTGTTGTATTTGTTATGACTGATTTGAAAGCAAAATTGAAGGATCTACTTGTTGGTTTTCAAGAATCTGAATATTGAGAGTTTGAGATCTTCGATTTGTCCCAATGCTATAGACTACTAAAGTTTGCGGTTGATTACATGTACAAGGGTAACTGGGTTTACCGGTAAACAGTTGCTGGTACATGTAGTCTGAAACATCCACTGTTTAAAGACGTACATGTACATGTAGGCTCCTCGATGCGCGAGGAATAAATTTGTAGCACGAAAATCACTGCGCTCCATACATGTACCTTGCAGTAGTAGGGCAGTCAGCTGTTATGATCCCTGAGGATGCGGGTTCATTGGTGTACATGTACGTACGGTGTATACATACAACACACGCGTGCATCGAATACATGAAGTACACACAGTGCGGGAAATTAATACTGTTCGCTGTCAAGCGCGCCTGCATCCTCCGGGATCGTAAGAGCTCATGCGAGGTATGGAGCGTGGTGAATTTCGTGGCACGAATTTGTTCATTGCGCATTGACGAGCCTGCGTTTTTAAGTGCAGAGAGGGAAACAGTTCATTGGTTTTAGTGTAGACCCAGTATTAAATATTGGCAACTCACAGAGAATGATGTTTTTACTTTAGTAGTAGTATTCTATTAAGTATAGGGTCTTTCTATAAATTAGGGGTCCAATGTTGGTGTCCCCCGTTACATTTTACATCTTGTTTTTGTAAATTCAGGACACATTCTTTAAATACTTTCCATCTCAAAGAATGAGTACATAAAGTACAATTCATACAAAATGGTTTAAAAGCCAAATATTTGTACGAAAAATAACACATATCAGGTGTAACAGGGGAACACTAAATGTCACACTTTTGGACCCCTAATTTATAGAAAGACCCATGTACAATGTAGGTGCAAATGGCCCACATTCTCCAAATGTTGTTGATCAGCCCACATTCATCTGAACTTCATAAATTAGGCCTAACCTTTTACCATTGATGGTAACTCAACCTTTTTATAACAAACCCATTTATTGATGTTACTCTGTCATCTGAAGCTAAGGTTTCTACCACATTACTGCTAATGGGCCATTAGATACTGCACATCTCCTGAGGGCCCTGATATCTTGAACTTGTCATAACAAGGATCCTAGTTGAGTGATGGCAGTGTCTTGAAACACTGTGTTTACACTGGTCCCGAGCTCAGGATCAAGATTGATCTCCTGATAAGAAAGCGGCAGTGTTAACCGCAATGATCTTGAGTGCCGCGTTTACATTCTGTAGTTGATCTTGAGCGCGGTGCCAGAAGTTGCAGTCAAAGGTCATGCTCTTTGTGTGTACATGTACTGATCAATGTGTGGATGGGTTGTGCATATAATATACAGAGTACAAGGCCACTTGAATTTCGCGGGCTTTTCATTGCTACGGCTGTGGAGCGGATGTGGCAGGTTGCGGTAAAGATTAATTGCTTATCTACCTGCAAACTGATCCCGAGCTCGGGATCGAACCCTCCGCCAACGCGAGATCAAAATCTCGGGGTCTGATCCGGGGCCAATTCGGTCCCGAGAGCATTTACACTCAGTTTGTGATCCGAGGCTGATCTCGAGCTCGGTGTTAGACCCCGAGCTCAAGATCAAGTGTAAACAGGGTGAGTGTTAACACGGTGTATGTTTTATGTGGGGAAGGACATTCTATGGGCCGAAAATACATGTGCGAATGCACGGAAGAATTACCATGATGCGATGTTAACAGTGACTAGTGGAAACTTTGTACAAAAATTAGTCCAACTCGCACACAGCTAATGTCTCTCCATTTCACTAGCAGTTTTGGGTACACCGTAGGCAGGATATTTTCGGGTCTTGTCCCCCACTGGTCTATGTTTGTTGTGTTTTAGTCACACCTTGTTTGCCCCAAAGCCGCATGCAAACAAACACAGCTGATCTTTGTATTGTCAATGTTATTTTAGGATGGGCCCAGCATGTTAAAGCCAACAGTTGAACTTACTGGTACATGTACTATGCATACCCCCGGTATGTACATACAGGGTCGATTCCTGAAATTCACTACATTCAAGTTCACTGTGTGTTGAAAGCGGTGAAAAGCTGTATTGTGCGTTGCTTCTTTATATCTGGACAATATGACCGCTGACGTCAAAACTGCAGACTAGAATATCAATGTCTGTTTCCGACCATGCAGTCAAACATGAACATGTATGTAAATACAAGTAATGAATTTTAATACTGCACAAAGAGCGAAGTGGCATTTGGAGAACTCCAAGATCGAAGTTGGTGTCACCATGGAGGAAGTTTCTTCCTCCATGGTGACACTGGAACGAAATATGTAAATTAATACTTTAAACAAATGTGAGACAGTCTTTAATTAAACTTCACAGCACAATCCTCGAGTTTTTCTCTGTGTATGGGTCATTCCATAAAAACTGGGACACCGTTTACCCCTTACAATGTGACACTTCTGGAGTTGATATTTCTATAGATACTAGTTTTCGGAGAACGATTACTCCCAGAATATAAAGTTAAACAGTATGTGGCCTCATGAATCGAACCCTTTGATATTAGGCCTAAAAAAAAAAAAGAGAACTTCCTGGTATGTTTAGCGTAATTAAGTCTCCTAAAATGACGTGGTGATGCTGCTTTTTTTGGGGGGGGGGGGGGGGGGGGTGGGGGTGGGGAGAAGGTGTAAGTGGATTCCAAGCAATAAAGTCAAGTTGACATGAAGCCAAAAGGCATGTTTTTAATCGAAACACTAAAAAAAAAATGTACCTGTGACCCGTGCCCTAAAGATATATATATTTTTTTGTTTTGGAAGTGCACGCTAACGCTAAACAGGGATTTTTTCCTTTTTTCGCCTTACCCAAAACACATGACATAATTTTCAGTATTAACCAGTGTGATCTTGTAAACACAAGTGTGACATTTTGAAACTCTGTTGGGTGGTACATGTACATGTACAGTACGTAAACAGCAGACAAATCTGATGGACGCTACATGTACTGTAGCACTGTTATTATTGCCTGCAACTATTTCTAAAAACTGATATTGTTTACTTAATATTAAATATGCTCTATGAAGTACAATGACAACAAATAGTTCAGCTGATGAAAATGTTGAGCCAGTCATCTCTCTGCTAAGCCAACCACAACCAAATATAATTACCCATTTCCGTTGTTTTTTAAATCTGTGCAGAATATGCAAAGTAGTGAGCTGATCGTCACGGACCATGTTCTGACCAGCGAAGAGTTGAACGACCTCAGAATGAATAGCAGCTGGGAGGACAGCATCAAACGGACACAGAAGATTATCCAGGTATTTAAACCATGACAACTATTAAAGATAGTATACATGATTGGTAAACTGTTACAAATAGTTTTATCCCCCTGTGTGATTGAAGATACAGTGTATGCATGATTAAAACCAACCTGAGCAAAAACCAGCTCCGTACTTCGTCTAACTTTTGAGAAAACAGTCAAAAAAGGGTTTGCAGTCATTTCGCCCCAAAACCACTTCGCCCTGAACCATTTCGCCCTGAACCACGGCCTGTGCACGAAGTGGTTTTAGGGCGAAGTGGCATTTGGGCGAGGTAGTGTTTGGACGAAGTGACTTGGGGCGAAATGGCACTTGGGCGAAATGGCACTTGGGCGAAATGGCACTTGGGCGAAATGGTTTTGGGGCGAATTGAATTTTCGTCTCATGACTATAAGCACTTCAGACAAAACCATTTCAGGGGAAGTTTTCTACGGTCATCATGTTTATATTGTGTAAGTTAGGTGTAAATCTGTGAACATTTCTGTTTTTCGAGATTACCAATGATGTATACTGCCTTTAAAGTCACAACATTCTCACATTAAGGAGGAAGCTAAAAGACCACACCCTTTGTTTACTAATACATCTTGGTATTTGGAAAGTTAATAAGTTCTTGTAATTTGTCTTGTAGGATGGGTCTCTTGAACTCACAGAAACTGGCAAAGCGCTCAAGGTGCAGTCAGAGCGCCCTCATCTGGTCAGTCTTGGTGGAAGTCGGGTCAGCACGGCCATTACGTTACTACCACTTCCAGAAGGTAAGGAAATACTGCTTAGCAGAAAATACTGCTTAGCACGGGATTGTGCTTAGCACAAACATCTTATCAGCTTATATCTCGTCTTAAAAACTTTAAGCAACCCTCTGGATTGACCTGCGAATCTCGCACCACGGTGGATCTATCAAGCCACCAACCAACTTGGTCCTAAATAGACAGTTGCTGACTGTTTTGTATCGTTGAAAGGTCGACCCGAGGTTGGCCTCAGAGTGGCAAGTTTTTGGAGATGAACAAAAAAAATGTACCAAGCAATACTAAGCAATACTAAGCAAAGAATGTATTACATAAAAATAACAATGTAATAATTTTGTTATGCTGGGAAAGAACGGGCAACTCCCAGTTAAAAACAAACAAGTCCACAATGTTAATAGGCACATCCCGTTTTGGCGTCAAAGCCGGAGTGCTCCACCCAACTATTTTGACACTGACCAATGGTAACAGAGGAAGTACATGTACCTTTATATACATTGAACATGTGAGTGGACACTTCCATCAGTACATGTAGTTCAATCTCCGTGTATGTGCAAAGCAAAGTCTAAGTTCTGAAGTGTGCATTTTTAAGTCTACAAAGATTTCAAGACGCCATGACTGGAGGTAGGAATGTATTAAATTTAGTTTCTTAATGTTGCTTTAAGTGTCGGTGTTTAAGCCGAGTGCATTTTATGTACATCAAATGTACAATTTTGTACACTTTAGGGTATGCATTCGGCTTGAATGATTTATATATGCAGGGCTCAAATTTCATGAAAAAATCTGCTAGACCACAGGGTTATAGTACATGTAGCTTAAATCATTTACTGGAACGACGCTATTTTTACAAGACCAAAGCCACAAGGAACGTGGATTTACTGTTCGTTAGTTTAAAAATGCACTGGACCACTGGTCTAGTACGGTAGAGAAAGCACTAGACCGAGGCTTAAATTACTGGCCTCGGTCCACCGGTCCAGTGGGTATTTCGAGCCCTGATATGATTAGACAATTGTACTATATGGCAGACAGGAATAGGTAAATTATACAAAACATTCATTTGAAAAGAAAAAAAAATCAAAAATTGAACCACACCAATATCCCTATTAAACGAAAGGCCTATCCGCATTGGACTTTTTTTGGGTAAATTTACTGAGACGATGGGTACTTAACCATTTCAAGTCCAATGCGGACAGCCCAGGACGTTTTCCTCTCCGTAACTTTTTCTGAGTCCAGCGGTTACTTTTCCTGGCCAACCTCAGCCCAGGAAAATGTACCAGGGAACCTTTCCCGAGACGAAAAGTCCAATGCGGACACAGCGAGTCGGTAAAAGCGCTCTGGAAGCATACGTCCGGGCCGTGAAGGTCAAACTGCGAAGGGACACTGCGCATGCTCTCTCGCGGTCTCGGTAAAATTTTATTGTGTCAAAAAGTCCAAATGCGGACAGCAGTAAAATTTAGCCATTTTTCATTTTACCATCGTCTCAATGCGGACACGGCTTTATTGTGAGTAGTGTATTACTATTGTTTTTCCCCTTTTTCTCTGATTCCAGGCAAGACATTTATCGGCACCATTGACTCCAAGATGCCTCAAGACATCGTCATACAAGGCAAGGGAATTGAGCCTGAACAGTGCTGCATTGAAAACAGGAACAACATGGTTACAATGATTCCCATTGGGCCGTGTACAGTGGACGGGGAGCCAGCCACGGAACAGACCATACTCACACAAGGTAATAATACCATGACCTCTAGGCTCTTTTTGCTAGAATACAGGGGTGGATTGCAATATAACCGTCTTAAGTCTGAGACACATCATGTGTCCTGACTGAATTTATGACATCTTACCTACCGCACATTTAAAAATGTCTTGCAATATCCAAAAGTTGGGACGTCTTAGCTAAGACATCAATGGTTGTATGTCTTTACTGTTGTGAACGGTGTTTCAATCGCAGCCGGTGTGTTTGCATACCGTCGCGCATGCATTCGCCGGTCGTTGCTGCCGTACGTATGCATGACAGTGGCGTGAAATACATTGTGAAAACATTTATAATTAATAGGCCCAGCTTGAATCGTAACTACATGTACCTTCCAGTGAAAACTCAGTTTAAGAAAGTCAAACTATCACAAGTCCAACTATCACATTACTCCTATCCTACAGAAACTACATTGGCTACCAATCAAAGAAAGAATCCACTACAAAATAATCCTCCTTACTTTCATAATCCTCCTTTTTAGCTCCTGAAAATATCCAGGGTTTACTGATACGTCGAACCACAAGACCAGGTTTAAGGTCAACTAGTGCTTCCCCACTCTTTGTGCCACGTACCAGACTGTCCTCTTATGGAGACAGAGGTTTTCAGAGTATTGGAATTCTCTTCCTCAGTCTCTCAGAGAAATAGATAATATCACTGTCTTTCAGCAACAACTAAAGACACACATGTTCACAAATGCATTTACAAAGAATTGAGAATTTAAACCATTGTTCAACTAGACCAGCGCCTTTGAATGTTTTTACAGATCAAGTGCGCTTTATAAATGCTGTATTATTATTATTATTAAATAAAGTTTTGATCCTAGTCACAAGGCTCCTTTTGTCGGAATTGAGCAGGACCAAAATTTGTTCAAAACAAGTTATTCTGTATACTAATTGAGAGATGTTACCAAAACGTTGCCAGGTGCAATTCCTATAAATAATACACAATGCATTACCTTGACTCCAATTTACATTGGGGGTACAGTCCTTACTGACACGCGACAAACACATTTATTATTTTCATGCATTCATAACGAGTAACCCACCAATAATTGTGCTACTTATAAATACATGTTCAATCATGCGTAACAAAAGTCTGCCAGTTTTGGCCTTGCAAAAAAACTCATGTGCATACACTTGTACACAAAGATACATTGTAACTGTAGTTTATTCAATAGCCTATTTCACAAAAAGTGCGTAGCTTGTGCAACGTTTGAAAATGGCATAAGTTGCATAACTTTCAGGAAATCATTGCAAGATTGTTTATTTTACTTATTTTTTGGGGCAACTTTTGCACCTAAATTAGAAATTAGAAATTTGCATAATACGTACAAAATAGCTGTATTTTTTAGTGCAGTTTTCTTCATGTTCATGTGATTTTTAGGTGTTTTTCAGTTCTGTCATGTAAGGCCCGTTTCAAACGTCGCGCTTGTACCGTGTTGGATATAATTAAATTTAGCGCGACAGGAGCACGGCACCAGCACGGCAGTGATTTCAAACGTCGAACTTAATTTCAAACTTAAATACATCCAACATGTCGGATGAGTCGTGTGCACGTCGCGGATGAGTCGTGTGCACGTGCGTTTTCCATTCTGTCCATTCTAAGTCGCCATATTTATTAATTTGATGCGCTTTGTTTGTTGGTTATTTCTTTGCTCACATATGAACTGAGAGCATGCGCATACCTAATTGTGAACTTCGAACTGGAATTAAATTCGACACGGCAGAAGCACGATGTTTGAAACCGAGCCATGTTTGTGCCGCACTAAATTGAGTTAGCACAGCAAACCCTGTGGAGCTAAATGGTTTCAAGTGCTTGTGCTGTGTAAAATGTAAAAACATCAAGTTGAATTTAATTCGACACGGCACAACAACGAGGTTTGAAATGGGCCTAAAATAGTCAAGTCAGACGCCTTAAATACTCTTGCAGGCAAAAGTGCGCAACTTTTGTTGCTATTTTTAGACTTGTTAGTTTTTGACTGTAGAATTATCAAACATTTAGACCATAAGGTCACACGACCATCAAACTAAACAAAACAAACATCATATTTTTTCCTAGTTGTTTGCAGTTCATACCAGACACACTTACAAGCCTACAATAACAAATTCCTATTTCGAACAAGTGTACTTTCCACAACGTCACATCCTCTCTGTACTATGAATTTCCTGTGGGGTCCCACCTCCTGCAAAACATGGACCTGTTTTGATCAAACTGTTTTGATCAAACGTAGATATGAGCCGAGCGTTTAATGTCCCCCAGGGTTGCTCGAGGGCCTGCTACATACTGGGATCTCCATCCACACAAGCCTGTCCTTAATTTAATGGAAATTTAGAACTTCCCGTCTTTGTTAAGCGTCAGGATAGATGTTTTGCAGACCGGAATTGTTCGGGACAGTTTTAATTGAACATGTTTCCTGTGGAGTAAATCAAATTTTGGAAATGTAATTAAGTGGCTCACTGTCAAAAACTGTTGTTTTTTAATCTGTTTTGGTCAGGGTGTACAATTTTGTGCCTTCATATAAGGACAGAATGACAAATGAAGAGTGTCCCCTTTACATTGTGACACTTCTGTAGTTGATTACCCTCAACATCACCTGTTGTTATTACCCAAAGAATGTTTCAATAAACATAAGTGGTGTGGTGCATAAACAAGATAAAAGAAGTATAAAATAGTAAGAAGTTGGGCTTAAAAATAGTTATACCACTTTGTTTTTCATCTAGGCGCCATGTTGTGCTTTGGCAAGTCTTGTTTCTTCAGGTTTAACAATCCTTCTGAAGCCAGACGGCTCAAAGAGCGATCAAGAAGCGATAACACTCCGCAGCAAACATCTCCCTCGACTCGCGACACCATCGGCAATCTCAACACCACCGATCATATTAACGCAAACACCAGACCGCAAAACGGCTTGACGACAAATCACTCCGGGTACACACCAGCTTGCGTGCAGCCCGTCCCGACGGTACGCTTCACCAATGCTAATAGTAATCACAACACGACGACGAGTAGCTTAGAACAAACCATTGAGGAAGAACTCCGGGAGATTATGCGACAAGTTTCAACGGAGGAGGAGTTTGCAAATGAGACATATACGAACCAGTACGCAAGCTTGGACTTGCCGGAGAAAGATTACCGTCACCAAGGTCGCGATATTATACCGAGTACATCGTCCACGGACTCTAGCGGCAGCGAACTTTGGCCCGAGGCAGGGAACAGAGACAGCGGTGCATCGCCGTTGTTTTTCACAAATCACGGTAACATTCGTGAAACGGCCATCACGGATGATGACATAGACGGGGAGGACAATGAAACCAGTGCGACTAACGATTACCAGCCGCCAGTTAGCAGCATTAGGTCAAAGTTCGAGGAGGTGATAAAGAACAATAGTCCGAGTCCGACGCGGAAGCATTTTCACATTCAGACGAGTCCTCGAGGGACTTTAGAAAGGGAAGCTCAAGCTACAGGGGTACAGTCTCCGACGAAAGTCAAACTGGGTCAGAGTAGCTTATACAGTAATAAGAACTCGCTTACATCACCGACCCGGCGCGCTGATGCCGAATGGTCATCCAGCGATTCTAGTCTGAGTTCAACCTCCCTCACAACGGTCACTAGCACTGCGACTACGGCCACAACTGACAAAGACTGGACTGGATCGGACCATTCCGGTACCAGCCTCTCCTCAACCTCGACGTCACTCAGCCATAAATCTACAAATTCAACCATGAGTGCCGAAGCACCGAGCTCGGCAAGTTCCATCGTACGAAGAGAAGCCACGCAGGAGAGCCAAAAGACCCCGACGCCTTCCACTAACCCTACCACAAACAGCCAAGATCAGAGGTTCTTTACCCCCTCCAACACCGACTTCCGTCAAACTCTGATCGTTGATCCGGATGATTTCGACGATCAAACCCAGAAAGAGCTTTGTAAAATCCACATACAGGCCGTGGCGCAGCGAAAAGAAGCCCAAAAACTCGCGTCGTTAGAAAGAGAGCGGATGGAGGAAATTCTAAACATCTGCGCCGAGTACGAAGCCCAAGAGCAAGGACTCAAGACGCCTCAAGCAACTCCCAACCAGAACAAAACTCCTGAGACGCCTAACAAATGGCCCGACGCAAACAACACAGAAAAGCCCCTCATGACGAGCAGCCCTGTCAACGACCAACCAAGCTCAAGATCAAAGTCATACGTGTCAAACATCGGAATCAAAGTCATTGTTGATTCCCCGACCACAAAGGACGCTCCATTACTTCAAGAGACGCCATCAACCTCGCATCAAGGTGATCGGAACATTTGGTACGAGCGCCTTAACGATGACAGCTGCGGAACAACCGTTGGTGATCCAGCAACACCCCTAGAAATGAAGCTAGAGTCGGTACCCCCACCAAAGCCTCCGCGATCAGGACAGCAGGAAAATCTCAGTCCTGAGACGAAGGTGAGGACCTCTGCCCTTGTCTGTGAAAATAAAGATGAAGAAATAGTTAGAATTTTCTGCCTATTTCAAGACGATCTAGAATTTCATCATGACGGTCTGTCCTTTTGTTTTCAACAGCCCAGTGTCGACGACATCGTAAAAGCCATCGCAAAACTTGAGGCAGCCCGTTCAGAATCCATCCAAAAAATTGAAAACCTGGAGAGAAGACTCGACGACTTGGAGGTACAGGAAACGGAGATGCTGAGAGAGGTGGGTTGTCACATGATTATCACATGAGTTGCACATGTTGTTGACATGAGTGCCATGTGGATATCACATTAGTTCCACATGGCGTTCACATGATCACCATGAGTTCGTCACATGCTTAATCAATGATCGTCAAATGCTGTTATTTATGTTCACATGGTTGTCACAGGATCAGATACTAAACCACCTGAGCTATAAGGCACAGTGCATTACTCCATAAATGTTCCCTAAGAAATGCAGACAACTATTGGCTTAAACCTTTTGTGTGTTTCTGGAAGTGCCCTTTTCAAACACAGATTGACCTTTTCTCAAGACTTTCTACACTCTCTTTAATTTCTTAATTTTTTTTATGTTTAACATCCGCATCATCGATTCGTCTAATCATAGCTTTTCTCTTATGTGTTAAGTTTACATTTGCAAAACTCTTGCCTAAATTTATTTTATTTTTCTCTCTCTTTTCTTTGTCTCATGTTTGTGTTGTTCTCTGTCCTGCATAAATCCTATCAATTTGCTTATTACATAAAATATATTAACAATGTTCTGACTAAATAATATACGTATGTCACCATCATGGTGCTAATTTTCCCTATTCTCGCTTACTCATTTTCACCGTTTTAATCACTAAAACACTAACCCATTATATGTAATTGGCTGTTAATTCTCGTTATATTCTGTGTCCTACAATTCCACCCGATCGAATGGTCCCATCTTCCTAAATGCCTTGCATCTCAACGTCATACTTCATCAAATATTACACTCAATGGCATGAATCAAACATGTGTGACCTGATACCCCTTGCATTTTGCCTGTTGCCTTGGTGCGTGTGTACTGCCCTCCCGTGCCTTTTCTTACTGTGTGTCCCCTGGTTGCAACGCCACTTGGGGTTTTGTCAAAACCTTTGTTCAATCCTTGCTCGATCATCTCACGGAATGGGCACTAAATCTATCACATGTCACCTGACCACGTCACGCGACCAGATGGAGATCGAAGCAGCGCTGTTAGAGGGTGAACATCGCAGCGAGCTGACGCAGCTGCAGAGACAACAAGAGGCAATAGGCACGCTCAAACGCACCAAGCACTGCCTGGCCAGAAAGGCAATAGAGCAACGAGAGAGGGTCCGTTAATAAACAATAGTCCCTCGGAAATGGGGCAATATAACAAATATTGACTTTGTAGGTTTAGAATGTAGATTGCAAAACATTGTAAAATTTGATAAAAAATGATAAAAAATGATAAAAAAGAAAGTTGTCGAGGTTTGGAGAAGAACATTTTGGGAGGCGGGTATGATTTTGGAGGATTGACGGATGTAGTTTTTATTGTAAATATATAAAGTACAAAAACCAAAAAACATAATTTTAAAAGTTGTAGCTTGACTTGTTTCTCAGGAGCGACAGCAAGTGAACCAGGCCCGTCGCCACCTCCAGCAGCTAGAGCAGGTCCACCTGGAAACAGAACGGCAACTACAAGCCTGTCCCATAGAGAACACAGCCCGCAAGCAGGCCTTGCTGCTACAGTACCAGAGGGAGGGGGAGAAGCTGGAGCATGAACGCAAGCGGTTTGAGGATTTGGAGTTTCAGCAGCTCGAGACGGAGGCTAGGATTGAGGAGGAGAGGGAGATTGCCGAGCAGGAGTTGTCGAGGGAAGAGTCGGAGGAAGAGGAGAAAGTACGAAGCAGGAAGGTGGGTCCTGTGGTCCTGTTTTGGTCCTGTTTTGGTCCTGTTTTAGTTCTTTTTTGGCTCCGTTTTGGCAACCATGGGGCACCGTGGCCGAGTGGTTTGGGTCATTGACTCGGAACATTAAGATAACTTGGTGTTGCAGGTTCGATACCCGGTCGTTTTAACTTATTTATTTATTTATTTATTTATTTATTCACCACATCCAACAGCGGAAGGACCGCCAATTACAGGAATTGGATCAATATTCGAATAACTATCAACTTCTAAGTTCAATTAGTAACGGCCAGAGACACCGGGGAATCCCTCCCCTTGCTCTTCACGAAAGAATGCTCTGGGATCTTTAAAGTGCGTTACCGAAACCTGACACACTGGACCAACGGCTTTACATCCCTTCCGAAGGACGGAACAAGTGTGATTAAGTGCCTTGCTCAAGAGCACAAGTGCCACAACCCGTCACGGCCCGGAATCGAACCCACATTCTAGTACTGGCACAGGAATTTGAGTTCGACACACTAGACCGCTCGGCCATAACACCCCACTGTACCCTTGACAGGGCGTTTAATCCCAATTGCTCCATCCTTCAGAAGGGATGTAAAGTCATTGGTCCAGTGTGTTGTGTAATGTACTTAAAACGATCCCAGAGCACTCTTTCATGAAGAGTAAGGGGGGATTCCCCGGTGTCTCTGGCCGTCAGCTGCCAATGGTGCCCCCCACCTATGTATCTCAATCTTTAGGTGGAAGACACTTGTAAGCTTCATGCAATTCAGCCTGCGGGCTGCGAATTGAGGTAACATGAACCCATTATTAAAAGGTTATGACCTTTGAACCTTTGCCACCATCTTGTGTCCAGGTGAACGTTACAGACATCGACCAGCAAATGACGCACGTCATCTCGGACGCAAAGTTGAAAGCAGAAAAGTTGGGAAAGGACCACAAAGACACCGAGGGAGAACTTGTCAAGGTACGTGTGGAATTACTTAGTAACATTTACAATGTTTTATGTAATGTCTGATTTTATATACTGAAACGCAAAAGAAACTTACCACTTAAATTGTGACAGTTCAAAATAAAACAAACCAACAATTGCTAATTGAAACATTGGCATTTTATTGATGACATGTCAAGTTTTTGACCAAGATACACCATCTCATCAGTTTGTTCTACAGTAAAGAACAGAAGAGGGTGCAATGTCAGTCCCCTTTCAATAGCGTGTGTGGCCAGCCCACCATTGATTTGGATACAGGCAGTGCATCGTCGGCGCCGACAATCGTGGCATGTTGCTTGAAATGCCCATTTTGCACTGGCTTTTTTAAAGCCAACATCAAGACATCACGTGCAGCTCATTACAATCATCCCATACCCCTTGGCTAATCACTGATAGTCAAAACAGCTGTTCAACAGCTGTGTCATGAAGTGACCATTGAAGGTTCAAGTGACCTTCAGACACCGTTTGGTCTGACAGTGAGGACACTATTGTCCACAAATAAGTTCACACATTACTACACGCAGTGTTATTGTTGCTATTTAAAGGTTTAAAAGGGGGTAAATTTCTTTTGCGTTTCAGTATACTTTAAAAAGTGTCAGTTTTTATTTGGTGTTGACTTTGTAGGGTTATAGACCATATCAAATAGCTGCCATCTTGTAGGGCAGTTTCTTTGTTCCTTGAGGACATGCATGGTTGCACATATTGTGCTTACATTGTTGAATAGTTTAAATGTCAAAAGTTGCCCCTCAAGATGGCAGCTATGCAATTCGGTCTATTTACTAATGTAAAGTTGTTATTCGTACATGCCTAATTTCAGGAGAAAGCGCAACTGGAAAGCATCGAGAAGGAATACAACAAAATGGTCATGTACTACTCCAGAAAGTCATCTTCAGAACACGAGGAGACGCCAGAATTGGTTCGTATTGGCAAGATTCTTTACAACCAAAAACAAGGAACATGTAGCGTTGTAGGATTCGGATGCAGACTCAAAAGCAAAAGACTTGACTTAACTGGACTTGTACTAGGACATGTTGGACTTGAATACAATACTATTATAGAAAAGTAACCGTTATTAACCAGGGGCGGATCGAGGAATTTTTCCAGGAGGGGGTTTTGCCACCAGGGAGGGGTTTTGCCCATCAGATTTTTATGTCTGCTTGTTTCGGACAGGCGGACACGCAAAAAATGCATTACATTATATTTTTTGGTGTCTGAACAGGGGGGGGGGGGTGTTTTGACCCCCAAAACCCCCCTCTCTGGATCCGCGCCTGCTAACTCCCTAGGGTGTAGGTAAAATCTATGTAAAATCATATTGATTTTGGAGGATTGAGGAGTGTTAGCATTATGTTTCACTGTCTTTCGAGTTCCTTAAGATCTGATAATTTTTAAATATTCATGTTCATCATTTTTTTTTTTCATTTCGTAACCATAATCATCCTCTTAAAACAGTGCCCCTTTAACGCACTCCCCAATCGTGCGTACCGAGGCCCTGTTGAAACCGGCCCCATTTCGCTGGGGAACAAGCGACAGAAATCTTGTCGCCTCTGCTGGACCAATCAGGACGCTTGGCAGTGCATTGCAGCATGATTGCAGGCATTCAAATGTAACGCGCGCAGATTGTAAACACCGTGCATGCATGTGATACATGTACTCGGTAATGCTGGCCGTTGTCCGCGTCGGCGATTGGCTGCTATTTAAAGCATACTGGGGAATCCGTTACATTACATTCGTCAGCATGCATCCCTGTTATTAATTTGAAAAACTGCGGAGTAAATTAAGATCGTCGTTTGAAAGTTTGGTAGGAATGGGACAGTCATAAGGAACAGAACCAAATACAATTTCTGGAAAGTAAAGAAATCGTTTCTTTTTGGCATAACATAACCGAATTGATTAAATTACATATAAATGACTCGGGCGTGAGTTGGCTCAGCACAACAGCCGGCTTACTCCACAGATTTGCGTGGATTTCCTCAGGGTATTGTAACGTCACTTTGCAGAATGGAAATTCCCTGAGATCTCAGGATAAACCATAATCACAGCATAAATTTTATTTTATGGGGTTTACAGAAGAAAATCCGTGAGTTAGCCGAACGTCGAATGCGTCTACAGCCCGAGATGTCGCTTAGTGACGAGTTCCTAGCCAAACGCAAGTTCAACTCACTGCCTAGAAGCGGTAGAACCCTGCCAGGCGTCGATTCACCGTCTTCAAGCCCCTTACAGATATCCCCTGCGTCTTCCTGTAACAGTCTTCCGAGGAGAAGCGGTAGCGGCGGGACGCTGGTAGACATTGAGAGACATCGTAGGATGACGCTGGAAGAAACAGGTAGGACAGTGTCGTCGTATTTACATCCTTTGAAAGGACACGTGAAATGGTCGCACGCACGCACACGACCGGGTATTTGTCACAGTGCGCAGTTTCTGTGCGCTGGTTTCTGTATTCAAATGGGGGACGTTTAACAATAGGAACAATAGGGTCCGCGATTGCCAAGGACGTCTGCGATTTAGAATCGTGTGCGATTTAGAATTGTGTGCGATTTAGAATCGTGTGCGATTTAGAATCGTGTGCGATTTAGAATCGTGTGCGATTTAGAATCGTGTGCGATTTAGAATCGTGTGCAAAACAAATGAGAGCACGGCTAGCTCGGTGGTCGATTGGTTATGAAGTCTGCCTTGTATGCAGGAGGTCGTGGGTTCGAGTCCCACCCAAGCATGCTATTAAGTTGTTCATAGTGTCTCGGGAAAACACTGAGTATACAGTGTTAATAATTACGTCGGGTAAGGGCAAAAACAACCTTAGTTAACATTCAAATGAGAGCAGTCGCCAAAAAAAAATAAGTCCAAACAAAAGGGAAACAATGGGACGTCCGCGGTGGGAGGTGGGTTCACGACTGCGCATGTGCGTATGCGTGTTCCATACATGCCGACCAGGGTGCGGGCCACGCTCAAAAGTGTTTAAGACTGACTGGGCCTTTATCGTCCGTTTAAAACTGCCCTCGTGATGTGCTTTCAGCCAATAGGGATGTGTAAACTGTCTAAGGTATTTATCAAGACATTGAAAATGTATATTTTGGTTTAAAAGAGGCTAAGAGAGGGTGCTGTTTGTCACTTTAGGAACCAACCAATAAAAGTAAAAACAGTAGAATAAGGACTGGATTTGTGGCAAAGATTTTGTGATTTTCAGAGTAATCATTAATTCTTGGCTACTAAAAGGTGATCGTCTTATTGAGGAGGAACGTGGACGCTTAGACGAGCTCCGTCGCCGAGCAACCAACGAAGCCAAGGTCCAATGGGAAGAGAAGAAACAACGCGAGCAACAGCAGCAACAGACGATGATGTCGCGTGGTTCACCGCAAGCCCGTTCCCTGCAAGCCGGTTCCCCGCAGACTTCTCCAACTCGCACTCCCAACACCACCACATCGCCACGTCAATCGTCTGGCTCACCGACACACGCCACCGGCATCGATTCACCGATGGCTGCTTCGGTCATGTCGGGTAGTGACTGCACCAGCGTGTCTAGTTTTGAGAGCATTGAGGGTCACCTCGAGACGTCGGGAGTGTATTCGGGGAACTCGACTCCGTCCAGAACATTCAGCACAGGGTAAAAAATTAAAAGACCTTAGACTTGCCGTTGATTCCAGGGACAAAGAAATCGCTTCATTCGATGAAGCAAATTTGTAATGAGAGCGCTCCCTTCGTTCGACGAAGCAATTTGGCAGGCCTGGTTGCACAAGCGCGTTGTGTGTCAAGCGCCCAGCAAGCGTTGTTTTTGACGCGCCACTGGAAAACCACACAGCGCGTTTAGACATGTACGACCTCCCACAGGTTCATTCGATCTTCGTTAGCGGTCGCTTAAAATGTGTACGGTACCGCTCTTCATTCGATCTTCGTTACGTGATATGTATACGCACGCTTCATTAACTAATGATGAGTAACTAATCTTCGTCGAACGAAGCGATTTCTCTGGTGAGGAACGGGGTCAGAGTCGTCACTGGATTCTATCTTCCGATTTTGTGGCACTATAGTCCGGGAGCCCAGCAGGATTTCATCATAATTTTGAGTGCAAAAGGTTTGAAGTGTGGGATTGGTAGAAGTAGCTGGGACATCTCCCAAACGGGCTTTCTTAAGTGTCCCGGGTGGTGCGTTGGGAGGGGGCAGCCCCCTAAAGTCACCCAAAAATTCGGTTTCATCATAATTGAGAGTGCAAACCCAATTTTAGCGCGGATCGTAAGGCCAACCTACACTGATTGAAAATTCGTTACTTAAGAAAGATATATTTGGTGCGTTAGCCACTTAAGAAAGCGGTTAATTAGCGCTAATTAGACGTTTAATCATAATTCTGAGTGCAAAGACAAAACGTATGTCTATGTGCACCCTACACACGGCTGAACACAAAAATGCCACTTAAGAAAATTCCTGGTGGTGCGAACCCTACTTAAGAAAGGGTCAAAGGTTAATTAGGTCAAAGGTCACCAATATTCAAAATACGAAGAGCAAGTTTCTAGCGTGTTTGGATTGAAAGTTTATGACAAATCAATCACTGATTAACCATTTAAGAACAAGATATGTGGTGCTAAGTCTAATTAAGAAGGCCTTCAATTAGCACTAATTACACCTTTAATCATAATTACGAGTGCATCAATAAAACAAGTGCCAATGTGTTCCTATAACCATACAAAATCAAAATTACCCGCTTAAGAAAATGTTCGGTGGTGCGAACCCTGCTTAAGAACGCCTGGAAATCCTAAAGCTCAGGGTCACGTGTAACAGTAAGCCCCGCCCCCTGCGTCTTCCCATTCCCGCCCTGTACCCCGGCGCACTGCATCCCGGGCGCCCTGCACTGCCGACACCCACCTCCAGGACCGCATGACCCAGGCGCCATGGTCCCCGGTTCCCTCTCCCGGTCCTGATCCCCACACCAATCACCCCACCACCGCCCCCCCCCCCCCCCCCCCTCCCCCTCCCCCACTTCTCCCCCAGCCGGTCATGATACCTGCAAGTTACGGATATGTGCTGTTGTCAAACACGATTGCCTAATACATATGCCAAATTGAAGAATAATGTCGAGGTGGTTACGGTGTATAAAAGGAGGGCACCAGCGCACCCTCCCCCTTCCCCGCTGAGCTACATCTGACCGATCACCCAACCCGACGATCTGAGTGGGCTTGTCAGGAGTTGAAGTTCCACTTTCATAAAAATCCCCCCCCCCCCCCGACCAAACCAGCCTACGCGCCACTAACCGTGTACCGGTATCAAGTGCGTAAGGACAACTTATTTAGCCAATTTATTGGTATCAATTAGAGTAATGCGCGCCAACAAGTTCAACACTTGATTCACAAACAAGCTAATGAACCAAATTCCACAAATTAGGAAGAATTATTCCCAGTGACGGATCTAGCCTCATTAAAATACAGGAATACGATGGATTTCAGGGGGTTATTTACGTCCGTTTTGTGTTTAGGAACTGGTTAAAGATCGGAAATATTAGCCACCTTTGGTAATAGAGTGCGAATTTTTATGTTTGTGTTGATTTTGGTTAACCTGTCCGGACCGGAACCACAAGTCAGACCACATACTGCGAACTTCCAGCCTAACCCTCCGACGACTCCAGATCTGTAGCACCCGGTCACACCGAGCTGCCCTAAAAAAAAGAGAGATAGCCCATGCTTCTGACACTATCCGCCACCTTTCCAGGATCCAAGCCCTCACCAAGTCATTTAGTAACCACGCCTTGGACCAACCGCCGGCCGTAAACAGATTTCACAAAATCACTCGTACCCACGCGCCCGAGTCCACCCTGAGCCGGACAATAGAACTGATCTATATCCTAACGTCCGTACAATACCAAGCCCTTCAGGTCCCAGCCAGCCTTGATTAGCCAAACCGTGGTCAACCTCAGCCTGCAGCGACCGCTCTCACGCACAGAAACCAAAGTTCTGTCCCTCGGCATGAACTTTGCCATCCCAGTCGAGGACATCATTCAGTCAACAGAACTGGCCTTACAACACCTCAGCAAGAGGACCGTAGATGATGATGATAATGGCATCTTATGTGTTAGTGGCCTTGCCACAGGGTGATGTGAAGTGTCTAGTGCATGCAGTAGTGTTGTTGTAGATAGTATTGCACACCCCGATTTCTACCCTCAGCTGCTGCCGCTGGCTAGCCTCGTTCTGGGCGAAAAGGGAGCCGAGCGTGTAAGTCTCCCCTGCCAGTACATAGCCTCTCCACCACCAAGACTCCTGCAGTACCTCCTCGTGGCAACACACGGTAACTGGGGACCTTGCGGCCTAAGGCTGAATCTGTAGGGGATTTCGAAGCAGCAGTGAGCCCCAGAGACATGGTGTGCAGGCCCACCGACGTGTGGATACGTCCTGGTGCCATGTCAACCACCGCCCCAGCTATGGGTCAAATAGCTCCACTGCCTTGTGGATGTCTTGGGAAAGTCATAGGCTAGGGAAGTAAACCCCGACAGCAAATCGGGAGTGGAGCCCCCAAGGCGGTTGTATGGCATACTTGTCACCTTCCGGCAACTCCTGCAGCCGTCTCGACTTTGTCTTGCCACTGGACCCGGCGTATCAGGACGAGAGAGTGAGGCCGATGCAGCGCAAGTCTCCCTCACTTTAATCCAAGTCACGCGCATGTCATGACATCACCATCAGTCGATCTTCAAGTCCTGTGGCGATATGGGAAACGGCGAAGCAGTATGTGTGGATACACTGGGAGCTGTAGTCGCGAACCTGCACACAGGCGGCTCAGGACATGTGGTCGTTCTTCACTGGACCGAGGCAGCAGTGGAGTCCGGCAGCCTTCTGGGTGACCGAGCAGCCCTCTTTAGGATCGCTCTGCTCGCCTTCATAGTAAGAGGACGGGGTTGCGCAGTGCTATCACAACAGGAGCCAGGAGAGCGGAGGAGCGCCGTTCCCAGCATGCCGAGCAGAAACGCCAGATGCGCAAAGCCAGAGTCATCGGCTCCAAAAGCACAGGGCCTACCCACTTTTGCCCCACCTGTGGGAGAGGTTTCCTTGCCCGGATTGGCCTCACCAGCCATCTCCGGACTCATCGCAACAGCTCACCATCCAACTGATGCCATGGTCATCTTCGATTTCGAAGGACGAACAACAACAACAACAACATATAGCACACATACATGTATCTATCCTGCAAGATACTCATGGCGCTTTACACATTATGTCCGACTCCAAATCAACCAAGTACTCAAGCAAACCAAGCAAACCAGACCTAACTTTTGTCTACTCAAGGCAAGAACTGTCAGCACTCCAAGCCCTACGCCAAGACCGATCCATATCCATCTTTCCCGTAGACATGGACAAAGCAGACTACGATTACTGCCATTATTGTCCTGGCTGGTGGAGAGTCAGCAATTGACTGGACATGCATATTGCGTTCTGTGGCTGGTGTGGGGTCCTTCCAGAGAGAGTGGTATAATAGGTGGGGGTGGACAAGATGGCAGTAATCTTAGTCTATATAAGATGTCATTATCATCATTATCTATATACAGTCGTCTTGCTGAAGTGTTGTAAGGCCAGTTCTGTTGACTGAATGATGTCCTCGACCAGGATTGTCTTAAGCGGGATGGCAAAGTTCATGCCGAGGGACAGAACTTTGGTTTCTGTGCGTGAGAGCGGTCGCTGCAGGCTGAGGTTGACCACGGTTTGGCTAATCAAGGCTGGCTGGGACCTAAAGGGCTTGGTATTGTACGGACGTTAGGATATAGATCAGTCCTATTGTCCGGCTCAGGGCGAAGGGCGCGCGGGTATTTTGTGATTTTGTGGAATTTCCTGATCTGTTTACGGCCGGCGGGTGGTCCTAGGCGTGGTTACTAGATGACTTGGTGAGGGCTTGGATCCTGGAAAAGTCCTTGGGCAGGACCGCATGGCGGATAGTGTCAGAAGCATGGGCTATCTCTTTTTATTAGGGCAGCTCGGTGTGACCGGGTGCTACAGATCTGGAGTCGTCGGAGGGTTAGGCTGGAAGCTCGCAGTATGTGGTCTGACTTGGTTCCGATCCGGATAGGTTAACCAAAATCAACACAAACATAAAAATTCGCACTCTATTACCAAATCTTTAAC
The DNA here is from genome assembly GCA_037783545.1 of Henricia sp. BOLD:AAB3569. NCBI lineage: Eukaryota > Metazoa > Echinodermata > Asteroidea > Spinulosida > Echinasteridae > Henricia > Henricia sp. BOLD:AAB3569. The sequence continues at coordinate 288,014 of JBBELK010000138.1, forward strand.
AAGTTCCTAAACACAAAACGGACGGAAATAATCCCCTGAAATCCATCGTATTCCTGTATTTTAATGAAACTGGATCCGCCACTGGGAATATTTCTTCTTAATTTGTGGAATTTGGTTCATTAGCTTGTTTGTGAATCAAGTGTTGAACTTGTGGGCATTACTCTAATTGATACTAATAAATTGGCTAAATAAGTTGTCCTTACGCACTTAATACACGTGATATGCTGTTCTTAGGTTACAAATTATTTATCAGGAAATCACGAACAGTTAGTGGCGCGTAGGCTGGTTTGGTCGAGGTGGGGGTGGGGGTTGGGGGGGGGGGGGGGGGGGGGGTTTTCATGAAAGTGGAACTTCAACTCCTGACAAGCCCAGATCGTCGGGTCAGGTGATCGGTCTGATGTAGCTCATCGGGAAAGGGGGAGGGAGCGCTGGTGCCCTCCTAGCTTTTATACACAGTAACCACCTCGACATTATTCTTCAATTTGGCATATGTTTTAGGCAATCGTGTTTGACAACAGCACATATCGGCAACTTGCAGGTATCATGACCGGGTGAGGGGAGGGGGGGGGGGGGGGGGGGGGGGGGGGGGGGGGGGGGGGGGGGGGGGGGGGGGGGGAGGGGGGCGGCGGTGGTGGGGTGATTGGTGTGGGGATCAGGACCGGGAGAGGGAACCGGGGACCATGGCGCCTGGGTCATGCGGTCCGGGAGGTGGGTGTCGGCAGTGCAGGGCGCCCGGGATGCAGTGCGCCGGGGTACAGGGCGGGAATGGGAAGACGCAGGGGGCGGGGCTTACTGTTACACGTGACCCTGAGCTTTAGGATTTCCAGGCGTTCTTAAGCAGGGTTCGCACCACCGAACATTTTCTTAAGCGGGTAATTTTGATTTTGTATGGTTATAGGAACACATTGGTACTTGTTTTATTGATGCACTCGTAATTATGATTAAAGGTGTAATTAGTGCTAATTGAAGGCCTTCTTAATTAGACTTAGCACCACATATCTTGTTCTTAAATGGTTAATCAGTGATTGATTTGTCATAAACTTTCAATCCAAACACGCTAGAAACTTGCTCTTCGTATTTTGAATATTGGTGACCTTTGACCTAATTAACCTTTGACCCTTTCTTAAGTAGGGTTCGCACCACCAGAAATTTTCTTAAGTGGCATTTTTGTGTTCAGCCGTGTGTAGGGTGCACATAGACATACGTTTTGTCTTTGCACTCAGAATTATGATTAAACGTCTAATTAGCGCTAATTAACCGCTTTCTTAAGTGGCTAACGCACCAAATATATCTTTCTTAAGTAACGAATTTTCAATCAGTGTAGGTTGCCCTTACGATCCGCGCTAAAATTGGGTTTGCACTCTCAATTATGATGAAACCGAATTTTTGGGTGACTTTAGGGGGCTGCCCCCTCCCAACGCACCACCCGGGACACTTAAGAAAGCCCGTTTGGGAGATGTCCCAGCTACTTCTACTAATCCCACACTTCAAACCTTTTGCACTCAAAATTATGATGAAATCCTGCTGGGCTCCCGGACTACTAAACATCTTCTCAATTCTTTCTTTGATTCCAGTCACAGTTTTTCAAAAGAGGAGCGGGAGAAGTTATCCCAGATGGAGCGACTCTTGAAGGAGGCGCAAGCTGAGAAGCAAGCTTTACTGAACCAGCAGGTAGCTAATAAAGCCTACCAACAAACCCAACCAGTTGTGAGTTAATTTAAACCTTTTTTATTTTACGCCATCACACAACGCAGGCTGATAGTAGAAAAAGCTGTAAGCAAATTGCTTAGAAAATTTCAAAGTGGTCTAGTGGGTAGAAGGCCAAAAAAAAAAAAAAAAAAGTTCTGGTCCGCGCGCTCGTCCATTTCAAGCATGCGCGTCAATCCTTTTTTTTTTTCTGCGGCAGCTGAAACAGCGCCCTCTATTTCCGCACCGCCTCACGTTTTCTAGACTGATCGCCAATCCTGTAGACTACGTAAGGAATGGGAATAAGTCTATGTATTTTCCCGGGCAGCACGACCTCATACTCAAGGCAATAGATTCGGACGATGATGATATCGAATGAGGTTGTTTAATCAGTTGGCTAGTTCTCACGCGACACAACAAGGAATTGCGATCGTGAATTAGAGCGTGTCTGAGCTGAGCTGAATACTGAAATATGCCACTTATTTTCGTGTCCATTGTTCGTGGAGTGAAAATCTCAGAACATTCAGTGTTGTGACGGCTCTGCAAGTTTACTATAGGCCCTACTGTGTACGGATCTGTACGTGTGCGATGGAGAAAAAAAACAAAAAAAACCCGTCGCGCATCAATTCCGGAACTTCGGTCTGACCAGAACCAGAATACTTTTTTTTTGGGCCTAAACCTGTGCTTGTAATGCAGAGGTCGTAGGTTCGACCTCCACTGTTGTCAATGTGTTTTTGTCCGTGGGCAAAATCTCAATAAAACCCTTTCATGATTATCGACGCCATCTTGTTCACGAGGCTAAAGAACTCGCGTTGCTATGCCGTGTACATTGAAATATTTTTGTGTTGTTAGGTCACAGTGCATTCGTTACGATCCGTGCACGCACATGGCAACGCGTGTTCGAACTGCCCCATGAACAACATGGCGCCGATAACCGAGAACAGGTTTATTGCTTTGCCAGGTTGTAGTCGAGTCCATCACAAGTCCTGACAAGCCTTCACAAGTCCTTGGGTCTTAATTCAAGCCACAAGCTATTCAAATAAACTCCAACAAAAGCATTCTTATCTTTTGTGCGTGTTCATCCTTTGCTTCTTGTTACTGGACTTGTGACTGACTTGTGTGGGACTTGTCACGGACTTGTGATTTTATCAGCTCTGGACTTGTGATGAACTCGACTACAGCCCTGTTGCTTTGTCTACCCAAGCAATATTTGCAGCAAGATAGTTACGCTTAAAGTAGAAAATTCTTTTAGCAAATTGCTAAGAGAATTGCTATCCCTACAAACAATCCTCCCCAGTTATGAGTTATTTTACTCATAACAACATAGCCAAGTATTTTTGCTTAAAGTAGAAAAAGCAAATCGCTAAGAAAATCGCAGTGCCTATCAACAACCTCAATCAGCTGTTTTACACCACGGTTTTTATTTTACACAAATTTTACATCAAAAAATTTTCTTTATTTCAGAACCGTTTGAGGCATGCTGAAGGACAGCTCCTGAGGGAGGAACAGCGAAAGCGAGAAGATCTGGAACAGCAGCTGAGGGAGGAAACAATGAGACGGGAAGAGCTTGTGCAGACTCAAGTTACACTGAGAGAAAAGCAGAGAAGTGCTCAGGTGAGTTTAGCACATGCAGAGGGAGGTGGTATGGTGCATGGAATAGCCAGTGCAGAAAAAAACTCAATGTGCTTAGCAAAAAAAACAGGTGTTTTAGTATTCACATAAAATGCAAATCATTCTAGTTTTTACTACATATTCCTTGAGAATTTAGGTTTAATGAGTTTAATTATCCAATCACCTTGTTTTTTGTCCACAGGCTCGACCTTTGACCCGCTTCCTACCAATCGCCAGTCTAGACTTCGACCTGCGAAGCCACATTGATAACGCGGGGCACAATGTCGACATGTGCAAAGAGGTATGTGTACAAAACAACTAGTAAAACATTTCTGTGTTTATCTGAAAAGTGTTTGAATTGGTAACATGAAAACAAAAATCTATTTGAAAAAAAACTAACAAGCGGTGTAACTTTGAACAAATTCTAGTAATTATTGTAGTTGACAAAGACACCCTGTTCTCACTAAAGAAATCGCTTCGTTCGACGATGATTCGACGAAGAGATTTCCTGATGTGAACGCACGCCTCTTCATTCGACGATGATTATAATCGCTTCATTCAATTAAGGAAATAGCTTCATTCGACAAAGCAAATTTGTAATGTGAACGGCTCCCTTCGTTCGACGAAGCGATTTGGCGGGCCTGTTGCACAAGCGCGTTGTGCATCGAGCGCCTAGCAAGAGTTGTTTTTGACGCGCTGCTGGAAAACCACACAGCCTGTCAAGACGCTTGAAGCTCAGCGCGTGATGCGCGACGCACATGTACGACCTCCCACGGCTTAATTCAATCTTCGTTACCGGTCGCTCTTCGTTAAGTGATATATGAAAGCACGCTTCATTAACTAACGATGATTAACTAATCTTCATCGAACGAAGTGATTTCTCTAGTGAGAACGGGGTCAATATAAATGTTTGCCTCGAATACCGGAGGAAAATCTAAGAATTTTCAAGCCAGAACAGAGTGTAGCTTTATAATTTGTCGACATTTGTCCCCCAAGGTAACTCTGTCCCGAAACACCTGTCGTGGCTACTTGATCAAAATGGGCGGTCGCATCAAGACATGGCGACGTCGCTGGTTCGTCTTCAATCGCATGAAGCGTTCATTTCTCTACTACTCTACGGATCGCGACGAGTCACGACCCAAAGGCGGCATGTACTTCCAGGCCATACAGGACGTGTACTTCGACCATCTCAGGCCTCACAAGAGTCCTGATCCGGTTCTGACGTTCTGCGTTAAGACCAAGGAGCGGACGTTTTTCCTGGTCGCGCCGACGGCGGAGGCTATGCGAATCTGGATGGATGTTATCGTGACTGGGGCGGAGGGATACAAGGAATTTCAGTGAGGGCATGGTGTTGACCTTTGACCTTTGCGGGAGGCTGTAATTTGCATAAGATATGAAACGAAACTGCCACAAGTTTACATCACAGATAAAAATGTTCTTTGCTATGGAGCTGCGTATTTCGTGGCACGAATTTTACGCGCCTGTGCCTTTAAAGAAAGAACATTTTGTACATCGTACTTCTGTAAATAGCATCGGGTCTTGACATTTGACCTTTTGTCATTACTGGAAGAGTTTGTACAATTTTCAAATATTCTGAAGGAAAGAAAACAAAACCTGACCCCCTTGTGTGTATTTAGCAGCCTCTTCATCAAACTTGACAAATTCTTAAAAAAAAAAAACGTTCTTGAAGTGAAAATGTTCAAATAATTTTAGTGCTTCATATGCGGGGAAACTGTAAAGAACATTTTGATGAAATGAGGCATGGTTACGTGACTTACGTCTAATGAAGGAATCAAACTAAATGATCAATTCCTAATTCTGTCAATGCTATGCAAGGTTTTCTTGGATGGTTAAATGCAGGGTTGTAACAAGTCTCCCTCTGCTCGAGTCCCAAGTCAAGTTGCCCTCGAGTTCCAAGTCAAGTCAGGCATACAAGTCAAGTTGGCTCAGTAGTCACCACAGTATATTTGTTCAAGCTAATTTCAAAATGAGTCTAAACACTAAAACTCTCATTCATGTTGCTCTGGCTAAGGTTTCTTTAGTGTTGAAATACAATTCGGTCCCCAAAATGACAAAAAAATGCATATTTTTGGCAGACTCAAGTCAAAAAGGCTAAAGTCGAGTCAAGTCATTTGAGGTTCGAGTCTCAAGTCAAGTCGGTGAAAATCAGGACTCGAATCTGAGTCGTAATCCTGGTTAAATGACTTATTATCCAACACTTTGTTCCGTCCTTCTGCTTGCAGTCGTCAATTCGAGAAAACATTTTCTTTTTTTTTCTCTTTTTTCGCAACTGTATTTTTGCGATAACTTAAGTACGGCTGATGTTTGAACATTTGCACAAGATTGGACTTTTAAATCACTTTGGAACAGGCTAAATTAAATGCGCTGTTGTAATAAGGCCAAACAAAATAAATGGTGTGTTTACAGTAACCCGACCAACCTGGAATGTTTGAGGCCAAATTGCCGACCTCAAAAATTTTATTGCCAATTTTCAAGTGGATAATTTTAAATGAGCACTTTTTGTAATAATTTCCAACGAACATAACATTTTGTACACTTGTACATGAACATGGTTAATAGTGTTAATAGTGAGTTTCAAACATTGCAAAACAACACGCAAATGCATGAACTGAAATGTAAAAAAAAGTGACAAAATAACATTTCCTACCTACCTACCTGGATTTTTTTAAAGACGTTACCGTAAACGCACCATTTATTTTGTTTGGCCTAATTTTAAAAAGCACTTCCTATAGAAAATCAAATCAAAAACTTCCAATTAAATTATATCGCAAGCAATTCTCGTGCCATATTTTGTACTTGTCATACCATGAAATAGGAGGTAGGAATTTTGACTAAAAATAAATAAACTAGTTTTGTAATATTTCCGGTTAGTATTTTTTAAACAGCACATTGGACATGCCTTATAGATGTATAAAAGTTAAGATAAATGTTGTACAAAAAAAGATAAAAACTTTGAAAAGGTGCTTTTATTACTTTTTCATTGCACTGCCTTAAATGGGACATTGTTTCTGTACTGATTGTATGTTGATGTTAATTGTTTGCTAAAATATTTACCTGTGTATAAAAGTTGGGGTACTTAAGTGGTGTTCCCATTGGACTAATTTTGGTAAAACTCCCGTGGTTGTGCGGGAGAGTAACAAAATTTAGTCCAATTGGGACGCACGGAGAATTAGCGTCCCTGTAAAGCTACCGCGACCACGATGTAAAACTTACAGGGTGAGAGAGGCCGCGGAAACTTTCCGCTCAGCCGCGGGAGTTTTACAGGGCCATCGAAAAGTCCAATGGGAACAGTTTCGCCCTGTAAAATGAACACGACCCTGCAGTAAAATATGGGCCTGCATGGCAAAATTTTACTGCAAGGTAGCTTTCCGCATGGGCACTGAAAACAATTGCAAATGGGAACGCAAGGGAAGATTACACGAAGGAATGTTACCGAAGGTCGCTGTAACTTCCCGCGAGGCAGCGGAAAAGAAAGTCCAATGGGAACATGCCTTAAGACAGTTAAATTTTCGTAACGTTTTTCTGTCTTAAAGGTAGTATACATGATTGGTAAACCATTACAAATAGTTTTATCCCCCTCTGTGATTAAAGGTATGCATGATTAAAACCAACCTGAGCAAAAATCAGCTCCGTACTTCGTCTAACTTTTGAGAAAACAGTCAAAAAATGGTTTACAGTCACTTCGCCCTGAATCATGGCCTGTGCACGAAGTTGTTTTGGGGCGAGGTAGTGTTTGGACGAAGTGGTTTTGGGGTGAAATGGCCTTTGGGTGAAATTAATTTTCGTCTCACGAGATAAAAAATAATTGCTTTGCTCATTTCTCAAAGACTATAGCACTTCAGACAAAACCATTTCAGGGGAAGTTTTCTACGGTCATCGTGTTTATATTGTGTAAATCTGTGAACATTTCTGATTCCTTGATTTGGACCCCAAAAAGTCTGGAAAGGCTTTGCAAGTGGAAAGCCCAGCCTGGCCCAGGCCGCCATTGTATTCAATGTAATTGTGCGACGCATTTTCCTCCATTGCAGACATGGGTTTTTAATCCTTTTCGACAAACCTATTTCTTTACAGTTTTCTTGATATTTAAAAAAAAGTTTTTGTATGAGAAATTCTTGTGTTACTGGGGGAAAATGTACACACGCTGCCTATAATGGACTATTATAAATATGATTATTGCTGACAATTATGGTGCTTCCTTAAACAAATATGTTCTTAAAATATGCATCAATAATTTCATGCCAAACTAATTTACTTGACGAATCTTCCAACCATTCAGCACATGAATATTAAACTTGTACACCAGGATTGTAACGAGTCTCACTCTTCTCAAGTCCCAAGTCAAGTCACACTATGAGCAACTAACAATGGAAATTGGGCACAAACCATTGTTATTAACAATGGTGTGCGCCCAATTTCCATTGTTAGTTGCTCATAGTGTCAAGTGTACTGCACTGGTCAAGTCAAATAGTCACGACAGTCAATTTGTTCAAGCTAATTTAAAAATGAGTCTGAACGCAGAAACTCACTTCAGTTCTCAAGTTGACAAAAAAAAAATGCAAGATCTATTTTATTTTTAGCAAAGTTAAGTCATTTGAGGCTCAAATCAATCAGTGAAAATCGGGACACTGACTTTTTTTCTTGAGTCCGAGTCATCACAACCCTGTTGTACACGCACTACTGTATTAGAACATGAGGTAATGTAATGTATTTCAATCTATGCAGGTTATTTATAATTTGTATGATGTAATCCTACTTTATTTATTTACCGTGATTGTAGTAGATTAGTTTGTTATTTTGTTCAATAGCTGGGGTCTATTTATCTTACTGTGCATTTAACCACTTCGCGACAGGGAACTGCATATGCAGTTCTGAGTGTGAGTGTCTTGGGGAGGCGGTTATACAGAATTAGCCCATGAAAGGCACAGGCTCGTCAGCAATGCACGCGCGCCAAATTCGTACCACAAAATACGCAGCTCCATAGCAAAGGCATGGATTTGCGTAATTCGTGGCACGAATTTGGCGTGCGCGCATTGCTGACGAGCCTGTGACTTGAATTAGACCAGGGCAGAGCTGGTCACTATTATCTTGTTAGCTTGAGGTCAAGTCAGTTTTTAACCTGTGACCTGACTCTGGAGAAAATGACTGGACTTGGGAAATAAGATTGATTTACGACTTGAAATAAAAACTAGTCATCAAGTCTCCAGCCCCAGAGATATACATGTATACTGCATAACCAGGGGAATGAATCGGAAAATGCCTAGCCACCGCGAAGTGGTTAAATAAGTATGCTATTTAAAGCATAGACCATAGATAAATTTCAAAATGTCATCGAAAACGAGGGGCTTGCTTTTGTGATAAAATTCGCAAATAAAGACATGTGACGTAACACAATGGCTCAGCATCTGGAATGAGGTTGCCAGTGCAAGTCGTTATAAACAAATACAGTAAACTCATTAGCTCTTTTTTCTAAATCCGAGCAATTACTCTATGCATTAGCTTGTTCCTTAGAAGAGCACTATTTGTTTCGTTTGTAGCGTAGTTACATTTGAAATATCACTTTTTTTACCCGTTTAGTTTTCTTAATTTAAAAATATGTAAGATATGAACAAAACATTGATGGTACCAATAAAATATTGTTTTGGTATAAAATAATGCGTTTTCATTTTTATTTTTTTATATGGCCCATTCTATTTTTTAAAATTTTTAATAGCACAATTTTACTGAAAGGGGATTCGAACCTGAGCCGATTAAATTAGAGTGATTGAGGTACTTTGTTGTCCAGGTTTTCTCAGGTTTCATCCGGTGGCTTTATGTAACTACGTCTGTGGAATAAATAACAGACGTGTTATTAAAAGCAAAGAAGCATTTTACATGAGCTGCGTACCAGCAGAAGTACTTTTCTCAATTAAAGGCACAGGCTCGTCAGCAATGCGCGCGCACCAAATTCGTGCCACGAAATACGCAGCTCCTTTGCTATGGAGCTGCGTATTTCGGGGCACGGAAGCATTGCTGACGAGCCTGTGCCTTTAAGGACATTAAAGGGAAACATTTAAAGAAGCAGGCTCATCAATGCGCGACAGACAAATTAGTGCCACGAATTTCACTGCGCTCCATACCTTGCCCTGGCAGCCGCTCTTACGGTCCCAGAGGGTGTAGGGCCATGATGCAGGCTAATAATAGCCTCGTCCATTCTGTAAATAGGGTGTGTATCTTTTCGAAATCAAATATTTATCACAGAAAACACACCCTTTGTAAATTCACGACATTTAGTTTCAGCCATATTCACATTATATTACAGATATGGTCACATTTGCTTCAAGAAGGTGTCATATAGATGGTTGAATTGACCGTATATGGGAACTCTTTGGTACGACGGACATACACAAATACACAACCAAGCGCGCGCGTGTGATGCGATTAGCCTATCAACGCATAAACACACTGTGACGAGCTCGCATAAATAATGAGCCTCCACCCTCTGGGATTGTAAGAGCAGCTGCCCTACTCGGGCAAGGTATGGAGCGCGGTGAAATTCGTGGCATGAATTAGTTCGTGGTGTATTGACGAGCCTGCGTCTTTAACTTGGCAAAAAAGGACGATACATATGTGATAATGCCACTCGACAGTTTCCCTACTGGAAAATAGGACAATAGGTGTGATACTAAAAAGTTCACAAATTGTCAATTTAAAAGTTGATTTTGGTCAAGTAAATTGAGTTTCTTACAGGAGGGTATTGGCATCTTGGAGCTCTGCAATTTTCTTCTCGGTCGCTTCCATCCATTCTCGGTATTTCTCACCCCACTGAAGTTTCATCTGTGAATTTAAAATAAAATCAAGCGATAAGTCTATCAGTACCCATGTAAGTCTTCCACTGCATGGCAGCCATTTTAGTGTGCAATCACATTGTCACCATGCATCGTGGAGGAGTAGGATCCACTGTGAATGAGAACACCTGTCCCCCAATATGGCCGCCAGTGCAAATTGCCCGTTACCTTAAGGTTAAGCTGTTCCTCTTTTTCACACCACTGTGCCTCTTTGATGCTTAGCTCTGTAAACAGCTCGTCAAACTTCGCTCTCATGTTGCCGTTTTCCTTTTGCAGTTCCTCATTAAACAATATCATTTCTTCGTTCACCGAGTCTAGTTCCCAGTTCCTTCTGTTCAAGTCAGCGATTTCCTTCTCATGATCGCAAGGAGATGGAACAGGTGATGCCTATGAAAACAAAAAAAATCAATTTCATTTTTTATTTATTCTTGATGATTTTTTTAAACCACACATCGGATTTTTAAAGATTAATTTAAAGTTTACACCACTCAACTCACTTTTTGCATCTTTCCCAAAGCTTCTTCGTGGCTTTTCTTCAGAGAATCCATCTCTTTGTTGTGCTGCAAACTAAGTTCTTCCATTTTCCGTTGAAGTTCACCGACCTTGGAGGCGTGGCTTGACCTTAGGAGTGACAAGAAAACCCATATTTTTATGAGCTACATGTAGGCTATTAATTACAATATTTGTGCAAATGACCGTGGTCTTAAATCGAGAGGCCTATCTTTAGAAAAGGTTAAAGGAGGGTGACTAGATAACATTTTTGAGCCCCCATTTTTTCCATGGGTGTTGACATTTTGATACCATATCATTTCTCATTACCAAATTTCTCACACTCAATCCGTATATTTCCAGGGATATCGTCAAAAATCCGCCAATGTTTTGTAGGCCTAAACTAATTTAGGCCTATCCGTTTACATGAAGGCTTAAACTTAAAGCAGTGCAATGACGACACCAACCTTTTTGCTTCCACAACCAAATTGAAAGTTACAAATTTCTTGTTTTCTTCCCATGGATAGCATTTTGGGGAGGTATTTTATGATAATTAGGTTAGAAGAACGAAAACAATTTTTTTGAAAAATCTGGTCGTGCTCCTTAATAATTTCTCATGCATGTCTTAATTTTTATACCTGGGTTCTGTTGCTGAAGTCGTGACATATTCCTTCTCTTTCCTAAGAATTGTTGTATTCTTTGCTTTTCTCAGATCTTCAAGTCTTCTCTTTAACGACAAAACTTCTGCTTCCAACTAAAAAAAGGAGAAACTTTTAGATTTATTGATGCAAAATACCAAGAGTTTTCGTTAATAATTTGCTGGGTCAAATTTTCCCAAATTTCCCCACACTGATATATTCACCTCTTCAACTCTGTTTTTCAGAAACTGAACACTCGTCTTTTCCTCTACAATCTTACTCGTACTACCCTTTCGCCCTCGTGACATTTTTAACAATTTATCAGAGAAACGAAACGATTTTTAAGGCTTTTGCGCGACGAACTTTGTCAGAAAGTGCACACTGAACAAAATCACTTCCTAGTTACTGAACGCTGTATTATGTAAATTTCGACCTTTGATTTGGGTCAACTCAAAGTCCGATTAGGCGTTCCTCAAGTAGTTTCTTTTATCGGCAAGATCTATGTCAGGTTAAATAATCAAGCACAGTGTCAATGGAGCCTTGTAATAAAGGCTAGTACTCCACAAACCCGATGAATTATTCATACTGCGCAATACGCAATTATATTTCCAGAACTTTGCTATAACCTGTAAAGTAAACGTTTGGGACAGGTTTTTATAAAAAATAAAACGTTAAAGGTCATTAAATTAACAAAGGAAAGTCTCCAAAACTCAAATGTGAATGACGTGTTTTAAGTGAATAATGAAGTGAACGCTCACAAGATAAAAACTCCCCTGGATTTACAACAGCTGACACGACGCGAGAAAACTCGAGAAACCACGCGGTTTTCCATTTAAATTTCCAAAATGGAGGTGTTTACAAACATTGCGGTGCGTCTGATCTGCGATCAAAAAACCTTTTTAATACATCTGTAAAATCAATTGACTAGATTAAATGTCTAGGGAAATCTGAGGTAAAATGTCAGGATGATTGGCAGTTATCGATTCGAACTAACGAACGCCCAGAAATCCCTGAAAGTTAGCATTTTGTGAACAGTTTCAGCCTAAAGCATGCAGCGCAGACAGAGGGTGCAGCGACAGCGCGCTGTTAGTGTTAGAGCGCCCTCTATCGTTATTATAGAGTACAGTGTACATGCAGTAAAATAGACTTGTGGCTGAAAGCATTTTAAAATTAGTCATAAAATACCAGTCCTCCTTAGCAAATTTTCACTTGTGACTTTCTGGTGGTCGACTACGTAAAATATCGCCATTGGTGTTTTTTTTCCCCATTTTATTTACGCCGTCCTCTTTCATGTCTTTGACTTTAATGTTGCTTTAGCCGAGACTGAGTGAACGTGGTGACCTTTGACCCAATATCAAGATGATGGCTGATCAACTGATCTTGGAAGAAGATTATGATGAAAATTACGTGGCAACCGAGGAAGGTAACATGATAACATGACCTCATGGGACTGTACGTACAGTCAAATCTTGCATGCCTCGACGATAGTGGATAATGAAAATACTTTTTCTACAGCATTCTACTTTAATATAAAAATTCAGATTCCATTGTTTTTTAATGTTTTTATTCTTAATATAACATAAGAATCCTGTTATAAAAAGGTAATAACTCTACAAATTTGAATAATTCACTATTCAAATAGGTATTTTTTTCATATACATTGAACACGGATTTGGGTAAATTTATATATTGGAATCGATAGCTTATTCAATTCTAAGATATACTTCCCACTGACACTTCCGTCGCAAATGTTGCATTTCTGAGATAAATAAATGATAAAATTACTGCATAAAGTAATGCACAAAATGACGTGGCGAGCGGCATGTGCGTAATTTGCGACAACAGAGGGCGCTGCGCGCGCGCGTGTTAATGGTTATCTTGTGCACTAACTGAAGGCAATTTTTGAAGAAGAAAACGTGATTTTTCTACAGAAAAGCAACATTTGCGACAAAAGTGCAAGTGGGAGGTACATGTATATCTTAAAATTACATTATGTGTTGATTCCAGGAGGTAATTTACTTAAAATCTCTGTTCAATGTATACGAAAACAATTTTCGTTAAGAGTGACTTGGTCAATTTCTGCATACAAATTATAAATTCAACAACAGTAACTAAACTGCGATGCATAAATCTTTCTTGGAAGAAATTAATTCTTTTGCAGAAATGTTTATTTTTGGCAGAATTCCGTTCCTGCCGCAAGATATGGAACAAATATTTATTGTAAAACAGCAAACTTTCACTGCTGTGGTAAAAATATTTTTTTGGCAGAAATCCTCGAGTATGCCCAGGTTATCGGCATTGATGTGGAAAAAGAGAACGACCTAATGTGGATTGCTCGAGAAGGAATTAGTGCACCTCTGCCTAGTGACTGGAAACCATGGTAACATTGCGGTTTTGTAAAATTATTTTACGTCTTGCCTGTCCGTCATTTAAAAGGAAACAGGACAACTCGTACCCGGTACAACTCGAACCTGGGACAACTCGAACCCGGGACAACTCGAACCCGGGACAACTCCCACCCAAAATAAGATACCCGGGACAACTCGTACCCGGGACAACTCGAACCCGTTCCATCGTCACAATCGTGTACGCGCGTGCAACTTTTTGAAACCGTTTCACTGACTTCCTTTTCTGCCGAGAATTGTTTACCGGCACTTTTGCCCCTACTTGGAATGACAAGTAAAGTTTGCAGCGACCTTTGTCAAGAATTTACCAGGACATTTGCCGGGACATTCTGTCTTTTGGCGCGAGTTTTGGTGCCAATTTTGCCGGCTCCTTTTGGAGACTTTTGACCCGATTTTAGCCACATTCTGCCACAACTTTTCCTGGGAATTTTGCCGGGACATATGCTGGGATTTTTACCAGGACTTTGTCGAAAATGTTGCCGTGATTTCTGTCGCAACTTTGTTGACTTTTGCTGCGATGTTTGCTGGAACATTTGCTGTTTTTGGGGAGATATTTCGCAGGACGTTTAAAAATTTACAAAAAAATAATAACAACAAAAGGGGTACGAGTTGTCCCGGGTACGAGTTGTCCCGGGTACGAGTTGTCCCGGGCATGAGTTGTCCCGGGTACGAGTTCTCCAGCATTCATTTAAGAAATCCCTGAAATTTAGGATCTTTCCTTAATATGCAAATTTAGTACATTATGCAAATATTTTACATTATGCAAATATTTTACATTTTGCAAATATTTTGCATTATGCAAATATTTTACATTATGCAAATTATTTACATAAGGCATTAATGTAATTTGATCTTTATCTAAAAACGCAGTCAAGATACGAACGGGGGTGATATTTACTACTTCAACTTCACTTCCGGAGAGAGCACGTGGGATCACCCCTGCGACGAGTTCTATCGCAAGATGGTCCTTGAGGAACGAGATAAGACGCGATTGGGTGGTGGTGGAGGAGGGGGCGGGGCTGGAACCACGGGAGGAGGAGGCGGAGGGAAGAAGGAAGGAAAGAAAAAGAAAGATAAGACGGAGAAGAAACCTAAGGAGAAGAAAGATGCGGGAAAGAAAGTTGGAGGGGTGAGTTTAGAATAGACTTGCGGATTCCAACATTTATGGAATGATCCCGATTCCACTTAGATATTGTGATTCCATTTGGATTCAATTCTATGTTTAAAACAAAAGTTGACACAAACCTGATTCAAACCTATCATATTCCAGGAATCTTGTAACTTCAGAATCCATTACATTTGTCCATGTTTGTATCCATTAACCCTTAAAGGGCCTGTGACATGCTAAACAACTTTGTGCCTTAGCTTTGCTTCATAATGACGGATTACTTGTTCAGCAAGACATACTATTGTTCGTTTGGATGTAAAATCAATAAAAGGTGGTCTTTTTCAACTTTGAAGATTTCACTGCAATAAATCACAGACAGAGGGCGCTGTTTTGAGTGCATCACATAAGGAAGACAGAAGGGAAAAGTTAAGAAAAAACATAAGACTTCAAGTTGGACTTGTGGCAAATTGCTGCAGTTTCTACCACCAGTTTTGTCATGGCTTACAGCAGGCAACATGTAAAACAAACTCAAACAGCCATGGATTACAAACGTTTCAGGAAAATTGAGAAAAAAGTGGAATCTTTTGTGCACAGTTGAATCTGATTTTCCTGTGTTTGCCTCTTGTGACATAGTGACCTTGGTCATGAATATGCATATTGCATTAGCATAAAAACTAAAAACCTTTGTTTTAACCCCCAAAGCAAGCTCCAAATAGGATTTTTATGACTTTAACTGAGTAGAGTGGTTTTAAAGCATAGATTTCATTGATAAAAATCCTGAATAAGGGGCCCTTTAAGCCTAGCGTACATTGACATTGCAACTGGAAGCAACTCAACTGATCAGTTGCCGTCGATGTCTGCGTAGCGCGCATATCGACAGAAACGGATTAGTTCTGCAACTAGCGGCAACTGGGAGCATCCATGCAGCTATATCTCCATTTCCAGAGCGCACACATCGACACAGCAACTCGGTAAAGCGCAGAGTGCATTGCCCTTGCAACTGTGCTTGCAGTTGCTGTCGATGTGCGCGCTCGTGATATGATGCACGTGAGCAACTGGCAGCAACAAGTTGCAAGTATACGTACATCGACGCAACTGACCGCAACTGGGTATACAACTAGTTGCCAGAAAGTAGAACATGAGCAACTCGCGTCAACTGGGATTTTTTCAGTTGCCGGTAGTTGCAAGTGCGCGTACATCAACCTTTTTGAGTAACTAATCAGTTGCTCCCAGTTGCTCCCAGTTGCTCCCAGTTGCCACTAGTTGCTTCCAGTTGCAAGGTCGATGTACGCTAGCCCTAACTCCCTAGGGTGTATGTAAAATCATATTGATTTTGGTGGATTGAGGTGTTAGGGTTAACCCTCTTACTATTATACCTCTTGAAACCGTCCAGTGTGCCGCTGCCTTAGAACCCACGTGTGTAGTCAGTGGACCTACAGTCACCGTCCAAAACCGTTAATGCTGTTCGCTGTGTGTGTTTTTGGCAGGCTCTGGCACCGTTGAAGGGGGAACCACCAATGGCCTCCAATCTCGGCAGTACCCTTGGCAGTACCAGAGGCTCAGGACAACTCACTCCCCTAGGGTCACTTAAGGGGGCTGGATCAACGCTGGGTTCAACATTAGGAGTAAGAGTTAGTATGTGTGGTGCTTGACCTGGGGCCAATTTCATAGATCTGCTTAACAGCCTATTTCACATCTTCTTGCAACAGTGCCCCTTTAACGCACTCCCCATCTCCTGCGTACAGTGGCCCTGTTGAAACCGGCCCCATTTAGCGGGGGAACAAGCGACAGAAATTTTGTCGCCTCTGCTGGACCAATCAGGACGTTTGGCAGTGCAGTGCAGGCATTCAAATGTCACGCGCGCAGATTGTAAACACCGTGCATGCATGTGATACATGTACTCGGTAAGGCTGGCTGTTGTCCGCGTCGGCGATTGGTTGCTATTTAAAGCATACTGGGGAATCCGTTTCATTACATTCGTGAACATGTATCCCTGTTATTAATTTGAAAAACTGCGGAGTAAATTAAGATCGTCGCCGGAAATTTTGGTAGGAATGGGACAGTCATAAGGAACAGAACCCAATACAATTTCTGGAAAGTATAGAAATCGTTTCTTTTTGGCATAACATGACCGAATTAATTAAATCACATCAAAATGACTCGGGCGTGAGTTGGCTCAGCACAACAGCCGGCTCACTCCACAGATTTGCGTGGATTTCCTCAGGGTATTGTATCGTCGCTTAGCAGATCTCAAGATAGCTATTTCATAGGAATCGTTAACGGTAAGCAACTGAAAACATGCCTTAACTGCAGAGCCAAACTTTGCTTAAGATAGTGACGCAACAATAGCCCTCTCCAAGCGCGCGCATGCTTAACCACGCCGCGACCATGAAATAACGCTTAACCCACTGCTATAGTAAGCACGCCTTTTCAGCTAATGCTTAAGCAGCGCTATGAAATTGGCCCAGGTCTTAACCAAGTCGAGCACCACAAATAAAACAAAAATGCATTTTTCAATACACAATTCATAATTCAATTCATAAATCGAATATGTTTTCTACATTTTTGTTTTGCTTGTTTCTAAGATTGTTTGTCTGTTTGTTTTCTAGAAATCGGGATCCTTGGGAGGCACAGCTGATTCTTCTCATTTCTTGAAGAGCAACACGGCTAACTCCAAGAAGCCCCCTGGGCTGTCAATTAAAGGAGCTCGGGAGGAGAATATACAGATGTTGCCGGACTTCTCAGATGAAGAGGTAGTTAGGTCGAGGTTTTGGCTGTCATAGTCAGAGACACGTTTGTGACATTGTCATGAATTTAAAGATAGATTACATGATCGGAAAACTGTTACAAATGGCATTATCTCCATGTGTGATAGAGGATGTGTATGATAAAAACCAACCTGTGTATAAGTTAGCTCAGTACCTCTACTTTCCAAGAAAACAATGAAAAACTGTGTCCATGCTTTCAAGAAATTGTGCAAAGCCGCCGTCCTATTTAGCCCCCCTTGCCCCCCCCCCCCCCATCTCCTACGCCTATAGTGTAATATGTAGCTGCATGTGGCAAGCCTAAACAACTCTGACGTGTTTGTTTCACATTTCAGGAATCCGCAACTCCGAGATTAAATCTTGATCTTGACCTTCAAGACATCGGCGGTTTGGGATATGATGTAAGATATTTTCTTTTCCAATATTGTTTTCTGGTGTGCATGAGTTTCTGTGTTAAATAATCATTCTTCATTTTGCAGTTTTGCTTAATTTAATTTCATGCTCGTGTGAATGACCATAAAAGTTTTGCCTGCGCACATTTTTATGTTTTTCCGTTGTTCTTTTTGTTTGAATGAAATGCCGTCTGTGACTATAGGACTCTGAATCCAGTGAGATGAATATTAAAGGGGTAGAAGTCTCGGACAGTGAAGGAGATGATCATTTTGATAGGGTGAGTTGGAAAAGGCTGCGATCGGTGCTGTGGTGTAGTCAGTATTCTGACACTTCCAAGTAAAAAGTAATGCATCAGGACATCTTGGACGTTGACAAGTACACCACTGCCAAAATTACTAAAGAATTATAAGGGATGGCAAAGATTGAATAGGATATGCAAAACCCGGCGACAAAACTTGAAAAAGTTAGCCCAACTTTTTCAAGTTTTGCTGCGCATGCGCAAACCGTGACATAGCCCCTTTAATTCTCTTGTAAGCCAATGAAATGCTCCAAGTACTGGTTATTCATTTTCATGCATGTTGTTGTGGCTGAGAAAATTCATCAAATAAACCATTTCGTCACTGATCATTCATTTGAGCAATCAATTGCTTGCAGTGTTTAAAACGGTTTGCCATGGTAAAAGCAATTTCTGTTTAAATACAATGACATCGTGCATTGTTTGCGTGTGTGCATTTTTATGTGAGTATCAGTAAAAGAAACGGTTTAAAGGGCTTTAGTAGCTTTTTGATTTATTGCAAAATGCAATATGCTGATTTTGTTTTCCTCAAAGTGCGAATTTCGGTCCGTTCGGTCTTTTCAGGATTTTGGTAACGACAGGAAGCTGTCAGATCATTTTGATCTGATGGACGGCGATGATTTGACACCAGCTGTGGTTGAGGAGCCGGAGCCAATTAAATCAAGGGTGAGTTTCAGAGAATTATTTAAAATCCACCCCACCCTGCAAGTCCTCACAAGTCCATGCATGTCCTCACAAGGCCCTGCAAGTCCTCACAAGACCCTGCAAGTCCTCACAAGTCCACGCAAGTCCCCGCAAGTCCCTGCAAGTCCTCACAAGTCCCTGCAAGTCCTCACACGTCCCTGCAAGTCCCTGCAAGTCCTCGCAAGTCCTCTCAAGTTCTCGCAAGTCCCTGCAAGTCCTCACAAGTCCCTGCAAGTCCCTGCAAGTCCCCACAAGTCCTCGCAAGTCCCCACAAGTCCCAGCAAGTCCCCACAAGTCCCCACAAGTCCCCACAAGTCCCCGCAAGTCCTCACAAGTCCCTGCAAGTCCTCGCAAGTGTGCAGTATCAGACCTTATCATTTTTTATTATGATTTTCTTTGTTTTTACTTAAATTTTCAGTTTTTGAAAAGTAACAAAAAAGAAGACAAACCCACAAAAGACGAGAAGATCAGCACGACTAGTAAACAGGACGAGAGGCCACCGGCCGTGGGTTTAACAGCAAAACCAGACATCAGAGTAACGTCGGTCCTAGACACGCCATCTGATGAGGATATCAAGCCTGCTCCTGTGTCGACGACAAATAAGATGGAGCGCGACGTTGATGCAGAGAAATTGACTAAGAAAAAGGAGGGGAAAGAACTGAAGAATGAAGAAAAAATGACGCAAGAATTTGATTCCGCTAAACTTACAGAGATGTAAGATAATTGAAATATCTGTGTTAATTATCTCTCATGTTTGAAATTATTGCAAGTTGATTTAACCCCTTGATCTCTTTGAACTTTGTTTTGTTATCCTGGGTCTGCGATAGAATTATAGAATTAAGCCCAGTTGGTTCTTTTGTAGAATTTAGTTTCCTGTCAAGATATAGCCCAAAAACTTGACTTCAGACTCTTTTCTCTAGAGTGGTCACAGTTACGTTTGAGAGGAACAAGATCATATTCTTGGTAAGTCTGTTTTCTTTTTTATTTCAGACGAGAAGAAAACAACAAAGATTTTGAGGAACAAGAGGAAAAGTTAAGGAAGGACCAGGAAACCTCGCTGGCCCACATGAAGAAACG
This sequence comes from Henricia sp. BOLD:AAB3569, assembly GCA_037783545.1. Classification (NCBI taxonomy): domain Eukaryota; kingdom Metazoa; phylum Echinodermata; class Asteroidea; order Spinulosida; family Echinasteridae; genus Henricia; species Henricia sp. BOLD:AAB3569. The sequence goes on from JBBELK010000138.1 coordinate 308,010, forward strand.
ACTTGAGAAAGAGCTGGAAGACGCAAAGCTGGAACTCCTTGAAGACAAAGAAGATAGAATGAGGAAACTAAAGCAAGATGCCGAACAGGAGGAAGAATTAGAAGAAGAAAAACTGATGAAGGAAAAGGATAAAGCCATAAGGTGAGAAAGGCTGGGAAAAAAATTGGGACAACTGTTACAAACGGCGTTATCTCCATGTGTGATTGAGGATGTGTATGATAAAAACCAACCTGTATATAAGTCAGCTCAGTACCTCATCTACGTTAGATAGATTACAGGATTGGTAAACTGTTACAAACGGCATTATCTCCATGTGTGATTGAGGATGTGTATGATAAAAACCAACCTGTGTATAAGTCAGATCAGTACCTCATCTACGTTCCAAGAAAACAATGAAAAATTTCATAAAACATGTTAGCACCCGATTTTTGATTAAGCATCGCTCTCTCCATTTCATAAAACTGTTTAAGCACCAGCAAACCAAACCACATGCTAACCTACAAATGTTTTGCTAATGCGACGCCATCTTTTTTTCTTCGCCATACTCGGCAAACTTTGTGACACATATTCCAACAGATACACAACTTTCAGCTGTTGTTGAAATATTCCAGTCAGCGACAGGCAAGGGTCTTCTGTGATAGTGATAATCATCCCAAATTTGAAACATTATCGATGATGGTACTTTTGACGTTTACTTATGAAAGCAGACGATGAACGTGTTCGCACAAAACAGACGACACGACAGTGTTGCGCGCGCACTCTCTATGCGCGCTTAGAACAACAAGCTTTATGAAATAGGCTCTTGCTTGAGCAAATTTTCGTGCTATGCTTAATCCAAATATTTTTATTAAGCATAACATGTTTTATGAAATTGGCCCCTGGCTATCATATGCACGGAAAACAGCAATCTATCATGATAGGGACCTAGTTCCATTCACATGGGGTGCTCTTTAAAAACAATTGTGCGCGCACTCATTTATATAAATTCATCTTCGATTATCATTTTCTTATAAAAAGACGACATCTCAGAACCACTTCTATTTGATTGAGGTTGTTTTTTTTGTGGTCATTTTTGATTAAAATTTTGGGACATACAAAAATACTGTATCTGTGCTCTAATTTGTCAGTGCGCTGCGGAAGAAAGTCAAGGAGGACACGGAGGAGGAAGAAGCGATGATGATGGAGGGAAAGTCGGATGCTATGAGGAAACTTAGAGACGGGATACGGAGAGAACAACAGGAACAGGAGGATAAACTAAGGTAGGAAGTAGGCTGGAGTCGATTAGAATTGATTCCAAGTTTTGGAGGAATCGATTTCCATTATCTTGCCAATTGATCACGTTCACAGACGCCATCTTCGTAGGAAAAAATGCTACTGCGTATTAAACGCCATAAAGCACGCACACGCTAGAACATGTTCCAAACACGCGCGCGTGTTGCTTTGTTCGAAATACAGCGCAGCCGATGCACGTCACAAAAAAATACACTTAAAATTCTGATGCACGTGGCGATTTGTAGGAAGTGACGTCATTTAAACGTGATCAATTCCAGGAAGTACCCAGCAATTCTGAATGTTTAATAATAGAGTCAGAAATTACAAAATTTGAGGAATTAGGCAGTTTTTTGTATCAGGTTTGTGAGATATTTCCCCAATTTTAGACCACTTGAATTCGGCCTTAAATTTAGGAACTTGTTCAATTTCTTCCATGGATAATTTTTTTTGCAGAGCCGACATGGACAAGGATCTTAAAACACTCCGAGATGAAGTCAAGAATCTCCAGGAAAATGAGAAGGCCAAGCTCGAGGAGGAAAAGAAGAAAATGTTGGACGCAATCGCTAAGGAGGTAGCTGAGCTGGAGGAGAAGGAACGAAAAGAACTGCGAGATAAGAGTCAAAAGGTATGGTGTGCGTGTCCTCGGGCAAGACACTTTGTGATAAATTGCCTCTCTCTGCACACAGGAGTGAATGAGTACCTATGAGGGAGGGGCTGTGCACAGCTAGTTGTGTGTGTGCTCTTGGGCAGCAGATACAGTTAAAGTCAGAAGTATAAATGCAAGTGTTAAAACTGGTGTGCTTAATCCATTTTTGTAACAGTCTTTACTAAAGTCTTGATTTTGTAGAATTCCTCACGTGCATGCAGTACTTAAAACATAGCTTGTACACCTTGCAATGGTTCGGGTAGTCCTGTTTACCATTTTGGGTGATGATGGTAGTGGTGTACATGTATTTATACTTCTGACTTCACTGTATGTGTTCTGCAAAATATTCTGCCATTTTCTCTGCGTTTTCCAATTAGCTTATAGATGCAGCTTTCTGATTGGTCATCTGTGATGCCAATGAAAGCTCAGCCACGATTGGCTAGATTGTTTTGAGTAAACATAAATTTTGAGTAAACATAATTTTTGTATTCTGTTAAGGTTTTGGACGACTTGAAACACAAGTTGGAATCAGAGGAACGTACCGCGCTGTCTGACCTTCAGAAAACGCAGAATGAACAGCTTGAGAAGAAGACTAAGGAGATGAAACAGAAACATGAGCGGGTAAGCAAGATGTTTTTATTTTGCTAAGTGAAATTTTGGGGTTAATAGCTTGACACAAAACATGGTAAAACGTTAGTGGTAGATGTAAATGGCTTATTCACTTTCAAAAAATTTGTAATTTTAAGATGTAGTTCCTATGCATTCAGGCAAAGCCTTACCCTGTGTTTCTGTCGATGCTTGTTGTCAGGACATGGACGACCTAAGAGCGCGACTTCAAGAAACCCACTCAGAGGAGAAACGCCGAGAAGAGGGCAAGTTGCGACTGGCTCGGGAGAAGCAATCAGCAGTACAGGATATGGAAGTAGAGGTATGTAATTTGGGACGTTTTGTAATGTACAGCGCCACCAAGAGGTGGAATCTGGAGAGGGCAAGTTGCGACTTTGGAGTTTCGGGGACCATAATGTGACCCGTTAAGGCAAAATGAGTTGGATGTCGTGCATTCTGAGTCGAGTTTTGGCGACCAGTTGTAGACAAATTCAGATTCCATTTTACCAAAATAAAGTGAATTTAAGACATAAAAATAGCAAGATGTACGTTTATTGAACCCACTTTTACTCTTATTAATCCTAGATGGAGAAAGTTTTGAATGAAAGGAAACAAGAATTGAAAGAGGAACAGAAGAAAGACTTGGAGAAGCTGAGACGAGATCACGAGAGTAACTTGAAGAAGACTAAACGAGAAATGGAGGAATTGGTAGGTTTGGGGTTCGAATCCTGATGAACACCATATGATTTATTATTTATCCCATATTTAGGTTTATCTTATGGATTCGGTTGAAGTGTATCTGTTATTATCTTTAAGCAAACTTGAATCCGTGGTTCTGATTGGTGGATCCATGGCAACAACAGTGTGACATTGTACCATTGTACCCCTTCTGATTTTCATGTCGCACTCTGCGTGATGCGACACTCTGAGTGCGGCACTGTGTCCCCTACACGGAGTTGCATACTACATGACTGCGAAATCAAACATGACGCGTGTGCGTCCGATGCGGCTTGTTATGCGCGTGATTCTCTGTACTGCGTCCCGCGCGTGTATTGCAGCCAGCACGTGTATTGCAGAGTGCAGTGCGCGTGTTATTAGTGCGCCAAGTTTGCTTGAAGATAAATTCGTTATCCCACTCGCGCTCGTGGTATATGGCATATTGTAGTGCTTCTGCATCCCATATCCCACGAGCGCGAGTGGGATAACTAATATTGTCAAGACTGATTTTTGATCCCGTCTCAGTTTGAAATGAAAAAAGGTTTGCTTTACTTCGCAGGAAAAGAGAGAAAAATCTTCGCTTCAGTCCAAGTGGGAAGCTGAGAAGGGCCAGCTCGCTAAGGACTTTGAGTTTGAGATGAAAGACTTACGACACGAGCTGGAACAACAGAAAGAGGAGCTACGGGCAACCCACACGCAACGAGAGAGCTCTCTCAGGGATACAAGTGACGCGCTGGAAGGCAGACGGAAAGAGTTTGAAAGAACCAAGAAGGATTTGGACAAAGATGAGGCGAGACTCGGAAAGCGACGGGAGAAATTGGAAGCTGACAAGGAACAATTTGAGGAAGAACAACACGTAAGAACCACTAGTCAATAAGAAAATGTAATTTTCTTAGAATATCAATTTTTGATCAAAACAAAAGTTTTGATCGGAACAAGGCACCGGGGTTGTCTATCACAAGTCCTCACAAGCCTTCACAAGTCCACCACAAGTCCCTGGGTATTAATTCAAGTCACAAGCTATTAAAATAAACTCCAACAAAGGCATTCTTTTGTGCGTGTTCATCCTTTGCTTCTTGTGACGGATTTGTGCGAGACTTGTCACAGACATGTAATTTTTATCGGCCCTGGTCTTGTGATAGACTTGTGATAGACTTGTGATAGACTTGTGATAGACTTGTGATAGACTTGTGATAGACTTGTGATTGACTCGACTAGAACCCTGCAAGGCACTGATCGACCAATCACTTTGGAATCACTTTGAAGACTGTTCTGCTTCAGTGATTTCAGGGCTCCCAGAAAACCAACATTATTGGGTTATGAACTGACCTCTAGATCAATTTTTATTGATAATTTAGGATTTACTGGCCGATCAGGCCTCCAGAATGGACCCGGAGGCCATCAAAAAGATCCAGGACGAGCGACAGGAGCTAATGGAGTCCATCCAGGAGGAGAGGCGAAAAGTTCGGAATTTAGAGAAAGAAAAAGAAGATTTGGTGGCCGCTGTGCAGCGACTTCAACAACAGGCAGGAACAGGAGGGGCCAGGTAAAACCATAAACAGTGTTAGCAAGACTGTCGCACAAGGCACAGCAAGTCCTCACAACTTGGTGTGTTTTGAGCTAAATGGGTTATGGGCTATGGGCTTATTAAAGGCACAGGCTCGTCAGCAATTAATGCCCGTGCGCCAAATTCGTGCCACGAAATACGCAGCTCCTTAGCAAATGGGTCATTCTATAAATTTGGGGTCCACTTTTTTCTGTCCCCGTTACATCTGACATCTTGTAAAATGTTGTATTTTGTAAATTCAGGACATATTCTTTAAATGCCTTCTATTTCAAAGAGTGATTACATAAAATACAATTCATAAAAATATGGTTTGAAGGCATTTTTAATAATACTTGTATGGCATATAGCAGTATGTCAGGTGTAACGGGGACAGAAAAATGTCACACGTTGGACCCCAAATTTATAGAATGACCCAAATGCATGGAGCTGCGTATTTCGTGGCACGAATTTGGCGCGCAAGCATTGCTGCCGAGCCTGTGCCTTTAACCGAGAGATATAGATACAAACATTACAGTATAGCTCAAATAATAGGGAGGTTTAGATACACGTAAATCACGAAAGTGAACGTGAAATTCTTTCAGCACCGGTCACCTCATGAGGAGGTCTTAGAACTCGGGCTCGAATCTTGGTCACATCAAAAGTTTTATCTCGCCACAAAAGTCTAAGATGCAGGTTTTTGTTTTCTTCTGTTCTAAGATCTCCTCAGAATAATGACCAAGTGTTCAAAGCATTCCACATTCGCGTTTTACGTGCATCTAAACCTCCCTACTGTAACAGAATCACTTTACAAAAGTCAGTCAGGATCACCGGTGAACTGACGGCATACACAAGCCGAAAAAAATGAAACAATAGTTCAAAATGTCAAGAACGTAGCTTCACAAAATGCAAATCACACGCAAATTAATACACACACTATTTCAGAATGTCACAAGAGAACGACCGGGACACGGACAAACCCTACCTCAACGGCTACGCCCACCTAGCAGACGATGAATCGCCCCCTCCAAGCCGCACCCCCAAGACACCCAAGACACCAAAGACACCCAGCGCTGGGGCACTGAACCTGGAGGAGCTGTCACACCCGACACCTTCGCCCACTAAAGGGGTAAGTATGGCGCTTGGCCCAAAATGATCCTTGGCCACTAAAGTCCTCGCACATGATGTGTCCAGATCACATTTTGGACCCCCAATTTTTCCCATGGGTGTTGCGATTTAGATACCATATCATTTTCCTATTTTTGTCATTATCATTCTGAAATGTTGCGCTCTCAATCTGTATATTTTCATCGTCAAAATAAGATTTTGGAAAAATCCGGAAAAACGTTGATTTGTCAGATACTTGTTTTTGTACCATTTTGTGTCTGAAAATTGAAATTCATCAATCTCTGTATTTTCCTAGGTACGTCAGATGGTCCATCCCAGGGACCTCAAGCACACACCGGCTGAGCGAGAGGATTACTCCTTGGGTAAGTGTGCTCTTCAGACCTTCCATATCTCTGAACTATCTCAATGTGCTTTACAATTAACATGCATTGCTTAAAGGCTCATTGTATCATTTGCAATGACCCAATTTTGTTTTTCATGAGTTGACAAGAAAAACCTTACTCAAAGTGTTGATAGCAATGGTAACAAACAACACATGAATTCATTTTTCTATCCAAAATGGTATTTCATGCTGGAAATTGACAACCGAAGGTGGTTTTCTAACAAATTCCATATATAGATTTTCAAGGTTTTCTAAAGCATTGATGCATCTAAGTAGCTAAAATTTCTTCAGGCTAGTTTACCAACATTCTTCCTTAGATATGTTACACTCTTATTCCACGAATCTGTAAAAAGTGTTATCTTGCAAATGATACATAGGGCCTTTAGATATCAATATACATAAACTGTTGGTAGCTTAGTTTCATAGCTTATTTTCTCCCACGTCTTGTTTTGGACAACTTGTTTTGAAAAGTGTCGTTATTACTTTGTAACTAGACGTCTCAGAGGACGAGTATCAGGCCCCACCCAGGAGACGTACAGCTGAGCGAGTCTCTAGAGGGCGCCATGACAGTTATGCGCAGCGGAACAGTGATATCAACTCTCACAGGCTGGTAAGCATTGACAGTAGCACTTTTTTCAGTTTAGTACTTTTCTTGGCTAAGGGTTAATAACAGATACTTTTTTTTTTGTTCACTACCATGAAATGTCAACATTTTACATTGCATGTAAAGTCCTACGCGGCCCTCGATTAATTTTTTGTCAGGGGCCGTCCAAAGTTGTCAACATTTTCACCGGTTCTACAAAGCGTAGAAAGATATGAGGGGGGTCGAGGGCCGCGTAGGACTTTACATGCACTGTAAAATGTTGACATTTCATGGTAGTGACAAACAAAAAAGTAGCATTTTGGGAGGAGAGAGGGGGGTCTTGAAAAATACTACGCTCTGTAGAACCGTGAAAATGTTGACAACTTTGGGCGACCGCTTAGTGTGTATTTCATTTGTTTGCTTGCAGCCGGAGTACCTTGATTAATTTTTTGTCAGGAGCCGTCCAAAGTTGTCAACATTTTCACCGGTTCTACAAAGCGTAGGAAGATATGAGGGGGGTCGAGGGCCACGTAGGACTTTACATGCACTGTAAAATGTTGACATTTCATGGTAGTGAAAACAAATAATAGTAGTATTTCAGGGGAGAGAGTGGGTCTTGAAAAATACTACGCTCTGTAGAACCGTGAAAATGTTGACAACTTTGGCCGACCCCTTAGTGTGTATTTCATTTGTTTGCTTGCAGCCGGAGTACAGACCCAGCCGGAAATCGAGACGACATGCCTGGAATCAACTGACTAGTGATTCGGATGACACCGAAGATTTTACCGAGGCAGAAATCAGACAACGGATACATCACATGTGAGTTTAGGAACCCTTATTCTGCATTTCCAACATTGAAACTTTACATTGTACTGCACTGGGCAAACACCGGGCAAAAGTTAAGTTGGGGATAATTCATAATCTTGTTAGACTATCAAGTCCTCGCATTCTCCCTTTTAATCTCCTGCAGTGACGTTCAGACCAGACTTGTCCAGGAAAACGGCGCAATCCGCCGTGCCAGTCAATTCCTTCACCGTCAACAACATGTCCTAAGGCAGCGACAGAGTGTGCTAGACGGTGCCCGACATGAGTGGAGGAGAGATTTGATGAGGCACCAACAAACGGCTGGTGTTTCCCCAATGGGAGCATCCATCTTGGAAGATGCAAGATTAGGGTTGGAAAGAGTGAGTGTAGATGTGGATTTTCAGTGATTTGGCTAAAATTAGGCAAATACCCTTAAACATGTTGGTATTTTAAGCATAATAAACCGATCCAGTAAGCCCCGCCCATGTAGAAATGCATCTTGCAAAAAGGTTTTTCTAGGGGCGTTCGATATGCTTACACCGTGTAACACGGGGTTTACACCAGGGGAAGCCTCTAGAAGATGCAAAACGAACGACACAGGGTTTCGCTTTGAATTCTGGGAACACAGGTCAAAGGTTGTTGCCGGGTGGGGCTTTATAAATGCTGTTATGAAGCCAGCGCCACACAAAAATAGTTGCCCTAAAGTGCCGCAATAAACATTGTTAATGCCCACAGACATCTACTGATTAAGCAAAATGTATTTATAACCCTATTCCCTCCTATTTTGTGTCATCAATCTGTGTTTTTCTTCATACTCGCGTCGCGATTCCAAACTGTCCGCCATGTTTTACTACTCGCGGTTACTAGGTGACGTCATTACACTGAGTCTTACACCACAGACCCGCCCTTGAGCTCGGGCAGTGGTGGCTGCCACCGGGGCAGACTCGTGTATCACGTGATGGCTAAAAGAACGCTCCGGTGTAAGTTGGTGTTACACGGTGTAAGCATCTCGTTCATCAAAATACGCATAATCATTAGATGGTTTGGATCACCAAAAGACCACGTGGGTCACCATTGTCCTTCAGAATGATTAGTTGGTGGCTTAAACGCTTCTGGATTGGTCTATTGTATTATCTGTTAACCCAAATCCGTCTATTTCTTTTAAAGGAAGCATTGGAACTAGATAAAGCAATGGTGAACATGTCGACTGGTCGAAGACTCGTCCGGGAAAAAGCCAGTAACATGAAGAAATTGGAGTCATCATTACATGATGGGGTGAGATGTTACTTGATTTAAATACATGACCAGAGGCTGAGTTCACAAAGCGCTAAGACGCATCTGAGGAAGGGTCACTCTTCTTATCTTAGCACGTTGAACTCGTCTTAACTTTTGTGAAATCGATCCCAGGTCTCAGTGGCTAGTTGATAATTTGTACTAACTAGCGAGACCTGTTACTTGATTTAAATACATAACTAGGGGCTGATTTCACAAAGCGCTAAGACGCATCTTAGGAAGGGTCACTCTTCTTATCTTGGAACGTTGGTATGGGAATTAGGACGCATTGAACTCATCTTAACTTTGTGAAATTGATCCCTTGTTACATAATCAGCTTCATTTCATCTCTGTTTCCAGGTCTCGGAGAGCGAGTTGACCACCAACTTCCCCCGGCTGGCTCTAGCTAACCTCTCCCTCAGTGATTCGTCCAGTCAGAGTTCTGAAACTCTGAGTGACACAGAAGAGAAAACCCCAAACCCGGGTAAGAATTAACTCCTAATTACCATACCATGCATATTCATGTCCAAAGCCCAATTCTCATTGGTCCATCACCATCATGTGTCTTTGGTTATTTTTTCGCTAAATTTTACATCTATTGTAGCTATCTTACACAAGGCTTAACTCTTTGTTGCGCATGTTTTCTTTCAGTCGATTTTTTATTAGAGTCGATCCGAAGTACGTTGTCAACGTTTTCACGGTTCTACAAAGCATAGAAGGGGGAGGGGGTCGAGGACTTTACATGCACTGTAAAATGTTGACATTTCATGGTACCAACAGAAACATGTTGATAAGTAGTATTTGGGGAGAGGGAGGGGGTCTTACAAAATATTATGCTCTGTAGAACTGTGAAAATGTTGACAACTTTGGACGACCCCTTATTTCTTTGTAGGTTTTCTTTAAGTTTATAAATATTTTTTCTTTATTCCAGATACTCCAGGCCCATCAGAAAATCAAGCCTCAGCCATATTGGCTCAGCTTCAGCAAATTCTGCGCAATCAACAACACGGCCAATCAACATCTGCCCCTGGTGTTGGCCCCTCCCCTGATAATGGCCCCACCCCCTCAAAGGGTCAAACAGATGACGCTGTCGTGTCATCGCTAAACCTTATCAACCAACAACTATCCAACGTCATGGGTCTCCTACAACGACAAACTGAACCCAAAACAGCGGCCTCTACAAAGGATGCCATACCTGCAACGATGGGACTCGGTCACCCGGCAATGACACCCAGTATTAATGTAGGGTCATACAGTGACTTTCACACGCACGGTCCTAATGCGGCACCAATGTACGTGCCAGATCAGCAATCCCACAATGCACCAGGTTATCAATCCCAGAGTGCAACGGGTCACCAATCCCACAATGCACCAGGTTATCAATCCAACAATGCACCGATTTACCAATCCCACAATGCAACACACCAATCCCACAATGCAACACACTGGTCTAGTGACGGACCCGCTCCTAATATCAGCCACTATTCGGGACCAGTTGGAGCCATCTATCAGAGACCAACCCCAGTGGTTGACTATCCTCGACCAGGGTCATTTGTGAGTGGACCTTCAAACGCCAGCAGAATTGATTTGTCATCGCTGCATTCTGTGCCTCGGGAAACAGCCGAGCAAGCCTTGGAACGAAAATGGAGGTCTTATTTTGGAGGTAAAGATTTTAAATTGAGTTTGTTTTTTGGTTTTTTTTTCCAGCCAAATGTTTTAATGTAGATTGATTTCTAGCTAAAACAAACGAGTATAACGATAGAATTTACCATGTCCGAGGCCTGTTTGCCGCTATCGCGTTGTGTCCCTAGACAAGACACTTTACTCCACATTGTCTCTCCACCCAGGTGTATAAATGGGTACCAGCAAATGGGTTCCATGTCATGGAAACTGGGGATAAGTACCAGCTGTATAAGCCAGCTTGGCTTGTGAAACGACATGACGAAACGACATGACGAAACGACATGACGAAACGACATGACGAAACGACATGACGAAGCGACATGACGAAGCGACATGACGAAGCGACATGACGAAACGACATGACGAAACGACAAGACGAAACGACATGACGAAACCACTTATGAAACCACTTATGAAACCATTTGACGAAAATCATATATTTGAATTTTTGTCAGTTTTTGTATTTTATTTTTGACTTTTCACAATGAGTAGGACGCGGTTCAACAGTCGGTTCTGCAACGCCTCACCCAGGCATACCCAACCTGTCCATCGGTAAACCAACCTTTGGAGGTTACGTCCCAGCTAGGGACCAACTCAGAGCATTCCAGCAGGCCTCGCAGTCCGCCACGCCCCGACTCATCCCCAGTGATTTACCCTCATCAGCCCCTTCATCTACAGAGTCCAAACTACGACAGATGAGTGGTTGGGTTAAGGACTTCCAGCAAGATAAACTTACTACGTATCCTTTAAGCAAAGAACATAAATACCAAGGGCGGTATTCAATTCAGTACTTAAGCCAGCAATCCCACAATGCACCAGGTTATCAATCCCACAGTGCACCGGTTCATCAATCCCACAAGAGATAAGAATTTTACTTAGTTTTTGGCTGAAGTAAAATACTTAGCAAAAATCGGTATTCAATTCGCAAGTGGCTAAGTTTTTTACTTTAGAAAAATACTTAGAACATTTGGTATTCAAATGGTTCTTTTTGGGAAAGTATTTTACTTAAATTTGAGAAGGCAGGAAAGCACACTTAAGCAATTTTTTACATACATCACACGCATACTGCAACCAGTTTAGACCGGTTTTGTTTTGGTGCGCGTGTTGTGCGTTTTGCGTGAGAAAAATGCTTATGAGAAGGCGCGGTTCATAGCGCGTCCCACGCTGTATTCGATTGGCTGTTTAGGGAGTTCTGCGCTCTGCGTTCATTTGTAACGTCACAATTTATCCGAGTATTTGACTTACTATTAAAGTAAAATTCTTAGAAGGCTTTGAATACGAGATAGGTCATTTTCTTAGCCAAGCCAAATACTAAGTATAGTTTTTACTTAATTTAAGTATTGAATCAATTATCGAGTCAATTTTCCCTAGGAGATTTCCTTGGTGGTTTTTATCCCACTTCCTAAACAGCGTCATATTCATGAGTGGATTTCCCTTGACCAATCACCAATCAGCTCCGACAGTGCCGCAATGCCACCCTCGTCCGGCCGCACAGCGCCAACCATGACTGCCGACAACAGCAGACGAAGGGCGCCTTCTACAAGACTGGAGCTGGATGACAACAATCAGATAAGAATTAGGGAAGTCTGAGGTCATTCCACAAATTATTTTAACCCGTCATATTTTTCCATAAATTCCTGCATTGTATGATAGTTTTTTTTAGTGTGTGTGGATTTACGGTGCAGTTTTTGTTTGTAAGTTTTTTATTCCATTTTGTGATAGTTGCCTCCATTGCTATTTGATATTTTTGTAAAGACAAAAAGCACAATTTATTTCAACAGGGTTTTTCAAACAAAATGAGAAAGTAATGATTACATTTATATATTTTTAGAGCTTGCATGCATTTTGGAAATTGTGAAGCAAACTATACTGAAACGCAAAAGAAACTTACCACCTTTTAAACCTTTAAATAGCAACAATAACACTGCGTGTATGTAGTAAAGTGAACTTATTTGTGGACAATAGTGTCCTCACTGTCAGACCAAACGGTGTCTGAAGGTCACTTGAACCTTCAATGGTCACTTCATGACACAGCTGTTGAACAGCTGTTTTGACTGTCGGTGATTAGCCAAGGGGTATGGGATGATTGTAATGAGCTGCACGTGATGTCTTGATGTTGGCTTTAAAAAGGCCAGTGCAAAATGGGCATTTCAAGCAACATGCCAAGATGCGCCGACGATGCACTGCCTGTATCCAAATCAATGGTGGCCACACACGCTATTGAAAGGGGACTGACATTGCACCCTCTTCTGTTCTTTACTGTAGAACAAACTGATGAGATGGTGTATCTTGGTCAAAAACTTGACATGTCATCAATAAAATGCCAATGTTTCAATTAGCAATTGTTGGTTTTTTAATTTTTTGAACTGTTACAATTTCATTACATTTTAAACAAGTGGTAAGTTTCTTTTGCGTTTCAGTATATAAAATATTTAGCTTTCTTTAATTCAATTCCTATAAAATATTGAACAACTGAAATATGAACAAATTCCGGACTCCTCCAAAATGATTTTTTTTACACATCCTAGGGATATGACGTTAAAGATATACATTCCATTCATATCAGGCTCCTTTCCCTATTTTTAACAAATTATATCCGCCAGTAAACCCCAAGCATTGCAAATATGAGTCTTTTCACGTTAAAGGGGGCATTTTGGCAACATTGACCATATTTTCGAGGAAAACCTTTGTCTGGTCTCAAAATAAAAGAAATAAGTTTCAATTGTTATGAAGAGAAAACTTGGGCCCAAAAGGGTTACAAATAGTGTGACAACATGCCTTTCTAAAAACCCTGTGTACAAATTTCCAATATACGCTTGTAACTGGGACGACCTAAAATGTAACACAAGTGTCCGTCCCGGTTACGAGCGTGTATTATACATTTTTACACAGGGTTTTTAGAAAGGCATGTTGTCACACTATTTGTAACCTTTGTTGGGCCTAAGTTATCTCTTCATAACAATTGAAACTTATTTCTTTTATTTTGAGACCAGACAAAGGTATTTCCTCGAAAATATGGTCTGTGTTGCCAAAATGCCCCCTTTACTGTGGAAAGACCCATGTAACTATTTGTAAATGACTGTATTTTGTACATTAATGGCAACATATATTTTGTGACAGTTTTGTAAGATTTAGAATTGTTAATACGATGCTGTTTTTGTGTTTTCAGAATTGAAAGACGACAAATAGATTTGTGCATATCACAAAATAGCAAAAAGATGTCTTTTTGAATTATGAGTAACTTATTTGAATTGGTGGACTATTATAAATGACCGTATCAACTCAAATTGTCACAGGCTTCGTACAAGATTGACAACTCCGTTACCAAACTCTCAAGCATTTTATTATCAACGCTTATCATGGATTTCATGCGGAACTCGTAAGAGTTGTGTAAATGATTAATTGAATTTACTGGGACATGTTCTATTTTACACAATCTTTTTAGGACACTAAATTGAGTAAGGAAATACGTCAGTTGATACAAATCCAGCTTAATTGACAACAAAAACGGCCCGTCAGTTGATACAAATCCAGGTTAATTGACAACAAAAAAAGGCCTGTCAGTGAAAAAAAAAAAGCTTTGCTGACCATTTTGAAAAACGTTTAAATATATTTTTTCACTGCCAGTATACAATGAAATTTCACTGCTTTTTTGTACTTCTCCTCCAACATAGAAATGTGCCAATAATCTTGAAAGTGGTATTTAAATGTAGAACACATGATTGGTATCTCGAAAATTAAAAATGTTCACAGATTTTCACCTAACTTACATAATAAAAACATGATGATGGTAGAAAACTTCCCCTGAAATGGTTTTGTCTGCAGTGCTATAGTCTTTGAGAAATTAGTAAAACAATTAGTTTTCGTCTCATGAGACAAAATTTCACTTTGCCCCAAAACCATTTCACCCAAAAGCAACTTCGCCCAAAGGCCACTTTGCCCAAACGCCACTGCGCCCACTGGAAAGCTTTTTTTTTTTTAACGTTTTCTCAAAAGTTTTACGAAGTACGGAGCTAAGGTTAGTTTTAATCATGCGTACATGTATCTTCGATCACATAGGGAAATAAACAGGGAAATTTGTAACGGTTTACCAATCATGTGTTCTACCTTTAATGGATGTCTATTCTTGATGGATGTTTATTTGCATATATGTTGGATACAATTTATACCGACGTTCTTTTTTGTACTGCCCCAACCAACGGTCATTCAAACTGACAAATTGCAAAGTGTAACAGGTGTGTCCACTTGTCCTGAATAGATATACAGATAAGGTGACCATAGATAACCGCAATATGAGCTGTCAATCATCTACACCAAGCTGCCCTAGAACTATCAGATTGACTGTTGGTCAATTTTCGAGGCAGTGACGCACAAACTAATCTCACTTGCGTCACTGGAGTATTGGTCTTAAGCTTTCGCAAACCGAGGTTAAAAATTGTTAAAATTCACTCAAAATTTTGCTGAAGAGTCAGATGATCGTGGGATGCCAATTTGGAAACACGTCAATCCTGAACAGTCCAGGTAAAATGCTTCAATTTGTTTCCTATGTAGTTAGTATCGTGCTCACTGAGAATGGCATTACAATAAGTTTTTCAGGAATTACGTACACTTCCATCAAGTACTGTAAAAGCTGAAATATTCGCAGTGGTTTTATTTTCGCGCATTTCGCGCACCAGACAGAGCCCGCGAAAATAACAACCCGCGAAAATATTGTTTGCAACAATTGTGGCGATCCCTGAAACAAAACATAATTTCCATCCGCGAAAATAACAACTCGCGAAAATGTCAGTGATGTTGAAATGCGCGAAAATATCTGTACGCGAAAATATTGGCTTTTACAGTATGCTTGAAGAACGTGTGTGTTTAAAATCAAACAACTTGAATATGTGAAGCATTACAAGTCCTCGATATATTTGAAATGCAAATCTGAATTTTCGGAATGTTCTGCCAAACAGAACATTGCAGAAATCCAGTCTTTGAAAATGGCATAAGCCTCATGCTTGTGTGTAATTATCACAGGAATGTTTTGCAGCTTGCGCAATAAAAAATTGCACAAGCGGACTTACGCAGTGCGTAAGGATTCGTAAAATCTGCTGCCGTCTTTTTCATGTAACCTTCATTGAAGCAGTTGTAAATTGATCATTGAATCTCTCTTGTAAAAAATATGAGTCTTTAACGCAGCTTACGTGTGGCGACTTGGCCGGCGATCGAGTGCACGCACCATAGTCTTTTCTTTTTAAGAAGGAACTCATTAAAAGCAAAGATTGTAAATATGAGCCCCTTACACTCTCACAAGACCCAGTACAGTGAAACATAGTGGCCACCCAAGGGACCGACCAAATGTGGCCAGAATACGCAGGTGGCCATTATATAGAGGTTTAGCGTACACGTGCGGGATTATCCAAACATCATACCATAGTGCATGTCTATAGTTGAAAAACTGCTAAAAGTGAAGTGTATGAAAGGTTTGCTCATTAAAAAGTTGAAAATTGTTTAGTTTTTAATAATTTTTTTAAGCTCCTCATAATTTCCCAGCTTGATTCATTAAGGCAATTTACTGTGTGTGGCCAGATTATCCAGGTTTAACTGCCATAGGATTGTAAACACAGAAATCCTAGTGCCCTGGCCACTGGCCGTGTTAGAGAGGGGCCCCAATATCAAGGTTCCACCTCCATATGTTTGTGTACAAACTTGTTTGGGACAGAACAAATGTGGCCACTTTAGACAGGTGGCCTCTTTATAGAGGTGGCCTGAAGAGCAGGTTTCACTGTATATGAATTAGGAAAATGTACAGAAATACTGGGTCATGTGGAGTGTTCAAAAGAAAACAAGATTACAAAATATTATACCTTACAGACAACAAACAAAGACAAGGACAAGATTGTTTTCACTGATTGATTGATTTCCAGAGGCCATCATGATGAAGTTACTTCTAATTCTGATTCTGACGGTCGCCAGCGCCCACAACCTGGCACCATTGATTAAAGGTGAAGGAGGGAATCCGGGCCAATACATCGTTAAAATCAGGGTACGTTGGCAAACATTTTATATTAATATTAGAAAAACTTGGACAAGCTAAGAAAGTTAGGCACATTCTATTATAATTTATGTTTCATGTTTTCAACAAATGTTTATCATCCTTTTCAGTCAAGCATTCTCGTGGAGAGGTTTCGCCGTCAAGTTATAAAGTTGAGCACAGGTATTTTGCGTCAAACCAGCGGAAAGTATGGGGATTATAAAATCGAGTTAGCTCTGGAAGCCAACCCGAGTGTGCTGTTTATGAGAATGGATCGCATTATGGTGGAAATGGTAAGATTAAAAGCCTGTCACACGTCTGTTACAAAACTGTCATATGTCCGTCACGGGCCTGTCATGGGCCTGTCACAGGCCCGTCACAGGCCCGTCACAGGCCCATCACAGGCCCGTCACATGCCCGTCATGGTGACATGCCCGTCACATGCCCGTCACGGGCCCGTCACGGGCCCCTCACATGCCCCTCACATGACCGTCACATGACCGTCACATGACCGTCACAAGTCCCCATGATCTCAATTCAAGTCAAATGCCACTCAAATAAATTGCAACAAAGGCATTCTTTTGTGTATATTTATTTATTTTTTTGCTTGTAACTGGACTATTGAAGGACTTGTTTTCCGAACATGACGTAATGTTCTTTTGTCATCTCTCCAAGGTGCGAGCTATCCCATTTGTTGGTTACATTGAAGAAGACGATTACAATCAATTTGACGACATCGGACAGTCTAAATCGCTTGCTAAAAGTATGCCTCCAGCAAAATGGGGTCTCGATCGTATCAACCAGGCTACTCCTGAACTGGATAACGATGTCAGCTTCAACGGTAGGAAAAAACTCATTTATTAAAATTGACGATTTTCACCTAAATATCATCCTGAGATATCAGGGAATTTCCACTCTGCAAAGCGACGTAACAATACCCTGAGGAAACACACGCAAATCTGTGGAGTGAGCCGGCTGTTGTCATTTTGATGTAATTTAATCAATTCGGTCATGTTATGCCGAAAAGAAACGATTTATATACTTTCCAGAAATTGTATTGGGTTCTGTTCCTTATGACTGTCCCATTCCTACCAAACTTTCTAACGACGATCTTAATTTACTCCGCAGTTTTTCAAATTAATAAAAGGGATGCATGCTCACGAATGTAATGGAACGGATTCCTCAGTATGCTTAAAATAGCAGCCAATCGCCGACGCGGACAACAGCCAGCATTACCGAGTACATGTATCACATGCAAGCACTGTGTTTACAATCTGCGCGCGTTACATTTGAATGCCTGCAATCATGCTGCAATGCACTGCCAAGCGTCCTGATTGGTCCAGCAGAGGCGACAAGATTTCTGTCGCTAGTCCCACCGCGAAATGGGGCCTTTTTCAACAGGGCCACTGTACGCAGGAGTGAGGGAGTGCGTTAAAGGGCCACTGTTGCAAGAGGATGCCTAAATATAGGATGTCACATGTTGCATGGAAGTGCAACCATGCGAATTCCATTCAGATTTATAATGGAATTTTATCATTTTTTGTCTGTTTTGATCTAAAACCAGCACTTTCAAGTAAACTCCTCAAAAAAAGTTTGGAAATTCAAGTTTGACTGACGATTTCTCTCTTGTTACAAAATAATTTCCCTTGAATTTTATATCATTGGAAAGCCCTGTTATTCCTCTTTACGATGTGTCATTTGTTATGATTAAGCAATTGGGGGATGTGCAGTACAGCTGAATACGGGGGTGGGTGTAAAGTGAAATGTCACAAAATGCATTGCTGTTGTCAAAAAGTGCATTGACACATTCTCAAATTATTTAGTAACAAGAGAGAAATCTTCAGTCAAACTTGACTTTCCGAAAATTATTTGAGGAGTTTATTATTTTTTATTATCTTTCATTCTTTTCAATCTTCAGGTGATGGAACTGGCGTCAATATTTATGTCATCGACAGCGGAATAAATGACGAACATGAAGATTTTGAGGGTCGTGCAAGAAAAGCCTTTGATGTGTTCGACTCAAATGTGGGTATTATATAGTTCTGCAGCCGATTTTACGAATCCTTAAAGATAGTATACATGATTGGTAAACTGTTACAAATAGTTTTATCCCCCTGTGTGATTGAAACCAACCTGATTAAAACCAACCTGGGCAAAAACCAGCTCCGTACTTCGTCTGACTTTTGAGAAAACAGTCAAAAAAGGGTTTGCAGTCATTTCGCCCCAAAACCACTTCGCCCTGAACCATTTCGCCCTGAACCACGGCCTGTGCACGAAGTGGTTTTGGGGCCAAGTAGCATTTGGGCGATGTAGTGTTTGGACGAAGTGGTTTGGGGTCGAAATGGTTTTGGGGCGAATTGAATTTTCGTTTCATGAGACGAAAACTAATTGTTTTACTCATTTCTCAAAACCATTTCAGGGGAAGTTTTCTACGGTCATCATGTTTATATTGTGTAAATCTGTGAACATTTCTGATTTTCGAGATACCAATCATGTATACTGCCTTTAAGCACTGCGTAAGCCCGCTTGTGCATCTTTTTATTACATAAGCTGCGCAACATTCCTGTGATAATTACACGCAAGCTATGGGGCGTGTGCCATTTTCAAAAGTTGCGCAAGCTACGCAATTTTTCGTGAAATTGGTTGCTAAATAAAAAAACCAAGGATTTTTCAAAAGTGTCCTAGGCACTGTGTAGTTCATAAGCCTGAAGAAACCTGTGAAGAGAAGACGATGAAGAAATGCTCAGTTTTAGAGGGGGGAGGAAAACCCCTACACAATTCTGTATAGGGGGAAAACCCACGGAATCAAGCAGGGACTGAGAACCCAATCCACATACTGACACGGACTGGATTCGAACCAGGGCCACAGAGGTGGAAGGCATGGAAAGCACCACTACGCCAGCCTGATTCTTCTCATGAATATACATTTGTAAATACTCAACAATCCAAAGATTTGTGGGACTTGCCGTAAAATCTTTACTTGCTTATTATCATTTGTGGCTGATAATTCTATTCTTTTAATTATTTTCAGGGCAACGACTGTGGGAAACATGGCACATCCGTAGCGGGCGTGGCCGCTAGTAAGACGTATGGAGTTGCTAGGAATGCGACCATCCACTCCGTCCGAATGTTGGACTGTAATTGTGGGACGAACACCAGTTATATGGCAAGAGGTACTCCAAGTAATTGCTATGTCAAGAATGGGTTACCAGTTAATTACCATTTTGCACTGAGCTGTCGTATTATTTTATTTGTTTGCAACAGAGCACTAAAGTGAACATGTCACCCGTTGTGTGTTGCCAAGATTATTAGGTCTGCACTAAAACTGTTTCCCTGCACTTTAGCAATGGACGTTTGAGATTACCAGCAAGTAACCCTGACAACTGATATGTCACACTTAGGGGTCTTTCTATAAATTAGGGGTCCAAAAGTGTGACATTTGGTGTCCCCCGTTACACCTGATTTTTCATACAAAAAACATTATTATGGCTTTTAAACCATTTTGTATGAATTGTACTTTATGTACTCACTCTTTGAGATGGAAAGTATTTAAAGAATGTGTCCTGAATTCACAAAAACAAGATGTAAAATGTAACGGGGGACACCAACATTGGACCCCTAATTTATAGAAAGACCCACAGGTAGTCTATAGACCTTTTGCTCCAGTGGCCATGTTTGTGGAGAGGTTTTCTAATTTAAATCTGACAATGGCAGCACAACGTGTCTATTTATTATAAAAACTACCCCACAAACAAATAATTGATGAAAACTGATATTATAATGAATCCTATCAATTTTTTCCCTACTTTTGCGTAGCTATCGACTGGGTTGCCAAAAACGCCATCCTCCCATGCGTAGCGACAATGGCTTTCTCGCGTAGAACCAGATCACCAACGATAAACGACGCCGTGGAACGACTAGCCGTCAAGGGCTGTATACCCATAGCGGCTGCCACTAACGTCAAAGGGGGAAAAAACTATGATGCGTGCTCTCGATCGCCGGCCAATTCGCCACACGTAAGCTGCGTTAAAGACTTATATTTTTTACAACGACTCAAAATTGTACTTTATGAGTAGACAAAAAGCCTCTATTGAGCTCGTGCCAATGACGTCATTTTGGGAGTAAAACAATGCCGCGTCGTTGTGGAAGCAATGTGCGTGCGCGTTGTGTGTGTCCATAGCGCGCGTAACGCGCTATGCTGAGGCTCCCATTGGTGAACTAAACCGTGTTACACCCATTGATTTACATACATATACATAGCTTATATATATAGCTCAATGGTTACACCCACCAGAGAGACACACAACGCGCACGCACATTGCTTCCACAATGACTCAGCATTATTTGACTCCCAAAATGGCATATTCGCACGTGTTCGAAAGGGGTCAATACTCAAAGTGTTTAAATAGTAATATCAGCAAACACCACATAAAACATTGAAGCTTTTGTCTCCTTCGCACCTGCAGGCCATTACAGTCGCAGCAACGACATGGCAGAGTGACCAAAAATGGAGCGTTTCACGTTACGGCATATGCGTAGATATTTTTGCTCCTGGGGAATTTATCCGTACGACTGCGGCTGACGGCAAACATCGATATCGATCAGGGACCTCCATGTCGGTGCCCTTTGCAGCAGGTAAGAAAATAAAAACAAAACTGTTGTAAATGGTCGTCATCGGGATTCGAACCTGAGACGTCTGACACACCAGGCGGATGTTCCACCAGCTGAGCTATGAGACACAGTGGTATACTTCCTCAGGTTCCACCCAAGACCTCTGACATACTAGGCAGATGCTCTACCAGCTGAGCTCTGAGACACAGTGGTATACTCCCTCAGGTTTCCCCCAAGACCTCCGACACACCAGACAGACGCCCTACCAGCTTGAGCTATGAGACAGTGGTATACTCCCTCAGGTTTTCCCCAAGACCTCTGACACACTGGACAGATGCTCTACCAGCTGAGCTATGAGGCACAGTGGTATACTCCCTCAGGTTTCCCCCAAGACCTCTGACACACCGGGCAGATGCTCTACCAGCTGAGCTATAAGGCACAGTGGTGTACTCCCTCAGGTTTTCCCCAAGACCTCTGACACACTGGACAGATGCTCTACCAGCTGAACTATGAGGCACAGTGGTATACTCCCTCAGGTTTCCCCCAAGACCTCTGACAGGTTTTAAATAACAATCCCACCAATTGTTGAAGGCTAGGTCCCAGACATGCTTGTTCTTTATCTCAGAATTCACCTTAATCATGACTTGTTTTTTAAAATAAATCTAGGAGTCGCTGCAATTCATCTCGGTAACGGAGTCCCAGCTGAACAAGTCCGAGCACGCATCCTCGGGGACGCTCTAACGTGCCAGGTGCCCGACCCAGGCCGGGGTTCCCCTAACCGCTTGCTGTACGTTGCACCAGCCCCAAAACCAGTCGTGGAAGAACTGCCAATTTAATCTACCGCGGAACCGCCTGTTGGTAAACAGACTAATAGTTCATCCGCATCGCTCACCCAGTAGTTACATCACCTTGTAACTTTGAAAAGATTTTGAAGTTAAAATTTAACAAAATATGATTATTCTTTCTTAATTTGTCATTACAGATTTACACATCAGGGCAGTTAAAAATGGTTTCTTGTCAGAGTCACATAAGGAAGACAGAAGGGAAAAGTTAAGAAAAAACATAAGACTTCAAGTTGGACTTGTGGCAAATTGCTGCAGTTTCTACCCCCAGTTTTGTCATGGCTTACAGCAGGCAACATGTAAAACAAACTCAAACAGCCATGAGAGGCAAACACAGGAAAATCACATTCAACTGTGCAAAAAAGATTCAATTTTTTTCTCAATTTTCCTGAAACTTTTGTGACATCGTGACCTTGGTCATGAATATGCATATTCGCATTAGCATAAAAACTCAAAACCTTTGTTTTAACCCCCAAAGCAAGCTCCAAATAGGATTTGTATGACTTTAACTGAGTAGAGTGGTTTTAAGCATAGATTTCATTGATAACAATCCTAAATAAGGGCCCTTTAAAGGCCGTATGTATCCTTTGAAAGATAAACAATTTGTGGAATAAGAGTGTAACATATCTAAGGAAGAATGTTGGTAAACTAGCCTGCAGAAATTTTAGTTACATAGATGCATCAATGCATGAATGGTAAAAAAGTCCCATGCACGGAACTTTTTTAGAAAACCACCTTCAGTTGTCAATTTCCAGCATGAAATACTATTTTGGACAGAAATAAATGCATGTGGTGTTTGTTACCATTGCTATCAACACTTTGAGTAAGGTTTTTCTTGTCAACTCATGAAAA
Organism: Henricia sp. BOLD:AAB3569; assembly: GCA_037783545.1. Classification (NCBI taxonomy): domain Eukaryota; kingdom Metazoa; phylum Echinodermata; class Asteroidea; order Spinulosida; family Echinasteridae; genus Henricia; species Henricia sp. BOLD:AAB3569. The sequence goes on from JBBELK010000138.1 coordinate 330,967, forward strand.
ACAAAATTGGGTCATTGCAAAAAATATCTGTAGTTGATTTAATAAGTAGCGGAAATGAGTAGTTTGTAAACAATTAGTCAATTACTTTTTGAAATAAGTAGTAACTTTTCTCCAAAGCCACGAATATTGACAATGTGAATATGAAAAAATTCAAGGCCGAAAAAAATTGACATTTTGGGAATTAATACACGTGTACATGAATTTCGTTTGAGTCTTATTTTTTATGTATGAATAAGTGATTATTTTTAGGGATTATGACCCAGGGACCGCCTGTGTGAATAAAATTGATACAAATGTGGACAAATGTCCATGAGTTTGGGAAATGCAGTGAAAAGCAACTTGGCTCCACCAGGATTCGAACTGCGGACCTTCTGCTGTATGTGCAGACGCCCCTACCAATTGAGCTATGAAGCCAACTGGTGGTTTCGATTTATTTGTTGTGAGGAGTACCTGTATACTATAGACCGTATCGAATAGCCGCCATTTTGTGGGGCACCTTTTGTTACTTTAACCATTCAACAATGGAAGCACAATATGTGCAACCATGCATGTCCTCAAGGAACAAAGAAACTGCTCCACGAAATGGCGGCTATTTGATACGGTCTATACTGTACAGTAGACGCTAATGTGATTTGGGTATTGGAGGACATTCCAGTTTTCGGTGGCTGAGTAGTGAACAAACCATTTACCTTTAATTATGTGTACATGTATAACCCTGAAATGTTAGCAGTTTAGAAATAATGCACACGTACTTGGACGAAATCGATAAAATAATTATGCCCTAAAGAGCTTTTGATAACGTATTCCCCATCGGTAAAGAACTAAACGGTGCATTTAGAATCAATAAATAATTACTGTGGCGCAAAGTTTCGATCGTGTCGAAACTGACCTTGTGTTAGAGACCTCGCCTCTCAGTGAAATCCATCTTAGTCACTTTAAAAAAGGTAAATTTCGTTAAAAATTCAACGTCAAATTTGTGGCACGCCTTTTACGTTCGCGCCGACTGATTGGTTTTTCGTTAATTGCACCACGCGGCACATTTAATACAGACGACAGCCGTGACTTGCTGAAGGTTCGAGTCGATAGAGTTTCATAACAAAGGATAAAGACTGGCCTAATATGAAGTAAATTAGGCGAAGGATAAGGTATCGAAGAAAAATTGATTCGCAGGTTTGCACGCTTATAGAAGGTGTTTTGCGAGGTACGATGCTTTTAGCTGACGCAGCATTAAGACACTCGCCAATGCTCAGCTCAGACACTTTACGAATTTGATTCCTGCTTTTGCTTTTACCAAATCTTCAAACATGAAATTGTTTATTTCAATCGTATTCCTGGTTGTCCTCGTGGCACAGTGTCACAGTTGGTGTCCACATCGTTACACTTGGGTATTTCCCGAATTCTACTCGGCTGATAACCGGGCTTTGATGAATTTCGCTTTTGACGCCAAACACCGCGCGTCCGCAGCCACGTGCGCTCGAGACTGCGTCTTGAACCCGCAGTGCGCGTCGTTTAACTATCGAGTAAGGGACGGCTGGTGTGAACTGAACAAAGCGACCAGAGAAACGAGTCCTGTGGACTTGATTGAACTCACAGGAACTCAGTACTTTGATGATAATAGAGTCACCTTGTCTTGTTCGGGACCGTATGATGTAGACAACAGCAGCTGTCAGATGCTGTACAGGGCTGGTTATCGTACAAATGGCATGTACACGATTTACCCCAGTGGGAGTATGGGAGATGGGTTGAGGGTCTACTGCGAGATGGAGGCTGATGGAGGTGGGTGGATGGTGTTCCAGAGACGCCGAGACGCCGACGTCGACTTCGCTCGTAGCTGGGCCGAGTACGAAGCAGGATTCGGCAAGCTGCCTGCGGGAAACTTCTGGCTTGGTAACCAGATCGTCCGCCGCGTCACGAGCACGGGGAAATGGCAGCTTATGGTGGAATTGGGGGACTGGGAGGGCAACACGGCCTGGGCAGATTACGGCGATTTCGCCTTGGTAGGTCCCGAGTACGAACTCCGGGCGCTGGAGTACAGCTACCCCTACAGCACCGCTGGTGTTTGGGACTCGCTGACCTTACACAACGGCCTGCTCTTCACGACCATTGACCGAGATAACGACGGCTCAAGTGAGGGGAACTGTGCCCGAGACTACCCGGGGGCTTGGTGGTTTAAGTTATGTGCGGACTCGCATCTCAACGGTGAATACATCGGAAATAAGATTGGCAAGGGCATGTTTTGGTCAAGCTGGAAAGGCCTTGATTACTCGCTCAAGGAAGGTAGCATGAAGATACGGGAAGTAGCTTGCTATCATAGGCTGGTGTAGACATTCGGGGTGGATTGCAATATCACCGTTTTAAGTCTAAGACACATCATGTCCTATAACTTAATTAAGGTGTCCTAAATTTCATGTTATGACACACATTTTTATTGCAAGACGTCTTAGCTTTCTTTATTGCAATCTGATTATGATGAGTCTGTTTTCGCGACCGTAACCAAAAACATGTTTATGACGTAATCATTGATTCAGCCAATGAACAGCTTTGGTCGTCAACAATGAAGCTGATCATTGGCTGATTAAGTAGTTACGTCCGAAATATGTTTCTGGTTATGACCGCAAGAACGGGGCTCTGTTAGCCCGTGTGAGAGTCGGTGGCTTCCCTGTCTAGTGACTTTCCTGCTGTATAGGTAGCCTACGCGAGCTTGCGATAAGACTCTTTTTGGTCCACGCTGCTCAGTGTCGGACGCCCATCGCCTTCTGGTTCCCAGAACTCCTTACACAATAGAGCGGTCAACCAACAGACTTAGATAAAAGTTTGCCTAGAAAAACTAGATTCTTTTTTAAACATTTCATTTTTTTTCTTCTGAAAAAAGGTAGTCGGAACGTTTGTTTTGAAAGTAAGAATTGATTTAGGCCTACCAAAGAATTTATTCGGTAGAATTAGTTTTTCGCACAGAATGCAACACACAAAAATGGTGCAATAATTTCGGTGTTAATTGTGATTAAATGGTACGTGTATAGTGAGAGAAATTGTAAATTTATTTCAATTATTATTATTTCTTTCTGGTATTCATACCAAGGATTCCTCAATAGTGCTCATTGCACTGTCACCAGAAAGCGTGAGGAATTAGAATTAGAAATGGCCATAGCAGAGACTCCTGATCCCCTTGCTCTTCACGAAAGAATACTCTGGGATCTTTAGAGTGCGTTTAATACCATTACCTAACACACTGGACCAACGGCTTTACATCCCTCCTGATCGAAGGATGGAGCACTAACTGTGGTTGAGTGCCTTGTCCAAGGACACAGGTACGGTACCGCAGCCGGGGGAGGTTCGAACCCGCAACCCAAAGTTTTCACCTATGATTGCGAGTCAATGACCGAATTCACCCAAACCACTCGGCCACGGTACCCTAAAATCGAGATTTGAACCTAAGACCTGTGATTTAAAACACTAGCACGACTATAGTACTCTGCCAACTGAGCCGCATCTTAATTCACTGGCTGCGTCTTGAGATCACAAGAGTAATCTATGGAAAGGTATCAAGCCGTCTACCTAGCGTCTGCCATTGACTCGTGTGTAATTCAAGCCAAAGCCCATTGGATGGACCACAGATTCGGACACGGCCACACGCCCCGACTTCAAAACCTGTACCTGCACATTTGTTATGGGTGCCACCAGACTAGCATTTCATTTTGCGCTGCATGATAATTGCTCGACAAACAACCGGGTCTGGGCTAGCCTTTAGTCAAGGCTGCCTTGGCGAGCTATATATTCGCGCGCAGTCAATTTTCAAACGCTTGAGGAAAGACTAGCACGCACGGACTGTCCGCCCAGACAGCCTTTACCATAGCGTTTTTTGGAGCTTATGTTTTTCTTTATTTCTGTCTACCGTTTTGGTAGAGGGGTTACGTGCATAATGCATGAGGTCAGGATTCCCCATTGACCAATGAGAAGGTGAACTGTTAAACTGCATGACGTCATACGCATAGAAAATTAGGCAGTTGTAGCATGGAGAAAGAATGGTTGTAGTTTGTGTGAATCTTCGAAGAATAAAAAGCTAAATATTTCGGGGAACTTAATAAGTCCCAACATATCCAGGCCAAGAAAATGCTCGCTGGAGATGATCGTGATTTAGGGGAATAAATTCACCAAGGCCTACTCGTACTCCCGAACCGGCCGGCCGCACAGTACACCGTGCCGCGCCGGTCGTCTGCGGCGGCCGCCCCGCTAGTGCATGGCAATGCCGCACGGTGGATTGTTTGTTGTTTTGCGTACAATGTATGATGTACCATGGCATAAAAAATTTTTTAACAAAATCTTACTGCAAAAGAAAATGTTCTTACTGCTAAAATTGCTTCTTTGTCACCCAATTTAAACTCTCTGGAGCATTTATCATGTCATATTTAAAAGGATTTATTAGTGATATTTAAATTTATATATACCCTGAACAAACAGTTCCTTACTATTTGTTACGATAAACAAGTTCAAATGTCTGTCAACCTGCGACAAGCCACGACAATTACTTACAACAATTTACGACAACTCTTAAGTTACGATTACTTACGAAAAACACTGCTACTGTGTGACAATTGTACTAGCTGGCTCTGGTGATCTTTATAAATCATAAATTTTGGGAATTTCAAAGCCAAATCGCACAGTGGGAGCTATATAAGCCGGTATTCCGCTGTGCAATATTTTCTTACGACTAGTCGCAATTATATCTTAAGATATAACAGGTACAATTTCGTAGCGTCTCGCAGGTTGTCACAGACTTTTGTACAGTTTTTGGTCACCCACTGCATGATTTGCCACAATTTGTTGCGACTGCGACACATGCAAAAGTAGGAAGTATTGTACGTGTCGTAAGGATTCTCAGCCACTTCACGACATATCTTTTAATTTGCAAATTCTAACGCTTACGATATGGTTACAATGTGCAATTTATTCCGAAAACATACAAATTTTTTCCTTTATTTTTCTTAGTGATCTCCCAATTTAACAGTTCCTTAAGAGATGACACGGTACGATCAGAAAATTTGTTGATCCTGTTTAAATGTCCATGACAATTAAGCCACGTACAGCTTACGAAACTCTACGACAAGCTACGATTGCACTGTAACAAATCTTAGAAAATCGTAATGCTTAGCGCTTAATTATTGTATTGTTGTGATATGGATTTTTTTATAAATACATACGAATGTCTGCGATTCTTTACGATTCCTTACGATGACAGTACAAATCTACGACAGCATCTGCGACTTGTTCAGACACATACGAATGTCTGCGATCATGATCATACATTGTGCGATTCATTACGATTCCTTACTATTTGTTATGATTCCTTACGATGACGCAGTACAAATCTACTGTTACGACATCTGCGGGTTGTTCACAGACAGTCATTTTGTTACAAATCTTAGAAAATGTTAACACTTAATTAGCGCTTATCGTATTGTAAAGATAAATGCATTTTCAGTATACGAATGTCTGCGATCATGATCATGAGCACACATTGTGCGATTCATTACGATTCCTTACTATTTGTTACGATTCCTTAATATTTGTTATGATTTCTTACGATGACGCAGTACAAATCTACTGCGACGACATCTGCGTGTTAATTGTTCAGACAGTCGATCATTTTGTTACAAATCTTAGAAAATTTTAACGCTTAGCGCTTATCGTATTGTAAAGATAAATGCATTTTCAGTATACAAATGTCTGCGATTCATTACGATTCCTTACGATGACAGTGCGAATCTACGACATCTACGACTTGTTCAGATACATACGAATGTCTGCGATCATGATCACACATTGTGCGATTCATTACGATTCCTTACTATTTGTTACGATTCCTTAATATTTGTTATGATTTCTTACGATGACGCAGTACAAATCTACTGTGACGACATCTGCGTGTTGTTGAGACAGTCGATCATTTTGTTACAAATCTTAGAAAATTGTAACGCTTAGCGCTTATCGTATTGTAACGATATATGCATTTTCAGTATACAAATGTCTGCGATTCATTACGATTCCTTACGATGACAGTGCGAATCTACGACATCTGCGACTTGTTCAGAAACATACAAATGTCTGCGATCATGATTATGCATTGTGCGATTCATTACGATTCCTTAAGATTTAGTTACGATGACAAGCCACGACCACTTCTTCGAAAAGCTGTGTTTTACGTAACCCTCCCACTTTGCGACAATCGTATAAAAAGTTGCAGGTAATCTCAGCAAAATTGAACAGTGATTTTGTGCTTTTTTTGCTTCCAAATACAAAATATGGTAGTCGACAGGCCCAAACCGATTATCCTTAAAACTTGAGAAAAACCTAGGAGAAAAGTCAGATTTTGTTCAAATTAATTGTCATATGGGCTACAGGTTTTGTACACGGGGTGCAGGGACGACTTGACTCGGGGACGACTTGAGCCAGGAACGACTTGTCTCGGGGACGACTTGACCTGGGGATGACTTGACCTAGGTGTTAATTGAGGGGAGCGAGTTGACTCGGGGACGACTTGTCCCGTTTCGCGTACTGGGCCTACGTATACGTACGTGTGTGTAGCGCTGTGTTTTGTTTGCCCATGGAGGGTTTGCCACACGAAAAGCATTGTTAGCGAGTTTATAACTTTAAAAATGGTTAATAAATTTATGTGGAGGTACTCTATAGAACTTTGACTAATCATGTTTCTTGTATTTTGTTTTCCTGGTACGAATAATAACTTTCGCTTTTTTCGTGAATGCTACCTATATTTATATGGATGATTCCAGAAGCTCCCCGCCGCTGGTTGGTTACAATTTATGAATAATTCACCACCTCCGTTGCTGTTGAATTATTCAGCACGAAGGTCACATATACGCTTTGGTAAAGGCGTTCGGGGCGCGAACAGTATGCAGTATGAATGTTAGTCTTTCCTCAAGCGCTAGCAAAAACATGCACAAAACAAACCTCGCCACGGACGCCTTGACTAAAGGCTAGGTCTGGGCGTGCAGAAATGACGATTTTCTTGCTTCACCAACAGTGCATGTATCTAAAAATCTACTAGTGCATCGGACAGGTAGGTTCATGGTATTTTTAAGATTATTGTTTGTTTTTAAAACAGTCAACTTTCAACTGAATGATCGAACCATTGCATTGAGGTAGGAAAAGTTATTTGTAAATCACTGCATGTTACTTGTTAGGTTAGACATGTTAGATCGTCTGCTAGATTGGTTCCCGATCCCTATAGATTGGTTCGGTTATTGCGAAAATATAAGGATCGGTAAAGGGTACTTTTAGAAGGCTAAAAGTGTTGTTTTTGACGTTTATATTGGGACGTTATCATTTTCTAGTAACACTTTTAGCCCCTTAACATTTTAACCCCATTCGCCGTGTGGAACATTCCTACACGCCCTCAATAGTCCAAATACCCGTGTGAAAAATCTTACCGTAAATTCCAAATCAGACATTTAAAAGCACATCATGGAGCTGCATGGAGGTCCTTGTAATCTCAAGACTTCTGTACCCTTGTCTTTCATTGTCCATGATGACTCAAACATCAAAAAAGGATAAAAGGGAGCAAAATTTGGAGTAAAATCGACAAATCTGGAACAGACGGGGGACTTGACTTCGCTACTATCGCGTCAAAAGAAAAGTAGTCCCACCAACGCGGATGGATTTTGTTTACACTATGTTAAGCCTTACTTTTAGAAGGCTAAAAGTGTTGTTTTGGACGTTTATATTGGGACGTTATCATTTTCTGTATAACACTTTTAGCCCCTTAACATTTTAACCCCCTTCGTCGTGTGGACCATTCTTACACGCCCTCAAGAGGCCAAATACTCCAGGCCAAATTCTTACCGTAAATTCCAAATCAGACATTTAAAAGCACACCATGAAGGTCCTTGTAATCTCAAGACTTCTGTACCCTTGTCGTTCATTGTCCATGATGACTCAAACATCAAAAAAGGATAAAAGGGAGCAAAATCTGGAGTAAAATCGACAAATCTGGACAGACGGGAGACTTGACCATGTTGATTTCGCTACTAATATCGCGTCAAAAGGAAAGTAGTCCCACCAACGCGGATAGATTTTGTTTAGCCTAGACTGGCCCCCTGTCTATGTGCGCTACGCTGCTCTCGCTCATATACAACGCGTGGGGAAGTAAATATGTGGACAGGGGGCCAGTCTAGGCTAAACAAAATCCATCCGCGTTGGTGGGACTACTTTCCTTTTGACGTGGCCTAGCATGAAGTCTGTGTACCACGCTTGCTGAAAATTTGGCCTGGAGTATTTGGCCTCTTGAGGGCGTGTAAGAATGGTCCACACGACGAAGGGGGTTAAAATGTTAAGGGGCTAAAAGTGTTATACAGAAAATGATAACGTCCCAATATAAACGTCCAAAACAACACTTTTAGCCTTCTAAAAGTAGTTAAGCCTAGACTGGTCCCCTGTCTATGTGCGCTACACTGCTCTCGCTCATATAAATAAAGTAAATATGTCTTTTCGGGTGATATGAGAATATACCGCACTCGTCATAAAAAATGCCGAACTCGCCTTTGGCTCGTTCAGAATTTTCATGACTCGTGCGGTATATTCTCATATCACTCTCAAAGCCATCCAATATAAATTATACATGTTGTTCATGTGTGGTAATTTTGTATCAAAAATAGTTTCCCCTTCTCAGGAAATAAGCCAAACTCAGACATGGAGGATAGCAGCGTCGAAGCCGTGCATTGCCGTGGTCTTTGGAAACATTACGGACATGGTAAAAACAGACTGGATGTACTACAAGATCTCAATATGACAGTACCAAGAGGAACCATGTGAGTGTGTCAGATATACCCCTAGAACTATGGGGGATACTTATCCCCCATAGGTCATGTGGTTTTTTTCCAATATGGCAGCGCCTGAAGTTTAAGATCGGACAGAAACTTTTCTTGCTAGCGCAATAATCCGCTGCCCAATCGCCACCAAACTCCATCTGATAGTTCTTGAGACACTCACCTTGCGTGTATCTACGGAATTTCAGTACTATTTGTCCATTAAATTGTCCAAAAATTATGTTTCAAAATCAACGGGTACATGTGCGATCATCCACATGCGCGATCATCCACATGCGTGGTTCAGGCGCCGCCATATTGGAAAAAAACCACATGACCTATGGGGGATAAGTATCCCCCATAGTTCTAGGGGTATGTCAGATAGTCAAATTATTGGGTCTAAAAACACAAAATAAATGGGAGAAAAATTAGCAGTTGAATATTGCTTCAGACCTGGGAGCGCGTGTGGTCTAGTGGGTATGAAGCGGGACTCCCAATCAGAGGTTGGGGGTTTGAGCCCCACTTCGACCAACGTGTCTGTGTCCCTGGGCAAGGCACTTAATCCCAGTTGCCTCGTCAACCCAAGCGATATATGGGAAGCTGTTAAGGGGAATGCCACAATCTAACTGCTGATAGGGTTGTGCGCCTGACCAACAGCCACCTAGTTGAAGAGAAATGGTTCTGGTGATTCCCGGTAATAATGGTAACAGCGCCTTGAGCACCCTGCAGGGTGGATATGTGCGCTATACAAATATAATCATTATCATTATTATTATTATTATTATTATTATCAGACCTTAAAGGCAGTATACATGATTGGTATCTCAAAAATCAGAAATGTTCACAGATTTACGCCTACCTTACACAATATAAACATGATGACCGTAGAAAACTTCCCCTGAAATTGTTTTCTCTAAAGTGCTGTAGTCTTTGAGAAATGAGTAAAACAATTAGTTTTCGTCTCAATTCGCCCCAAAACCATTTCGCCCCCAAACCACTTCGCCCGAGTGCCATTTCGCCCCAAATCACTTCGTCCAAACACTACTTCCCCCAAATGCTACTTCGCCCCAAAACCACTTCGTGCACAGGCCGTGGTTCAGGGCGAAGTGGTTTTGGGGCGAAATGACTGCAAACCCTTTTTTGACTGTTTTCTCAAAAGTTAGACGAAGTACGGAGCTGGTTTTTGCTCAGGTTGGTTTTAATCATGCATATCTTCAATCACACAGGGGGATAAAACTATTTGTAACAGTTTATTAATCATGTATACTATCTTTAAAACATGTATGAGACTGGCTGAAATATTTTGAAGAAAACCTTTTTTCACTCCTAAATTTGGCATTTTCTATCTTCACTTACTGATGCTTGATAAGTTATTTTAAAGAAAAATATTAATTAATGACTAACTTCTCAATTCTTACTCGAACAAAACCTGAAGTTAATTTCTGTACTTTAAAATCTGGGTTTTTAAGGGAAATTATTGAATAATGTAGAAAAATAATTGAATAAGCCTTTTCCGGGTTTTCCGCGCACAATGCATGTCAACGGTCGGGTGTATCAACTCCATAGATTGGTTCCCGATCCTTTACTTTCCCCCCGTATTTTTAGTTATGGGCTGCTTGGCCCTAGTGGTTGCGGCAAGACAACATTGCTGCGGTGCATTCTGGGAAGACTGCCATTTGACCATGGTTCCATACTAACCCTCGGCAAGTCACCGGGCACCAGAGGTCATGGGGTACCAGGCAGCATGGTTGGCTACATGCCCCAGGTCAGTCTCAATCATCTTCAGTTATTTAACGCCCTGAAATACATACTTGTTATCTGATTGGAGGATTGTGGGTCACATGACGTTTGGTAATTTGTATTATCAGTAATTAATTTAGCTTGCATCGAGGAGAATGAATGTTAATTATGGTTTGTTTTTCCCTTACCTGGCGTAATTATTAACACTGTATACTCGGTGCTTTCCCAAGACACTATGAAAAACTTCATAGCGTGCTCGGGTGGAGCTCGAACCCACGACCTCCTGCAAACAAGGCAGATGTCTTAACTACTCGATTACTGATTAATTGCGATCCCCGTTGCGAAACGATTTAAACCGGCCATTCAACACCGGCTAGCTCGGTGGTCGAGTGGTTAAGACGTCTGCCTTGTTTGTAGGAGGTCGTGGGTTCGAGTCCCACCCGAGCACGCTATGAATTTTTTCAAAGCACTGAGTATACAGTGTTAATAATTACGTCGGGTAGGGGCAAAACAAACCCTAATTAACAATTTGTATTATATAACGTATATTTGATAATTACACCACATTTTGTAATGAAAATCCTCAACTGTTCCATGCCCAGTTTTTATTCATCTTGTTTGATTTTTTCCCAGGAAACTGCTTTGTACGAGGATTTCACGATCGGCGAGACCCTCAACTATTTTGGTACGATCCATCATATGACGAAGCAAGACCTTCAGGCTAAGAAAACCTTCTTGATAAAGCTCCTTGATCTACCCTCGCTCAACTCCATGGTTAGGAATCTTAGGTGAGCTCTCCTTGCCTTCAACCTCTGTGTCCTGGTTTTGAATCCTGCCTGTTTTGGCTCAAATCTTTAAATTGTACGTTTAAAGGCCAGGCTCATCAGCAATGCGCGCGTGTGCCAAATTCGTGCCATGAAATACGCAGCTCCATGCCTTTGCTATGAAACTGCGTATTTTGTGGCACGGATTTGGCACTTGCGCATTGCTGATGAGCCTGTGCCTTTAAGACTGGGGACCAGGGGCCAATTTCAAGGCGTTGTTTAGCAGCCGATTTTGTGCCAACGGAGGCTCCGGCTATTTCATGGAGACTGTAACCTTAAGCACTGCCAATTGTTTGCTAACTTCAGAGGCAGAATTGCTAAACACTAGTGACGCAACAATGCCCGTTTCCAAGCACGCGCATGCTTAAAGGCAGGAGCTCGTCAGCAATGCGCGCGCCAAATTCGTGCCACGAAATACGCAGCTCCATGTAGCAAAGGCACAGAGCTGCGTATTTTCGTTGTACAAATTTGGCGCGCGCACATTGCTGACGAGCCTGTGCCTTTAAGCACGCCGCGGCCGTGAAATATCCCTAAAGTTAGCACAACTTTTCTGCTACAGTAAAAACACGTTTTCAGCAAGCGCTTAAGCAGCGCCATGAAATTGGCCCCTGGAGGCTGATAATTGCCCAAGCTGCAGGGTGAAGGCCATCAACGTATGTTTATAAACATCAACTGGCCTATTTTAATGTGCTTTCTATCCAGTATACAGGGATGCCAGTCTTCCGGCTATTGCCGGAATTCCGGCTTTTTCTTATTTTGGAAAAATAAATCCGGCAAAGCCTTTTTTCCAGGCCGGAAAAATAACTGGCCGGAAATATTATTTTAAACTCTTCAAGTCCAAAAAAACGTGGAAAATTGTCTCACTTACTGATCAACGATGTCCGGATATGCCCTATGTCATGTATACTACATGTATGTACAGCCTATGTACATGATTTGCACACATGCAGTATGTCTGTATCCCGGCCATAATCGTTTACGGCTAAAGTACTATAAAACCATACTATTGATCAGAAGTACATAGACTATAGAGGGCGCTGTATCCATACAGCAGTGGTGCCGGTGACATTGCACACTGTACATGTACATACTGTACATGTGCTGGCAAGGCTGTGTGCACACGTACCTACGTGTATACGTACACGCATAGGTGAATTTTTTCCGGCCCTTAAGGTAAGAGCTCTGGAATCCCTGATTATAAAATGTACATTTGAACTTTTTTCCCATTCAACCAGTGGCGGTCAGAAACGACGTGTGTCCTTTGCCGTGGCCCTTTTACAAAGTCCGCCACTTCTCATTCTAGACGAGCCCACAGTAGGAGTGGACCCCCTGCTGCGAATCAGGTAATTGATTGATCGAATAGTCAATTGATTGATCGAATAGTCAATTGATTGATCGAATAGTCAATTGATTGATCGAATAGTCAATTGATTGATCGAATAGTCAATTGATTGATCGAATAGTCAATTGATTGATCGAATAGTCAATTGATTGATCGAATAGTCAATTGATTGATCGAATAGTCAATTGATTGATCGAATAGTCAATTTATTGATCGAATAGTCAATTTATTGATCGAATAGTCAATTTATTGATCGATTAGTCAATTTATTGATCGATTAGTCAATTGATTGATCGAATAGTCAATTGATTGATCGATTAGTCAATTGATTGATCGAATAGTCAATTGATTGATCGAATAGTCAGTTGATTGATCGAATAGTCAATTGATTGATCGATCGATTAGTCAATTGATTGATCGATCGATTAGTCAATTGATTGATCGATCGATTAGTCAATTGATTGATCGATTAGTCAATTGATTGATCGATTAGTCAATTGATTGATCGAATAGTCAATTGATTGATCGAATAGTCAATTGATTGATCGAATAGTCAATTGATTGATCGAATAGTCAATTGATTGATCGAATAGTCAATTGATTGATCGAATAGTCAATTGATTGATCGAATAGTCAATTGATTGATCGAATAGTCAATTGATTGATCGAATAGTCAATTGATTGATCGAATAGTCAAATGATTGATCGAATAGTCAATTGATTGATCGAATAGTCAATTGATTGATCGAATAGTCAATTGATTGATCGAATAGTCAATTGATTGATCGAATAGTCAATTGATTGATCGAATAGTCAATTGATTGATCGAATAGTCAATTGATTGATCGAATAGTCAATTGATTGATCGAATAGTCAATTGATTGATCGAATAGTCAATTGATTGATCGAATAGTCAATTGATTGATCGAATAGTCAATTGATTGATCGAATAGTCAATTGATTGATCGAATAGTCAATTGATTGATCGAATAGTCAATTGATTGATCGAATAGTCAAATGATTTATTTATTTATTGATTAGGCGAATGCTGGTCAACGCTTATGTGTGCCAACTCATACCCTCACAAAGTCTTGAGTTAGTAAACAGTTGGCTTTTGTTCGCGATAAAAACTGACAAACTTTAACAAAAACAACTTTAGTATGAATAAAAAGAATTTGCGTTAGGAGTTCCTGCATTTTTAAGTTGGTACGTGTTCAAATTGGTACGTGTTCAAATTGACTTATTTGCGTACGAGTTTGTCTTTGTAAGGGTTGGCTTGCTTACGAGTTAACTCGTTTCGCCTTAGGCATGGCATAAAATATTGCAGAAGACATCATTTTTACAGAAAACCTTGATACCAAATTTAATCTCAAGATTTATGCAATATTTTGTAATCCATAGTGTTTGTTCACACTTGTATATAATCTTATTTAATCTTGGTTTCCGTCTCACCGATACAGGATTTGGAAACACCTATTGTCATTTGTGAAAGAGGGGCGCACAACTATAATCCTGACGACGCATTACATCGAAGAGGCTCGGCAGGCTGATATTGTAAGTATTATTCATGGCCAGTTATCTCATGTATGGAACTCAAACATGTATAATGTAATGCAGCATATTGAGCTCGTGTCAATGACGTCATTTTGGGAGTAAAACAATGCCTCGTCGTTGTGGAAGCAATGTGCGTGCGCGTTGTGTGTGTCCATATCGCGCATAACGCGCTATGCTGAGGCTCCCATTGGTGAACTAAACTGCGTTACGCCCACTAGAGACACACACAACGCGCACGCACATTGCTTCCACAATGACTCAGCATTATTTGACTCCCAAAATGGCATATTCGCACGTGTTCGAAAGGGGTCAATAGGCCCACTAGCCGGTCGGACTACAAACATATGGCAACTACTAGTCCTCTGGCTAACACCACTAGCCTCGGACTACGGGACTACTGTTAATTTTGACCCATGCTATTACAAATGTTAACGTAACAGTGTTTGGTGTCATAATTGTAATGTTACCATACACAATTAGTCAATTACATATTACATAGTGTACATTTGCATCAGCTCTACATGTGCAGACACTTTTTGAGGTACTTTTGCAACATTTTTGCCAAAAAAAAAACCACAAACAAACAAACTTAGCCTAGTACTTCTGTTTACTGAGTCTTAAAGTCTGTCAGCGTTGGACTTTTTTTTGGGAAAACTTAACAAGATGATGGGTACTTTTCCCATTTTAAGTCCAATGCAGACAGCCCAGGACGTTTTCCTCTCAGTAACTTTTCCCGAGTCCACTGATTACTTTTCCTGGCCAACTTCTGCCCAGAAAAATTGACCAGGCAACTTTTCTCGAGACAATAAGTCCAATGCGGACACAGCGAGTCGGTAAACGGATCTGGAATCGTACGTCAGGGCTGTGAAGGTCAAACTGCGCTTGCTCTCCCACGGTCTTGGTAAAAATCTTCCCATGTCAAAAAAGTCCAAATGCGGACAGCAGTAAAATGTACCCTTTTTTCTTTTTACCATCGTCTCTGTAAAACCTGTCAAAAACAAGACGAAGTACAATGCGGACACGGCTTTTGATGAATAAATACAGCTTTAAAATGTTTTTGATTCAAAATTTGGCACGCTTAACACTTTGTTCACGTCTTCTTAGCCTATATTCAAGGCTGCATGGCCAACCCAGATTAAATACCCTATTGTCCTAACACAGAGTATGACTGTTCTTGCACTATGCATGCCTTTGCTAAAGGCTAACATAAGGTGGCTTATGTGGCGATAGTGCGCCCTCGTTTGGTTTCATCAATAGCAAATAATGTGAAGCACAGTAATATACACAATACGTGTGCTATAGAAAGATCTCCCTTCTGGGGATGCCCAGATAGCTCAGTTGGTAGAGCGGTTGGCCCTGTATGCCAAGGATCTGGGTTCGAATCCCAGTCGGGGCATTGCAATTTTCTCGTGCTTCTAAATTCATATCTAAACCTGATATGTTTACATTTTTCGTACGTCGTCAATTTCTGTGGAAGAGTCTCTTTAATCCTGCCTGAAAGCTCTTGTATTTCAGCGCGTAAATAATGGGATTTATGCATGAATTTGCGGCTCCGGAAATAACAGTCCATGCATAGACCTCGTCCGAGAATTGAACCACGTACGCGATGAGATTCGGAAGCCAGCAGACGATGTAGAGTCCGAAGACTAGCAGGAGCATTTTGATAACGTTCTTACTGGCGCGCATCATGGATGCATTCTGTGTATCGCAATCCGGCTGCTGTTCCTGTAAGTTGCTGGGGCCGGGCACACTCGACGGTGCGGGTTGGATGGTTCGCGCTTTCCTGCGTAGCACAAGCATGATGTGAATGTAGGCGAAAAGCATTAAAATGGCTGGAAGGAAAAACAACGCGACGCTGTCAATGATGAGTAAAGCGTAAAGCGGCAGATTGCGATCGGCAAGATTAGGGCTGATGTCGCACTGATTGTCAACCTCGTCGTATTCCACCGTAGTGAGAGTCAACGTCGCCGATGCGATGCTTAGCAACCACGTCATTGCTATAACGACAGGAGGAACCCAGCGCTTCCCAGCTAAAATTATATACTTGAACGGGTACACGATCGCGAGATACCGCTCTAAAGTCAGCGCCACTAAACCCAATGTGGATGCGTTCAGGAAAAGCCAGAGCGTGTATTCAAACTTCCAGACTTTGCAGATGAAAGCTCCGAGTGTTCCCCCGGGGAGGGGGTCCGGTGCTGGGATAGTAAAGTGCAACGGCAGAATTAATGAACACATGAGGTCAGCAATGGCTTGATTGAATATGAAAGCATTGGTCAGTGTCCGGAGGTTTGGATCGTACAGAATGACGACGCAAACAATGCTGTTACCGATGAACCCTAGGACACCAATGGGTATGCTTACGATTCCAAGCGCATTCATTGTTTCGCTTAACTAAACACCTCGGCAATTCTGGTAATTGTCAGACATACCTCAGGGCAAGTATACCACAAGCAGATTTGGTTAAGACTTAAGAGCGGTCCTATTAATGATGGCATGCGTTGGTCCGTTTTAAGGCTAAAATGCAGCAAAACGTTCACTGTTTAATTCCATTCAACTACAGCTCTTGCTCTACCAGTCATCTTACAGGCTTGTTCAAATATCACAAAGTGACTTGTCCGTCACTCCAAGAAATCCTCAAGAAAACGTCGTTCCTTGGCAGCTTAATTCCGTGATCATTGATGATCTTGGTAGTACGTGTAGTACTCCATACTCGGCATCTTGGGAGGTCCTTCAAAATAAGTTCATCTTTGAGAAAAATTGATGAAATCTGTTGACTCTTGCAAGTCGTGTCCAGTATCGTTAAATCTGGAACGAAATCTTGTCCGTCTGCACACTCGGGTTTCAAGAGTCCCAGTTAGTGACGATCTGTAAAAACTGATTTCGGAATAAATGTCCCACTCCTTGACGCGAATGTTTTATCAATCGTTGCATGTATCTCTGACTCTACTCCCAAGCAGTGATAAGGTTAATCGTTAATCGAGGTTTCTCTTGATGCTGTCGTTTCGGAAATTGATTATTCACACTTTGTAAGCATGATGCACAAGCTGTCTGCCCAAATACATGTAATTTATTTATAGGTGAGCGTCTTCCGTGCAATCATCACTTACGGTGCATTCAGGCATTTATAATCGTCCTGTCGGATATCACTGAGGGAATAAAAGTAACGATGTAAAATGTTGTAATGTTTCCATTTAGGCCAAACAAAATAAATGGTGTGTTTACGGTAACCGGACCTACCTTGAATTTTTGAGGCCAAATTGCCGACCTCAAACTTTTTATTGCCAATTTTGAAGTTGAAAATTTTAAATGAGCACTATTTGCAATAATTTCCAACAAACATAACGTTTTCTACACTTGTACATGAACATGGTTAATAGTGTTAATAGTCAGTTTCAAACATTGCAAAACACCAGCAAATGCATGAACTGAAATGTAAAAAAAAAATTACAAAAAAAAAAGATTTTCCTACCTACCTACATGTACCTGGATTTAGTTTAGGCCGTTACCGTAAACGCACCATTTATTTTGTTTGGCCTTATCTGGATTAAAGTTTGTAATGTGAAAAGAAATGCCCGGGTTACATTCACCACGGGTTATTTGTTACCTGGGGTAAAAAGATAACCTGGTCAGTGTGAAAAGCACTAATAGTACTCCAGCATGGCTACCATTGATAAATAATTAAAAAATTGATACAAATGTGGACAAATGTTCATATGAGTTTGGGAAGTATGGATGCAGTGAAAAGCAACTTGGCTCCACGGGGATTCGAACCGCGGACCTTCTGCTTTAACGTGCAGACGCCCTACCAATTGAGCTATGATAATACTCAGATAATAGTATAGGATAGTAGTAGTATAGGATAGGATTTAGTCTTGCAAAAACAAAAAACAAAATGTTTGGGAAACATTTCGGTAAGGTTTTGGCAAGGTCTGGGCCCAATTTCATAGAGCTGCTTAAGCGCTAGCTGAAAACATGTGCTTACTGTAGCAGAAAAGTTGTGCTAACGTTAAAGCTATTTCACTGCCGCGGCGTGCTTAAGCATGCGCGCACTACTTGGAAACCGCCGTTGTTGCGTCACTATCATAAGTAAAATTTTGCTCTGCGGTTAAGGCAAGTTTTCAGTTGCTTACCGTTAACGATGTCTATGAAATACCCTGACGCTCGGTTAACGGAAAATGGGCTGTTAAACAGCTCTATGAAATTGGGCCCTGGACTAAATCATGTGATTTACATGTAGAAGAAAAAGTCCTTACCACATCACACTGTGCTGCTGATAGTGGTCAGTTGCCAAAAGCAGGCTGTTCAATCATCGGAATTCTCTGGACGAATCCCAAGCTCGTTTGTATGTCAAGTCACTTCCTGTCTTTCTGCCGTCGTCTTGGCCAGTTCCCCTCCCACTGACAAATGACTGTCTCAAGACGTTTTATAAACCTCTTGCTCCATGCACGTGACTGGCAATTTACCCAGCCTCAATCTTCTTCATATCCTGAGCACTTGACGTCTTTCACCTTTCATTATTTGACAATCTGTTTCAATGGCCAGCGTTGCTGTAAATAAGTATGGCTGCACGATATATCCCGGGCAAAATGCATGGCAATGTACTGTGAGAGCCCTTGCTGCCCATTAGCGACTTAAACGTCCCAAAACGTGTCAAGAAATATATCTAAAAATTGAATTTGTTTGAAAGGGTACTTTCGTGGCACCAGGAAACTTCTTTAATTTTGAGTAAGTTTGACTAAAGGTAACCCAAGCTTTAATTTAAATTTTAACATGGTTAGAATATCCTTACGTATAGCTTTGTGAGTGTTCATTGAGGTCAGCATTAAAGGCCCAGTAGATGATCTGTTTTTGAGTGATTCTGCGAATAAAACCATTATAAATCAAAAGAAAGACATCAACAAACTCATCCGAAGAAATTTCAGCTTTGTCAAATGTACCACGTTTAAAAAAACCATGAAAATCCATATGCGTTTCCCTGGTCCTGGCGGAGTGTTTCAAATATTCGTTCTCAGTTGATCGGGTACTATGTGGCTTGCGTCATGCACTCTGTGGCGCACATCATATACTGCGTGTCCGCGCGATCCATAAAAATGCATCGCGTTGGAACACACACACGGAGTACACAGCGCCCATGCATTTTGGACCGCGTAGATGAGAACCAAAAATAAGTAAATCGTTTGCAAACGATCTAAATAATTTCATCTTTACGGATTATTTTCTGGTAAAATTATATCCTTTTGAGCGGAAACCTTTCATTGGGTAGTTGCTATTAATTCAATCTTTACTTTCAGAACTTTCCCCTGTAAACTCGTCGATTACTTTTTGGGGTCATTGCAAATGATACACTGGGCCTTTAACTCGCCTTTAATGAGAAAAATCCTAATTCCTAGAGGGGCGGAGAGAGCAATTTATGGTTGATTTGCTTATTGACTTGCTCAATGTACAGTCATGTAAAATGCAGTCACTCAAAATGCATCAAATTGGTTCAGTCGTGTTCAATCAATGTCTAGGTCGGTCGACCAGATTTAAGCTGGTCCCAAAGGATTTAGTGCAATTACTGGTGAACACGCTTGCAGGATTAATTTGTATTCCCCCTCATTCCAAGAGATGGGGTATGGCAGCACATTGCAAATTGTCGTCCTTAAAAGGGAAATCGTATTTTATTACACGTAGTGGTTTTGTGCTTTGTTTCTCTCAGCATCACCTTTTACAATTTCTTTGGAAAAATGAATAAAAGGTGCTTACATTTTTTAGATATATGTCTGTTTTCAATAGACTATGTAAGTTGACCTCGCGAACGTACGAGACCGCGCGAGACCACTGTTATTTCCGGGCACGAGACCTTCAACGCACGTCGCGAGCGAAATTCTTGGATTATTTTGTTTACGCAGGTTTTTGTAAACTCGGACGGCCCAAAACGCGTATCTCTAAATAGAATCTTGCATTTCAATTGATGAAGTGGGGTATATAATCAAAAATAAGCAATCGAAATTTAAAAATTCACGATCTTTTCTGAGCCGACAAGTCAATCTTTGAAGATCGTAAACTACATGCAGGAAAATATATGCAACACGCACAGCAGCCGACGTACGTTGGCCTACAGTGTACATTTATACAGACCTCGCTAGCGATAGGCGAAACGCCATCTACCAAAATTAGAGCTTGCAGACTTTTTTTCTTTTTTTTAGAGTGCCCAAGTTCGAAGCATTCATTTTCACATGAATCCACACTTGGGTCATCCATTCCAAATTGGATGAAGAATATGCTTGCAGAGAAATTTATTCAGGTCACGAAATGTTAATAAATTTTTATGTATTACATATTGTAAAAAAACATTTTAGTTACCCGAATCACTTTCGGGTCGGTTGTATACTTAAGATTGGACAGAAAAATTTATATACAAAAAACAAAATCTCGCCCGTGTTATAGGAATAGGCGTTTTAGTTGTGTTGTGCCCGGAAGCTCAGATTTGACCTTTGCCACGAGACTTACATAGTCTATGCCAGTTATCTTCTCTCAAAACAAAAGAAATATCTTTAGACAGATCTAAGAAGATAACTTAAGCAACAAATAGTGCAACAACATACCTTTCTGAAAAACCCTGTGTACAAATTTCCTATTTAACGAATGTAACATAGGACACATACTTTGTGACATTTTTGGTGTCCTTGTTACATACGGTATATTGGAAATTTGCACACAGGGCTTTCAGGAAGGTATGTTGTGGCACTATTCATTGCAGTTATTTAGCTGAAGTTATCTACTTAGATCTATTTTAAGATATTTCTTATGTTTTGAGAGAGGATGAATGACATTGTACAGAGATATAATCCTGGAGAAAAAGGTCTCTCCAGTATTGAAAACGGACTCGTATCCATTGCTTGTCTTCAGTTTTTTTTCAACAGTTATTGTTGTCGAAGTCTTAAAGAAATCTTGTGTTAAGTCGATATTTTGTTTATTTTTTGTGCAAATTGAGTTTGTATTTGTATTTTTTATTTTAAAGAAAAATTTTTCTGTCATTTACAGGTGGGCCTTATGAGAAATGGCAAGTTTCTCTCTGAATCGGACCCACAAGCGCTTATTGATTATCACCAAATGGCAGTAAGCAATTTTCCTGTTTGATTTATCTATTACTTTTTCTTTAATATTTATTTGTATTTGTTTATACATTCTTCTTATACATTCTGCTTACACAGTCTGCTTACACAGTCTGCTTACACAGTCTGCTTACACAGTCTGCTTACACAGTCTGCTTATTATATACAGTCTGCTTATTATATACAGTCTGCTTATTATATACAGTCTGCTTATTATATACAGTCTGCTTATTATATACAGTCTGCTTATTATATACAGTCTGCTTATTATATACAGTCTGCTTATTATATACAGTCTGCTTATTATATACAGTCTGCTTATTATATACAGTCTGCTTATTATATACATTCTGCTTATACATTCTGCTTATACATTCTGCTTATACATTCTGCTTATACATTCTGCTTATAGCCAAGAAACATACATTTATAACAAGGAAATCCGCAAAGTTCCAAGATACTCTTATTATTGAAGTTTGACCGACTGAAAATGAATCAAATAAGACAAATTAAAACGAGGAGATCGATCTGAGCTTTGAGTAATTTTCTGAACTTATTGTTTCGTGTCGGTCAGATTAATAGCTTTAATTCATGTGTTAAATCTTGTTTTCATCCGTTCTTTTGTTTTTAGACTCTAGAAGATGTTTTTCTTAAGCTCTGTAAGCAGGACAGCAGAGAAACGGATGAATCTCAGGGCCAAGTAAGAACAGAATCAGTTTAAATGTCTTTTTATTCGTGATTCAACCAACCAAGGGAAACTTGCATTTTTCTTGCACGAGTAGTCCTTAATGGACCTGTAAGCATCAGGGCCCAATTTCATAGAGCTGTTTAACAGCCCATTTTCCGTTAACCGAGCGTCAGACTATTTCATAGACATCGTTAACGGTAAGCAACTGAAAACCTGCCTTAACCTCAGAGCCAAATTTTGCTTAAGATAGTGACGCAATAATAGCGGTTTCCAAGCGCGCGCATGCTTAAGCACGCCGCGGCCGTGAAATAGCCTTAAAGTTAGTACAACTTTTCTGCTACAGTAAGCAGACGTATTTAGCTAGCGCTTAAGCAGCTCTATGAAATTGGGCCCTGGTACATCCCACAAAATCCCTAACTTATTGTAAGTACTGTAAAGTCTGTGCATGACTTCTTTCTAATAACTTTGATAGTATGCAGTGTTCACAGTCACGTTTAGTTTTGACCTTTACTTATCCTTGCATGTAAGCACTGATTAAATTGTCATGCATATAAGTCTGTTTTCAATACTGAAGAGACTTTTTCACTAGGATCATAACTCTGTGCAATGCCAGTTATCTTCTCTCAAAACAAAAGAAATATCTTAAGACAGATCTAAAAAGATAACTTAAGCAACAAATAGTGCAACAACATACTTTCTGAAAACCCTGTGTACAAATTTCCTATTTAACGTATGTAACATAGGACACATACTTTGTGACATTTTTTGGTGTCCTTGTTACATACGGTATATTGGAAATTTGCACACAGGGCTTTCAGGAAGGTATGTTGTGACACTATTCGTTGCAGTTCTTTAGCTGAAGTTATCCTCTTAGATCTATCTTAAGATATTTCTTTTGTTTTGAGAGAAGATGAATGACATTGTACAGAGATATAATCCTGGAGGAAAAGGTATCTCTAGTATTGAAAACAGACACATATATCCTCACTTGTATTGCAGGCTTCGGAGCTAGTTATGTGTCAAACAACCAAATCACCCGAAGGTCATAGCCATGACTACGTGGGTCAAACAGACCAAAATGAAGTTACCTTCTCCCCGGATTCAGCACCGTTAATAGAGGAAGCCAGAAACCCAACCGAGGCGGGTAGGTTGTACAATTAAACATAAGGGGCCGTCTAAAGTCGTAGGACTTACATGCACTGTAAAATGTTGACATTTCATAGTAGTGACAGTATTTCAGGGGAGGGAGGGGGGTCTTGAAAAATACTTAAAGATAGTATACATGATTGGTTAACTGTTACAAATAGTTTTACCCCACTGTGTGATTGAAGATATGCATGATTAAAACCAGCTCAAAAAACAGCTCCGTACTTCGTCTAACTTTTGAGAAAACAGTCCAAAAGTAATTTCGCCACCGAAACCACTTTGCCCTGAACCATTTCGCCCTGAACCACGGCCTGTGCACGAAGTGGTTTTGGGGCGAAGTAGCATTTGGGCGATGTAGTGTTTAGACGAAGTAATTTAGGGCGAAATGGCACTTTGGCGAAGTAGTTTGGGGCGAAATGGCACTTGGGCGAAATGGTTTTAGGGCGAATTGAATTTTCGTCTCATGATTGTTTTACTCATTTCTCAAAGACTATAGCACTTCAGACAAAACCATTTCAGGGGAAGTTTTCTACGGTCATCATGTTTATATTGTGTAAGTTGGGCGTAAATCTGTGAACATTTCTGATTTTTGAGATACCAATCATGTATACTGCCTTTAATCAATTTATTGAAAGGTCTTGGGTGCAGTAGTGGTGCCAAATTTAATACATCTCTCTTTTCTCTATCTCAGGCAAATCAAAAGGCCCCTGCTCTGATATTTTTTTCAAGCCTGCTCATGTCTGGGCGTTGATGGTGAAGAACGTCATCCGGATTATGAGAAATCCTGGGTAAGCTAAACCCGATAAGCGTGCAGATTTGCTTAGCACCAGATTTCCTTAGCAGAAGGATTTTCATATAGGTCGTTCAGACGAGGGGCTATCTCCAGAGCTAGCTCCGGAGCTAGCTAGCTCCACCCCAAACTTCCGTCATTTGAACACAATTTAGCTCCACCTCTGGAGCTAGCTCCGGGGCTAGCCCTCCCCAAATTTAGCCCCCAAAATTTGTCGTGCTAGCTCCACTTTTAGCACAGCGGGGTTTCTTTTATGACTTGGCTCCAACGTTATTTACCGACTGAACTCAACTGACCTTGCTCTGTGGCATCTGGCCAATGTTAATTATGTTATCCATTTCACCACATCTTATAGCTTTAGCTCCAGAGTTATCATCACCGTTTGAACGGAAGGGCATTTTGGACTACAGCACTTAGCTCCAGTGAACCCCCACCGAGTTCATTCATTGGATTGGGGCTAACTAAAAAGTAGCCTTCCGTCTGAACACTAAATTTGCTTACCACAAGATTGTCTAAACTAGCTTAGCACAAAAATCGAAAATGGCTTAGGATGAAATCCCAAATTAATTGTCACGAAATTACAAAATTACCTAGCACCAAATTGCTTAGCACCAAGTTCTAAAAATGCTTTGCTGTTTTGGGAACCACATGTGAAAGTATCTGTCCTTCAAAAAAACAAACAAATCTGATGCGTACTTTGCCTCAGAAAGCGTCAATATACTGAAGCGTCAACAAAACATGTATTTTTTCCTTTCCCCAAAAGAATCATCTTTTTCTCAGTAATCATCCCCATTCTTCAGACGTCACTATTCTGCCTTTGCATTGGTAACGACCCCCGTGACCTCCCCGTCGCCGTGGTAAATCTAGAACGGCCGCCCAAACTCAGTCAAGACTATCTTCAGCAAATTGACAACAGCACTGTGCATCAGGTAATGTTATAACTTCTAACATAGCTCACAAATAATCATGGCGCATGATTACCCTGGTCATTGGGCACAACTCCCTGGGGAGTATGCAGCCCTGGCACCCTGACACAAGCACTCAAAGGCTGCAACCCCTGCAGAGGTATCCATTTACTCCTGGGTGGAGAGAGGCAACTTATGGCAAAGTGCCTTGTTCCCCTAACAATTCAGATTAAGTGTCTTGCCCAGGGACACAGACATGATGGCCATAGTGGGGTGTGAACCCGTAACCTCTGGATTATGTGTCGGGCAGCATACCCACTAGACGACATTTTTGTTCTTTTATTAGATTCCTGTCGAGACCTTGTTACTAGGCAAAGCAGGGGTGCGGAGCGGCGAATACTGGGGAGTGATTGAAATCAGAGCCAACTTCTCCAAAGATCTTATCAAAAGGTACGTCATCGGAAAAACCTTTAAAATCCATGTTTTTTTATTGTCAGGAGATTTAAAAAGCTATAGAGCTGATAGAGCATCTGCCCCAAGTTTCATAGGTCTTGGGTCCAAATCCTATCGAGGACCATATGATGTTCTTTCATTTCCATGGTGATTAGGCACCACACGAATATTTTGTTTGACTGAAAACGTTCTCCCGAATCCCAGTGTGTCAGAGGTCTCGGGTTAAAATTCTAATAGGCCCGTGTAATTTCTCTCTCATTCCTTATTTGTTTATTTGTTTATTTGTTTTATTTTAATTTTTATATTTAATTATTATTATTATTTTTTTTAATTTCTTGCATACTTCATTGTAAATTTCAGATTATTACTGTGTATTTTTAAATGTTCTTAAAATTTTAAATTGGTTTTAAATTATCTGCAATTGGGCGTCAATTTTTGACGGAGTTTGCGCTATATAAAAATTCATTATTATTATTATTATTATTATTTTGAGAATGAGTTCGATCACACCCAACTGACAGACAGGTCATACATTTTATTTCATTTTTTTAAAAGGTTTTTGGATCGCACATCGCCTGATAACGCTACAATCCAGGGTAGTTCTGTGCACGTTTACCTTGATCTGACAAGTAAGTCTTTCTGAAACGGTCTGTATACCGGGAAACGGTACATAAACGATACACCGTTTTCAGCGAACAAGCAAACGATTCAACTTGTCTGGCCAGACGATAGATCATTGGCAATGTTCAACCCGGCCCACGTTCGCTGAACAATAGAGAGCTTATCGGATTACGGGCCATTGTGTGACTACTCCTGGCTGACTCGCTGCCACTGTTGTAAACCTGTCAATCATCGACCAACCCAGCAAGTTGGAAACGGTTTCTTTAAAACAGACACACGGTTTAAAACGATTTGAAGAGGGATTAACTCGAATCGTTTACCGGTATACAGACCGTTTATATCTTGACCTTACGCCTTACTTGGTAATAATAAGTAGGCCCCTCCCAATTTCTCTCATCCCAAGTTTGGTTGTTTCATTTCAATGGTGACCAGGCACCATACCAGACGTTGCGTTCGCTAATTAATCTTATCATTCATTTCTTTTCTGCAGATTCTCAGATTGCTCTCACCTTGGAACAAAAACTTCTGCTTGCATTTGAGGTGCGTTGTGTTTGCATTCAATTTTAAAACATTTGCGGAAAAAACATTTTTATGAATTCCTGAAAGAAATTCCAACATTTCAGAAAACCTTGGCCCTTTTCCAAATCTCGACTCCGTCTTCAGGCTCCAGGCTCGGGCTTCATGCGGCTCCGGCTCCAACCGCCTCCGGCTTCACTTTAGCGAAGCCAAACCAAAAACCGTTTGGAACACTAGTCGGACCTAGTAGGCCTACCACTGTTTTTCACCGGTTTTTTTTTAAACGCTAGCAGACGAGTTTTGTCGGCGGCAAAGTTTAGCAAACCTGCAAAAGTTCACAAAGTTTTTGTTTCTGTCACGTGATTTTCCAGTTCATGACGTCACGAAGCCGGCCGAAGTCACCTCTTTAGTTGACTTAATTTTGGAGCCTCATTTGGGCCAAAATTAAGCCTTAAAATGAAGCCTGAAGCCGAGCCGAAGTTTGGTATGGGGCTTCAAGATGGCGGAATGGAGACAGAGACGAAGCCTATATTTAGAAAAAGGCCCTTGAAAATCCATGCATTTTTTTTTTTCCCAGGAGATTTAAAAAGAAAAAACAAATCCTTCATAAGCTCAGCTGGTGTAGCATCTGCCCAAAGTTTCATAGGTCTTGGGTTCAAATCCTAATAAAGACCATATGATGTTGTCCCACGTTCGATCTTTCATTTCCATGGTGATTAGACACTGTGACAAACGTTTGTTTCCTTACAGAGTTTGACTGAAAAGGTTCTCCCTAACCCGCTAGTTGCTGAGATACCAGTTATTGTGAGTAAAATCGTACTTCTTTGGGGAAACCACTTTTTGATTCGAAACCATTTTCAAATTTTAACGCTAATTAAGCCGTATTCACAAATTTGTACGTTAATGGTAGGGTGATGCAGTTAATGTTTTAGTATATATTTTGTGTTTTAATTCCGTCTGTGTTTAGTTTGAAAAGCCTATCTACGGTAGCGCTACGACAAAGTTTGTGGATTTTGCAGCTCCCGGCATTATACTAACGTAAGTCATGAGATAGGATTCATTTTAATTTTTTTTTTAATGAAAGTATTTTAAAATGAAGTTCCCAAGAAAACAAGGGACAGTTTGTTTCTCGGGAAAAACCTACGGTAGTACACTGCTGTGCCTCATAGCTCAGCTGGTGGAGCATCTGCCTGGTGTGTCAGAGGTCTTGGAGAAACCTGAGGGAGTGTATACCACTGTGCCTCATAGCTCAGCTGGTGGAGCATCTGCCTGGTGAGTCAGAGGTCTTGGGGAAACCTGAGGGAGTATACCACTGTGCCTCATAGCTCA
This sequence comes from Henricia sp. BOLD:AAB3569, assembly GCA_037783545.1. Taxonomy (NCBI): domain Eukaryota; kingdom Metazoa; phylum Echinodermata; class Asteroidea; order Spinulosida; family Echinasteridae; genus Henricia; species Henricia sp. BOLD:AAB3569. Next base: position 358,791 of record JBBELK010000138.1, read on the forward strand.
GCTGGTAGAGCATCTGCCTGGTGTGTCAGAGGTCTTGGGGGAAACCTGAGGGAGTATACCACTGTGCCTCATAGCTCAGCTGGTAGAGCATCTGTCTGGTGTGTCAGAGGTCTTGGGGGAAAACCTGAGGGAGTATACCACTGTGCCTCATAGCTCAGCTGGTAGAGCATCTGTCTGGTGTGTCAGAGGTCTTGGGGGAAACCTGGGAGTATACCACTGTGCCTCATAGCTCAGCTGGTAGAGCATCTGCCTGGTGTGTCAGAGGTCTTGGGGGAAACCTGAGGGAGTATACCACTGTGCCTCATAGCTCAGCTGGTAGAGCATCTGTCTGGTGTGTCAGGTCTTGGGGGAAACCTGAGGGAGTATACCACTGTGCCTCATAGCTCAGCTGGTAGAGCATCTGTCTGGTGTGTCAGAGGTCTTGGGGAAAAACCTGAGGGAGTATATCACTGTGCCTCATAGCTCAGCTGGTAGAGCATCTGCCCGGTGTCGGAGGTCTTGGGGGAAACCCGAGGGAGTATACCACTGTGCCTCATAGCTCAGCTGGTAGAGCATCTGCCCGGTGTCGGAGGTCTTGGGGAAAACCTAAGAGAGTATACCACTGGGCTTCATAGCTCAGCTCGTAAAGCATCTGCCCGGGGTGTCGGAGGTCTTGGGGAAAACCTGAGGGAGTATCTGGCTGGTGTGTCAGAAGTCCAGGGTTCGAATCCTGATGAGGACCATATGGTATTTACATACACCTTGTTTTAACTCACCTTATAAATTTCAACTCTTTTCTGGCATTTCTGTCTGTGATTTAGACTGCGTGCATTTCACATTTTGGTCTTCCAAACTAATCCAACTTCATTTATTTGGCCAGGATTGTGTTCTTTCTAGCAATGGGAATAACGGCAGTAACATTGGTTGTCGAGCGGAAAGAAGGATTGCTGGACCGAAGCTATGTTGCAGGTGATATAATAAACTCCTCCAAACAAGTTTGGAAAGTCAAGTTTGACTGACGATTTCTCTCTTGGTACTAAATCATTTCCCTTGAATTTGGTATCATTGGAAAGCCCTGTTATTCCTCTTTACGATGATGTGTCATTTGTTATGATTAAGCAATTGGGGGATGTGCAGCACAGCTGAATACGGGGGCGGGTGTAAAGTGAAATGTCACAAAATGCATTGCTATTGTCAAAAAGTGCAGCGACACATTTCCATCCTCCAAGCAAAAGGGGAATGCACTGCATGACAATAGCAGCGAATTTTGTGACATTTCACTTTCCACCCACCCCTGTATTCCGCTCTACTGCACATTCCCAATTGATTAATCATAACAAATGACACATCAATGTAAAGAGGAATAACAGGGCTTTCCAATGATACCAAATTCAAGGGAAATGATTTAGTAACAAGAGAGAAATCGGCAGTCAAACTTGACTGTCCGAACTTTTTTTTTTAAGGAGTTTATAATACCGTGGATATCTCACTCTTAAAACTGTGAATTAGCCTGCTATTAACTCTGAATTTCAAAAGTACTAACAGGATTGTCAATTGTCCATCACATGTCTTTTACATATTTGTCACATGTCTGTCACTAATGCGTCACATGTCTGTCACTAATGCGTCACATGTCTGTCACTAATGCATCACATGTCCGTCACGTGTCCGTCACGTGTCCGTCACGTGTCCGTCACGTGTCCGTCACGTGTCCGTCACGTGTCCGTCACATGTCCGTCACTAATGCATCACATGTCCGTCACATGTCTGTCACTAATGCATCACATGTCCGTCACATGTCCATCACGTGTCCGTCACATGTCCGTCACTAATGCATCACATGTCCGTCACATGTCCATCACGTGTCCGTCACATGTCCGTCACTAATGCATCACATGTCCGTCACATGTCTGTCACTAATGCATCACATGTCCGTCACATGTCTGTCACTAATGCATCACATGTCCGTCACGTGTCCGTCACATGTCCGTCACTAATGCATCACATGTCTGTCACAAGTGATGGTAGAAAATCATAAAACCTTCACAAGCTCAGTTACAAGAAACAAAAGACTTGCAATGGACTCTTTTGATATATTTGACTACAGTCCTGCGTACAGCACACATGACACACTCCAGAACTGCCATTTTCGTTCTTGGGGATTCGCAATGTTTTGGTAGGCCTTCAAAAATAAAACCATAAACTCACAAACGTATTTCCCTCTTTATATACCATCCGCAGGTGTGAGTTCAACCGAAGTGATTCTCTCACATGTACTCATCATGGGACTTCTGACCATCGTGCAGATCATTATTGTACTAGTATTCATTCTAGCTGTCTTTAAGGCAAGTTAATCGTAGACTGGTTCCCGTCCACATATTCCACATAGAAGGTAAAGGGTGCTTCATTTTGATCTGTGATTGGTCGTCTTTGCGCGTTCGCATTGTGTGCTTTATATTTAAAAGTTGGCGAAGCCCTTTGCTTCAGGCAATGTACTTTATTTACATTTGGATATGTTCGACACGCACGGCCAAAAGATCATACTTTGCAACACTGCGAGTCAACTGCTCCCTGGGGCTATACACTAGGGACCATTAGAAATGGTACGCGTACGGGAAACGTATGCGGCTGGGGAAAACTGGATAGTTGTATCAACAGTTTGCGCGGATATTTTGTCTGCACAGCATAGGTAATGTGACTTTTTACATCAATATAACCATGTACACATCCGCACATTTCTTGAACAGCCACGCAAAATTGTGATATAACAACCCAGATTTTGCAAGCCGCACACGTTTCCCGTACGCGTACCATTTCTAATGGTCCCTAATAAACCCCTCTTCCCTCTTCCACAGATCCCCAATGAAGGCAGTCTAGCTCTAATCTCACTGCTGTGTCTTCTGCAAGGCCTTTGTGGCCAATCGTTTGGCCTCTTCGCGTCAGCAGTTTGCAGCACTGAGATAACCGTCATGCAGTTCACGCAAGGAATCTTCTATCCAATTCTAATCATGAGCGGTGAGTCCCAACTACATGACTAGAAGTCATTTTTTATTAGTGCAGTGAACATGTAAACTTTTTCTTCATATTTCTTATTTGTTGTGATTGTGAATTTAATGACAATCCTGACTCATGTTCCCGTTTGATTCAATTTTTAGGCATTATATGGCCAATTCAGGCCATGCCAGACGCTCTCTACTACATCGCGCTCTGCCTGCCGCAGACTTACGCTAACGATGGACTCAGGAACATTCTCAGTAAAGGTTGGTATCGCATTGCGGGGATGCTAGTTTTTCAACAATTGCTATTTTATATTATTATATAAAATTAAGTTTTTGTGGACACTGTGCATTTCTGTTACTGTGCAGCACAGAGCCCAGATTCGATGTGTGTGCATGCTGGGCGCACCACAAACACACGCGTACGCGCGCGTCATGGATCGAGGGAATGGATTGCGTGCGTGTGCAACGCTTGCCAGAGTACAGTAACAAAAAATACTGTACAACAGTAATAAATGCGCATTTGTAAACCGTGAAAAGAACTGAAGTTTTCAAAAGTCCATCCCACAAGCTCTACTTAAGCTGCATGCATCACCGATCAACAACAAATTGGAAACTTCCCGCCCAAAAGTGCATCCCACAAGCTCTACTTAAGCTGCAACACCACCAGCAGTCCAGCATTCTCCTGAAGACGAGCAGGGTATACTGTTCGAAACGTCGAGACCAAACCGGCTCTTTTCAGAGCCAACACTACTCCAAAAAAGAGATTTTTTCACATGGTTGTACCCGCAAGTTTACTACTATTTTTATAGTTACTTCTTACTTCAACACCATGCAAAGCTTCAAACACCACTTACAAAAATCTTGCGAAAATCTTACCAAAAAAAAGAAGATAGAAGCCTTAGGCTCATTCAGTATTTTCATGACTCATGCGGTATATTCTCATATCACCCTCAAAGCCATCCAATATTTTATAATTCCTCGGGAAAGAAATCTGGTTTTCCCACTTGATTTCAATACCCAAAATGTGTCGTTTGTTTTCTCGCAGGTTGGGGCATGGAGCATTTTGAGGTCTGGATTGGCTACGTTATCACGTTAGCCTGGTCACTGCTGTTCATGATACTGTCTGTAATCTTCCTACGCATCAAAAAGTAAAACCTTTCCCCTTTAACCACAGCCATCAGTATTTTGAGCAACGCTAGAGAAAGCAATACAAAAACCGTGTCCATGCTTTCAAGAAATTGTGCAAGGCCACTGTCCTATTTGGGTTGTTTTCCTGGCTATTCACCGCTTGCACGGTTGCGTTCAAAACCAGGCTTTCCTGGCATACGTCAATTTTTACATTGGACAGAAGTCGACTTCACAGCAACCGACATGGTAACGACGCCATTGTTCATGCAAGGAAAGCTTCGCTGTTTTGCCAATATGGCGGTTCCGTGCAAGTAGTGAACGCAGCACGGAAAGTGCGATGAGCACTATTGAGGAATCCTTGGTATGAATATCAGAAAGAAAGAAATAATAATAATAATAAATTGACAAGACACGGAGGCTGTTTTTTCTTCTCTTTTGTATATTTTCGCCAGAAATCCTAGCGGAGAAACTAAACCAACCAGTACGCAACTAGACCTAATGCATATGTATGAAGTAGCCGACAGCTTTGTAGGTCAGGTATACCCGTCTTATACATTGATTTTAAACTTTCCCAAAAATTAGTACGTTTTTTATTTAATTGATTTTGTGCCTGCCTGCTTATAAATGTTGACAATGCATGGTGCGAGAATTGTTTTTATTTATTTTTTATTAATATGAAAGTTAAATACACTCGACCAAAAAAGTTCTGTCACCAGTAAGACATTTATAGATATTTATTATTAAATTGGATTTAATGTAGGAAAATAATATATCAAATTTTAGCTGAACATATCCCTCAAAGGAATAGAGCTCAAGAGAGATCATGATGGCAAGCTTCACTGAACAGGAATGCAACAAAGGAGTGGGGGTCAGAATGAAAAACACCAAAGAACAATGCAACTTGTGATTTGGGCAATTTGTGTGTACACAATTAGGACATTTTTAAGTGAGTTTGGATTTATCAATGTCTTGTCAAAAACATCCAAATCAAAATGGTTAAATTGTCCAATCTGAATCGTGCCATTGCATTAGGTATGGTGGAAGCAAAATACTGAACTGTAACTCCCCTTGCTTGAGTGCAATAAAGTTGACATCGTTGTTTTTTGGTGTTTTTTTAAGACTAGCATAACACACTTTTATTCCCTTTTATAAATACCTTTTTGTTTAAATTGGTAAAACTCACCACAAATTCTTTGATAATCTTGTCATTTGACCATTATTTTTGCATTGTACTGACATGACATCGCGTTTGTTCAAACTGCTGTGCATCGACTTGTTTTTGTTCGATCTCACGCGTAATGCAGGTGTGTTGTCCGCGCATGCACACGACCGGCTACTTGTCACGGTGCGCATTTTGCCTTCGGGCGCTTGCAGTTTCTGTGTGCGTGTGCGTGTTCCATACGCGATAGGGCCAGGCAGGAAAGTGTTTAAGACTGGCCGGTCTTTATCATCCGTTTAAGACTGGACATGTGACATGCTCTCGGCCAATGGGAATGCGTAAACTGTCGAAGGTATTTATGAATGAAAGATGCAAATATGAGTAATTTAACCTGGAATGTTCCAATTAAATGTTCAATCGAACGTATAATATTTATTTAAACGGACTTGCTAGCATGTAAGCAATTTCAGTCATGTTGGGTACAGTTGCCAAGTGGTTTAGGTCATCGACTCGCAATCATAGGTGAAAACTTGGGGTTGCGGGTTTGAATCCGGCTGCGGTACCTGTGCCCTTGGGCAAGGCACTCAACCACACTTGCTCCATCCTTCGGAAGGGATGAAAAGCCGTTGGTCCAGTGTGTTAGGTATAGTAACGCACTCTAAAGATCCCAGAGCATTCTTTCGTGAAGAGCAAGGGGATATTCCCCGGTGTCTCTGGCCATTTCTAATTCTTCATGGGTTTCCTCACGCTTACGAGTGACAGTGCAATGAGCACTATTGAGGAATCCTTGGTATAAATACCAGAAAGAAATAATAATAATAATAATAATGTATCCTGAGGTAGTTCTATAATATGCAAACTGCCGATTGAGAAGGTGCTATACTACGGTACCAGTGTTGTAGTCTTTCACAAGTCCAGAGCTGATAAAATCACAAGTCCGTGACAAGTCCCACACAAGTCCGTCAAAAGTCCAGTAACAAGAAGCAAAGATGAACACGCACAAAAGAATGCCTTTGTTGGAGTTCATTTGAATAGCTTGTGACTTCAATTAAGACCCAGGGACTTGTGGTGGACTTGCGAAGGCTTGTGATGGACTTGTGATGGACTTGTGATGGACTTGTGATGGACTCGACTACAACCCTGTATGGTACTTTGTTTGCATTTTAGGGTAAGTTCAATGGAACTGAATTTGGGAAACAGATGGAGAAGTGGTTCCGCATAAATAAAGTATTATTTTGTGTGTAAAATTATAAACAGTATTGTATTATGGGGCACCGTGGCCGATGTAGCGTGTTGAATCCAAGACTATGGTCAATCCACAGGTCGTGGGTTCGAATCCCATCCCGGCTTGTCCATGGTGCGTATGCTCTTGGGCAAGGCACTTTGCCATGAATTGCCTCTCTCCACCCAGGAGGAAATGGGTACCTGTGAGGGTAGTGAAAGCTGATGTGTTTGATTAGTCCCTGTGCGCATAAGCAGCATGGGACTGTATACTCCCCAGGGAGCTGAGAAGGATTAAGGAATGATATTACTGAGCCCAATGACCAGGGGTAATAATGCAGAAAGCGTATTGAGAGATCTGTCGGATCTGTAATGCGCTAGATAAGAACTGCCTATTATTGTTATTATTATTGTAAATTGCAATGCAGTAAATAAAATGATATAGTTTGAAAATTTTCGCAGGGAAGTGGAGCTTTTCGGCCTCTTCAAACTGGTAGAACGTGGCAAATTCGTGTTTTTGACACAACATGTTAACAGGTGATATCGAGCTCAGATACAGATTCAACCTACTGTAGAACCTATTTTGAAATTATATCGGTGTCTAGTGGTGAAATAAGTCGGGCATGCAACTTTTCTCTCCAACAAAAGAAACTGTGCATGGTAAAAATTGCTGTATTTTTTCAAGAAGGTGGAAAATAAACACAAATTCACAGACAATATTCTCTGACATTGTTAGAAAAAGGTTATGCACTCAAAACCTGCTCATGGCATAGTGCAGGACTTAGGCATGCCTGGGTGTTGATTTAACAAAAGGGGTCCTACAGGTTGTTATGTAACAGAATTCCATAAAGTTCAGGTCTCGTTAGCAAGCCGTATAAAAGGACTACCCAAAAGTCAATATTCTCTTTCATGCGCGTGTCATTGGCTCCATGAGGCGAAGATGCACAGCAGTGATTAATGCACACTCGATACTGACTTTGTGACTTCAATATTGGCAAGTCAGTTTTCAGCAACCTCTGAGAACACGAAGAACACATTTTGTACATTTCAAGTTCGGTTAACCATTTGAAAGATTTCATGGACTTTCATTAACAGTTTATTCCAGCGAGTTATCTGCCATGGCTGAAAAAAAATACAGCAATTTTTACCATGCACAGTTTCTTTTGTTGGAGAGTATATTTACAAAAGGGAAAATGCCAAAAATCTCCAACTTTGTAGTGTGTTTTTAAATTTTCAATGGGACAGACGATAGAGCAAAAATAACTGATCCGCTGAAAAGTTGCATGTAAGATAGTATTCGAACACGTGCGAATACGCCATTTTGTAAGTCAAATAATTGTGGAAGTGATGTGCGTGCGCGTTGCGTGTGTCTCTAGTGGGCGTAGCGCGGTTTAGTTCACCAATGGGAGCCTTCGTACAGAGCGTTACGCGTGCTATGGACACACGCGGCGCGCGCATTGCTTCCGCAGTGGAGCGGCGTTGTTTGACACACAACATGACGTCATGAGAAAGCTATCAATTGACTGTCAAAAACTGGTGGATACGTTAGGTGCTGTGAGGCACCACTTGCGAGTGCGTGGTTACCAATTATTTACTTCAATCCCATTAACAACTGCAGCGAAGACTAGAAAATTACGGAGGCTTGTAAAAGACACATCATTTATATTAGTTTTAGCGAAATATCACGCCAGATTTGCGGTAGACTGGTGCAGTCTTCGAACCATCTGATTATCAAGCTCTCAACTTGCTAGTCTCAGACCCCCAATTGACCAAACCACAAGGCGTATGCCTTGTCATCCACTCATACCTGGTTATCCAGCAATCCACCTGTCACTCTCCGTGGGTCTACAAACGGCCAAACCTCTTAGATTCCCAGCCTCAGACTCTCGGATTGACAAAATCACAAGGATCATGCCTGGTCATCCACTCAACATGGCCACCACTGCCCATCAGCCGTCCAGCCAGCCACCCATCCATCTATCACTTCTCCGAGTCAGTCCTGGGTCTACAAACGGCCAACCCTCTGGCTGTCAGCTCTGACATTCCCAGCCTCAGACCCTCATATTGATCAAATCTCCAGGCACAGGCCTGGCTTTCACCATGGTTTGGACTCGGCTGTAAAAGAAATTAAGTCTCGTCTTTAAGATGCTTATGATCGACTTGATTTAGGTTCAATTAAGGTTTAAATATAAGTTCCGAACACATTTCCTAAGGATTAGGTGGCGCAGTGGATATGTGCTCTAACTCCCGATCAGGCGGTTGGGGTTCAATTCCCGGCGTTGTGACGATTGTAGTTTCTTTTGATCTACTTGGTTTAATTCAAGATGTTTCATTGCAACCTAAGGTTTAAATATAAGTTCCGAACATGTTTCTTCGGGGAAGATGTGATGGCACAGTGGATATGTACTCTGACTCCCGATCTGACGGTTGGGGTTCGAGCCTCGTCGCCGTGAGATTGTAGTTGCTTTTGATCTACTTGGTTTAATTCAAGATGTTTCATTGCAACCTAAGGTTTAAATATAAGTTCCGAACACACTTCTTTAGGGAAGATGAGGTAGCACAGTGGATGTGTACTCTAACTCCCGATCAGACGATTGGGGTTCGAGCCTCGTCGCCGTGAGATTGTAGTTGCTTTTGATCTACTTGGTTTAATTCAAGATGTTTCATTGCAACCTAAGGTTTAAATATAAGTTCCGAACATATTTCTTCAGGGAAGATGATGTAGCACAGTGGATATGTACTCTGACTCCCGATCAGACGATCGGGGTTCAATTCCCGGCGTTGTGACGATTGTAGTTTCTTTTGATCTATACTTGGTTCAATTCAAGATGTTTCATTGCAACCTAAGGTTTAAATATAAGTTCCGAACACATTTCTTCAGGGAAGATGGAGTTGGGGTAGTGGATGTGTACTCTAACTGCCGATCAGACGATTGGGGTTCGAGCCTCGGCGCCGTCACTTTGAGTGGTTTTAAGAGAGATCCTTCAAGGAAAAAAGAGGAATTATTTTTTATTGTACTTAGAGAGAATTATTGTACAAAATTTTAGCAAAAGCTCATTTTATTTTATTTTATTTAGTTGGGGGACTCACGGCAAGTGGATGTCGGTGTACCGTGGAACTCGGACAGCACCAATCCTGGGGAGCCGCTGGATCCTGGGGAGCCGCTGGAGAGCCGCTGGATCCTGGGGAGCCGCTGGATCCTGGGGAGCCGCGGGATCCTGGGGAGCCGCGGGATCCTGGGGAGCCGCGGGATCCTGGGGAGCCGCGGGATCCTGGGGAGCCGCGGGATCCTGGGGAGCCGCGGGATCCTGGGGAGCCGCGGGATCCTGGGGAGCCGCTGGATCCTGGGGAGCCGCTGGATCCTGGGGAGCCGCGGGATCCTGGGGATCCGCGGGAGCCGGGGGAGCCGGGGGAGCCGGGGGAGCCGGGGGAGCCGGGGGATCCGGGGGATCCTGGGGATCCGGGGGGATCCGCGGGATTCGAACCCGGGACACCCGATTCGGGGGCGATACCTTAACTGCATCCACCATCTTGGGTCCCCCCGCGAGAAAAACACTTCTATAATATTTAAGGAATAGCCCAAGCATGAGAACATGAAGTTTTTTCAAAACTTGATCATTCTTATGGGGTTGTGAAGAACCGAACGGGGGTCCTCAGGCCTCGGAGCTCCACTTACCGCCACACGCCACTGCTGTTAGCTGACAACTCTGACGAATTTGTAATACTTAAGGTACCGGTCCTTACTTAGTAATTTTTTCAAAACTTGATCATTCTATGGGGCAGTGAGGAACCGAACGGGGGTCCTCAGGCCTCGGAGTTCCACTTACCGCCACACGCCACTGCTGTTAGCCGACAACTCTGACGAATTTGTAATACTTAAGGTACCGGTCCGTACTTAGTAATTTTTTCAAAACTTGATCATTCTATGGGGCAGTGAGGAACCGAACGGGGGTCCTCAGGCCTCGGAGTTCCACTTACCGCCACACGCCACTGCTGTTAGCCGACAACTCTGACGAATTTGTAATACTTAAGGTACCGGTCCGTACTTAGTCATTTTTTTCAAAACTTGATCATTCTGATGGGGTTGTGAGGAACCGAACGGGGGTCCTCAGGGCTCGGAGCTCCACTTACTGCCACACACCACCGCTGTTAGCTGACATCTCTGACGAATTTTTAATACTTAAGGTACCGGTCCGGACTTAGTCATTTTTTTTCAAAACTTGATCATTCTTATGGGGCTGTGAGGAACTGAACGGGGGTCCTCAGGGCTCGGAGTTCCACTCACTGCCACAACGCCACAACACCACCGCTGTTAGCCGAAATTTAAATACTTTTTTGAACAATAGTTATAAATAAACATTCAGCGGCGGGTTGTGCATGCCTTTCTCGAAACGCACCCGACGATCAATGATAACGTCCGGGCGTGCATTCGGATATTTCCGGAAACTTTTGTAGACATTAAGAATTCCTCCCGTTTTGATGACTGCCGTGGCTATCGGGCATAAGGGTTGGATCCGAATTAGTGGCTGTGGCTGTTGCCAAGTCTAAGTACTTTCATTGTGCGCCCGTAGCCAAAGCCACTAATTCGGATCCAGCCTAGGATGATCTCAAAATATTCGGAATCTTTTGGAGCCAGACTAGATGCTTTTTATGGAAATTAATCCACATTATTTACTTGCTTTGTTCATCAAAATTCAGACACAGATGTATTTCAGGAGTACGAATGTAAACAGACAATTACAGATCCTACATATTAAACTACAGCGCTCCGAGTGCCATTCACTTGTTTAGATAATATATCACTAAGTTGACTTATAACGTGGATTAAGTCGACTTGGAAAATTAATTTATGTTGCCAAGTCGACTTCCTGAAATAATTAAGTCGACTTGGTGAGATATTTTTGTTGCTAAGTCGCCTTTCTAAATCTACTAAGTCGACTTGGTAACAAATTATCTCATCAAGTCGACATAGTAGATTAAGTCGACTTAGCAACAAAATATCTTGCCAAGTCGACGTATTAAATTCAGAAAGGCGACTTGGCGACAAAATATCTCACCAAGTTCGATCAAGCGACTATAGTTCACTATAGTCGACTAGAGTCCCTCGAACAACGGAAATTACCCGTCGTTCGAGTGACTCTAGTCGACTATAGTTAACTATAATCGCTTGATTGAACTTGGCCCTAGATTTATAAAGTCGATATGGCAACGAAATATCTTGCCAAGTCGACTCATTAAATTCAGGAAAGCAACTTGACGACATAAAAGAAATCACGAAATCGACTCATTTGATTCCGGAAGGCGACCTGGCGACATAAAATATCTCGCCAAGTCAAGTTATTAAATCTAGGACGTCGACTTGGCAACGTAATTTATCTTGCCAAGTCGACTTAAAATCTCGCCAAGTCGACTTAGAATCTCGCCAAGTCGACTTAGAATCTCGCCAAGTCGACTTAGCATCTCGCCAAGTCGACATAATTCACGTTATAAGTGGGATGGCACTCACAGAGCGCCGCATTAATCAGACAAATAAATCGACATCTTAACAATATTACAAGTGACTTTTCTTACGACACTTAGTACAACAAACTCTTTCTTTGTACAGTGCTTCGCCGCGCACAACTGGGAAGAAATAAATAGTAGAAAACAACGGCGAAGTACTTGCTCGCCTATCGGTGTTTTTATGAAACACACAACAGCCGTCGCGTAAAATGTATGAATACATCCAAATTGGACTTTACATGGTATTGCCACATCATTATATACAAACAAATATATGGATAGTATAAATGGCTGGGGCTGACCTTTGACACAAATTAGCATACAAAGTGACTTCAAGGGCCCTTTTCCAAATCTACACTTCGGCTCAGGCTTCAACTTAGACCTTTTGAAAATACTGCTCGAGTGAACTTGGACAAGACAATACTGCATTGTGGGAAGGTTGTTGGATCGATATTTTTCCCACAATGCAGTTGTCTTTTGTGCAAGAGTATACGAAAAGGTGTATGGCCACATGGAGCCTAAGCCCAAGCCGAGATTTGGAAAAGGGCCAAGGTCACCGCTGACCCAGGTACTTTTAAATAACTGTTTCATGTTTTAATATTTTAAAATGTCCACTAATACAATAGAATTTACTTCTGCACTATATGCAGAACTATACTTTTTCTTCCAAATTCTTTAAAAAATATATTTAATTCCGATTTAATGTCATGATTTTTTTAATATGTTCGTTGAAAATGAGACATGGACTGAAATGATAATGGCAACAAATTCTGAATAAACTTTTTTGCAGTAAAAGGAAGAATTTAATGGAAGCATTTACGATAGAATAAACTCCTCAAAAAAAGTTCGGAAAGTCAAGTTTGACAGACGATTTCTCTGTTACAAAATTATTTCCCTTGAATTTGGTATCATTGGAAAGCCCCGTTATTCCTCTTTACGATGATGTGGCATTTGTTATGATTAATCAATTGGGGGATGTGCAGTATAGCGGAATACAGGGGAGGGTGGAAAGTGAAATGTCACAAAATGCATTGCTATTGTCAAAAAGTGCATTGACACATTTCCATCCTCCAAGCAAAAGGGGAATGCACTGCATGACAATAGCAGTGAATTTTGTGACATTTCACTTTCCACCCACCCCTGTATTCCGCTATACTGCACATCCCCCAATTGATTAATCATAACAAATGACACATTGTAAAGAGGAATAACAGGGCTTTCCAATGATACCAAATTCAAGGGAAATGATTTAGTAACAAGAGAGAAATCGTCAGTCAAACTCGACTTTCCAAACTTTTTTTGAGGAGTTTACATGTAGTTTCAGCCTCTAGTTTGATTCTAGCCAACGCAAAATGGACGCTAAAATTAGTAATTTATGGCCCAGTTGTTCTGGAAGTAAGCCCCTTCGATTTTGCATAGTAAGCTTTGCTACAATTTCAAAATAAAAATTACAATTTTCGTTAATAAGAATGGCAGTGATTGGTTAACATTTTGGAAGAAATTATGCTTAAATTTGCATAATTAATTATAAATACAATTTAAAGTAATTAAAAATTAAAGTAATTAAAGTGGAATAAAGGTGGGAAACAAGCAAATAAATGTTTGTGCATGATTTTTCAAAAAAATAAAAAAAATAAAAGAAAAAGACAGTGCATTCAAATCAGTGTGCAGAAATTTGTTTCTTGATTTTTTTTTAGTTGAGAAAAAAAACGAAATGATTTAAGGCACGAGCACATAATTGGTGGAAATGAAGGGAAGAACATTTGCATATTCAAATGACAATGCATATTCATGATATGCTCAGCCACTAGATGGAAGGTTGGAAGAGTTTCCTGTGCATAATGAATAAGAAGACCTGCTACATATTCATGAGGTGAAGCTGCCCTCTTGATTGGATGGGAGAAATAATGCAGATTTGCATATTCAAAAACAGCTGCTGAATAAAAAAATGTCAGGATAAGAATTTTTTTTTTTTTTAAGAACGGAAATTCATGGAGATTATTAAAAACAATTATTTGTATTTTACTCTTTTTGATGCTGATTCACTTGGGATAAAATTGGATATCTGTGGGACCGCAATATTTCCATCAAACAAATTAATTTGCAAACATTTTCAGTTTTCGTACAAGATATAAGCACCACAGAAAAGACAAAAACAATGTTATTTTGCCAAAATTTTCGAAGACAAATATGTCCTAATTGGACGACTTGAAGCAAGTTTGGGTAGGAATACAATTAAAGCTTGTAAACAGGACTTGCAATGTGCCAAAATTTGAATCAATTATTTGACCGAAAAGCGTTATTTAATTGGGCTGAATGCACCTTTAATTATTGGTTCATTTGGAATTGTGTCAAACAATCGTTGACTAAATAAAATAATGTGTGGGCCAAAATGGCAGAAATATCACTTTTATCCCTTCCCAAACTTACTCAATTAACATTTAGCAATTAATTTTCATAAAACAAAACAAAAATAGGTTCAAACAAATAACCGTCAGCCTTTTAAACATTCTATATACAAGATATATATGTACAAATAAACATAAACCCTGACGTTCGAATTAAAAAAACAAACACCCCTATATAACAATGCTCGATCCACTGTTTGACAGTAAATTGGGAGGTTCCATTTGGTCTGTAGAGGGGTGGCACTAACAAAACAAAACAGAAAAAATTAACTAAAATGCAAAAATATCACCCTGTTGGACATAATACTATATATCTGAATGTTTAACATTACTACGGGAGATACCGTCTTGTGATTGGTTGAGGGGATCATGTGACCCGCCACAAGGTTTTGCCTGATTGGTTGCCGATGGCGGACATTGCTGACTTGAGGTTTGATGGTCAAGCGGGGGCGCTGTTGGAGCTATGATTGATGGGAAATCGTCATTTAGCAATGACGGGTTGTCGGGCCCCGTTTCATTATCTGTGGCTGAGGAAACCAGAAACAAAATGTTTTATGGAATGTATCAATTTGAATTTTTGCTCTGGCCAGTTTTTTACGGTCCCAAGTTTGACCGTCCAAGCATCATGAAATTTAAGAGGATTAGGCATGCTGGCCAAGTTGGCCTCAGAAAGTGTATACAGTGAAACTTGTATATAGTGGCCACCTATATAGTGGCCACTATAAAGAGGTGGCCTAATTACTGAGATAAAAGAGGAACATGTAGTTAAAGGCAGTATACATCATTGGTAATCTCGAAAATCAGAAATGTTCACAGATTTACGACTAACTTACACAATATAAACATGATGACCGTAGAAAACTTCCCCTGAAATGGTTTTGTCTGAAGTGCTATAGTCTTTGAGAAATGAGTAAAACAATTATTTTTCGTCTCATGAAAATTCAATTCACCCCAAAACCATTTCGCCCCAAATTACTTCGTCCAAACACGACATCGCCAAAATGCCACTTCGCCCAAAACCACTTCGTGCACAGGCCGTGGTTCAGGGCGAAATGGTTCAGGGCGAAGTGGTTTAGGGCGCAATGACTGCAAACCATTTTTTGACTGTTTACTCAAAAGTTAGACGAAGTACGGAGCCGATTTTTGCCCAGGTTGGTTTTAATCATGCATATCTTCAATCACACAGGGGGATACAACTATTTGTAACGGTTTACCAATCATGTATACTATCTTTAAGCATTATACACATGGCATTTGGAACCAAAGACGGGTGGCCACTATAAGCAGGTGGCCTGTTTATCAAGGTGGCCTTAATAGCAGGTTTCACTGTATCCTGAAGGGACATCGAGGCCTCGGTGGCCTGTACTAACCTTCTCTACTCGTTGATGCGTCGCCTTTCTTACGTTGTCTACTATGTTCATTCTTGCCAACGTGGCGATTAGGACACACAGGGCGCTCCCCGGTACTGTACAATCCCGGACTCCCAAACGTTAGCAAGCCTTGTGGGGCACTCTCACGATCTGAACCGCCGCCTGCGCTACAGCGGAGGCTCCGACAGCTACCGTTGGCGTATAGATGCTCATTACTGTGTTTAGTATTGGTGTTGTCGTTCTGATTCGTGGGGAGGTGACCGTTGGCGACGGGGGACGTCGCGGGTGAAAGACCGGCGAAGTAGGTCGCTTCATCCAAGGTATCCTAAAAAGGTAGATCACAAATATAATATGGCTGCCATCTTGTAGGGCAGTTTTTGTTTGTTGAGAACATGCATGGTTGCACATTTTGTGTCTACATTGTTGATCAATTTAAGGTAAATGTCAGAAGTTGCCCTACAAGATGGCAGCTATTTGATACAGTCTATAAGTTGGGATTTTTAGTCAATCATACAAAGATAAAGTTGTACTTTTCTTAGAGAATTTGTTTTATTTTATTTAATTTCATTTATTATTTCTCATTTCTCCATTTCTGGAGAATTTTTCACCAGAATTTTTCTCGTGACAAGGTGTGTCTGTCATGCAGATACAATGCATAGTTCCGAGATTGCCCAGTTAACCCCGCCTCTTAGATATTGTTGCTATGTGCTCACAAGCCATGGCAAAAAAAGGCGACACAACGTACAAAGCAACGGGACTTGGCATGGAAAGCACAGATTCCATTGATTGATTGATTACATTGATATTACCTGTGGCATAGTGTACAACGGTCGTGGGTCTACCGGCGTGACCGTATCCCCAAACGGCGCATTTGACGTGCCGTGACCCTGCGGAGTGTTACCGTTCATGTAGTGTCCAAACTTATACATGTTTCCGTTTGCTTGGCGATAGCCTCCATCACAATAGTACCCATAATGCCAATCGCCTGTAGAAACAAGTAGTAGAAATTAAAGGGGCATTATTTCCACTCGTGATAAAAATTTCAGCCACGTAGGTGCAGTAATACTTCTGAAAACTTGAAAAATCCATGCATGGTTTTTGTGTTGAGTTGAATCACATAATTTCTCACACAAAATACCATTTTGGACAGAAATAAAATCATGTGGTGTTTGGTACCATTGTTATTAACACTTTTAGTGAGGTTTTTCTTGTCAACTTGTGAACAAGAATTTGGTTCATTTGAAATGATGTGTTTTTACTTTAAGCATAAACAAATACAAAAAGATGTACTGTAGCTCTTAAAAGATTAAAATCCTAAGTTTGTGCTAAAAGTTAGTCTTTTAATAATAATAATAATAATAATAATAGGCAGTTCTTATATAGCGCATTACAGATCCGACGGATCTCTCAATGTGCTTTCTGCATTATTACCACTGGTCATTGGGCTCAGTAATATCATTCCTTAAGTGCTACTATACATATCTTTTTATTTGTTTACCTGACTAACACAGCTACCGACCAATTTGTTAAACATAACAAGTCACACATGGGCCAACAGTTTGGCAGAGTAAGCAGACAGGCAAATATTAAAAATAAAATTAGACTAGTTTGAGGACGATTTTATTTTTGATGATTTTTTTCGGGACGATTTGTATACATGTACAATCACCACCAAACGAGACATTTATTAACGTCAACTCACGCGCGATCCGGTCGTTGTTAACCTGCTTGGCTCTCCACGTACACATAACACCAAACATGATGAGTACCAGTAGCATGGCGCCCAGCACCACCCCCAATGTGATGTATAGGATATCCTCACTCTGACCCGATGACGAGTCAGGGTCCTCGTCATCTGGTAGATCAGGGATGTTAGGGTTACGATCCGAGGGGAAAGTTGAGGGGCGTGGCTCCGGGATGATCAGAGGGGGTGGGGGTGTTTCTAAAGCTGAAAATATAAAGTGGAGAAATGGTGATGGTTTCTTTGTTAATTAGGGTTTGTTTTGCCCAGGAAACCCATATTTTCAATAATCATGGTACGCTCTAAAAAAACTTCAGTTTCAGACGAGCTCATTGAGTATGTCCGAAACAGAGGACCTATCACGCTTATTGAGAATGGCATTGCAATCAGGGTCTTTCTATAAATTAGGGGTCCAAAAGTGTGACATTTGGTGTCCCCCGTTACACCTGATAGGTGTTATTTTTCGTACAAAAATCATTAAAATGGCTTTTAAACCATTTTGTATGAATTGTACTTTATGTACTCACTCTTTGAGATGGAAAGTATTTCAAGAATGTGTCCTGAATTTACAAAAACAAGATGTAAAATGTAACGGGGGACACCAACATTGGAAGCCTAATTTATAGAAAGACTCATCAATTCTTTCGGGAACTACACTTCCATCAAGGATGCTTGAAGAACATGCGTTTAAAATCAAACATCTTGAATACGTGAAGCATTACAAGCCCTCAAAGTCTCTGAAATGTACAACTACATTTCTGGTATTGCCCTTGCACCCCATGACGACATTTAAGGGGTTGATCACTTACCTAAAGTTCCTCGTATAACCACGTTACTAAACGGACTCTCTCCTCCCTCGTTAAACGTCTCCATCTTGATATCGTAGGTCAGTTCCGGTTCCAAGTTGCGTATTTGGTATTGGCGTACATTCTCGCCGACGACCGGAGTGCGCGTGTAGTCGTTGTTGTCGTCGCTGTCGGTGTTACGGTGGTGAATGTAGAAACCCGTCACGGGAATGTCGAGGGACTTCGGCTCAAACTAGGTAAAAATACACACAAAATAAATGTATTACACTACTCAAAACAAGTTAGGGATATTGTGGGGTGCACGCAGATATTTTATTGAGGGTATGCATTCCGCTTGAATGATTTTGTATATGATTAGACAATTGTATCTGCATGACAGACACACCTGGTGCCAATTTCATAGAACTGCTTAAGCATCAAAAATTGCTTAAGCATGAAAAACCTTGCTTGATAAAATGAGCAAATGTCATGCGATCGTCATGGTAATGAAACAGTCCTCTAACACTGGTCATACACTATTTCTATCACATGAGGATTTTACTTGCAACGTTCTCTACTAGGCTGGGGGTAAACACCTCTATGAAATTTGCACCTTGTCACAGGAGGAGGTGAAAACGGGGGTCTGATCGCAGGGTTCTCAGAAACATGCTGTTCGGGGGTGAGGGTGGGGTAGGGTGGGGTAGGGTGGGGTAGGGTGGGGTGGGGTGGGGTGGGGTGAGTCTAAACTCACCTCCCACTCAACAAGAATAGATGTAGAGCTGACAGCGACAGTGTTTACGATTCTCGGCGGGTCCAGCGGGGGTATGATCGCAGGGTTCTCAGGTATGTGCATTAAGAAACGGTTTGACATCTCGCTAGGGTCGCTGTCGCCGTGGGCGTTGGTTGCGATGACGAGAAATCGGTATGTTGCACCTGTAAATCAAATATATCCGAAATGGTTGAGGAGCGTGACTAGATCACATTTTGAACCCCCCATTTTCCCCATGGGTGTTGAGATTTTAATACCATATTATGTGTCACATTTTTCTAGTTACAATTATGAAATTTTGCGCTCTCAATCCTTATTTTTCATTGATTTTGTCAAAAAACCACACCAAATTGCACCAAAACGCAACTATCACATTCTCTGAAATTGATTGAAATGTGTAAAACACATCCTGTACTATAGTTTTATGTAATAAAAATCCTATTCCATACGTCCTATCTCCCTTTGATTCATATGTGCCCTGCTTTAGTTTCTATGCGGCTGGGGCTATACGAACCTTCTTCAAGTTCTTCGACCTCAAACACTCTGTGATTACGAGGCACGACGTTAGATGCCGTCACCCATCCATCAACCGTCGACACATCCCGATACTGAATAGTAAAGCTGGTCACCGGTATACGACTCAGATATTCCCATCGCGTTTCGACGGACGTATCTGACGTTTTCTGAATGACGGGTTTGGTCGGCGCGTCGGGTACGGTGCCGGGTTTGCTAGGCTCGTCGGTGGTCTGTGTCGTTATGGTGATGTCGTCGTTGACTTTGATGGGAGGGTTTAGGACAAACCGCGGGCTTGTCTCCGTCGAAGGCGTGGTGCTGAGTTTCCCTATTGACGAGGGAAAAATGACATTAAGTTAAAATTTAGACTTCAACTAGGTGGCTGCCTGGCCAAGGCCCACAACCCTATCGGTCAGGTTGACGAGGCATTTGAGACTCGGTGTCTTGCCCTCAGACACAAACATGTTGGCACTAGTGAGGTTCGAACCTACCACCTCTCAATCACAAGCACGGCTGTGTAGCCACTAGACCACATGCACTCCCATTCGAGGCATTATAGTTATTGGTTGGTTTTCTGGTAACAAAATGACATTTTTGCATGAATTTGCTTGAAGGCACAGGCTCGTCAGTAATGCGCTCGCGCCAAATTCGTGCTACGAAATACGCAGCTCCATGCCTTTGCTATGGAGCTGCGTATTTCGCGGCCCAAATTGTGCGCGCATTGCCGACGAGCCTGTGCCTTTAAGGACGTAAAGTTTTGCCCCAAATTGCATCTTACCAATGACATCGAGATACGCCCCCGCTTCCACCCGACCATGCTTGTTAGACACCCTGCAGCGGTACCACCCCAAATCGTCAGGGCCAACGCGATAAATAGTCAGACCACCTGCAAACAAATTTAAACTCTTTCACTACAAAATTCTCTCAAGGTCTATGACGTAATTAATTGTGACTGACTCTGGCTAAACCCGACGCTTCTCGGCATTTCCCATTTCACTTTTTCTGATCTGTCATACTTTAATTGGTCATAACTTCGCAAAAATTATCAGAATTTCCTCAAACATGTTTTAAAAGATACCATTTTGTATGCACACTAAGCTGATACCAAAAATTTTGAATTTTCATCACAAGTGTTGGGGTTTGCTGGAGCCGGTCACAATTAAAGGCCACCGTTTGTTGATGTGTATAGGTGAGCCGCTGGCAGCGACATTCCAACATTTCCCGAGCCGCTGTGAACGGCACGCCGCATTAAAAGTGTTAAAAACTTTATGAAGATCATTGAAATATTCGTTCATAATAAAACTTCAACTTATAAAGTACAGGCTTTAGGTGTTGGGTAAAACCAGCAGATATTTTTTACTGAAAAGAACTGTAATCGTAAGAATTTAAAAATGCCTCGATGCCGGCCCACCGTTTAAAAAAAAAATATTTAAACTATACTCTCCAACAAAAGAAACTGTGCATGGTAAAAATTGCTGTATTTTTTCAAGAAGGTGGAAAATAAACACCAAATTCACAGACAATATTCTCCGACATTGTTAGAAAAAGGTTATGCACTCAAAACCTGCTCATGGCATAGTGCAGGACTTAGGCATGCCTGGGTGTTGATTTCACAATAGGGGTCCTACAGGTTGTTATGTAACAGAATTCTATAAAGTTCAGGTCTCGTTAGCAAGCTGTATAAAAGGACTACCCAAAAGTCAATATTCTCTTTCATGCGCATGTCATTGGCTCCATGAGGCGAAGATGCACAGCAGTGATTAATGCACAAGAGGGACACACTCGATACTGACTTTGTGACTTCAATATTGGCAAGTCAGTTTTCAGCAACCTCTGAGAACACGAAGAACACATTTTGTACATTTCAAGTTCGGTTAACCATTTGAAAGATTTCATGGACTTTCATTAACAGTTTATTCCAGCGAGTTATCTGCCATGGATGAAAAAATACAGCAATGTTTATCATGCACAGTTTCTTTTGTTGGAGAGTATATTATACCAAGGCACATTAAAGTGCTTGTAAGTTATTTTAAATATTGTACACTATTTAGAAGTTACATGGTAATTTCTTTAAACAAATTTGGCAACTTAAAAAAAGCATAATATAATTTAGCTATCGTTTTTATGAAACGACCTAGATGGATTTTTTAAATTTTTAAATTTTGTTATATTCATATACCACATCCAACAGCGGAGGGACCGCCAATTACAGGAATGGGAGCAAGTGTGGTTGAGTGCCTTGCTCAAGGGCACAGGTGCCACAACCCGTCACGGCCAGGAATCGAACCTACATTCTAGTACTAGCACAGGAACTTAAGTTCGACGCACTAGACCGCTCGGCCATAACACCCCATTGTTATTTGATTCTACCATTAAAAAGCAGGGATGACAAGACAAAGCCATACCGGTTTCTTCCGAAATGAACATACTGCCACTATTCCGTACAACGGTCCCCAGCGGGTCGTGCCAACTGACAACCGGCATAGGGTCACCAGTGATGCCGCAGGATAGGAAAACTCTCTCTCCCTCAATGGCTGTTGTGTTGACAGGGGGATCCACAATGTCAGGGAAACCCTCTGGAAAAGTAACAGCAAATGGACAACACCAGTGATT
The DNA here is from genome assembly GCA_037783545.1 of Henricia sp. BOLD:AAB3569. NCBI lineage: Eukaryota > Metazoa > Echinodermata > Asteroidea > Spinulosida > Echinasteridae > Henricia > Henricia sp. BOLD:AAB3569. Next base: position 380,978 of record JBBELK010000138.1, read on the forward strand.
AAGTGCACGGGAGGAGGTAGGGGGGAGACATGAAAATTGGGGAGGGGTAAGGTTCTTACCTCTTAGCATGAGTCTGGCTGTGGCCTGTGCGCTGCCGTGATCACTTTGCACAAAGCACTGGTACGGCCCCAGATCTGATCGCATGATTCCATGGATGACGAGCTGACCGTCTGAAAATCAAAAAGGGATATTAGTGATACAGTTGAAGTCAGAAGTTTACATACATGTACACCACTACCATCATCACCCAAAATGGTAAACAGGACTACCCGAACCATTGTAAGGTGTACAAGCTACAGTTGAAGTCAGAAGTGTACATACATGTACACCACTACCATCATCACCCAAAATGGTAAACAGGACTACCCGCACCATTGCAAGGTGTGCAAGCTATGTTTTAAGTACTGCATGCACGTGAGGAATTCCACACAATCACGACTTTAGTAAAGACTGTTACAAAAATGGTAACAACGCAAGTTTAGGCACACCAGTTTTAACACAGTTGTATGTAAACTTCTGACTACAACTGTACTTGCAAAGTGCACTTTCTTTAGAAGATTAAAATCTCTCTAGAAAGACTGCCAAAAACCCAAGACCAAAACCAATAGAGACCTTGATCTTTGGGGTGTTGTGAGCTAAGAATTTTCAGCCCGATTTTTGCTTCAAAATTCAGCAATATACTAAATTTCACGACGGAACTTTGAAACCATTTCAAAATCCTATCACGACGTAATAGACCTTTTGACATCATTTCTTACCAAGTATCTCATGTCGGTAACTCATTTCCGATATTCTAACGCCGTTAAACAGCCAGATAATTTGGTCCTGTTGTATCCCACGGACGGAGCACTTGAAGCGCTCAGTGCTGCCCAGGTCGACGTACTCGCTCTTTGGTGCTTTAGCTATTTCCACAGGTTCTGTGAGGGGGATCGAAGAAAAATTAGAACGGATGATACTTTTTTTGTTAACGGAAATGAAGTGAAATTGTTGGAAGGTGGGTTTAGTTTAAAGGGCCATGACATGCTAAACAACTTAATGCCTAAGCTTTGCTTCATATGACGGATTACTTGTTCAGCAAGACATACTATTGTTCGTTTTTATGTAAAATCAATAAAAGGCACAGATTTCCATTAAATGTAAACGTTTGGAAGGCGTGCGCGCATAACGCATTTTGTGTTCGAACATAATGTGTGATGGGGGCGGGCCACTTAATAGCGCCCTCACGCATTCAGGAATACAGAGAGCTTTCGCCCAACCATAATCATGACTCAGACTTTAAGTGGCAAGTCAGCCACGATGTACATGAAAAAAAAAAAAAAAATAAATAAAAAATCCTTTTAAAATAACTTACCCATGACTTCCAAGTTGACCTCCGCCCCCTGCGACTCTTCCTGCCCACTCCACGCCGTACAGCGGTACGTCCCCGCGTCCTCTCTACGCACCGACGTGAATTCCAAGCTACCGGGGTGCGGCACCGCATCGGTTGGTATCGGTGCGTTGAGTCTCTCCCATCGGATCTCTGGGAAGGGAACACCACTCGGCAGACACTCTAGAATGGCACTCTCGCCGAGGTACGCAGTCACGCCATTTGATGTTTGAATGGTGGGTGGGGTTGGCGCAATCGCTGAAACAAACAAGAGTATACCCCTTCAGTCACAGAAATTTGGACAGAAAAAGAAATTCCCTTTCAACAAATGTACACATGTGATAGTATACAAATATTGACTGCAATGAGGGGCATGGTTAAGATTATAGGCCCTCGGTGATCTCGAAGCCATGACTATGCCCCGAGGCGGAAGCTGAGGGGCATAGTCATAGCTTCGAGATCACCGAGGACCTATAATCTTAACCATGACCCGAATGTGTAGATTTTTGTCATCTGGTTGGCTAAAAGTAACGATACACAGTCACAGTCATGACAGTGGTCTTTCGAGTTTCGATTTCGGAAGCTGGTCTACGGCGGAAAAGTTGTATATTTACAGCAAATTGTAGCATAATCACCTGGCACTTTAGTAGCACATTTCACCTGACACAGTTTTCACTGTAGGCCACTTCTCTTATTTTCTTAAGGACTTCATCATCTACGACAGACGACAAAACAACTTCGTCGAGATTCCGCCCTTACCGTCCTGCTGAATGTTTACGTGAAGCGCGCAGCTGCATAGTTGGTGCACAGCTATGCTACACATGTTATGCGCGCTTCCGGAACCCGCTAAGTGACTATGCCCACGGGCACAGCAAAGACTATGCCCGTGGGCATAGTCAGAATTCTACACGTGCCGGGTCTAGCTGATTCAATGCCCCCACTTTTAACCAATCAGATGACAGGAATCTACGCATGAGGTATATAAAAGGGGATATACATACTTGATATTGCTAAGTTAAAACTAAGTTAGAACTGATACACAGGTTGGTTTTTATCACACACATCTTCAATCATGCATGGAGATAATTCAGAAATAAATTACCATCTTCAACGATTAACATAGTTCTCTTTCTTAAGCTGTGTGTCTTGCCAAGGGATGGGTTCTTAGCTGAACATGAGTAGTATCCTCCATCTGAATCTGATACGTCTATTATGTGTAGATTACCTGACGGCATTATCCTATAATGGTCTGCAGTTACGAGGAAAGTTGGCATTAAAAAATAAGGATTAGGAGAATTGCCAAGAATGAAAAAGCAGGGGTCGAATTTAACCTGAATTTCATGCTGGTCAGAAGGACCAGTAGATTAGGGAACTCTACTGGTCCTGCTGAAAATGTGGTGGTCCACCGGTGCTTTTCAAAATGGCACCGAGATACTGCAACACTTTGTAGAAATGTAGTTATCTGAAAATGTCAAAAGCGATCAGAAATGCATAGTTCCGAGATTGCCCAGTTAACCCCGCCCCTTAGATATTGTTGCTATGTGCTCACAAGCCATCAAAAAAAATGGCGACATGTACGTACAAAGCAACGGGACTCGGCATGGAAAGCACAGATTCATTGGAGAAAACTCAAAGGTATTTATGTTTTAGGGTCGACAGTTGCCGTAGCACACACTGAGCGAAGGGCTAGTAATGCAGGGATGACATATATTTATAAAAATGCGCTTTCCTACCTTTGAATAGCGAATCGCCCGACATTGAAACCAAAATTCACCCGGTCACTGGCGCATACAACATACAAACTGTATGGGCAAAAACATTGCGTGATTGTGATCGATGATTGCATCACTTTGACCTTTGTGGGCGCCGTCTGCTAGTTCTGTTGTGATTGGTCGCGGGTTCGGCTTGATTGACAGGTCGGAACTATGCATTGCTTGTGGTAACCAGGAATTCTTTGCGTTGAGTAAGAAATGTTTACTGTGGATTAGGCATCAGAGAATGTTTCCATGAGTCAGTAAATGTTTTCACTGGTCTATCGGACCAGCATCCTTGACAGATCTAGTGGTCCTTCTGATTTTTTACTGGTCTCGAACCACTGGACCAGTGTTAATTTCAACCCCTGAAAAGAGTAATTTGCCACGGTGCACCCGCTTTGGACACGAAATTAATTAAATTACACCAAGCTCTATTTAAACCCTACATTTGAAGCTATGCATTCTAGAATTATGTCACAATACTGATTGCCACTGGCTGACACAACTGTACAAAGTGCGCCTAAATCGCAAATGTTCGCATTTCTGGATTAGGAACAGATCTAAAATTTAGTTACCTTCAACGCAACAAAACGAAATCTTAATAAAACGAAAAATTCATGCACACCAATGTATAATTTGTAAAATATGTAATACACAGAGAAAAATGACACTTAAAATCAACTGAAAAACAAAGGGAAATAATTTAGTAGTAGCTGACCATGGCCTTAGACTTTGTGTAGAAAACATGAGACTGACTGAAAAATTAGTAAGTATTTTCTAATAAAATCTTTCAATTTTTCACTGCTAAAGTTGGGGTTTTTCCATCAAATCTGCACTTGCTGATGCTTGACAATAAGTCATTTTGAGGTGAAAATGACAAATGTCAACTTCTCAATTAAAGTAAATAAAGTAAGAGTCAGCATTTCTTATTTCCATGCACAACCCCCTAATGAGAATTTAGTTACTTTATAGCCCTCTGGCCAACTGTCAATCACCAAATTCTCCCAACCAGAGGTGTCTCAAATAAAGTGAAAATACCATCTCAAATAACCAGCCCTACCAAATTGAAAAAAAGGTTGTATCTCCAAACTATAAGACTTCCGTCGTTATTAAAGTTCCTTCATAATGCCACCACCCCACTGACCCCATAGCCAGGGGCGACTGCATTGCGTGCTGGTGTCTGTGTGTGGTCTTAGCCACAAGAGGGCGCTATGTTGACCCCACAGGGTCAAGTTGGTCCCGAGGTCAAAGCCGCCAAGCCATTTCACAATAGGCAAAGCCCACATGGGGACTATAACAGGATTCATATCAGTCCCTCTGGCAAGTTGATGGGGAAAACTTGCTTTGCAGAATACCAATAATTTTTCTTTTTTACCGTTGATGGGACCACCTTCGTTGATGATCTCTGAAACATATGATTCTAATTTCGCACTTCCTGAATCTGTATTTTTGACCAGTTTGCTTTTTTTCCTTCTTTGAAAAAGACATCTGTCTGCATGTGGAGGTTTACCGATCAACAAGTCAAGTTGAAAAATGCTACAACTTTTTTTATCATGGGGCTAGCCTGTTTTGGTAAAATCTTACAAGAAAAAATTATTGCATTTTGTGGCACACCTAAATTAATTTGTGATGTCACTTCAGGCACAGGGGGGAGTTCCGAAAGTGACACGCATAAACAGCGCCCTCTCTTGGCAAACAATTTATAGGTCCTATTTCAAGTTTTTGAAGCAAAAATTTACATTTGCAATATCTTGTTAGTATACCGTAATAATTGTCCATATATTGCCAAGAATGAGCTAGAATTAACTGACCATTTCAAGGTTTTTTTAAGTTTAAAGTGAGCTCAAGTGTCAGAGAAAGATTTGACCCTTGACCCGATAATACCTACCTGATGAGCCTGATATAGGATGACCTTTGAACTGGTATGACATGACTGCTGGGGGTAAACTCTCGGGCGTTGTGCACGTTATGACGGCTATGCTGCCGCGTTGTGCGCGTGTTGTTTCTGGTAAATGTGTTGAAAATCGTTTTAAATCTGAGGAAGGAATCCATAACATGAAAAATGAATCATTTATGACGTCAACATTTACAAGAAAAACTTTAATACATACAGTACATGTGTATGGGTTTACGGTAGCACCATGTGAATCTCATTTGTATATGTGTGGTTCTGAAAAGAACCGGTGAGTGTGAACTCAATGTTTCGAACAGCGTGCTCTGTTCGTAAGCACATAGAGCACTGTCAATAAAGAGTACCAAGCACTGTATGAAAATTTACAGACAATTGTTAGAAAATCTTATAACTACCACAAATTCCCCGCCTCTCCTCCCTCACCCACCCCCCAAAAAACACCCAGAATCCCAGAGTTTTTAATAACAAAAATCATTGGCAACAAACTGTCCATTCCGTACGCCATCACAAAGCGAATCGCAATGGCATTTGTTTTGACATCTGTTCATCATAATGAATGCTGAAAATATGCCGGGAGAGCATTCCACAAAAATACCTTGCTTGACAGGTGATAAATGGGGGATGGACCAGGTGAAATACTTGAGCTCAAGTAACAAATATGGACTTGATCAGAAGAATCTATTACTTTCAAGACATCTTAAAGAAAGTATGAAATAGGATTTTAATTTCATAAAACTATAGTACAGGATGTGTTTTACACATTTCGATCAATTTCAGAGAATTTGATAGTTGCGTTTTGAAGTAATTGCAAGTTTTCTATTTTTATGCTAATGAGAATTTCCATATTCATGAGCAAAGCTGTGATGTCATCTCAGGACAACAGAGGAATTCTCCATAGACTTGTGTACAAATGTTGGTGTCATTTTCAGTGGCTTCTTGATATCATGACCTGTATCAGTTTACTGAGTTTGTTTAGTATGTCATTTGCAACAATCCTGAGTGGATCAGTGGGGTACTGTTAATGTTACTGTTTGAAATGTAATGTTTTTTTCTTTGTTTTTCAACTGTGGGTTCCCTCCATGACTAGCTTTAAACAGCGCCCTTACCTGTCATGACAATTTTGAAGTAAAGAAAAGGTCACTTCTTTCTGAAATAAAAACAAATTTGAGTTTTCCCCTTTGTCTGCAGCAGTTTGATCCTTTGATTTGTGTATAAAACCAGCTTGTTGTTAATGTTCACTTCACAAATCCTGAAACTTTGTGTTGATGTTTTGGTCAGTTAACCATTTTGCAACAGGGAACTGTGTAAGTGGAGTGTCTTAGGGGCGGTTATACAGAATTAGCCCATGGGTCAGTACAGGGCAGAGCTGGTCTCTCATCTTGTTGGCTTGGGGTCAAGTCAGTTTTTGGTTTTTGACCTGTGACTTGACTCTGGAGAAAATGACTTGTGACTGGACTTGGGAAATAAGATTGATTTACGACTTGAAATAAAAACTAGTCATCAAGTCTCCAGCCCCAGAGACATACATGTATACAGCATAACCAAAACTGCAAGTTCAGTCTCCCGCTCCAGGGGAATAAATTGGAAAATGCCTAGCTGTTGCAAAGTGGATTTTACAGCCGATAATTTCAAGTTAAAACTTACAAGCTGCTTGTACGTGTGCGACTCTGCTAACAATCATTCCAGTCTCATTCCCGGCTTTGCACTGATAATCGCCATCATGCGACGCGTTCTCGCCGCGACCCTGAAACGAAAGAATGATGAGGTAGCCTCCGTTACTGCGGACCTCCATGCCGAGACTGGCCGGGTCCGTAATGTCGCGCCCGTTGAACGACCACGTTAGGGGCGCATCTTTAGGCTCAGCTTTACAGCGGAGTTTGACGCGGATGCCGTGCCGAACGATTGTGGAGCGCGGCTCCCTGAGAAAGGAGAGGTTTGAATCTGGAGGGAATGAAGACAATAAAATGGATTAGATCAGAGTTGTAGACAAAACTTTTACAAGGCCATCAGAAGGCCCTGTAAGCCGTAACATCAGTCTTGATTTTGTCAAAATTTCAAAAGGTCACTGAGGCCAACTGGAGGGGCACCACGGCCAACTTTGTTCCAAATGTGTACTGGTTATTAGTGTATACAAGCCTCATCAAATTTATTAAGAGGACGAGGCATGCTGGCCTAGTTGGCCTGAGAAAGTGTATATCTTAAAGGAGCACCGGGGCCAACTTAGAAGGGGATGAGGCCGTTGGCCTTGGTGGCCTTGGTTAATGTCAAGGCCTGGGATAGGGCATGCTAGCCAAGTTGGCCTCAGAAAGTGTATATCTTGAAGGGGGCATCAGGGGCAACTCAGCAGGGCATGAGGCCATTGGCCTTGGTGGCCTTGGTTAATGTCAAGGCCTGGGATAGGGCATGCTGGCCAAATTGGCCTCAGAAAGTGTATATCTTGAAGGGGGCATCAAGGGCAACTCAGCAGGGCATAATGCAAGGGACTTTTTCAGCTAAACAGTACTTTGAAATTGGAAAACTCAATAAATTCTGGGCCTGCCCATACCTGCTAAGGTTTCCGGTAGAAGACTAGCTAGTCCACAGAGCACCAGATAAATTAACAAATGGATGGAGACGTCCATCTTAGGATGGCAAGTTCTGTCACCGCCTCTTCAAGATAAAACTCATCGATGGGACGGAGACAAAAACCTGAAGAAGAAATAAAAGAAGAAACGGCCTTTCGGTCATCAGTATTGAAAAGTTTAGGTTTCCAAATAACCTCTTCAAGTTCTAGCATTACTTAAATGGGTCTTTCCATAGTAAACGGGGCATTTTGGTAACACATACCATATTCTCGAGGAAATACCTTTGTCTGGTCCCAAAATAAAAGAAATAAGTTTCAGTTGTTCTGAAGAGATAACTTAGGCCCAAAAAGGGTTACAAATAGTGTGACAACATGCCTTTCTAAAAACCCTGTGTACAAATTTCCAATATACGCTCGTAACCGGGACGGACACTTGTGTTACATTTTAGGCCGTCCCGGTTACAAGCATATTTTGGAAATTTGTACACACCAAACATGTTTTTGCAGAGTCTATTTTTCTGTTTACATGCAAATACATAATTGCAAATTTTGTGGAAGTGTCGAACTGATCATAGAATTGCCCTTCAGTTTTGTTTTTAAACTGGGGACCAACTGCCCCACACAGTCATGTATCTTTTAACACACAGTCCTCATAATGTGAACAGTTTCACAATATGAAACAACTCCTCTCCAACACAACCCTAAATAAACACTTGACACCCACAATTCCTAAACATGGCAAAATTTGATGCAAGCTAGTGCTACAGTACATCTCTCAACACCCCGAGGGCTCCCCCATGCTACAACACATTCCCTTACTCTTACTACTTGGACTTGACCCGACCTGACCCAGCATGTTGACCTGCTGAGGTCAGACACTTTAAAGGGGATTGTTTCTTAGGATGAGGACCAAGGAGTTGAAAAGTATACGCTTGTTTCTTCAGCAGGTTTGTTATCTTCCTGAAATAATTTGGCTGAGCAAAATTATGAAAATATTTTAAAGTATTAAAAGTTGAAAAGTTTTCTCCTACTGGCAGTTAAATAGGACATTGTACACAGGTTTTTTTAGAAAGGTATGTTGTTGCACTATTTGTTGCTGAAGTTATCTCCTTAGATCTGTCTAAAGATATTTCATTTGTTTTGAGAGAAGATAACTGGCTTTGCACAGAGTCTAAAACTGCCGTTAGTGCAGACGACAAACTCTACCCGAGTGTTCTTGGATCGGCATCGCCCCCAACAAAACCAGAGAAAGTGATAACATAAAAAACAACGAGCACGAGGACTTGATTTGTAATGTAAACTGTTCAAGTCCGATTGTTTTGACAGCATCGGTACTTGCAGGTGCGATCTTTCCCTTACTCTCCCCTGTCAGCAAGACCGAGGTGACATTTCACTGGGAGAGAGCGAGAAGTGCCCCTTAAATCACATTCTGGGTTTCTTAGGTCTGTCTTGAGAGCTACTATAGAAGCCTTCAGCACAAGCCAACTCCTGACATAAGATGTTTACTTTTTCCCTCCAAGTTCAGGGCTGGGTCTGTCTGGGGGGAAACACTCTGTTTATTTAAACTACAGGTCAGCTGCACTTTTCCCCACAAATATGCGGATTGGTGTTAAGGAAAATGAAGCTGATGACAATATCCTCAATGCTTCTTAATTTGAGCGCGACAGTTACATGCGGTTTAAGTGTTAATCTGTTAGCAAGTGCCTCTTTTTAATGCCAATTCGTCAGTCTTACCATAAACTTGAGTTATCGCCATCGGAAATAAGTATTTTGAGAAAAGTGCAACTGGAAAATTTCAATTCTCAATTTGGAAAACAAAAAAAAGTGTAGGAGCCTACTTTGATAGCAATGGCAACAAACTTGACATGATTTGTTTGTCCGAAATGGCACCTTTCTATAAAACAATTACAACTGAAGGTGGCTTTTAAAGGCAGTATACATGATTGGTAATTCAATTCGCCCCAAAACCATTTCGCCCAAGTGCCATTTCGCCTCCAAACCACTTCGCCCGAGTGCCATTTCACCCCAAATCACTTCGTCCAAACACTACATCGCTCAAATGCCACTTCGCCCCAAAACCACTTCGTGCACAGGCCGTGGTTCAGGGCGAAATGGTTCAGCTTCAGGGCGAAGTGGTTTTGGGGCGAAATTACTGCAAACCCTTTTTGGACTGTTTTCTCAAAAGTTAGACGAAGTACGGAGCTGGTTTTTGCTCTGGTTGGTTTTAATCATGCATATCCTCAATCACACAGTTTACCAATCATGTACATGTATACTATCTTTAAAGATGAGTGTGTACTCTCATTTTTTTTAGCATTCAACCAACATAAAATTATGCATGGATTTTAAATGTTTTCAGAAGTACTGATGCATTTATGTGGTTGGATTTTCTGCAGGCTAGTCTACCAACATTCTTCTTTAGATATATATGCACTAATCTTGTTGTTCGGAAATTTTGTAGAAATGTTTCATGTCCAAATGATTGAATTAAACCATAATCAAGCATAAATTAATATCCAGGGTGTCTAGCCTTATCTATACTGTCTAACACTTGCAAACGTTTTGTTTGAAAACATCACCCAACAGATATGTTTGCTGATGTTTATCTGTTTGTCAACATTCGCAAACAGAAGCAAACTTCTTGAACAGTCATCACTTGATCACGATTGGCTGGCTCTGATCACATGACCTGAAACTGGTTCCTGATTGGTTCAGACGTGATGAGCAAACAGATGTTTGCCAATAGCTGCATGTCCAAACACCAGCAAACATGGTTTGGTGAAGTTTGCTGTTGTTTGCTGGTGTTTTATGTGCTGTCCACACCTGCAAATTGTTCTAAAAAAAGTGACCAAACTTGAAGTTTGATCATGTTTTATGTGAAATGTCTGCCAGTGTAGATGGGGATTACACAAATTAATAACAGGGATGCATGCTGACCAACGTGTATGGAACAGATTTCCCTGTATGCTTTAAATAGTAACCAATCGCCGACGCGGACAACGGCCAGCATTACCGAGTACATGTATCACATGCATGCACGGTGTTTACAATCTGCGCGCGTTACATTTGAATGCCTGCAATGCACTGCCAAGCGTCCTGATTGGTCCAGAGAGACGACAAGATCGCTTGTTCTCCAGCGAAATGGGGCCGGTTTCAACAGGGCCTCGGTACGCACGATAAAGGGGCACTGTTTTAAGAGGATTGTGTAGACGGAGCTTAAGAGTTTCCCAAAACATTTTGGTTATTTTACACTACATGTACCAGTTCATTACATATCTGTAGCCCCCTGGCACATTTAATTTCATGCACAGCAGGTAATATACCATTCACATTAACCACAGTTAATAAGAACCTAAATTAATGTCTGTCTGAGTCACTTTCCAGACAGGGGAAAAAGTGAAATTCCTTGAACTTGGCCTCCACAAAGAGCCGCTTTTGTTTTGACCCCACAAAACCTCCAACAATGTTCTGCTAAATAAATGAGAAACAGGTGTAGGCAGTAAAAATGACAGACGCTTATTGAAAGGGAATAAATATGCTTGATAACAGGGGAATAATTCTTCAAGTTGTTTTCTTTGAGTTCAATTTTGAGTTCAATTTTGACTGAAGCATTTCAACGTTCATTTTTTATGTGTTTGAAAACCCAGAAAATGTATTTTTCAGCGGCCAGCGATTTGTCACTTTTTCAGGCCAACTGCTGCCCAGGAAAATTGACCATGGAACTTTTCCCAAGACGATAAGTCCAGTGCGGACACAGCGAGTCGGTAAAAGCGCTCTGGAAGCGTACATCCGGGCCGTAAAAGTCATACTGAGAGGAGACACTGCGCATGCTCTCCCACGGTCTCAGTAAAATTTCCCGTGTTGAAAAAGTCAAAATGCGGACAGCAGTCAAATTTAGCAATTTTTCATTTTACCATCGTCTCAGTAAAACCACCAAAAAATCAAGTTCAATGCGGACACGGCTTAGGTTATTTCTTCTAAGAAGCATTTGTAAATTGTAGGGAAAATATCTCAATCGCGGAATAGGACTTTAGACCCGAGAAAAACACACTTAAAAAGTAGCAAATTAAACAATTGTTTTGCCCTTTCACAAAGTAGCATACACCACTTTTCAGGAACATATGCTAAATAAATCTCTTTCGGAGTAATTCAACCACGCTGGTGGCAGTGTTCAATTCCAATTCTGCTCAATTGGTATCAGGACCCAAGTCAAACTAAAGAATTTTTCCAAGGGTCACTGTTTTTCCCCAAACTCTCTCAGACAAAGAAATAAGCCGCCCCAGTGCCCCTTCTAAACTGCCCTGGGGCAAGAACAATGTGGTTATACACCGTGGCTCCCTGCTACTTTTGTGTAATCTAGAGCAAAAACCAGCTGCATTTCAGCTTGTTTTAACTCAGTTTTTTTATTAACTAGTGACTGTTGCAATTCCGTGGATATTTAATTTTCTAGACAGGTTTTGAGAATTCAGGGTACTGATCAGTTATAGGAATCCATTATATAGGGTTCACCCAGGGAACAAAACACCACAAAAATGTGTAAATTACTGAAACTTATTTATCCTGAACATAAAAAAGTTTTAAAAACCATTTTTTCTTTATTCATTAAATACCCATGGCAATTTACTACTAACGTCTTTCTAAATAAGATACAAATGTGGACAAATGTCCATGAGTTTGGGAAATCTGGATGCAGTGAAAAGCAACTTGGCTCCACCGGAATTCGAACCTGCTCAACGTGGAGACGCCCTACCAATTGAGCTATGAAGCCAACTGGTGGTCTCGAATCACGGTAGTGCAGTTGTTCCTCACTGACTGGGATTGGCTATCACGTGAGCTTAGCAAGCCCTACAGAGGGATAAACCCTTCAATGAGATAACCATCCCTCCCAGAGATCACTTAACTTCTTAAGATACGCCCGGCTTGGCCCAATTATTAAGTATGAATAAGTGATTATATTTAGGGATTGTGATCCAGGGACCTGGGATAAGGTTAGTTTTGTGGAAAAATGGTAGAGCATTGATTTTTAAGGAAATCTTTGAAGGAATTGTTGAGGAGCAACCAACAACATTAAACCGACCAATAGCAAGACAACTAGCAAACAGATTTGGTTTTCAGCAAACCACAATTTTCTCAGTTCTTTTTCTCCCAGATTGGCGAAGAAATAAAATGGACTTCCAGACATCTGTGAAAGAATTCTTGGGAGTGAGGGAGGGCGATCAACTAATAAAGATGGGAACCAGTGACGACATGACCATCTGAATCCCACATGCAGTTCACTAATCATGACAGTTTCTCCGCAGGGTACCACAGAATGAGCTTCAAGTCCCAAAACATGTTCTGACATCGAACTACGAGAGATTAAAATATGATGATTAAGTCTGGCTCCATCAGAACATATGGATAAAGCAACGCAAGCTACAATGTAACTTATCTTTTAGCCCAAGCCAATTGGCATATAAATTTATCAACATCACCACATCTTGCAGGAGTTTAAACCCCAAGATGGATGTTGCCCTGGGGAGGGCGATATCAACCGGCACACCAATAAACCAGGCTAGAAAATTTGATTTCTGGCTTGCCCATTGGCCCATGGAGGGAATGAGGTTTTGAAGACCAGGTGTCCCATAGGGAAATGCTCCCCTGGAAATAATGGCCGGGGAGGGCATTGAACCAAGTTATGTACATGTAGCATGTGTGCAGTACGTATGGTTGGAATGTCATCGCCTGATGTCATATCAGCTAGCCCTCAATCAAATATATCAATGTATCTATTCTTGGTGAAAAGCTAGATGCATGTTTCTTTGAATATACATGTAGAGTATGTCCTGACAAAAATGAGACCATATGGCGTGATGCTTAATCTCGGAATGCCTGATTTTTGGTGTTGGGTGCGGAGGCAGCAATTTCCAAAATATTTTGATTGTCGTTTTCAGATAATGGCACATTTCAGGAATGTTGTCATCAAACGGGAATTAATCTGCCCTTCTAGGTGTCGGTTTAATGCTGTACAAGTTTGATGTTTGAAAGTTAGGGCTAAATCTTTAGGTTGTGGGTTCGATTCCCACCAAAGCACACAATGACGTTTTTAATCATATTGTTTGAGGCAAAGTACTAAGCATTTGGTGACAATGTACATTGGGACGAACAGAGAGATTAATATATGTAAAAGTAAAACAAGTTTACTACCAGAAATGATCTTTTAAAAAAATGCAAGTTCTAAACAAAAAGTGATGTTATTGAATGAGTTATTGAATGGCCATCTTGGGAAAAAATGAAGGTAAAAAAAAAATGATGAATAGATATCAACGTTTTCTGTTTGGAAAGAATTGGGAAGTTAATCATGGCTTCAGACCTTGGCCCTTTTCCAAATCTCGACTTGGGCTCAGGCTCAGGCTCCATGTATTAAAACCCTATGGAGACAGAGACGGAGACGAAGCCGAGATTTGGAAAAGCCCCCTAGTCTGCAAAACTTATGAGGCATGCTGAAAAATATCTTTTAAAAATCTAAAATTGTCCCCACTCGAAATGTTTTAATTAAATCTGCACATTCTAGACGAGTCATTTTAAAGAAACAATTTCTGATCAACTTCCCAACTCTTACCTTCTGTTTCAGTGGAAAAGACAATTTTGTATATATTTTTTTTACTAATTCTACGTATCCTTATTTTGTTGATTTACTGCCTCAAATGTAAAATTCGAGGCAGCATCATTTACCTTGAGTATCTACACGTAAACAGAATTTCAAATAAGAGCAATTTTCAAATGAAACAATTCTTGACGAAGCAGAAATTCACCGGCTCCACTTTAAGTCACAAGAAATGAATTTTCACACACTAGTCCAAACTGAACTAACAGTACACAGCGGGGTTCTGTAATGTGCCAAAGGCATCCGTGTACACCAATCCCCATTTCATGGTCTTCACACGCACATCTTGGCTCCCAGTGTATTACAGAGTGTATTTATTATGAATGCCCCAAGCTAGATGTTGGCAAGTCTAATTTACTGTTTCGTTTCAAGCAAGTGGCAGGTAATAGAGGCAATGGCCGGGGATAGTGGAGAGTACAGTGACCGCTGGGGATGGACAATGGAGTGGACGGAAGGAGTGGACATGGATTCAGTTGAGACTTTACAATGAGAGAGTTTCACATTCCGCGGCCATCTTAAAAAAGAGCCACCATTTGACTTACAAAAGTCAGTTGAGAGGACAAAATTCCTCGACTGGCCAATGAGCACTCTTGAGACAATATTGACTAGCGATTTTGTTCCCCTTAACTAGCTTTTGTAAGTCAAATGGTGGCGCTTTTTTCAAGATGGCCGCGGAATGTAAAACTGTTATTTTGGCTCGTCTTGGAAACAAGGTTAGTATAAGAAATTAGGTGAAAATTGAACTACACTGAGACACTGTACCACAAAGAGCCAAAACGATCCGCCGTGTGTGACTTTTCTTACTGCAAAACTGAGCGTTCAGACATGACCAAGATTAAATGGAAAACGGTCTATCTGAAGTCACAAGTCTGAAGTATTTCATTTGTTATGAGCCAAGTCGTACGTCTTAACATTCTGTGACTTAAGTCTCTGCAACTCCTCCCCATTATATTTGGAAACCAAAAAATAACTTCAAGAAACACATATGTGATCTAGCCGTAGATGAGAAGTCACTTCATAGTCGCATGGCAAAATCTCCGAACATCTTCAAGAAACCGTCAACACTTATAGGTAATTAATCAACAGTTCCATAAACGCATCAACACACATGTGAATGAAATGAAATACATTCCATAGATAGTGCATATCAACAAAGTACAAGCTTTCAACCTATCTGAACTCTGGCCTCTAAAACCATCAACAACAATATCAACGCTTCGCCAAGTACCAGAGCCCACATAGTTCTCTTTCTTCCACTCCACTTCGTAAACATGACCCTTAACCTTCTGGGAAACCCTACCCCCTGAAAACCTCCATCTGTGAGGGACCCTTAATATACTTACAAACTCCAGAGTGAAAACAGCATCACTTAACATCCATCCATGCCTTCGGTTCCAGAAAATGAAATCCCCCGACTTGTTTTTTCCTCTTTTCTCTCGGCATGCACACTGGCTTTCCACCGCTCTGCATTTACAAGCAAAACAAACCTTCTGACTGGAACCCAGCAGGGTCTAACTCAAGCCCTTAGCCTCTCTCTGCCTGCATCGAGTGACTGTTGCCAATCTCTGCCCGCTCGCTCTACCAAGCTTCCACCACGCAGAGGTCCCAGTGACGTTAGTGAAGGGCCCCTGACCCGTCGACCCCACAAGTCTGCTTAAACTATCACTTTTCCCCGTCATTCCCAAGTTACACTGTGTACTTTTTAAACAAGGTAGAGCAAGCTGTCGAGTCAGGGAACACACAAGCATGACACCGGGGCCGACACAGGCGACTGGTGGCCAGTGATTTACAATTTAATCTCCGAGGCTCGTAGGGAAACGAAATCACCCTTGCTCCTTCCCCCACGTTGATTACCTTCCGCAATCATGTTTAGAAAAGGAAGTTGTTTTCAACCCGCAGTATTTACTTCTGGCTTTTCCCCCCTTTCAGTAAAACATCACAAACTTTAACTACAAATTGTTAAAGTCTCTTTTTTCTTTTACACAAAGAGTAAAAAAAATACTGAACTTTAATCTTGCACTATTTACATGTTCTGAGGACGTTGATTATTTTTCCGGTTTTCGGTGTCGATATATCACTTCTCGTCTCGGAGGAAATAAGATGTCGAGTTTCTTTTCACAAACAGGTGTGTGATCAGCAGGGTTCCGGGGGAGTGGGGGAGGAGGGAGGGTAATGTTATGGATTGTTTATCATTAAAAAAAAATCAAAGTGCAAATTTATGTCTTTCAAGCTAGATTCTGGGAAATCATTTTTAAAATAAACAAATCTCTTGATTACTATTTACTTCAATTGCTTAAAGATAAATGTTTAAAAAAGTACATTTCAAACCCACATTTACACGAGAGAATGGAACACGGACGTTTTAAGATGTCTGAAGGATCATACATGAACACATCAGAAATTTCATAAGTGCCATTTTATTCATATGGCATCCCTTGTCCAAAACCTTTGTGTGCCATTTTCCTGAACAATCTTTAGACACCCGACATTGCACCTCCCCCTACTGACTCACCCCACCCGAGGCTCCAGAGATGCAATCTTCCAAAGATCTTAGACATCAAGATGGTTATCTCAAGAATATTTGCTGCTCTCCACTTTTTTTCATTTAGGTTGAACAAAGATTTTAAGGAAATTACCTCCTGGAATCAATAAATAATCAAATTCTAAGATATACTTTCCATTTGCACTTCTGTTGCATTTTTGAGATAAATAAATGATAAAATTACTGCAGAGAGTAATGGACAAAATCACGGCGCGAGTGCTCTGTGCGTATGTGTGACAATAGAGGGTGCTGCATGCGCGCTTACATGGTTCATCTTGTGCACTAACTGAATGCAATTTTTGAAGGAGAAAATTTTTCTTTAGAAAAAGCAACATTTGCGACAAAAGTGCATGTGCAAAGTGTATCTTAGAAATGGATTATCTCTTGATTCCAAGAGGTAATTTCCTTAAAATCTTTGTTCAACCTGAATGAAAAAAATACCAAAACCATACCCAGAAATGAACTAACACTGCTTTGGTTTGTATGAGAATGTTGTTACAAGTTTCCTTAAAGTGTGACTTTGAAAATGTTATTCAAAAACCCGCGATTGTAAACCCGTCGTGTAAAATACGTATGCAGCGTTCGAATTAGCACTGGTCTGTTGGCCTAATGACAGTTGAAATCGTCTCGGGCCAGCTGGAAAGCCTCCCCAAATGGTCCGGCTGTCCAGTTGCAATAAAACAGACCCATGTCCTACTACAGTTTCTTTCGTAAACAAATCCCACAGCCATAATACTGCTTTCAAACTGCATGCAGTTTCCCGTTGCACAAAAACATGCATCCTTGAAAATTTATAACAAAAGAGCCTTTCAAGACTCCAGAATAGCTCTAAATTCCACCAGAAAGCTCTAAAATGTACCACACATTTTCAAACTTTTAATGGGGAGAACCTTATGACTACCAAATCTTCCTAATTTATTTACTCAAATGTGGTTATTGCAAACTTTAAAGGTCGACTGTGTGTAAAAAGAACAACCAGAAATGTTAACGGTAACCGGGCGCGGGCGGGCCACTTGAAATGCTGACGGGCCAGGGAAGATTTAATCCAACTGGCCCTGTTGGCCAGTTGGGAAAAAAGTTAAGGGCAAACGCTGCGTATGTGTCACGTATTAGTTTTAATCTAACTTTAATATTGACAGTTTAGCAAGTTCACAACCTGTCTATGAATGATTGTGTCACTGCGAGTTTAAAAAAACCCGAAAAATACAGGGTTTTAGCTTTCAGTAACAAAATATTCCTTTCCCTTAACTAACGGCTACCAATTTTAAGATTAACTTCCGACTTGTATAAAATTGACAAGCAGTTTTCCTTCCCGACATCGAGCATTTCTTTGACAAGCCATTTCCGTCGTCCATTTGTAAGTGAAATGTTTCCTCTCTTGGGTGATTTCGAGTTCTACAATTTCCGTTTCTGTTTTGATTTGCCAGATTTTCGAGTCCGAATTCAATCCCCCTTGAAAATAAACAGCTTCCTGAATGGCATTCCCTCACACTGACGTTGTCAGTCACAGGCAGTAGAGTTTAGGATTTTGAGTGAAAAGAAACAACATCGGTGAAAGTTTGCATCTTGTTTCAATGTTGATGTAACTTCTTTCCTGCGGACTTGTAACACCAGTCAAAATGTTGAGAAACCAATTGGCTCTTCTAAGACTAGTAAGAGCCACATTTCTCAAAGAGAAGTTCTGATACTTGGTGTCCCAAAAATCACACAACCCTTGATTTTTAACCACTTGGCGATGGGGAACTGCATATACAGTTCTGAGTGGAGTGTTCTAGGGGCGGTTATACAGAATTAGCCCATGAATTAGACCAGGGCAGAGCTGGTCACTATTATTTTGTTGGCTTGGGGTCAAGTCAGTTTGTAGTTTTTGACCTGTGACTTGACTCTGGAGAAAATGACTTGGACTGGACTTGGGAAATAAGATTGATTTACGACTTGTAATAAAAACTAGTCATCAAGTCTCCAGCTCCAGAGTATACTGCATAACCAAAACTGCTAGTGCAGTCTCCCACTCCATGGGAATAACTTGGGAATAACTTGGAAAATGTCTAGCCATCGCGAAGGGGTTAACTAGAGCCGTGTGTCCGCATTGGACTTGTTTTTTGGGAGGTTGAAAAATGAAAAATGTCTTGGTAAAACCTGCCAAAAAACAAGTCTTAAGACTTCAACCTCTAAGGCCTATTTGTTTTCAAATCAAATCTGAATTGGTTGTCGACTGCACATTAAAAAAATGCCTTTTTCGACAGAGAAGTTGGCACTATGTATTGTGAAATGCCCAAATAACTTGGGTTTCCGTAAAAGTAATTGTGTCAAATAACTCAAATGTGGACTGCGTAAAAAACAACAGCAGGAGTGATTAGCCTCGGCTCATTGAAATCTACCAGTAAAACTTCCTACATATATGTACACGTACCTATGTAGACACAGCTTTACATGTACTTAGCTTGACCTTTTCTCAACCTTAAATCACAAACTGTAGCTTCTAATTATCCTCTAGCCGTGAACGCAAGAATGCGACATCAGTTCCCGAAAAACAAACACCAGCCACCTTCGTTTTCTTAATCTTCCTCCTCCTGGGCAAGACCTCATTACTATGCAAATTCAATTTAGGAACCGTCCCCCTCATGTAATTTGGTGGCTCAGCCGTACCCCTTCAGTTGCCTGTCCTACACCATCTCGTACCCTGCTGAGCCGGTATCCCGCCAAGTCGGCAAGCCAACCATAAAGAAACTGTTTCAGTTTGCTTGTCAGAGAGAATCAGCGTCGGCATGCATCAATGGCCATCGTTACCACAGCGATGCTTGCAGGGGAGCCAGTGATGTTACCTGGTGCCCTATAGCCAGCTGTTCAATGCCTTGCTATATTGGGAATGGGCCAAAGCTACCCATCTGGACTGCATTCCCTGAATCGCTCAGTCTTATTTCTTAAGTAACTTTAAAGTTCTTAAATATTTAGAAGTTTCAACTAACATGGTACATGTAAATATGGAGTTCAAAAGGTTTCACAAAACGATATAATTGTGCACAGTGACCAGTGGGACTATGTTTGGGGGACTTATGAATATTCATGAAAATTATTGTCCCTTAATCAAGACAGGGCACAACAGGGACTTACACCAGCAATTGCTCAAGTCCACTTACGCCATAAATTAATGCGCAACTAGTTGAGGCACGTTTCACGAAAGTTGCGCCACATTTGGATATGGCGCAACTCGCCGACTAACGCCATAAAATGTGGCGTAACTTGCGCAATGGTTTTTTGGTGGTGTACATGTAAGTTATGTACGGTAAGTTATGGCGTAAGTCTTAGGCCATGGCGCAAGTTGCGCAGTGTTTTGTGAAATCGGCTGCAGATATCAAACTGTCCAAATACTATACAAGATGGTCTATATTAACTTGAGTTCAACATAAACTGCCCCTTCGACAGTGGTCTACCGGAACTAGACCTTTTTTGGTGCTAAAAATAGTCTAGTAAACTTGTCAGACACAACTAAATCAGAAATATTAAAAATGCGCATAAATTATTTCCACAGCCAGCAATTGGTTGTTGCAATCACAGGGGGCGGGGCCTAGATATTCCTTGATTGGCATTTTGGTAGATCGGCAACATTCTTATGAATGGACAAATATAACTAAGGAGTACTTTTTCAATTTGTTCCCTTATCCCTGTTGTTGGCTAAAAGTACGCTGCGTTCATCTCGGGGTGCCAGTTTTATTCAAAATGTTACTGTATCATTACTGCTCGGACCACACAACAAGCAAGTCCTATTAACGTTTGATTGTGACTGAGCCGACCGACACAGCATGGCTTCGGAGAATGGGCAATTTTCAAGAACCCTGTGGTGATGCAGGAAACGTTCAAATTCCGTGCAAGAAAATTAAAAAATATGTTTGAATGTTAGTCTGATACATGGTAATTGAATTAACTTGCACCCAGTATTTTTAGAAGAAGTGTGAATTATTTTGGTGACAAACGATTCTGGACTGCAGTTTACAAAAAAAAGATCATGAATTGCTCTGAAGTTGTGGCTTTTTTTGGCAGCACTTTTCTTTTCACTTGGGCTATGACATGCTAAACAACTTTCTGCCTAGTCTTTGCTTCATATGATGGATTACTTGTTCAGCAAGACATGCTATTGTTCGTTTGGATAAAAAGTAGCCTAAGTTTTCAACTTTGAAGATTTCATTGCAATAAACCACAGACAGAGGGCGCTGTTTGGAGTGTACACGTAAAGAAGACAGAAGGGAAAAGTTAACAAAAAACATAAGACTTCAAGTTAGCAAATTGCTGCAGTTTGGAAATTTAGATTTTGGAATTTCAGTTGCTTTCTTCTGCAATCTAAGGCACTTTAGGGGCTTTTTTAAAGGTTTCAGGAGAGGAATGTTGAATGCAATATTTTATTTATTTCTTCATTAATCATTAGTTCACCGCTCAAGGGTGGGGTTGCAACCCCCATAACACCCCGTTTACACTCGATTCGGCAAAGGCGAATCGAACCCTGCAATTTCCAAAAAGGGGAGTTGAAGTCGGGAAATCACTAAGTGTAAACGCAAAAGGCGAATTGAAAAAGGCGGATCAGACCCGGGTCTGATCCGCCTTTTCAAGTCACCTTTGGGGTAGGGTTGAACCCTGCAATTGCGGGGTTGAACCCCGCAATCGTCAAGGTCGCTTGTTGTGTAAACGCTACCCGAATACAGATTCGGCAATTTGAGTGTCCTTGGGGCGGTACCCGCAGTGTAGCAGATTTAATTGACCAATCTGGAACTAGTGCATAACACCTAACAGCTCACGCATGCGCTGCAGTTACAACTAGTGGTGACTTTTGCGGTTTCTGGGGGCGAGTTGAAACCGGCTCGATGTGTAGTGTAAACGCGGCAAATTGCCGAGTTTGCAGTTTGCTCTGCGGTTGCAATAAAAATGCCGAATCTGTATCCACCTTCGCCCGTTCGAGTGTAAACGCGGTGAAACACCCCCTCCAGATCTGCCACTGCATTTATCTCTTTGCACAGACTTTAAGATATGAATTGATTTCTTGTACGTGTATACATTGATGGACCCAGGTGCAACACACACCATTCCCCCTTTTTAACACTGTTAAAAAAACCAGGTCACAGATAACTAGTGTCCGACCTACTTTGCAAAGGATGCACGCCTTTCGGGGGGAAATTAATGCAATCCCAAATGCGCCAGTATTGATCCCCTTAACACAGCCATACGCTTAAATCGGCTCCTCATCTCACTCATAAAATTAAAAACATGAATGCCTCGGGCGGAAGAAAACATTTCCAAAAACATTCTGCCTATGTGCCTGGGAGACGAGTGCAAGCGACTGGATTATGTGCACATGGTTTAACAAGATTTCTATTAAGAATGCGTAAAAGAAGAGACGGAAATTCGGGAACAGTCTGCCGAGGGCAGAAATGTTAATCTTCTACAGTACAAGCACATTTAATCATTTAAGAATAAAAAAATTGCTCAAGTAAGCTTGAACTAGTTCATATTGCAGGTGTATTTTGCCTGGATTGAGCAGTTTTAAAGGGCCCTTATTTGAGATTTTTATCAATGAAATCTATGCTATAAAACCAATATACTCAGATCCATCCCTGAACAGCATTGACATATATTTGGACAAGGTTTAAGGATCAGAATTTCTCTTTAAGAATTCTTCTTGAATTAGCCTAGATGTTTTCCCTCTTTTTCTCCAGCTGTCTGATCACTAGCGTCTGATTAGATTTGGTATGCTCTAATGATTTCAACATGCAATTAAACAGAAAAACCTGCAGACCAGGTTTATATCGACGGTAGTGCCGAGAAAAAAATGAAGAAATAATATTCTGGTACATGTATGAGAATTCACAACGGAGCACAGAAAAAAACACACATACCTTAACATTGTGCATTGTTTTTGGAGAAATTTTCATGGGCAGCAGTTGTCCAGGAAAAGTAACCGCTGGACTCAGGAAAAGTTACTGGGAGGAAAACATCTTAGGCTGTCGGCATTGGACTTAAAATGGGTAAAGTACCCATCGCCTCTGTAAGTTTCCAAAAAAAAGTCCAATGCAGACAGGCCTATAGGACAACCAACCAAAAATACACCTGACTGCAAACGTGCATCTGCAGTCCTTCAGTCTCCCCTAAACTCAATCACCGCAAAACAAACTCAAGTAATTGAAAATGTGGCCACAGTATCCCCCAACCAGTATGCCACAAAGTATTTGTCTCCAGCCAGCTAAAAGAAAGAGTCACGTCTGTTCTGCCTAACATCCCCGCCGAGCATGATCTCAAGTTCTCCCTACAAACCCCTGACTGCCCCTGGGGGAGAGTTACAGCAGACTACGCTGGTATTTTGTTGGAATGACTGTACCTTGTTTGTTCTTGGGAATGAAATTGAAGTCTACAATTGCACATTATGATTTCTGGCATTTTTTTAGCTTGTGGCATTTTAGATGGGTGAATCGCCATGACAGAGCAGACTAGTGGATTGTATACAATGTAAGACCTTGGCTATAATGTACATTCTAAAGGTGGGTTCGAAGCCCGGTCCGATCTGTCCATGGTAATAATAATAATAATAGACAGTTCTTATATAGTGCATTTCAGCTCCTACGGATCTCTCAATGCGCTTTCTGCATTATTACCCCTGGTCATTGGGCTCAGTAATATCCTTAATCCTTCTCAGCTCCCTGGGGAGTATGCAGTCCCGTGCTGCTAATGCGCACAGGGACTAATCAAACACATCAGCTTTCTCTACCCTCACAGGTACCCATTTCCTCCTGGGTGGAGAGAGGCAACTCATGGCAAAGTGCCGTGCTGAAGAGCACACGCACCATGGACAAGCCGGGATGGGATTCGAACCCACGACCTGTGGATTGACCACAGTCTTGGATTCAACACGCCATACCGCTCGGCCATGGTGCCCCTTGAGCAAGGCAGTTTACCACGCATTGCTCCTCACCACCTGGGAGTAAAATGGGTACCACTGAGCGCCTGATATATAAGCAGCTGGGGCTGTATACTCCACAGAGTCTAAGCTTAGGCCAGAATCCTGTACTTGACTTGTACTACTGTATGATATTAGGTAACGTAGAGTACAACAGAAACCTTTTGCACTTACAGGAAACTGGCTTCTGGCCAATGTGAACTTGCTGACCTTTAGAATTCTGTTTTTATCAGAACTTCTTCCAAATTCAATCTTTGTCACACCCACACAAACATAAAGATGTCAACATGCCCTGAGAACAATAATTATGGTCGCTAGTCTTAAGGCAAAGGTACACTTCGCCAAAGATTGGATAATTTGGGTGAAAATATTTCCAAAATTTATCCAAAATATAAGAAAACATTGTCCACAAAACAACAAACGATCCTATTTTTCCATTCTTTTTTTAACAAAATTAGGAAATTTCTTGAACTTTTGAGAGGCCAATTTTTAACCGTTGAAAGTTACTTCATTGAAACACTATGCGAAAACAAATAGTAATTTTGTAGATTTTCATATTCTAAATTTTCAAGATATTTTTCATCAATTTTAGGCAGAGATGTACCTTTAAGACGTTTCCAATTGGGCTCATTCAGGAAAATGACTCTGAGAAGAGTGATTGATAGACCAGGGGTTGATGGGGTCAAGAATCCATAGAAGAAAGGGGGGGGGGGGGGGAACGACAGAGAACAGGAAAAAATCTGATTGAAAATTATCAAGCATGGAATAATTGGAGCATTTATAAGTAACCAGAGACGATGGAATTTAATAAGGGAATTGTGGATTGGCAGATGAATTGATAGAAATAATTGGGTTGGATAAATTCCCTCAAGGAATACGTGCATGTGAATACCGGGCTTTTATACATTTTTGTTGTGAGTCATCAAATGTGTTCATGTAGTGAAATCTGATTTGTTGTTAACACCCACTGAATCAATGAGATTTAATGGAATCTGTACAATGCAAGCATTGATTCCTGTTTAGCAAACCAACGAAATTGTGTTAAGGCCTGTCCGCATTGGACTTTTTTGGGAAAACTTCCTGAGACGATGGGTACTTTTCCCATATTAAGTCCAATGCGGACAGCCTAGGACGTTTTCCTCTCAGCACGCGCACATTGCTGACGAGCCTGTGCCTTTAATGAATTCGGTTGTTTTCCTTCCTCCATGTTTCAACTAAAAATAAACCCTCGCCTACGGACAGCAATGTTTGAAATAATCCCGGCGTTTACTGGTTAAGAAATGAGAGCTCACCAAAAACCATTTGGGTCAATGGCCGACATCGGCTCAGCGAAACTGTCTTAGTTTCAAGCCATAAACAAATCTGTCTTTATAGCAACCTTTTTTCCACTGGCGCGTGGCAAGACACACAAAGAAACAATTCTAAGGTGACAAAGAATTTTGTTCAATTCTTGCTCCCGAATCCGTGGGTCAGAAACTACGTTTGAACTCGCATGACCTCAATTTTATGCCCTGTGGAGTCTAGAGTTCGCATCAGTGCAATCTAGAGTACCTACACCTTTGCAGAAACAAAAGGTTTGGCTACATTTATGTCAGCAACCTGGCGTTGGATTAAGAAAGATGAGAATAAGACAAGGACAAGAACAAGAGTTTGTCTTGGCTCAAATAAAATAAAATATTGCATTAAAAATCCTTTCCTGAAGTGCTTAGATTGCAGGAGAAAGAAACTAAATTTCCAAATTTTCCAGAAACCACCCCCCAGCAGGGCGTTTTCGGCACACAGTATGGGAGCCACAACCCCACCCTTAACCAAAAGCCAGGAGTCTTCAAATCCTATTATGATCTTGTCAGGTTGTCTTGAAGAAGCAGTCACAGTTCTTAAAGCTTCACTGAAGAAAGCAACACGTATCTATATTGAGACATGATATTTGTTACTCTTCCAAATGTCTTCTGATCCTTGGGGGACAAACTCAAGAATGTCCCCAGTAACTCGAAATGACTTTTCCCTCTCCAGGAGAAATAGCATTCAAACGACTGACAAGAAAGATTTAAAGCAATTTGACAAGATTTGTTCCCTAAAAGATCTCTCTTCAAAATTGTTAAACAGAAAAGAAAAACTGGGTTAGGGATGAGGGTCGTGACCATTTTACACGTCAATGATCCAGCTCCGTTTTGAAAAACCAACAACCAATTTTCCCATGTCAAAATAATTACGCACGATCTTTGTCCCGTCACTACCAAGAAACTTTGGATAATAATATCTGATTTGAGACCCCTGGTAGGGGTTTCAATTGCTGATACTGAATAAGATTTAATCAGTCCATCTGGTCACGGCCTCCAGCAATCAGGATTACTGTCGCTGGCCGGATTGCCAAACCGAAGCCTTGTCACATCAAGTTTGGTTTACAGATGGAGTCAAAATCACCTCAGACAAATAAGGAATACGAACGTGTGAATATTTTACCCACTCAACATTGAGGTTTCATTTTTTTTAGGGAAAGTGACAACATTTCAGGATTTATTTTGTGGCGACTGAAAGGATGCAGGATGACAACCTCTCGAGGGTTCAATTTATTGGAGAGATGATTGTATGCATCACAAAACTGTGGTCTCCAGATTGAAGGAATTGTGTTTGAGTCTGCCCGAGGGATTAGCCCAGTTTCGTTTACGTTGATAAGAATCGCTCAGCAGGAGGGGAAAATTCAATCAGAGCCTAAACTGGGCTGACGGCTAATCTTTAGGAGAGAGGTGCAAATTCAAATACTTGAATATTCAAATCAATTTTTTTGTCAGAATACCAAATGTTTGTTTAGACTTTGTCACAATTTTTCATAGAAATTCAAAATATTGTTGGACTGTAGCTGCAGCAGGCCTAGGATTTAACTAATATATATGCCGTATCACATAGCTGCCATCTTGTAGGGCAGCTTTTGCTACTTACATTGGCAGGGTTTCCCCCAAAGCGTTATAGAGTAGTGGTGCCACTACCCTTTGGCAAATGGCCACTACTTTTTAGCAATCAGCCACTACCTATTCACATTCAGAGCTTCCAACAATATTCTTCAAGAATTATGCTTTCTGAGCTATCAGACATTAAAATTGATACAAAAAGACAATGAAACTGATAAATGTACAATGAACGAAGTGAAAACTCTCCAGAAATCCACTGTTTGTATCATGGCAGTATCACAGTATTGGATGGCGAAAGTGAACAGACAACGTATGTCATCTCGAATATTTTTTACCAATTTTAAAAATGTTCTGGGGGAAACAGTGATTGGGTCACAATGCAACCACAAAATGTGCAAACATGCATGTCCTCAAGGAACAAAGAAACTGCCCTACAAGATGGCAGCTATTCGATACGGTCTGTTTAATCGGTTCCGGCTTTAACGTACAACGACTGAGAAACATTCCAAAGTGGGCCAACACTGCAAATCTTCCATCACTACTCCTGATGAATTGTTGGGGAAAACACATTTATGACAGGTATCGAAAGTGAGTGATGCATTCTCGTGTAGCGTAAAGAAAGAAAGTGAAAACGAATGGTCAAGTGACAGATTGGAAACAGGTTGGAGGTTTAGGAGGAATTCTAGAAATTAAATCTCACATTAACTGACAGTTGGTTGGTTTCAAAGGTTGTGGGTTCGAATCCCAGTCCACAAAGCAAATATATGACTACTACTGTACTACTACTGTATATGTATAGGATCGCTGCTATAGGCATATTGCACGGGCGGCCATAATAGGGGACAGGTTTGGTGCACGATGAGAATGTGAATGCCCAATTTTTTTTTTAAATTGCTCCGATTTTTTAGGGATTATGACCGAGGGACCGCCAGGGTGAATTAATAGATGAATTAATGTGGGAAAATGTCCATGAGTTTGGGAAATCTTGATGCAGTGAAAAACAACTTGGCTCCACCGGGATTCGAACCGTGGACGTTCTGCTCAACGTCTTAATTCAAGTCACAAGCTATTCAAATGAACTTCAACAAAGGCATTCTTGTGTGCGTGTTCATCCTTTGCTTCTTGTAACTGGATTTGTGACAGACTTGTGCGGAACTTGTGACAGACTTCTGATTTTATCAGCTCTGGACTTGTGATGGACTCGACTACAACCCTGCTCTAAGTTCGTGGGGCAATCACCCCTTGGATCTTAGACCATACCTGGTTCGTGTCTGTCACTGCACCCCTCTTGTGCAGCCTGGGAATGACATGGTCTAGTTGTAAAGAGATCAATGGTTTCCTATGCATGTTAAGGATTTGGTTCCTCAAATCGAGATCGAATTGAATCATTATTTTTGGCATATGGGTATCAAATGCAGTCGCGGAATTTCATCAGAAAAATTGACACCTTCATGATTGACAGTTGTGGAAAATAGGTCAGAATTTCAAATTACATGTAGCACTTGTAGCCTGGTATCAGATACTGAGCCATTGTATTACGTGTACAGTTGAAGCATAGCTCCATGGTTGAAGTCAGTTGAAGTACAAATACAAGTTCTGTATGCAATCAAGTGTTAAAACTGGTGTGCTTATACACCATTTTTGTAACAGTCTTTACTAAATTCTTGATTTGGTGGAATTCCTCACGTGCATGCAATACTTAAAACATAGCTTGTACACCTTGCAATGATTCGGGTAGTCCCGTTTACCATTTTGGGTGATGATGGTAGTACAATTTATACTTCTGACTTCAACTGTAGATGTAGTAGTGTGTTCATTTTCATCGAGTTTCGAGTCAAAAGTTTTTTACTCGAAAAATGGACTTTTTGACTCAAAGATTTTTATTTTTGACTTGAAATTTTCAAATTTGGACTCGAATCTCTCAATTTTTGACTCGAAACTCTCAATTGGACTTGAAACTCAATTTTTGACTCGAAACTAAATTTTTGACTCGAAACTTTAAAAATGTTGACTCGAAACTCGAAAATTTGACTAAAAACTTGAATTGTTTTACTCGAAACTCTGAAATTTTTGCTCGAAACTCGAACATTTCAAGTCGAAACTCGAACATTTCAAGTCAAAACTTTGAATTTTTTACTCGAAACTCGGAAATTTCAACTCGAATCTCAAAAATGTCAACTTGAAACTTGAAACTCGATGTAAAGGAACACACGGAAAAGTAAATGACCAAAGTGACTCATGAATATGCAAACTTACCTTGTTCTTTACTCAATGATCAAAAATCTTCAGAGTCGTTCTCAGGACTTTAGAGTTCTCAGAAAGTGCGGCTGCAGGAAAATGTTAACTTCACCTGTAAAAAATAGAAATTACTTTTAAATTTCACTGGCTCATTTTGCTGCTGCAGGCCTACACGTATGTATCCAGTGGCGGCATATTACACAAAGTGGCCCTGGTAAAGGTCATCTTTAGAAAATGGATGAAAGTCCACTCCTTTTCTATTATATTCCTTCAACTTTACAGCTTTGTTGTTCATTTCTATAGTGGACATTACGCCATTCTTTAGCAGGAATCAATCTTATTAAGCTTTCTGTAAAACTATCATTATAGAGAAAATGACCAGGCTCCGAGAAAACTGTTACTAATAGCCTCAACACCAGGGGCCAATTTCATGGAGCTGCTAAGCAAAATAATTCGCTTAGCACAGGATTTGTTTGCTTTTTTTTGCAAAAACGGATTGTCAGCCAAAATCGTAAGTGATGTGTATTGAAAGGTATTCTCCTACTCTTGCGAAGAACACAAGTTGGTGTATAATTTTGGCTTGTAATCCATTTTATTAAGCAAATAAATCCTGTGCTAAGCAAATCTTTCTGCTTAAGCAGCGCCATGAAATTGGCCCCTGGTCTTAACATGCCATCTGAATAGGAAAAAGATACTAGTAAATGAATGTATGGGTGAGTTTTAGACTATAAGCCTTTTGCCTAAGTTTGGCTTTTCAGAGCCTAGAGAACCAAGGGTATAATAGGACCAGTATCAAACCCTCTCAGTACTAACCATTTTCTTTGGTTGTGGGTGGACTGATTGGGTTTTAGAATACATCTGCTTTCAATCACATTTCTGGACAAACTAGTCTAAAGAAATCCTTGGGTATTTTTGTGGAACTCCTAGTTTAAAGATATACAGTCCGTGGTTCTTAAGAAATTCAATTTTTTTCTCTGAACGAATTTTTAAAGCATTTACTTTATTTTAACGAAAAAACATAATACTTTAAACTTTAGACATCGGCAACTCTGTGAAAAACGCCGTTTTGTATGGCTGTTTTTGCACAAGTCTGACTTTTATATTTAGTCTGTGATCCGCGGCGTGTAACGCGCCCTATGGACTAGTGGCTTGTCAAATCTCATTTCTTCTGTCTCGAAAGACCTTCTGAGACAGAAGAAACAAGATTGGACAGGCCATGCACCGGTACGGAGGGCGTGCTGTGCACTGGGCACTGCAGACCAAACACAGGGCAGACTTGGGCAAATCTAAGCCTCAAATTATATCGGCCTGAAATAATTTGAAATTTTGACAGTAATTGTTCGATAACTAAACGTCAGTCTATTTTTTTCGTTGATGTCTCATTTGAAAGTAATAACTTTTATGTTTCTAAAAAATTATCAATTCAAAAAACTTTTTATTTTTCGCGGTGCCATGCCTAAAACGCACGGACTGTATAATATCTTTAATTGATTTTATTCCTGATAATACAAGGTTCCTGTTATAACAAGGTAATCTAGACCTCTTATTAACAATGTTTAGCCTATCTGTATTTCTAGATTCTGTGGTACTGAAGTGACGCTCATTTCTGTACCATAAGGAACCCTTCCTTTTTAATTTTCCCCTAACCACATTTTCTTCCAAGAAAAGCCCAGACAACCAATACTTCCCACATACAATGAGAAAAACAGCATTTGGTAACAGTATTATTTTCCTTGATACACAAAAGTCCTTTCTGGGGTCAGCGTGAGGATTTGTGGGTTGACAGGGGGTAAGGCGACCAGATGGGGTCACGCTGCCTGCGGGAAGGAGTCTCTTCTGAACGGAAGGATCGTAATTGGACTCAACCATTGGATACCATGGAGGAGAAGCTCGTTATAAACAAGAATGTAGGCATACAAACACTAACATGAACACCAGATGTATCCACAGAATGCAACAATAAAAACAATATTTTATTTCGGCTTTCCAGCAAGAACGGAAGTTGTCAATCAATGAGAAATGTTAATTAGGGTTTGTTTTGCCCTATACCTGATATAACTTAATTAGCACTGTGTACTTGGTGCTTCCTTGAGACATTACTCCTGTAATCTGGAAAAACCTAGTAAGTCTGTTGAATGCAAATTTGAGAAAACAAAGGAAAAACAAGGGGAAAAACCTAGCAAGTCCAAATATGGGTCTAACTCAATTTTCACCAAAATTTGACTTACTAGGTTTTTTCCAGATTACAGGAGATTATGAGAACAATTTCATAGCATGCTCGGGTGGGATTCGAATCCATGATCTGTGAGAATATTGCAACACTACTGCATGTACAAATCTGTGTGTTTAGCGAGTGAACACTCATTATACCAAGCCAACACTGAAAAATTGCAAAGCAAATTTTGATTTGAGGTTAGAACAAGCCACTCACGGTTAGACACCAAAAGAACCTGAAGAAAAAGAAATTAAAAACGAAAGACTAAGTTAATTACACTATCTTCTCTTGCCAAGGCTAAATTGACCAAGAATGTCTTCTTTAATTGAGCCAAAAATATAATATATATTAAACCTATACAGATGTCACCGAGTCCAGATTCCAAAAGATAAAATGAAAACAATTGGGTCTGGTAAAACAAACATTCAAAAGTTTCGTAAAAACAAAACCAAGGAAAGCGATTCATCTGAAGCACATGTGTTGTCTCTGTGGGTGCCTTGGCTAATGAAGGTCTAACTTAGCATCAAGGTCTCAGAATGCTGCTATCCTACTGAGGCCCTGCGAGAGGGGTAGTACATGGGGTGAAAAGGGGGACAGGAGGGGAGCAAGTTGGCAACCCAAGAAGGCGCATTCTGCTGGGCCAGGAGGAGTAATTTTAAAAGTACATGAATTTGGAAGTGCAGAGGTCTAGTGGATAGCGCTTCAGACTTTCGGGTGATAGGTCCACGGTTCAAAGCCTGGTCACTGATATTGCGTTGTGTCCTTAGACAAGACACTTTACTCCACATTGTCTCTCTCCACCCAGGTGTATAAATGGGTACAGCAAATAATGGCTAGGGAACCCAACTAACTGCTGGGGGTAAACCTGCAATGGACTGGCATCCCGTCCAGGGGGAGTAGCAATGCTTCTAGTCACGCCATGCCATGTAAACTAACAACCTGTTGGGGGGAACCCAACTAACTGCTGGGGGTAAACCTGCGATGGACTGACATCCCATCCAGGGGGAGTAGCAATGCTCCTACATGTAGTCACTCCATGCCATGGGCACTGTGGATGAGTATCGCCGCTCCAGTTTAAAATGGTTCCTAACGTAGATGATAAAGTCATCTCTCACACGTCTTAAACCCGCCCCAAACCAAAATATTTTCCAGGAATGTACCGAACAAACAACACCCAAACCAAATATGTTTTCAACCTGGTAGATTCCAAAACACCGAAATAGAGGAAATTTAGAATGTTAACCGTGAAGAATGTGCACGGACTGGCTTTTTGCCCTGGGGCAGTACAGGTGAGGGGTATTAGAACCTGTCGGAGGTGGAAGTTTTTCCGCTAAGTACACCTGTTGCGATGTGTATCTCTTTGTTGATGTGACAAGGCCTACCAAGTTTCAAGATGCACAATATCCGTTCATTTCATATTCGTGTATTTTGGGAGGAAAACAAATTTCAGTGAAGTTTTGTTTACTCAAACATTTAGGAAATAAGTGAAATAATTTTTGGTTTGAGCTATCTATGTTTGAAATTTAATCTACAGCTCTATTTATTTACCCAAGTATGAGATGAGAGAAAAATCATAGACCTTATCGGGATTCGGCCCTGAGACCTCTGACACACCAGGCAGATATACTCTACTAGCTGAGCTATAAGGCACAGTGGTATACTCCCTCAGGTTTTCCCCAAGATCTCTGACACACCAAGCAGATGCTCTACCAGCTGAGAGTATGAGGCACAGTGCTATACTCCCTCGGGTTTTCCCCAAGACCTCTGACACACCAGGCAGATGCTCCACCAGCTGAGCTATGAGGCACAGTGGTATACTCTCAGGTTTTTCCCCAAGACCTCCGACACACCAGGCAGATGCTCTACTAGCCGAGCTATAAGGCACAGTGGTATACTCCCTCAGGTTTCCCTGAGACCTCCGACACACCAGGCAGATGCTCTACTAGCCGAGCTATAAGGCACAGTGGTATACTCCCTCAGGTTTCCCTGAGACCTCTGACACACCAGGCAGATGCTCTACTAGCCGAGCTATAAGGCACAGTGGTATACTCCCTCAGGTTTCCCTGAGACCTCCGACACACCAGGCAGATGCTCTACTAGCCGAGCTATAAGGCACAGTGGTATACTCCCTCAGGTTTCCCTGAGACCTCTGACACACCAGGCAGATGCTCTACTAGCCGAGCTATAAGGCACAGTGGTATACTCCCTCAGGTTTCCCTGAGACCTCCGACACACCAGGCAGATGCTCTACTAGCCGAGCTATAAGGCACAGTGGTATACTCCCTCAGGTTTCCCTGAGACCTCCGACACACCAGGCAGATGCTCTACTAGCCGAGCTATAAGGCACAGTGGTATACTCCCTCAGGTTTCCCTGAGACCTCCGACACA
Organism: Henricia sp. BOLD:AAB3569; assembly: GCA_037783545.1. Lineage (NCBI taxonomy): Eukaryota > Metazoa > Echinodermata > Asteroidea > Spinulosida > Echinasteridae > Henricia > Henricia sp. BOLD:AAB3569. The sequence continues at coordinate 414,451 of JBBELK010000138.1, forward strand.
CCAGGCAGATGCTCTACTAGCCGAGCTATAAGGCACAGTGGTATACTCCCTCAGGTTTCCCTGAGACCTCTGACACACCAGGCAGATACTCTATCAGCTGAGCTACATGTACCGGTACATGTATGAGGCACAGTGGTATACTCCCTCAGGTTGTCCCCAAGACCTCTGCTGACACATCAGGTAGATGCTCTACCAGCTGAGCTATGAGGCACAGTGGTATACTCCCTCAGGTTGTCCCCAAGACCTCTGCTGACACATCAGGCAGATGCTCTACCAGCTGAGCTATGAGGCACAGTAGTATACTCCCTCAGGTTTTCCCAATGAACTCGACTTTTCTCTTGGCATTTTCTTTTGAGCACAACCAACATTAGAACTGCAAGATTTGGGATACATGTTTGTAGGCCTATAGCTAGTATAGGCCTACACGGGTCCTTCACGTACACACTTATTTATTCATCATACATTTCTCAAAAATTATCCACAGAATGAACATCTGAAATGCCAAAAATTAACTTAATTGGCTGCAAGTGGGAAAACAAATTGTCTCCCAAGGTTTAAAAGTTAAAGTGATTAGAGTTCCATGCCTAGCCTAAAGACTAAAATTAAGTTGACCTCAGAACAAGGTCATTTTGGCACTGAAACCACAAAGTAATCTCATTACAAGCAGTTATCATTAGCACACATGTTCTCTCTATCCTAAACAGTTGAAGGAGAGTTTCCATCTTGACATTTTCTTGATTTATGACCTCTTGAGCTAAGTATTTGTTCTGATGAGAGTTTAATGGTTATTGCCAGGGATCAAGAGTGTCCTTTTATAAATAACAGGGTGAAGCCGGTTGCCTAGCAACTCAGCTGTCAGCGCTGATAGGTCTGAGACAAAATATGTCCTTGAAGAGTGAAGGCATAATTAGTCTCAAATTAGTACTGTGGAAATGTGGACATAACAAATGTTTGGAATGTCGGGTTACTAACCCATGTTTCGATGTTAACGAAACTTTCTCACTTTTCTCTTTTTGTAGCCAGAGTTTTAGAAAAGTTGGAAAGAGAACTTTTGCATTTTTGTTTACAAAACTGACTGCAAAATAAGGCAGATTCTTGCCCAAAAACTGTCAAGTGCAATACAAGTTTACTTTAAATTATTTCCGACAGGGTTGTAGTCGATTCTATCACGATTCTATCACAAGTCTATCACAAGTTCAGAGCCGATAAAATCACAAGTCCAAGACAAGTCCTGCACAAGTCTGTCGCAAGTCCAGTAACAGGAAGCAAAGGATGAACACACACAAAAGAATGCCTTTGTTGGAGTTCATTTGAATAGCTTGTGGATTGAATTAAGACCCAGGGACTTGTGGTGGACTTGTGAAGATGTCTTGCGATGACTTGTGATGGACTCGACTACAACCCTGCTTTCTGGTACGGAAACCGAGGATTCCTCTAAAGTGTTCTTTAGTCTGGCTCATGAAGAGAAGACGGTGAAGAATTGCTCAGTTTTAGATGTGGAAGGAAAACATGTTAAAATGTATAAATACATGTAAGATGACCCACGAAATCCTTACTAGTGCTACACATACAGTTGAAGTCAGAGGTATAAATACAACTGTATAATGCAACCAAGTGTTAAAACTGGTGTGCTTACACCATTTTTGTAACAGTCTTTACTAAAGTCTTGATTTTGTGGAATTCCTCACGTGCTTGCAGTACTTAAAAACATAGCTTGTAACACCTTGCAATGGTTCGGGTAGTCCTGTTTACCATTTTGGGTGATGATGGTAGTGGTGTACACAAGTAAAAGTAGCCCTACATGTAGGCCAACACTATCGCGACCATGCACCAAACACATCTAAGGCCTGCGCCTACGTTCTAGTGTAATACTACCCTTATCTAACTGCTCCACATACCATACATTCATGCCATACATTACGGTATTAACTGCTCACCTGAAATTCACGTACATGTACGTTCATGTATAGGTAATTATCCAACAACGGAAAGCACAACAAAAGGTCCAAATTAAGCAGAACAAGTTAGCACGATACGTAAAAATTGTGACTAGTTCGACACCAAATCAACTTAAGGCTTGTTTGCATTCAAGCAATAGTACTTGTACTTTCATTTCTCTAGTATAGTAACCATGCCGGTGCCCATGCATGCAGCAAACCGGTGCCCATGCAGCGAGCTGGCAAACTTTGTACTAACTCAATCAATGGCTAAGGGGGAGTTTATGTACAGTTACAAGAGTTAATTTGGGGAGGGCAGACCATGGGCCAGTACCCAGCTGTGTTGGGGGCTGGCAAGCTGGCTGGGCTGGGCCAAACATTATGGGGGAATAAAAAGGACTCAGTTTCCTTGCTTGTTGGGGTTCATAGCTTGCGGTTTGAGTTCAGATGTTCATCAGAGTCCAATTTCATAAAGTTGTTTAATAGCAGACAAAATTGCTTAATCCAAAATTTGTTTGCTTTATAAAAATTGTATGTCAACTTGTGTTCTTAGCAAGGATAGCAGAACATCAGTCAATTGTAATAAACTCCTCAACAAAATTCCGGAAAGTCAATCTGACTGACGATTTCTCTCTTGTTACTAAAACATTTCCCTTGAATTTTGTATCATTGGAAAGCCTTGTTATTCCTCTTTACAGTGATGTGTCATTTGTTATGATTAATCAATTGGGGGATGTGCAGTATAGCGGAATACAGGGGTGGGTGGAAAGTGAAATGTCACAAAATTCACTGCTATTGTCATGCAGTACATTCCCCTTTTGCTTGGAGGATGGGAATGTGTCAATGCACTTTTTGACAATAGCAATGCATTTTGTGACATTTCACTTTACACCCGCCCCTGTATTCAGCTGTGCTGCACATCCCCTAATTGCTTAATCGTAACAAATGACACATCATCGTAAAGAAGAATAACAGGGCTTTCCAATGATATAAAATTCAAGGACAATTATTTTGCAACAAGAAAGAAATTGTCAGTTAAACTTGACTTTCCGAACCTTTTTTGAGGAGTTTATATACAGAAGACACATCACATAAGATTTTGACTGCGAACCCATTTTCGTAAGACAAACAAATTTTGTGTTAAGCAAATTTTTCTGCTAAACAACTTTATGAAATTGGCCCCAGGTGATTCATTGAACTTGGATTCCAGTCTACCGATTCCAAATCCGAATCTTGAATCCAAACGGACTTGAAGCCAATATGTGTGTTTGTTTTCATCATGTTTTGAGTTAGCCTTTGAGTTTTTGAATCAAAATAGTAAATTTTTAAATCAACATTTTGACTCAAAAACTGAACATTGACTTGCAAATTGACCATTGCCTTACAAATTGAACATTGCCTCAAAAATTTACCTAACTGACTCGGAAATTGAACATTGCCTCAAAAATTGAACAATAACTCAAAAACTGACCTAATTGACTCAAAAACTGAAACTTGACTTGAAACTCAAAAATTGTGACTTAAAACTTGAAACTCGATGAAAACAAACATCCAATATGCAAACTATATTTTAATCGACAAAGCAATCATAACGCAAGGCTTGCTTTTAAAAAAAAGTAGTGTGATCACCACAGATCTCCCAGTAACCTTTATCTTTAAGTGGTCCACGTGGATTTAAGAAACACATATCTGGCTCCTTTAAGACTTGGTTTGGTTTAAAATTCCCAGAAATCCCTCGTGATGAGGGTTCTGTGGGGATTTCCTTATAAGAGAGCTCTTGGGTTTTCATAACAGACCATCTTGGTTCTGGCCACAAGACACGTAATTCTGAATTTGACCTTCTCTGATGGATCTAAGATGGATGAGAGAAAGTGATTTTAAAAAGAAACTTGCCTCTTTCTTGATCCTCTCTGGGACTGGGATATGTCTGCTCTGGTGTTGGAAACAATCGGTTGAAAGGGGGAATTACGTGACACTCTGCAGAACCCGATATGTCAGACTACGGGGAAGCGCCGAGGGGAATGAAATGGTACTAAAACCCTCCAGTTATCCTCAAAGGTCCAGGCTTTGCTCTCAAAACGTGCACTCCTATCCTTTATATGTTCATCAAGGCTCTTAAAACGGTTTCTGTGAGGTCAGTTACAGGCTTTTGGCTGTCGTAGGGTCACAACTTAGGAAGCAAAAGTTGAAGTGCAGAGCGAGAGTCGTCTTCTTGAGACAAGATACAACTGGATGTCTTTGGGGGTGATCTTGAATCGAAGCCAAGACGGACGGCTGTTAAATTTCAAACTCGAAGCTGGCTGCCAGTTAAAGCAGCATCGGATTAAGGCAGCTCAGTGTACAAGTTCAGTGCTGGTTGCTTTGAAAGGTCACTCCTGGTCAAAGATTAGAGGATTGTTCAATCAAAGAAAGTGCTTTGTTCAAGATGAACAGTACAATTTGCAAAACAAATTTGGTCGTCTGTTCAAACGTCTTGTATTTTCAAATACAGAAAAGCCACAATAATGTGAAATCAATCCAGTTGATCAAATTATTTTTCCTTTCAAATTTGCAAGTTACAGCAATTTTCTTCCAACGCAAAACAGTTTGAAGAATGTTTAAAACAAATATGTTTCAATTCTTGACGGGAGGTTGCAAGTGAAGAGCAGACTTTGATTTCATCTAGATTTCACACGGAAATACAGATTTCACAGTCAGAAGTATTTAAGATATCCTCAAAAACTACATGTACTCAAGGTCCTATCAACAATACCTGAAGACAGTTCTCTTGCAAAAACTGACGGCCTGCCGGTTTTCTCAAGGTAGGAAATCCAACTCCAGAAACAACAAAAATCACGGTGTAGTTAATTATCTTGCTTCCAAGTTCTAGAAATTCTGCAGTTTTAGTTCGTTTCAGTGGCTTGACTGGAGTCTAACTCATAAAGATGAGTGTCCAAATTGTACACAGAGTGTTATGCAATCTTAGTCTCTCATCTGTCATTCAGTCACACTTTGTAGACAAGCAAAAGTTTGACACCTCTCATCTATTGGCCCTTACCTCAGCTAAACAAACATTGACTGAATCCTGGTGATAACTCACCAAGTGAGGACAGCAAGTGCGTTATGACTGTATACACCAAGCACTGCATCACTGCCTATCTGCAACAAACCACAGTGACTGGTCCATAACACTGTGTGTACAGTCTTCCCTGTCCTTCACCAACACTCAGCCGCGCTGCCATTGGCTGCAAGCCTAATTGCCTGATGTAGCTAGCCAATCAGCTTGCCCAGTACAGACACCACAAGACTACCCCTGGGCACTTGCTTTAATCCTCTGATGGGCCTAACACATGTATCCAATTCATGGGCATGGAGCACTAGTACTAGCACATAATGAACATTGCTGTTTTTCCTGGGATTAAAAATCGCTTTTCAGAGTCACCAGGTGGAAAGAAACAGCTAAATATTTTGACAAGAGGGATTTTTGAAGTCATAAATTAGGCTAGTAACTCTATCATTTTGGAACAAGAGGCATGTAACTTTGGAGTCACAGAATTTAAAGAAATTTCAAAGTTTGGTGTCAGGGAAAAAAACTCCAGTAAACAATTTTGATGCTAATTTTTATGAGAAGCTTTGGTTGCAATTCCTAAACTCCTCTGGGTCCTGACCCCATTCTGACCCGTTCTGTTATAAATTCCCCAAAAGTGATGACTGTTAAGTTGCAGTGAATAGTTCAACCACTTGCTTACGATGATTTCATAAGCAGTCTAAAGGCCTGTCCGCATTGGACTTTTGTTTGGGAAAACTTACCAAGACGATGGGTACTTTTTCCATTTTAAGTCCAATGCGGACAGCCTAGGACGTTTTCCTCTCAGTAACTTTTCCTGGCTAACTTCTACCCAGGAAAATTGACCAGGGGACTTTCTCTGAGATGAAAAGTCCAATGCGGACACAGCGAGTCGGTAAAAACACTCTGGGCCATGAAGGTCAAACTGCGAGGGACACTACGCATGCTCTCCCACGGTCTCGGTAAATTTCACCGTGTCAAAAAGTCCAAGTGCGGACAGCAATAAAAAAAATTATTTTACCATCGTCTCGGTAAAACCTCCCGAAAAACAAGTCCAATGCAGACACGACTTAAAGATACGCAACTGTTGCCTCCCAAACTTTGCAGTTACAAAAACGTTGGACTTTTGGAGCAATTGCAAGTTTTAAACCAAACTGTTTGATAATTCTTATTTAAATATAAAAATTGTTTTACGGTAGACACCATTTTTAAATGATGCCAACTTTAACAAAAGTTTTCTTTTAAAAAATCAAAGTAGTAAAAAAAGCATTAAATTTTCTGCCAGTGTTTATTGCAAAAACTCACAAGTTTATATTTGCTAAGTGAGCCGCTCCAAAAAAACTTGTGTATTTATACTTTTTCAATCCTCTGGCACAACATTTACAAGGTTATAAATACTACAGACTTTCCTTGTAATCAGCTTACACAAACATCCAAACGCTATCAAAGAAAACGAGAAGACGATTTGATGTTCGAGAGCTAGCCAAACACCTGAGCCAAATGAAACTCGCATCAAAGCTCTGTATACCTGTTTTTAATGTCTTTGTTATTTTGGTTGCACTTGTGACCATAGGCCAATGTCCCATGCCCCACCGGTGCCCCACCGGTCCGTCTTTCAACCCACGCCGCAGTCAGTTTTTACAGGCCACAGGAGACTCCAAGTTCCCAACTCAGATTGCCAAGTTCAGCAGTCGTGATCATTTATCTTACCGGAGCCAGCTTGATTTATTTACGATCGTTCCCTGGCCGGGTAATTATTTTTTTCTTTTCCACGGCGCCTTCTCTCCCCCCCTTGGTTTCATTTCATTTCGTTGCCAACTCTCATCTTTGGAGTTTGTTTTAATCATTCGGGAAATGTCAAAGTTTTATGGATGTGTTTGCCGTCGTTGGTTATTGTGGGAGTTGGACGGTACTTTTTATGACCTTGCCGTAAATTCCGACATGCAAGTATTTATCTCGTTGAACTTTGAAATGCCTGGGATAACTTTCTGCCTACCTTTTTCCTTTGTAGGCTAATACCAATGCACATGTGTAGTTTGAAGTTCTCTAATAAACTGAAATCTCTAACTCAAAATCCAGTTAACTTAAAACAAACATCCTTTTTTCCCCCAAAGAGGTGCAGCATATATCAAGTACAGGTATGCTTCAAATTGTTGAGATTTTGCAACATTTTGGTTTGTTTAAAAATCACATTATTATGGATTGGGGTTCATAGTTGTGCTTAAAGGTAGAACACATGACTGGTATCTCAAAATATCAGAATTGTTCACAGATTTACACATACGGTAACTTACACAATATAAATATGATGATGGTAGAAATCTTCCCCTGAAAAGGTTTTGTCTGAAGTGCTATAGTCTTTGAGAAATGAGTAAAACAATTAATTTTCGTCTCATACATATAAGACGAAAATTCACTTCGCCCCAAAACCACTTCGCCCAAATGCCACTCTCCCAAAAACCACTTCGTACACAGGCGGTGGTTCAGGGCGAAATGGTTTTTGGGCCAAGTGACTGGAAAACCTTTTTTGACTGTTTTCTCAAAAGTTAGACGAAGTACGGAGCCGACTTTTACTCGGGTTGGTTTTAATCATGCATATCTTCAATCACACAGGGGGATAAAACTATTTACCAATCATGCATGTGTTCTGTTTTTAAACTAAGGCCTAGTTAGTCCTTTGCAGATAAAAGTGTTTTAATTAGTTCCCGAAATGACACTATCCAAAACCAGCGTTCGAATTAGCACTGGTCCGTTGGCCAAATGACAGTAGAAATCGTCTCGGGCCAGTTGGAAAGCCTCCCCAAATGGTCCGGCTGTCCAGTTGAAATAAAACTTGTACTGGGGAGAACCTTATGACTACCAAATTGTCCTAATCTATTCACTCAAATGTGGTTATTGGAAACACTAAAGGTCGACTGTGTGTAAAAAGAACAACTAGAAATTTTAACCGGGCCACTTGAAATGCTGACGGGCCAGTGAAGACTTAAGACAACTGGCCCTGTTGGCCCACTCCAGACAAGCTACCGTAGATTTTCTTTCCCGATCTGAGGAACATTTGTCATTTCAATTTATTACCTAGATGTAGATGCAGTGAAATCACAGGGGCTACACAACCAGAATTCCCTAATCCGATAACCCATGGGAACATCCTTCTAACCGGTATGCCTTCAACTTCCGATTGATGGTTTTTGAAGATAAAAACTGCCGACAAGTGCATGCTTACCTCGCAGACTTGGAGCCGAGCTCCCCTTAAAGGGGGACACTGAAGTTACGTCTTTGTAAAAGCATCTTCAAGTTGAAAATTGGGCATTTTATCTTCACCTGCAAATTAATGAGTTGATAAAGAAAATTATAGTATTTAAAATGTTTTTTGTTTTCTTTAGTGATTAGGGCCCACACCAAATACTGGATAAAATTGGTTACTTTGTTCATTTGCACATTCATATAACACTGATACAAGTTGGATTTGTAGGGAAAACCAGAAGGAATATCTGCCTGGTGTGTCAGAGGTCTTGCGGAAAACCTGAGGGAGTATACCACTGTGCCTCATAGCTCAGCTGGTAGAGCATCTGCCCGGTTTGTCAGAGGTCTTGGGGAAAACTTGAGGGAGTATACCACTGTGCCTCATAGCTCAGCTGGTAGAGCATCTGTCTGGTGTGTCAGAGGTCTCAGGGGAAACATGAGGGAGTATACCACTGTGCCTCATAGCTCAGCTGGTAGAGCATTTGCCTGGTGTGTCATAGGTCATGGGTTTGAATTATGAGGAGTAACATTTTCTCTGATCCTACACTGTATGCTGGCCAGGGCTATTCAAATTGCATGTAAAGATCAAAGGCACTACTAAAGAGAAACATACTTGTGTAAATCTGCCTTTAACCAAATTTAACCCAGAAAGGCCAAGGCTTGTGATCTCTCCCGGAAACTAAGGGGACCCCTTGCCTTACCCAATAATCAACAAAATCTAAGAAACAGCTGATAGCAATAGAAGACAGTGAAGCACCACATGGATGCACTTTTGGGTGAAATGAACCTGTACGGGTCTCAAGAAGACCTGTTCAGGTTTAAGAGTTTTTACATTTTTTTGAGCAAGTACTAAAACAATTGAAGTTAGACTCAACATTTGTGTGAACATTTAAAATCCAAAGTGGCCACGGAAAGAATTGTGAAGCTGATCATAACTTTATACCTTGTGCACAATACATTAAACAGGCTGAAAAATGTCTAAAAAGGTTCCAACTCTAAATTTTGGGTTTTTCCATCAAATCTACAGTTACTGATGCTTGAATGTGTCATTTTAAAGAAGAAATTCTGATCAACTTCTCAACTCTTACCTTGACCACTAATATAATATAAACAGGTGGCCCCCTAGATGAAGGTTGAATTAGCATGTTACACATGGCATTTGGGACCAAAGATGGGCAGCTAGCCTCTTTATCAAAGTGGCCTTAATAGCAGGTTTCACATCACTTGCATGAAGCCATGTGACCTACATGTAAGCAAGCGATCTTGGCCGGCAGTGGAGCAGAGCGGCATTCGGCAATGACCAAAGCAAGTGACCACTGACCGCCCACTGACTTTCCTCTAAGTCCATGGGATTTGCCAGCTTGCTACTCTACAACTTAATTCAGCCCTTAGGCTTCAAGTGTGGTCTCCAAGTATGCAATTTTTTTCTCAAAACATAACCAAAATGAGCACTTTATTTTCAGGCTTTAGAATCTTGGAAAATACCGGTACATGGCAATTTTACTTTCAAATTATCCCCAGTTTTCCTCTAGAATTTAAGCTATAATTTTTGGACTTCACAGAATATTTAATACATTATTGTAAAATAATTACAGTCGCCTGCTGGAGGAGATTAGAGCCAGCTATTTGACACCAAAGGTCCAGTGGTTGAGTGGTTAAGACACCTGCCTCTTATACAGGAGGTCATGGGTTCGAATCCCACCCGAGCACACTGAGCTTTTACAATGTAGCATGTTTCTATGAAAAAGACTTCATATTTCGTAAATAAAGCAATAAAAAAACAGTCGGCTAAAAAACAAACTACATGTCTGCCTTGTTTGCAGGAGGTCGTGGGTTCGAGTCCCACCCGAGTTTGCTACATGTATGTAAAGTTTTTCATAGTGCCTCTGGAAAGCACCGAGTATACAGTGTTATTAATTACAAACCCTAATTAAAACTACATGTTCTCTTGTCAGACAACAAAAATCCCACAATCTTGAGAGTAAACCGAGTGCCATCTTGAGCGTTCCTTAAGTTCACAATAAAGAGCGTCTTTTTCATTTTTTGCAAACTACCGGTATTAGTTTACAGGGTCAAGGAGTCAATTTTGTTGGGAAACTCTAATGGCTCATTGATTTATCCAACAGACAGGTGACGCGAGCTGCAGGATTATGTACTTTGGGCTCCCACTTGAACCAAGATTTATCGACCAAACATCTGGACAAGGAGGCCAATAGCCACATTGGAAATGTTTGTTGTCCCAGTTATGATCAGCCCTTTCGCTGTTGAGGACATCTTGAAATGGTTTAAAATTGCTAAACTGGGAGACCGCCAACATGAAATGAGACTACTTGTGTAAACAGGACTACATGTACATAAAATCCGATTAAATACAAAATGAGAAAATGTTGGTTACAAGTTATTCTCTCCAAATATTTTGCCCAAATTTCAGTAATCAAAAACCTCTGGAGACTAAAAAAATCTACGTCCTTGAGAAAAACTGACATTTGTTGCAAAGGGATCACGGTCGAGGCTAAGACTTAATGAGTATAACATAACTCAGGACGGAAGCTGGGGGATTTGAGGTAAAATTACAACCAAGAAAGTTTCCAAGTTGCACACTTTGCATTTTTGGGCAATCGCGGGTCAGTGACATCGTGAAGAAAGTGTGTTTAGATCAATTCCTTGGGGTGGTTTACAGGCCATGTGAACAGATCAACATCTGTGGCACATTTTAGGGAAAAAGGTGACCAAAATCAACAAAAATGTTTAATCAAGAAACTTCTTTAGCAGAGAAAAACAACATGAAATCTAAGTATGACCCCCAAAAATATTTTCGCAAAAACATCTACTCATTTATACTTTTGACTTCTTCAAATTACTGTGATTGTGAAATGTTGTTAACTTAAACCTACCTCCATGCTTAAACGTATAAGTTAGAAGGTTCGAGTTAAAGGCAGAGGCTCGTCAATGCGCGCGTGAGGCCAAATACGTGTTATGAAAGCCTATGGAGCTGCATATTTTATGGCACGAATTTGGCATCACGCACACATTGACGAGCCTCTGCCTTCAAGAAGAGTTTCGAGATAAACACGGTTGGCCGAAATTTTTATTGTTGTATTTTCAAAGGGAACTGTTTTTTGTTATTAAAGTTAAACAGTTTTTTTATTTACCCGAGTTTGATTTTAATAATTTCACTGTAGGTGTACTGTAGGCCTATCTGACAAAATCTGATTGTTCTAAATGAAGCAAATAATGAAAAAAAGCGATGGAAAATAACAATTTCAACTAAATATTTTTACAATTTTTCTCTAAAAGTACATCTTTATTTTGAGCAACCAACAATTCTGAGCTACCCTGATTGAGTCTAGATGCACAGCTCCATCCTGTACCACCCACGGAATCCCCACCGAGCTAACACGCACGTAATTACAAAAACCAATAAACGTAGTTACAGTTACAAATGTCGTAATTCCACCCTGCCAGGTCATCAGGAACTGGCCAATCACAGGGCTCGTGAGGTAGTTTGGGACCAAGGGTCTCCACATGAGAATGTGACATGCAATCGGCATGGTTCGCACACAAACACCGGGTCACACGTACGTGTGAATGTCAGGAACGCTGGAATTGAGACTAGGGGGTCTGCCTTGTTTGGTGTTTGGCCTCGGGGTCAAGCCAACAAAAAACTGATGCTCACATAGTCCCTCAGATTTTCCCCAAGACCTCTGACACACCAGGAAGATGCTCTGCCAGCTGAGCTATGAGGCACAGTGGTATACCCCCTCAGGTTTCCCCCCTCAAGACCTCTGACACACCAGGCAGATGCTCTACCAGCTGAGCTATGAGGCGCAGTGGTATACTCCCTCAGGTTTTTCCCAAGACCTCTGACACACCAGGTAGATACTCTGCCAGCTGAGCTATGAGGCACAGTGGTATACTCCCTCAGGTTTTCCCCAAGACCTCTGACACACCAGGCAGATGCTCTACCAGCTGAGCAACATGTATATGACACAGTGGTATACATGTAGCCTACCGGGTACTCCCTCAGGTTTCCCCTCGAGACCTCTGACACCAGGTAGATGCTCTACCAGCTGAGCTATGAGGCACAGTGGTATACTCCCTCCGGTTTCCCCCAAGACCTATGACACACCAGGCAGATGCTCTACCAGCTGAGCTATGAGGCATAGTGGTATACTCCCTCAGGTTTTCCCCCAAGACCTCTGACACACCAGGGAGTTGCTCTACCAGCTGAGCTAAGAGACACAGTGGTACACTCCCTCAGGTTTCCCCTGAACAACCAAGCAAAGTAGGGAAATGAAATGACAAACATGGGATGAAAAAAATCCTATGAGCCTTATTGGGATTTGAACCAAAGACCTCTGACACACCAGCAGATGCTCTACCAGCTGAGCTACGCCACATTATTTTAAGACAAGGTGAAAAATACTAACAATTATTACAGCCCAGCAGAGTCATGCTCAACAAATAATCCCTTCAACTCGAGTCTGACAAGTCCATAAATTCCACGAGAACGCAAATCCCCAGGAAAACTTCAAATCCCGAGCAGGTTAAATTGATTTGTTTATTATATTATCCTCTCCACAGATGTTCTTAAGATTTAAAACTGGTCCCCAAGTGGACTAGTAAACCTTGCCCCTAACTTTAAAGTTTTAGACTGGTTAGGCCTACATGTGGCAAAGTCTTCTGCTTTTTTATTATTTATCTTCAGGGGCGACTGCTGTCTGCTTTCAAAGGCCCTTCATTTCTGGTACTGTAACAATAAGTTGACTGGTTTATTGGCATGCAACTATAGAGCGTGATCCAAAACTGGTAAACATTGGATGAAGATTTCAAAATTTCTTAAATTAATCAAAATAATACCTCGATCTGTGAAGAAATGTCCATAATTTACAATCATATTACAAAAATTAACGGAATAAATTTGACTGGGCACACTGTGCCATCACATTTTCAAGAAATACATAGTTGAAAATGCATGTAAAAAAAAAAGTATTTTTTGTCAATTTTATTGATTATCTGTCCCTCACGCATAAAACTGTAAAGTCAAGACTGGGTGTGTGTATTAACATCAGTAGAAGGTAAACAAACAGGTTCACTTTAGTGAGCTTGAAAGATTTCTGATACTCGCAATTTCTGATCGAGTTTTCAGTCTCAATTTTTGAGTTTTGAAGCACAGATGGCGTAGGAGAACAGGGATACATTGATATTCACAGCAGTAACGCGGCTCTGGTGTGAAGCCACCTTTTCAACCCAACGTAAGACCATACTGTGCTGATTCTTATCTTGACATGCGTTTGACATTTTCGTTCGCTTTTCCGCCACCTGGAAATATTTCCTCAGTCCGTTTAAAATTACAAAAGAAAACAACGCCGAGACAGGGCAGTTGCGTGTGTTGATACCATTAATTGGAATGTAAATTGAATTTCACTTGAAGATAGTGTTTCAGAAACTGATGAACGAGTTCAAACATTACACTGGGAGTTGGACAAATTAGACTCGGAGTGACGTGGGAAAATTGTGGCAGTCTTGTAGTTGAGACATTTTTCGAGCTTTTCACAAATTAAAAAAGAATTTTCAATGCTTCTTTGTTGAATTAAATTTGACAGTTTTGTCAAGAAGGTACCGGTATCTGGCAAAATATTAAAAGTTCCTCTTTAAAGGACGCATGCATGAAATAGGATTTTAGGTGTTTTACAAATTTTGATCAATTTCAGAGAATTTGATAGTTGCGTTTTGGTGTAATTGCAAGTTTTCTATTTGTATGCTAATCAGAATTTCCGTATTCATGAGCAAAGCTGTGTCATCATCTCAGGACAACAGAGGAATTCTCCATAGACTTGTGTACAAAGGTTAGTGTCATTTTCAGTGGCTTCTTGATATCATGAACTGTATCAGTATACATGTACTGAGTTTGTTTATATGTCATTTGCAACAATCCTAACAAGTTTGAGCCAAAAATGGATCAGTGGGATACAGTTACTGTTTGAAATGTAATGTTCTTTCTCTGTCTTTCTCTGCAATAAGCAGCACCCTCGCCTGTCAAGAAAATATTTAGGTCACTTCTTTCTGAAATAAAAACAAATTTGAGTTTGCCCCTTTGTCTGCTGCAGTTTGATCCTTTGATTTGTGTATAAAACCAGCTGGTTGATAATTTTCATTTCACAAAACCTTTAAACAAAATCTATAAACAGAAACCAAAAAACATTTACATGTATGTAATAAAAATACGGTACAAACAATAGCATTCCTTCCCCGTGGAGTTTTTGTGACACCCAAGGGTACTACAGGATTTCCTGGGTATGTGCACTCACACACGTAGGCCAACTTCTGAGCTTGTTGGTAATATTTTAAAAAGGAAGTTCACCGAAAGGAATGAGCCAAAGAAAAAATACAATCTACAAGTGGATGTTTCATAAACAGCACAGTGATTGGATAATGAATCTGAAATTGAGCTGTTTTGACGAGGGGACAGTTGTCAATTTTCAGACTGATTTTGAGTGCTGCTATCCTACTTTCCAGAGGCTCACACAAACTGGGCATTTTTGTTTAATCAGACCAGTGTCATGCCTTCTACAGAACACAAGCTACATGTACAGTGTATGTAATTTACACTTTACATGTATTTATTTATTTATTTATATATATATATATATATATATACCACATCCAACAGCGGAGGGACCTCCAATTACAGGAACGGGAGCAAGTGTGGTTGAGTGCCTTGCTCAAGGGCACAGGTGCCACAACCCGTCACGGCCAGGAATCGAACCTACATTCTAGTACTAGCACAGGAACTTAAGTTCGACGCACTAGACCGCTCGGCCATAACACCCCACAAAGAACAATGAGAGAATAATGTCATGTTGTGATCATTTGGGGTAAGACCAGTCTTACAACGGGGTCAACAAATTCTAAGACACACAGATGAAGAAATTAATGTTCTCAAATACTGGTGACAATTTGGGGAGACTATTAGTACCCTAGTCTGGTCCCTATTACACTCCTAATCAATCAATAACCAGTCTGTGGCTGTCGGACTACTGACATAGATGGAGGAAGCCAGGACAACTGGTTTCTGATTGGCTGCCAATATGACAAGGATGGAGTTGTTTCAGTCATTTTGCGAGGATTAGGAACCAATTTATAGTGTTTTCCATTCCAATCAATCTTAAAGCGACGTTATTTTTGGACTTTCTGTTCCATGGCCTTGTGGAAAGTTACCTTAACTTGCGGCTAATTTTCTTTCAGCGTTATTTTACCATTTGTTCCAATTGCAATTTTCCTTCATACAGAAAGTTACCGCAATACCGGACTCCACTCTTAACTTTGTTTACAGCCCGTTGTTTATTGCAGGGAAAAAAAGGACATGTACATGTACCTACTGGACTTAATTTTGTAATTCTACTGCAGTGTTCTCCGCTACCAGTTTTGTCCTGGCGCGCCACTCGGACAAAATCATCAGAGGTACCTTTTGCGCCCGGACAAAAATTTGTCGTCCGGACAAAAAACTCGGCCGCCCGCACAAAAATAATCCATTTTCCCCTCTAAAACGCTTCGAAAATACAGCCAAGACATTCAAAAATTATGTGTACCGGTAAAGTCACCAAACATGATACGCTAGCCACTGGTGTCATTATCGTTTACTTGCCACGCATACAATGTATCTATCGCATCGGCGAACCAATCTGTGGTCGATAACTGCCATTGCAGTTGCATGCATTCGTTTTGAACAGCGCCCTCATGCGGTGAACACTGATTCGCCGTGTGAGGGCGCTGCTCTGCGCGCCCGGACAAAATATTTAGAAGTGGAGTACACTGTACTGCACAACCATGGTAGTTTAATTAACCCTAACTACCTAGGGTGTATGTAAAATCATGTTGATTTTGGAGGATTGAGGAGTGTTAGGGTTAATTAATGAAAGTCCAACGGGAACAACGCTTTCTCTGAACTACCACATAATAAAACGAGGTCAAGGGTCGTCTCATGATGTGTCTTCATACAATTTAATCAATATCATCTTTCAAGGAGTTAGTGAAAGAGCATGTTCTGTTCTATACTCTAGGGAATGTCCAGGTAAAAACCACATCTGTAGCTCGTGATGACAGAAAAATCTCTTCATCTGGTCTTAATACATCAAAGTCAGTCCAGTTTAACTGGTGACCTGGAAACATGCAAGAGGTCAAGGGGAGATGAAGATAATGTATCTACACACGACCAAAAAAGTTCTGTCACCAGTAAGACAATTTGTAGATATTTATTATGAAATTGGATTTAATGTAGGAAAATAATATATCAAATTTTAGCTGAACATATCACTCAAAGGAATAGAGCTCAACGGAGTCCATGATGGCAAGCTTCACGGAACAGGAATGCACCAAAGGAGTGTGGGGTCAGAATGAAAAACACCAAAAAACAACGATGTCAACTTTATTGCACTCAAGCAAGGGGAGTTACAGTTCAGTATTTTGCTTCCACCATACCTAATGCAATGGCACAATTCAGATTATACAATTTAACCATTTTGAATTGGATGTTTTTGACAAGACATTGATAAATCCAAACTCACTTAAAAATGTCCTAATTGTCTACACAAATTATGTTTCAAGACACAAATACACATGTAGCACCTCCTGTATACTAGGCAAAAATAGTTTTAATAACCTAGTAATTATAGTATGATATATCAATTTTCATTTGAATATTGCCACTGGAGGTGCTATACCGGGTACCATTTATTTATTGTGAGAGGCAATTCTGAAGCTTACAAAAAGGGCACTTCACTTAGAAAATCAAAAAGACCACTGAATGCATACATGTACCGGTATGGGCACCAAGGCCAATACCAGAGGTTAACAGAGGCCATAACCTAGGGAAACCAGCACATCAGCAGAAAAAAATTGCATTTTTAACAGCACAATCAAAAGAAATTTGTGCAAGGGAAATAAATATCCTCTCAAGACATAAACAAGTTTTGAATGGCAGGTTTTTGATAACATCTCAAGACTTTGTTATAGTCACGTCTGTTGGATTACTCAGGTGACAAACACACCTGAACCTGTGTCCCCCCCCCCCCCCCCCCCCTCTCCCCAACATGCCAAGACCACAACATCATGACAGCAGCATTATTTTTCCTCATTATCCAGGGACCACAGAGTTAAGTTTATGATCGACTCCTAGCCAGAGTTGGAAGAAATACCGGTCCGAAAGGAATGTAGCACCTGGCTACGACTATGAAATGTAGGCACCATTTCTCAGAGTAATTTATCTCGCCAAGCGGACTTGTGACCGTCTTTAATTTAAAGGCACAGGCTCGTCAGCAATGCGCGCGCGCCCAATAATTCGTGCCACGAAATACGCAGCTCTATGCCTTTGCTATGGAGCTGCGTTTTCGTGGCACGAATTTGGCGTGCGCGCATTGCTGACGAGCCTGTGCCTTTAAGCGACAAAATCTGTGTCCCTGTTGATGTTAACACGCACCCCCCTCCTCCCCCCAACCCACTATAACAAATTTTAATGGACTTTCTGACTCGGATAAATTGACGTGGAATCAATTTCATGATGCTGCTCAGCCAAAACTACTGCTTAGCACAGAAAAAAATTGCAGCTAACCAGCTAAAATCTTATGCCATTTGTGTTACTTTTGATTGGGCTCGTGCCAATTTTTGCTAATAACAAAAGGTTTCTAACGGTAAGCACATATTTTCAGCTAAATAGTGCCAGATAAAGGAATCTGACACTAAGAAAAAAAATACCTGATGCTGTAATAAAAAGTCACCACATGTGCTAGGGCCCCGTTAAAATATTTGCGGGTCCAATTAATACAGACGCAGCACTGTCCCAAAAGACCCAAGCTCGTGCTTGTTTTGCCCAACTTTATGAAATGGAATAGCCCGGTGTCAAAGGTCAAATCCATCAAAGTTAAGGTCAGGTGGGGTGAATGGTGTACATATTTCTCTCTCGCCCTCTGGGGCCAGCAGCTAAATATGAATTGGTTTAATTCAAGAGAGCACCTGGAAGACAATGGTATCATCCAAAGTCACCATGAAAGTCAGGGTCCTTTTTCCAAATCTCGACTTGGGCTCACGGAGACGAAGATGAAACCAAGATTTGGAAAAGCCCCAAGGTTGATATTTGCCCAATCCATTTGCTCATAGGGGAGTTCACTACTATGAAAAAATGTGGAGGCTAAATTTAAAATTGATCACCTTAGTTATCCTAAAGTATTTTTTTATCAAGTCCTTATCAAGCCAAGAAGAATACAAACATTTTGTTCAACTTTTCTTACTATTTTTTAATAAGAGTGGGATTGAATTTATACATGTAATTCTCCTGGGATAATGGTTACCATGCCAAATTCCTTAAAACTTTTACCTAAGACTAACCCCAAAAGGAATGCATCTTCCCCACATCCCCATACCAATGCATACACCTCACAGACCTACATGTAGGGTGCAACCATTTAGCCAAAACGGGGGTTTCTCTAGCCACCATCTAAACCTGTAATGTAAACAGACCTAAAGTGGTGTGCAGAAGTGTGGTTAAGTGACTTGAAACAAGACAAGCTTGCTTAGTTTAATTGAGCGTGCTAAACTTGTTTATAATCTTGCATGTTTTGGATAAATGACCCATCTCCTGTGCACAAACCACACACTCCACAAAAACTGCAGTTACACACAACTGTCCATCAAGGAGAGGTGCAGTTGAGGAGTGACTTATGGAGGACCCAAACAGCGCCCTCTAGTGACACTTCAGAACCCAGTTCTTAGCAAGACACTGGCCTGTTTCTTGGTAGCAGTTGAGAGGCCGACGGCAGTAAATTAAAATTTTGAAGGAGTAGCCTATGTATAATTCTCTGTGTTGAGAGCCAACTTTGCCTTGAAAATAAAATACAGGTAAAAAATATCAAGTTTTGGTCCAAACAGTGCAACATACAACAAATTGGTAGATTTCAAAGTTCTATAATTTGCTAATTTTAGCTGCCATACTTGTTTTGTTGGTGAAAATATTGTCTTATTTAAAAAAATAAATGTTGGCACAATTAGAAAATACGTACCTATTTGTACTCAAAATTATGTTTCAATGTAAAATTGGGACCACAAACTGCACTTTGTATCTTTAAAGCCTCGTCGTTTCTTCTCTCAAGTTTAAAATAAAATTCCTTTCAGCGCCAAACACTGAATGTTTACAGAACACCATCTGGTAGGGTACAGTGCTCCAAATTTTAAAGTCAATTTTTCAAATTCCACCCATCAAAAAACCTGAAATGATTTACAACATTCAGAAACATGCAACAACAGAGAGCGACCTGCAATAAATTAGAATTATTTCCACTTCTTCACAGTTTCTCTTTTTCTTAAAGTCAATGGCAGAAGAAAGCCATAAATTGAGGTATTATTGATACAAGGGGGGAGGGGTGGGCATGAAATCCAGTGCAGTAATTCTACAGAACCAATCAATGTTTGAACAAGCGTTCTACCCTAACGAACGTGAACTTTGAACCAAAATATTCAGGTACCGGTATTGTGTCAAAGTTTGTCGGTCCAAATCATAATTTGAGCCGTAACTGGGTACAGTCAAAAGGCCTGTCCGCATTGGACTTTTTTGGGGGAAAAGTTACCGAGACGATCGGTACTTTTCCCATTTTTAATCTAGTGCGGACAGCCTAGGAAGTTTTCCTCTCAGTAACTTTTCCCGAGTCCAGCGTTAACTTTTCATGGCCAATTTCTGCCCAGGAAAATTTACCAAGTTACTTTTCCCGAGTCGATAAGTCTAATGCGGACACATTGAGTCGGTAAAAGCGCTCTGGAAGCGTATGTCTGGGCCGTGAAAGTCATCCTGCTAAGGGACACTGAGCATGCTCTCCCACGGTCTCGGTAAAATTTTCTCGTGTCGAAAAAGCACAAATGCGGACAGCAGTAAAATTTAGCAATTTTTTATTGTACCATCGTCTCGGTAAAATCTCCTGGACACGGCTTAACCTTGTTTAATATTACCTTGTTATAACAGGAACCTTGTATTATCAGGAATGAAAACAATGAAGAACAAAGAATTGGGTCCTAGATTTTTCCTTGTTATAAGCAGAATGTTGCATTAAGATACTCTTATTAAGGAGATTCGACTATATGTACTTACCTTACGTGTACGTTGCTAAAGAGTACATGAAGTCTTCTTAGTCTTACCACATTCCTCTCAAAAACATCTTAAAGTTTTAGTCTCCAGAAAAACTATGTTGACATCATTTCCAATCTGGGAACAGAAAAGAAACAAAAAAATCAATATAAATGTCTTGCGGTAATTAAAACAAACTGACTGGATCAAAAGTTTGGGAAAATATGGTGAAATGTTTAACGAAAAATAAGAAACTGCAAAAATTGTGATTTTTTTATTTTTTATCTGCTGGAAAAACCAGACTTATTTCATAGTTTTTACAAATTTATTTAATGCAAGATCACAATTTCTTTTTCCATTTTTGGTCAAGCTTGGGTGCTGAAAATTCAGCTTCTTAAACCAAGCAGTTAATGGGTTGCACTTCTCAGGGATAAAGGCTACTAGTGTACCCTTATTGGCACTTTTACAGTCCATTAGGTTTATTGATGTAAGGTGGATGGATGTTGATAAACATGTGGGACTTTATGAAGATGGCCTGCCAATCGGAGACGGAGAGGGGAGGTGCTTGCAACAACTGCTTGTTAAAAGTCAAACTCAGGTAACTCCTGATTTATAAATTAGGCCTGGATAAATCTGGGCAAAAATCAACTGTAGCAACATTTGACTTACATGTACTTATGATTTCATTGTAATGATTAACAGCGACAAGTCCAGTGTTACAATCTTACACTACTTCTTGTGGTTAAGTTATTAAACAAACACCTCCCCACTTCTACCAAGTCTCATTTTTTTCGTCTTCCTGTCACGAAATCGGATTGTGTGATTTATGAGCCAAGTCCATGCAAGCACCATGTCTGTCAAAACAGAAAAAATACTAAGGATATTTAATATGCCAAAATATTTACATCCATCGTGCCAGGCTGGTTTGGGCCATGTGGGCCGGCCGAAAATCCAGTGCCTCGGAAATTCCTCTACGAAATCATTCAGTAATTGACAGACGGACGGAGCGCGCAAATTTATACACCGGTATGCAGGGACGGAACCAGGGAATGGGAATAAGAACAGTGAATAAGAACATCTGCCTTGTGGCATCTTAACAAGAGAGGAGAAAATTAAAACGTGTAAAGGTACGCAAAATTGTCGAGTTTGTTTGTGTTTGGTGATTAAGATATTTGCGGCATCGCAGATGCTCGTAGCCGGTAACCAGAAGGTTCTGATGCACTGGTGATACCTAGGGGTTGTTAAAGCTGCATAGCAGAGTACCAGCTTTCTGCTTGTTGTATTTTGTAATTTCTTGCATTCCTGGAAAATAATTGATGTTTAGAACAAGGCACTTGATGAAAGCCACAAGGCACTGAACAGAAGATGCGGGAATGCAGGTTTCTTTGTCCGTTTCCAAGATTCTCCAAGATTCTCTCCTCTAATTTTCTTTGTCTTATTGTTTACACAGAAGAAGATGTGTGCCGGCCTGCTTGTGTTTTCCATTGGCTTTGTCTTAAGGTACATGTAGTGAGATGAGTCAAAACAAACACGCAGTTGGCGCAGTTTTGCTTACGTTTCACGATGGTCTGTGAGTAGAATTTGATTGACAGTGAGCTTAAGTCAACAAACATTAGTCAATGATGTTGCCATATGTTCTTCCGATTGATGGTGGAAGATTTTAAAAGTACTTCTATTGTGTATGGAATGCCTAATCACCATTGAGATGAAACAACCAAACTTGGGATGAGAGAAAAACCGTAAGGGCCTTATTGGGATTCGAACCCGAGACCTCTGACTCACTAGGCAGATGCTTTACCAGCTGAGCTATAAGGCACAGTGCTATACTCCCTCAGGTTTCCCCCAAGAACCCAATTTTTTTCTCGATGTTGCACGGGAGCGCAACTGGGCAAAGTAACGAACATGTATGGCGGTATCAGTACAACCAAAATTGCACGGCCGATCCGACTGATTTTAATCGATGATCTCATACGGCTAGGACCCTCGATTACCTGAGAGGCGACTGGGATTCTTAGGGAGACATGGGAGGGGTATCGAGAGACAAGGGGCCTGGTGAATCATCATCCAGATGAAATGATACATTTGTCGTTGGCTGAGTGACGGGCTTAGCGTGTCCGTCAGGCTGGCCACATCTGCTCAGATTTTTACAAATTGGTTGGGAGATTTTTTAGGAGGGAGCTGTTTTTTCCAGGGTTAGTTTAAAGGATGGGTTTACAGGGTGCATGACAGAGTCTTAAGAGATGTAACTGATGAGGAGAGATTTTTGGGTATGAGTAACGTAGGAGAGATAGAAGATCATCTGTGAATGTATTGTCATCGACGGCAATTTTGTCGCTGTAAAATGCTTGCGATGATTTCAGACAGACGCCAGAGATTTATCAAAGTGGTGACTATGTGGTCTATGAAGTGATGCATCATTCGACAGCACATGCTCCTTAAGAAAGCAAAAACTTTGTTTTATATCAGACTTTCTAAGTGTAACCTGCTTCGAAGTACAGTGTTCTTCATTCAATCCTTCCCATACTGTAGCTAGAAAATCTGTTTACAAAGTAAACATTAGCCAAGAACTCGTAATTAGTTTTGTGATCAACTGAACAAATTCTTACAAAAACAATGTTTGTCAACACAAATCTTGCCTATAAGTCCTCACAAGTCCCAGCAAGTCCTCACAAGTCCCAGCAAGTCCTCACAAGTCCCAGCAAGTCCTCACAAGTCCCAGCAAGTCCTCACAAGTCCCTACAAGTCCCCACAAGTCCTCACAAGTCCCTGCGAGTCCCCGCAAGCCCTCACAAGTCCCAACAAGCACTCACCAGTCCCCGCAAGTCCCCGCAAGTCCCCGCAAGTCCTCGCAAGTCCCTACAAGTCCCTGCAAGCTCATCTGAAGTCCTCACAAGCCCATCACAAGGGGGTACATGAAACTTATAAATACAATGCAAGACAGAACTAAAATTTCCATCATAACCATCAAAGAGACAATTTTCACAACTTTTCATCGGATCCCAAAAAATAAACAAATTTTATTTGTTTTCTCCAACTAGGCACTTCCTAATCAAAATCTCAATCTATCTTCTCTTGTTTTTAAACAGGTTTTGTGATGAATTACGTTTTTTAAAATTCCGGGCACGTTCGTGCCGTTAAACCTGCGAGATAAACAAAATCTGTTTACTGAGAAGAGAACGACTTTAAATTAGAAAATCGTAAAAGACAAATGTATTATTCTAGGTGACATAACGATTGATTTATGTAGGAAACCTGGCGCACAGATGGAGAAATTATAAACAAGATGATTCGAGCGACGTTAGATGATCGGGCATTTTTCAGGAAAGCAGAACCGACAGCTTAATCAAGTTTTGTTATTTTTTTTTTAAATTTGCCACATTTTGTGGGAAAACTACAACAGAGATTTGTAAAGTACATACATGTAGGAGTCAGGGTTGTAGTCGAGTCCATCACAAGTCCAGAGCTGATAAAATCACAAGTCCGTGACAAGTCCCGCACAAGTCTGTCACAAGTCCAGTAATGAGAAGCAAAGGATGAACACGCACAAAAGAATTGTTGAAGTTTATTTGAATAGCTTGTGACTTGAATTAAGACCCAGGGACTTGTGGTGGACTTGTAAAGGCTTGTGATGGACTCGAATACAACCCTAGTAGGAGTCTGCAAGGAGCAACTCTGTCACTACAGATCTTTTTTTAAAATCTGTGACATAACTAAATGAAGGCCAGATTACTTTATGGTCAAATGTGGAAAAACTTAAGAGTACGTCATACCGTCATGGCAACAAAAGAAACACCAAAATATTCTCCACTTTTTTATCAATCTGTGAGTGGGAATTTTCAGTACACAGAAGCTTTATGCAGTCATGCATAATAAGGCTGTTGTGTGAATATTTCGATGTCGACTGATTTACGAAAGAAATTTGCAAGTTTCGATAAAACCGAACATTTGTTTAGTTGCCCTGTATACCCGGTAGATACTGTATACATACTGTAAACACTTGAAATGTTTAATAGACACACTGCGTGATAACCCTAAAGTTCAACGAAGGTCATTCCAAGAAAAGGCTTAATGAAAAAGCCCGTAATGCCCCGTGGTGCATGCTCGACTGCCTGCCCAGCCATAGTTGGAATTAACGTTATCACTAACACCTCATATGATTATGGCCAGCATTTCTCCATTACGACACTCCGCATATCATAACATGGTCCCAGTGCCAACACTTAGTCTCCCGCTGGGGTTGGCGCTAGCTACGTGTCATGTTGATACTTTAATAAGTTTAATACTGTATTGGATATGAAATTAGGAGGAAAAATCAAAATATTGCGGGATAATTGGACAGAAATCGTGTTTGTTGGTCGACAAACAATAAATTCTGTGGGCATGTGTGGACAGTTTGTAATCCGATTTTTATGTAAAATGGTAAATATTTTTTGTACATGTAGGTTCTGCAAACTTACTACATGTACATTGTACACAAAAACGTTCTGTCACCAGTAAGACATTTGTAAAAAAATAATCCTTATATTCTTATCATGACTTGCATAATTACTTGCTTGAGGCAAGTTAAAATGAATATTACGTTTCAAGACCAGTCTTTGACCCCGTTCTCACTAGAGAAATCGCTTCGTTTGACGATGATTCAACAAAAAGATTTCATGATATGAACGCATGCCTCTTCATTTAACGATAATTAGAATCGCTTCATTCAATGAAAGAAATAGTTTCATTCGACAAAGAGATCGCTTCATTTGACGAAGCAAATTTGTAATGTGACCAGCTCCCTCGTTCGACGAAGCGATTTCGTGGGCCTGTTGCACAAGTGCGTTGTGCGTCGAGCGCCTAGCATAAGTTGTTTTTAATGTACCGCTGAAAAACCACACAGCGCGTCTAGACGCTTGAAGCTCAGCGCCTAACGCGCGATGCACATGTACGACCTCCCACAGATTCATTCGATCTTCGTTAGCAGTCGCTCTTCGTTCGATCCTCGTTAGGTGAGAACGGAGTCACAATCATCTACATGTATTTATGTAGAGTAACACGTTATCGACCAAATAGGAATGGGTGTCTCAAGTACATGTACATGGATGAATGATTTTTAAAGATCACTACCCTGGCCTTCATATCACAAAATATACTAAACACACAAATATTAATCCCTAGAGAAATGTTTAATTAATACGCGCATGCTAGAAATATTTGATCTTCTTAACACAGACAAACAAAATTTATTAATTTCAAAATGTGCAAAATTTACAAAACAGGTGCAAACAAATCTAAGTTCAAGATTTCCAAACCCCTAAATAAACAAATTAACCACTGAATTAGGAGTTTACCACTGTCAAATCTCTGCACATACCTGGAAACTGATCATCAAATGTCCCGTCTCAAACCACGATTTTGCAGACCACTAAAAAGAGCCACGACACGCAAGACTGCAGGGCCACGACTGTTCTCCCGTACACTCAACCTCTTCAGGCAATCTCAACAGCGATGACACGCACGATTGAAGCCCGTAAGACGCACCGTTAAATCTCAACGCACCACGAAGCACGACTCTCGAGGTCTCGCAATAATCTCACTGGGGATTCGTTCTTGCAAGCTCGCTTGATCGAGCGACTCTTGACGATTAAAGTGGGGGCTCTCAAGCACTCTAACTAAACCATTGCTGGCTGAAGAGCACTAGAAGCGGTGACTGGAGAGGATGTGCACATGTGTACCTCTAAAGATAAGTGATTCTACCCACAACTGGGATATTCCATTACCGCTCATATGCTTGAGGTACACAGCATTGGGAGCAACCAACAGGAAATAGGGGTGTTGATCTGATGGATTTTCCTGTTCTATTCAACGTAGGTATGATTGTCTGAAGGGTTTAATGGTCTTACTTGAATGGTCAAATATGGTACTGTTTTGAAATTAACAAGAGATTAAAATGTTTTTAAATTTTTCTTCCGAGCATTTGGAAATATGATTATGATAGATATACGAGGATAATGACGTATTTTTGGGGGTTAGAAAACTGTGCCAGAATACTAAAATAAAATATTACTGGTTCCATGAACATTTGGACTTCTTGTCCCTGTGTTTGTAAGCAAAATGAATCCTATTACCAAATATTATACTTTGAGCTTGCAAAATCTACCTCATACTGCGAAAATGGTATCACAACCTGTATTCCTATAGACTATCGAAAAGCCGCCATCTTGTGGGGGCAGTTTCTTTGTTCCTTGAGGACATGCATGGTTGCACATATTGTGCTTCCATTGTTGAACAGTTTAAGTAACAAAAGGTGCCCCACAAGATGGCAGCTACCGGTACATGTATTTGATACGGTCTATAGCAATATACACACAAAATTGTACACAAAAAAATCATTATTTTTGCCAAGTTTTGGGACAAAATGGTGGCACCCATACTGCAAGGAATCCCTGCGATTTCTATTATTTCTGAAGTTCATAACAACCTTTCAGTGGACATATTTCTTTTTCTTTAATTAACAATAATGTACAAGTTGCACTTGTTTAACACAATGGCTTCTGTTTCTTGGGTATGTTTCTCATTTAAATAAGTTGAGAAGTTGATCAGAATTTGTTTTCTTTAA
Organism: Henricia sp. BOLD:AAB3569; assembly: GCA_037783545.1. Classification (NCBI taxonomy): domain Eukaryota; kingdom Metazoa; phylum Echinodermata; class Asteroidea; order Spinulosida; family Echinasteridae; genus Henricia; species Henricia sp. BOLD:AAB3569. The sequence goes on from JBBELK010000138.1 coordinate 441,387, forward strand.
ATTGACTCATCAAGCATTGACAATTGCAGTTGACAGAAACCCCCACTTTAGGAGCGAGAACATTTTAAGATTTTGTGAGGAAACATTTACATTTTTTTCAGCCTATTTTGTATGTTCTGTACACAAGGTCTGAAGCCATGATCAACTACTCAATTCTTTCCAAGACATCCAATGAATAAGACAATGAAATAGCACATGGTCCCTCACACTTCTGCAATGCCAAGTTCACACCAGGACACATCACATCACGTTACGATCTAAAAATAATATTTCAAAAATGAAAACAAAGAGATCCCCCCCTTGCCATAAATCAAACGACATCAAAGACTTCCCGAAGTTACAATTTACAAGCTGAAAGACACCTCTGAGAAAAGATTTACACTGCTCGGACCAAAACAGATGAGCAGTGATCTTGTCAGCATGCTTAGCATTGCTTGGGCTCTGTTTATAAACAGACGTTATTGGAAAACCAAACATGGAGGCTGCTTAATATACAGGACAGATAAGTAAAGCCTGCAAGCCAGGAACTTGGTATTGGGGAGTTACTGCATACATGCATAATGGTTGTAGTCGAGTCCATCACAAGCCTTCACAGGTCCACCACAGTCCCTGGGTCTTTAATAATTCAAGTCACAAGCTATTCAAATGAACTCCAACAAAGGCATTCTTTTGTTCGTGTTCATCCTTTGCTTCTTGTTACTGGACTTGTGATAGACTTTTGATGGATCGACTACATGTACCGGTACATCCCTGACGTGCATCTTAGAGCGCTGTTATTTAAGGCATTGGACTTATCGTCTCGGCAAAAGTTACCTGGTCAATTTCCCTGGGCAGCAGTTGGCCAGGAAAAGTAACTGCTGGACTCGGGAAAAGTTACCGAGAGGAAAACTTCCTAGGCTGTCCGCATTGGACTTATAAAATGGGAAAAGTACCCATCGTCTCGGTAAGTTTTCCCAAAAAAGCTCCAATGCAGATAGGCTTTAAGATCCTTTTCTAGTGATACCGGTAGCTGTCTTGACGATATACCATTGCAGAGTTTCCAAATTGAGCAAATCTACATGTTATTTATTATCCCTTTGCTATGATGGATGGCATTGGACGATGTTATGACAACTCGTTATCAACGCAGTGAGCAGTGTTGATGCAACATCCATCTTTATTTATTGAGATAACTCAATAAGATGTACTCCCTGTGGGGACAACAACCCAACATCTTGACAGTAGCAGTGTCTTGGATTGATGAGGCAAGAGGATGGGTGTTTAGGGGGCTGGGTGGAGGATGGGGAGGGGGAACAAAGAGAATTGGGCACAATAAGAGCAACATCCATCTTTATTTATTGAGATAACGGCCACAGATGTACTCCCTGTGGGGACAACAACCCAACATCTTGACAGTAGCAGTGTCTTGGATTGATGAGGCAAGAGGATGGGTGTTTAGGGGGCTGGGTGGAGGATGGGGAACAAAGAGAATTGGGCACAATAAGAGCAACGTCCATCTTTATTTATTGAGATAACTGACACAGATGTACTCCCCCTGGGGACAACAACCCAACATCTTGACGGAGAAGTGTCTTGGATTGATGAGGCGGGAGGAGGGGGTGGGTGGGGCAGAGAATGAGAGGGGGTGGATGGACCAGGGGAACAAAGAGAATTTGACAAAATAAAAGTGATTAGTACTGTTAAACAGGACAAAATTGTGATTATGTCCTCTCTACAAATTCTCCAGTCCACATGTAGAGCCCATTTGGATGATCAAGACATTTTCTTACAAATTGCTAAAAACATTTTCTCTCAAAATAAACCCCAAAGAAAACTTTAATTTGTTCTAGAAAGACGATGACTTAAACCCGAAAAAGGATAAATAGTGTGACAACATATACGTACCTTTCTAAAATCTCTCTATACGAATTCCCAATAACATACGTAACTGGACAGACACATTTTAAAACTTTGTACAGTACAGTATGACACATTTCTCCTGTATGTTCCTGTGCAGAAAGTATAACAATTTAAAAGATTTATGTAGTTAACTGTTCCCTTATTTTTATTCAGAAATTACCGTTTCCTAAATTTTACTTTGCACTTAGCAAGCTCTGACTTTTAAAACTTGTTAGCACTTTTCACAAAACACTTTTCTTCCAGTTTTGTCCAACAATGTGCAAACTAAGACAAAGAACAGTTATAAGTGCCTCAACAAAGCCCCAGCGAACAAACGAACAAACAGTCCCCCTGACCGAACAGCGCTGTCATATCCACACTTGCCCTCCGACCCCATTATACAGGGGCATTGTGGGTAATACACACTGTCAAGGTGGGTGGTCCAGCCGAGGTCTGGTTCCCAATACCCTCATGGTGACATGTGGGTGCAATGGGTCAAGTCTGGTGGTCATATTCATTCCACCTGGCCATTCAGAATACATGTTTCATTTTGTTGATGTTTCTCATGAAACATCTGGTGTCGCATGCTGATTTCTCTTTTGTTGTTCTGAATAAACGAGTTGACACCTCACTCAAACACAGCTGGAACTTCAGAATATATGTATTTATGTACACTTGTGTCAGTGTTTTATTGTTGTCGCATTCTTTAAAAAAATGTGAGCTTGATGCTTAAAGTGTAGCAGTCCTCTTTGTTGTACAAACGTATATTATTAGTACATGTACCTCGATTCAAACCATATTAGGTAATTTCAGTTCTGTGGTGATTAGACCAAACGCCAAGTATTTATTTCTCCCCACGCGAGCTAAATCAATTACTGATTAATTGCGATCCCCGTTCAACACCGGCTAGCTCGGTGGTCGAGTGGTTAAGACGTCTACCTTGTTTGCAGGAGGTCGTGGGTTCGAATCCCACCCGAGCACGCTATGAAGTTTTTCATAGTGTCTCGGGAAAGCACTGAGTATACAGTGCTAATATACGTCGGGTAAGGGCAAAACAAACACCAATTAACATGGTCGAAAGTATTTCTTCTTTTAAAAAAAATTTCAGGGGTGTAAGCAGTAAACAACGAAAAAAGGGGGAAAAAAAGATCTGGCAGCATAACAGAAAAATAGGAAAACTCCAATAATTTGGACACAAAGAGACTGAAAACAAAAAGGCTCGGGAAAAGAAGTAGTAATCTTTGAAAATCTAATGTTTTAAATTTAGCAAGAAACACTTTCTCACTCCATCCATACTTTCCCAAACAACCATGCAACAGAATCTGCCAGGTTAATATTTTCTGAATTCCAATTTTCCCCAGAGAATTATTTCCCATTATTCGAACCATTTTATTCTTTGGAAATTGTCTGGGCTGCATTCTTTGAACGTGACCCAAGAAAGAGCCCCAAGGAAATCATCTTGCTCCCTGGCCAGCCAGGTACGGTATGGTAGGTGAAGTTGGCATTAATAACCAAAATGGAACTAAAGGAATGCTGCAATCTTTTTTACACAGTGTTTGTAAAATTTTCTGAGGTTTTGAATTTTCTTGTTTTGAAATCAGGTCCAGATTTGTTGGCACCATTAAGCAAAAAATAATGCTTAGTCCAGAAATGATTTGCATAGCAAAAATGGACTACCAGCTAAAATCACATGCCAGGCTGTATTCATTGTCAATGGTACTCTGCCAATTCTTGCTAAGCATCTATCAGACTTCAGGATACTCATCAAACTTTACAACATTATTAACCTGGTCATTGGGCACAAATCCCTGGAAATCATGCAATTCTTAAGGAAAGCAGTTTTTCAGGTACCAGTATGGTGGAATCTTAAAAACTGAAGAGAGTGGTTAAAATTGAGTTACAATTTTGTTTTTAATTAAGCATGGTTTGCCAAATTACCATACATTGCAATTTGAAAAAGAGTATAATTTGCCACGGGGCACTCGCTTTGGACACGAAATTTTATAACTTACACCCAAGCCCTACATGTGTATGTATTTAAACCCCACAGATACATTCTACAATTATGTCACAATACTGATCATCATTAGCTGAAACAATTGTACAAACTGTGCCTAAATCGTAAATGCTAGCATCTTTGGTAATGGGTTGTTAATTCAAATTGTGAACTAGGCCGAGTTGTTTCTTCAAAATATTGTGTGAACTAGGGTTACATTTCTTTTTGAATGAGTAGATTTACAGCACATGTCTACATTAAATCATTTGATAACTGGAGCAGACATAATCACTTCCTGATCATAACAAAGACAGTCAGTCCGAGGAGAGTGTTAATTCATTTCAACAATGACCATGTTATGATACACAACTCGGCCGTGTTTGTACGAGCACATTCTGGTTGCCTTGTCCTGCCGAGGGCGACGTGGAATGTTGTTTCTCTTAGAGATTATGTCAGGGGTTAGGAAAAGACGAAGCACATTCTCCATAATGGAGACAAGAATACAAGATGGATGAAAGGTTCTCACCAAAAAAAAAGTTAGTAAAAAAAATGCTGGCCAGAAACTGTCAAAACTTGTACTGTAAGTGAATAGACAATTTGCACTGGAGGTCATATTGGTGGACAGGTTTTCTTATTTTAATGTGACAATGGAAACACAAAAAGCCCAATTATTCCTGGTGTATGGAGACAAAGCACTTGACCCCAAGATGGCCACCACGCAATGGCCCCTATTGGTATGTATTATAAAATATAATTTCGTGTTTGCCTCTCTTTTTCCAACAATGCAGTGGGGCAAATCCATGCTAACCTATCGTATACATGTAGGCCATCAGTGTAGCCAATTGGTTGGCATGGATTTGCCCCACTGCATTGATGGAAAAAGAGAGGCAAACACGAAATTGTGTGGTGCTCCGGCGGGATGCCCAGATAGCTCAGTTGGTAGAGAGCAATTGGCCATGTAAGCCAATGACTTAGGTTCGAATCCCAGTCGGGGCACTGCAATTTTCTCGTGTTTCTAAATTCATCTTTTAATTATCAATCCTGTCATATACCTTCAAAAATGTAATTTGTAAAAAGACAACTTTTTTTCAAAAACTGTATGAAAAATAGACCTGCATTTTCGAAATTTCTTAACATCTCTCAAGGTATTAAATGTTCACAACTCTTTCAAATATTTCCTCAAGCCATTTTCCCATCAATGTATTTCTTTCATTAACTTCAAATCCGAGTGAATAACAGCCAACATTATAAAACACATTTACACAAAGTGCTTTAGGAAGCATTTTCACAATGAAATTCCCATTTTTGTTTTCCTCTCCGCAAATCCCACGTCCATGTCTTACGAATCTGGGCCAAGCGCACAAAGAAGCGGTGATGGGGCCCGTAATTATCCCCGGGTGTCAAAATAACGCCCGAATAACGGCAAAACATTCGCCGCAGCGTGGCCGCCGGTTACTGGCACCGTGTCAATAAAGGGAACAAAAGACGCGGGTAATCACGCGGAACTTACAAGGGGGATTTTGCCTGCGATAAAAGGGTGCCGCGCGCGCCCAAATGAGCGCTGTATAAACAGACATGGGCATGAAAGTGCTTCTATTGTGATGGCACAAAGTGGTTTTTCAAGTCCCGTCATGGTGGATTTAACTTTTTCATTCATTAAATCAACCGCAGGACCATTTTGTTTTCTTCTGTTGTGATTTTCACAGTAAGACTTCTGGGCAGTCAGATTTATACCCTTGACTTGTGACTGGAATCACAAAATAATAATAATGTACCATAGTTACACCAGGCAACAGGCCATTTTTAGACATCACGATTGCTAAAACGGTACAAGTTTAAACTGGGAGCCTGTCGTGAAAGTAAAACATACCAAATTGTTTTAATCACCATCTGTAAGGTTGTGTTAGAGCTTCCACTCATTCTACACAATTCCATAATCGGTTAAAAATTGGTCTTGCTGAGGACTGGGTACCGGTAATTTCAGACAGGCCTCAACATTAACTGAGGCCAATGGTAAATGTAAACAAGTTTCATAAGGGACAACAGTCGGCCACTGCAGGGTACAAAATATTAAGCTTATTTAGTGGGTAAATACCACAAATAAAGTGAAATTAACACAGAGTTTCAGGACAAACATTTTGTTCTTGAAAACATATCTTCATAAATTACAAAGCGAGACATTTTGAAGGATTATTTACCCATGAATCATCTTATCCCATAGATTTAGATTCTAATTTTTACATCTTGCCTTTCTCAGTTTTGGAGGCAATTCTTACTCTTCCAAATTGCCCCAATCTTGCACATAATGTATCTTTAATTTGTTAAAGATAGTATACATGATTGGTAAACTGTTACAAATAATTTTATCCCCCTGTATGATTGAAGATATGCATGATTAAAACCAACCTGAGCAAAAAACCAGCTCCGTACTTCGTATAACATTTGAGAAAACAGTCAAAAAAGGATTTGCAGTCATTTCGCCCCAAAACCACTTCGCCCTGAACCATTTCGCCCTGAACCACGGTTTGTGCACGAAGAAGGTTTTGGGGCGAAATGGCATTTGGGTGATGTAGTGTTTGGACGAAGTAATTTGGGGCAAAATTGCACTCGGGCGAAGTGGTTTGGGGCGAAATGGCACTTGGGCGAAATGGTTTTGGGGCGAATTGAATTTTCGTCGCATGAGACGAAAACTAATTGTTTTACTCATTTCTCAAAGACTAAAGCACTTCAGATAAAACTATTTCAGGGGAAGTTTTCTACAGTCATCATGTTCATATTGTGTAAGTTAGGCGTAAATCTGTGAACATTTATGATTTTCGAAATTACCAATGATGTATACTGCCTTTACTTAAGTGTGTACATGTAATCCAACAAACAGGTTTAATTAAAGCGATTCACTTCACACTTCAAGAAACGCTGTTCCTCTTTCGTCCCTAGTGGTCAACTCAATCCAAATCTGGGTCACAACCACAATGCCAAGCCGTTAAACTCTTTCCAACTTTTCCAAAACAACTATCAGGGGGGAAAAAACTTTTCTTCGTCATCGGATTGGCCTGAAAAACCCCTGAGGGTCGCGGAAAGGGGACCCTGAGAACGTGTATTGAACATGAAGGACCTGTAGCATCGGACTACGGAAGCAATCTATACAAGGTGGGTATTTGCTTGCAGTAGGTCGCAGGACAATCGCCAGGTGTGCTGTGCAAAGAGGAAAGGGTGGATGGAAGGGGCTTAAGGCAGGCAGGGAGTAAAGCCATGCAAGCCGAAAATCTTGTTTCTTATTCATCGGTCTTTCCATAAAAATGAGAGCCGTAGTGCGGCTTTTTGATCCATTTGTAAAAATTGATTTTCCAAGTTACCAATTTATTTTTTTCAAACAAAATTCCTGTACAATTTCTTAGTAGTGTAGAATACTTCAAATAATTTAGAAACAGACATATGTGATTATATTCAAGAAAACTGTTTGATGACATAAAGGGAACACTATGGCATTTTAAACTCTCATGGTTACTAATCAGGGCTTGAAATTCGTCACCGAAAGGGCACTGCTATTTATGTTTTTGGAGCCGTCTTTTGGAGTTTAAAAAGGGCACTTCCATTGGAAAATGAAAAAGTCTATGGGAGGATTGCAAAAGGGCACCAAGGCCAAGAACAGGGGCGACAGAGGCAGTGGTCTCCGTTAATTTCAAGCCCTATTACTTTTATTTAAGCCTTTTTTCTTTAATTCTTCTCTGGAAAAACTAGTTGCTGGTTTTATTGAACACACAGACTAAAACCTGTTCTTTGACAATTCTAATTACACGAGTGGAATTTCAATACCAAATCAATGAATGCCGCACTTGCATTTGGAGGTTCGCAATAGTTTATTGAATTGTTTAGTCACAAGTAGGAAAATTATGCTATTAAGACTAGAGTTGGGACACTGAAACTTGCAAGGGAACAAGAACTTGAACAGTATTTTCTGTTTGCATGGCCATAAGGCATGGAACTCTAAGACCATGCTATAAGATTACTAATTCTGTATTTCATAGCACCCACACAATGTTATTGGTTTGGAGTTGGTGCCATTCACACTTAATAAAAACTTTTGGGTTCCGCATCTCTACTACAGCGTACAGTAAACCGCGCTATACCGGTACTGTCCGCAACCTGACCTAGTTTACAACTTAGTGTCACCCCAGAACATCCACCCTGAAGTAACAGGCACTGTAACATCTCAGGATTTAATCTTCTCCGATTGCTTCTAATTGATCATGTGATCAATTGCGCCCTCTAGATCTCGCTCCTAATGAACGCTCTTCTTTCTCTTCACGACACACCTGCCGAGCAAGGTTAGAAGGATTACAGGTATGTTTGAGCGAGAACGTACCGGCCCCGCAAGACTCGCGCGGGTTATCTCGGATTGCGCAAACAGATCCGACCGATCAATAGCACCCTCTGGAGTTAATGGGTCATTAACGCTGTAGATTTAAAGCACATTGCGTTGAGCAACACTGCCAAGTCTGACCTCTCTTTTAAATGTCGCAGGTAGTTTCCCCCGAGTACGGGCATGGATACAACTAAATCAATACTGCCCTCTAGTGTTAACCGTCATGTGCAATACCGAAAGATACCCGGACGTAAAAGGACAAATTTCTGGAGGGAGGTCGGTGCCTACTGATACAGATGTCTCGGATGGCGAAATATTGATCGCAGGATCGATATCGCCTCCTGAGACGGATTGATCCTGTGTAGGAGGAAGGATTAACATGCTAACAGAGGACCCTCGCAGCTAACGTGAGGTGTCTTGTTCCACGGTTGGATATGTTTTACTGTTACAAAAGGAATTTGAGTTCCGTTACAGTTAGGTACAAGGTGAACAATTCTACACTTTAAAGGAACGTGACCAGGGCCCAATTTCATAGAACTGTTTAACAGCCCATTTTCCTAGGCTATTTCATAGACATCGTTAACGGTAAGCAAATGAAAACCTGCCTTAACCACAGAGCCAAATTTTGCCAAAGATAGTGACACAACAATGGCGGTTTCCAAGCGCGCGCATGCTTAAGCACGCCACGGCCATGAAATAGCCTTAACGTTAGCACAACTTTTCTGCTACAGTAAGCACACGTTTTCAGCTAGTGTAATAAGCAGCTCTATGAAATTGGGCCCAGATTTTTCGAAAAATGGATTTCGTTCTAACCTAGCAATCATTTGAAATACCTCCCCAAAATACTATCTATGGGAAGAAAACAGGGGAGCGTTCAATAGCACAATACGTACGCCGGTATTGGGTATTTTCCTATACCTTCACCGTTGAAGGTATTGTCGGTATGCATACGTATTGCGCTATTGAACGCGCCCCAGGAAATTTGCAATCTCCAATTCGGATGTGGAAGCAGAAAAGGTTGGTGTAATCACTGCACTGCTTTATGAAACAGATATTAGTTTACAAAACATCAGTGGTTTTTAACGATGTATACGGATTCAGAACACCAAATTTCAGAACACCCATGGGAAAAATGTGGGGGTCAAAAATATGATCTGGTCATGCTTCTTTAAAGGAAGTATACATCATTGGTATCTCGAAAATCAGAAATGTTCACAGATTTACGGCCTGAAATGGTTTTGTCTGAAGTGCTATTAGTTTTTGTCTAATAAGACGATAATTCAAGTGCCATTTTGCCCCCAAACCACTTTGCCCGAGTGCCATTTCACCCCAAATCACTTCGTCCAAACACTACATCGCCCAAATGCCACTACGCTCCACAACCACTTCGTGCACAGGCCGTGGTTCAGGGCGAAATGGTTCAGGGCGAAGTTGTTTTTGGGCGAAATGACTGCAAACCCTTTTTTGACCATTTTCTCAAAAGTTAGACGAAGTAGGGAGCTGGTTTTTGCTCAGGTTGGTTTAATCATACGGTATCCCCAATCACACAGGGGAATAAAACTATTTGTAACAGTTTACCAATCATGTATACTATCTTTATTTTCAACTTCCCACCTCCCCACCGCCCCAACAAATCTACAATCTAGGTTATCAGACTTTGTAATTTCAATCTCCTTTCATTGTTTACAGAGCTGTGAAGTTTGTCCCTGCTTAGAGGCCAGATATCACACATTATCAGAACAAATAAAGAGAAAATAAAATATTTGTGTCTGCCAATGTTTGTCAACATTCCGGTAACATGAGACAACCTTTACATAGCAAACATCACCCTGGCCGGAACTTGCATATTATACACAACACACAATGGGGTGAGAATGTTCCCTAAAAATACATCAAATCTCAGTGGGATTGGAAACAAAATTGTGGAATTGTTACCACATGCAGAGAATATAATTTTGATGTTTTTAAACATTTTTGATACCTCAATTTTTACATTCAAATGTCAAATTATCTGTGGGAGGGGGAGTGTAGTTTAGCCACACAATTTAGAAAAATGCAAGTATGACAAACTGTACTTGTCTTTTTTTCTTAATTTTTTTTCTTAAACTAATTTTTTTTGGGAGAGGGAGGGTTTTTAACTTGTTGTTTTACTTGTTGTTTTAGAGGCATGCAACAATTCTTTATCATGCATTACGTGATCACAACAATTTGCCTTATTTTGTCCAAATAGGGTTTTCAAGCCATATATAATATCATGGAGCGCACCCTCAGAAAAGCAGCTTAGGGGCCGCCCATAAAGTATGTACATGTACGCAAGAAATGTCAACTTTTTAGACCTCCCCCTCCCCCCTGTACGCATGGTGTACGCAGTGGCTCCAACCCCCCTCCCCCTGTACGCATACGCACTGTATACCTCAGCATTGGTAAGCATTAGTAAATGGTTCAGTACTACATGTATACGATTCGCATGACGCCTCCAAAGTCTGAAATAAATGACAAAATGTATAGATTTCTTTTGCATTATTTGTTTTACTTAAAATGATACATCAAGCATCAGTAACTGCAGATTTATTGGAAAAACCTAAATTGAGGAGTGAGAAAAACGCGAGATGTGTGGGAAAAATGTGTGGCCTGTCTAATATGTTTTGTATATAAGGTTTTAAGCCATGGTCAACTTGTGGCTTGGACCCCCCCCCCCCCCCCCCCCCCCCCCCACCCCCTACACATGGTGTACGCAATGTCAACAAACACCACCCTCCCCCTTGCATACTGGTATGTACTTACTTTATGGACGGCCCCCTATTAAAACTACATGTACATGTACCTACAAATACATGGTCTTGTAACTGCTTAGTAATGTGGTTAACCATAATTTACAGTTAGGATTAACAAGGATTGACAGGATTAGTAAGTTAAGTATTGACAGGATTACATCTATCACTGGGTGACCTGATAAAGAGATCTCTTTGGGATCAACATGTTTTCTGGCATGACATTTCTTTTGTACACACCTGAAAATAATGGGGGGAAACGGACAAGAGCTCAGGAAGAATGTCACAGTAAATTTAATGTAACTTTTATTTACATACTTCTGAATATTCATAAAGTGAATAGCCATTGTTGTGAATATTCATTCTTTTTACTTTACATAAATAATTATCAGTAAGGTCACTAACTTCAAGCCGTGGTTGACTGGTTACATAAAGCCTAGCGTACATCGACATTGTAACTGGAAGCAACTAGTGGCAACTGGTGTTTCCGGCAACTGGAAGCAACTCGCAACAACTGGGAGCAACTGATCAGTTGCTTAAAAATGTTGATGTACACGCACTTGCAACTACTGGCAACTGGAAAAATCCCAGTTGCCGCGAGTTGCTCATGTTCTACTTTCTAGCAAAATACCCAGTTGCAGTCAGTTGCGTTGATGTACGCGTACTTGCAACTAGTTGCTGTCAGTTGCACATGTGCATCTGATCACATGCGCGCACATTGACAGCAACTGCAAGCAACAGTTGTTTCAGGTTGCGAGGTCAATGTACTCTAGGCTTTACCGAGTTGACGTGCGCGCTCTGGAAATGCAGACATGGCTGGATGTTCATAGTTGCCGCTAGTTGCGCACCTAATCAGTTGCTGTTGAGTTGCTTCCAGTTGCAATGTCGATGTACGCTAGGCTTAACAATAGTTTCTCCCACAGCATCTTTCACACAATAGTTTCTTTGTAAGTCTTTGCAGGGTAATGAGGGGTTTCAATGTTCATTGGGATGAGTTGTGAATCACAAAAGGGTGCAACAGATGAAGTTTGAATAAGGCTATAGACAGCCAAAGTGTGACGTGGGTTGCCATGGTAATTGGCTCTAAACATCATGGCCGTCGGAAAAAGTACCAATGCAAAAGCACATGGAAACGGTTAAGTGATTTTTAGTGTAGAGCCATTGCCTTGACAACTAACAAAAGATGACGTATTCACTTCGGCAGTCCATTGGTATTAGTTTTTAATCACTAAAGAGTGACAGTTGAAACACATCTGACACTATTTTAGGCTAAGTTGACGTGTGCTTTGTCTATCTTTCAGTAAGGTAGTATTTTTCCAAATAATTTTTTTTTTTTTTAAATAATTAATTTTTTGGGCGGTGGCCACGACAGCATGCGGGCGGTGGACGGTAAACCGGATTTTTCATTCTTAAACTAGGTTAGGCAAAAAATGCATGCAATGCATGCATTGCATGCAGTCCCAATAATTGTAAACATGACACTAGCACACACTTCCAATGCACAGAATCAATGCAGTTTTATATGCACCTTCCTTCATCCATTTTCCCACATTGATTTTACTCAAACTCGACATTCCTGTACCAAAATTACAAAACAAGTAACTTCCTTAGACCTACTTACCCACAATGGTGCATGTTTACTGGACCTCAGGCCAACAGAAAAGGGTGAAATCCGGGTGCAAATTCGACGTCTCTGGTGGAAGAAATCTTGTACTCGCGACCTTGTCATTCACACATGCGTGTATGCACACTGTGTAAACTTACAACAGTCGCAGGGTCAACGTTCTTATGCAAATCTTATGGTAAACAAATTTGGTGAACCCTCGGGTCATACTTTTCTTGACCGATATTTGAGCCAATTAACTCGGATTCTGGAAGCGAAAAACGCCCACGAGAGGCGCCATAACATTTACTCTAAAAGCGACATCGAGAATATTAATAATTGGTTGCGCTTTTTGGGGTATAAATTGAACTTCGAAAGTTTAGAAAGTGTCCAAGGAAAAGCTCGGTTCAAGAACGGTGACTTTTTCTTTGTTCATAGAGGGCGCTATATAGTTTGGCAGGACTGTAGACTGGTTTTCAGTCCACAACTTTCGTATGTGGAATATGAGGTCTGGGAAGAGGGAACTATTCTTTTTTGTGTGACCGCCGGGGTGAGTGAATTCGATACAAATGTGGACAAATGCCCATGGGGTACCGTGGCCGAGCAGTTTGGGTCATTGACTCGCAGTCGTGGGTGAATTAGGCTTGGGGTTGCGGGTTCGGATCCGGCTGCGCACTCAACCACACTTGCTCCCTACCTCCATGCTCCATCCTGGGATGTAAAGCCGTTGGTCCAGTGTGTTAGGTAATGGTTTAATACGTACTCTAAAGATCCCAGAGCATTCTTTTGTGAAGAGCAAGGGGATTCCCCGGTGTCTCTGGCCCCTCCTAATTCTAATGTACGTTGTTGTGAGGCAATGCACTTTGACCTATGTGGGCGATGTCTGCTAGTTCTGTTGTGATTGGTAGACGGGTTCGGCTTGGTTGACAGGTCGGAACTATGCATTAAGATACGCCCCAAACCCCTGCCCGGCTTGCCCCAATTATTATTATATTTTTAAGGGATTATTAAATTTATGACCCATGTCTGAAACTTCGTTGTCAAGAAAAGTCCTTTTCCAAGATGTTATATGCAAATGCAAAGCAATCAAACTCATAGATTGGTTTCCAGACCTCATATTCCACTTCGTATGTGGAATATGTGGACCGAAAACTAGTTTACTAAACACGAACAGTAATATGCAAATGAGCTGGTATCCTGTGTGGCTCGCCGAGCATTGCATGTTGCGTTGACGCGGCACCATACCATAATTTCGTCGAATGCAACATGGCGGCGCTCTTGGGTCGAGTTCTGCGCAAAATTCCTACGAATTCTTTGCGCGGAATTCTCAGCCAGAATGCCCTCAAACGCTCGCCAGTTATAGCATGCACAAGGTATGCATATTGATTTCGCTTTGATGGCCTGGTAGTGGATGATTATTTCGTATGTAATGATTATGTTCGTTTGTTTCTTCTGTTGTTGAATGATCGTTGCACCATTTACGTGATAAAAAAGTTTGTTGACCTGACCCAGACCAGCAGCCGATTTCACGAATCCTTACGCACTGCGTAAGTCCGCTTGCGCAACATTTTATTGTGTAGGCTGCGCAACATTCCTGTGAAAATTACACTTAAGCTATAGGGCTTGCGCCATTTGGCAAAAGTTGCGCAAGCTGCGCACTCTTTCGTGAAATCGGCTGCTGAACTGTGTACTTTGATTTTGCTATTCTGTCGGTCGCGGCCACGTCACGTCCGGTCTGCCCATGGTGACAAGCGAATGAACAAAGCTGTTGTTTACGCAACATGTACACGTATCTAAGCATGAACGAATTTGTTTTCACTCCAGTCACAGTGCATGCCAATGCCCGTATACAAAGGCATATGACACCAGGTCACCAAAGTGCCAGGATGTGTGACCGACGGAATATAGGACTCCTCACACGTAGGCTAAGCCTGCTTGTGAAAATTTTTTAATAGTTGTGCAAGTTAGCCTACATGTAGGCCTATGCATTTTTTTCTTGTAAATTTGCATGTTGTAATTTCTAAACAAACTGCCATTTTAAACGTTTCTGTTTTTCACAGAGGTGCCAAACAGTGGCAGCCGGAAGTGAAAGATGTTGAACAGTATGGCCAGGCTGTTATGTATCCAGATGAAGTCACATCAAAGTGGCTAGCACCCCCCTGGGATGGTAAGGGCAATATTCATCATTCATAATGCGTTTTTTTCAGAAAACATTTGCATCACTATGGGGCACCATGGCCGAGCGGTATGGCGTGTTGAATCCAAGACTGTGGTCAATCCACAGGTTGTGGGTTCGAATCCCATCCCGGCTTGTCCATGGTGCGTGTGCTCTTGGGCAAGGCACTTTGCCATGAATTGCCTCTCTCCAGCCAGGAGGAAATGGATACCTGTGAGGGTAGAGAAAGCTGATGTGTTTGATTAGTCCCTGTGCGCATACGCTGCACGGGACTGTATACTCCCCAGGGAGCTGAGAAGGATTAAGGAATGATATTACTGAGCCCAATGACCAGGGATAATAATGCAGAAAGCGCATAGAGAGATCCGTCGGATCTGTAATGCACTATATAAGAACTGTCTATTATTATTATTATTATTATTATTATTATCACATCAGAAAACAAGGAAAACTGAGGCAGTGTTTCTTATTTTTGTCTTCAGATCGAGATAAAATGCCAGAGAAGGACGTGTCCAATCTCGTTATCAATTTCGGCCCTCAACATCCCGCTGCCCACGGTGTTCTGCGGCTCGTCTTGGAACTCAGCGGAGAAGTAAGGATGAAATTGTCAGAGGTTTCTTGAGTCTTGGAGCAATTGCAGAATAGCATGCAACTCATAAATGGCCTTTTTGTGCATGCCTCGTTGTCAATCGACTGGTTTTTGGACCATACCTCCTTTTATAAAACTATCTTTGGAAGCCACAAAGTCTAGAGAAAAAGTGGAATCTTTTGTGCACAGTTGAATGTGATTTTCCTGTGTTTGCCTCATGTGACATCATGACCTTGGTCATGAAAATGCATATTTGCATTAGCATAAAAACCTTTGTTTTAACCCCTAAAACAAGCTCCAAATAAGATTTTTATGAATGCAACTGAGTATATTGGTTTTATAGCATAGATTTCATTGATAAAAATCCCAAATAAGGGGCCCTTAAATCAATGTATTCCACTTTACAGAATGTGATACGAGCCGACCCTCATATCGGACTCCTTCACCGAGGCACTGAGAAGCTGATTGAGTACAAGACGTACCTACAAGCTCTACCGTACTTTGATCGTTTAGACTACGTCTCGATGATGTGCAACGAGCAGGCATTCTCATTGGCTATTGAGAAACTGCTTAATATCAACATCCCAGAACGAGCTAAATGGATTAGAGGTAATGGAGACTAACTGCTGGGGGTAAACCTGCGATGGACTGGCATCCCATCCAGGGGGGAGTAGCAATGCTCCTAGTCACTCCATGCCATGGAAACTAACAACCTGTTGGGGAAACCCAACTAACTGCTGGGGGTAAACCTGCGATGGACTGGCATCCCATCCAGGGGGGAGTAGCAATGCTTCTAGTCACTCCATGCCATGGAAACTAACAACCTGTTGAGGAAACCCAACTAACTGCGGGGGTAAACCTGCGATGGACTGGCATCCCATCCAGGGGGGAGTAGCAATGCTTCTAGTCACTCCATGCCATGGAAACTAACAACCTGTTGAGGAAACCCAACTAACTACTGGAGGTAAACCTGCGATGGACTGGCATCCCATCCAGGGGGGAGTAGCAATGCTCCTAGTCACTCCATGCCATGGAAACTAACAACCTGTTGGGGAAACCCAACTAACTGCTGGGGGTAAACCTGCGATGGACTGGCATCCCATCCAGGGGGAGTAGCAATGCTTCTAGTCACTCCATGCCATGGAAACTAACAACCTGTTGAGGAAACCCAACTAACTGCGGGGGTAAACCTGCGATGGACTGGCATCCCATCCAGGGGGGAGTAGCAATGCTTCTAGTCACTCCATGCCATGGAAACTAACAACCTGTTGAGGAAACCCAACTAACTACTGGAGGTAAACCTGCGATGGACTGGCATCCCATCCAGGGGGGAGTAGCAATGCTCCTAGTCACTCCATGCCATGGAAACTAACAACCTGTTGGGGAAACCCAACTAACTGCTGGGGGTAAACCTGCGATGGACTGGCATCCCATCCAGGGGGAGTAGCAATGCTTCTAGTCACTCCATGCCATGGAAACTAACAACCTGTTGGGAAACCAAACTAACTGCTGGGTGTAAACCTGCGATGGACTGGCATCCCATCCATGGGGAGTAGCAATGCTCCTAGTCACTCCATGCCATGGAAACCCCGGGGATGCGTACCGGCCGTTTAAGCCAGCTTGGCTCGCGAAGCAACTTTACCTTACCCAAAAAACTATTTTGTTTAATGTTTGCTTATTTCAATGAGGTAATATTAATCTTAAAGGCACAGGCTCGTCAGTAATGCGCACCAAATACGCAGCTCCGTGCCTTTGCTATGGAGCTGCGTATTTCGTGGCACGATTTTGGCGCGCGCGCATTGATGACGAGCCTGTACCTTTTAATAACGTTCTTTGAATGTTTTTCTGGCTTTTTTGCAGTACTGTATGCTGAGATCACACGCATAGCTAATCACATTATGGCAGTCACGACGCACGCCCTGGATGTTGGCGCAATGACGCCGTTCTTTTGGCTGTTTGAAGAAAGGGAAAAGGTTCATTTGAGTTCATTATTTGAGTAGATGTTGGTTGTCAACTAGATTTGTACTACTACTGGTTGGTCACAACGTTTATAAGAATCATTTCATTCTTTACATTTCTTGTGGAAAATTAAATTTTCTTTTTTGTTTGAAGACGTTTGAGTTCTACGAGCGAGTGTCAGGAGCCAGAATGCATGCTGCTTACATCCGCCCGGGTGGTGTGCAACAGGTATATGCCAAGAAATTTCACATCTTACTTAAAACTTTAAATAACAACTCGGATAAAAAAGAAACTTCTTTTTGTGGAAGTTGCCCATGACATCCAAAAAGTTGAAGAAAAAAAACAAACGTCCATGAATCTTTTTAGATAAGGAACAAATTTTGCAGTGTACAGAAAGTCTTAACCCCCTGCAAAACAAAAGGGTAAGCTTTTAACAGACTGTTTTGTTCGGTAAGAGTTAAGAAGTTGATCGTTAATTTTTTTCTTTGAAATGACTCGTCTAGCATTGGATTGTGTAGATTTGATGGAAAAACACAATTTCGATTGGGAAAAATTTAAGATTTTGTGAGATTTTTTCAGCCTGTCTCATGTTTTGCACACAAGGTCTGAAGCCATGATCAACTTCCTAATTCTTTACCTTTTTTCTTTTTTAGGATTTGCCCCTTGGACTAATGGACGATATCTACGACTGGGCCAAGAATTTCTCCCTGAGAATTGACGAACTCGAGGAGGTATGAATTCCAAGGAAAATTAACAAATGGGGGAAAAACTCTGCTTATGACAAATGTTGTCATAATTCTCATTTGTCGATGCATCTTTTTTTTTTTTTCAACAGATGCTGACGAATAACCGCATTTGGAAAAACAGATTGGTCGATATCGGAGTGGTGACTGCAGAGGATGCACTCAATTACGGATTCAGGTACGGGAAAAAAAAAAAAAAAGGTCTGTTGATAAATATACGATAAAAAACATCTTTTGCTGCAAAGTTTCATACCCAACAATTTTGTTTTTTATACTAGCGGTGTGATGCTCCGTGGATCGGGCATCAAATGGGACTTGCGCAAGACTCAGCCGTATGAAACCTATGATCAGACTGAATTTGATGTTCCCATTGGAACGCATGGAGATTGCTACGACAGGTAAAGCCCAGTTAGGAATATGTGCCCAGTCAGGAATGAGTGCCCAATTTAGACTGACTTTGACACCTCAATATTGTACACATTTTTATGCTGATTACATTTAAATATGAATATGCATGAGTTTGCATATTATGCATACTAATTATGTGAGGTATTTCAAGCTATTGTGGTTTCGAATACCATCAATTTTAAATCAAATATTCATGGTTTTTAATTCTGTTCAGGGAAGAGTCAAGAAAAGGCCATTCATATGCATAACGTTCATAAAATATGCATAGGTGTTAGCTCATACATATGTATGATGTGTGATTATGCACTATTCATGAGATATGCTAATCTTTGCCATTTGATTGGCTGTCCAGGTACTTGTGCCGTGTTGAGGAGATGAGGCAGTCTCTACGCATCATCCATCAATGTCTAAATAAGATGCCTGAAGGAGAGATTAAAGTGGATGATAATAAGATCTCTCCGCCCAAGAGAGCCGAAATGAAGGTATAGGTGGATCATCTGCCCAGAGTGGGGTACCGGGTTCGATACCCGACAGTGGTACCTATGCCCTTGAGCAAGGCACTTAAACACACTTGGTCCAGTGTGTTGTGCAACGCACTTAAAAGATCCCAGAGCACTCTTTCATGAAGAGTAAGGGGATTCCCTAGTGTCTCTGGCCGCCAATGGCGCCACCCACCTATGTATCTCGATGTTAAGGTGGAGCGCACTAACTTAACAGAGTATCAGAGGTCTTGGGTTTGAATCCAAAAGAAGACCTCTCAAGCCGTGTTCAGTTTTTCATTTCAGTGGTGATTAATCACATACTTTTTTTTTTTTACGATTTCATGATGTCACGGATCACTAAACCCTCCGTGCAGAAATGCATGAGGCTCTATTGTTCCCTTCCCAATACATGTAATTAATACATAAATGAATTACTAACGCATTTTAACAGGACTCAATTCTTGGAATTGATTTTGACGCTCTGATTGCAGGAATCCATGGAGGCTTTGATTCATCACTTCAAACTGTACACCGAGGGCTTCCAAGTACCGCCTGGTGAAACCTACTGTGTTATTGAAGCGCCAAAGGTAATGTACTGTAGTGGTGGTTTCTTTACGTATTTCTTCTGAAAATTGGAAGGAATCAAGAAAATACAATGGACGTCGCATTCTGAAATGTTGGGGTTATTTTGACGCAGTTACAGAAGTTAAGTTATTTAATCCCAGTGTTATCCAAAGTGTTGAGTTCATGGCAGTCTCAATGTGGTTGCCATGGTAATTAGACTTTGGAACATTAAATAGAATGCCACCGTTAATCTACGTTGTAGCTCCATTTTAGTGATTACAATTTATTATTACGGCATTCAACATTAATAATAATAATAATTTAAATAACCCTGAATGCCGCAATAGGGCGACATTTCGGGAAGACTCTCCCCGGGGACCACCGAAATTTCGGCAAGAGTCACTCAAAATGACACCTTATTTTTTTACCCAAAGCTTCCAAAAATGGTTGCAGACCGAAGAGAAACAGCTCCAGTCCCGAAAAAAATGGTTTTTGACCTTAAAAAAATGAATTTTAAACTCAAAAATATTAGGGCGACACCAAAATGTCGCCCTAATATACTTTTTTACACACGATTTGTCGCCCTATTCTAGCATTGATAGTAATTTCAGCTCCTACGGATCTCTCAATGCGCTTTCTGCATTATTACCCCTGGTCATTGGGCTCAGATATATCATTCCTTAATCCTTCTCAGCTCCCTGGGGAGTATACAGTCCCGGCTGCATTAGGCGCTCAACGGCTAATCAAACACTAACTTTCGCTACCCTCAGTTACCCATTTTGCTCCTGGGTGGAAAGAAACAATGCGTGACAAAGTACCTTGCTCAAGGGCACACGCAACATGGAAGGGCCGGGATTCGAACCCACAACCTTTGGAACTAACCCAGGTTTTGAGTACGATCCACTAGACCATTCCGCCACAGGAATCCAACAAAATTGATACATTGTATGATCATTGTCGTTAATGCTGTCAAATGCTTCCAGGAAAACCTTTTTCTAATCAATTCAATTTAAAATCGTCATTTAAATTGTCAGTTAAAATTAGGGTCTCAGCGCTTGCTTTTGTGATACAATTTGTGAAAGAAAAGATGCGTGACGTAATACCACTGCAAGTGTCAATCGGCTACCCTTTTGTTAACCCTCCCCCTAGGGCGAGTTTGGCGTGTACCTAGTCTCAGACGGCACAAGTCGACCCTATCGCTGTAAGATCAAAGCCCCTGGATTTGCCCATCTAGCAGGACTAGACTTGGTCTGCAAGGGACACATGTTGGCGGATGCCGTGGCCATTATTGGTAAGGTTTCCCTATTGTTTTAGGCAAGTTAAAGCAAGCTAGGATTCAACAAAAACTGTTGTTTGAAGGCCTGCTTTTTTTTGATAATTTTGAAATTCTGCAACCGCATTGCACTTAATCACATTTGGTTTATGTTATTACTGAGCATTTGCCCATGAAAGTGACAGACAGTAAATTGACAAATTACGTCGTCTTTGTGGTATTTAAACATTTTAATTCTTTTTTGTGTTTTCTTACAGGAACTCTAGACGTAGTGTTTGGCGAGATTGACCGCTAGAAACACCAATGCAGTTGAAATAGAACCTTTGCAAAGGCGGCCATGTTAAGTTGCCACTAGTAGGCACTTTGTGCTTCTATTGCCGCATCATTTAACAAACGAAAAATCTGCTCACAAACCCATCTATATTTCAGAAGTATTATGAAATTTGTTACAACTGGACATGGGTTTCTAGAAACTAAGGTACCGTAAATAAGCATGCCTGGGACAAATCAGGGAAAACTGTGTAAAGGGTCTGCAGCGTCATTAGACTTGAGGTCAAGTCTCTAGACAGTCGTATTTGGTCCGTCTGACGCCTACATGTATAATCCCCCACACGCAACAGTCGTTATGAATAGTACCTGTTTAGAGACTTGAGAAAACCTGTATTCGCGCCAATATTAATGCATTCATGGTGCGTAATATATAATCACGCAGTTGCCATGGAACAAGTCAGAGGAGTGACATGAATATTAATGTCGTCCTGCATTTCGACCAATCAGCTCTCTACGTCCAATTCTGGTAGCAAACTCAATAGACCGTGTACAAAACGGAAACAGGTTTCTCAAGTATGTAACTAGAGGTCGATTAGACTTGTTCCCAGTCAACTCGCGACTACGCTGCTGCGGTTTACGAACTAACCGGTCTAGTTACAGACTTGACATCAAGTCTACAGCGTCATGTGTATCATACATCTTTTATTAATTATTAAACTAAATGATAAACTCACTTCCAGCAAAGGAAATTGCGAAGATGCGTCTATAAAAGATTGCTTGGCTTTTTCCCAAATTCTAAGGCTTTGTTTTTTAAAATGAATTTCATGATTGGCCACAACAGACCTGTACATGTTGAAGGTCCTCTGTACCAAAATATACATGATGAGTATGCTAATTCCATTATGTGCGAAAAACCCAATGCATGGGGATTTGCAAAAAGGCTAGCTTTATCAGGGGGATATTTTGCAGACATCCACAATGGATATAAGGGGGTAGGTCCTGTCGTTTTTAGACTTATTTCAAATCTGAGATCGCGTATACTTCACCAATTATGGGAAGTACTCTGTGCATAACTGGTACATTATACACGAAGTCAGACTTGAAATAAATCTAAAAATGACAGGAACGACCCCTGTAGTTATATGCTGCCACATAGTGATCGACTCACCACCTACAGCCCCCCAACACACTTCCTTGGATGTTTTACACACAATAGGGGCGAGTCACTTGGTCTCATATCTTGCACCAAATGTCTTATCCACTAAAGGGTACTTCAGTTGGATTGCTCAAGAGGATTCACACACTTAATAGGAATACTTGTCTGTTTGTTTTGATAGATGGAATGTTGTGTAAACTCAATACGAAAGCCTTTGCTGAAGTAAAACCATAATTTGTATATAAACCAAGTGAAAATAAATAAATGTTTCAATATGTATTGATCTCTATTTGTCTTGTGTTTTGGAATAAGTTAATAACTGCATCGGTCAACACGGTCTTTTTAAAACAATCACCTGTACGACTAGTTTTTCTGTGCCTCAGTCGAGTTCCTCGATCAATCTGCCTTTTGGCTTAGCCGGTGGTTTAGTTCCTCCCCACTGTTTCTCAAAAGCAGACTTGGTCGTATTGTGTTGTTGGTCGGAAATTACTCGAGATCCTACAACATGAAAAAGTGGAAATATTCATGAATTATAAAGTTACCCTTTCCGAGTGTAAAAAATAAATATGAATTTTTTTTTTATGCAATTTATGAAAATGAGTCTCCGAAAAAAATATCAGTAAAAGATTCCTCCAGGTTCCTGGAAAAATCCTGTTTAGTTTCAAGGGACACACAACAAATTTTTGAGAGCTGGTCACATTTTTCAATCAAAAGCTAGTAATCGTGGCAGTCCAACTTACTGTAAATAGCTTGAACCTCAATCAGCAACATTCTCGGTTTTTCTTGGTTCTCTGCAATCCACGCGAGGAGGAACTCGACTTTCTTCTGACAGTTGAAGCATGTCGTCTGTAACTGTTTCTTTGTCTCTTTTGGTGACTTGGAGTTGGGGGAATTTGTTGGATGTTTTGATTCTACAGAAATGAGAGTCAAATTTGCTTTACTGAATTTTTGAGGACTTAGGCATAGGATGACAGAAAAATTAGTCTTTGTCGGGGTTTCCCCAAGACTTCCGACACACCGGGCAGATGCTGTACCAGCTGAGCTATGTGGTATACATTCCCTCAGGTTTCCCCCTAAGATCTCCGACACACCAGGCAGATGCTCTACCAGCTGAGCTATGAGGCACAGTGGTATATCCTCAGGTTTCCCCCAAGACCTCCGACTCGCCGGGCAGATGCTCTACCAGCTGAGCTATGAGGCACAGTGGTATAATCCCTCAGGTTTCCCCAAGACCTCCGACACACCGGGCAGATGCTCTACCAGCTGAGCTATGAGGCACAGTGGTATACTCCCTCAGGTTTTCCCCAAGACCTCCGACACATCAGGCAGGTGCTCTACAAGCCGAGCTATGAAACACAGTGGTATACTCCCTCATGATTTTTCCAAGACCGAGCAAAGCTGAAGACTTGCATTTGACTTAATTTGACTTGATTGCAACCAAGGAATATATGATTTTACCTTTAGCAAGCATCTTTTTAGCAGCTCCAAACAGTCCATGTAGGTCTGCGAGGGCTGACTGGGTGTACCCAATAGGCGAATCTGTTGCCTCACCCAGGAGAATATGAATCACGTCTCGAAGAACGGACGTAGCTAGCTCGCTGGAGGCCGATAGGAACTATAAATGAAATGAGATGTAGCGGTGGTGTCGCAGTTATTGATATTTTCCCCATTATATGGCAGGCTTGTAGTCGAGTCCATGACAAGTCCACCACAAGTCCCTGGGTCTTAATTCAAGTCACAAGCTATTCAAATGAACTCCAACAAAGGGATTCTTTGCTTCTTGTTACTAGACTTGTGATTTTATCGGCTCTGGACTTGTGATAGACTCGACTACAACCCTGTAAAATAGGTCTGATATTCAACAGAAAGTTACCTGTGCAGAATTGTGTATTGCACTGGCCATAGCATCTTCCGTCCCTGTGAAGTTAACATTGCGACTCAATGTTCCTGACAACTCGAGTATATTCTGCGGGAAATAAAAAAGAACATACTTGTTAGAAACAAAAGGGGTGCCAAAGAAACAGCCTACATAGGATGGTGGCTTCACAAAATTTCTTGAAATCATGGACACTGTTTCTTTACCATTTTCATGGAATGTTCATGAGGTACTGACCCGACTTATACACACGTCGGTTTTTATCATACACATCCTCAATCACACATGGAGATAACGCCCTTTGGAACAGTTTTCCAATCTTGCAATCCATCTCAAACACGGAATCACTACTGACGTACCTGAACTACTTGAACCGGTAAATCGTTGTGTGCTCCGTTGTACAATCTGACGCCAAAAGCATAGCCGTATCTGTTGGTCTGGATTAAGAAAAAAACTTATTTTTCTGCTAAGGGCTTTCAAAATCAGTTCTGAACCGACTGAAGTGGTAAAAAGAGACATTAAAGTCATTAAGCTTCTGAGTAAGATACTGTTAAAAGAGACATGTTCCCCGGCAATTTTTCCTCTATGCATTTTAGGGATGGAAATTTACGGTTAATTCAAAAACCGGTTTGTAATTCTTTCAAGTGCCACGAAATATGCAGCTCCATAGCAAAGGCATGAAGCTGCATATTTCGTGGCACGAATTTGGCCTAACGCGCGCATTGACGAGCCTTTGGCTTTAATAACCGGTTAACCGTTTGGCCAACACTAAAGATTGTTGCTGGTATTTATAGATGCATGTGCAATGTACACAATACCCCTAATCCCCAAAAATAATCATTGAACCTTTATCTGGTCAACATTTTTCGACCCCATTTAAATCTATTTCAATTTCATGAAAAAATTACAAATAACCTTTTGAAAACTATTGTAAATTCTTTAACATTGGGTTTCGTTTAAACGTTCAGCAAAACCTGTTTTTCAATTTATTTATTCTTCAGAACCGACAAAATTTCCATTTAGCAAACACTAATTCTGGATTGAGATGAATTTAAAAGGATACAAGACATTTAGCAGGTTGAACGCCACACAGTCCGATGGTTTCTTGTTTGGCAAGAGCTCAGCAAGTCTTGGAACATTCTCAAGAACCGCTGGAGGTTTACAAGATTCCGCTGTCGATGACGCATCTTCAGGAGATGTCTCATCATCATCATCATCCTCTGCTGACTTCAGACCGAAATCTTCCGCCATTTTCTGCAAATCTAGTTCGATCTCGTCAACGTACGAGTCTGTCTTCGGCTTTTCTGTTGTCGGAGCCTCTTTAGGTGGTGTCGGTTGTTCTAGGTCCACCTCTTTAATAAGATCTTGATCCTTCAATAAAAAAGGCATATATTCCTTAACTTTAAAAAACTCTTCTGTGCTAGGCCAAGCTTTATCTAGTCAGACCTGGGGCCGATTTCACTAACGTCAAAATTTGCGATCATCGTAAGAACGATCGTTAACTTCAATTCTATTGTATGCCAATTTGCGATGGATTTCGAGTTTATCGATGGATTTTGGCATTAGCGATCCCTGCTAAGCGTTAGTGAAATCGGCCTCTGGTCTCCAAGCTGTATTTTCTGGTCAGTTTTTGTCATTGTACTTACATGATTCTCCCACCATGGTTTCCAGAGCGGTACCAAATCGCCCAGTCGACCTTTCTGAAGGACACTCTCAAACTCACGTCGCTCATGCTCTGTCAATTGCTCCCAAATCAAATCCGTGTCTCGATCTGTCTCAGAGAGATATGTACAAAAGTAACGGTCATCACACATTCTTGTTTATATTATCATGAAGTTGGCATAAAGTGGCAATGAGCATTGAAGAAAAGTTATTTTTTTCGTATACATTGAACAAAGATTTTAAAGAAATTACCTCCTGGAATCAACACATAATGTAATTTTAAGATATACTTCCCACTTGCACTTTTGTCGCAAATGTTGCTTTTCTGTAGAAAAATCATGTTTTCTTCTTCAAAAATTGCCTTCAGTTAGTACACAAGATTTGAACTTTAAGATGACATTACCCAGATCAAGTCCTGCTATTCTTTCTTCCAAATTTTCAACTTCTTCTTCTTCATCATCATCTGTCCCTTCTGCAGCCTCATTTTCATCATTGTCAAACAGAGGCTTGTATTCAGCATCTACTCTCTGTAGAATCTCCTGCATCTGTTTACGACTGCCTGCACTGGAAGATGTACACATTTATAAAATGTTTTCAGAAAACCATGTGAATTATTGTTGAATTGACGTCGTTGAAATAAATTTTTATCATGTGCAAAATCAACCACAGTTAAAGAATAAGAAAATTAATGGTATTTTTTTCGTATACATTGAACAAAGATTTTAAGGAAATTACCTCCTGGAATCAACACATAATGTAATTTTAAGATATACTTCCCACTTGCACTTTTGTCGCAAATGTTGCTTTTCTGTAGAAAAATCACGTTTTCTTCTTCAAAAATTGCCTTCAGTTAGTGCACAAGATAACCATTCACGCGCGCGTGCAGCGCCCTCTGTTGTCGCGCTTACGCACAGACCGCTCGCCGCGTCATTTTGTGCATTACTTTATGCAGTAATTTTATCATTTATTTATCTCAGAAATGCAACATTTGCGACGGAAGTTTCAGTGGGAAGTATATCTTAGAATTGAATAAGCTATCGATTCCAATATATAAATTTACCCAAATCCGTGTTCAATGTATATGAAAAAAATACCAAATTAATATTAAAACCACTATTAAACTAAAGCCTACCTTCCTGTCTTCTCTTTTAAAATTTCTTGAAAGTGATCTTTGTAGAATGTTTGTGAGCATCCGGCATGTTTCCTGCCACGGTAACACGACAGCGAGCAGTACAGCACGCTGCATCGTGGGCACTTGTATTTGGAAGTTTGCTTCAAACAGCTGAATATTAAAAAAAAAAATTTTTAATTAATAATCGACTAGGATAACCAACCTTAAAAATGTAGGTATTTGGTATGAGTTCCATTTACTGCCTACTGGTCGCGACTGAGACGCATACAGGGCAGAAAAGGTTGAAGTATTTTCAAGGAAATTGTTGAATGTTTTTCACTCCTAAAATTACTTCCCTTCAAAATATTTACACGTTTTGGTGGTTATTAAGTCAGCATAAGGAGAATAAGTAACGACCAGTAAACGGAATTCTTTCCGTACTGCATAAACGCGTGCATCATGTGTCAATATGATATGGTGTGTGCGGCCTTCATCATCATGCGGTGTGTGAACTCGTCTTTTTTGCAGCACTTTCATCATCCCAAAATGATACTTTATACGCATTAAACACAAATGCAAAGTCAACATTCTAACAGCACTACTCAATGTGCATTAAAAACAGTTACTTACAGCTGACAAACCCTCGCAGTTTTGTCGTCTGCATCTGTTGTTTTTGCCTGCAAATCCGGCGACAATTCCGCCATGTGCGCCGCCATCTTGTGTTTTGCTCGTGCTTCAACTGGTTTCCGGACCACATATTCTACATACGGTCACGAGTGCGAGGTCCGGGAACCAGTTTACTTTTTGGCTAGCTGGGGAGTCCATGTTTTCGCTAGCATAACGAGAAACATGTTGCTGACGTAATCTCTTATTCAACCAATAAACAGCCTTGGTCACCAGCAATGTAAGGTGATCATTGGTTTATTTAGTAACCCATGCAAAAGACACCTGAAAACCACGCTGACAAATTAACACAGCGATCGCACCATATCCCAAACCACATACGTTTATTACCTCATAATTATACAGAGGGGATATGTTAAATGTTCACGACCTTACGTAAACAATTATGAGAAAGACCTGAAACAAAAGGCATCAAAGTGGGACAAAATTCCAACATTTAATTTGTTTCTATCTTACAGCTACTTGAACGTGCATGAACTTCCAGCAATTTTAAACCATGAACGAAAACTTGAAGATAATCCCGTAAATGTATTCACAATTATAAGGTGTAGTTTTACAATGGCAAAGTTCATACTAATTCATGACTACACGTCGGTAATATTGTAGGAATTAAAAATACCTTTAAAACAGTTCACCAATCATTTTTTCCTTGAGAACCCTTTCCATTTACTACAACTGAAACTTATTTAAAGGCACAGGATGCGCGCGCGCCAAATTCGTGCCACGAAATACGCAGCTCCATAGCAAAGGCATGGAGCTGTGTATTTCGTGGCACCAATTTGGCCTCACGCGCATTGCTGACGAGCCTCTGCCTTTAAGACCGTCCGTGACTTCATTAATTAGTAATTACTGGTTTTTCCGATAATATTGATTAATTAATGTCACGAAATCGATGTGGAGCAATGTGGAATAGGAAAGTGTTGACCATTATTTGCAGTTCAAGGCGACATTTTTATCTTTTAGAGAATTAGAAAAACACGGGAATTTACTTTATTATTGGAAGCGTTTTGTATTTTGTGTACTAGTAAACCTCAACACAAACACGGGGAGGTAAAATGCAGACACGCCATTGATGCAGCCATATGCGTCTGCGTCTTCTCGCTGCACCAATAGGATGTCTTTATTTTTAGCTCCCAAAATGGCGCTGATTGCCATTGGTCAGTAGGCGTCGCGCATGCGCCCTAGTATTTCACCAAGGCAACGAGTGCCCCCAGGATGATACTGATGAGAACTGCGTGACGTCCGAAGGCAGTAGCCGCGTTGCAGTTGTGGCTGTTGCAGTAACAGACCTAGGGAAAGGGAAAATAATTACGCTTGATTAAAGTTGGGGCATATTTGAGCATAATAAGTTCGAAGATATAAATGTTACAACTTATTTCTGGTTTAGTGGCAAAAAATACACTGG
This sequence comes from Henricia sp. BOLD:AAB3569, assembly GCA_037783545.1. Lineage (NCBI taxonomy): Eukaryota > Metazoa > Echinodermata > Asteroidea > Spinulosida > Echinasteridae > Henricia > Henricia sp. BOLD:AAB3569. Next base: position 470,359 of record JBBELK010000138.1, read on the forward strand.
CATCCATACAATGGAAGTTGTGCAATAGCAGATGGCCGTAGCAACCATCGAATATAATCACTGGATGCAGCAACAACGTTTAAATTTGAAGCCACTGTCCGCCATTGTACTCCCCAAATACAATGCCTAGACTGGTCATATACTGTCTTCACTATAGTCTATATGTGTTAAGTGGTATGCAAGCGTCGGATCGCATGGACCGGGGAGAATTATAGGCAAAGCATTGTTTGTGGGGTACAATGGCGGCCGGCGCATGGCTTCAACTCTCGTATGGCCAACTGCTATTTCATACTTCATCCAGTTATTATATATCGATGGTAGCTACACGTCGGCCATCTTGCTCCAGAAAAAAAGACAATGCTTTGCCTAGACTGCTACCCGGTCCATGCGATTGGTTGCATTCCACTTAACACAACTCGTATAGACAATGGCCTTTTTCCAAATCGTGACTTGGGCTCAGGCTCAGGCTCCGGCTCCATGTAAACCACATGGAGACGGAGCCGGAGACGGAGACGAAGCCGAGATTTGGAAAAGCCCCAAGGCGTTTGTCTTGCCTGGAGTAATTAAGATGGCGCAGACGGTTCGAATGGGCTCGCGATACATGTTGCTGCGACGCCTTGAATTAAGGCTAGGTTGGACCCCCCTATGAGGCTTATTAAACTGTAATCAAGGTGTAATAACATCAGGCAAATACGTCACCTTTCCATCAAACTGCGTCATGTCACCAAAGTTGTCCGCAGCCCCGATGAGTTGGATTTCCTTGCCCGCCTTATCCAGTTCGTTTCCCGTCAGGCAAATGGGCTTAGCCTTGGCCTCCAGGCCCGGTGGCTTCATCACACAGCGACGCAGAGTGGCGTTCAAGTTAACGGTCTGAACTGCATGGGGGTTGGGAAGAGGGGCGGGGCATGAAAGGGGGTACTTTGTTTTCATATATGAGTTCACAGAAGATACGGTTTCCATTGGTTAATCGTAGGCCAATCAAAGGCATTAGATCATGACTATAATTTTTTTAAATTTTACGAAGGGTTTTCGTTATTTTATTTTTGTTGTTTTGGTCGATTGCTGAATGTAAAAATGGAACAATTATTTACCACAACTAACTCATACGATGGCTCTTTGGTTAAACATCAAAACTGATATTTTATTTTATAAAGGGAAAGTCAACGTTTGAAACTGGGATCATGAATTTTTGGGAATCCTATGCCTAACTACAACGATGTAAATTTATTTATTCCTAAAATGAATGAAAAGTAACAAATTACAATTGGGTCCCGTGTCGAAGGTGTACATGCCCTTAATGACAGCACACACGTAGCGGTCGTCGAGGCAATCGTGGCTGTTGGCCCCGAGTATTTTGGGGTCATAGTTCATGCAGTGGACGTTCTTGTAGATGTTTTGGAAACCTGGAGGATGCCTAGGGGTCGATTCCAAGTGGATGCAGTTGACACATTTCAGAGCCGATGCTGTTAGAAAAAGATTAAAAGAATTGTTATTTTTTTTGTTTAACTTTTGCTCGTGGTTTTAGGTTTGTTAAATGGCTTTTAATGTGTTTTATGGCGACTAGCGGCAAAAATAAGAGAAAACCGCACATGTAACAAAAAGTGACGTCGTTATGGTTTCTTAATATCACCTATACATACCATGAGTAACAACCGAGAGGAAAAAGGCGAGTACGATGACCTGAAAAAGACCTGTGGACGAAACAAACAGAAATAAATGGCAGACAAGGGACACCGTATTTGAGTTGTAGTCCCAAACACCACATTAATGAATCCGTTTTATTAAAAATGAGACAAGAATCTCTAGAGTTTCAATCATAGTCAATCAAAAATGAAGAAAAAACACAAAGCGATAAACTGCCGCTAGTTGCATTCTTCACACAGCATGACCACCCGAATCCGCAATGTAGTTTTAAACAGATAAAACGTCTCTTTTAAAATTATAATTTAACAGTAAAGATGGAACAAATCTTACCCATTTTTGCGACTTTACAATCTCCCGTCGTTGTATATATCCTTTCCTTTGGGATAATGTTAACGATGTTGTTTACCTTGTAAAACTGTTATCAACTCCAGCCGTCCGAAATGTAAGGACATAAACTTGTATGTGTTCGGTGCAAGAAAAAAAAATCTGTTGCAATAAGTGATCGATTTTAAATCTATCGATTTATTTCACAGTCAAATTATTGATCTGCTTTGTTTGTAACAAACTGAACAAAGCCGTCTGTCGTCCTTCCAATATGAATAAATTTGCATATTAATTTGCATTTTTATAATTAATTATGAAAATCAGGATGAATCATTTATTATCATGCAGATATTGAGAAAATAATCTGTTCTCTAAACATTTGAAAATAAGTATTGTAAATTAAAGGAGCGTACCAAATTTTTTGGGGAAAAATTGATTTTGTTCTAACCTATTTATTTTTATTTATTTTTATTTATTTATTTACCATATCCAACAGCGGAGAACCGCCAATTACAGGAATGGGAGCAAGTGTGGTTGAGTGCCTTGCTCAAGGGCACAGGTGCCACAACCCGTCGCGGCCCGGATTCGAACCTACATTCTAGTACTAGCACAGGAACTTAAGTTCGACGCACTAGACCGCTCGGCCATAACACCTCCCCAAAATACTATCCATGGGAAGAAAACGGGAACTATGCAATGCTCAATTTGGATGTAGAACCAAAAAGGTTGGTGTAATCACTGCACTGCTTTATGTATAACCGGTTATAGTTTACTAAACTTAGGTGGATTTTTGACGATATCTCTGAAAATATACGGATTGAGGGCGCGAAATTTCAGAATGGTGAATGAGAAAAATATGACACATGATATGGTGTCAAAAATGTGATCTAGACACGCTCCTTTAATTTCAACTTAAGAACAGTTAAAAACACAAAACCACGGCATGTAGAAATCAACATTAAAAGCATCAATATCGCCAAAAATACATTAAAACGGCCAACTTTCCCACAAGGTAAATAAACAAGCAAAATATGCGGCAAAATGACACAAAACTGCCGTGTTTATATTTGTGCCTTTTACAGCCCGCGTGAACACACAAATAGCAACAATTATATTGCCAATCTTTTTATATTATATAGGACAAGGACACGCGTACGCGTTGACGCAAGTCGCGTGACTGCCTCCTGTCCTTGGATGGACGGCAAGCTCGACCAAATTATACATATTGGGTATTGCCTAATGCCGTCCAATTACGTCACAGCACCATCCCTACACCCTGTTTCAAGACAATGGTCAATTTGTGTACCCGCGTGTAGTTTGTCAGTTACAGACGCCAGGCATTATTGCCGCCCTTGTTTCACAACTATACAAATATTCCCTTGAACTTGTAAAATCGATATGACACCACCATATACTGCCTGTGAACGTGAGCGTTTGTCAGTAGGGACCATTAGGGACCATTAGAAATTTTGTCTGCACAGCATAGGTAATGTGACTTTTTACATCAATATAACCATCTTGAACAGCACGCAAAATTGTGATATAACAACCTAGATTTTGCAAGCCGCATATGTAATGTTTCCCGTACGCGTACCATTTCTAATGGTCCCTATTATAAATGGTACGCGTATACGGGAAACGTATGCGGCTCGGAAAAACTGAGTGTTTAGGGCCTATATCACAATTTTGCGAGGTTATTCACAAAATGTGCGTATGTGTTCAGGGGCATATTGGTGTGAAATCCTCATTACTTGTGTTGTTTCAGATAAAATAACCACGCAAAATGGTGATATAACCACCCAGTTTTTCCGAGCCGCATACGTTTCCCGTACGCGTACCATTTCTAATGGTCCCTACTATTGTATAGAGGCAAGCAAGGGTGTGTTTTTGTTACCATAACCAGAACCATGTTTCTATAACGTGATCACTGTAACCAAAATGAGCAATGTCGGTCGTTTCTGGTCACAGTCGCAAAAACAGGTCCCAAATGTACTATCATATCCGCCATTACTGTGTCCATACTATGGCACGCCAAAGCGGAAATAATTCAACACTGATAATTTTGCCATCAACCCTGAAAAACAAATCTCAACATTTTTTAAAAAACTTGCCAACAAAAGCACGGTATGCCAGTTTCAAACAGTCTATCAACATTGAAAAGTCATGCCAATATTTTTGTCTTGTGCAACATTTGCGAAAATATGAGTCAACATTAAATTATCAGTGTTGAATTATTTTCGCTTTGGCGTGCCATAGTACGGACACATTAATGGCGGATAGCAACCGGTTGTCAAGAAAGTAAAACCCAAGAATATGAGCTCTATGAAGGTGTAATAATACATGTATAATTACATTTTAAGACAATTAATACTTGCTAATATTTAAAAAGATATAACTGAATCACTTTATTGGCGCAACAATATATTATTTTGACTAAACAAAATATGTTTCTACAAAGGTATAGCGCAAAAGCGTTGTGCAGTGGCAGCAATTGTTTTCATAATTCGTGCATGTAAATATTTTCTTTTTCACATGTGCCGAACGAAAACTGACAAAATGCAAGATAAAAACTAGTTGCCTAACACATTACGTCACACGTGGTTTAACACAGTGCGCACATTGTTTCAAAAGCAATATTTGCATTTTTGGCTCGGGTGACGTTACGTGCAATGGATCTAAACTCCTCAAAAAAGTTCGGAAAGTCAAGTTTGACTGACGAATTCCCTCTTGTTACTAAATATATTTCCCTTGAATTTGGTATCATTGGAAAGCCCTGTTATTCCTCTTTACAGTGATGTGTCATTTGTTATGATTAGTTAATTGGGGGATGTGCAGTATAGCGGAATACAGGGGTGGGTGGAAAGTGAAATGTCACAAAATTCACGTCTATTGTCATGCAGTGCATTCCCCTTTTGCTTGAAGGATGGGAATGTGTTAATGCACATTTTGACAATGCATTTTGTGACATTTCACTTTACACCCGCCCCCGTATTCAGCTGTGCTGCACACCCCCAATTGCTTAATCATAACAATTGACACATCATCGTAAAGAGGAATAACAGGGCTTTCCAATGACATAAAATTCAAGGAAAATTATTTTGCAACAAGAGAGATATCGTCAGTCAAACGTGACTTTACGAACTTTTTTTGAGGAGTTTATATTTAGAACTGCTTAATTAAAGATGGCGCGAACTGTTGCCATTATTGCCACAAGAGCGGTTAGAGTCGGGAACCAGACAGCTGCCGCTCCGCTATTGCAGTAGTCTGTGCCACAGAAACAACCTTTGCCAGTGATTGTGCTGTCCGTACCGGCGCCTGTAATCTGAAGAAAAGAATGTATAAAACGTCGAAGACACATTGATATTACCACAAAAAGTAAAGAATAAAGATCTTATGCAATGGTAAATGTATATAAATTTAATTTGTGAGATGTTCAAATTGAGCACACCCGTGCATAAAACATAGTTCGCAGTGTTTCATTCACTTTTCAAAAACAGTATATCCCAAGTTGGTGTAGTTTTACATAATTTTCAAACAAATTCTGCATTAATTTGTATCGCTATGGAATGCCAATGCGTATCGGGCCGAGGCATTATGTTGTTCGGCAACTATAGGTCCTTTATGCCATCAACTATACGGTTTTAGCTTTAACTATACTATATTATCAACTTGAGATGATGAAGAAGGAGTTGCAGTTTTAGAAGTGGGAGGAAAACCCCCAGATAAATGCCCCAGGGGAAAACCCACGCGGTCTACAAACCCAATCCACATACACGCCCCGGATTCGAACCCGGGACGCCAGAGGTGAAAGGCGAGGAAATAACCACTACGCCAACCCGACCGCCCCGGGAGGCATTATATACCATGGAGGGTGTCTAAAAAGTGGTCATTTCGTGTCTTACTGACCTCTTGGGGGGACAGCCCCAAGCCGGACAGCGTGCTCAACAGATCGGCGTCCTCGAAGCATTTATCGGCTACCCCTGCCGTGGTAGTAACGGGCACGCAACCTCGGAACAGCCAGTACAATTCCATCTTCTCCGCTGAAATTAAGATATTTTATAATTAAAATCTATGCAAATAATTTGAAACCTCGCATATTTTTGTTGGAAATATTTGCGAGTTCATTCTTGCAGCATAGTACGGAGCTCCAAAATTGCCATGTGGTTGGTATACCTGTTTCGTTTTGGTCAATTTACCTGGATTGTCAGGGTTGGGCCTGGCGACGGTAGCCTCCATCCAGCCGCAATGATTGACAAACCCAGAGGGCGGAGCTTTACACGTCATGTTGGTGGTGGCCGTTGAGGGCGTGACACACGCCCTCTCGAGTTGGCTTTTCATCAGTTGACTGCTGGTGCCGCATTCATAGCAATTCAGATTCGGAGCTTCCACTGAAAGAAATGTGATTGTGAATGTGATAGACTTGATTTTAAAGGCACAGGCTCGTCAGCAATGCCCGCGCGCCAAATTCCTGCCACGAAAAACGCAGCTCCATAGCAAAGGCATAGAGCTGCGTATTTCGTGGCACGAATTTGGCGCGCGCGCATTGCTGACGAGCCTGTGCCTTTAAGTCCGACATCGCGAAATCTTGTTTGTTTGTGCGACTAAAATGCTTCATTACTCTACATTTAACAAGCCAAAACAAAAGACGCTATAAAAACAAACCACACTTCGCAGACTTGGACCATGGTTGGAAAAAAATAAATTACTTATTTAAATTATTGTCAACGAATAATCACAAACCGCTACCCTGAATATGTAGATTCTCACCATTATTTTGGGCGGGGGGCGAATTTCCTGAGGGCTTTTCCGTCCCAAAAAGTTCGATGTCGCCCAGGTCCAACTCGTCCAGAATATCACCAAGATCGCCGAGGTCTAGGCCTGGGATATCTTGACACATCACCAGACCTGTGGCAAAATAATATTAACACTTCAGAGATAAATTTAGAAACATGAGAAAATCAATCTCTAATTGTCAATCCTATCATATACCCTCATTAACACTTCAAGTATAATCGTAACACTTTTCACCGTGTTTACACTGGTCCCGAGCTCGGGATCAGGTTATCGTCCTATAATCTCATCAAACATCTCGATTTACTCGGGTCTCGAGTCGACTCGAGTCCCGATTTTCACTGACTTGACTTGAGACTCGAACCTCAAATGACTTGACTTGACTTGAGACTCGAACTTCAAATGACTTGACTTGAGACTCGAACTTCAAATGACTTGACTTGACTTGAGACTCGAACCTCAAATGACTCGACTTGACTCAGACTTTTGACCCGAGTCTGCCAAAAATAAATTGTATCTTTTATGCATTTTTGGTGCGAGTCTCGTGTCATTTTGGGGACCGAATTGCATTTCAGCACTATACAGAAGCCTTGGCCAGAGCAACATGAGTGTTTTACCGTTTATACAGACATTTTGATACAAAATTTAAAGTCAAACCAAACAAAATTGTACAAAAATACATATCCCCACCCCCCCCGTTTGTACATTATTCAATACTCACCAATGTGAAAAGAACACGCAACGGCAAGCCATACGATTGGTCCCGCTGAAGAAACAAAATAGGAAGAACATTTGAAATGTTGTTCATATTAATAGGATCGAAAATTTAAAATTAATCCGTATACCCAGTAGTAAAAAAATGAATCCATCTTTTTAAAACGTTAACCTACATTGAAATTACAAGCGCTATACCAACTGTACCATATCTTATCTTGTTCCGATGTCGACCCGAAAGCACTGCGGCCAATTTCATAAAGCTGTTCAGCAAAAGAATGTGCTTAATCCAAAATTTGTTTGTTTTATAAAAAGGTGTTTTCATTCAAAATATATATATGGTGTTTTGCTTTTCTTGCTAACAAAGTTGACATACAATTTTGACTATTAACCCATTTTATAGAACAAACAAATGTTGGATTAAAGGCAAGGCTCGTCAGCAATGCGCGCGCGCCAAATTCGTGCCACGAAATACGCAGCTCCATAGCAAAGGCATGGAGCTGCGGAATTTGTGGCACGAAATTGGCGCGCGCGCATTGCTGACGAGCCTCTGCCTTTAAGCAAAGTTTTCTGCTAATTACATCTTTATGAAATTTGCCCCTGAGCCTCGTGGTTCGAATCCAGTTCTTCACTTACCCATTTTCTCAGAACAGGAGAGCGGATCCTACCACCTTTCCAAACGTCAAGTCAGCAATGCTGAGGTTGTACGCCTGGTATAGACTCTTTAAGTCTTATGGTGCGTTTTCGACAGAAATCAGCGATGCGTTAATAACGTTAATGATCGATATTTTGTGAAAGAAGTCTCAAAAACAGTTCGCGCGGACTGAAGGTCGCAAAACGGCACCGATTTCTTGTAGCCTTCAAGTGCGTGTAATATTTGTATAATGACTGCATGGTGCCCCGACTTCTTCAGTTTCATATGGAGGTGCAGTTTCAAAATGTCATATATAATATGCTGTTGTTGCTACGTAGTGCATGCCATTCTGTCCTACAGTGAACACGGTACATGTATTGATTCTGTACTTCACACCTACCGCGTGCACCACATAGCAACACCAAATTAGTCTGGTCAAGCAGATACCAAGTTTACATGTGAAAGAAAGTACGGTAGTACACAAGACGATATTACATGGAACTCGGTTGTTCCATCCTTGCGTTGCTGGGGCAGATCAATACAGTCAATGATTAACTTTTCCAATATTTAGAATTGCGGGCTTTTTTTGTTGCAGCAACGCGAGTTCTGAACCAAGAGCGGTTATTGACGCGCGGCCTTGTGTGATAATGAATATATAACGGAAATGGGAGACGTGGAAATGGGAGACAGAGAAATATGACCCCAAAGAAGGGCGCAGGGGTGGGGATCTCCTTCTACCCACGGAGAGAGAGATTCCCCTCCGGGGGAGGGGGTTGTAAGAGCTGATTAGCCCACAAGCCTACCGTTTTCATATGCAGCGCGATATGTGGCCGAGGGTATCCCCCTACCATTGTTCCCCCGTTGTGTCTCGAACATCCAAGAAATTTCCAAGGAATTCCTTAAAAGGGAAGAGTGTGTTGAGGTATAGGGGCGTAATGAGGGTAGTCCTTCAGTGCCACATATCGTGCTGGGTATAGACCGTATCGAATAGCCGCCATTTCGTGGGGCAGTTTCCTTGTTCCTTTAGACATGCATGGTTGCACATATTGTGCTTCCATTGTTGAACAGTTTAAGTAACAAAAGGTGCCCTACGAAATAGCGGCTATTCGATACAGTCTATAACCGTTTTACCGAATTCCTACAGATTAAAGGCACAGGCTCGTCTGCAATGCGCGCGCCAAATTCGTGCCACGAAATACGCAGCTCCATAGCAAAGGCACGGAGCTGCGTATTTCGTGGCACAATTTTGGCGCGCGCGCATTGCTGACGACCCTGTGCCTTTAAAGGTTGGGATGGCAGTACCCTTTGTTACAAACAGATGGAAATACGTCGGCTGTCTTACTACACCAACAGAAAGAACAATGCATTGCCAAGCATACATGATTTTGAGAGATATTTGCCAAACAAGAATCCTCTTTTTTAATGCAAAGAGATGTTACGTACAAAGGTTTAACAAAATGCTCTTTTTTGTACAAATTTATAAAACGCACTTTACGCAAAACCATTAAATAAATCGTGTCCTAAACATGTTTCTGGTCAGGACCGCAAAAACAGGTCCGAGGACGCCGCGTGAGCCTTGCAAAGACGCCCTCTATCGACTAAACATAGCACATGGAGAGTTAGAGCAGCACTCCCAGATAAGATTTTCTCATTTTGTTTACAAAATATATCCGTAAAAAAATATCGAAAAAGAAATTAAAGTTTTGCAGTCGCCTTTGCAAAAAATGTTATGTGAAAAAGAATTGACAGTGATTTAATTATCAGGCTTTTCCTCCCCTCCTTTTTGACCCAATCTCACTCTTTTTTAAAACTCCAGGCACAAACACTAATATGGGTGACATTTTTGGTGTTACCCTGTAATCTTGTTATTGAGGGTACTTTGACTGTACTAGGGCCAGTGAGAATTGCAAAAATCTTCCTTGTAATAAAGCAGAATGTTACCGATATAATAATAACAATAATAATAATAATAATAATGGCATTTTATATAGCGCAGATATCTACTCATGGCGCTTTACACATTATCACCCTGGTCATTGGGCACAACTCCCTGGGGAGTACGCAGCCCCGGCAGCCTGCCACACAAGCGCTCAACAGCTGCGACCCTTGCAGGTACCTATTTACTCCTTGGTGGAGAGAGGCAACTTATGGCAAAGTGCCTTGCCCAAGGGCACACGCACCTTAGTCGGGGCCGGGATTCGAACCCACAACCGTACATTTTAAGCACGGTCTTGAATTCAATGCACCAAACTGCTCGGCCATGGTACGGCCATGGTACAGCCATGGTACGGCCATGGTACGGCCATGGTACAGCCATGGTACAGCCATGGTACAGCCATGGTACGGCCATGGCACGGCCATGGCACGGCCATGGCACGGCCATGGTACAGCCATGGTACGACCATGGTACGCCATAATACTAAAAGGTTCTCGTATTACCAAAGTTTGATTTCTATTTGCCTAAAAATAAGCCGTGGCATGAAAATGAGATGCAAAAACATAATTGCGGTTCAACTTCGCGGTGTGATAAATTATTGCGGTCATTTGTCTTTTCTAATCTCCAGACGTTGGACAGGAATATTAAACGGATTTAGACTTCCTAGTTCCAACTTCAACCTCCTTTCACGATGGGCTTCCACAGAGAGCCTTCTCTCCGAGTTCCTATTCTGCGGCCCTTCATTCTCGTTCTCTCCTTGTAAATTATCTCCCGATTGGTTCTCAAGCCCCGACGACAACGCTTCTTCCGATTGGTTCATCATCTCCGCGTCAACCAAACCGTTTTGCACGGTATCCATCTCTTCAATTTCCTCAGGGGAATTTTCATTTTCCGCCTGGCCACCGATTGGGGACTTTGGTAAGAGAGTTGATACAGTTACCGGGTCTAAACAATCGGGTTCCTTTTTGATGTCCAAAGCATCTTCCTGGTCGATACTGAGGTAGAACTTCTGGAAGATGTCGAAGAATCGGTCCTGCATGAACTCCTTATCGTTTTTGTTGTTTCTTGTCTTAAGATGGTCCTCTACCATCTTAAGGCAATCGAGAACGATCATCGATTCTTGGGATAAAAAGAGAAGATAAAGAGTAACAGTAAGTATCATTGTAACAACCCTCCACCCCGATATAAAGTCTTTTCTAAGATAGAGATTCTTTTTCTAAGTCCTGGCAATTACTCAGTTCAATATGCATGCCTCGATTTTTGTGTTCTCTGGGAATCACTGTTCTGTCCTTTGGGAAAACCTATTATCTTGACGATTCTAGGATGTACCTGGGATCGATTTCACAAAGTTAAGACGAATTCAATGCATCCTAATTCCCATACCAACCTCCCACGATAAGATGAGTGACCCTTCCTAAGATGCAGTTAAGCGCTTTGTGATATCGGCCCCTGGTGATTCTAAATGTTAATTGATGTAAGAAATTACAAAATTATGCAAAATTGGCAATGCTTTGAAAATGTTATCAAAATCTGTATGGAATCACTATTTTCAAGTGGAATCAGAATCGACTCTAAAAATAATGGAATATTTCCGACCAAATGGAATAATATGCTGCAGTTTTATACACTACGTTTGATCCATAGGTCAGTAAGGTAAGGTACCGAGCAGGGTTGTAGTCTAGTCCATCACAAGTCCTCAGAAGCCTTCACAAGTCCTCACAAGCCTTCACAAGTCCACCACAAGTCCCTGGGTCTTAATTCAAGTCACAAGCTATTCAAATGAACTCCAACAAAGGCATTCTTTTGTGCGTGTTCATCTTTTGCTTTTGTTACTGGATTTATGACGGACTTGTGATGGACTCGACTACAACCCTAATACTGAGGTCTTACCAAGTGGACCAAGTTCTTTTTTATTTCCTTGCATTATACCACCGATGTACTTGTAAATGGATGCATAGTCTGGTATGAGCGGCGGCATATCCGCTTCACATATTCCATTCAAGGCCGTTGTCGCAGTGCTGCTGATCGATACTATTGATGCAGCTGGCGTGTTGGGTATCGCCATCAAGCGTCCGTCTGGCATGGAAACTAATGTTGGCTTGTTGATCGTTGTGTCGACAAATGGTGGTGCTGCTGTTGCTGCAGTTGTTGATGCTGCTGCTGTTATTGGTGGTTCTGCTGCTGTTGCTGTTGAAGCTACTGATAATGTTGTTGCTGCCCTTGCTGCTGCTGTTGCTACAGTTTTTGATGGTGTTGTTGCTGCTGCTCTTGTTGCTGCTGTTATTGGCGGTTCTGCTGTTGTTGCTGTAGTTGTTGAAGCCTCTAATATTGTTGTCGCTGCTGTTGCTGTTGCTGCTGTTACTGGTTCTGCTACAGATGCTGTAGTTGTTGAAGCCGCTGTTATCGTTGATGCTGTTTTTCCTGTTGCTGCTACTGCCGCTCTTGCTGTTGCTGTCGCTGCTACTGCTGCTGCTGCTCCTCCTGTTGCTGCTAGCACTTGAGCTGCTCTTACACCTGCTGCCGTTGTCATTGCTGCTGCTGTTGCTGTTTTTGTTGACGGTTTTCTGTATCTTTTTCTTGTTGCTCCTGCTGCTGCTGTGTCTGCTGACGTTGATGTTGCATTTGTCGTATCATCCTTATCTTCTGTGCTTTCCAGAGCCATGACACTGCACACCTGGAATGGCCAACAAATTTAGCTCAGATTTGTTTCATTTAAAAAGATATGCTGAAAAGACCCCTGAAATGATACTTTTTTTGGCCCACTCTTTGGGGCATGTTTAAGACTGTTTTACAGCCGTTCCTTGTTAGTAAGACATATTTGGGAATTTTTGTATTAAACTGTAACAAGAACCTTGTATTATCAGGAATGACACCAATAAAAAACAGTTAATTTTTTGCCTAAAATTCTCCGTAAAATACTCATATTATTATCATTTATTATTTTCTGGTACTGAGTGGTTTGGGTCACTGACTCGCAATCACAGGTGAAAACTTGGGGTTGTGGGTTCGAAACTCGACCCGGCTAGGATACCTGTGCCCTTGGGCAAGGCACTTAATCACATTTGCTCCATCCTTTGGAAGGGATGTAAAGCCGTTGGTCCAGTGTGTTAGGTAACGGTAATGCACTTTTAACATCCCAGAGCATTCTTTCCTGAAGAGCAAGGGGATTCCCCCAGTGTCTCTGACCGTTTCTAATTCATCATGGGTTTCCTCAAGCTTGCGAGTGTCAGTGCATGCAATGGGCACTTGTGAGGAATCCTTGGTTTCAGTACCAGAAAGAAATAATAATAACTATTACTATATTAGAAGCCAGTCAGAAAATTCACTGGCACAACTATGCAATGGAAAATTCTATGACTATACCCCGTAATTACAACATTATTTGATGAAATAAATAGTTTATACTGTACCCTGATTAATTGTCGACAACAATCATCATTGCCCAACATCGTCAATTTATCAGCTAACTCACGCCAGCTCTAGGGGAGAAAAAAGAGAAAAAATGTTAAAGCAGATTAATATAAATATGCAAAATTTCTGTAATCAAAAGTAGAAAGCACAGAAAAAATTTAAAAAATCGGTTTAAAAAGTTTGTTTTGTTTACCTCCAAGGGAGACTGTTGTTTCATTCTCGTCAGAACTGAACCTGTATAAAAAAGTAACAAATTCCAATAAGCATCTCGTGAAAAGCAGCGACTATACAAGGTGTTAATGTGGGTACGAATTTACAAGTCAGCCATCATTTTTTTCAGCCACTTTAATGAAAAACAAAATCTGGCAAGGAAAAACATTTTTTAGCCACTGTCACGGGATTTTTGGAGCGAGTGCAGAACACCCCACGACACCACTCTAAAATGACCGTACTGCACGTGCTTCGTTGTTCATGGACTGGTTCTCGGACGTAGTTCCCTTTACAGTCATCCGAAGCCACGAAGTCTGCCAAATTCTACTCAAATTGGGAGTGGCAAGATATTCTACAATCGAGCTGGTTTTTTTCACATGAGGCCATAGGTGATTACCAATTTGTAAATTATTTTCAAAGTGTGCATTTCATTAAAGGCACAGGCTGGTCAGCAATGCGCGCATGCCAAATTTGTGCCACGAAATACGCATTGCCGACGAGTCTGTGCCTTTAATATTTATAAGATATAAGGGAAGCTTGTGTACATACTTGCTTTTCTGTGCTCCAACATTGACATGAAGCACTTGATTTGTGCGATGCTCTTAGATTGGATCCGCTTTTTGATGTAAGGAAACGGATAACGATACAAACGGAGATAATGAGACTTGCTGAGTAAGCGAGTGTTTAAGCTGTGGAGACAAAAACAAGCATTATAGTTAATTTAGTTACAGGGGCGTAGGCTGGTTTGATCCTGGGGAGGGGGAGGGGGAGGGGGAGGGGGAGGGGGGCAGGGGGAGGGGGGAGGGGGGCAGGGGGAGGGGGGAGGGGGGCAGGGGGAGGTGCGATTTTCATGAAAGCGGAACTCCAAATCCTGACAAGCCGAGATTGTCAACTTGATCAGTGAGAAGACGCTCAGCAGGGGGTAGGGCTGGGTGCCGTCTTTCATCCACAGCTCTCAAAATTGTCTTAACGGTGAGGTACTGTAGCCGAGTGGTTTGGGTCATTGACTCGCAATCACAGGTGAAAACTTGGGGTTGCGGGTTCGAAACACGCCCCGGCTGGGTACCTGTGCCCTTGAGCAAGGCACTTAATCACACTTGCTCCATCCTTCGGAAGGGATGTAAAGCCGTTGGTCCAGTGTGTTACGTATCGGTAACGCACTTTAAAGATCCCAGAGCATTCTTTCGTGAAGAGAAAGGGGATTCCCCGGTGTCTCTCGCCGTTTCTAATTCATCGTCTTATCCTTATGTGGGTTTCCTCACGCTTGCGAGCGACAGTGCAACGGGCACTTCTGGGGAATCCTTGGTTTCAGTACCAGAAAAGTAGGGGTAATAATAATAATAATAATAATAATAATAATAATAATAATACGGGCAATTAATAATAATATATTAGGAATGGGGCGCGAGAAAGAATTGATGATAATTTTCATTGATTGGCTAAAATGCATGACCAGCAGCCGATTTCACGAAATATTGCGTATCTTGTGCAGTTTTTAAAAATGGCATAAACCCCATAGGATTGCATGTAATTATCACTGACCAAATTATTATTATATATTATTATTATAATAATAATAATAATAATAATACGGGCACTTCTGGGGAATCCTTGGTTTCAGTACCAGAAAAGAAGTAGTAATAATAATAATAATAATAATAATAATACGACAGTCAACCTTCCATGTACAACTATCAACACCACTTACTCGTCCAAATGCAGCAAAAGCTTTTCTTTTTCCGCCGTCGTCCAGTATCCAGCAGTTTCCTTTTTAGGTCTAGTGACCCACGTTTTAGGCACTGCCCGCTTCCGTGATGACCGTCGCAGACTATCACTAGGTGTGGCCGAAGCATGGTCAATACTGTTGTCATGACTACCAATGTCGTCTTCGGAATCATCGTTTAAATGTCTCGTCTTAGCTTTGCTTTTCATGACGAGTTTTCAGAACATTCTTGCCATGATGATGTTTTTACCGCATGTATGACATACACTTTATCTGTGGAACAAAAATATATGAGAATTGTTTTATTTATATACCACATCCAACAGCGGAGGGACCGCCAATTACAGGAATGGGAGCAAGTGTGGTTGAGTGCCTTGCTCAAGGGCACAGGTGTCACAACCCGTCGCGGCCAGGAATCGAACCTACATTCTAGTACTAGCACAGGAACTTAAGTTCGACGCACTAGACCGCTCGGCCATAGTCTCCAGGTCTGTGACTTCGCCACCCTATTTATCAGCCATTGTTCATCAATAGGGTGGTGAGGTCATTGACCTAGCGGCTACTATGCCGATATTTATTAATAATTATTATTATTTCTTTCTGGTACTGAAACCAAGCATTCCTCAAAAGTGCCCATTGCACTGTCGCTCGCAATTATTAAGTGTTAGGAAACCCGGCCATGATGAATTATAAACGTCCAGATACACCGGGGAATCCCCTTGCTCTTCACGAAAGAATGCTCTGGGATCTTCAGAAATTAGAGTGCTTTTAATACCGATACCAGGCTAACAACACATTGGACCAACAGCTTTAGTTTATATCCCTTCCGAAGGATGGAGCAGGTGTGATTAAGTCAGTGCCCTTGCAGAGCCAGAGGCTTGCTCAAGCATGGCACAGGTCATGCAGGTTCAAACCCGCAACCCCAAGTAAAAATAAAAATAAAAGCAGAGCTAAATGTAATTGTTATCCCTAAAATTTCTGCAAAATGCATTGTCAAAAAAAAAAGTGTCACATGTGAGGTCAAAGGTCGTTTTGTGAGTCGGCCTCAATGCGCATGTTCAGCCACCGTGGACTGAGCTGCGCGCAAACTAGCTGATGAGCTAAAAACGTACGTTTGCTTCACAGAAAATCCAAAATGAATGGCATTTGGCAGAAAATATCAAATTGAATACATTCTATGACACGTGTAGCATGAAAATAGTGCCACATAGAAATTCATTCTGTGCATTTTTTTACAAGAACTTTGCATTTGTAAATGCTGTTTGGCGCCACCGCACAGCTGCTCCCGGGAGTGTCCAACATTTACCCATAATTCCCTGCAAATTTCACACCGTGTTTGTGACGTCATCACCACATGTGCACAAATTATTCCCGAAACGCATCTGCAACCAATCGGTGTTTCTCGTGGCAGCAAATCCTGAGATCTGATTGGCTAATACCACGTTCGGCAACGTTTACGGAAATTACCGAAGGCGTCGATTCCGATCGTATTGTACCCTGTCGTCAGTATGATTGGCAACGAGAAAGGTGAATCGCAAAATAGCTCCGTATGTACCAAAAACCCTCGAAATACTCAACAAATTGAAATGAAATCTCTTGGAAAATTATACTCGTGATTTCATTACCTTCCAGAATTATACCCTGTGATATAGAGTGTATTCAAACGCCAAAACGGAGTCAAAAATCGTCTTAAACCACTTCGACTTTTGACTGTTTGACTCACGAGATTTTTATTCGGGTTCGTTTGTCACCTTGCACCCAAAAAATTGTGGTCTTGTCGACCATGTAACGAGTGGATTTTGTGTATTGTGATCAATATAGACAATATAACTTTGTGAATTTGGAGTATGAGTGCACGACCGAGAACAACGTCATTTGCAGACGCCAAAGGCAACAATCCTGCGTTTGGGGGCTTTAAAATTTCACGTAAGTATTCTTTAGATGGTCAGTCAACTCGACCATTTTGGCATGAACTCGACCGTTGCACCGCCAACCCGATCGTTGTACCAACCCGATTGTTGTACCAACCCGACCGTTGTAGCTTGACTGTTGTAGCTTGACCGTTGAACCATCTCGTCCGTTAGCCTAGTCCGTGTAACCTGGTAATTTGGACCCTACACACGTAGAGTATCGCTTTTTTAACACGGGGGTGGTTGTGATAATGTAGGCTTCGAGGAATTTAGCAGGTAGGTAGAGATATCCTTTAATTCCCAGCTCTCACACGCCCCCAAAAAGGCAAAAGTTTTTACCCTCAAAAAGGCCACAGATACACTTGACACGACATCTGACGAATAGCCTAGACGGGTATTGGGGTTTAAGCTGAGGTGTAAATTTAACTTACCTCTTTGGAAAAGGTGCAATTTTCTGTCTGATTTCGAGACCGTTCCTTCCGTTACGATACAAATTTCTTACGTGACACGCACGCATTGTTTGAATGAGCGAAGTGTCCAGATGTAGTGCGTGCATCACATCCTGTAGTTGATGCGAACTCTAACCGGCCGGGTAAAGTTCGCATCAGCTACAAGTTGGGATGCACGCAAAACAGGGTACTTCACTCATTCAAACGATGTGTGGGTGTCACGCAAGAAAATAGTAACGGAAGGAACGGTCTCGAAATCGGACAGAAAATAGCACTTTTCTAAAAAGGTTTTTACACCTCGGCTTAAACCCCAATACCCCAATACCGAAGTGTATTTGTGGCCATTTTGAGGGTGATAACTGTTGCTTTTTGGGGGCATGTGAGAGCTAGGAATTAATAGATACCCGTTACCGGCCAAGTTCCTTGGACCCTACATATATCGCAACCACCCCCCCATGTTAAAAAGTGATATTATACGGTCCAAGTTACTCGTCCGTTGACCCATCCCGTCCGTTGACCAACTGAAATTTTCGACCAATTTGCCAACTGGAAATTAATGCGAAAGTGAATGCGAAAGCAAAGTTTTCATGCCGCAATTTTGCAGCAAGTTGAACTAATGTAAATGTCGGCTAAGTGGCCGTGAGGTCGCCACCTTATTTATCGGCCATTGTTCATCAATAAGGTGACGATGTCACGGACCTGGCGACTATGCCGACATTTACGTTAGAGCACAATTGCAAAATCTCCCCCATAACTCCTGTTTTGGTACACTTGGTGGCTTGGAGGATTGTTTTGTAAAGGGAAGTGTACACGTTGTACGGTCAGAGAACCAGTGCGGTCATTGTAGAGTGGCTGGGTATTCTACAATTGCTAAAAAAAACCTATGACACAGGGATGTGATTGTTACGGTTTTCCCTGGAACTTTCTTTTGTATAATTGGTTTATGACAAAGATTACTCCGGGAAAAACCGGAACAAATCACATTCCTGATGACAATAAGTTTCTAAAAAAAGTTTTTTTCCCAAGTGAAATCATGATCATGCGCATTGTCATTTTCGAGTTGCGAGTTTTCTGCAGGAAGTTCTTGCATGCAGTATTTGTGAAAATATCAATGCCCCGTCTTAAAACCTCATCTTAAAACCTCATCAGGCTTGTATAACATTAACCTCACATTTGGCACAATATTGGCCTCATCAGTGCCTCTCCCATTGGTCTCGGTGCCTCTCCAAATCCAATTGGTCTTGTTGCCCCTCCAATTGTTCTTGGTGCCCTTTGAAATGTGGCCTGTATCAAGGTCGGAGTGACCTTATTTTTATAATGTCAAGTCCTGATGCAGTACAATTATGTACATGTAGTATGATTTCATTTCATTCATTGAACTGACCTAATTTACGACCGGGTCACTGCACTAGGTTAGCCCAAGGGTACCGCTCATTCAACAAAGGTTCTTTTGCGGCTCTTGTGAACTTGTCATGAATAATTGGTGAAGGACAGATGGGGGTGTTTAGTTCATGGAAATTATGGGTATTGGAAGGGTCGTTGTCATAACAGAATTGCAATGTACTAGGCAAAGGAGTGTCCAGTTGAAATTGTGTAGTCCAAACCAGATTCGTGGAATGAGTATATGTACAACATGTATGTGGGCTGTAAACCATGTAACATAGGTTTGCCCATGATGTTTGGTCGCATCGACGTGTGTTCGTGTACGTTACCAAATGTATGTACAGTAATGCAAAATTGTTATACATGTGCGAGTTGTGTAACGTAAATTGAGTGTTGTCGTCGAGTGCTTTTTGAGTACTCGAAGGAAATGTCTAATATGTGTAAGTTATGATTACACAGACTTGATGTACAATAGAACTTATGCATGGCGGCCATGACAGAGAGCAGGTTTTCATATTCAAATGATGTGACAATAGACCCACAAAGTACCTACTCGTGCATGACGCACTGTGACAATGTGACTGCCCTCTATCATGGCCGCCGTGCATAAGGTCTATAAGAACTGGACTTTAGTTATACTTGGTTTGAAGATAATCACCCCAGTTTGGTTTTTACAACTACATGTACCGGTACTTAGGTCTTTGAAATGCTGAAAGTACTCGGGGAGTACTTTTCGGAGTACTTTTAGCATTTCAAAGGCCTTAAGTGTTTGTAAACATGAAAATAAAGTGATTATCTTCAAAAGTATAACTGAAGTACAATTCTTAAAGTACAGCGAGTTTGACATTGTCTACATGTATGTAATCATAAGTTATGTTAGACAACATTTCCTTCGAGTACTCGACTACTACTGTTTATTGTATACATCTACTGTTGATTCCTATTTATAAACAGAGTACTGCTCAGTGCTATTTTAAACAATGATCCTTTGTCAAGTGCTTGTAAACATTGGTTGTCCGCAACATCGCTCCATGTACATGAATGTACCAGTACACAATATTCATGTGCACAAATGGACTTGGTGTAAGGGTAATTCCCAAAATTAGGGGTCCAAAACGTTTGGTGTCCCAGTTACATGTACCTACATGTACATGTACGTACGACACTCTCTGCTTCAAAAATCATCACTTATGACCACAACTTCTCAGTAATGGACTGTGGCCTGTGATTATAGGGGGCAGCATCATTTTCTTCAATATTTTTTTTTCTGATTCCTGAAAAATATTCAAAACAAAGGATCATAAAGGCTTATAATTTGTTCCATGGTTATTAAATAGGAGTTTGGTTTCCCGGGTTACCTACGCCAATGAAAATTGGCTGTAGAATGAGTTTGCAGTAACCTTGGTGCCATACATGTATCTACACACAAACATTAAATTTGAGTGCATTTGTACAAATAAAAATAATTATTTTCTACAGGGAAACCACTTTCAATCATTAAAAAAATAAATAAAAACACTTGGAAATCTTAAAAAGCATGTCACACTTTTGGACCCCTAATTTTGGGAATTACCCATGTGTACCAGTACACAGTATTGATGTGCACAACTGGTGTACATGTAACATGAGTAAAACAAGGGAAATATGTGGGAAGGACAGACAGTTGTCATTGTACATGTAGTTGTCATTGTTCCATTGTCCCATCATTGTTTGCCATTGTTGCCTAGCACCCATCATGTGATGACCTTCCGGGTGTTGGCACTTGCTGTTTTGACACCAAGATGACCTTTGAACCCATGGTAATTTAAACATCTTTTATTAGGTTTGCAAAGGGTCTGGGTTATTGGACATTGGACATACATGGTAAAAATTGCAATGTTTTTGGTTCAGAACAAAATGTACATTCTGATTGATTGGGGAAGGTTGGGGTTACGGAATAAAGGCACAGGCTCGTCAGAAATGCGCGCGCGCCAAATTCGTGCCACGAAATTCACAGCTCTGTCTTTGCTATGGAGTTGCGTGTTTCGTGGCCCGAATTTGGCACGCGCGCATTGCTGACGAGCCTGTGCCTTTAACCCTTACACCCTACTGTGTGTGGAAACCGTTGATTTTTTTTAAGGATACCGGATAATATTTTGTTTTAAAATTACTAAATACATGTAAAATCGTGATTAATTATTTTTAGCACTGCAGGACAGCAAAATGGGGTGGCCTGAAATGTTATCAAAGTGGACCGCCTTGTTAAAAGTCACTGTTGTATTAACAATACTCACCAACATATTATCGAGGTGCGACTGTGTGCACATGCAATAGACCTTATGCACGGCGGCCATGACAGAGGGCAGTCACATTGTCACAGTGCGTCATGCACGAGTAGGCACTTTGTGGATCTATTGTCACATCATTTAAATATGAAAACCTGCCCTCTGTCATGGCCGCCATGCATAAGGTCTATTGTATCTAATGTCAAAAAGTGAACTTTTTTTGTCCACAGAGGACAATGACCACAATGCCAAATTACTTCGTCCTCTCGGTACTCTCCCGTGAAATTTAATTTGTATTGATTTTTTTAAATTGATTCTATAAAGATTGCAATGGTTTTTTTCAATACAAACATGTTTACTATATTTCCCCATGCTGTGGTGGTTTTTGCAGGTCAAGGTTTAGGTCTAGATATCACAATGCACATTATGGACAAATTAGTATTCAGTTTCTGTAGCAGCCTGTTTACACTTGATCCTGAGCTCGGGGTCGAACACCGAGCTCGGGATCAGCCCCAGATCACAAACTGAGTGTAAATGCTCTCGGGACCAAATTAGCCCCGGATCAGACCCCGAGATTTTGGTCTCGCGTTGGCGGAGGGTCGAACCCCGAGCTCGGGGTCAGTTTGCGGTTAAATTAATCTTAGCGATCCGTTCTACAACCGTTTTGGGAGAAAAGCCCGTGAAATTCAAGTGGCCTTGTACACTCTATATGACCTCATTGTTCTGTGCATGTATACGTAGAGCATGACCTTTGATCAACTACAGAATGTAAACGCGGCACTCGGGATCATTGTGGTTAACACTGATGCATTCTTATCAGGGGATCAATCTTGATCCCGAGCTTGGGACCAGTGTAAACACTGTATGTTGCATGTAAATTTCATTTGTGAATGCAATCACAACAAACAGAGCACAGGTCAGACTTTGATCTGCTTTGTTCAATATGTTTATTCCACATTTAACAATTACGCCATGTTACATTCCCTAATTTGGCAATGAATTTGTTTTTTTCCCGAGTACTGTATTAATACGCATTCTCGATTCATTTGAAATGATTGAAGTGCTCATGTTAAGACTGGTAGAATGGTACATGTACAGGGGTCGAAATTATCAGTAGTCCCGTAGTCCGAGTCTAGAGGCCTTTTCCCATTAGAGCTTTAAACCCGGGTTGAACTCAACCAGGGGCGAGCCCCGCGACCGCCCCGGGTTGAAATGCAAATTTTCAACCCCGCGTTCAACCCCGCATCGTTTCACACTTGTTTCGCTCAACCCGCTTTTATCTCGCCCCGGGGTGAGTTCAACCCCGAGATGAACAGTGAAGATTCACACGTGTGAACAGGCCTACTACCGTTTTCAACCCGGGGCAAGCGTTTCAACCCAGGGCGAAAAATTTCAACCCTGGTCCCGAGCATGTGTACATGCACAAACCATGCACACATTGATCAGTACATGCACACACAGAGCATGACCTTTGACTGCAACTTCTGGCACCGCGCTCGAGATCAACTACAGAATGTAAACGCGGCACTCAGGATCATTGCGGTTAACACTGCTCAAAGCATTCTTATCAGGAGACCAATCTTGATCCCGAGCTCGGGACCAGTGTAAACACGGTGATGTTGATGTGACTAGTCCTGTGGGATGCCATAAAATGCAAGTTAATTTCGACCCCTGCATGTACAATACGCAATACACATGCTTGCCTGCTTGAATGTTACACGTGTGAAATATGCCTGAAACAAACATGTGTTAAAACTGTACCATTTAAGACATTCCTGGCATTTTCTTTCTTCTTCCCCTCATTCATTTAGCCTGATGTGCACAGTCCGTCATTAACACATCATCAAGGACGCTAACACATTATAAAGGGGGCGGCTGACCACATCAAAAGTGCACATTACCAAGCAGCGTGCACGGCACGCCATGGCTGCTTTGCACATGCCCCATAATCGGCGATCCATAGGTTGGTATTATTACTGCCACCCATTTCACGCTCACCATAATAACCCCAGGTGCACTTAGCTTAATGCTTTGGTTTGTGTTGCTCTTTGGTGCTGGGTTTTTCAGTTTGCTTAGATGGTTTCCAATTTGGTTTGCTTAGCACAATAATTGCACTGCTTATAGCCACAATACCATGCTTATAGCCACAATACCATGCTTATAGCCACGATGCCATTTCTTTTGACTGCAGAGTTCCTGCCATGTTGTAACCAGGTGACATTGGCTATTTTGTTACCGGTATAGTAAACAGGACAGTAACACCATGCCCCATGCTTATTGCGATAACCATGTTATTCCCGGAAAGGCCATGGGAAGAAAGGGTTATGGGAATCCCAAGAAAGCTACACATGAATGGGCATTCTAGAAAAGCTAAGATGGCCATGAGAACCAAACTCGGTAATTCTAAGAGGGCATTTTTGAAAAACTGTTGGCATATAAATCTCGGGAACAGTCCTGTGTTAAAAATGAAATCCTTATTTTTTAAAGGAAGGGACAACACTTGCAAAGTGTCCATAAAGCCAAACAAAATAAATGGTGTGTTTACGGTAACCCGACCTACCGGTACCTGGAATTTGAGGCCAAATTGCCGACCTCAAACTTTTTATTGCCAATTTTCAAGTTGATAATTTTAAATGAGCACTATTCGCAATAATTTCCAACGAACCTAACATTTTTTACACTTGTACATGAACATGGTTAATAGTGAGTTTTAAACATTGCAAAACAACACGCAAATGCATGAACTGAAATGTAAAAAAACAAGACAAAATAAAATTATTTTCCTACCTACATGTACCTATTTGTTTAGGCCGTTACCGTAAACGCACCATTTATTTTGTTTGGCCTAACTTCAAACAAGTGTTGTCCTTCCCTTTAAGGACAAAAAGTGCAGGAAACCTGTAATTTGCATTGTTGCATTTAATGGCTAATGTTCGTGGTTTTGGTGGTGGCTGTTTGTTTTCTTTTGAAGCTGATCTCTATTGTTCAGTGTTGCTGGCTGTATTGTTTTGGTAATCCTCGCTTTGTGCTCATTAACATATAATCACTACCTGCTTTTGCACTTTCTTGGGTGATGGTTGGTTGCAAAGTTTCTCTTTAGGCCTTTTCCAACTACCGTAGAACATCAAACCCCGGGGCGAACTTGCCCCGGGGCCACCCCGGGGCGACTCGCCCCCGAGTTAAACCCCGCAAAGATTCACACTTGTTGTTCTGAATCTCGCCCCGGGGTGAACTCATCCCAGAGATCGGCACCTCATCCCTCTTTTGAACCAGTGAAACTCGCCCCAGCCCCTTTTCCCACTACCGTTCTCGCCCCGGGGAAAGTGTCTGACTCCAGGGCCAAATGTTTCCACCCTGGTCCCGAGCAGGGTTGAACTCGCCCCGGGGAATGAGCAATCTCGGGGGTGGTGCGGGGGTGAGACTTGCAAGTGGGAATTGGGGCTTAGTTTCATCCCGGCGCCGCCACCGAGATTTTGTGTAGTGGGAAAAGGTCTTGTCTTACATGTATGTTGAAACAATTGGAAAGTAGTATTTAATGTTATGTACAATGGTAGAGGGGAATACAAGAGATGCACATTGGGCAATGGGGGCTGCCATCTTGAAATTGATGAGTTAGATGGAGCTTGAATCACTCATTGCATTGTATAGGGATTGTGTTGAAGCGAACGCAATCTGGCTTTTGGCATTTAAGCATTGCACGATGCACGGCAAGCCTTGCAGCAATTTGTTGTGTTCTTAAAGTGATTATTAAACAATTTTACCACTGATTTTAGACTGATACTAAAAAACATTAGAGCTGTTAAGGCCCGTTCTCGATTTGCCTTTGCCGAATCAAACTCCGCAATATCCAAAAGGCTAAGTGTAAACCTAAAAGGTGAATCAGGCTCTGGTCTGTTTCACCTTTTCCAAGTCACCTTTTGGGTAGGGTTGAACCCTACAATTGAGGGGTGGAACCCTGCAATTGTCAAGGTTGCTTGTAGTGTAAACCTCACCCGAATACAGATTCGGCAATTTGACCGTCCTTGGGGCGTTGCCCGCTGTGTGGTAGGTTTAATCAATGAATCCACGCATGCTCTACGGTCACAATTAGTGGTGACTTTTGTGGTTTGTAAACAGTGGTAAAGGCAAATTGAAAGCCGAATCGAGGTGTAGTGTAAATGCGGCAAATGTTTAGTTTTGAGGTCACAATAAAAATGCCGTGTCTATATCCATCTTCGCCTCAAGTGTAAACACGGTGTACATGTAAGTACTATATTGATAAAATCCATAAAATTTAATCCTAAAATACATAGTGTACATGCACAGATTTCTATTATAAACGAGATAACCAGATTCATTATTGTACTGTACATTGTGTGATGTGCTGCTGCAGTACATGTAGCATGATCGAGCATTGCACACACGAACACACTCACAGCTGTGTTAGGTTGGATGTGGTCATCGTTATTCATGCGTGATGCCGCTGGGGACTCATATTAGATTAATTCATAGGTCACGGAACTGTCTGTACTGTGGGTGCACTGTGAACGTCTTTATGTGGAAGGTGTTGTATGGCTCATTGTAGAGACGGAACGGTAGTGATCTTGGAATTAGTGTTGTAGATGAGCAAGTGTAGTAACGGCGAAACGAGAAGTCTGTCATAGGGTCTAGTCACAAGCATCAAGGAGTCAATACAGACTAAATCAGTGCCTCTTGCAGTTCGTATAGCTTTTAACTTGAATTCAGATGGGGACTTGTGAGGGCTTGTGAAGACTGTTATGGAGTTGTGAGGACTTGTGAGGACTTGTGCTTGTGAGGACTTTGGCTTGTGAGGACTTGTGAGGACTTGGGCTTGTGAGGACTTGGGCTTGTGAGGACTTGTGAGGACTTGGGCTTGTGAGGACTTGTGAGGACTTGGGCTTGTGAGGACTTGTGAGGACTTGGGCTTGTAAGGACTTGGGCTTGTGAGGACTTGTGATGACTTGTGAGGATTTGGGCTTGTGAGGACTTGGGCTTGTGAGGACTTGGGCTTGTGAGGACTTGTGGGGGCTTGTGAGGACTCTATTTTGTGATGAACGTGTGAGGACTTACAGGGACTTTTGGTGGACTCATGAGGACTTGCAGAGATTTTTTGAGGACTTTATGTTTTGAGGAATTTGTGATGAACTTGCAATTAGCTTGCACAAATTTATGACAGACTTGTGTGAGAATCTGCTGAGACTTGTGATTGACTCTTGGGGACTTGTAGGGACTTGCGATGCCTTGCGTTGGACTTGCAGAAATTTGACGGGTTTGTGAGGACCTGCGATGGCTTGCATTGGACTTGCAGAGATTTAACGGGTTTGTGAGGACTTGTGTAAGAATGTGCAGGGACTCTTTAATGGGTCTATTACGGGCTTGTTCAAGGGTCAAAATTAACCTGAATTTCATGCTGGTCAGTAGGACCAGTAGATTAGAGAAGTCTACTAGTCCTGCTGAAAATTAGGTGGTCCACTGGTGCTTTTAAAAATGGCACCGAGATACTGCAACACTTTCTGGTTTAAGGTCATTGAGTGCAGGATGGATGGGATTGCTTTTTGATCCAACAATGGGGCATGTCTGGAGAGATCAGAGAAAGAAATGAAGTTATCTGAAAAAAGTCTAAAGCGATCAGGAATTGTTTGTGGTAACCAGGAATTCTTCGCATTGAGTAAGAAATGTTTACTGTGGATTAGGCATCAGGGAATGTTTCCATGAGTCAGAAAATGTTTTCACTGGTCCATCGGACCAGCGTTTTTGACAGATCTAGTGGTCCTTCAGATTTTTTACTGGTCTCGGACCACAGGACCAGTGTTCATTTCGACTTTTGTTGTTAGAATTTGCCATGGACTTGTGATGGACTTGTGAAGGCATTATTTGAGTTTAGGATTTGCATTCACTACTAACATGACAGTAAATTATCTAGTCTCTTTCGCCATGTTTTGTCTCATAAACTAGGAATGCTCATACTCATAGACAAGCACTTTGAAATAAAATTGCTGAAATATTTACGAGTGATTAATTGTGGCTTGGCTCGACATCTGTCATCGGTTGGTTAGAGTGAAGATTCTCACAGCTACCAATGTTGGGTGGTTTGTTATTCTGGTCTTGCTGTACAGTGGCCCGGCCTGGCCTGGCCTGAAGGCAAGGTTCGCTGGAGCCACAATGGTCAGAGTTCATGCCTAGTGCTGCTTGCGTTCAGATGTTCAGTTTGTGGTCTTTCTTGGGACAGTTTTGCTATATACTACTATACGATTTCGCCTCCAAAGTCTGAAATAAATGACAATGTATAGATTTTTTACTGAAAATGACACATAAAGCATCAGTAACTGCAGATTTAATGGGAAAACCTAAATTGAGTAGTGAGAAAATGTGAGATGTGTGAGAAAAATGTGTGGTCGGTCTTATATATATGTTTAAAGGTCTGAAGCCATGGTCAACTTGTCCATCCTTTCCCGATTTACTAAAAGGAAATTTTCGGTTTGCGTACATGTGTGTACGCATTGGCTTGGAAACCCCTCCCCCCTGTACGCATGGTGTACGCAATGTCACCAACCCCCCCTCCCCTCTCCGTGCGTACGTACTTTATAGACGGCCCCTAACTTGGTGTGTTATATTTCTGGTAGTAAGACTGAAGAAAAAGAAGACTTGTTTGTGGTCTGTTGACAATAACGTTGTGTCGTAAGCATGGGTCAGTACTGTCGGCAAGTATCGTTGCTCCCTGTTCTAGATAGCAGGATATAGCATTACATATTTAGCAGGAATCCCCCGCTGTTTCGCCATTTGTCCAGTCAAATCAACATGCTCAGCATTCCCTGTAGCTTTAATATAAAAGGATCACAGATAAGGGTTCGTAAATATCGTTGATATACTGATAAGTTTACTGTGCGTAATTTCAGAAAAATGAAGAAACTTTCTTCTAATTCTAAGATGTAGCAATTTAACTCTGTAACCACAGTCGAGGCTTGTAGCATACAAGTAGTCTGGTACCTTCACAGTCAGCAGTGAGCATTTTATAGAATTTATTCGGGAGACATGACTGAATATTGCTTCTACGTGAAAAGGTGTACTGTCTTAAAAATTCAGAAAATCTGAAAATATTATAAAGTGAGAAAAACTTTAAATGTGTAAGAAAGTCAAATGAATTTATTCTCCCCATCTGCTTGTAAAATGTTGTATGTGCAGCATTTTCTTCAATTTGTGCACTTGACTAATCATATGGAAGTAGTACACATGCATTTTCCATTTTGGCAATTTCCAGGGGGATCAGCCATTGCGCGATCAGAAGTCGCATTTGGCACGTCAGTTAATCCTTTTGCGGTTGACGTTTTAAAGATTCTTCACTGCCGTTTCATTGCATCTAGTATAGTTTAGAGATGTTGTTTACTCGGACAGTGTTCATTGTAGACTTGAGGGACCGGATACAGACTGATCCTCTGCTATATGGTTGGATTATCTAGGCATTGATAGCCTAAGGGTGATGGGGTGATGACTGTTATTCTGGTTGGAGTTTGCACCACGTTCACACTTGCAATTTAGTGGATCTGATTCGGCCAGAGGATCTAATCCATGCTGCGTTTACACTAGATTATCATCACATTTTTGGTTGGCTGACCATGTGATTTTATTTCTCCTTTCCATGGTAATTTCACATTTATACCAAGATGATAAATTGATAAATTATTATTAAATATATAATGTGACAGCATGTATTTTTGTGCTTGGAAGGGAGTTGAACTTTGACATAATCTTGAGCACTGTTAACACAGCATTCTGCTTACATCAAGGAACATTTACATGTAAGGTCTCAATAGATCCTTTGCACGCGTCGGCTGCCATGACAGGAGGCAGGTTTTCATATTTAAATGTGTGACAAATGACAATGGTTCCAAAAAGTAACTACTCGTGCTTGACCTACTATGACAATGTGGCTGCCCCCTGTCATGGCCGCCATGCAAAAGCTTTATTTCTTAACTATTTTCATTTCTGATAATACAAGGTTCTTGTTATAACATGTAATCTACAAATTCTAAAAACCCTCATATTGACAAGATTTGACTGTACATGTCCCCATGTTTTTCCAGCCAAACCAGCAGTCGGCCTCACAGTTTTTACATGTCTAACTCCAACCACACGTACTGTAGCTTCTAGTACGGTACCAGCTGCCTCAGAGTTCAATACGGGTTCAGTTGATCTATACAGGGAAGTGCATTAAAGAAACATTAATAGGGTCTAGGAAGTACGAAGGCCAAGGCATCACAATAACATCTAAAGGCCTGATGTATCATTTGTAGATAAAACTTTCTACAGATTCCTGGAATATTGCTATTTCTTGTTGTTCCATCGAGCTGGTTTTGGATAGAATTGTCAGCCCAAATGTCCAACATACATGTATAGCAGCTACCTCCTCTTCACTCCATGTCAGCCTTTTGTTTAATTTCGGGCCCGATTTATCAGACATATTGGATAACAAAGTTGTAATACCAAGCTTTTATTCGTTGCAAAACATCATTTACATGTACTACAATGCAATGCTGCCGTGCTCCAAAATCTACACAGGTCCAAACTTAACCCAGAGGCGTTCAGACTGTGGTTTTCAACACGTGTCGAACTTCTCTACACGGGTCAAGCGCTCTCAACCTACCTTAGTTTCAACACAGATCGAGCGCTCTACACGAGTCAGTGCCATGTTGTAGTGTGAAAAGTTAACACGTGCCGGACCTGTGTACAACCCGGAGATTCTTTATAGTATGAAAAGGCCTATTGATCACGTTCAAATGACGTCACTTCCTACAAATTGTCCCGTGCATCCTGATTTTGAGCGTATATTTTTTTGTGATGTGCATCGGTTGTGCCGTATTTCGAACAAATTTCGAGCAACACATGCGTGTTTGGAACATGTTACAGCGTGTGCGTGCGTGTACTTGATAGCGTTTAATACGCAGTAGCATTTTTTCCTACGAAGATGGCGTCTGTGAACGTGATCAACAGACCGTATCGAATAGCTGCCATTTCGTGGGGCACCTTTGGTTACTTAAACCGTTCACCAATGGAAGCACAATATGTGCAACTGTGCCTGTCCTCGAGGAACAAAGCATCTGTCCCATGAAATGACGGATATTCGATACGGTCTATAGTTTGGGTCATTACAAATGATGCAAAAGGCCTCTAAGTAACCCATCTGTGCCATGTTGTGTGCCCTCTGGTCATTGAGTTAGGCTCTCCATAATCCCTTCATGCATACACAAACTGAACTCCTTACAGAGTTGAATCACAATGGCCACTCATGCATGTACTATGTATGCTGCAATTACCCAGGCCAGGCAGCCTTGTGACTGTGTGCTTACTGTCAAATAGCTCAGTTGGTGGTCTGCATATTACAGTCATATTTGCATTGCATTCATTTCAAGGTCGTATTAGAAAAGCTATGTGAGCTGATGTTTAGGGACTAGGGTCTATTTGATTTGGTTTAATACACTGCGTTTACACTCGAATCGGCAAAGGTGGATACAGATCCAGCATTCTTATTGCGACCACAAAACTGAACATTTGCCGCGTTTACACTACACCCCAAATCGCTTCAACTCGCTTCAGAAACCCCAAAAGTCACCACTAAATGTAACTGCAGCGCATGCGTGAGCTGTTAGGTGTTGCTGCATTAGTGCCAGATTGGTCAATTAAATCTACTACACTGCGGGCACTGCCCCAAGGACACTCAAATTGCCGAATCTGTATTCGGGTAGCGTTTACACTACAAGCGACCTTGACGATTGCAGGGTTCAACCCCGCAATTGTGGGGTTCAACCCTACCCCAAAGGTGACTTGAAAAAGGCGAATCAGACCCGGGTCTGATCCGCCTTTTTCAATTCACCTTTTGCGTTTACACTTAGTGCCTACCCGGGCTTCAACACCCCTTTTTGGAAATTGCGGAGTTCGATTCGGCAAAGGCGAATCGAGTGTAAACGGGGTGTTAGTGGGAATATTATACATGTTTATTATTTGTGTTGTGGAGAATGTGCTGTACATGGATACCCTCAAAAGGTTTATTAACTGAAATGGTCAGACCATGGAGTCTTTTCCTACCTCCATGGTCAGACCTTGTTAAGAGGTTCTTAGGAATTAATAATTAATAATAATTAATTATAATAATGATTGGCATTTCTTATATAGCTAATTTCGACTCCTACTGATCTCTCAATGTGCTTTCTGCATTATTACCCCTGGTCATTGGGCTCAGTAATATTCCTTAATCCAATCATGGAGCTCCATGATTCCAATGTAATTTTGTAGATTACATTGCTATAACAGGAATCTTGTATTTATCAGGAATGAGAACAATGAGCATGAAACATGTGTCTCGGAATTTTCTTTCAGTGCCAGTACAATGTACGATTATCGTATGTCCTCTAAAAGTGCCAAGTTGTACATTTACGATCTTGTTTTTAACATTTGTTTACTTCAAAAACGCCAACCGCCGTACATGTACGACCTAGATATTGCTAGAGGGCGCATTGATCTATCATAATATGCAATATCATCGAGGTACATGTACGACGTCGGAGCTCCTTGAGAGGGCGCAAAGTCTGAGCAGTTCTAAGCAGCTAAGATGGCGCCCATAGTAAAATGCACTTGCTTTTCCGTGTATTTTTCGGATTCGGATAGTGAAAAAGATTGATATTTATCACTCAATAAAACAATACCATCGATTCTAGAATCTATAAACGAACAATATACAACACGTTTGATGAGTACAACTTATTAATTTGTTTACAGAATTTCAAAGAATTAAAAAAAACTGCGAAAAGTCTGGCACTTTAGAGGTAAATGTTGAAAAAACGCTTACACTGAAAGAGTTAACAGTATTTGCGACATCCTTCTTTATGTAATTTGAATGAAATAAAGGACACCGCATATTGAAGCGTCACAGCAGTCCTCCATTGTCTAAAACCTTGCTGCTACATCTACTTGCAGTATATACCGGTATGTGTACCGGTATGTCCATTTGAAATTACACAAATCTCAATTTTGTTTTCCCATTTTCTCTGTGGCTTACCGTAATGACACTTCAGATGGTTCTCGTAATTGAAAACCTTATCTAAGGGCTTACGTTGTCCAAGACATAAGCATAGTACACGGTTCATCGTTAACAGGAACTTGTAGGCACTGATGTCTTAATGACCTCACAGAGGAATTCCCGGGCTTACATTGTACTTGCTTAATGATTGCGTGCATGAAAATAATTTCGATTTACGTACAGAAAAAAAGGGCAAGGTCTCGTTTTCACGATTCCTACATCCGTTTCATGCTGTTTTTATTGATGCATTGTAATGATATTTACATGTGTGCAGGTACACTTAACTTGAAGGGTGCTTAAATTGACTTACACATGTACAGTATGTAGATTATCTTAAATAGCTTGTATTTGCATGTACCGTACACACATACACATGGGTCTTTCCACAGTAAAGGGGGCATTTTGGCAACACAGACCATATTTTCCAGAAAATACCTTTGTCTGGTGTCGAAATAAAAGAAATAAGTTTCAGTTATTCTGAACAGATAACTTGGGCCCCAAAAGGGTTACAAATAGTGTGACAATATGCCTTTCTAAAAACCCTGTGTACAAATTTCCAATATACGCTCGTAACCGGGACGGACACTTGTGTTACATTTTAGGCCGTCTGGTTATGAGCGTATATTGGAAATTTGTACACAGAGTTTTTAGAAAGGCATATTGTCACACTATTTGTAACTCTTTTTGGGCCTACGTTATCTCTTCAGAACAACTGAAACTTATTTCTTTTATTTTGAGACCAGACAAAGGTATTTTCTGGAAAATATAATCCGTGTTGCCAAAATGTCCCCTTTACCGTTGGAAAGACACATTTACGTGTACACGCATATTCTGCTTGTTTCAATGTTATTAGTGCACCTATCAGTTGTTTCATAAACACTTGTCTTAATAAACTACGCTTGTTAAATACATGTACTTCAACATCTAAATAGGATGTTCAGTTTGTTTTCAAATCAAATTTAAATCATTTGTACTTTAAACAATTGGAAAACAAAATACCCTCTCTGACAGAAACCCATGGTGGCGCTATGTATTGTAAAATGCCTGTAATGTTAAGACCCATCTAATAGTGCAAGAAGGGGTGATGTCACCCCATAAGTATCTATTTATCATCGCTCACATTGTGTGGAGAGAAAATTATATTCTTGCCCCAAAGCACGTACATGGACGTATGTACCCTACATGTACAATGTACATGTATACCATTGCATGTGCAGCTTAAAGCTGTCCTAGTACAGTACACATATGCTTGCCAGTACGCACAGTGTAGGCTGCAGGCAATCTACTGTGTTTTGTATGCATGAGCTGTGCAAGCCAAAAGCCAGTATGTCATGTCAGTTACGCAACCTAGTTTTACACCGACCTTATTGCTTGCCAAGTGTATACACTTTGGGACATATGTGCGAATTTCACATGATAAAAGGGTGCCTGCATTGTAAGCGTAATTTGCATTTTTACTTTTTGTATACATAAACATATACATATTTATATGTATGTGTGGACATTCATGAGATTGCCAGTGCCATGCATACATCATCGATATACACTGGATGAAGTATGCAATATAGTTGGCTATACGAGAATTGAAGCCATGCACCGGCCACCATTGTACCCCACGAACAATGCTTGACTTAGACTGCTCCCTAGTCCATGCGATCGCTTGCATTCCACTTAACACATGTAGACCATGATGTAGACTAGTGAAGACAGTATAACCAGTCTAGGCAATGCATTGTATTAGGTGGGGTACAATGGCGGACGGTGGCTTCAATTTTAGATGTTGTCGCTTCATCCAGTCAATGTCGATGGCATACATGTACATGCATTGAGCTTTATGTTTACAAGCTGGATGGAAAAATTGAGTTTGTAGCGGAAAACTGAGTTTGTGTGCGTGTGCGTGTTTCAATACGCGCTGACCAGGGCGCGGACGCTGACGCGCGACTCTACTGCACACGTGCCTAACATGTAGGGCATGTTGCTAGGCAATTTCTAAATGGGCGGAGCTTACTGGATCGTTCTATTGGGCAGAGACAGCAGTTGGGTCAGGACAGCTTGTTTAATGTAAATCAAATACATTACACCATTAACAATTCCTAATTGGGCAGAGACAGCAGTTGGGTCAGGACAGCTTGGACAACGTTTTGATATAGCCAGCATCTCTGTCAAACTGAATGTAGTGTTAATTGAATGCACCGTATCTCGTTTTATTCCTAATCAGACAAAGATGGCAACCGGGTCACAACAGTCATGGCCACCTCAGGTGCCGCCACTAATGCCAGGCAGGAGGTCAACGTGGAGATCTCGTACTCGGAGATCAAGATCATCGGCAATGGGTCGTTTGGTGTGGTTCACCAGGCCAAGCTCATCGATACGGGAGAGATGGTGGCAATCAAAAAGGTCTTACAAGATAAGCGATTTAAGGTAAGGATAGACAAGTGGTTCGTTCTTAAATAATTTTGTCAAAGACTTGGAAAAGTGGTTTTGTCAAGCCCATTTTCTGACTAGGAGAGCCTTTTGATGGATTCGTGAGGACTTGCGAGGAATTGCAGGGACGTGGGATGGACTGGTAAAGACTTACAAGGACGTGAGGTCTTGTGAGGTCCTGAAGAGACTTGTAATGGACATGTGACAGCTTGCAGAAACTTGCGGGGACTTGCGGGGACTTGCGGGGACTTTTCGAGACTTGCGGGGACTTGCAGGGACTTGTGAGAGCTGGCGGGGACTTGTGAGGACTTGCGGGGACTTGCAGGGACTTGCAGGGACTTGTGAGAGCTGGCGGGGACTTGTGAGGACTTGCGGGGACTTGCGGGGACTTGTGAGAGCTGGCGGGGACTTGCGAGGACTTGCGAGGACTTGCAGAGACTTGCAGAGACTTGCAGAGACTTGCAGAGTTTTGTGAGGACTTGCGAGGACTCATCAAAATTGGGGACTTGTGAAAGACTTCTTGAAGGATTGTGATGATTGAATTTTCACGCATTGTCATTTTTCCCCCCAGAATCGAGAGCTGCAAATAATGCGCAAGCTAGACCACTGCAATATTGTCAGGCTCAGATACTTCTTCTACTCTAGTGGGGAAAAGTCAGGCAGCTCGGGAAAGGTAGGGAACAATATTTAATTTCATAATATGCATTCATAATTCTTAAACTAGTCAAACCTAACTTTTGTCAAAAGCTTTTTATCAAACCGCTAGCAACCTAGTTGAAGCAAATTGGTTCTGGTGAATCTCGGATGGCAGCGGTAATAATGGCAACAGCACCAGGAGCACCCTGTAGGGGGAATGCTGATAGGGTTGTGCACCTTAGCCAGGCAACCACCTAGTTGAAGTGAAATGGTTCTGGTGATTCCGTGATGACAGCGGTAATAATGGCAACAGCACCAGGAGTACCCTGTAGGGGAATGCAACAATCTAACTGCTGATAGGGTTGTGTGCCTGACCAGCAGCCACCTAGTTGAAGTAAAATTGTTCTGGTGATTCCCTGATGACAGCGGTAATAATGGCAACAGCAACAGGAGTACCCTGTAGGGGGAATGCCACAATCTAACTGCTGATAGGGTTGTGTGCCTTGGCCAGGCAACCACCTAGTTGAAGCGAAATGGTTCTGGTGATTCCCTGATGACAGCGGTAATAATGGCAACAGCAACAGGAGTACCCTGTAGGGGGAATGCCACAATCTAACTGCTGATAGGGTTGTGTGCCTTGGCCAGGCAACCACCTAGTTGAAGCGTATTAATGGCACCAGTGCCAGAAGGACGCCTAGCATAGACTTGTGCGCTATACTGTACTAGAATCCACCATTGTTATTATCATAAGACGTCTTTTCTTTTTCTTGTCGACAGCAAAAAGACGAACTGTATCTGAATCTAGTGTTGGACTACGTTCCTGAAACTGTGTATAGGGTAGCTAGACACTACAGCAAAAACAAGCAGACGATACCTATATTATACGTCAAGGTAAGACTTAAAGGCCCTGTAGATGATCTGTTTTTGAGCGATTCTGCGAATAAAACCATTATAAATCAAAAGAAAGACATCAACAAACTCATCCGAAGAAATATCAGCTTTGTCAAATGAACCACGTTTAAAAAAAAACATGAAAATCCATATGCATTTTCCTGGTCTTGGCGGGGTGTTTCAAATATTCGTTCTCAGTTGATCGGGTACTATGTGGCTTGCGTCACATGAACATAATGGTTGCTTAATATGAACGGTATCGCTCATCATTTAAACTTAGTTGAGTGAGACATTTACGCACGCTTCATTAACTAACGATGATTAATAATCAAACAAAGCGGGATCAATGACGCTAAGTTCAACATAAGCGGCTTGTGTGTCATGGTCATCCTGTAATACATTAAATACAAACACATTCACAGAGGACGTACCTCACATGTCAACCACACTAGCCTTGGTTCAACCACCAGTCAATGCTAAGTATAGCACAGGGATTCTAACGAACATCCGATTTAAAACAAGTTTTTTTAAACCTAATTTTACGTTGCCGAGATTTAACGTGTAGGCGGTGTGTTGGATCGTCATTGCAGGAAATGATCCCACTAACTATTTCCTGCGGTGCCTACCACAGAAGTATTGAGTCACCTGTATGTCAGTTCAAAACGTAGAGAATGACGACAATAACGGAAATACCTGTCATAGTTTTGATGAATAGCCTGCGATCTTAATTAAGATTTTGCGTGATTTGGTGGTAGACTGGTTCCCTGTCCTAAATCTGTTTGCAATTTAAAATTATATTATTGTGCACTGTGTAGTACATTGTCTGTTTCTATGTAATAGGCCACTCTCACAGACAGCCATATTTGTAGGAAAATTACAACTGCATATTAAACGCAATCAGGTACGCACACGCACATCATGGAAAATGTTACAATATTTGTTCAAAATACCGCGCAGCTGATGCACGTCACAAAAATGAACTTTGCAAGCTGTAGGAAGTGACGTCATGTGAGAGAGGTGCATTATGTCACAAATAATACTAAATAAATGGGGTATATGATAGGATTGACAATTAGAGGTGAATTTAGAAACACGAGAAAAATTGCAATGCCCCGACTGGGATTCGAACCCAGGTCCTTGGCATACATGGCCAACTGCTCTAACAACTGACCTCCATAGTAAATGGGTTGGCATGGATTTGCACCCCCTATGGAGGTAAGACCTCTCTTCACGATAGGCCATTAGTGTAGCGAAGTTGGTCGGCATGGATTTGCCCCACTCAATTGTTAGAAAAAGAGTGGCAAGCACGAGATTGTTGTGATGCTCCGACGGGATGCCCAGATAGCTCAGTTGGTAGAGCAGTTGGTCATGTATGCCAAGGATCTGGGTTCGAATCCCAGTCGGGGCATTGCAATTTTCTCATGTTTCTAAATTTATCTCTAAATAAAATATCTTTTCTGCTTTTTTCTTTTTCTGCGTTTAGTTGTACATGTACCAGTTATTCCGCAGTCTAGCATACATCCATTCACTAGGAGTGTGCCATCGAGATATTAAGCCACAGAACTTGCTCTTGGATCCAGACACGGGGGTACTTAAACTCATCGACTTTGGAAGGTAAGAAGATTTATACCGCACACTTATCCAGGGAACCTCGATCATAGTGCCTACACTATCATTACCCCTGATCATAGGGCTGCATTACATCACTCCATATACCATCACAGCTCTCTTGGGAGTATACAGCGCCAGCTGCCTATTAGGCACTCAATGGCTAATCAAATACATCAACTTTCGCTACCCTCTCAGGTACCCATTTTAGTCCTGGGTGGAGAGAAGCAATGAGTGGCAAAGTACCTTGCTCAAGGGTACACGCACCATGGATGGACCGGACCAGGATTCGAACCCACTACTTTTGAATATGATAATTCACTAGACCGCTTATTAGCCTTCACTGAGAGTTGGCATTGTAAAATAGAATTGACAAAGCAGTTGATTCTTATGACTTTTATTGTGTGTTTAGTGCAAAACAGCTAGCGCCAGGCGAGCCCAACGTGTCGTACATTTGCTCGCGGTACTACAGAGCGCCGGAGCTAATCTTTGGAGCCACAGACTACACGTGTAATATAGGTGAGATTCGAACCAGAGCCACATGTAAAATCCTTTATTCAATCATAAACTTTCACGTTTTCAATGAAATCATTACGTTTAACATGATTATTGGTCTTTTTTCTGTTTGTTTATAATTTTATAACCAATACACCTGTTCATAATCTGGTACAAAGCTATTTCTGACCTGCAGCCGATTTCACGAATCTTGCGCAACTTTTGAAAATGGCGTAACCCCCATAGGCCTGCGTGTAATTATCACAGGAATATTGCGCAGCTTATGCAATAAAAAGTTGCGCAAGCGGGCCACATATCGTGCTGGGTATAACAGGGAGAACTTGTAGGGAGAACTGCCCTTCCAACTCAATCCCTCTGAACCTAATGCCACTTTCCCCTCTCGTCTCATAGATGTCTGGTCAGCAGGTTGTGTTCTGGCGGAGCTACTTCTCGGCCAACCGATATTTCCCGGCGACAGCGGCGTGGATCAGCTGGTCGAAATCATCAAGGTTCTGGGAACGCCGTCCCGAGACCAAATCCACGAGATGAATCCCAACTACACGGAGTTTAAGTTCCCACAGATTAAACCTCACCCATGGAGCAAGGTAATGCTGGATTCACACTACTGTATTTCACATACAACGTCTGTGAATTTTACATGCGTCACCCAGAGCTGCCAACCCTGACAGATTTCCTAGAAAATCTTGTAACTTCTGACACAGAGTTTTCATGGAACAATACAATTTTCCCCCTTAGGTATTCCGGCCCAGGACGCCTTCCGATGCCATCGACCTCTGCAGTAAGCTACTGGAGTACACCCCTTCCTCACGAGTTTCCCCGCTCGACGCCTGCGCCCAGAAATTCTTTGATGAGCTACGAGACCCCAACACGAGGTTACCCAACAACAGACAGCTTCCACCGTTATTCAACTTCACCCTGCAGGGTATGTGATTAAAAAAATTGCGTTAGTTTATCCTTGTGCGTGTGTGTACAACGCATGTCTAGTGATCAAAGATAACCAACTGACGCACAGCACTTAAAATGAATGCGACCCCAGGGTTGTAGTCGAGTCCATCACAAGTCCTGACAAGCCTTCACAAGTCCACCACAAGTCCCTGGGTCTTAATTCAAGTCACAAGCTATTCAAATGAATTCCAACAAAGGCATTCTTTTGTGCGTGGTCATCCCTTGCTTCTAGTTACTGAACTGGTGACCAGCTGCTTGTGACGGACTTGTGCGAGACTTGTCATGGACTTGTGATTTTATCGGCTCTGGACTTGTGATAGACTTGTGATGAACTCGACTACAACCCTGTGTGATACGTGTAACAAGACCCGTAGGAAAGTACAGAAAATGGCAAAAGGGCCGTTCATAAAGCATGTATGCCCAAAATGCCAACTATTAAAAAAATCATTCTCCCTCTTTACGCAAAACTTGGCAAAATTTGTGACGTCATCCATTGACGTTAATATTGGCATACACATTAGTTCTGACAGGAAATGTAGGATTTTTGTAGGATAACTGAACATTTATTTAAACCGACGTGAACCAAAAAATCAACCCACAACTTGTGATTTTACAGGAATTCCATTTCTCCTGGTTTTCAAAGAACTTTGGTTTTGTCTCATTGGTTTGCGACAAAGACTGTTCCTTGAAAAACCGGGAACAAATATCATCTGATGATCAAAACTGATTCATAATTGTCAAATTTTGTCCTTTTTCCCCCCCAGAATTAGCAATCAAATCGTCCCTCAACGACGTCCTCATTCCGCCCCACGCGAGGCGAGACCCAGTCAGCTCATCTCAGGGAACATCCAGTAGCGAAAGTACCGCCACGACCAGTATGGCTGGACTGCCGATTAGCGGAGCGATTGGGGGAACGAATTAAAACGGCAACACCCTCCGGGAAAAGCTGCTGCAAGGACGGTAGGAAAAGGGGTAGGGGTAAGGGGCGCAAAGTGGAACAAAAAACACGTCTTATAATCCAATCACGGAAGCAGGCAAGGAAGGGGGTTAGGGGTGTAAAATAGGAACAATTTGAAAAACTGCAAATCAGAGGGGCGATAGGGGGAATCAAACTAAACAGCGCCCTCTGTAAATCGGTCAGGAAAAGCTGCTGCAAGGTCGGTAGGGAAAGGGGTGGGGCTAAGGGGCGCGAAGTGCAAAAAAACGACGTCTTATAATCCAATCACGAAAGCAGGCAAGGAAGGGGGTTAGGGGTGTAAAATAGGAAACAATGACACCCTCTCTAAACTAGGCTAGAAATCTGATAAACGGAGTTGAAAAGATGGAAGGCCTGGAGGAAAACTAAACCAAAATTGACATTATCTGTAACCAAGTCGGAAAAACTACTATGGTGGGAAAGGGAGGGATTTAATGGTGTAAAACAATGACACCGTCTCTAAACTAGGCAAGAATGCTGACAAGCAAAGTTGAATTTGGGTGAGGGCTTGGGAAAAACTGACCATCCCCCACCCCCCAAAAACAAACTTTGTTATCTAGTCAGAAAAACTGCAAGCATGGTAACTTTGGTAACGAAGAAAATTAACTAAAACAGTGGAATATTTGAGAACAAAATGCACCCCTTAATTCTTGAAAACGTTCGTTCTTTGTAACGCAAGGTGTAATAGTAACGAATCTACTGGTAGAACAAATAAACGGTCTACTTTGGGGGACCTCGTATTAAAAGCTAAATTACAAAATATAACTGAACGAGTACAATCTTGGTAGCACGAAAGGGAATTTGGGTAAATCCCAAAATTAGGGGTCCAAAATGTGACATGCTTTTTAAGATTTTCAAGTGTTTTTAATGATTGAAAGTGGTTTCCCAGTAGAAAATAATTATTTTTATTTGTACAAATGCCACTCAAATTTAATGTTTGTGTGTAGATATGGCACCAAAGTTAATACAAACTCATTCTACAGCTAATTTTCATTGGCGTAGGTAACCCGGGACACCAAACTCCTATTCAATACCATGGAACAAATTATAAGCCTTTATGGTCTTTTGTTTTGAATATTTTTCAAGAATCGGAAAACAAAATATTGAAGAAAATGATGCTGCCCCCTATAATCACAGGCCACAGTCCATTACTGAGAATTTGTGGTCTTTAGTGGTGATTTTTGAAGCAGAGAGTGTCGTACGTAACTGGGACACCAAACATTTCGGACCCCTAATTTTGGGAATTACCCACTTGGGAGTTGGGGAGGGTTGGGTTTTCTAGTTGTCGGATTGTACATAGTCTAATTAATCTTATTGGATAGATTATTTACTGGAATCCTGTGTGTGGACAAACCTGTCTTCCAGGATTACGATATGATTGTACCTCAGTAGTAACAAGTGTTATCTCGTTAAAATGCCTGCAGGTGTTTAAAAACCACTTAACGGTGCGGTAGTTAAGTCCATCGCAAGCCCAGCAAAATAAACAAATCGTCAGTCCAGTCACAAAACATGAACAAGTATTGATTCTTCGAATTGCATGCTTTGCCCCAAAGTGGAAAAATTGCATGCTTAAATTCATCTGTAGATTCACTGCACTTTTTTACATGTACAATTGAACCTTATTATTAAGAGGTTCTTGGTACGTTGCAGATTACCTTGTTATAACAGGAACCTTGTATTATCAGGAATGAGGATCAACGTTTTAAAATCTGGATATATCCTCGTTACAAGCAATTCTGTGATTTTCAAATCAAGACTGACAAACGCAATAGAATACCTTAAACGAAGTTCATATTAACAGCGTTTGTCTTCAATTAAGACACGGGGACTATTCATTGATTTGTCATAACTTGCAGGAACTTGTGATGGACTCGACTACAACACCGTCAGTTGAACTAGTTGGTAAAACCTTTCTAAATTTGTTTCATTTCAACCCACAGTCAACGTAATCTATAGACAAATCCGGTAGCTGAGGTCTCGATCCCTGTACGTCCGCCATAGCAAGGGCCCATCCAGTGCCATGAACTGTGTGGCATTGTTAAAACGAACAGCGTGCATCCTTAACGTGCACAACACGCTCCCTTCGCGTTCACAAGCATGACAAGCTTATAATAAACGCGCAATTTGTTCGAGTGACAACATAATGTAACAGCTTATCATCAACACAGAATGCACAGTTCATGGCACTGGATGGCCCAGAGTTATGGCGGACGTACATAGGAGTCCTTAGCTACCGGATTCGTCTATTGAGCTCGTGCCAATGACGTCATTTTGGGAGTAAAACAATGCCGCGTCGTTGTGGAAGCAATGTGCGTGCGCGTTGTGTGTGTCCATAGCGTGCGTAACGCGCTATGCTGAGGCTCCCATTGGTGAACTAAACCGCGTTGCGCCCACCAGAGAGACACACAACGCGCACGCACATTGCTTCCACAATGACTCGGCATTATTTGACTCCCAAAATGGCATATTCGCACGTGTTCGAAAGGGGTCAATAGGTAACATTACCTTCCCGAGCCCCTCCCCTTTCTCCTGTATAAACTCAAGTAAAGCTCATTGTGTGTACAGCTTGTATAATTTAGGCAGGAACCCTTGTACAAATTTCGCCTGCCCTAAAATTTCCTGTCGTAATTCCAGTGGCGAAGAACGAGCGCCTAAAAAAACCCGCCTCCAAAAATGCAAGTGTAAATTCTGTTCTTGGCCGTGTTGCGCCGTATCTGGACCTAAAAAAAAAATAATTCAAGATTTGCAGTATCAAAAATTTGAGTATTGTTACAGAAAAAAACCATTTCAAAGACACAACTTTGTGTTGTCTTGACGATTTTTGGAAGTATTTTTACGTTCTAAGGATCAGTATTCGGTTTGAAATTATCAATTTGATATGAAACTTTGTGGGAAAAATAGGCACTGCATCCCCCACCCTCCTTTCCCGATTCTTCGCTTCTTACCTACCCCTTTCCAGCCCTTCTCGTATTCTCTACGAATAACCACGTCCGCAGCCCTCGTGGACAAATTGTAAATACCGTTTAAAGTATTGTATTAATCTTTCTTTGTCATTGTCAGTGGAATTTTGTTGTTGTTTTGTTTCTTTCGAGATGATCTATATGGGACGTGCTGTGGGGAACGTGTTCTTATATGATCATTTTTCTCGTGTGTCGGTTAAAAAGTCGACGGTCGCAAGCAAATTGTCAAGCTTCAGAAATCTACAAAAAGTGAACAATTACCAAATTATAAATCAGTGCAATGGAATAAGTGGCGCCGCGCAACTTAACTGATTACTTTTGCGTTTTCTCGGCCACAAATGAAAAAAAAAAAAATCTGATTTGTGTGTGCGCGTTACAAAAATCCTTGGTAAATTTGCATTGTCAAGACCAACTCTAAAAGTGCCAAGAATACTCCAAAATAGACCGAAAACATTGACTGTTGGCCATTTTTATATATATATATATATATGTACACACATAAGTGTCCCTTTTTAATGTGATTTTTCAGTTGATCAGAATGTTTTAGATATTTCAAGAAACTCTCAAAACAACCACGGGCAATTGTTTAACAAAATATGGTTTTAGTCGTAAGAATTGGTGGCAATTTGTTATATGCTACACGGAAACATGTATTCCATGCACTCATTGCGATGATGTAAGAAACACTAACAAATTAGCAGGTTTTTAATTTTAGTACGTGTTGGAGTTTTTAAATAGGAATATCGGCCCAAAAACCTCAGAAGAAACGCCCAAAATAAACTAAAATTTCCCAAATTTTTTTTTCTCCAAGAAATGAGCTTTGGGTACATGTAAGTAATTTCCTCTTGTGCATAATTTATCGCTTTTTAATCGGGTAAGAGTGTCGAGCGAAATGATGGCCGATTGAGAATTTTTTAATGAAGTAAATATAAGATCCCACTCTCCGTATTGTATTTTTCGTTATAATAAGATCCACTGTGTATAGATTGTGAACACCACGACCACTCCGTGCCCTTGTGTATAGAATCACGAATACGCAAAGGCCGCAGTAGCTAAGCCTGGTTTTTGTATTTTAACTTAAAATGTTGCATTTGTATATTAGACCTGGACGTCGGGAGTAAGCAAATTCTGCATTTTGTTTTTGCGCATATTTAAACTCGGTTTAACCACTGTGTACACAAACATCTCTTCAAAAACATTTATAATTGTTTTTTTTTTTTCACTTTTCAACGTCAACTAACATGCCAGGGTTGTAGTAGAGTCCATCACAAATCCACCACAAGTCCCTGGGTCTTAATTCAAGTCACAAGCTATTCAAATGAACACCAACAAAGGCATTCTTTTGTGCGTGTTCATCCTTTGCTTCTTGTTACCGGACTTGTGCTGGACTTGTGATTTTATCGGCTCTGGACTTGTGATGGACTCGACTACAACTCTCCTACACACTCAAAAAGTTCCCTTGCTTTTTATATAACACGCAAATTGCATTATATTTTTCAGTCAAATC
Organism: Henricia sp. BOLD:AAB3569; assembly: GCA_037783545.1. Lineage (NCBI taxonomy): Eukaryota > Metazoa > Echinodermata > Asteroidea > Spinulosida > Echinasteridae > Henricia > Henricia sp. BOLD:AAB3569. The sequence goes on from JBBELK010000138.1 coordinate 515,286, forward strand.
GTTTCTGGTACATTGATTGCCCAAACCGCCATGTACGCAGGAATGCAGAATCTGTTTATTTCTCACAAAGATGTTTAATCAAGCCATTTTTACAAGTCGCGTGTGTCGCAAGTTTTGTTTTAACAAAAGTGTTCAACTGTTGGAATCAACTCTAACTGGCATTCATTTGTCATTATAATCAACCACCTTTGACTTGTCATGTGACTTGATTTCATCTCTGATTGGTTGCTGAGATACTACTTACTAATGGCAGCCATTTTGTAACCATGGTAACCCATGTGTCAACCAATGGTCCTGGGCCCAATATTTTGTGTACATGTGAATGTCAGTAGATGAACTGGTTATTGTTGTTCAGACCTCGATAACTTGAGATAAACTTTGTGAAGCGCACTTTTACAACTTAAAAAAAAACGGCTTAGTATGTGCATTTCATAATATATGTAAATTTGTACAGTCGGGGGTTTATTTTTTAGTTGATCTTTTATCCTTTAGAGAGTGTAAATTATTACTCCTATTTTTTCTCCTTTTTTTTGGTTATTTTTTAATCATAAATTTGGGACGTGTGTACCTCTGCATGTACGACGTGTATGTGCCATGTCCATACGTTTCGCTTTTCTTTTCTTGTCACTATTTTGACTTGTTTATTACTATCCCAGTTTGTAACTAGTATGTAATAGAACACAGAATGTACACAGGGGTGATTTTTCTATTGGGATGTACGCCCGTGGCAATCACGTTGTCTTGGAGGTTTACTGTATCCGTGCAAATGAGTAGACACAAATAGTTGAACGTGAACACAAATAAAATCAGCCAACTATGTAATAATTGAGGAACAAAATTTGATGTTTGATTTATTTGCATTTTTGTGACCTGTGCATTTTATTTAGGAATGTTTATAAGTGAGCTTTATGAAATAGGACCCAGGTGTTTTGATTGAGTTTGACGCCATTGATTACGTAATGTTGGGGCACCACAAATGCTACTTTGTTCGGCATTCCAGGTGTTTTGATCGAGTTTGAAAATGCACAGGTCACGAATGCCACAAGCTTTTCGATAAAAACAAAAAAGCTCTTGTAAGTTCATTACGCAATGGCTGTTGAGGTACCATACCGTGCACGACAAATGCTGGCATTCTCAAGGAACTGAATGAAGACGTTAATTTTAACCCCACCTTGGAAGTTTGAGACAATGGCTGCTGATGTATGGTCAACTTCTCAATTCTTACTCGACATTAAATGTACATCACTCAATTCAAAATCTTAATCTTTTATTTATTAATTTATTACCTTTTCATGAGAAATGAATAACATTTTGGGAAAGAATTCAGTACATGTAGTTAACATTGCTTCAGACCTTGTGTACTCAGAACCTTTCATTTTCCACTCTAACATGTACGTTTTCGAAAAAAATAATACTTTTTCTGTTCTTTGTGATCATCAAAAATGATCATCGCTACATCTTTGACTTTATATTATATAAATGGTAAGCACATTTGACTATATTTTGCAAGTTGGGAAGAACTTTGCCACCAACTTTGTATTTTGCACTTTTTTTTTATGTTAACAGAAATCTAGCAGTACCAAGACTGGTCTTAAGCGGGCCTCCCACTGTGATTTTTGCGACGAATTTCTAACGATTAGGTACGATTGTGTACAGTCTATAGACGGTCTCTGATAATCGTACCCAATCATTGGAAATTCGTGGCAAAAATCACACAGTGGGAGACCCGCTTTAGACCAGTGGCTAAGTCAATTTTATTGCAATCCCCCCCTGGTCATTTTAAGTCACTCAAAATTTTGCTGCGTGGGACGAACTGACCTCTGAAGCCACACGTCTCAAAAACAGCCATTAAAATGTAGAATCTCAAAAAGGTACTTTGAGCAGAGTGGCGCACCCTGCCTCAGTGACTCTTGCAACAAGGTGTTAATTATACATTACTGTTTTTAACCATATAGTTCTGCTGAGCATGATAGTCTGCTTGTGGGCCAGGTAGTGAAATGCGATGCTTGAGAGAGTGCTGATTACGAAGATGACATAAAACCATCGCTTGCAGTAAATTGCCTTGCTTAAGGACACCATGTCCTGAGGGCAGAGCATCACGTATACATGGGTTTCTCTGGGGTCTGTTTGTGGGCTAGGTAATGAAACGCGATGCTTGAGAGAGCACTAATAAGGAAGATGACGTCAAACCATCGATGGTAGAAATTAAACTGAAGATCTCCCAAGACTTCGGTGATGATCATGCGATATTGGGGCGGCATGTTCATACGCATCAGCAACACCGACGAGACAAAGTACATGCCCTGAAAACCAAGCATACCACGTGTCCGTTAATTCTAGCTTCCACACACAGCATTTAAAGGCACAGGCTCGTGAGCAATGCGCGCGCGCCAAATTAGTGCCACGAAATACGCAGCTCAATGCATTTGCTATGGAGCTGCGTATTTCGTGGCACAAATTTGGCGCACGCGCATTGCTGACGAGCCTGTGCCTTTAAACCACTAAATAAGCATGTTCAGAAAAACAGAATTTGTTTAACATAACAGTCATATAAAATACCTCTCCAAAATACTATCCATGGGAAGAAAACAGGAAATTTGCAATCTCCAATTTGGATGTGGAAGCAAAAAGGTTGGTGTGATCACTGCACTGCTTTATGGAACGGATAAATTAGTTTGCAAAACATCGGTGGTTTTTCAACGATATCCTTGAAAATATACGGATTGAGAAAGCGAAATTTCAGAATAATGAGAAAAATATGACAAATGATATGGTATCAAAATCTTAACATCCATGGGAAAAATGGGGGTTTCAAAAATGTGATCTGCGCACTCCTTAACTCTTTCACTATTTGTTTTCAAGGTTTGTGACAGAATTAATAGATATGAACGTAAAGACGAAGCTATTTGGGGGATGAAAAATGTGGTCTTACCATCGTTTGTGCAAGAAGTAGAACGATAACATTAGATGATTTGCTGCTGGACATCGTGTAGAAAAACTGTGAAAAAAATGGGAAAAAAAACAAGAAAGATTACTACCCCTGGCCCTTGCCAAGGTACTTACTGTGCACTGTTTTTGGATTTTGTTTCCCAAAATGACTGTTTTCACCTGTTCCTGTGACAAGGTGTGTCTGTCATGCAGATACAATTGTCTAATCATATACACAATCATTCAAGCGGAATGCATACCCTCAATAAAATATATGCATACACCCACAATATCACTCACTTATTGTGTGTAGTGTAATTCTATTTTGCCAAACTGTGAAGTTTACCTTTGTGAGTTTTATAAGTAAACCTCGAATTGAAGTAACGATGATGAGTCCCACTAGGATGAAAGAGACGTGTTGAGACCAGAAGGTAACCTGTATGGAAAGAGACAGATAACACAGTCATAGGTAATATACATGTTTGGTAAACTGTTAAGAACCATGTGATTTCCACTGGTAATTGAAAGCATAGGTCGAGAAAACTACCTTTATTATTATAAGAACACTGCAAACTTACATCAAACTCAATTCCCAGCCAATGGACAGCAATCTCCACTCCTTTAGTAACAGGGTCCGTTTTCCCGACGCGATCAAAGATAATATTGACCGTGCAGATGACGATTTTCCACAGACAGTACAAGGAGAACACGTAGCCCATGATGTTGAAATATTTTCCCTTCAATGTTTTGGAGTACTCAATTCTTTCCTGTTAAAAGTTGAAGATAAGATTTCACAAACATTCCAAAATTAATCAGCTAAACTATTTTTGCATAATTAGTTCAGTAAACTTGAAAAGCTGAAAAAAAAGAAAAACAATTACTACAAGGATTGTTTTGAGAAAAGACAATAATTGCATCGGTCCATGTAAATTAATAAGCGTCTTTCCCAGGAACATGCTAAAAATATAAATTTGACGGGTAATTATAATTCCTCACATCCTCACAATTTGGTATTGAATTGGATGTTTGAATATTCATATCCCCAAATTATTTGAATATTCATACCCCAAATATTTGAATATTCATTATAAATTTGAATATTTTCTCTACCTTGGTGGTGTTGAGATCAACAAGCTCAAGAAACAATTGTCGACTGAGCTCTTCATATCCTGCCACTTCCTGTTGTATCTGACCCAAGTCTGATTCAAGAAACAGTGATTAAGGAACTAAAAATACCTCACATGTAGTTGATTTTTTTATGTTACGAGCCCAGGAACGGCGACTTAGCCAATGGTCTAAGACCACTCGTTTATAGACGGCTATCTGAGCTTAGCCAGTCTGAGCTTAGTAGTTGGCTTAGCTCATTGCAATAAGCCAGTCTTACTTTAAAGTAGACTGTGCCATCCACAAAAAACACATCTTAACAGAATGTGACGCAGCCTGCTATACTTAAATTTAAAGCCAAACGAACGGGTTGGTTGCAAAACTGTTTCACTGCGTATGCAAAGGATACTGGCCCCTCCATGTGAGGAAGCAACACTCTTCAGCATACCCCACAAGCCAGACTGTTTGGGGTTGGATGATGCTTGTTGTAGTTGGTCTCTCTGTATCAACAGAATTCTGGTGACAAAAAACCAAGAGGAAAAACAGGTCAACCAAAACAAGTAATGGACCCTTTGCACCGGGGATCATGTGATGGACTTGTGGGGACTTATAAGGATTTGCAGGGACTTGCAGAGACTTGGTATTGACCTGTGAGGACTTGTCAGGACTTATGAGGACTTGCAGGGACTTGGGATGGACTTATGAGGACTTGCAGGGACTTGTGTAGGACTTGTAGGGACTTAGGATGGACTTGCGAGGACTTGCAGGGACTTGTGAGGACGTCTTACCTCTTTTTCTTTGTCAGAATCATATCCATAACTTGCATTAATTTCCGCTCATGTGCTTGGATATCACTGTCGCTCACGTCACTGCCAATAAAAAAAATGCTGGTAAGTTAAACAAGAGGTTAGGACATTTTATTAACCAAGTTCCACTGTATAAGGTCTTGCTCAGAATAGAAAACAGCACCGTTACTCGTACGTACCGTACGAAATACGCCATGTATGTGTATGGGCAGTTGACAGCACCAAAACCGGACAGTACTGCAATGATGGTGACTCCAATGACTCCGATGCGGCTGATGACTTGCTCCATTGAGAAAATACCTGTAAGAAATGGGTCAAGACGTCCATCACAAGTCTATCACAAGCCTTCACAAGTCCACCACAAGTCCCTGGGTCTTAATTCAAGTCACAAGCTATTCAAATGAATTTCAATTAAGACATTCTTTTGTGCATGTTCATTCTTCGCTTCTTGTTACTGGACTTGTGACAGGCTTGTGCGGGACTTGTCACAGACTTGTGATTTTATCGGCTCTGGACTTGTGAAAGACTTGTGATGGACTCGACTACAACCACGATACAAGACACTGCCAAAATCCTAGAATTTTGTTAATCAACAGGTACTTCCTGGAACGCTAAGATAATGTGAAGTGATTCTTCCGAAAGATGAAATCGCAATTCTAATCGACTCAAGACAGCATTTTCCCAAAGCCGACATCTATTTAGGGAGGCTACTTTATGTGTCTCTTTTTATTTAGTGAGAAGACGGAACAAAAACACATCTCACCATGTTTGCGACTGAGGATGGGGAAGGGGTCTCCCAGCTTCCAGAAAAAGTAAACGAAGACCAGCCACGCTCCCAGAGTCAGCGGAAAGGTTAAGTGGCGATTCTGAACTATAAACAGGAAAAATCACGTCAAAATATTTATATTATTTCGAATTACCTAGATTCACCTTAACCTCCCAATGCCATCAAAGTATAATGCTTAAAAAAGGGTGACCAGTTAAAATATCGAGAAAGTTATAGTTTCTGATAAATTATGTTCACAACCCAACACTAAGTTGTAAATTTCCGATACTACTCCGTTCAATTTTACAATTTTCAAACTGACGTGAATGTCGGCACAGTTACCAGGTCCGTGAGGTCGTCACCCTATTCATCAGCCATTGTTCATTAATAGGGTGGCGAGGTCACAGACCTGGCGACTATGCCGATATTTACGTTACATGATAAATGAAAGAAACCTACCAATTCGGACATTGGTGAAGATAAACCAAGCCACGTAGAACGGCAGGATGACAATCAGGATGAATAGAATAGCGTACAAGTCAAACTTCCAGTGGAAGAAGCGTGAGCTGGAAAAACATTAAAATCACTGATTTGATGGTTTTCATTTACCGTAGTAACAGAGCTGGTTGTTTACTGTGACTTCAAAAACAAACTTTTACATAAACTTTTATGAGTTGGACGACTCACTTTGCATTCAGCACTCCAAGAATCTCAAAGATAATGAGCTCAAACAAGGTACAGGAAAGGGCGAACGTCGCGGAGAAAACGAGCTGAACAATGACATGGCGAACCTGGAGAAATGAGAGGAAAACAATTTAAAAGGAAATAATTAATCGTTGATCATGGTTTCAGACCTTGTGAACAAAATAGACTGGCTGATAAAGTTGGCAAGTGTTTTCCAAGAAAATCCTAATTTTTTTCAATCTTAAATTAGCGTGTTTTTGTTCACCTCGTAATTCTTGAAAAGCTGCCGCATGAAGAAAATCCAGCCACCGAGGAAAAACAAGATCTGCAGAAAAAGGGAAAAAAACAATCTTAAAGACGTGAACAGCGCCCTCTATTGTTGGCGCAGTGGCAGTAGGCTATATCGTTATTTATAAACACCACAAAAACTCACTAATTTAAAATGTTACCTGAGTTGTAAACATGACAAATGAATCTAAGAAGAATGCCATGTTCAAAAGCAACCTTATCGTCACAAAAAACGAAAAGACATTCCGCAGAAATGCAGTTTTTAATCAAACAACTTTTACGCGTAGCCAAAGGTTTTTAGGCAATGGAGGCTGCCATTTTGTTTGGCCTAAAACATTTCTTTCGGTGATTGTAATTGGTTGGTCTGTGCATGTGCTGCGCTTAATTTTGTTAATTTTGCAATAAAAAATTATAAAATGAATATGTCTTTGGAAAAAATCTCAACACCATAGAAAAATAGACATTTGTTTAAAATGGAATTTTGTTGAAAAGAGAGAAGCAAAAATGATAATAATAAAACAAAAACTAAAACTAAAACAGGAGCCAATAAGAATGATCAACGCATGTACTTAAATTCACGACGTGCATTATATGTGATTTTGGGCGCGAAAACAAGCCCAATCATTCAGAAAGTGGCTAGGTCTTGATTAATGTCCATAGACTCGTGTGTAATTTCAAGACGTAAAAATCCACAAGTGGATAATTTTGGGCTCTCCTTGTAGCTGCTTTGGGCTTCTTCATGAATGTGACAGTTCACAGCAGCAGAAACGTGCACGAGTATTTGACTGAGGAAAAAGGTAAAGAATTTGTAAGTTCCAATGAAGCTGTGATTGTTTTTATTCGCTTAGAGGGATGACATTTAATGGGTCAGCAACGACATAACATAATGACTGTGGAGCACGGCGTGTTTCAACAGCAACATGATTTGAAGGTAAACATAATGCTCAATTTTTCAATATCAAATTTGCATAATTTGCATAATTTCCCCCCTCCCCCCCCCCCCCCCCATCCCCGCCTCCCCCCCCCCCCCCCCGCCCCCCCCCCCCCCTCCCCCATCCCCGCCTCCCCCCCCCCATCCCCGCCTCCCCCGCATCCCCGCCTCCCCCTCCCTCTACACGCCCCCCTATCCCCTGGGCTACCCCACCATTTTAATTTAAGAATTTAAGCTGTTAAAAGATGGAGATTTGTAGCAGTGGCTAGTAATCACGGATCGGCAGCCGATTTCACGAAAAAGTGTGTAGCTTGCACAACTTTTAAACATGGCGTAAGTCCCATAGCTTGCATCACAGGGATGTTGCGCAACTTATGCAACAAAAAGTTGCACAAGATGGCTTACGCAGTGCATAGTAGTTTCGTGAAATCGGCTGCAGACATCTAAAAATGGGCAAGGGCTGCAGAGAACAATCAATACCGTACACGTTCGCCACTAATTCTTCCTAATATAATAATGACATGACACAGTTTACCCCAGAATATGTAAATTTGATGTAAAATAAGATATAAGTGTTGTAATAGAAGGCGGACACTATGTCTTGTTTTCAAGAAATGACCCATAAATAAATCAATGCTTGACAACTTCTTGTACTGTACAATAATGCATAGTTCTGACCTGTCAATCAACCGAACCCGCCAACCAATCACAACAGAGCTAGCAGACATCACCCACATAGGTCAAAGTGCACTGTCTCACAACAACATGATCACGCAATATGTTCTGCCGGCCCCATATAATTTGTACAGTGTTGTATGCGATGATCCGGGTGAATTTTTGGTTTCAAGGCCGGTCGTTTCGTTGTCCAAAGGTAAGAAAGCACGTATGTCATGATATGACATCCCTGTATTACTGGCCCTTTACTCTGTGTGTTCTAAGATATTCTGCCGACCCTGAAACATGAATACCTTTGAGTTTATTCCAATGAATCTGTGCTTTCCGTTGAAAGTCCTATTGGTTTGTGCGTTGTGTGTGGACATTTTGACGATAGCGTGTGAGCCATAGCAACAATATTCAAGGGGGCGGGGTTAACTAGGCAAACTCGGAACTATGCATTGGAAAGAAGTAGTTTATCATGACTTCAGACCTTGTGTACAATATATATCAGACATGCTGAAAGTGTTTCCTCAACAAAACTTTACATTTTCTCACTCCTAAATTTAGGTTTTCCCATCAAATCTGCACTTACCAATTCTTATTGAGTCATTAATTTAAAAAAAACAAAAAATACTGATCAACTTTTCAACTCTTACCTAATAATTACTTTTGCCAACCTGTGTAAGTATGTGGATATGTGCACTGCATGTAGGTGTAGGTGCACAACACAAGGGTTTAATGACCTGGAAAGCATGTGTAATATCATGAGTCGGTTGGAGTATGCTATAGTGTAATAAATACTGCTTTGGGCCAGTACATGTAGTGCACTTCAAATTTGACAGATGTGCAAGCAGGCCTAGTGGCCTTATGCAAATTTTGGGGGGGATTTTTCAGACTTAGTCACAACTAGAATTTCAGCAATATCGACAGCTGAACAGAAAACTGCCACAAAATTATCTTCTCGAAAATGCAGAAGTGCTTCTTAAATCTTAAGTGTTGAAAAGTAGAAGTATTTCACTCAGAAACATGTTTAATAAAGGCACAGCCTCGTCAGTAATGCGCGTGCTCCAAATTCGTGCCACAAAATACGCAGCTCCATAGCAAACACATGGAGCTGCGTATTTCGTGGCACGAATTTGGCGCGCACGCATTGCTGACGAGTCTGTGCCTTTAATCTACTGGTATTAATTTTTATAATCCTTAAATTCACGTTGTGACCAACTCAGAAAGATTACCACGTTTTTTTTTGAAAGACTGAGTTGACCAATGAGAAATTTATTCCATGCTAAATACTGGAGGAATCGAGTGGTTATTTAACTTTTTTTTAGTGTTTTTTTTTAACTTTAGCTCTACCCTGTCTTGGAAATAATGTTAAGAACCTGTGTAATGTAGATACACAGTACAATGCAAGTGACTGGGCTAATCCATTATTTCCTTTAGGGGTGATTCCAAGCCAGCATATTACTTCAATGAGAAAGCATTAGGTCATTCTCCAAGTAAGGCAGCGAGCAAATTCCTTGCATTCCGATCGAGGCCAGATAATACAAGCTAGGTTCTTGCGTTGTAATCAGTGTGGGGGATCGGGAAGTGACAAGTACTGTAAGATATGAAGGCAGTGAAATGGTTTAGTCTGGGACCGAGTTGTGCCCTGTCGTTGTGTTCCTGGTGATTTGAGATGACGAGAAATGTATGCCTAGTTTGTGAACGGAATTATTGGAGCAGTAATACGCAGAAGCTCTGACTTGGCACTTCAACCTTCACTTGAGTTTGAGTGTAGGCTTACGTAATTTGGACGAGTGCCCCGCCCACATGTGCGTGAGACAAAGAACATCGTGGTTGTGTAACGAGTATTAGTAGGTTGATACTTTATCATGTCGCTGCTTGTTGATCATTCCACGTCGTCCGGTGAACCTGAGGTTTACTACAGCCGGTATATGAGACGTCGGCAACTGGTATGTTGATGTGTGGGTGTGGCAGATATGTGTAGGTATTGATTGCATTCCGTGACGTAGACATCCGGGAATGTTTGGTGGTTAACAGTAACGCGCGTACACACGCGCGCCAATAGACGCACATGAACACTCGTAAAAAATACTCGCCAGCGTATTTTCATTTGGAGATGCCGTGCGCGCGCTGCGATACGTTCAAATTATTGAGCATGCACTCAGCTTGTAAAAACGAAAGCGCTTCTACTTGATCGCGATTTTTAGCCTGAAAAGATACGCCATGGCGTAACAACATAAAGCAAGGTCAAGCAAGAGAGGTACCGGTAAGTGCAACCAATGCGCTGTTCTTGCACTTTTTGCCGGTTATTACTCAGGCCATGTGGGTCATGAAAAATGACAACCAAAATGGTAGATGAAAGGCTTGACGTCACCGGAAAGCAATCAATACGACGGTAAATTGGGGCAAGTGGGGCAGGGGTTTGGGTCATATCTAAAGTGATCTCTGGGAGGGGTGGTTATCTCATTGAAGGGTTTATCCCTTTGTAGGGCTTGTTAAGCTCACGCGATAGTCAATCCCAATTAGTGAGGAACAGCTGCAATACCGTGTTTCGAGACCACCAGTTGGCTTCATTGCTCAACTGGTAGGGCATCTGCACGTTACACAGAAGGTCCGTGGTTCAAATCCTGGTGGAGCTAAGTTGTTCTACACTGCAACCAGTTTTCCCAAACGCAAGGATATTTTCCCCAAATTTGTATCTGAATATAACATTTTTTTTGTACCACTATTTATACAGAATCAGGAGATCATTATAAACCAATTGAAGGAAGTCACCGGTGTCCAGAATGCGCAAGCTCTCAAGCACGCATACGAGGCCAGCGGGGGCGACATTGAGCAGGCCATTACGTTCCTGACCGATGGTAGTACGGATAACGCCATGCGCCAGTCTGCTCTGCCCACACCTGCAACGTCATCGGTACCAAGGAACCAGCAGTTGAAGGCCATAGAGGCAGGAACAAGTGCAGAGAAGGTACCGGTGGCCGGTCCTAAGAACAAAGGCCAAGGTACAATGCTATTTATGTAGCATTAGAGGCAGATTACATTGGAAAACTTTTAAAAACTAGAACAACAGCATTACATAACTAAAGAATAATGTTAATGAACTGTATTGTAGAAATTTCAGCTTCATACATGCAGTAATACTTTAGAAAACCTGAAAAATCCATGCATGGTTTTTGTGCATGAATGAATGTTAAAAAAGATGTCTGCAGACAACCTTTTTTGTAAAAACGGCACATTCAGCTTGCCAGCTGACAGTTTCACGTACCACCAACACATGGGGAGATAGATAATTTTTACATGCTGGCCCATTCCTGTGGAACAAACTTCCTCAGACCATCCGTTCACTCACAAATCTCTCTGATTTTAAGAGTGCACTAAAAACACACATGTTTAACCTTCTTTTGTTAGTCTAAGTATTCTGTTTCATTGTTATGCGCAATGAGCGTCATTTATGACGGATACCGGCGCAGTATAAATGTTCGTTATTATTTATTATTATTATGTTAATCAACATATTGTTACCCTGTGACCTTTGACCTACAGATGTTATTGACCTGACCCATGACCGAGATGAGAAAGATGACCTGCAACGCGCCATCGCAATGTCGCTACGAGAGACGGCGGGATCCAGTACAACGATCGGCGTGTCAACAGAAGAGCAAGACATTAGCAGGTAGCGTCGGAATAAAAGTTAGAATATTCTTAAGTGGAATTAGAACAGCCAAAATGTCTGGTTTTAAATTACTGTGCTCTTTATCGTGCTCAGTTGTGCAACACCAAAAGAAAAATTGGGTTCGTAAGGAAGACCTGAGGGAGTATTCCACTGGGCCTTATAGCTTACGTGTTAGAGCACTGCTTGGCAGAGCATCTGCTTGGAGAATCCAAGTTTTTGGGTTCGAATCCCAAAGAGGTTCATAAGATTTTTGTCTGCTCTCGGGGTTTGGTTGTTCAGAGATGCCAACATCTACGATTTCGGCGTAGTTTGTTCAATTGTTTCAGCCAATGACGATCAGTACCGTGACATAATTCTAGAATGCATAGCTTCAAATGTGGGATTTAAATAGGGCTTGTGTGTTAAGTTATAACATTTTGTGTCCAAAGCGGGTGCCCCGTGGCAAATTACTCTTTTTCAAATTGCAATGTTTGCCATCTCTGGTTGTTTTTAACGTGCCTTTTACATGAGTTTAGCAAGTATTACCAGATGATTTTTCTGTGATTGTGATATGCAGGGCCCTTGAACAAAGCATGGCGGATAACAAAAGCGGTCGGCATCCCGGCGAAGTCTGGTTCAGCGACCCGCTAAACCCCCACGATAGATGCCGGGAAAACGGCTGGCCGGTTGGGCTTAAGAATGTCGGCAATACTTGCTGGTTTAGTGCAGTCATTCAGGTATTCACTAGACGCTTTTGATTTTGATGCAAGAAGATTCCCTATCAGGATCCGGGGAAAAACCTCTATTCGGAAGTTGCCTGGTTTGGCCAGGGGCCAATTTCATGGCGCTGCTTAAGCGCTAGCTGAAAACGTGTGCTTACTGTAGCAGAAAAGTTGTGCTAACTTCAAGACTATTTCACGGCGCGGTATGCTTAAGCATGCGCGTGCTTGGCAACGGGCATTGTTGCCTCACTAGTGTTTAGCAAATTTCTGCCTCTGAAGCTAGCAAACGTTTGGCAGTGCTTAAGGTTAAGGTCTCCATGAAATAGCACAAAACCGTCTGCTAAACAGCTCCATAAAACTGGCCCCTGGACTTTTTTTTTTTGGGGGGGGGGGGGGGACACCCTGTATTTTTAGCCCCGTGTTAAACACAAGGAACTCTTTGCCAAATGTTGCAGTAATTATTTTCCCATGATTGCTTGCAGTCCCTGTTCCATCTACCAGCGTTTCGTCAGATGGTTCTATCCTTCGTCCCTCCGGCTAGCATGCAGACTCGACAACTGACAACCTCAGATGCACCTGCTAACGCACAGGTAAGGAATAGACCTTTCACGGTGCGACCATCTTCCTTTTCCCCCTATTAAAATGAACGTAACCAAAACGAAGCTTGCAGGAAAAAATAGTTTGGTTTCAAGTTGAAATTATTCATTGCGTGCATCACAATGGCACGTGCGAGGCGCGATCAAGAAAACGTGCAGTGCAAACAGTGAATCTCTCAAAAAACAACGGAAGATTGCACACGCTATCGTGCCGTTGCGCAGACGCACTGATCATGCCCGACACAATTGTTTTGCCAATGTGTTCAAATGTAAATTAAAACCTGCTTAAAGAAAGTTTTTATCCCGATGAGCGCAACAATATTTTCGCAGTAGAAATTAAACCGATAATGCTTTTGAATGGAGCACTTTGTTTGAACATTTGCACGTAGTGTCCAGTGTTTTGTCTGCATTTTGTCCTTCGTTCATTGCAGGTACCTGCAGCCGTGTCAGTGTGCCGCAATCTCCTCTTCATGACCGAGTTGAGGGCGCTCTTCGCCCTGATGATGGGCACAAAGCGCAAGTACGTGGACCCCATCAAGGCTGTTGAGATATTAAAGGGTGCGTTCAGCAACACGGGGGGAGCCAACAGTCAGCAGGTGAGTTTTATGACATAGATTTGTCGATATTGATATGCTACATATCAAGAAATATATACACGATTCTATTATATTACCGCTGCCATCAGGAAATCACCAGAACCATTTCGCTTCAACTAGGTGGCTACCTGGCCAAGGCGCACAACCCTATCAGCAGTTATAGATTGTGGCATTTCCCCTAACAGCTCCCCATATATCGCTTGGGTTGACGAGGCAATTGAGATTAAGTGTCTTGCCCAGGGACACAAACACGTTGGCACAAGTGGGGCTCGAACCCATAAACCTTCGATCACGAGCACGGCTGTATACCTACTAAACCACACGTGCTCCCATAAACAAGGGCAGGTCTGAATTTGAACCCACATGCGGAGGTTTGTGGAGTTTAGAATATCTGTCTTTGTGGTGTTTTTGCAGGACGTCAGTGAGTTTACACACAAACTACTGGAGTGGTTGGAAGACGCCTTCAAGTCAGATTGCTCGCGGCCGCCGTCGCCCCAGGCAGAGTATGAATAGACCCTCGGCACGGGCGGCCATGACAGGAGGCAGTTACATTGTCACTGTGTGTCATGCACGAGTAGGCACTTTGTGGATCTATTGTCACATCATTTGAATATGAAAACCTGGCCCCTGTCATGGCCACCGGTGCAAAGGGCTGTATTATTGGGTTTAGAACTTGATTATACCACTTTGTCTCAGAGTATGAATTAGGATAATGGAATTCAGAAAAATTAGGACATGGGTCTTTCCACAGTAAAGGGGGCATTTTGGTAACACCGACCATATTTTCCAGAAAATACCTTTGTCTGGTCTCAAAATTAAAGAAGTAAGTTTCAGTTGTTCTAAACAGATAACTTAGGCCCAAAAAGGGTTACAAATAGTGTGACAACATGCCTTTCTAAAAACCCTGTGTACAAATTTCAAATATACGCTCGTAACTGGGACAGACACTTGTGTTACATTTTAGGCCGTCCCGGTTACGAGTGTATATTGGAAATTTGTACAAAGGCATGTTGTCACACTATTTGTAACCCTTTTTGGGCCTAAGCTATCTCTTCAGAACAACTGAAACTTGAGACCAGACAAAGGTATTTTCTGGAAAATATGATCTGTGTTGCCAAAATGCCCTCTTTACCCTGGAAAGACTCAATTACATTTTGTTGGATTTTCTTAAAAGGCACAACAAAAAATACTGAGGTATCTTGAACAGCATTAAATTTGTTTTTTTAAAAGAAACTCTTCAACTGTACAATGTGGCTAGACAAAGAATTCCCCTTGAGAATTCATTAGAATTATGCATTGGTGTTTTGTTGTTGTTATAGTGAAGAGGAAGGAACAGATACACAGCGACGTAACCCGATGTTGGATCTATTCTACGGCCAGTTTAAAGCCGAGGGGGTCAATCAAGGTCAGTGGTCCTTTCTAATAAAAAGAGCTTGTTTAGATTTTTCCAGAAAATTTATTTCGTTCTAGCCCAACAACCCTATAAAATGCCTCCCCAAAATACTATCCATGGAAAGAAAACAGGAAATTTGCAATCTCCAATTTGGATGTAGATAGCTAAAAGAATGGTGTAATTACTGCACTGCTTTATGGAATGGATAAATTAGTTTACATAACATTGGTAGTTTTTGGACGATATCCTTGAAAATATACGGATTGGGAGCGCAAAATTTCAGAATGGTAATGAGAAAAATATGACATATAATATAAACTCAAGTTTGACTGACGATTTATCTCTTGTTACTAAATAATTTCCCTTGAATTTGGTATCATTGGAAAGCCCTGTTATTCCTCTTTACAGTGATGTGTCATTTGTTATGATTAATCAATTGGGGGATGTGCAGTATAGCGGAATACAGGGGTGGGTGGAAAGTGAAATGTCACGAAATTCACTGCTATTGTCATGCAGTGCATTCCCCTTTTGCTTGGAGGATGGGAATGTGTCAATGCACTTTTTGACAATAGCAATACATTTTGTGACATTTCACTTTACACCCGCCCCCGTATTCAGCTGTGCTGCACATCCCCCAATTGCTTAATCGTAACAAATGACACATCATTGTAAAGAGGAATAATGGGGCTTTCCAATGATATAAAATTCAAGGAAAATTATTTTGCAACAAGAGAGAAATTGACAGTCAAACTTGACTTTCCGAACTTTTTTTGAGGAGTTTATATCAAAATCTCAAAACCCATGGAAAAAATAAGGGCTCTCAAACATGTGATCTGGACACGCTCCTTTAATTAAAAAAAATTTAACTAAACTTGAATCTCATCTCTTCCTTGCAAAGCCCAAACTTCTTTGCTTTATTTTTTTCCAGGAAAGGTTTTTAGCAACCAGGAGACATTCGGACAGTACCCATTACAGATCAGCGGCTATGAAGATCTACATGAGAGTATTGAAGCATCGATGTCACATCGCGAGATTGAGCCGGTGCATGATGCCAAAGAGAAATCGGCCCAAGAGGTAAAGTGGATTGGATTAGACTAGTCCTTGATGGTATGAAAATAAGTGCAGGTAACTTCGGCCTTGATTTTGTCTGAATTTCAAAGGGCACCAAGGCAAAATTGGGCCAGTTTAATAACACCTGTTAGCACCTGTTTTTTGACAAAGCAGCGCTCTCCATCTCATAAAACTCATTCGTAATCACTCGGCAAATCAAAAGGTGAAGGTCGTGCTTGTAATTACAAGCCGGAGTGCCCATCTCTCTTTCATTAGCGAGGGGGCCAGACTCCTCTTTCGAGTTTGCTGTGGTGGGGTTCGCCACTCCTCCCACACAGCAAGTCTGTTCACCTTCCCAGCATGATGCTGGTACCCATTTATACACCTGGGTTGAGAGAGGCAATTCATGGCAAAGTGCCTTGCCCAAGAGCACACTCACCATGGACGGGATTCGAACCCACGACCTGTGGATTTACCAGTCTTGGATTCAGCACGCTACACCACTCGGCCATGGTGCCCCAGTGCATGCTAACTCACCGATCTTTTTTGCTAACGTGATGCCATCTTTTTTCTCACTCTGCAAAATTTGAGACATATATTCCAACAGATACACAACTTTCAGCTGTTGTTGAAATATCCCAGTCAGCGACAGGCAAGAGTCTTCTGTGGTAGTAATAATCATCCCAAAATGGATTTATTACCGATGACGGTATTTGAAATTTTTGAAGTCAACATAAACAAAGCAGACGATAAATGTGTTCGAACAAAACAGACGAAGGCACTGGCATGCACTCTCTTTACGTGCTTAAAACAACAAACGTATGAAATACACTCTTGCTAAATCTTTAAAAAATTTGTTTAGCGTAACTTTTTTTTGAAATCGGCCCCTGTAGATAATGCAAACACTGCCTAATTATCCATGGTTTCCTCTCCTGGTTCCCTGCAGCACTGGTTCACGAGGCTTCCTCATGTCTTGACGTTTGAACTGTCCCGATTCCACTTTAACCAAACTATTGGACGACCAGAGAAGATCCACAATCGATTTGCGTTTCCTCAAACACTCTACATGGATAGGTAGGCTCGCTCATGTCTCAAGTCTTGGAGAGCAAGTCTCGATTCAAGTCCCAAGTCTTGGAGAGCAAGTCTCAATTTAAGTCCCAAGTCTTGGAGAGCAAGTCTCAATTTAAGTTCAAAGCCAGGTCCCAATTCAAGTCACAAGTCTTAGAGATACAAGTCTTAGAGATCCCAAGATCAAGTCTCAATTCAAGTTCCAAGTCTTGAAAAGCAAGTCTCAATTCAAGTCACCAACTGTTCAACATAACTCTTTGTCATATATGTGCAGGTATATGGAGTGTAATCAGGAGATTACGAGGCAGAAACGAACTCAGATGCACCAGATTATGCAGCAGTTGGAGGCACTACAAGGACGACTAGAAAGGTCAGTTAAAGGGGCGCTCCTTTTTCTTAAAAACAAAATTCATTCTAACCTCAAAATACTATCCATGGGAAAAAAACGGGAAACTTGCAATCTCCAATTTGGATGTAGAAGCTAAAAGGATGGTGTAATCACTGCACTGCTTTGTGGAACGGATAAATTAGTTTACAAAATATCAGTGGTTTTTGGCGATATCCTTGAAAATATACGGATTGAGGGTGCGAAATTATAGAATGGTAATGAAAAAAATATGACACGTGATATTGTATGAAAATCTTAACATCCATGGGAAAAATGGGGGTGCTCAAAATGTGATCTGAGCATGCTCCTTTAATGTTGAGGGCCAACATGTAAAAAGTTAATCCTAAACTCTTTGATTTTGACATTGGCTCCCAATTTCTAGGAGGATCACCTACAAAATATGTCTTCTTGTATTCAAGATTCTGCATGGCCGTGCCCCTCAATACTTAGTGAACTTATTTCTCCTTGGAGTACCACTCGTGTTCTCAGATCTACAGGCTCAAACTTGCTAGCCGAACCAAGAACTCGAACTATCCGTTATGGTCAGCGTGCGTTTGCCAATGCAGCCCCTGCCATCTGGAATAAACTCCCAGCAACACTCCGTCTAATAACGTCATTGGACACTTTCAAACGGGAACTTAAATCCCATTTGTTTCACTGGACATTTTCATGTCTGTATTGTTGGCGCCTTGATTGGTTTTTCCGGATAAGTGCGCCTTATAAATCTATATTATTATTTTTATTTTTGTCTGAAGGTATGTCAACTACGGCTCGGGTCCCAAGCGATTTCCCCTCCAAGACGTCCTACAATACGCATTAGAGTTTGCACACAGCACTTGGCCTGAGGATGGCCCCATGCCAATCAACACCAGTCTGTCTGCAAACAACTCCAACATACAAGATGTCGAGATGGCATCCCCTCCACGGTCGCTCAACGGAAGCCCTCGATCGAGGTGGGTGCAGAGTTCGGGATTGGTTTCTCACCCTAAATTTTGCTGGAGTGACATCAGTCTTATAAAATCGTCCAAATATTTCAAAATTGTGTATTGAAATCTATGATGTGCTTACTTTACAAGGGGGGTCTTTCTATAAATTAGGGGTCCAAAAGTGTGACATTTAGTGTCCCCCGTTACAAAAATCATTGAAATGGCTTTTAAACCATTTTGTATGAATTCTACTTTATGTACTCACTCTTTGAGATGGAAAGTATTTAAAGAATGTGTCCTGAATTTTCAAAAACAAGATGTAAAATGTAACGGGGGACACCAACATTGGACCCTTAATTTATAGAAAGACCCATATTTAGTATATATTTCCACATATATTTCTACATACATTTTCCACATATTTTCTCTGCAGTCCAAATCCAGACCACTAACTCCCAACTCCTTCAGTGCCTGATGTACCCATGGCATCACCCCCTCTAGTGCTAAATTCTTCATATATTCCACATATATTCTCTATATTTTCCACATATATTTCTACATATATTTTCCACATATTTTCTCTGCAGTCCAAATCCAGACCACAAACTCCCAACTCCCCCAGTGGCAGATGTAGCCATGGCATCGCCCCCTCTAGAGTCAAATTCTCCAGGGTTCGGGACTTCGCCAACTGCAAACCCTTCACCTAAACACATCACAGACACGGAGCTCGACATTCTACAAGGCTGTCTGAAACGCTGGAGGACAGAGGTCATTGCTGATGTCAAAGGTCAGGCTGGGGTCAAAGGTCATATACTCATAAATCAATACACTGATCTCTGTACAATGGATAGGTTGTACACCAGCAGATGGCTATGCGTCGACTCTAGGCAAGGCATTGTCTTGCCTGGAGTTAAATAGCGGACTGTTGCTGTGTTCAGGGAGTCACTTATCCAGTTCATTGCATATAATTCGGTGGATCAATGGTTATATCAAATTTGGTCATGGGTCATAGGTCATCTGATTGGTAACATTGCATTTTTTTTCTTGAGAAAATTGTTGACGACATTTTTACCTTTTTACTATTTTCTCTCGACAGATCTACAGGATAAAATAGGTGAACTTCAGGGTCTGAGAGCTTGGGTATACGAAGACGAAAATATGAAAAATGTAAGACAATTGTCTTTGTTGAATCTTTTATTTTGGCACCTTATTCATGAATATTCAGTATTTGTATCGTTTTGGTCATTTGTGTCGTCAGGAAAAAATAGTCACTCACTAATTACTTATTATTATTATTATTTATTTGACCCAAATAACATACAACAGTACATGAAATTCAAACTTAACTAAGCGAATAAATTTTGCACTGGTGTCCATTACGTAATCATACATATCACATACAGTTTTAGCTGGTAACTTATTTTAACTAAGCGAATAAATTTTGCACTGGTGTCCATTACGTAATCATACATATCACATACAGTTATAGCTGGTAACCTAATTTGACTAAGCAAATAAATTTTGCACTGGTGTCCATTACATTTTTATGTGTAATCCGTACAGTACGAGTACCAGCAAAAGTAGCAGAATACCAGTCAATCTTGGCCGGTAACCAATTATTTAGCTGGTGTCGACTATGTTTGTGTTTGTGAAATTTATACAGTGCGAGTACCAGCTACACGCTGTCCTGGTCCACGAAGGCCAGGCCTCCGCAGGGCACTATTGGGCCTACCTACTCGACCACCGACGAAACGTTTGGCTCAAGTTCAACGATATTTCGGTGTCGGAGGTCACGTGGGCCGACTTGGAGCGCGAGTCTGTTGGTGGTTCAGGGAACGTCAGTGCGTACTGCTTGATGTACGTCGATGCGAAGAGACGGGACTTGTTTGAAGGTAAAAAAAGCGTATAAATTGTCGCAGATAGTATAAATGATTGGTAAACTGTTACAAATAGTTTTATCCCCCTGTGTGATTGAAGATATGCATGATTAAAACCAACCTGAGCAAAAACCAGCTAAAAAGGGTTTGCAGTTATTTCGCCCCAAAACCACTCGCCCTGAACCATTTCGCCCTGAAGTGGTTTGGGGGCGAAATAGCATTTGGGCGATGTAGTGTTTGGACAAAGTGATTTGGGGCGAAATGGCACTCGGGCGAAGTGGTTTGGGGGCGAAATGGCACTTGGGCGAAATGGTTTTGGGGCGAATTTAATTTTCGTCTCATGAGACGAAAACTAATTGTTTTACTCATTTCTCAAAGACTATAGCACTTCAGACAAAACCATTTCAGGGGAGGTTTTCTACGGTCATCATGTTTATATTGTGTAAGTTGGGCGTAAATCTGTGAACATTTCTAATTTTCAAAATACCAATCATGTATACTGCATTTAAACATTCTGAAATTAGGCTCTCTCAATCCGTATATTTTTTAAAATATCGTCAAAAAATCACCTATGTTTTGTAAACTAATTTATCCGTTCCATAAAGCAATGCAGTGATTACACCAACCTTTTTGCTTCCACATCCAAATTGGAGATTGCAAATTTCTTGTTTTCTTCCCATGGATAGTGTTTGGGGGAGGTATTTTACATGATTGTTAGGTTAGAATGAAATCAATTTTCTAGAAAAATCTTAACACATTTTCAGAGCAAGAAGACAGTGAAACGGGTCAAAGCAGTCTCAGTCTTGACCTGCTCGCTGACGATCTGAAACAACTAGTGACAGACGACAACGAACGATTTCAAACGGAGATGAGACAATGGGATGAGGCTAAGGAGAAGAGAGCTGCGTCACGGGGAACCAATGCTTCGACGTCTACCAGCCAAGACGCGGCAGGTTGCCTTGCCGAGAAGAAGGTTGTTACACCAGGTTGGTTACTTTGTCTAGTTGCGCTCCCATGCAACACCGATTGGAAAACCTGATTATGCCACTTTTTAAAATTTATTTATTTATTTATTAACCAAATCCAACAGTGATCAAGTCGCCAATTACAGGTTGGTGTAAATAAATTAGATGTATATAATTAAATTAACTAAACCATGTTGCATTATAACAATCATATAAATAAATGTTTACATAGTCTGCAGAAAAAAAGCAAATTCAATATTTGAAAATATAATAAATAATATAAATTATACAAGAACTGGGACTATGTACAAGAAAAATGGCAAACAATCACAAAGCACATTAAACTGTATTAGCTGCAATCGCACGGTAAATCTGGTTCCGGAAACTTCCTCAGAAACTCTTGCCTCAGAGTATGAATTAGGATAATAGAATTGAGAAAAAATAGGACATATTATTTATGTAAGGGCCGTCCAAAATTGTCAACATTTTTACAGTTCTACAGAGAGTAGTATTCTTTTGGACCTCCCCCCCCCCCCCCCCCCCCCCCTCCCCAAAAATACTACTAATCAACATTTTTCTGTCAGTACCATGAAATGTCAACATTTTACAGTGCATGTAAATTTCTATGCACCCCCTCCCCCTTCCTACGCTTTGTAGAACCGTGAAAATGTTGACAACTTTGGACGGCCCCTTAATACAATAAATGAAATTGATATGAAACTGTTTGAATTGTTTCCTCAGGAGTTGGTAAAATGGCTGCCCGTCCTATGCCTGAATCCTCGGCGTCTGTTGTACCCGCTGAACGTCCAATGTCAGCACCATCTGCCCACAAGGAAAATATAGCCCCATTCACCCACGGTAATAATCCTTTTCAAGGTGAGAACAGACCTTTAACTTCTTAATATTTCACCAGTTGACACCGGGATTATTTTTGGCAAATAAAATACAAATATTTTTAAAAGGCAAATGTGATAGGCCAAAAGTTAGTACCAGGGCTGCTTTCGAGCGCTCGTCCCTGGTGCTCCTAGGCGTTGGGAACGTTACGTCACACACATGCGTACACAGGATCGCGCTCAAAAGCGTTATCGGGATTTTTCGTTAAACAGCTTTATGATATTTGGCTCCTGATAAGAATGTTATCATGAAATTTGACGCCCGCATCAATATTTTTGATATTTACTATTTTTTAAAAATAATAATTAAAAAAACCCCAAAAACTCCTGTATCACATTCTTACATTTTTACAACGGTATAGCCATGGTATCGGGTAGAGTTAATAATAGTTTTCGAATTTGACCGTGAACGGAGAATGAAATGAAATGAAAAACGTTGGGGTAAAGCGGGCCTCCCACTGTCACTGAGTGACCAGCGCGACCGTTCCCTGTGGGCTGGTTCCAAATGGTCGACCAGACACGACTAACTATCCTTGACGAGACTGCGTTCGATTGGAAATAGTCGAATAATGGTTAACTATAGTCGTTAATTGAACTTTCCGCTTGTTTTTGTTCGTTACTGTAGGTGTGCCCGTTTCATCGTCCCATCTGTCGCTAGGCAACATCATGTCAGATCAGGATGCTGAAGACGCGTTAGACCAGGTGGGTTCAATAAAAGCCAAGATTTGTTGTTTAAAAACCATCTTCAGTTGTTATTTATTACAGAAAGTACCATGTTGGATGGAAATAGATTAATGTGGTGTTTGATACCATTGCTATCAACAATTTGAGTAATATTTAAAATATTAAAGGTTAGAACAAAATCCACTTTCTGTAAAAGTCTGAACATACTCCATTAACATGTTTTGGTGGTTATAGACCTTATGCGTAGCGGCCATGATAGAGGGCAGTTACATTGTCACAGTGCGTCAAAACCTGCCCTCTATCATGGCCGCTACGCATAAGGTCTATTGAGTCATTCTAAGGGGAATAAATGGCGACCAGTAAACAATTCTTTCCTGTTTGTTCCATGAAGGCCGTACTGGATGAAATAGATCGCTACCGTATTTTACTGACGGAGAACCTTTATCCAATGAGAGACGTGAGGCTTGAGAACCCCGTGGCGTACTTCCTGACTAGCGGTGCCCCGAGGATCATTGTGCGTCACAATATACTGGAGCAGTTCGCCGCAGCCAAGGGGGCAAACATTGATGTCAGGTATACAAATGGCCATTTGCTTTTTCAGATTCGAAAAAACAAAATCACACTTGACGCCAGAGGATGTGTAAACACATTCTGGCAATGTATAGTCACAGGAGTGGTTGACGAGTTAAAACGTCAGCTTTACCGCTGTCTTCCACGGTTGACGTGTGTAAACACGTCCATTGTCCACCATTCATTTGTACACACCGTGTTTTGAACTTGACGGCTGTGGACGGCCTGAAAGTGTAGCAAATCTCGCTCCGTGGAGGCCGCCTCAGAGTGTTGCAAAGTATGATCTTATGGTGGGAAGATTCATACAATGAATGTAGAAATTACTCTCAAGAGTTACTATTTGTGGAACTTGACCTGGTCTTAACTTATGTCCAATCACATTTGCCCTTTTGAAAAAATTTTATCTTTTTTTTTGGCCAAAAATAAGCCCAGTGTCAAGTGGTTAATAAAACCATTCATGGTTTAGTGGGTATGAAGCGAAGCTCACAATCGGTAGGTTGTGGGTTCAAGTCCCACAGTGCACATGCCCTCAAGTCCCATACCAACGTCCCACAATTAGTTTTCGCCAACATCTCTGTGTGTCTGGGCAAGATGCTTTTTCCCAATGACTTCATTGACCCAAGCAATAATTGGAAAGCTGTTGGGGAAATTTTTAATGCGGAATGCTGCAAGCCATTTTTTTTTTCTGTCTCAGGTGTCAAATGTTAGGGAGGATAGCTCAGCGAAGACTTGACAGTCAAACCCAAACCCATGCCATAAACCACAGTCTATGGCAAGATGATTACAGCGTGTTCTGTAAGGCCAACGCATACTTCATCCAAGGGATACAGTTATACTACCAACACGACCAGTAAGTACCACAGTAGTATACTGAAAGTATCACGGTAGTATACTGAAAGTATCACAGTAGTATACTGAAAGTATCACGGTAGTATACTGAAAGTATCACGGTAGTATACTGAAAGTATCACGGTAGTATACTGAAAGTATCACGGTAGTATATTGAAAGTATCACGGTAGTATATTGAAAGTATCACAGTAGTATATTGAAAGTATCACAGTAAGTAGACTAAAAGTATCACAGTAGAATACTGAAAGTATCACAGTAGTATACTGAAAGTATTCTACTGCGATCACATACCATAAACCACAATCTATGGCAGGAAGGTTACGTGTTCTGTAAGGCCATTGCATACTTCATCCAAGGAATACAATTATACTACCATCGTTATTTAATGAAGCGTACATTCACATCCCACATAACGAAGATTGAACAAAGATCGAACGAAGAGTGGTACTGTTCAAATTTGGCGATCGCTTACGAAGATCAAATGAAGCTGCGCGACGCCCCCCTGTTCTTACGTGTTAAATCAGTTCACCAAACGAATTATTTTTTGAATAAATTTTACAGTGCATGTAAAGTCGTATGCGGCCCTTGACCCCTCCCCCTTTCTGCGCTTTGTAGAACCGTGGAAATGTTGACAACTTTGTACATTCCCTAAGAAAGACGTTGTCTTTTCTCCTTTTTAGATGCCAAGAAGCTCTGCCATACTTTGTCCATGCCTGTAAACTCAACGATAAGTTTCTTGGGGAAAAAACAGAGAAAGCTATGGACTTTGCGATGGTGGCGCACTTCAGACGTCAGTGTCTACTGGTGAGATGACCCCCTCTCCCCCACCCCTTCCCCCACCCCTTTCTCCCAACCCCAAATGGGCAGGTCACTTTGGCCTTTCAAAGGTACTTAGGCCAACTGGAGGGGCACCACAACTATAGACATTAATTCAAATACATTTATACAAGCCTCATGAAATTTAAAGGAGCAAGTCCAGATCACAATTTTGAGCCCCATTTTTCCCATGGGTGTTGAGAATTTGATACCATATCATTTGTCACATTTTTCTCATTACCATTCTGCTGTATATTTACAAGGATATCGTACAAAAACAACCGATGTTTTGTAAACTAATATACAGTTGAAGTCAGAAGTTTACATACATGTACACCACTACCATCATCACCACCCAAAATGGTAAACAGGACTACCCGAACCATTGCAAGGTGTACAAGCTACAGTTGAAGTCAGAAGTTTACATACATGTACACCACTACCATCATCACCCAAAATGGTAAACAGGACTACCCGAATCATTGCAAGGTGTGCAAGCTATGTTTTAAATACTGCAAGCACGTGAGGAATTCCACACAATCACGACTTTAGTTAAGACTGTTACAAAAATGGTGAAAATGCAAGTTTAGGCACACTAGTTTTAACACCGTTGTATGTAAACTTCTACAGACTACAACTGTATCTGGTTCCATAAAGCAGTGCAGTAATTACACCAACCTTTTTGCTTCCACATCCAAATTGGAGATTGCAAATTTCCTGTTTTTTCTTCTTCCATGGATAGTATTTTGGGGAGGCATTTTATGTGATTGCTATGTTGATCTGCTTGTACTGAGTATTTGTCTCTATAGACCTGTATCACGGTGCGGCCTTCTTCCCCTTTCTCCTATTAAAATAGACGTAACCAAAGCGAGGCTTGCAGAAAAAAAAGAAGTTTGGTCCCGTTATGAAATTGTTCATTGTGTGCATCACAAAGACACAGGCGTTGCGAGATCAAGAGAGCGCGCTGCGTGGACAGTGATTCCCAATGGGAGATACACGCACTATCGCGCGGACGTGCAGACGCACTGATCCTACTCAACACGTACTATGGGGAACAAGACAAAGATGGACGCACCGTGATAAAGGTCTATTTTTTGGTCCCACAGCAACTCAACGCTCAATGCACCAACCAGTTTGAATCATCCGATGACATTGAAGCCATGCAAGGCTTGGAGATCATGAACAACCTTGTGGTGCCTTGCATCGGGATTCTGAATGCTGCTTCGACGAACGAAGACTCGTCTGCAGCCGAAGAGATACGCGGGGGTTGGTGCAGTTATCTTGGGCGAGAAGTTAATGGTAGGTTGAACAACGTGGCATGGTAGTGGTGTCCTCACAAGTCTTCACAAGTCTTCACAAGTCCTTGCAAGTCCCCACAAGTCCCCACAAGTCCTCACAGGTCCTTATATGTCCTTGCAAGTCCTCACAACTGCCAGGAAATCCTCGCAAGTCCTTGCAAGTCCTCGCAAGTCCTTGCAAGTCCTCGCAAGTCCCTGCAAGGCCCCGCAAGTCCTTGCAAGGCTTTGCAAGTCCTCACAAGTCCCTACAAGTCCTCAAAGGTCCTCACAAGTCCTCACAGGTCCGTGCAAGTCCTCACAAGTGCTTGCAAGTCCCAACAAGTCCTCACAAGTCCCTGCAAGAACCTGCGAGTCATCACAAGTCCTCACAGGTCCTTGCAAGTCCTCAAACTGCCAGGAAATCTACCTAAGTCCCTGCAAGTCCCTGCAAGGCCTCGCAAGTCCTCGCAAGTCCTCACAAGTCCTCACAAGTCCTCACAGGTCCTTGCAAGTCCTCACAACTGCCAGGAAATCCCCACAAGTCCCTGCAAGTCCTCGCAGGTCCTCACAGGTCCCTGCAAGTCCTCACTAACTGTCAGGAAATCTCCACAAGTCCTCATAAGTCCCAATTCCTAAATCCACTCTGTTATACCCAAGTCCATTACAAGTTACATGTATCAAGACATGTGATGGAATATAATACACCATTAGACTAATACAAATCTTTTGCTGTTTTTGATACCATAGGAACACTGCAGGAAAAATTTCAAGACTTTCTCTCCAAACTGCTGGACATGTCGTCAGAGCCGACCAGCATTAAAGCCCCGCCGTTAATCCACACCGACAAAGAGGAGAGCCTGAGTACAACGTTCACCAATGCCATAAAACTGATTAAAAATGCGGAACAACTTGCTGCCACGTGATGATTGCTTGCATGATGAGTCGATCGTTAAGGGTTATTTTCTGGAAATCACGATCACATTTTCCCTAATTTTGTTCTTAACTTAGATGTCGAGGGGCTGATTTCGCGAAGCGCTACGATCCTTTGTATTAAACACCAGTTGTGATGGGTAACGTGCATCCACCGTATGTGCATCTCGAGTAATGTGCATTCGTGAAATCGACCTCGGAAAATTTCTTAGAAAATGGAATTACGCGGAAACAGATACATGCTGAAGCACTTTTCGACTTGCACTCATTAGAGATTCAAGAATGGCGTCAAATTCTAAGGGAGTCGTCCGAAGTTGTTAACATTTTCATAGAGAGTAGTATTTTTCAAGACCCCCTCCCTCCCCTCAAAATACTACTTATAAAAATAAAATTGTCAGTACCACGAAATCTCAACATTTTACAGTGCATGTAAAGTCCTATGTGGCCCTCGACCCCCCCCCCCCCTCCCCCCCCCCTCCCCCTTCCTGCGCTTTGTAGAATACTTCAAAATGCCCCTAATCGACAATAGAGCTTCTGCACCAGCGGCCATGACAGGGGGGCAGGTTTTCTTATTTAAATGATGTAACAATAGAACCACAAAGCACCTACTCGTGAATTACACATGGTAACAATGTGACTGTCCCCTGTCATGGCCGTCGTGCAAAGGCTCTATAGTATAAATCTAAAGTTGGGAATTGCGTGCTTAAACTTAGAAAATAGCTCAGAATTTCAATTATAAATGATAGCCCAGGTTGGACCCTTTGAACTAATTTTTTTATTTTAATGGCCTTGGTCACTGGGACGGCTTATACAACTCTATGCTGGGATGCAAGGATTTTTTAAAACAAGGGCATGTGCAAAAAAAGGATAAGTATGTGAGACAATGTCAGAATAGTTCTGAAATCTTCAGGCGTTGGATAATTTTTTTTTTTTAAATACTAACCATGACCTGTAATCAGAATGTTCCAAAGTGTGACCAAGGATCGATTTCACAAAAGTTAAGACGAGTTCAATGCATCCCAATTCCCATACCAACGTCCCAAGATAAGAAAAGTTACCCTTCCTAAGACGCATTTTAGCGCATTGTGAAATCGGCACCTGGTCATGCATTTAAATCGAGTAACAGGTCTCGCCAGTAACTACAAATTGTCAATTAACCACTGAGACCTGGTCATGTGTTTAATTCAAGTAACAGGTCTCGCCAGTTGGTACAAATTGTCAACTAACCACCGAGACCTGGTCATGTATTTAAATCAAGTAACAAGTCTCGCCAGTTAGTACAGCTCATCAACTAGCCACTGAGACCTGGTCATGTGTTTAAATCAAGTAACAAGTCTCTCCGGTTAGTACAGCTCATCAACTAGCCACTGAGACCTGGTCATGTGTTTAAATCAAGTAACAGGTCTCGCGAGTTAGTACAAATTATCAACTAACCACTGAGACCTGGTAATGTATTTAAATCAAGTAACAGGTCTCGCCAGTTAGTACTGATTATCAACTAACCACTGAGACCTGGTCATGTATTTAAGTCAAGTAACCGGTCTCGCCAGTTAGTACAAATTGTCAACTAACCACTAAGACCTGGTCATGCATTTAAGTCAAGTAACAGGTCTCGCCAGTTAGTACAAATTGTCAACTAACCACTGAGACCAGGGTCCTATTTCATAAAGCCCACTTAGAAACATTCCTAAATAAACATTCTTAACTCATGTTTTTAAAGATAGGAAAAATTTGAATTTATTGTTCCTAAATCCACTTAAGAATGTTTTTAACTTTTATGAAATAGAACCCAGGTCATGTATTTAAATCAAGTAACAAGTCTCGCCAGTTAGTACAGATTATCAACTAACCCCTGAAACCTGGCATCACATTAAACATGTTTTCTTCCCCAAAATATCGTTCATATTCTTTGGTATGGCAAAGGTGCTTCTTTTTACGTCTAATATATATTATTTTCAAAACCAGAGGTGCATAACCACTTTTTTTTTTTTTAAAGTTTGAGTCGTATAAATTAAACTTATAGACCCTTTGCACTATAGGCATAGACTTGTCTTTCTGGAGCAAGATGGCCGGTGTGTTCCTTTAATTCTTGCACAGCCATCTCCTGTTGTACAACCTCTCCATTGTATAGAGGAGAGATCACTGGTACACATTTATTTTAAAAAAACAAAAGTTCTGTTATGTTTTGTTACTTTCCTAGATTCTGGAGAAACTGTGAATATGTAGAAATATGTAAATAAAACCTTACTAATTGTGTCTTTAAAAAAATGAAACATAATTTGCATGTATCCTGTAGATTTATTTACGTCACGATGTATTTATAGTGGAGCACATTTGCATGGTTTTGGGGATATTTCCATTAAATTACACATAAAACCTCGCGCATGCATACATTCTAAATGTTTGTGGGGATCGCACTAGTCTCGGACCCAGATTTATAGGGTATGGTCAAGATCCCTAGCAAGACTGGTACAAGACTAACAAAGCTGTCTGCTGCCACCAAGCGTTCACAATCACAATGGGTTGAGATGGGTCGCTTGAGGGCGCACACTTACGATGACCTGCCATGATTAAACCTGGGCTAGGCCTAGTCCTATTTAAGCCTATAGGCCTTGTATAATTTTTATAAAAGGTCCGAGTTCTTAACCAGTTCCTAGCCAGGATTATTTTTGACCAAAAAAAGGGCCTTCCATTTGTTAAATTTTTATAGAAAGGCAAATATGATTGGCCAAAAGTTAAGAAAAAGCACTAGGCCTACAAACACTGATTTTTACTCAATTAGTTCCAGAATGGTTTGAGATAAGATCCCCAAATCTATGGCAAAAATCATTAACCAAGATCAACACATTATTTTGGCTGGAGTCCGCTTACCAGGAAGGATGACCGGACTGAGGTTGATGTCATCGACAGCCATGGAGAAAGCCCCGGCGACGGGGTCACCGATGGCCGGTAGATCTGGATTCTGCGGGTCGGTCCAGATCCATGGTACAAGCAAACCGAGCTTGAACTCCGCGGCCTTCGAGAGCCAGGGCCACCAGGCACTAGCGGCGATCAGGACGATAAAAGCCGATAAAAGACGCTTCATTGTAGAAGCCGCCCTCTGAGCAAGCTGGCTCGCTCCACAAACTTCCAAGCAGCCCTAGTTTTGCTGGAGTTTGTGCGGTTCAAACATTCTGACCCCGGAAGTTTCTCTCTCTTTAGAGCCCACTATAGAGGGGACTCTTTCGCAGCACTGCACGCACTCGACTACTCGAGATCGAAGAAAAGATCTTCAAAACAAACCGCGCTCGGTTTCCAAGGCGCGTGGTTTTTTGGTTTCTCTCGTGGATCGCACACGCGTGCCATGGCACGTGCTATGGCGTCACTGAATATTTTGTAAACGCGTCTGGCAACAACGCGCACACAGACACGCGAGTGTTTATGGATGGACCCCCACCCAAGTACATCATTAAAGACGAGGCTCGTCAATGCGCGCACGAGGAACAAATTCGTGCCACGAAATTCACAGCTCCATAGAATCTAAGGCATGGAGCGGTGAATTTCGTGGCCCGAACTTGTTCCTCGCGCGCATTGACGAGCCTATACGTCTTTAACTTGTGCAGTTATAAAACAAAAAAGACTAAAGGTGTTGATTGCAATGATAACACACCACATTATTTTTGTTCACGTGAAAATGGTACCTTTATGGGAGAAATTGCCAACTGAACGTGCTTTTAAAAAATAAATTGTCTGCAGACAACCTTTTTCCCATTCATTCGTGCACAAAAATTACTGCATTCATTACTGCACCGTGGCTAAAAATTCTAAAGGGTAGTTTTCTCAACATTGGTTTTTAACCACGAGTGGAAATAGCGCCCCTTTTAACAGTTCACCATTACCAATGTGTTCTACCTTTAAGGTTTTTCAATCATGTAAGCTGTCTTTAACAGAACCACCGGAGCGAGGAGCTCTCGCCTACCGAAGAAAAGCGTAAATCCTCGGCGGCATATCCTTGCAAGGGCCCCCTAATTCCCCCGTTCCTCTTGGTCCCGTATACGCGTATACGCATTGGGGATTCCTCGTGTGTTTACACGTACGTATAGGCCTAGCCTATTGATTTCTACCCACGCCCATCCCCGAGCAATATTGTCACTTTTTCAAGTGACAAAAATCCCCACCCCTGGGGCAAACTTTAGACCCTAAAAAATCCCCACCCTGGGGGAAAACTATGTAAATTTGCTTCCAGGTACGTCTAAAATTTGATTTATTTCCTTTAAATTCCCACATGGGGCGTAAAAAACGTGGCCAAAATCTCCAGCTGATGCCTGTTCTCCCCCCTTGGTGATTCCAACCCCTAACTCTAATTCTGGGATGTAAAAACAAAAATGAAACAAAAAATCTAAAACACAAAATTGCACAGAAATGTCAATGGTTTTCTACCGTATACGCCCGATGCCGCGTTGCCGGCAGCAGGCTCAGTGGCTGCATCCCCATTACATGCAGCAACAGGTTTTGGTACGTTGCCAACTGATGGGTACACGACGTCCGCAATACGGACAGGTTGTGTATGGTGCGCTCTACCTAATATTCATTATATTAATTTTTGTTTTTACGGCTTATCAAGATCCAATGAATTAGACAATTTCCAATGAACCTATCAATTATTTCCAGCAACCCGCCCTAGAATATATATTTTCACTTTTTAAGAGACAAAATCCCCACCCCTGGGGCAAACTCTAGGTGACAAAATCCCCTTCAAATGGGGCAAAACATGTGTTTTTGGCTTCTCGGTACGCTGAAAATTTTATTTATTTGGATCAAAATCCCCACCTGGGGCATAAAAGCGTAGCCAGAATCTCCGGCAGATGTCCATGCTCTTCCTTGAGTATTTCCAACCTCTAATTCAAATTTTGAGATATAAAAAAAAATAAAAAACACAAAATAAAAAACACAAAATTGCACAGAAATCCTACTATGAGTACTTGAAACAGTGCCAAAAATATTCCGACACAAAATGCCTACGCACGACCCGAACATTTCGTATATCGTCTCCCACAGTAATAAATTAGTCCGCTTGCTGTGCACTTTCGACCAATAAAATTCTGGAATTGTGGGCCGGCCGGCGAGGCTGCAAGAGCGGAGGGATATATAAAATATTGCGCTGTGCACGGACACTGGCTCGAACTGGTTTGGCCGACGCCATTTGCTTCAGTAAAATTTCGGACGAGGAACCTCGGTGCACCGAACTGTCCGATTTTTCACCGAATTCTCCACCAAAAATGTGAAAAACTTTCGCCATTTAACGAAATGTTGTCAGCAAGTGGTTTTATATTTCGTGTCTTGGACCGGGTGCGTCAGAAAAAGTCTCCGCTTCAAAACTTTGCGTGGTTTTGTCGGCGACCCGTTGTGAAAAACTTCAGCCGGCCGGTCGCTTCTTCACGAGGTTTTTCCAAGCGGCCGCAAACGTCAAGTCACCTGGGGCATGCTCCGCGGAGTGTGTTGTGAACTGTAGGCCTAGCCTATACACAAATTGAACTTGGTACGAACACTGAACTTGAATGCAGGCTTTCGCTAGACATCCTCGGTGAACTGAGCATCGAACTGGAATATAATGTTCTCCGGATTAATATGTTTGCAAATGTGACTTTTTGTGAGGTATGTCTTCAAGAATTGTGCAAAAATTTATGTAAACTTCAAGATTGGTGAGTAGAAAAATCTTCTCCCCCTTTACCCCCTTACGAGTCCCCCTTTTTTACCATGAATTTTCTGTACTAGGTTCTGAGCTAAAATACCAAGAACGATCGTCCCGTTTAAGTAAATTATTTTTCGTTTTCACATTTCGCAAAATTGTTGAAATATATCGTCACCAACTCGGTAAAATATTATTTTTCCCCTTTTTGTTTACCGTTGTTTGAATTTTTGACTCTAGGAATGTTTTCGTTTTTCATATTTCGCAAAAAAAGTCGTTGTCCAGTTGTGACCAACTTGGGAAAAAAAATTATCGTTTCCCCACCCCTTTTTTTCATTGTTTTATTTTTGTGTACATGGTACTGAGCTATTGTTAAAACATGTACATGGGAAAAATTTGTTTGCGATAATGTTGAAATATAATTAAATAAATATTCTCGTTTTAGTATTTCCCATAAAAAAAATCCCCTTTAATTTTCCACACGGTTCCCTCTTCTGGCCCCCAAATACGACTCACACAAAATGCCACTGCTAAAAAATGTAGCATTTAATCCTATCCTATTCATTCAATAACTCTTCGCATATTTTCTCTTGCCAACCGAAGTTTTTCTGAATGTATTACATACCTTTCTTACTTTTCCTGGCACGCGCCGGCCGATGAATAAAAAAAAGGCCGGCGCGTGCTGGTGGGCGTGGCTATGAAGTGTACGATATCGACTCTGATTGGTTGAACAGTTGAAGCCAGGTCCAGCCACCTGACAATCACATTATTGTACGCGTAAACAAGTTATGGCTCGATGCCCAGGCACGCGCACCTGGCCGGGAGTACTCGGTAACCGGCCAGGCATGCACACATGGAAACATGCCTACATGTACATGAATGGTTTTATACAAGGAGGCCCCCAAGGTTGATTAATGTGCATGGAAATATATAGCCTACATGTACATGAATGGTTTTATATAAGGAGGCCCCCAAGGTTGATTAATGTGTATGGAAATATATAGCCTACATGTACATGAATGGTTTTATATAAGGAGGCCCCCAAGGTTGATTAATGTGTATGGAAATATATAGCCTACATGTACATGAATGGTTTTATACAAGGAGACCCCCTCAAGGTTAATTAATGTGTAAAAGTAATTTATTCCATGAAATTTATCAACTATAATTCAAAAATTGCAGGAACATTTATAGCGTGAAACATTGCTGTATTTTACTGATAACGTACATGCACCAGCCGGATAGCTTATTTTAATTATACCGTGTATTTAAATCACAGTACATAAATAATAGTTAAAATAGTTAATTGACTTATTAAGAAACAGGCACATAAGGCTTTAAATATAGTAGGACAAGGCAGTGTTCCAATGGAAAGTTGCCCCATTTTTCGGTTATTTAAGTTTCACCAAAAAAGCTGGCACACTCACACCACGTGCTTTCGGGATTTTTTTCTCAATAAAATTAATTTCGAAAATAATGCTTGTTAAATGTTAAATGCTAGAAAATGATGAAATTATAACAGAAATTTAATATTTACGAAAGCTAACGATATTAAATCACAAACCTATATTTTATGGTATATACATTTTGTCGGGGTTTGCAGCGTTCCCTTGCGTTCAGCAGCGTTTATCTGCATTAGGCTGTGCAGCATTAGAAAGCACCGTGCAGCGTGATCACGTTTGTAATGAGTTGAGTTTGAATGTGTGATATTAAAAATAAATCAATAACACATAATCCATAAACAGCACATGCGCTTAAAATCAAATAGTCGCATTTTTTCGCGATATCGTCTGCTAAAAAAGGGAACCCAATTCAGTTTAGTTACAGTGCTATTTAGCCTTGCCCGGGCTTAGAATAGCTTAGGTTAGCAGTTAGGGAAGCAGTTAGTGTAGTGGGTTTCCCATTTTTTCGCAGACGATTTTAGGCACTTGCGCTATTTTCCGGCATCCATTTGTATTGCTCAATTATGTAATTGGTCACCGCATTCGGTTGGAGCACTTGTAATAAGCAAAGATATAGTGAAACACAAACAATCATTCAGTACACTGGGTAAACAAAATTACAATACAGCTAGTTGTGTGAAAATGAGGTGAATATGTGAACGTGGATGCAGCTGCAATCGGCAAAGCGAGGCTGCAGCGTTTGCACTGCACCGCGGGGGGCGGGGTGGGGGTTGGGGAGAGGGGGGATATTACTCACTAACTGGGGTTCAAGTTTAATAATAACTACTGCAGATGGAACTATGTACTCGCAACATCACAAGATCTAATAATAATTACCCACTTAAACCTAATTTAGAGTAACAATTTGCATATATAATTATTCCAAAACAAATGGACACACAATAATGATAATTATGGATAACAAAACGCCCGGAAGTTACGTGGTGTGAGAACAATTTCTGTGGATAAAAAAAACATTGGGACTTCCATGGAATACTGCTTACTTATAAGTACTTTAATCATGAAACCGAGAGGATCAAGAGGAGCATCACATGATGGATCAAGGACAATCTTAAAGAAATACGAGGATGATTATAATATACGAATAATTATTATTCAAGAATTAAATTTATTAACATGCCAATTGACAGCCCAAAGCGAACAATTTCGACATTATCTCTAGCAATGCCTTGAGCATTGAAGAAGCAGACGTCAGCAATGCCTGGTGCGTTGCCTTATGAAGACAAGAACTTTATTATTATATTAATACCCCACGGTAGTTGCTATTCCTTATTGAGAAAACTGGGCTGTTCACAATGTTTAAATATTATAAGTATAGTCTCCAGCAGTGCCTGGCGCACTGAAGCAGTCGGCCGTACGCAATGCCTTGTGCGTTGCATTTCATAATTACACAATGTATGAATATTATAATTGTAGAAAAACTCTTCAATTCAACAAACAGTCCCAAGCAATGCAGCATTGAAATGATAGGCTGTCGACAATGCCTGGTGCGTTGCATTATGCAAATGTATGAATATATATGAATAAATGAATTAAATCACTCCCACGAACTAGCAATGCTGCATTGAAACTGTAGGCTGACCGCAATACTTATATTGTATTTTTATTGTTTGTATGCAAGGCTTCTAATTTTATTCGTATGAGGGGCCTCCGCAGGGTAAATGTGATATTCTTTTTGTCTAATTTTGTTGGTATTCTTTCATTTAAAACAAAAAGAAATATGGTTCTTCATGCCCCATGTTTAAATTTTTGGTCCCTACTAGATTCACTCTCGCCCCCAACCCCGCCTCGCTCGAAAAAGTATTAAAATGTTATAATTATATTATCTCTACGGTTAACAAAATGCCGAACTGGGGCTGCGTGCTCGCTAAACATCAAAATTCAAGATTTCAAGATCAGCCTAAGCAAGACGGTTCCTTCGCAAGGCTTCTCAGCTCCTCCAAACGTCTCCATCTCTAACCTATCTCCTTCGATACTAAACAGAGACCTCTCCATCAAATTCAAGATTTCAAGATCAGCCTAAGCAAGACGGTTCCTTCGCAAGGCTTCTCAGCTCCTCCAGACGTCTCCATCTCTAACCTATCTCCTTCGATGCTAAACAGAGACCTCTCCATCAAATTCAAGATTTCAAGATCAGCCTTAGGAAGACAGTTCCTTCGCAAGGCTCCTCAGCTCCTTCAAATATCTCCATCTCTAACTCCTTAGATGCTGAAGAAAGACCTAGATATATTGTAGTTAAATCCCCTATTTTGCATGGCAGTGTTCCAAATTTGTCGGTATTTCTTTAACAAACAACCGCACCACATGTTTTCGTGATTTTATTTTTTTAAATTAAAAATAATTTTAAAAACGCAATAATTAGAAAACATGTTGTCTAAAAAATCAAATTATAAAATTAAATAATCTATAAAAACAAATAATTCACTTGACAGTGTCTGGGACATTGTCCAAAAATGAAATGCACGAAATTTATGATGGGGTCCTTGCATATTACAAATTAGGCTGGGGTGCTTTTTACGCTTGTCCCACATAGTTGCAGCGTTCAGCAGCGTTCAGCAGCGTGTATGAACGAGTACAACGAGAGTTAAAGCGAGATCAGTATGAATGGGTAATTACAACATACAACCAATAATTGTACACAATCACCTACACTCGTAATCATGAAGCGCGTTATGCTACAACACAGTTTTGCGCGCTTGCTTCTGCCGAAAATGGGAAACCTACGTAGTTAGATTTACATGTAGTTAGGTTGTAGGGCCTACTACATGTAGCTTAGGATCAGGTTAGAATAGGTTAGAATAGGTCAGGTGCCGTAGGTTTCCCGTTTTCGCAGAAGTTGTCGAGACTTTTTTTGTGTTTGGCGCAGTTCGGTATATAAATTTACATATAAAAATAAATAAACTAGGATGTATGAATGTGTGTGTGTATGCAGTTGCGTGTGTTTCGCAAAGGGGCCCAAAGCAGCAAACAGCCGTCAAACAGCTACAGCAAGCAAAGGCAGGCTAGCGCATGCGCAGTGTATTGGAGAAGGGTTGGGGTGAGGGGTGAGGGGAGGGGTGGGGTTTAGCCCTACACATTCATTTGGGTTCAAGTTCAATTAATATAAAATAGTGACAACTTAATCGGGGAACAACATAAATTATAACATAATTTAAGTGTTAACAACAGGAAAACAACCGAAATGTGTGGTGCGGAAATAAGTGCCAGCGACACGGAAAAAAACAAAACATATATACGTATTTGGAACACTGATGCAATTAATTAAAATTACGAGTATGGTCCCTAGCAGTGCCTTGTGCACTGAAGACAGTAGGCCGTCCGCAATGCCTTGAGCGTTGCTTTATTTATGCAAGAAATATAATGAATATTATAATTGAACATAAATATTATAATTGAACATGAATATTATAATTGAACATGAATATTATAATTGAACCTTTCAACGGAGAATCCCAAGCAATGCAACATTGAAACAATAGGAAGTCCACAATGCCTGATGCATTGCATAATTTAAAAACAGCCCCTAGCAATGTTACATTGGAATCGTCGTAGGCAGTCCAGTCCCTAGCAGTGCCTTGTGCACTGAATCAGTAGGCCGTCCGCAATGCCATGAGGGTTGCTTTATGCAAACATATTTTTAATATATAAATATTATAACTGTATAAAAAACACGAACAACCACTAACAATGCAGCATTGAAATGATAGGCTGTCCGCAATGCCTGGTGCGTTGCATTATGCAAATACATGAATATATGAATTAATTATATATCCTAGTATCGTAATTGTATATAAATCCCTCCCACAAACTAGCAATGCTGCATTTAAACTGTAGGCTGACCGCAATTGAAATTATTTGTATTTTTATTGTTTGTTTGTAATGGTTAGTATTAATTTTATTGTATGTAAATATTTACATGAAAGACCTCTTCCAAAAAAAAATGAGGTGACTTTCAAAAAGAAAAGAAATTGGAAAAGAAAACAATTTCTTGAATCCCCGCCCCCGATCGCTCTCCCACACCCCCACCCGAAATCAAATTATTGTTTGTTTGGTGTGTTTATTTGGTGTGTGTGGTTATTTCTAAATCATTTATTTTTTTAACAATAAATTCCAGTCCTGTCTGACTAAGAAATCAAAAGAAATTTGTCTCAAATTTGGCATGGAAACGAATTAAAAGTACCGTATAAATTTACTGCAAATACAGATCACGTGACTTTGAAAATAATTATGGTACTGTTTGTAACTACGACAAATAAAATTAAGAATGCTACCGCTCGATAGTGAACGTTTCGAAAATAAAAACATCTCGTCGCAAAATCTCGTCGCAAAATATCTCTGGTCGTTTCGTCACGACCAAATTCGAAAATAATAAAAATCTCGTCGAAAAATCTCGCCTTTAAATCTCGTTGTCAAATATCTCTGGTCGTTTCGTCACGACCCAATTCCAAAATAAGAAAAATTTCGTTGCAAAATCTCGTCTCTAAATCTCGTCGCAAAATATCTCTGGTCGTTTCGTCACGACCAAATTCGAAAATAATAAAAATCTCGCCTCTAAATCTCGTCGCCAAATATCTCTGGTCGTTTCGTCACGACCCATTTCGAAAATAAGAAAAAATTCGTCGCAAAATCTCGTCGCCAAATCTCGCCTCTAAATCTCGTCGTCAAATATCTCTGGTCGTTTCGTCACAACCAAATTCGAAAATAAGAAACATTTCGTCGCCAAATATCTCTGGTCGTTTCGTCACGACCAAATTCGAAAATAATTAACATCTCGTCGCCAAATCTCGCCTCTAAATCTCGTCGTCAAATATCTCTGGTCGTTTCGTCACAACCAAATTCGAAAATAAGAAACATTTCGTCGCCAAATATCTCTGGTCGTTTCGTCACCACCCATTTCGAAAATAAGAAAAATTTCGTCGCAAAATCTCGCCTCTAAATCTCGTCGCCAAATATCTCTGGTCGTTTCGTCACGACCCACTTCGAAAATAAGAAAAATCTCGTCGCAAACTCTCGCCTCTAAATCTCGTCGCCAAATATCTCTGGTCGTTTCGTCACGACCCGATCCGAAAATAAGAAAATTCTCGTCGCTAAATATCGCCTCTAAATCTCGTCGCCAAATATCTCTCGTCGTTTTGTCACGACCAAATTCGAAAATAAGAAAAATCTCGCCTCTAAATCTCGTCGCCAAATATCTCTGGTCGTTTCGTCACGACCCAATTCTAAAATAAGAAAAATTCCGTTGCAAAATCTCGCCTCTAAACCTCGTCGCCAAATATATCTGGTCGTTTTGTCACGACCCAATTCGAAAATAACAAAAATTTCGTTGCAAAATCTCGTCGCAAAATTTCGCCTTTAAATCTCGCCGCCAAATATCTTTGGTTGTTTCGTCACGACCCAATTCTAATATAAGAACAATTTCGTCGCAAAATCTCGTTTCCAAATCTCGCCTCTACGTCTCGTCGCCAAATATCTCTGGTCGTTTCGTCACGACCCACTTCGAAAATAGGAAAAATCTCGTCGCAAAATCTCGCCTCTAAATCTCGTCGTCAAATATCTCTGGTCGTTTCGTCACAACCAATTTCGAAAATAATTAACATTTCGTCGCCAAATATCTCTGGTTGTTTCGTATGAACATGAAATGTGTTTTTCTATTATCAAAATGTGTTTTGCTATTGTATGAACATCTACATGTAATGTGTTTCGCTATAAACATCTTAATGTGTTTTTGCTATAAACATCAATTCGGTTGCGCTATGAACATCAATTCGGTTGCGCTATCAACATCAATTTGGTTGCGCTATCACTGTTTCGGTTGCGCTATCAACATCAATTCGGTTGCGCTATGAACATCAATTCGGTTGCGCCATGAACATCAGATGTGTTTTTCCATGAACATGTGTTTTGCTGTGAATATCAAACTCCAGTCGTCTCAAATTAAGTGAATTTACGCCCCGTGTCGATGACATACCGTTTGAAAACGCTTTCGAACGTTTGTACTTTTTATGGGTGTCAACGACAAACGTTCGGCAAACGTTTGTCGAATGTTTCAAATTTGCCATTGCCGACGAGATACCGTTTGAAAACGCTTTCAAACGTTTGTACTTTTATGGGCGATGTGTATAATGTAGGTTGTTAATTCGGTTGAACTATGTCCGTAAGTCCGATAACCAACTATCGGCAAATGGTAGTACATGTAATCATATCTGAAGTGGGGAGTTTGCTATATTAAACAGCGCCCTCGTGTGTCGAGGGTGAACTTGAAAAGTTGTACGTAGTGACGTGCATGTGTAAAGTTTTTGTGCTTGTAGGCCTGTGTAATGTGTAAAAATAAAATGACTCTTTAACTGGTAATATTTCGTCACGGTGCCCACCTGATAATCTTTAGGTAAGAGGTAGAAAGTTATTTGTATTAATAAGGTAAGAATATATCGGTAACATTGGTAAGAATGTTTAACATGGTAACAGGCTTCGGCCAGTAACCAGTTCCATTCTTGTACACTAAGCAAGAAGGTAAGAATATATCGGTAACATATTGGTAAGAATGTTTAACATGGTAACATGCTTCGTCCCAACTGGCTGAGGCCAGTTACCAGTTCCACTCTTGTACACTAGGCAAGAAGGTATAGAATATATTGGTTATATTGGTAACATTGGTAAGAATGTTTAACACGGTGACAGGCTTCGGCCAGTAACCAGTTCCATTCTTGTACACTAAGCAAGAAGGTAAGAATATATCGGTAACATTGGTAAGAATGTTTAACACGGTGACAGGCTTCGGCCAGTAACCAGTTCCATTCTTGTACACTAAGCAAGAAGGTAAGAATATATCGGTAACATTGGTAAGAATGTTTAACATGGTAACATGCTTCGTCCCAACTGGCTGAGGCCAGTAACCAGTTCCATTCTTGTACACTAAGCAAGAAGGTAAGAATATATCGGTAACATTAGTAAGAATGTTTAACATGGTAACATGCTTCGTCCCAACTGGCTGAGGCCAGTTACCAGTTCCACTCTTGTACACTGAGCAAGAAGGTATAGAATATATTGGTTATATTGGTAACATTGGTAAGAATGTTTAACATGGTAACATGCTTCGGCCAGTAACCAGTTCCATTCTTGTACACTATTAAAGCAAGAAGGTAAGAATATATCGGTAACATTAGTAAGAATGTTTAACATGGTAACAGGCTTCGGCCAGTAACCAGTTCCATTCTTGTACACTAAGCAAGAAGGTAAGAATATATCGGTAACATTAGTAAGAATGTTTAACATGGTAACATGCTTCGTCCCAACTGGCTGAAGCCAGTTACCAGTTCCATTCTTGTACACTAAGCAAGAAGGTAAGAATATATCGGTAACATTGGTAAGAATGTTTAACATGGTAACAGGCTTCGTCCCAACTGGCTGAGGCCAGTTACCAGTTCCACTCTTGTACACTAAGCAAGAAGGTAACAATATATTGGTTATATTGGTAACATTGGTAAGCATGTTTAACAGGGTTTTAACACTAATGTTTTAGAGTTTTTTTTCTGCTTTTCGTTGGTTTTTTTCTTGCTTGTGTTTTTTGTTTGTTTGCTTGTTGTTTTTTGGGGTTAGGGAGGGGTAGTGTTTTTTGGGGGGAGTCGGGGGGGGGGGGGGGGGGGGGGGGGGTGGGGGGGGGGGGGGGGGGGGGGGTGGGGGGGGTTTGTTTTCTCCTATTTTTTCTTTTACATTAGCACAAAGACCTTCAGCTCCTGATGTGGAAGGACCAAAAAGGAGCGCATCCAGGAAAGCAACGGGATGAATGGTGCCGGATGATGAGGGAATCCATCTCAGACCAAGATGCTGTTGGCTTGCAACTGGCGATGCAAGGAGGGAATCTGACTGGACGTCGCCCAGCAACCCAAGAAGGAAGCCAAATTGGATGCTAGATGGAGACTCCGATGCAAGGTTAGATCCATAGAGTTATATATAGTAAACTAGAGTGTGCACTGGCTATTCAAGCCACGTGTGTGGACCGTGCCAATGCGGACGGCGCCATGTTTGCTTAACGCTATAAGTGCAAAGTGGGCAACACAGCTTTGCCCACCGAGCACCCTACCGTTAAGCCAAAATGGCGGCGTCCATATCAGCACATCATGTATTGGGAGTGCGCACTCTAGTTTACTATATATAACTCTATGGTTAGGTCTCGGTTTATCATCTTTACACATGTACTCAAAAAGGGACTCTAGTGTTTGACCGATGCAAAATGCTTCCTGATTTCATGCATCCGTTCTAGCCCTTTAATTGTCGCAATGTCATGGTCATCACCAGAAGGAAGCATGTTTCTATTGTAATCCCATCAGTATGGTGTAATAACAACAAATATAATTTGTTTTTTTTCTTCTCCTAGATGATTTGATTGGACTCTGACGTCACTCTGTCTTCCAAGACAAGCATCCTTCAGTCAGTGATGATACCAATACAGGAATGCCTATGCCCGTGCCTGGGCGGAGACGCTCTGATGCAAGGTTAGGTCTCGATTAATTAACTGGTATAAGGCTAGCACCATCACCCTAATATTAAAACGCTTCCTCATCAGAATGGCATACAGACATGGTTGGTTTAATAATGTCATTTTTGTTCTTTTCTTCTAGATGATCTTCTTGGACTCTGACGACACTGTTGTCGACAAAAAGCACCCTTCGGCCAATACAGAAACGTTAGTTCTTGGTTGGAGACGCCCTGATGCAAGGTCATTTGTTTCTTTTCTGTATAGATGATCTTATTGGACTCCGACGTCACTCTGTCGTCTAAGACGAGCATCCTTCAGTCAGCGAGGATACCAATACAGAAATGCTCAGGCCTGGTTGGAGACACTCCGTCTGATGCAAGGTTAGGTCTTGATTAATTTACTGGTATTACGCATGCACCATCACCCTTATATTAAAATCGTTGGCCGAATCTCAGCGCCTCAAAACATGGTTGGTGTAACAAACAAAATCTCATTTGTTTCTTTTCCCAATAGATGGTTTGATTGG
This sequence comes from Henricia sp. BOLD:AAB3569, assembly GCA_037783545.1. Classification (NCBI taxonomy): domain Eukaryota; kingdom Metazoa; phylum Echinodermata; class Asteroidea; order Spinulosida; family Echinasteridae; genus Henricia; species Henricia sp. BOLD:AAB3569. The sequence goes on from JBBELK010000138.1 coordinate 558,842, forward strand.
ACTTTTGACATCACTCTTTCGTCGAAGACGAGCATCCTTCAGTCACGCAGCAAGGATACCAAATACAGAAATGCTCAGGCCTGGTTGGAGACGCCCTGATGCAAGGTTAGGTCTTGATTAATTCACTGGCATTAGGCTAGCACAATCATTAAAAATGGATTCTAATGATTGGCGGAATGTAAACGTCTCCTCATTAGTATGGCTGGTGTAATAAAAGAATCTCACTTGTTTTTTTCTTCCAGATGATCTTTTTGGACTCTGACGAAACGCTGTTGTCAATGATGAGCACCCCTCAGCCAATGCAGAAGTGTCTGTGTCTAGATGGAGACGCCCTGATGCAAGGTTAGGTCTTGATTAATTCAGCACCATCACCCTTCTATTGAAATAGGGGCTCAAGTGATTGGCCGAATCTTAACGCCTCCTTATCAGTGTGACATCTGCAGTATGACATTTGTTTCTTTTCTCCTAGATGATCTTATTTGATTCTGACGAAACGCTGTTGTCAATGATGAGCACCCTTCAGTCAGTACAGAAACGTCTGTGCCTGGATGGAGACGCCCTGATGCAAGGTTAGGCCGAAACTTAACGCCTCCTTATAGGAAAAGGAAAATTGTATTTTATTTCATATACATGTATTTCAGTAGCCCTTTATTTGTGCAACATTGTCGCGGTCATTACCAACAATTTTAATGAGTTAACAGATTCTTATTTGTTTGTTTTTTTCTAGATAATCATACCCTGACGTTGATAACTGCCATCTTTCAGACAACGAGGATACCAATACAGAAATGCTTGTGCCTTCCCTTTTGTGATACAAGGACCTTGGACATTGCTCTATTAAATAAGGACACTCCTCGCATCCAGGAAGCAACATGAACATTATTGTATTCCCTTGATCTTTCAAGTCAGATCCTGCTCGTTGCCTTTTCTTGATTACATCTTGTGAAAAGACTTATCATGGGACAGACAAAAGAGCAGCACGACCAACACAGACTGATCTTAGATCCATTCAAGCCCTCCTTGTGAGGTGATATACAAACACTGTAGATGAGTCTTAATGCCTGACCGCATAATTGGACTTTTTTTTCTTCAAACTTATCGAGACAATGGGTACTTTTCCCATTTTTAATCCAGTGCGGACAGCCTAGGAAGTTTTCTTCTCAGTAACTTTTTCCCCAACTGCTGCCCAGGAAAATTGACCGAGTAACTTTTCCCGAGACAATAATTTTAATGCAGACACATCGAGTCGGTAAAAGCGCTCTGGAAGTGTACGTCCGGGCCGTGAAGGTCAACTGCGAAGGGACATGCTCTCCCACGTGACGGTCTCGGTAAAATTTTCCCGTGTCAAAAACGTCCAAATGCGGACAACAGTAAAATTTAGCCATTTTTAACTTTACCGTCGTCTCGGTAAAATCTCCCGAAAAACAAGTCCAATGCGGACACGGCTTTAGTGACATTGACATTGCAAGCTTTGGCCAGTTATTTGAGATGATCGTTTTGTGGGTGTATTAATTTTCTGTAACTTTAAATAACTGTAGATGTTTAACGCAGACCCATTTTAGTAATTTTATGAAATGTACAGCGCATTTAAACATATTTGTATGGAATTTGCGCTATAGAAATGAATAAATATTATTATCATACTTAATTCAGTCAAAAACGCTTTTCAGCATAATAACCACTAAAGACTAATTTCTACTTAGCCACACTTTCCTTGCGATCATTTGTGATCTTGACATCACAGGTGTCGTTACTGAGCCGCACAAGTTAGTAGCCAATTTTGTGAAGTCAATTAACAGACAGAACAAGGCACTAAACTTGTATTGCTGACGAACAAAATAATAGTAATAAAATAAAATTTCAAAACGTCAAGTCACTTTTGTGGATAAGGACGCAATAATGCTGATTTACGGAGTTGTTTAACTTGGTTGCCATCAAAACATGGAGCCGGAAGGGAATTTTCCCAGATTTTGTTTTCCTTAAAAAGGTTTTAAATGTGGGTTTTTCGCCCTTCCCGCAATTAGCATAAAAGTTGAGATTTGCCTTTTTTAATGCCTTTATTAGTATGTCGGATGTTAAAGGTAATCTACTTGTTTGGTAATCACCCTCCAAGCTTTATACTTGTTATCAAGATGGTAATGGTAGTAATCATCCTGTGAAATAATTTTGTCTGAATTGCCCCCATTCATGAGAAAAATTATAAAAATATTTGAATCTCCAAATGAATGGAGCCATTCATTCATTGAAACCGCACTTGGATTTTTCAGGTTTTCTGAAGTATTACTGCATCTATGTGGCTGACATTTGTACAAGGTGGTTTTTTTCAACCTATGTTTTCAATTACCAGTGAAAATCGTGCCGTTTTTAACAGTTTACCAAACGATTATACTACCTTTAAACAAAAACTAAACTATATAGACACCCATTGCATACTGATCAGTTTATTTTACTGTATTTATTATTTTAAAGAATTGTAAATTTTATTTTAAAGAATTGAGGTAATGTGAAATAAATGTCTAATAAGATCAAAAGAAATGCGAAAAAATACAATGAAGGAATATATATACATTGTAGGTGGTTCTCTGTTATTTTACTACCCGGAAATAATTGAAGCACTCGGCTGTAGCATTAATCATAATCGTGAATACAAGTTTAGCAAAACAATTTATAATACTGGAAAAAAACACAAAATACCATAGCCATAATGCATAAGTGAAGTGTCTTATGGAATATAAATTTAACCTCAATCTATCTTTAGACTTAAAGGAGCCTATTCCAGGTCATATTTGAAACTGTTCAAATTTGCAAAACGAGTTCAACGCATCCCAACTGAACTCCCGTACCAACGTCCCAAGATGAGAAGAGTGACCCTTCCTTAGATACATTTTAGCGCTTTGTGAAATCGGCCCCAGGTCATGCATTTAAATCGAGTAACAGGTCTCGCCAGTTAGTACAAATTGTCAACTAACCACTGAGACCTGGTAGGGCCTACCTGGTCATGTATTTAAATCAAGTAACAGGTCTCAACTAGCCACTGAGACCTGGCATCACATTAAACATGTTTTCTTCCCCAAAATATCGTTCATATTCTTTGGCATGGCAAAGGTGGTTCTTTTTACGTGGAGCAAGATGGCCGGTGTGTTCCTTTAATTCTTGCACAGCCATCTCCTGTTGTACAACCTCTCCATTGTATAGAGGAGAGATCACTGGTACACATTTATTTTAAAAAACAAAAGTTCTGTTATGTTTTGTTACTTTCCCAGATTCTGGAGAAACTGTGAATATGTAGAAATATGTAAATAAAACCTTACTAATTGTGTCTTTAAAAAAATGAAACATAATTTGCATGTATCCTGTAGATTTATTAACGTCACGATGTATTTATAGTGGAGCACATTTGCATGGTTTTGGGGATATTTCCATTTAATTACACGTAAAACCTCGCGCATGCATACATTCTAAATGTTTGTGGGAATCGCACTAGTCTCGGACCCAGATTTATAGGGTATGGTCAAGATCCCTAGCAAGACTGGTACAAGACTAACAAAGCTGTCTGCTGCCACCGAGCCTTCACAATCACAATGGGTTGAGTAGACTGGTTCCCGCTCCACATATTCCACATACAACGACTGAATATGAGGACCGGCTACTGTCGTGTTTAAAATAGCACTTTAAGCATTACGTCATGCATTTATTTTTAGGAGCACATAACCGTTAATTTTCAAAGCGCGCTATATCATATATGGCATGAGTGTACAACAATTTGAAAGGGGTTATTCCTTATTTGACCAATACAAATTTAATATATTAACCTTAAAATATTAAATATGCCCATTTTAATATACATGTAGGCTAGCATCAAAAAGAAAATTCAAACCTTGTCTGCATCACCCAGTGAGCTCCTACGGTTACCGTAACTGTAGCCACTGCGTAGTTTTAAATCCGTGGCATCACCATAAATACACACTCAGCGGCACGCGTACGTGCACGCGGCGTCAATTCAAATTCTCGAAACAATGACGAACTGTACCCGACGATTAACGGTAACGTCCGGACGACCGGACGTGCATTCGGGTAACTTCGGGAACCTTCGGAAAAAGGAGGAATTCCTCCTGTTTCAAAATGGCGGAATTGGCGGCTGCCGGACCTTAAATTCAGTCTAGTCAAAGAATTTTTGGTCCGGGTACCAGACTATGGGTTGAGATGGTGTGAATGGGTCGCTTGAGGGCGCACACTTACGATGACCTGTCATGATTAATCGTCTGCTCGTGCTTCTTTTCGGATTAAGCTTTCACCACACCTTTACACCTTTTAAGAAGGCCAAAGATGACAAAATCTGCCCATTCGACTATCGTCAGAAGACTCATGCCACAGAGGAGGCCCAAATATCCGCCGATATCGCCTGTTTTTGAATAAGAAAAAAGGTAGGTTATAAACGTTAACTTAAGTGACAATCTTCTTGTGCGCGCGTATTAACTAAACTCCTCAAAAAAAGTTCGGAAAGTCAAGTTTGACTGACGATTTCTCTCTTGTTACTAAATCATTTCCCTTGAATTTGATATCATTGGAAAGCCCTGTTATTCCTCTTTACGATGATGTGTCATTAGTTATGATTATGGGGGATGTGCAGCACAGCTGAATACGGGGGCGGGTGTAAAGTAAAATGTCACAAAATGCATTGTTATTGTCAAAAAGTGCATTGACACATTCCCATCCTCCAAGCAAAAGGGGAATGCACTGCATGACAATTGCAGTGAATTTTGTGACATTTCACTTTCCACCCACCCCTGTATTGCGCTATACTGCACATCCCCCAATTGATTAATCATAACAAATGACACATCACTGTAAAGAGGAATAACAGGGCTTTCCAATGATACCAAATTCAAGGGAAATGATTCAGTAACAAGAGAGAAATCGTTAGTCAAACTTGACTTTCCGAACTTTTTTTTAGGAGTTTATAATAATAAAAAAGTGTCCTTTGACAACTCACTGGAAATCCATTCACATTGCAGCAAAATCCATCAGCATATGATGTATAGGATTTTGCAGCTTAATCCTGAATTATATCCCTTACAGAAAAACAGTCATTCCCTTATTTTAGGCAAGTACAAATGACACAAGTAATAGAAAAACTTCGACCGATGCCGCAAACGTTCACTCGCGGAGTATTTCCTAACGTGGCGCACTCGACGTTGATTGGCTGAAATGTTGAGAACCATGCTACGGTGGCCTGTAACGACCATTTGCACGCACGCACCGTGATACAGGACACAACGCCGATAGGCGTGATTTTATTCACGTGAAATGACTGTTACAGGCTCTCGTGTGTGATGTCGCGTCAACCTGAAGCGAACGGCGCTATACCTGTACCTTCACATTCTGGTGAATGTCTATATCAATGATTTCTCTTCTTATTTTAGCATTGGAATTTATGAAGGTAGCTTAGGTAGGCCTACTTGAGAACTATATTTACCTAGCCCCACTTTTTCATCTGGTTTTTAAATTTAACTCACTTTGAAAGTTCTCCAGTGTGTATGCCATAGTTTGTTCAACGCCCATGTACATAATTTCCTCGAAATAGATGTACATCTCCAAGTAGTTTTTCCTTGAAAATAGGGGGAAAAAACAATTTTAAACTCACTGGTCTGGTAATTTTCGTCGAAGTGTTTATCCCTCCAGTCATTGTGTTCATCATATTAGTTAGGACCCAAATCGATACTTTTTTTTCCCCAGCCTTTTGACTTACCGAATATACTCCTCCGTCCGGTTAATTGTTTTCTGGATCTTCTGGCTACGGAATGAAGCCGGCCAGTATGCCAGGGACGTCCTGCTGTCATACACCGTCGTCACACATGCGATAGGACAGTCGCATCGGCGTCCCTCCGAAATAAACTCATCTTTGGGTGAAGATGAATAATCAAATAATGATTAATTATTTAAATTAAAGATAATGTGTAAACTATATAGGCTTATTTTTCGATCAGACAACAGTTAACTAGTACCCGGCTAAGGGCCTGGCTTACCTTCATAGTAGTAGATACAAGAGACTTGCTTTTCCACATTGCATATTGGTGTAGACGAAGCTGCAGCAAAAACAAAATAAAAACAACAAAATTAAAGAATATTGACAAATGTTCAATTGTACTGGCAGCTTTGTTTCAAATGCAGAGCCATTACGTATTACGTCACGAGTCTTTTCATTTTGAAAATGTTAACACAAAATGAAGGACCGAAAGCCCTAGTTTCCGATGGTTATTTGTAGCAAGAGAACCAGCCTATAGGATGGTGGTTTTGTACAATTTCTTGAAAGCACAAACACAGTTTGTTTGTTGTTTCCTAGGAACGTATACAGAGGTTGGTTTTTTACCATACACATCCTCGATCACACATGGATATATTAACGCCGTGTGTAACATGTTTCCCAGTCCTGTAATATATCCTTAAAGGCAGTTATTGATGATGGCAAATTGGCCATAAATGTAGTTTTATAATTTTAGCAGATAGTACCTGGCCACCTATAGTCCCGGCATCCACATTTCTCCATGACGTAACGAGCTTTGCACTCAAATTGGCAAGCAGCCACAGAATACTTGAACGGGAAGTCCTGCTGCAGGACGCCGTTGGTGCAGTTAGACTTGTAGGGCGCTTTAAGACTCTTCATCTAAACAATAGAAAAATTGCACAGATTGTTGAGTTATGGCCATCATATTCCTTGGGATTTTTGTTTATGTAGACAACTTTGCCATCCTACATCATGCTTGACTTGTTTTGTGCTATGGCTGGATCCGAATTAGTGGCTTTGGCTGTGGCTGTTGCTATGCTGTTTCTAAGTACTGTCATTGTCCACCCATAGCAACAGCATAGCAACAGCCAAAGCCACTAATTCGGATCCAGCCTAAACTTACCACTTGTTGTCTCACAGCTACGGAGGCCTCGAAACCCGGCGACAAAGAAAACGCAAATTCCTTCATGATGGGCAGTTCGCCTTGGGGATGCAGGAGGACCTGTGTGAGTGAAGTTATGAGGGGTAAGTGTTATTCTTAGTAAATATTTATTGTGGTGTTTCCCAGAAAAAAATACATCGGATGCTAATAGCCTATGTTGGTTTCGTTTTCAAATTGGGGCCGTGCAGCAATTCACGAGCGAGTTTGTATTTCAAGCTGAATGTCAAATTTTGACACGTGCCATGGTCTTTTTGAAACTGGTGGGCGGTTGTTGCGTTGTGCTATTTTATAGGAACTGTCTAGTCGTATATTGCATCCCTATACTCTTTCGTTACTTTGTGGGTTGTAATTGGCTATATTTGGTTTTAAGTCGTAGTGTTAGTGTTTTCCATATACATTGCCGAAAAAGGATCTTGTAACTAGGTGAGTGTCTATAAGGATACCCTTGAAGACGGAACGGCCCTCATCTTAAACTATTCGGGTTTAGCCCCTTTTTACAGTCTTACACTAATTAAGTACATGTATACCTTGATCCCAGCCGATGTAGTTTCGCCGTGGGTGTACAAGTCCTGTTGGACGTTTAGCCGCACATACAATCCATTCTTGGCGCCTGGGTATTGCACCTTAAGGACCTCTGCCTCATCAGGTGGCTCATTGAACGTATAACAGGTCCCTTGATCGGTCAAACGTTGGGTGAAGTTCAGATGCGAACAAGACTTGCTCTTCCATCTACACACTTGCAACATCTCATCCAAACGATGCGATGCATTAACGATAATGTCAATCGCATTGGACTGGTTGGAGTTGGGAAACAGCTTGATCCCATGCAGGTCGGGGTAGTTGCTTCTCGAGCCGCCCATACCACCAAATATCTGCGTGAGAACTTTGGTAGTGTGCGGCTCCAATGCATTGCTCCTGAACATGTTGATGTTGCAGATTGTAACGGCTGGAAAGTCGATACTAGACACGTGGTTGATGGAGATGGAACTGGACTCGGGATATTGAAACAGGATAATCCCTGCCTTGATAATGCTGAATACAAGCCACACGTTAACAGCCACTAAGAAAACAAGCCAAGTCAGCCTACAAGGAGCAAAATACCATTGCATCATTCTTTAAGGAGGTATTCATTCTTAAAAGGGCCTCTTCTTTGTAAATAATTGTCAAATTAAAAACAAATTAAGCTTGCCTTATTAAAGCAGTACGTTTTTTTTTACAAATCCGTTAAAAAATAGGTTTACTGCTAATTTCTAGTTTTAAGACGGCAGAATGCGTTTGTCAGAGGCTTAATTTGTCCGCGTCCGTCTTTTTGAAATGAAATGCTTGTAGGCCTAATACCTGCGACACATAGGGTAGTTGCTATTGGTGATATAGCGAAGACCATGGAGCGTGGTCTGCTCTCCGAAATCTTTGAAGCTGATGACGTGGCTAGTTGACCTTTGGGGATCATTAGTCGGTTTGGAGTCGTCTGAAACGGCCCAGGCGTCCGCCATGGCTGGAATGATAACATAATGCACCTGAACTGAGATGCTTGTCATTACATTCATTTTAGGTTTCTGCGTTTTGGCCATCAAAACCCAAACTTAAACTGAGTGTAAGTGCTTGTCCCGTTGCTGGAAATTCTAGGGCAGATTAGGAATCCCAGTACAGGTGGCACATTGCCTTTTGGCTTGATCACGTTCAAATGACGTCACTTCCTACAACACGTGTACAAATTGCCACGTGCATCATGATTTTGAGCGTATTTTTTGGTGACGCGCATCGATTGCGCCGTATTTCGAACAACACACGCGCGTGTTTGGAACATGTTCCAGCGTGTGCGTGCGCGTACTTTATGGCGTTTAAAACGCAGTAGCCTTTTTTCCTACGAAGATGGCGTCTGTGAACGTGATCAATTATGTTTGAATTAAACAGCACGTGCTGCTAAGTTTTTGCATTATGACATTTTATGTAACTTACGCATAGGTCAGATGTCTTTAGTGCGAAAGTGGCCTAAAATTCACCCAAACAAAAAGTTTTTTTGGCAGGGAAAGATGCTGATTTAAAGTTTAAACATGCAAATTTGAACCCAGATCTTACCTGCTGATTAAGCAATTCGTATCACGTCTTCTTCAGTATCGAGTCACTTCAGTCCAACTCGGTCCTTGAATTCTACGCGACTGGCCTACTGCCAATAAATATCGCGTTTTTTCTGCTGGTATTTTGCCCCTGGAAATTATCGGGTTCGTGGAAGCTTCACGTCGGTTTCAACCGACTGACTTTGCGATACTGTGTGACGAAACACCAATTGCTTGAAATAATATCTACATACCGGGCAATATACAATTTATTTGATTGTGTGCTCCTTATTTTTTTCTATATAGATGACCGATTTGTACAACTACAATGAACAGGCATTTTGAGTGCTTCTTCATTGTCGATATGTTCGATGCATATAGAATATATTTTGTGGTGACTGAATTACTTAACTGCGACCACAAGGCGCATTTTCCCATAGATTTGCGTGCGCTATGTACCAGTACAATGTACCCTTTAATTACTTGTTATTAACGCCAATTAAGTCAAGAGGCCGCTGGATATAAAATGATAATAAATGGCTAGCTGCCCATTCCGTAGAAACGTGGCAAAAGAAATCACCTCAAACGCCATGAATACACAACAGTTTACATGTATCTCTTTTCCATATAAAGCTTGGTGAGCTAATCACCTCAAACGCAGCAGGTGCATTCTGTATTTATCCGAATATGTATAACGTAGCAAGATCAGGGCTATACATGTTCTCATGTTTAATGAAGCATATGGCCTTATACCATGCGTAAACGATAATTCAGTATTATTCCGTTTAATTTGACTTGTTATTATCAAGCGTGGAGTAAAAACGTAAACGAGACCATAAATGAAACCAACCGTAACGCTGTTACGCTTCACTGTTGGCATATTCTAGACTCAATCATCGTTAGTGTGCTGAAATTGAGCGTATCAAATAGCTGCCATATTGTAGAGCAGCTTTTGTCTTTTATTTGGTGAACAATGTAAACACAAAATGTGCATGCAACCATACATGTCTTTACGGATCAAAGAAACTGCCCGATAAGGTGGCAGCTATTCGATACGGTCTGTTGCCAACATATGTCACTCATAACCTTTTACATGTATCAACAAACTGCTATTTTATTTAGCCTTTCTGAACTGTATTCTTCGCAACGCTATCTGATTTTCAAAGATGTTATATAAAACCCACAATGGTGCCCAACTAAATTTCATTTTGAAAAAAGTATAATAATTAATAAATAAAACCCATTAATTAGGTTTTAATATTCTAAAGTGAACGATTTGGTACAATTTATGCACCTTATTTTACAAACTTAAAAAAAAAATCTCTTTTTCCAGACCATCTACAGCTCTTTAAAAATAGTACGTTTTGGCGTCGCTGATGGCGCTCTCAAAAATGGCGGAAACTGAACTTATAATTGGGATTCCAGGGAGCTTTATTGTTGTATATGTTTCTCTTGTCTCCTTTCAAGCAGATCTCAAAGTAGGCTAACGCTTTTGGAAATGGTGCGTTTGGCGTCGGTGAGGGCGTCCTTCTCTTTGTCTTCTGCACACACACAAAAGAACAATGCTATGAAAGTGAAATGTATCTATGATGATGACAGCCTATGAGGCAAAACATTTGTAAACTGACAGGTTTCCTCCAGGGTGAATGACTTTCACCTTACCAATTTTAATGGCCGTTCGTCCCCTCGCCCGCCACCATACCCCCGCCGCAGGCGTTTGCCGTGCAGACCCAGTTCCCACAAGCGCAGACACTGCAAATAGTAAAAAGAAAAGTGACAATCAAATAGAGAGAAACGTTCAAACTGTTGAATTTTTTTTCTTCTTTCATTTAGCTTTCGTACGGTGCCTCCAAGATGACACAACTCAAAGCTACCAGTGTTTGGCTAAAATATCCATATTTGGTAATCCATATAACTTACCAAACGTTGCAGTTGTTGCTTTTTTCTTCGCCGTCTGAAAAGTGCTTTCCCTCGAGAGAACACTCTGAAAAAGGGTAAAAGGATGAAGTACCTTAACATATGTATCTATCATAATTATAGACACCTGATGTTGACAAGCGGTCTTGCATGTTTCATTTTTCCTTGAATGTTTTTGGCGACAGTAGGTATCTTATTTATCTCACTTAACTGCAGAATGTAGCTTCAAAATTCTGTTGAAGTTTTTTTTTTGAGGGCTTAATTTAGTTACCATATGCAAATGTTCCAGCATATAATTTTTAAATTGCAAAGACAAAGTTCGAAATCAAACAAATGTTCTGTTTAGGTGCTCCAGTTATTGCAACTTTTCTCAAGACTTTAAAAATGTGTCTTACGTCTTGTTGGTGGGTTAAACTCTGCAACGAGCACCCTCTTAAACTCCTCCAAGCTCAACCTCCAATCGAAGTTTTCATCAGCCTCGGCAAGCAAGGCATCAACGCAAAGGTCCCTGTGAATAAAATAAAAATAAATCAACGATTAATCCATCATGCAGTTTAGCTGACTTTGACGCGAGTTTTACAATAGGACAGAACACGTATACCACCAATAATTATGACAATCAAAGTTTGTTCTCATGGCTTACCTAAGCAAAGTATCCTCCTCGTGGTCTCGGTTCAAGTTGTCCGTTGCTTGCCTCCGCGTCTGATTGTGCTCAACGAACTTTAGGAACTCCGTCGGCTCTAAGAAGCTGTCTTCCGTTTCATCAAATTGCTGCAACGAAAACCACCAATAAATCTAGCAACACGTGCCTCACATATACTGTATTTCGAAAGCTGGACGATCCGCGAAAAGAAATTGTGAGCATACTAGGTTTCAAATGGCGGAATAAACTTAAATTGTTTCTGCATGCAAAAGGTGAGTTATTTTCGTTTAGTACCTTAAAGAAGTCTTCTAGCACCCTTTCGTAGGGCTTATGCCCAGGCCGGCCGGACGCTCCGATTCCCCGCAGCCATTCCACGATTTCACGCTGCAGCGAGTCCCTCTGGTCTTGGAAGCAGGCCACAGGGTGCCTGCGAAGGGCTTGTGGAGAAACCGAGGTGTCTTCAGGTGAAGCTGTCGGACAAATTACATCATTGGACCCATGGTTTGGACAACTTATACGATGAAGCAGCTTGGTTAATGCTGCAGATCTTGAGTGAGAATCCATGGTGTGTGTGCCCTTGGGCAAGGCACTTTCCCATAAATTGGTTCTTTCCACCCAGGAGCAAATGTGTACATGTGAGGGTAGTGAAGGTGTTGTGTTTGATTAGTGCATGAGCACCTAACAAGCAGCTGGGGCTGTACATGTATACTCCCCAGGGAGCTGAGAAGGTTCAGTTAAAGAATTGTATTATGACTCCAGTAACCAGGAGTAATAATATCCTAAATGCCTGAACAATGCATCAAGGTCGCCATTAAGTTGGATGGCATTTAATGGTGTCCGTAGTCAAACTGAGGGGGAATTTGAACTCTTGGTGGCAGCAAGCACGTAAAAGTTTGGGTAAGTTTAACAAACGACAGATCCTTCAAACAACGGATTTGTACGTCGTTCGAGCGACCTAAATCGAACAGATATTTCCAGATATCAGTGATCATACTCGTTGCCCTAGCTAGATAGGTTATTGAAGGGCGTTTATTTATAAATAGTTGGAACATAGTTCTAAAACTTACAGCGTCGTGTGTAACATACTTACGCGGACAGGGACCTTCGTTTAATATCGTGAGCTCGATGTTATCTCGGCACGAAGCTTTCATCATTTGGCACTCACTGGTGTAAGTCAGGCCGTCTGATGCGCAAAGGAGACGGACGGGATGGCGAGGGCATTCCTGGTGAATGAAAACCCAACACGTACATTTGCAATGCTCAAAATAACGAAATAAATTGAGGCTTTCGTAATCAAAATATAAATTCAGTTATTGCTATACACGTATAGAATAGTTGTATTCACGTACTTCAATGCAGACACAAATAGGCTCTCCTCCAGCCGTTATTGTACATTGTTTGCCGGGATCGCACTCCACTCTAGCACAAATATCTGGTTGAGAATGATAAACGTCTGCTGTAGACGGCTTGTTCCTGAGGCTTTCATCTGAGGGATTGTTAGACAACAGAATGTAATGAACTTGCAAACATGCAGTTTTTTTTCTTTCGTTTTTTTTGGGTTTTTTCACATTATGCCTTTAAAGTAAAAATATAATGTATGATAAGTAATGGACAAGTATGTAATTTAGGCAAGTATGTAATTTAAACTCATAAGTATATAAATTAAACATGTAAAATATGACAGTCTTTCATGATAGTCTTTCTCAAATTCACAGAATTGATTTATGCAAACATATTTTAAACAATGATTTATATATATTCTTCTGAGGCTGGATCCGAATTAGTGTACAGGTACTGCATAACCCCCGAGGACAGACACACAAAGGGACAACAAAAGATCCTTTCAGTCCTCGAGCGTAAGTTTTTTTGTTCGGTTCTGTCCTCGGGCGTATGGTCGTGTGCTTTTCCTATGGGAAATAGTTAAAGTACAGGGACAAAGGAAAACACAAAGGGTTGTCCTCGCAGATATAGGGTTAGTACGACTCGGTGGCTTTGGCTGTGGATGTGGCTGTTGCTATGCTGTTTCTAAGGACTGTCATTGTCCGCCCATAGCAACGGCATAGCAACAGCCATAGCCACAGCCAAAGCCACTAATTCGGATCCAGCCTTAGCCCTAACGGCATCGATCGATAGACTAACCCTAGCTAAACACTTGCCGTATAAAAATATGTCACCATTCGATTGTTGTGAATGTTTTTATTGACTTTTTTCTGTTTGCCATTGATTTACTGGGTGACGTGAGCGGCTGTGATTGGTCAAAGGTTAAGCACAGCCTCGGGACGTGATTGGCTTACGCTTTGTGTGATGCCCCCTGTGTGGCCATTCACGCATTGTGTGTCGCCCTCTGTCAACCTAAAAAGAACAAATCGTCACAAAGGAAGAAAAAATAATGATTGTATTTTTCTTTCCCACATCAATATAGTGTTGCGGAATGCAACACCCTCTAAATGCGGATTAATACCGCCTCGTGCTTTCTTGAACTCCGAGACAATACTGGATTATTCTGTGATGTTAGTTTTTAAAGCAAATACGAAGCACACAGGATTTATCGGGAAATTTGGAGTTCAATGAACGGCCTGACAGTATACGAGCTTGACCCGCATACCATAGTACACATGCAATATACATGTACATGGATTCAATATAACATAACCTGAGCCATCCACAACGTGTATCAAACCGTTGTCTCATAATAATTTATGTTTAAAGTTCAAATTAATTTGCCTTTGTTTAAGGGTGTATCATTTCTTTTTGGTACATGTTACTGTTTTGTAAAATGTTACATTGATTTAGGCAATACAAGTGTGACCGCATAGACGATGGACTTATAATGATAATAAGCTGTGGACTTATACTGCGCACTTATCGAATGAAACCCCCACCGAGGCACCTACACCATCATTACCCCTGATCATAGGGCTCCATTAAATCACTCCATTTACCATCTCAGATCCCTGGGGAGTATACAGCCCCGGCTGCCTTAGGCGCTCAACGGCTAATCAAACGCATCAACCTTCGCTCCCCTCTCAGGTACCCATTTTGCTCCTGAGTGGAGAGAAGCAATGCGTATAAAGTACCTTGCTCAAGGGTACACGCACCACGGATGGGCCGGACCGGGATACGAACCCACTACCTTTGGAACTAACCCAGATTTTGAATGCGATCCACTGGACCGCTCCGCCACAGCACTCTACAAAGGATCCGCCACAGCAGACCCATTAAGGACTCAGAGAAAGGAACTGTTTTAAACACTCCTTTGACATTTTGTTTGACAAAAAAAGCACTTTAGCCGGCGCCATGGTTGTGCGCTTGATTCATCATCCAAACAAGCGAAACATTAAACTTTGAGTTGTCCATAAACATCTTTTAAACACGTACGTGGTGTGCATGGGCTAAAAGCACGCATGGAGCATATGACAGTACACTAGTAGTGCACTCCACGATTGTTTTGACTGGAGCTAATTCCAGATATTTTGTGGGTGGTCAGTTATACATGTACTTATATTGGACGTGATCTTGACTCAGTGACCGGCGAAACTAGCCTTACCGGAGCCAGGCGAAATTCGCCCAAGGCGTTTGGGCTCGCGGTCGAAGAAATACTTCTATAAAACAAGTTATTATTATTTTTTTGACAAAACAGGTTGAAAATGATATTCTTCCGGCTGGAAAATTAAGTCGTAACTAAATTACGTATTTTGCTACCGGGCAAAAGCCCCGCCGCGGGGGTGCGTGTGAAAGTAAAAATCAGCTGCTGAATTGAGTTCTTTCTAAACGAAATCTGAGATTACGAAAAATTAAAGGACGCCAGATGTTACACCGTGTCGTGCCCGCCCCTTCAATATATCCTATTTTGTTTAGTGCAGTATAACGGCACCCACTAAAAGATGTAAATACTGGTGCATAAAAGGTGTACAATACACTAAACCTTTGTTCACAACTATCCATATAAATTTGTCTTTGTACAAACTATAGTTAGTGTTTTTTTGGCATGTGTGCAAAATAATTGCATTAATGACACGTTTTCCTGCTTGTTTCTAACGTCTATAAAGCATTTCAACTATCAACATTATGAGTGTAACAGCACTGGTTGTAACTCTCAAATCTGTCCAATTAAAAAAAAAAAACCTACATTTTTTAAACCTCTATTGCTGCCAAACTCACCCCGTCTCTTTTCGCCAAGACCCCACATCCATAGCAAGAAAGTGCCGCTATGAAAATAATGCTAGTCAGTTTGACAGCCTGTTGAAAAATTAAATAAATAGGAATATTTTGTCACTAATTAAACTAAAATATTAATGTGCACATCAGATTGCTTAACGTTTTATCTGTTGAATTTGTAAACGAAAATATAACTTGGAGAAAACAGTATACTCACCATGTTGGGATGTTGCTGGTAGTGGAACTCAAACGACCGGAAAATAGGCTGTCACTGTTATCAGCGATGGCTATAATAAACTGCAAGAAGCGGAAAGCGGGCCCGAAGCGAGCTATGCCCGGGCGAGAGTTCTAAAGATTAATTTTATCCGCCGCTTTAGGACTGGACCCAAGCACAATCGCGATTTAGTTTTACCTGGGGACTGGGCATTTTTATTGGCCAACACCTTTGACCCCAGTCACCAATAGGAAACGTCGTTATAGAAACGCGCGCGTGAAAGGAGTGGGCAAGACTGAACCACTTGCTAATAGGGGTATTCGCTAGCAAACTGATTTTCATTGCTATAAAAAAACAACATTAACAGCACGATGTATGCATATATACGACACAGTAAAATACGACACAAATTATGTTATATTCCGACATTTATATTTCGTTGTTTCGTTCACATTTTGATTATTAAATTATTTTCTTTCACCCCCGCTGTTAAGTAGTTTCACCAGGAGTCTCAAAAAGTTCTCACTTCTGAGAGCCAATAAAATTCCCCCGGGCAAAATCGCATCAAGTTTCCCGGGCTGAAAGCGACAAAGGTGCCCATCAATAATTTGCTTTAGTAAGTTGATCCTCCTGGGTACAATTTTTATTAGGTGTAATTTTTCTGTTTTATTGGGTAAATGTAACCTTCCTGCATCAGGTAAACCATCAATTGAAGGTGAGATGTGCACACTGAGACATAACAATAATTAGATACAAATGTGGATAAATGTCCGTATGAGTTTTGGAAATCTGGATGCAGTAAAAAGCAACTTGGCTCCACCGGGATTCGAACTGCGGACCTTCTGCTTACTGTGCAGACGCCCCTACCAATTGAGCTATGAAGCCAACTGGTGATCTCGAATCACGGTAGTGCAGTAAATTGTTTCTCACTGATTGGGATTGGCTATCGCGCGAGCTTAGGTCACGTGGGTCATAATCCCGAAAAAATAAATTATCACTTATTCATAAAAATAATCATTTGGAAAATCAGAGGGAAACCGAAAAGTTAAATATTGTGATAGTGATGTTTGTAGTGGGAATTTGGGAAAACTGAACTGGTTTATGCTTATGAACTTGGTGGCCAGTGATTTGCAATTAAGTGACTTTTGAAAACTTTTTACAATATAGGCCTACTATAGTACAGTGCAGACACCAGTTGAGAACGATTTTCTTTGGCGAGGGGTGCCCCGCGAGTTAGCGCTCTAGCTCTGTGAGAGCGTTGTAGCGCCCTCTCGTGGCCGGCCGAACGTAACGTTTTTCAACATGGCGGCGCACATGGCATGGATTTTTTAGTTGTTGAATTTTGTTTAAAAAACTGCTTCTAAGTGGTTATTTTAGCGTGAAGTTGAAAGCTCTTTTAGACCATCCATAAATAACAACGATATGCTCGTCGTTCATGTTTTGGTAACTTCAGAACGATATAAACTGTATTTTTAGGACTGCCTTTGTCAAAACGGGTTTAACAAAACAAATCAAAATCAAATTTAAACATGTCAAATCTATCTTGCTGATGCTTGAATGACAATGGGGAGGAGGGAGGAGGAGGGGGGGGGGGGGGGGGGAATGAGGAACAATTGATAGGTGCATTAAATTAAAAAATTTGCTGGATTTCAATGCTGAGAGATTCTTAACATTGAAAAACCTCAAATTCCGGTATTTTTTTCGTATACATTGAACACGGATTTGGGTGAAGTTATATAGTGCAATCGATAGCTTATTTAATTCGAAGATATACTTCCCACTGACACTTCCGTCGCAAATGTTGCATTTCTGAGATAAATAAATGATAAAATTACTGCATAAAGTAATGCACAAAATGACGCGGCGAGCGTTTTGTGCGTAAGCGCGACAACAGAGGGCGCTGCGCGCGCGCGTGAATGGTTATCTTGTGCACTAACTGAAGGCAATTTTTGAAGTAGAAAATGTGATTTTTCTACAGAAAAGCAACATTTGCGACAAAAGTGCAAGTGGGAAGTATATCTTAAAATTACATTATGTGTTGATTCCAGGAGGTAATTTCCTTAAAATCTTTGTTCAATGTATACGAAAAAAATACCCAAATTCCAATCTTCTGTTAATAGTTATGTCTGTTTTTCTCTTTAGTTTCTTAACCAACAAACATCACCAAAGTTAAGATGTCCGTCCTTCAAACATCTCACCAAGCTACCACGTTGCTATCAAGATGCCTCCCAGTTCTATCGATGCAGCTTGCCCAGTCTCGAGCCTACCGACCCGAAGTCTTAAAACGAACCATAGCAAAGATCAAACAAGAGAAGAAACCGCTGTATCGAGTCGTTGAGGAAACCTTTGGGTTTGAACAAGGCATTAAACAACCTCCGAAGATTAAACTTGCGCATACACATCCTAAGTTCCTCAACAGGTAGAGTAAATAACTTTGTCTGATGAAAAGAATTCCATACCCGGCCACGGTATTTTTTCCTTATACATTGAACAAATATTTTAATGAAATTACCTCCTGGAATCAACAGATCATCCAATTCTAAGATATACTTCCCACTTGCACTTTTGTGCAAGTGGGATAAATAAATGATAAATAAATGATAAAATTACTGCATAAAGTAATGCACTAAATGACGCGGCGAGCGGTCCGTGCGTAAGCGCGACAAAAGGGGGCGCTGAGTGCGCGCGTGAATGGTTATCTTGTGCACTAACGGAAGGCAATTTTTGAAGGAGAAAATGTGATTTTTATACAGAAAAGCAACATTTGCGACAAAAGTGCAAGTGGGAAGTATATCTTAAAATTACATTATCTGTTGATTCTAGGAGGTAATTTCCTTAAAATCTTTGTTCAATGTATACGAAAAAAATACCAAAAGTTTTTTTGGAAAGAATTCCGTTTACTGGTCGCCAATTATTATCCTTATAATGAACCACAAAAACGTGTAAATATTTTGAAGGGAAGTAATATTAGGAGTGAAAAACATTCCACAATTTTCTTGAAAATACTTAAACTTTTTCTGCCCTGCTCCGTAGACTTGACACACACGGCTTCTCAGTGGTGACAGTAAATGGAATTCATATCGTTTTCTTTAAAATGACTTATCAAGCATATGTGCAGATTTGATAGAAATCCCCAAATTTAGGAGTGGGAAAATTAACAATTTTCTTAGAAAACACATTTTCACCCAATCTCATGTTTTGTACACAATCTCTAAAGTCATGGTCAACTGCACAGACCTTTCCTTAAAAATGTTTAAAGGGCCCCTTATTTAGGATTTTTATCAATGAAATCTATGCTTTAAAACCACTCTACTCAGTTAAAGTCATAACAATCCTATTTGGAGCTTGCTTTGGGGGTTAAAACGAAGGTTTTTAGTTTTTATGCTAATGCAAATATGCATATTCATGACCAAGGTCACTATGTCACAAGAGGCACAGACAGGAAAATCACATACAATTGTGCACAAACGATTCCACTTTTTTCTCAATTTTCCTGAAACTTTTGTAATCCATGGCTGTTTGAGTTTGATTTACATGTTGCCTGCTGTAAGCCATGATAAAACTGGGGGTAGAAACTGCAGCAATTTGCCACAAGTCCAACTTGAAGTCTTATGTTTTTTCTTAACTTTTCCCTTCTGTCTTCCTTATGTGATGCACTCCAAACAGCGCCCTCTGTCTGTGATTTATTGCAATGAAATCTTCAAAGTTGCAAAAAGCCACCTTTTATTGATTTTACATCCAAACGAACAATAGTATGTCTTGCTGAACAAGTATTCCATCATTATGAAGCAAAGCTTAGGCACAAAGTTATTTTGGATGTCACAGGCCCTTTAAATCAAATACGCCTGAACTTGACTGTTTTTGCCACTGCAGGGTATCGATGGATGCAGACAATCCACACTATCACGAACAGAAAGCCTACATATTCACCCATTATGTTCACTTGGAAGACGATGTCAAACAGGCCCTGTGGTTGACGAAGAGCGCCCTCGTTGGAGATGGCAAGGTAAGGGGCAAAGCTCACAATGCTGCGCAAGGGGCTGTCCGAAGTTTTTAACATTTTCACGGTTCTACAAAGCGTAGGAAGGGGGAGGGGGGTTGAGGGCTGCGTAGGAATCTACATGCACTGTAAAATGTTGACATTTCATGGTGGGGTGTTATGGCCGAGCGGTCTAGTGCGTCGAACTTGAGTTCCTGTGCTAGTACTAGAATGTAGGTTCGATTCCTGGCAGTGACGGGTTGTGGCACCTGTGCCCTGAGCAAGGCACTCAACCACACTTGCTCCCATTCCTGTAATTGGCGGTCCCTCTGCTGTTGGATGTGGTATATTATATATAAATACTGACAGAAAAATGTTGATATAAGTAGTATTTCGGGGAAGGGAGGGGGGTCTTGAAAAATACTACGCTCTGTAGAACTGTGAAAATGTTGACAACTTTGGACGACCTCTAAGCATCAGCTGAAATCTTGTTCTTAAATGTAGAACGTTTGTGTGACGAATCAAAAATAACATTGTTTGTTGTTGTTTGGCAGATGCCGACTCAGATACAGAACCTAGGTGAATCCGTCGACATTCCTAATTTGGACGTGAAGTTGGAAGAATGCATCAGACAATGTCGGCAGTACGACACGACCGACAGAATCGTCAAGGCAGACCGGTTTAGGTAAGGGAAGTCTCAAGATCTTGACCGAGTTTCGTAGCCCTGTTTAAACACAAGTTGAAAGCGTGCTTTTGCTATGGAAGATTAGTGATTAGTCGTGCTTAGTTTAAAGATAGTATACATGATTGGTAAACTGTTCCAAATAGTGTTATTCCCCTGTGTGATTGAAGATATGCATGATTAAAACCAACCTGAGCAAAAACCAGCTCCGTATGTCGTCTAACTTTTGAGAAAACAGTCAAAAAAGGGTTTTCAGTCATTTCGCCCCAAAACCACTTACCATGACAATCACATGACTAATCACATAAACATCTTGGGTATTTTTTGTTTCAGTTACACCCAGATCTTAGCCCTCATAAGACTCTGCAATCTCCTCGGTACTCAGTATCCAGAGCTGATTAACAGGGTGCAGGCTACCAACTACTACATAGGAGCCAGTTGGACTAGAGGTACGGTCAATTTTACTTCCAGAAAGTTCTGCTTTAAAGGAGATTAATCAGATTTTCCCCCAACTAACAATCATATAAAATACCTCCCCAAAATACTATCCATGGGAAGAAAACAGGAAATTGGCAATCTCCAATTTAGATGTGGAAGCATAAAGGTTGGTGTAATTACTGCACTGCTTTATGGAATCAGATAAATTAGTTTGCAAAACATCGGTGTTTTTTTGACAGTATCCTTGAAAATATACGGATTGAGAGCGCTCCATACTACGCAACTTTGCAACTTTGTTTAATACAGAAAATTCAGTGATTCAAGTGCGTGGTCGGCCAGGCATACTTGTGGCTTCAAAGCGCCCTCTACAGCCTGTCGCTGGCCCAGACGAGATTGAATTAACGAACCAGCATACGTTGGAGTCATCCTACCCGCTGGCACCGACAATTGATCTGAAATCTACAAATGTCTACAAGGAGAACTACAACTTCTCAGGTAGGAAAAGCTTCCCTCAAGCATCGGGATTCAAACCCGAGACCTCTGACACACTGGGCAGATGCTCTACCAGCTGAGCTATGAGGCACAGTGGTATACTCCCTCCGGTTTTCCCCAAGACCTCTGACACACCAGGCAGATGCTCTACCAGCCAGATGCTCTACCAGCTGAGCTATGAGGCACAATGGTATACTCCCTCAGGTTTCCCCCCCAAGACCTCTGACACACCGGGCAGATGCTCTACCAGCTGAGCTATGAGGCACAGTGGTATACTTCCTCAGGTTTTCCCCCAAGACCTCTGACACACCGGGCAGATGCTCTACCAGCTGAGATATGAGGCACAGTGGTATACTCCCTTAGGTTTTCCCCCCAAGACCTCTGACACACCGGGCAGATGCTTTACCAGCTGAGCTATGAGGCACAGTGGCATACGCCCTCAGGTTTTCCCCCAAGACCTCTGACACACCAGGCAGATGCTCTACCAGCTGAGCTATGAGGCACAGTGGTATACTCCCTCAGGTTTCCCCCAAGACCTCTAACACACCGGGCAGATGCACTACCAGCTGGGCAATGAGGCACAGTGGTATACTCCCTTAGGTTTCCCCCAAGACCTCTGACACACCAGGCAGATGCTCTACCAGCTGAGCTATGAGGCACAGTGGTATACTCCCTCAGGTTTCCCCCAAGACCTCTAACACACCGGGCAGATGCACTACCAGCTGAGCTATGAGGCACAGTGGTATACTCCCTTAGGTTTTCCCCAAGACCTCTGACACACCAGGCAGATGCTCTACCAGCTGAGCTATGAGGCACAGTGGTATACTCCCTTAGGTTTCCCCAAGACCTCTGACACACCGGGCAGATGCTCTACCAGCTGAGCTATGAGGCACAGTGGTATACTCCCTCAGGTTTTCCCCAAGACCTCTGACACACCGGGCAGATGCTCTACCAGCTGAGCTATGAGGCACAGTGGTATACTCCCTCAGGTTTCCCCAAGACCTCTGACACACCGGGCAGATGCTCTACCAGCTGAGCTATGAGGCACAGTGGTATACTCCCTCAGGTTTCCCCAAGACCTCTGACACACCGGGCAGAGGCTCTACCAGCTGAGCTATGAGGCACAGTGGTATACTCCCTCAGGTTTTCCCCAAGACCTCTGACACACTGGACAGATGCACTACCAGCTGAGCTATGAGCCATAGTGGTATACTCCCTCAGGTTTTCCCCAAGACCTCTGACACACCAGGCAGATGCTCTACCAGCTGAGCTATGAGGCACAGTGGTATACTCCCTCAGGTTTCCCCAAGACCTCTGACACTCCGGGCAGATGATCTACCAGCTGAGCTATGAGGCACAGTGGTATACTGCCTCAGGTTTTCCCCAAGACCTCTGACACACCAGGCAGATGCTCTACCAGCTGAGCTATGAGGCACAGTGGTATACTCCCTCAGGTTTCCCCAAGACCTCTGACACACCGGGCAGATGCTCTACCAGCTGAGCTATTAGGCACAGTGGTATACTCCCTCAGGTTTCCCCAAGACCTCTGACACACCAGGCAGATGCTCTACCAGCTGAGCTATGAGGCACAGTGGTATACTCCCTCAGGTTTCCCCAAGACCTCTGACACACCAGGCAGATGCTCTACCAGCTGAGCTATGAGGCACAGTGGTATACTCCCTCAGGTTTCCCCAAGACCTCTGACACACCGGGCAGATGCTCTACTAGCTGAGCTATGAAGCACAGTGGTATACTCCTCAGGTTTCCACCAAGACCTCTGACACACCAGGCAGATGCTCTACCAGCTGAGCTATGAGGCACAGTGGTATACTCCCTCAGGTTTCCCCAAGACCTCTGACACACCGGGCAGATGCTCTACCAGCTGATCTATGAGGCGCAGCGGTATACTCCCTCAGGTTTTCCCCAAGACCTCTGACACTCCGGGCAGATGATCTTCCAGCCGAGCTACGAGGCACAGTGGAATTCTCAAAGAACCTAATTTGGTGTTGCATTGATGTACGACTGAGCAAAGTAACAAATATGCAGAATCTAGTTCGGTGCCTAATCACCATGGAAATTAAATGACCTAACAAGGTATTATTATTTCATTTCCATTTTGCCAATATTGGTTTCTTTGTACTTAATACTTTGTGCTTAAATATTTTTCATGCTAAGCAAATTGATGTACTTATTTGCTTATCCTCTATTCGCAGGTTTCCAAGAGGGCGATCTTTTTCCTTATGCGCATACGCTGTTCGTCTACGACCCGTATCGTACACCGAAGTTTGCGGATAAGACCAACGCCAGAGGAATCATGTTCGCATTCGCTAATGCCGTGAGCAGAGCTAAACTTCAGTATGGAGTAAGTCTATTCGTCTGTCTGTTTTTGACTGTGTTTGTGTGTTTCTTGGGCTGTTGCATCCAAAACACAGAATTGTGTTTTAAAATTGTGCTCATTTCTAACAATAATAAAGTGTTTAGGGCGCTCATAACCTAAAATATCAACATACCAGGGGTTAATTTCATAACTTTTGTTAGCAGCTGAGTAAAGCAGTGCTCTCTCCATTTCATAAAACTCATTCTCTGCTTAAGCACAATAAATTATCTGCTAACTCACCAAATTTTGCTAACATGACGCCATCTTTTTTCGTTGCCATTTCTGCGACCCAATCCACAATCGCTGCTAAGCGCGCCTAGACAAAGTATTTATCAGTGGAGAACACTGCAGTAAAGGTTATTATTGGATAACTTTGGTTATTGACCTTGACAAGGAACATTATTCAACATTACCAAAAAGTTCTGAGGAGTAATAACTTAATAAGACACATTAATTGTTTCCGGTGAGTGCAATTGGGTTAAATAAGAAAAAAAGCAACATATCAGCATGGCAGGCGAAGACTTTGGGGCTTGGTCGAGGAGAAATTGAAGCTGGGCCTTCCTGGACTTAAAAAGTAACCCTAGTTTCTTGCCCTTTCTGACAGTGTGAGGAGATGGATCTCCCCACCCCAATAGTCACGCAGTGCATCGTAACCAACGGTGTCTTATTCTCATTCATCCACGTACAACTGAACACGCTACGTCTGAACTCCAGCGACGGACCCAAGAACATGGTCTGGATGGATGCGAATTGCGCCCTCTATAACGACATGTACCCGCCCGACATGAAGATTTATCGTCGTAAAGGCAACAAGAAAACGTTGAAAGGCTACTCGCGCCCCCTCGTGCGACGCGATCCTGAATACGGATGTCAAGAATTGGATGTGAACGTCTTCAAGAAGTTTTTAGGATGCTACTTGAATGGTGCCGTCAATTAATGCATCAGTGTTTCTTAACTGAAGTCTAAAATATGTGGTGTTTGTGTCCATAAGCAAGGCAATTTGCTGCAATCGATGGTTTGATGTAATTTTTCTAATCAGCACTCTCTCAAGCATCACGTTTCACTACCTGGCCCACAAACAGACCCCGGAGAAACCCCTCCCTGCTCTGACACCAAAAAATATAATGTAATGCATTTTTTGTGTGTCCGACTTTCCGAAACAAGCTGACATAAACATCTGATGGGCAAAACCCCTCCCTGGTGGCAAAACCCCCTCCTGGATCTGCCCCTGTATTCAGCTCAAATTTTCACGCGTAACCCGCTCCTCGTCAGGTAAGACAGTATAGTCAAGTCCATACAGAAGAATCTCTGGCTTCCTATGGGCTATTCCTTCCTGTATGACGTAACGGCAGTGTCGACGAGTAGACTGATCACCAACGCCGTTTAATTCACCAATGGGAGCCTTAGCATAGCACGTTACGCGCGCTATGGACACACACAACGTGCACGCACATTGCTTCCACAACGACGCGGCATTGTTTTACTCCCAAAATTACGTCATTGGCACGAGCTCAATACAAGAGTTTGGCTAACATTTTCACTTATTTTATCTTGATAATAAATTTGAAAAGAAGTTTTGTTTCCCTTCAGTTTGTAGTACTTGTAGTTGAGGGCAGCCGGCACTGACAAATTTACCAGCTGCCCATTGGTGCAGTGGATTTGAATATGTGTCCGTTTCCAATACTGGAGAGACCTTTTCCTCCAGGATTATATCTCTCTACAATAACATTCATCTTATCTCAAAATGAAAGAAATATCTTAAAACGGATCTAAGGAGATAACTTCAGCTAAAGAACTGCAACGAATAGTGCCACAACATACCTGCCTGAAAGCCCTGTGTGCAAATTTCCAATATACCGTATATGTAACAAGGACACCGAAAAATGTCACAAAGTATGTGTCCTATGTTACATATAGGTTAAATAGGAAATTTGTACACAGGGTTTTCAGAAAGGTATGTTGTTGCACTAATTATTGCTAAAGTTATCTTCTTAGATCTGTCTTAAGATGTTTCTTTTGTTTTAAGACAAGATAACTGGCATTGCACAGAGTTATGATCCTGGTGAAAAAGTCTCTCCAGTATTGAAAACTGACTTATATTCATTATATTTATAACGCCCTGTTTGGGCTATTCGTCAAGAATCGTGCATATTAATGATCAAATTCCATGCATGAATCAATTAAAAATGGGGAAACTAAACTAAATCTATGACCTACCTAATAAATACTGTACAGCAACAGACATAGACACGACCCATCCTGTTAGCCAGAGAGAGGTGTCAAACTCCCAAGTTACAGCACTAATCAAGACGCCGAGGGCCTTAATGTTCCCGTATACGATAAACTCGGTTCCGAACGCCGCAGCGGTTACCACCCAGCCAAAACCGCCCTCTCTGTAGGCCGAGTCTTTCTGATGCCTAAAACAATTGATAGGTGCATTACTGTAGATAAACCCATAGTACTGTACTGGTACATGATTTATTTTTCTCTCATCTTAAGTTTGGTTGTTTCATTTCAATGGTGATCAGGCACCATACCAGATGTTGTGTTCGTTACTTTGCCCAGTTGCACTACCATGCAACACTGAGAGAAGAATTGGGTCCTTGGGGGGGAAAACCTGAGGGAGTATACCACTGTGCCTCATAGCTCAGCTGGTAGAGCATATGTCTGGTGTGTCGGAGATCTTGGGGGAAAACCTGAGGGTGTATACCACTGTGCCTCATAGCTCAGCTGGTAGAGCATATGTCTGGTGTGTCGGAGATCTTGGGGGAAACCTGAGGGAGTATACCACTGTGCATCATAGCTTAGTTGGTAGAGCATCTGCCCAGTGTGTCGGAGGTCTTGGGGGAAACCTGAGAGTATACCACTGTGCCTTAAAGCTAGCTGGTAGAGCATCTGCCTGGTGTGTCAGAGATCTTGGGGGAAAACCTGAGGGAGTATACCACTGCGCCTCATAGCTCAGCTGGTAGAGCATCTGCCCAGTGTGTCGGAGGTCTTGGGGAAAACCGGAGGGAGTATACCACTGCGCCTCATACTAGCTCAGCTTGTAGAGCATCTGCCCAGTGTGTCAGAGGTCTTGGGGAAAACCCGAGGGAGTATACCACTGTGCCTTATAGCTAACTGGTAGAGCATCTACCCAGTCTGTCGGAGATCTTGGGGGAAAACCCAAGGAAATATACCACTGCGCCTCTTGGCTCAGCTGGTAGAGCATCTGCCCAGTGTGTCGGAGGTCTTGGGGGAAAACCTGAGGGAGTTTACCACTGCGCAGTAGCTCATCAGCTGGAAGAGCGTCTGCCTGGTGATTCGGAGGTCTCGGGTTTGAATCCTGAATGATAAGGCCCTTACAATTTTTCTCTCATGCCAAGTTTAGTTGTTTCATTTCAATGGTGATTAGAGAGGTAATCTAGAGAGAGGTTAAAAGCACAGGCTCGTCAGCAATGCCGCGAAATACGCAGCTCCGTGCTTTTGCTATAGAGCTGCGTATTTCGTAGCACGAAATTGGCGCGCGCGCATTGCTGACGAGCCTGTGCCTTTTTGGTAGGCCTATTAATAATTTACCTTTTGTTTTTGGCCATGGCAGACGCGTAGACGTAAATCTTTGTTTATTTCAAGTTTGTTTGCAGGCCAAGTTGTTACCAGTTCCAGTGCAAACTCCTTGAGAAAGAGAATTGGGCCTACAGCCTTCTATCCGGAACTCTTCTTAGGTTTTAATTGGCATCATAATCGTCCGAAAGTGGTTTGATTTGATGTTAAATCCCAATTTTAACAGTTAAACCATTCAATTTTCGATTGTCGATGCGACATGGTACACGTACATTTAAAAACCAAACTAAAATGGCTAATTCAGGGCGCTCTCTATGATCAGTGGATGTTAATAGGGAGGTTTCGGTCGCATACGGTAATAGGCAAAACGACGACTATTAGTGAATTTTACGTCATCGATTTGTGCGTACTTGTGGCGTTTACACAAATATCCCAAGTGTTGTTTTGTTGTTTACACCGATAGCAACGCCTCTACACCTTAGTGAAAAACGGACAGCGAAAGGTAACGATTTTGAGGTTTGACTAATCGTAGTCGTAATCACTAACCGTGCACACCGAAACCTCGCTAATATGTGACGAAGTCCACTATAGGGGGCGTTCGAGATGCTTACACCGCGACGGAGCGTTCTTTTAGCCATCACGTGATACACTTCTCATTCTTCTCGTTCTTTTTCAGTCTTCTCATTCTTCTCATTCTTCTCATTCTTCTCTTTCTTCTCTTTCTTCTCATTCTTCTCATTCTTCTCTTCTCTTTCTTCTCTTTCTCCTCTTTCTCTTTCTTCTCATTCTTCTCATTCTTTTCTCTTTCTTCTTCTTCTCTTTCTTCTCTTTCTTCTCTTTCTCTTTCTTCTCATTCTTCTCATTCTTCTCTTTCTTCTCTTTCTTCTCATTCTTCTCATTCTTCTCTTGAGGGCGCTATACAATGAGACCGTTGGCTTCTCTTTCTTCTCTTTCTTCTCTTGAGGGCGCTATACAATAAGACCGTTGGCTTCTCTTTTCTTGAAGGTCCAATATCGTATGCACCACTGGTATCGATACAAGTGCAACGAATACGTACTACCGTTACGAATACACTAAAGAATCGATTAAAATGTATGAAAAACGCCCTCATTCGTTTCGCGCACTGTTCATCGTGCGCTGTGGGAATTCTGTCTCGCAACAACAAAAACTAACACGAAGGTTTTAGAGCCAAGACTAGTCTGTGGTGTAAAGCTCGATGTAAGCATCTCTAGATAAAGCCCCTATCATGTGGACTTGGTGGTCTGTTCTTGAATATTAAAGGGACGGTGTGTCCCTTTAATGTTCAAGAACAGACCACCAAGTCCACATGTTTACATTTTACTGTTTACATTATGCATGGCATTATGTAGCGATCTAGAATCCAATAATTTTTCGATGGTCGTTGTGAAAAACAATTTCTCAAAATGTCACGTAATTAACTAGAGATTTTTAAAATTAACAAAAGAGGCAAATGTTGGGCTATACGCTTTACCAGCCGTCGCGATGTATTATGTAAATAAAGATGGCGTTCGATACGGGTCAACATGTGTTTAACAGACCTCGTTTCCTTGTTTTCCCTGACTCATCACACCTTGCATTATCCCTCAGGTCATGCAGGTCAGCGATGACTCGAGGAAGCAACTCGAACGCAACCTTTTGGTGTCTTTAGCGCCCGCCCGCAATGCATAGTTCCGATTTTGCCCAGTTAACCCGCCCCCAGCCCCTTGGACATTAGGGACCATTATAAATGGTACGCGTACGGGAAACGTGTGCGGCCTGCAAAATCTGGGTTGTTATATCACAATTTTGCATAGCTGTTCAAGAAATGTGCGGATGTGTATATGGTTATATTGATGTAAAAGTCACATTACCTATGCTGTGCAGACAAAATAACCGCGCAAACTGTTTTTCCGAGCCGCATACGTTTCCCGTACGCGTACCATTTCTAATGGTCCCTATTGTTGCTATGGCTCACACGCTATCGGAACTATGCATAGACAGCTGAAGTATGTCCTTTAACATCCACTGATCATAATATAAAGAGCGCCCTGAATTAGCCATGTTAGTTTGGTTTTAAAGGAGCGTGACCAGAGTTTCTGGAAAATAGTTTTCGATGTAACTTACCAATATTATCAAGTAACTCCCATACACACCTCCCATGTCCCAAAAACCCGAAAACATTCGCAATTTCCAGTAAAAAATTGTCGGCTTTCAGTGGATAAACGTTGATACTGGAAAATTAGTTTACAAATAATCGGTGGATTTTTGACGATATCCTCGGAAATATGCGGCCTAGAAGCGCGGGAGTTTCAGTTTCGTAATCAGAAAAATATAACGGATGTTATGATATAAAAATCTCATGACCCATAAGGTAAGTCCCGGGGAGTTATGGGTAAAAAAAAGTGATCTGGTCACACTCCTTTAAATATCAGAATCGTTGTAAAAAGGGTGGGGTGCGAAATCGGCAGCGCCAATAATATTTAAAAAAAAGTTATTTCACCACATAAATTGTGCTTTGCAACGCAGGGATTGTTTGGTAATGTATGAAAAACATCGTGTAATTTAAAGATGATAATGTTTTGCCACTGGTGATTGGTGGATTGTCTACGCGTGTGGTCATAACGGCCCATTTGATTGGGTAAACTGCCACCTGTCAAAACGCCGTCGGTGACCTAAGTGTATGCGCGCGCATCCACACCATTATACAGTACACACGTACGTACATTATGCACACAACGTTTGCGTGGTAGAAATTGTCTTAAAATTTCTCTCAAAAACACGTGCTTTCCGAGCTGGATTTTAGCCGAAAATGACGCAATTTGTTGCAGTATTCAAGACGAAATACCTTTCTGGAATCTTAGCACGGAGATAAGGATGCTTCAGTGAAATGTCATGTCCAAAAAGAGCGATTTTCCGGTGTGTAACGGAGGGAACATCACCAACAACGGAGATGGATTTTTAGCGTCCGTTGTGATAGCGACCGTGGCGGCGTGTTTGCTGTTTCCGGTTCAGTTGGCACGCGTGTGTTGCGGTCAAGAACAACCGCCAGGCGGTAAGTTTGTCGTGGTTGTGACATGTTTCAAAGGGTTTAATGCTTAAAAGTAAAAAGTGGGTGAGAATTGAGAAGTTGGCCACGATTATTTTCTTAAACGATTTATAAAAATATGTATGAAGTGTCCTAAAGTGCAGATTTAATGAAAACCTCAAATTTAACAGGAGTTAACAAAATTGCATTTTGTTTTTTAAGAAATTAAGCAATTTTTTTCAGTCAGCTTTGAACGCAACTAGGCCTACTGGCATGACTGGATTCTTTCCGTAAAATAAAATTAAACAGATCACCAGCGTGCTTTGTTTTGTGTGCAAAAACATGAAACAGCTCTCTTTAATAAAAGTAAAAATAAAAGGAAAAAAGGAAATAATTCCGTTTACTGGTTGCCACTTATTCTTCTTATATGATTCACTGGTATTTTTTTCCTGTATACATTGAACAAAGATTTGAAGGAATTTACCTCCAGGAATCAACAGATAATCTAATTTTAAGATATACTTCCCACTTGCACTTTTGTAGCAAATGTTGCATTTCTGTAGAAAAATCACATTTTCTCCGAATTGCATTCAGTTTTAACCCGCCGCACACCTTTGCGATTTACCGGCACATCGGACACCGGACCATCGGATCCGGAAAAAATAAAACAAGTTTGATTTGCTCCGGTCTATAGACTGGCCCGAATTGTTTCAGCGCACACCTTTCCGGTAAGTGGTCCAATGATCCGATGATGCGGTAAATCGCAAAGGTGTGCGGCGGGCTTTAGTGCACAAGATAACCATTCCCGCGTGCGCGCAGTGCCCCCTGTTGTCATGCTTATGCACGAACCGCTTGCGCCGTAATTTTGTGCATTACTTTATGCAGTACTTTTATCATTTATTTATCTCAGAAATGCGACAAAAGTGCAAGTTGGAAGTATATCTTAAAATTGGATGATCTGTTGATTTCAGGAGGTAATTTCATTCAAATCTTTGTTCAATGTATAAGGAAAAAATACCGATTCAATTACCAAAAAGCGTTATTACTTAATAGATAGATTAGGCCTAATTTAATTAGCAGTGAAAAAGATTTAAGAATTTCCTTCAAAATACTTTTTTGCCGTGCCCCATAGACTTTCCACACAGCAACTGGCGACTAGTAAACAATTTCGTGCCGCCCACTTACTGAGGGAACACAGCTGTGCATTGAGTGTATCATTACAATTCAAGTCACTTTAACCAGCCCCCTTCTTCCCCCAAGCAGCTCCATGCACTAATGAACCTTTGGGATACAAAGCAAAGCTCACAGGTTAATCCAGCTTGAACCTGCACTGAGCTGTGCTTTAAAATACCCTGACAAGGGCCGCTTGAGCTACTTTTGTCTGGCCAATTACAGGTACAGTGTGCGAAATTAATACATTTTGAATACTTGGAATATTTTAGATACAATGTACTTTTATATTATTTGTGATGAAATGTTTGATAATAAAGATGGTAGGGCTGGAAAAAATAGCCGCCCCAACCTAGAAAATCATGCAGAACCTATATCCTTTTGTTCAAAAATCAATGAAAAATAAAAACTTATTGCGCTTACCTAATTACCTAACTTTTATGTACACACATGTAGTCTTTATTTTTTTACCCCTTCAAAGCATGACAAAGTGGCTCACTCTTGTATATTTGCAATGTTGTAATGTGCAAGTGGTAAAAAAAATACTGACAGTCATCCAACCCTAATATTTTCGGCTGAAAAAATTTAGAGCAAAATAAAAAGATATTTCCCACCTACCCACCCTGAATATTTGTTTGATGTAATAGGAAACACAGGTATTTTTTTTCTTGGCCTGAGCTACATGTATCACAACATTTACATATTTTCACTCTTCTTAAATGCCTGAATGGAGTCTTTTGTGCAAATATCATGATTCACTCCTTTTTCTGTTCTGTTTCTGTTTCTGAAAGACCACATTTTGAGGTAAAAACAGAATATTCAAGAAATGTCTGTGGCTGTTCATGATAAACAAAAGTCCTGATATTATAAAAAGTGCCACTAATAAGATTCTCTCTTTTGCTGCAATTTTATACTCCCCCAAGATTATCAGTCACATTTATTTCTTGCAATTTATTTATTTAAAGTAACAGAAATCAGCATCTAAGAAGTTAGATTGGTTCCTGATCCTATCGCTTATTGCGAATAAGGATCGGTAAAGGGCGGCCATGACAGGCAGAAATCTGCCCATGGTCACGTGGTTATTATTATTATTATTTTTGTTAGTAAGTGCGTATATTTTGCATTGACATTTGTAACCTGGCCGTGCGTGTCGAACATATCCAAATGTAAATAAAGTGCATTGCCTAAAGCAAAGGGCTTTGCCAATTTTTAAATATAAAACACACTGCGCACGCGCAAAGACGACCAATCATAGGTCAAGATAAAGCGCCCGTTACCTGTCCTTATATTCTCTATAGATGTGGAATATGTGGACGGAAATCAGTCTACCAAGAAGTTGGGCACAATCCAATTCAAAATTTGTGATATAATTTTAGCACAAAGAACACCTAAATTGCACGTTTCATAAACTATACAGTATAATTGATGTTATTGATGTTATTCAGGATTCGATTGAGTGATTCTAGTGCAGGTGCATGCAATGTACCACTTAGTAGATGACGTTAATGAATGAAATGGCAAGTTTTTCCCACAACTCTCCAATGATGCATCACACTTTATTACAAGGCCCTAATGTCACGGTTGTGATTTTGCCCAATACCCAGCTGTCATTGACTCGTTTCATTATGTCACGTTGCCAAAGGCTCCCATGAACCCTGCCTGCACTTAAAACCCTTTCATGGGGGATGACACACAAGACATAGAGGTGATTGCCATGGTAACGGACCTGGCCATCACTTCCATGGAATGCTGATTTAGTACAGCTGACTGTAGTCGGTTTTCCCAAATGCCAGTTTGCCTTGGCTGTCCTCAGAGCTTGATTTGTGGTGCAATACCAAGTATCTAGGCCATTTTATGAGAGTGTTTAGGCATTGAAACTTCCTCAAGGAATATAATATCAACAGATTCCATCTTGTAGAAATAAACTCACCTACACTGGAGAAATTTGTATGCATGCAATTTGGAAACTAAAATTCTGGGTTGATCCGGTTCGACTGGGGAGGGGGGGCCGGATCGACTGGGGAGGGGGGGGGGGGGGGGGGGGAACTTGGAAAAGGTGTCTGTGGAAACGCACCAGATACGGATTTTTTATAAACCGATAGCCACCTAAAATCCGATTCCCGAATCTGTCTCCAGAGGTAGTTCTTTCCTTGAACTAGGCCTACATGCCAATGTAATTATGCATAGTATTTGTTTGGTCAATTCATTGCAATTTCAAAAATGCATCTTTCAGTCCCATAAATCTGTATTGTTGACAATTTCTATAGTAAGCCTTGCACCTGTGCACCATCAATGTCCAATGCCAAATTGTTCTCATCCAGTGCAAATTCTTCACAGCTCATTATTGCTGAATTTTTATTGCCAAAACCAATCTAATCCCTCTGTGGTTTCATTTGCGCTTTGGAAACTCTATCTGGTGTATGATACATGCGGGCTGTGAGATGGTGTGCATTCAAACAAACATGGCGGTTCGAACAATCCTTCCCTTTCTCCCCCTACCCCCAAAGAAAAAAACAAAAACCCAGTCTGTTCATCTATTGTTTCTCTTCCTTTTGGTGGCAAAATTTGATTCACACAACTGTGTCAAGCATACCAAAATGTCTCATTTTACCATTTCCATATATTGATTAGAAGTCATGCTAAATGTAGGCCAACTACCACCATGTTTACACTCAAACTGGCAAAAGTGGATACAGATCCAGCATTTTTATTGCGGCCGCAAAACTGAACATTTGCCGCGTTTACACTGACTACACCCCAAATCGCTTAAACTCGCCTTCAGAAACTGCAAAAGTCACCACGAAATGTAACTACAGCGCATGCGTGAGCTGTTGCTGCACTAGTGCCATATTGGTCAATTAAATCTATACGCTGCGGGCACCGCCCCAAGGACACTCAAATTGCGGAATCTGTATTCGGGTAGCGTTTACACTACAAGCGACCTTGACAATTGCTGGGTTCAACCCCGCAATTATGCGGGGTTCAACCCTACCCCAAAGGTGACTTGAAAAAGGCGAATCAGACCCGGGTCTGATCGGCCTTTTTTAATTCACCTTTTGCGTTTACGACTTTTGCAACTCCCCTTTTTGGAAATTGCGGAGTTCGATTCGGCAAAGGCGAATCGAGTGTAAACGGGCTGTCTGTGGTTTCATTTGTGCTTTGGAAACTCTATCCGACCTATGATACATGCGGGCTGAGAGATGGTGTGCATTCAAACAAACATGGCGGTTCGAATTAACAATCCTTCCCTTCCTATACCCCTACCCCCAAAGAAAACAAATAAAATAAATGTCTGCTCATCTAATATTGTTTCTCTTATTTTTGGTGGCAAAATTTGATTCACACAACTCTGTCAAGCATACCAAAATGTCTCACTTTACTATTTCCATATTGATTAGAAGTCATGCTAAATGTATAGGCCAACTACAGCACTTCCATAAATACTTGTAATGATTCTCACAGATATCGCATGGAATCTTTCAGCGTTGTTTATCTTTAACTACCATTGTATAATAAACACAGTAGGCACTGTGGATTCATGTTGCCATTACACATGACCATGGATTGAATGTGGGGAATGTTCTGGTGTCATAACAAACGCTACTGAGGCTGAATAAAATGCCTAGGTCCTTGAAGTGTTTTGATACAAACAAAAATCTATCCAGTGTCTTTTA
Source organism: Henricia sp. BOLD:AAB3569 (assembly GCA_037783545.1). Classification (NCBI taxonomy): domain Eukaryota; kingdom Metazoa; phylum Echinodermata; class Asteroidea; order Spinulosida; family Echinasteridae; genus Henricia; species Henricia sp. BOLD:AAB3569. Next base: position 594,158 of record JBBELK010000138.1, read on the forward strand.
TGTTCTGTCTGTGAGACAAACCCAAAGTTTAAGATGCTTGGTTGCCCAAATTATCTTTTTAAATTTTACAACTTATTTTTTTATGCTTAGGTGCAGACTGTCAGTTTATAAAAAAAAACATAATGCTGTTTAGTCAAGGCCAAGCCTTTGTTGATAAATTTAGCAGTCTTCTGACATGTTTGGATTTTGACTGGAAATTTTGGAACAGTGAAAACACTTTTGGAAGTTCATAAATATTGTTAGATTCCCTCTGCATAGTGTATGGTATTATTATGTGACCAAGTTAAATAAGGGAATAAAAGTGGGTTTGGCTAGTCTTAAACATGCGTTTAAAACTGGGTATAGGGGCCTGGACAAGTGATAATGGCCCGAGTCGCAGGCGAGGGCTATTATTATTACGCATCGAGGCCCCTACCCGGTTTGTGACGAGGGCGCGGGCACCAGGCCAGGCTAAAAAAAGTGTTTCAGACTGGCCGGGCCTTTATTGTCCTTTTAAGACTGGCCATGTGACATGCTCTATAAGCCAATGGGATGCATAAACCGTTTAAAGTATTTATGAATTTCAGATAAAATCTGCAATTTTCTTTGTATTCCCGGCTCTAAACATCAAACTGATCCAGTTTTCCTTCCAGGGAAGGTTGAAAGGGGAGGGGAGGATAAAAAAATAAAAAAAAACCCTAAACACCCAAAAAATCACCCCTGAATAAGTGCAGGAAATGTAAATAAATCCATACCTTACACACTGTACCTCCGAGTCTGTCTCGGTGGTAAAAACAGGGAACAAATGTTGTGCATTTTGCCAAACATCTACCCTAATGTTTGCAATCTGTGTTTGCACGTCAACACCAGGTGGTGATTAGGGCATATTTGTTCTTGCATATTGTCTGCAAACTGAACTGTCCCCAAACACACACAGACATGACTCATGTGTGTACGGTATGCATCATTTTTCTCTGAAAATCACAAAGCTGTCGTGCAGTGCAGAGTTTTATTTGAAGATTATTTTGGAATTTTGCAACAGATAACTCCCACAAGATAACTAACCGTAGAACTCGTATATGATTTAAATTACCTCTCAAAATTAGAATAGGGCCTATTCAGTTTGAAATATTTGTTTGCAAACCAGGAAAAGCTCTGTGTTAAAGGTAGTTAATTGCCACCATTCATGAGGAAATTTACAAAATTATTTGAATCTCCAAAGATTGCCTGTAGGCGATCTTTGGAGCCATATATTTATGGGAAACGGAATATCAGGACAGGTAGAGCAACAGACGTTCTACATAAACATGAATACAACAAAAGCTTGTCATGGTTGTTGAGCATGCACTGTATTTAATACGTGACTCAAGTTTTTGTTGTATTCATGTTTATGTATAACGTCTGTCGCTCTACCTGGCCTGATATTCCGTCTCCCTTCATTCATGCACAAAAACTGTGCTTGGATTTTTTAGGTTTTCTGAAATATTACTGCATCTATATGTGGGTGAAATTTGTACAAGGTAGTTTTCTCGACACATGTATGCTTTCAAATACCAGTGGAAATCATGCCCTTTAAATCTTTCATTAATCCAGAGAATCTCTGGGTTTCATTTGAGCATAAAGTTGAAAGAAAAGAAAAAAGCCCCAAGATGGATTTGCTTTGTCACAATTCCACCTGGGATTGACGCACTCTCAGCTACCATGTTCTTTACAGCACATTCCAATTAGATCACTTAACACAAAGCACCTGGTCCCATTAACCCATGGGTGAATTGGGGTCAGCTTGGGACCAACATCCCGAGGGGTGTATATAGCTTCCACTCCATCATTCCTGACAGGGAAAAAGTGCTCAATTTTGGGATCAATGGAATTCCACTGGCCTGGAACATTTTATTTCCAGTGCTCCATAAAGAAAAACAGAAATTGAACATTTTGTCAGAATTAGCTCTTCCAAACCTTGTGGCAGACTCTAGTGAACTTGAACATTGTATGGGAGGTCCTGTTATTTCATTGTGTTTTTAACCCACGATGACGTCACACCACCAACTGGCTTGAGAATTTGACTGGTCACAGTTTGCAATTAAAAACACATGATTATGGTTGGGCATGAAATTGCATTTTCCAAGTGTAAAATTGGAATCCTGCTTAAGCGGGCCTCCCACTGTGCGATTTTTGCCATGAATTTGCAACGATTAGGTACGATTTAGTACGATTGTGTATAGAGTCTATATAGATCTCTGGTAATCTCACCAAATCGTACCTAATTGTTGAAAATTCGTGGCAATAATCGTACAGTGGGAGGCCCGCTTTTAATACTCGGGATATTTTAGATGAGGGTTGCAATAAGCCAGGCAGATGCTCTACCAGCTGAGCTATATAAGGCACAGTGGTATACTCCCTCAGGTTTTCCCTATGATTAATATGAACCCAATTTTTCTCTCAGTTTTGCATGGGGGCGCAACTAGGCAAAGTTACGTTGATTACTAAAACAGGGAGCTAAACAAGTTCTTATTTGTGCCGCCATCCATTTAAAGAATTGCTTGTCAAAAGAAGCATTAAAAGGGATCTGTCAAAATTGTGGAAATATATGATCCAGAGAAAGAAGTAATTAACTTGGCCAAAATACTTGGAGTTTTTCTAATTAAAGATGCTACCACAAATCCTGGACAAGAAAACCAGATGTTGACAGAATTGTGATCAAACTACAAGTACTTTTCAGCCCTTTATTAGGCAGAAATAACATATCGGGAACTTAGCTGAAAATGACAAGACAAGTACAGTACAGTGCCACAAGGCCAGATGGTCAATGTTCAGATGAAGATATTGCCATTCCGGAAATCTTTTGGGACTTGCAATAACTTCAAAACTCCAGTCATCTGCTTGGTGGATTGCTGGTCACATTAATCAAAATGTCATGAAAGTTGTACCTCAATTTATCAATGAATTTCTTGATTTGCTGTCTTTTAATTTGGTGACCAGTTTTGACCTAAATGGGTACTAATTTTACATTTTTTTGTAGCTGAAACCCAGCCATTTTTAATCTATAAAGCCACAATCTTTTGGGAAATCAACTTCAGCAAACTGGACCCAGCGAAATCCAAGTAACCATTTTCGATTCTGTGCTCATGATTACAGAGCCATTCACCATTACAGGTTGAAGATGTCAATGTGAGATTAATTTTCAGTTTTGTATTTTGTTTATAATGCGGTAGCACCACAAATAATACCGCGATCAGTTCCTGGGAAATCTTGATCTAGATTTAAACGAGTCTAGTATAAAAATAGGTACATGTATTTCCTCTGGACTGGTTCATGTCATACATGTAGGAACAACCACATCATGTTTGACATGATCCCATGGTGAAGGGGTCAATTTAAGGTCACTCTAAAGTGCCTCTTGAGTAAACCATCTTGTAAGCCACAAAGAGCTTTCAAATCCTACAGTGATGAGTTTTACTTGAAGCTGTACAAATAAACCAGTCATGTCCCAGCACATGCAGCTAGGAAAAAGGGGTTTTGTACTTTTAACACAAAATCAAAGGTTGTACTCCTTAAATCCGGACGCTTTTTTGGGGGAGGTTCGTGTTTTTTCGGGATTTTATTGCAGACATAAATAAATAGTTTAGGCTTTGTTTAAATAGCAATTGTGAGCTGTGCTAATAGTGTACCCATCTTGACTTGATGTTGAATGACAGATCAAATGTTGGCCTATTTTAAAACGAATACAATCATGAAACGACACAAGGTCTGTGAATTTTTCGATGGAAATTTGGCCCACAATTTCCCTCCTAAAAACTTGTAAGAAGAAAAATGTTAGGTCCAATTGTTTTCATTCCTGATAATACAAGGTTTCTCTTATAACAAGGTAAACTCTAAAGTCCCAAGGACATCTACCGGTAACAGGTTTTGACTGTATATATACTCCATATCAAATAGCTGCTATCTTGTAGGGAAACGTTTGTCATTGAAATGGGTCAACAATGTAACCACAAAATGTGCAACCTTGCATGTCCTTAAGGAACAAAGAAACTGCCCCACGAAATGGCGGCTATTCGATACGATCTATACATCGTATCAAATAGCTGCCATCTTGTAGGGAAACGTTCGTCATTGAAATGGGTCAACAATGTAAGCACAAAATGTGCAACCTTGCATGTTCTCACAAGGAGCAAAGAAACTGCCCTACAAGATGGCAGCTATTAAATACAGTCTATAGTATTACTTATCGTCTTTGTGTGTGTTTTTCTTGATTATAGATTCCAGCCCGACCATCATTTACGCCCGTTCCGGTGACATCATAACCCTACCCTGCAACCAATCACTCCCGTCCTCCTCCTCAACCCTTCCCTTCATCCCCTACATCTTCCAATGGCATCGGAAGGATCTACCGTACCCCTTCTACGTTCGCTTTGGCTCCTACCCACCGTACGTGGATCCCCAGTATGCTGACCGTGCCGCGACTGTCGACGATTTGTCGCTGCGTATTGATGGGGTGCTACCGGAGGATGACGGGTGGTACGAGTGTCAGGTGATCGTGCTGACGGGAAACTATGACAACATTGAGAATGGGACATTCGTGAATCTGATCATTATTGGTAAGACATGTTTGGTTTCTTCCTTTCTTGTGATTTAGACTTGTAAGGATATACAGGGGCTTGTGTGGGGTGACTTGCAAGGAGATTTTGTAGGCTTTTTAAAAATTGTGAGGTTCATGTGAGGACTTGTGAGGACTTGTGAGGACTTGTGAGGACTTGTGAGGACTTGTGAGGACTTGTGAGGACTTGTGAGGACTTGTGAGGACTTGTGAGGACTTGTGAGGACTTGTGAGGACTTGTGAGGACTTGTGAGGACTTGGCAGGCACTTGCAGGCACTTGCAGGCACTTGCAGGCACTTGCAGGCACTTGCAGGCACTTGCAGGCACTTTTGAAGACTTGCAGAAACTTGTAGGGATTTGTGGTAAGCTTGTAAAAACCTGCAGGGACTTGTGAGGACTTGCAAGGACTTGCGAGGACTTGCGAGGACTTGCGGGGACTTGCGGGGACTTGCGGGGACTTGCGGGGACTTGTGGGGACTTGTGGGGACTCGCAGGGACTTGAGGACTTGCGAGGACTTGCGAGGACTTGCGAGGACTTGCGAGGACTTGCGAGGACTTGCGAGGACTTGGGAGTAACTTGAGAGTGACTTGTAAGGGCAGGGACTTGTGAGGACTTGTACAAAATAGTTTATATGAAGTTCATTACTATTTTCTTTACAATACTTTTACTGATTAACTTCAACAAAATATAGTATGTGGTCAGCACTTTGTCAGACCATTGGTGTGTCCTTCCACCATTCATATATCTTTTTTACCAGTGGCCCATCTATTCAAGGACCACCTCAGCATGCCTTCAACTGATCACAATAATTGTTAGGCAATGGTTCAAAAACGTTTTGGATTATCTGCTTCAGCAAAAAAGAAAATAATGCACACAGCATGAACAAATATTTGACTGTATACCACTACAAGCGTGCGTCGTAACCCAAACACATCATTAGTGCTAATTCCGTATTCATGATGTCACCGCAGCGGCTGTGAAGTCCTGCCGAGTTTGTTAGTCCAGGCGATAAGATTTCTATCGGCTTCTAGAGAAAGCCAGAAAGAGTCAGTTAGTTATGGTATGCCTCAAGGCTGCTTACATTACAAGTTCCAAACTGTTTGGGTTTATTGTCAAGAAATGCAAGGCTCATTTTGAAAGGCCTTTTTGTCGGCATTTTTTTCTAAATTGGCAACTTTGTACTGGGTATATATAGGCGTAGCTAAAGCTCAGCCTGAGGTGGTGTATTAGTGTGTACCCAAATGTGTGCGTATACCCTCATTTACTGTGCAGTATACTTGTCCCTGCCGTTACAAAGAGGTTCTGTGTTGCACATGTTTAATTTCTGTTGTAAATGTTTCTGTCCACAGCGACATGTAAAATATAAAGCCGATAAAGCATTTTGTTTTTGTCAAAAAAAAAGCAAGAATTGAAAGCATAAAATCAATTATTTTGTTTGCAACCTAAATTAAATGCAGTTGTTACAAGTCATTATTCTTTGAAGCATGAAAATGTTGTGACACTCGTCGATAAAAAGTTTTGACAAAAAAATCAGTCATTTTTGCTTTTTACTGCCCCGGATCTCCCCAAACGCCCATCATTTCAAGAGATTAGTACCCAGCCTTGGGGCAAGGTACACAAAAGCTTTGACAAGTATGGGGGCCACGGGGACCATTACGCATTAGTCAAAGGACAATGGCGTAATGCCGCACTGCGGCTTTGTGTATACACCCCTTGCATGTAGCTTTGTGCGAGTTCAAAGGAACAAAGACTAGTGGCTCTAGATAGAGTTTCGTTCCTTGAATGGGCTATCTGACGCCGACTCTTTTGTGACCACAATTCCCCCTTTTAAAAAGCAGTTGTTAAGAGGCTTGAAGTGGCTTGAAAAGCCAAGCTAAAGTTTGTTTGTCAAGGCGATTTTAAAGAGTTTGAATTTCTCTCCCTCTGGTGTACCAGAGGAGCCCAAATTATTTTCAGACAAACAAAGTATTTAAACACCTTTTTTTTTTCAATCGTGGAATGAAAACTTAGTTTTCCCCTGAGTTTCTGGGTTGTGCAGCCTTTAAAGTTTCATAATTATTTTGATTTGTTAAGAAGGGCTTCATGCAGTTCGGGAAAGCATTTCTATGACCCACGGCACAGTTTTTTATGGTGAAACCCAAACCTAATAAACCTTTTTAAACTGATTTTCAACGTCAGGTTTTTGTAGTGTATGGGTTACATGTACTGGTACATTTGTAGACTGCAGATGCATTTTTTTGTGATTTTTAAAGTTCTGAAAATTATACGAGCAGGGGTTTGACTAAAAGGGACGAGAATATAGGCCTAACCAAAACATTTAAATTATTCTGTGGTCTTGTATTGTACACTGCCACATGTTTTGTAACACTCTGTTGCATGCATATTGTTGTTACTTTATGGTTTTGGGCAGTCGATCGCTATAGAGACCGTCCTGTGCGCGTGCACCACCAAAGGTTTAAAGGCCGGGCCATTGTGTCATGGGCGATGACTCAAATTATACTTCATGAATTGATAAACATGAAAGCTTTGATGTACAAAAATGTATTTTTCTTCAGATATGTGATCCCATTTCAGGAATTCACACACACAAATGATTTTGCAAACACGGTAATACATTGAGCCCATATCACAGACCCATCACCGTTGCACTTTCTCTTTTGCAAAGTTGTTCTTCAAGTTGGAGCCAAGTTGTTTTTCACTGCATCCAGATTTCTCAATCTCATGGATATTTACAAAGTCCACATTTGTATCAAACAGGCATGCAACGACATTTCAGCCGATCAGCTGATTTCCTCTCTTTTGTTTCCTCATCTGTCCCATTAAAAATTGAAAAACACTGTACAATGTTATAATTTTTTTTTGCATTTTCCTCTTTTTTGTAATTTACTTTGGTGGTCCCTGCATGGGTCATTATCCCTAAAAATAATTACTCATTTTGGAAAAATAATTTGTTTCAACATTTCTTTTTTTTCCCCTCTCAGGTCCACCACGGTTTCTTTCAACCCCACCTGCCTTAGTGGTACTCTACGAAGGCCAACCCCATCGTCTCCAATGTGTGGCTAAGGGCACGCCCACCCCAACAGTCGCATGGCTGAAAGATGGCATCCCATTGGTCAGTGACCATATCCGGACGACAGTCAACGCTATCGAGTTTATCGAGGTTCGCCGGGGAGACAGCGGAACCTATGTTTGCAGGGCTGAAAGCGAGGAAGGGGCTGTGCAGCATACCGTCAGGGTACTCGTACATGGTAAGCAGAAGTCATGTAAAACGTAATCTAGTATACAAATATTGACTGCAATGAGGGGCATGGTTAAGATTATAGGCCCAAGGTGATCTCGAAGCCATGACTATGCCCCGAGGCGGAAGCCGAGGGGCATATAGTCATGGCTTCGAGATCACCGAGGGCCTATATCTTAACCATGACCCGAATAAATAGCAGTCAATATTTGTTTTATATACCGAATGTGTAGATTTTTGTCATCTGGTTGGTTAAAAGTAACGATACAGTCATGACAGTGGTCCTTTGAGTTTCGATTTCGAAAGCTGGTCTACGGCGGAAAAGTTGTATATTTACAGCAAACATTTGTAGCATAATCACCTGACACTTTAGTAGCACATTTCACCTGACACAGTTTTCACTGTAGGCCACTTCTCTTACTTTCTTAAGGACTTCATCATCTATGACTTCGTCGAGATTCCGCCATTACCATCCTGCTGAATGTTTTCGTGAAGCGCCCAGCTGCATAGTTGGTGCACAGCTATGCTAACACATGTAATGCGCGCGTCCGGAACCCGTTAAATGACTATGCCCGGGGGGCATATGGCAAAGACTATTGCCCGGTAGGCATATACGCGCCGGGTCTAGCTGATTCAATGCCCCCACTTTTAACCAATCAGATGACAGGAATCTACGCATGAGGTATATAACTGACGCTATTAAACAATCAGCATGTGGTAACCTTTATACAGTATACAGCCCTCCATATTTTGTTCATATAATTGCCAATTGGCATTTGTCATGGAGTGACTATAGGACCTTTGATACTATATTGCAGTCTCACCCCATACAGCATTTATTTGGGTTTCTCAACCAGTATTTGCTGTTACTCATTTATACACCCATTCTCTTGCAACAGTGCCCCTTTAACGCACTCCCCAACTCCTGCGTACCGAGGCCCTGTTGAAACTGGCCCCATTTCGCTGGGGAACAAGCGCAGAAATCTTGTCGCCTCTCTGGACCAATCATGAGGCTTGTTATATGTGGCGTTTGGTGTTTTCCACGATCCACCTTGGTGCCAACTTGGTGCCAACAGAGTGGACATTCCCTGAGATCTCAGGATGTTATACACCTGGGTGGAGAGAGACAGTGTGGAGTGTCTAAATTGTTTAAGGACATAACGCAATAACGGTGACTAGGCCTCGAACCACGGACACCTGAAAGTCTGTCATGCTATCTACTAGACCACCACGTCTCATGCACTTCCAAAATATACTGAACCGCAAAAGAAACATCACCTTTTTAAATGTTGATAAAACCAAGAGAAATACTCTTTTTCCCCAACCACGCAGGAGCGCCTTTCATTTTTATCCCACCGCTCAATATGACAGTCACGCAAGGAGAAATGGCCATCTTTGAATGCGAAGCCGAAGCATCACCCAGTAACATGACACAACGTTGGTATTACGATAATGAGCTCGTCACGGAGTCGGGGAGGTTTGAGTTTATTCCAGAGGGCGGTTTAGCAGTGCGGGATGTGCGACGATCGGACGAAGGCTGGTTCTCATGCAGTCCTACAAATGGGCTTGGGGTGCCACCGGTTGCCAGCGGTTATCTTGACGTGCAGTGTAAGTATGGACGTTGTCAAACTAACTGGTAGTCTGCTTGTCATAGTGAGACACGCAGGATGTAATTAAAATTTATAAAAAAAGTTCTTACTTTTGCTCGAGCTTTAAATATTCTTAGTAAAATGTTGCAATATATGAGAGGAAATTATAAATTGGTCATTGGGATTCGAACCAGAGACACTGGGCAGATGCTCTTCTAGCCAAGCTACCTGTATGCGGCACATTGATATATATTTCGTAAGGTTTCCCCCAATTAATTGCATGGTGTTGTCGGCATGATACAAGACATCATATATTTTGTGAACCCACAAATGTTAGGTGGTACACGTACACGTAAATGATGACGATCTTTAGTTTGCCCAGTTGCACATCTGTGGAAGACCAAGAAAAAAATATGTTTAAAAGGAGACCTGAGAAAATGGCCTCTTAGCTCAGCTAGTGGAGCATCTGCCCAGTTTGTCAAAGGTCTGGGGTTCAACTCCCAATGAGGACCATATGAGAGAATGCAATTTGGCTTGCATCGTGGAAAATGAATATTCATTAGGGATTGTTTTTGCCCTATCCAACGTGACTTGATTAGCAATGTATACTTGGTGCTTTCCCGAAACACTATGAGAAAAACTTCATAGCGTGCTCGGGTGGGACTCGAACCCACAACCTTCTGCATATCAGGCAGGACCATATTATTTTCCCCTTATTTTTGCAGATCCAGCCTTTGTTGTGTCCATGCCAGCAAGTGCCTTCATATCTCAAGGACTCGACGTCACACTAACATGTCCAGCCAGTGCAGACCCACCGCTACTGAATGTGAAATGGTACAGGGAAGGCTCAGAGATAATTGTCCGCCGATCCAACAGGTGTGCATGCACGAGTTGTGCATTTTTAGACAGAATTTTAAGGGATGTTTGTGCTCATTTTAAAGTCTTTTAAAGGCCAGCTTCATGATAATTCTGAATAAAAAAACATAAATAAAATAGTCACAAGAAAAGTTATTTAAGGGTTTTCAATGATGTACGGAGAAAGATAAAATAAGAAGCCACTGGCTCCTATATATAGGAAAAAAAGATGGGCGCCAGCATTTTTATTTTCAACTGACAAAATAAACAACATTTAGTTCAGTACAACTTATGTTTTCTAGGCTGAACAAAAATATATGTGGCACAAAAAAAAAATCAAGTTTTCCCGGTTTAGTGTTTGTTTTCAGTATGAATATTCAGTATGAAAATTTGTTGTGGATATGTTTGTAGATACAGCATCTCAGATGACGGAAGTCTAACAATTTCAAACACTGAATTGGATGACAGCGGATCCTATGCCTGCACCCCCTACAATGAGATTGGTACGGCCGGTGTATCATCACCTACTGTCCTCACAGTTAGAGGTGGGTCACTTGACTTGGGAGAGTCAGTTTTTAGTGAGGGACTGTCAATGATCAATTTAAATAATTTTGTTTTAGTTTTTGCTTCAGGCTTTTTGCTTGACTTGTTACTAGTTCATTTCCTAGCTTGAGACTGATTTTTAAAAAGATTTTTCATATTTTTATTTTATTTTAAAAAATTTTTTGGTAATTTTATATTTCCTAGACCCTCCAAAGTTTATCATCCGACCTGATCCACTTTATCAGCGAATCCTGGGAGAGGAAGTGATCATACCCTGCACGGCCACTGGGGATCCTATGCCAGTAGTTTCCTGGAAAAAGGTAGGCGCAATGAGTCTTTGCAAGTCCCCGCAAGTCCCACTCCTCACAAGTCATCACAAGCCCTCACAAGTCTTCACAAGTCTCTGCAAGTCCTCACAAGTCCTCACAAGTCCCTGCAAGTCCCCACAAAGCATTTTGGGGGCAAAAATATTTCTTTTTTATCCAAAATAATTTTAATCCAATACTATTATAACCAAGCCTTATTTCATCCAGGTCAAAGGTAAATTTCCCACCTCGCGAGCCGTTGTTTCCGCGGGCAGTCTCACAATCCGAGACCTCACCAAGGAGGATCATGGGATATATCAGTGCCTTGCGACAAATGCGATTGCTACGATTGTCAGCAACACTCAAGTTATTGTGGAATGTAAGTCCAGTTTAAAAATGCCGTACCATTTACAAATCTGACAAATAGTTTGACCTTAACATTTTCAAAGGACTACACATTTTGGTGTTTTTGGCATGTTAAAGCTCTGTCCAAGTTGAACTTTTTTTCTGATACATTTTACCACCATAAGTCATACAAATTTCCATGGTAAATTTGTTCAGACGAGTCAATATTAGAACAGAATGACTAACAAATGAGTCATAATTTTATCCAAATAAACAAAAATATTTGGAATCTTTTAACATTGTATTTTTAACAAAAATACATTTGGCAACGGTGTGAAATTTCTAAATTTTTGGACTTTAACACCTTAAAATTGACTGTGGTCAGGATTTTAACTTTGTGGTATCCTTACACAATACCTACTTTGTCCCCTTGCGGTCTGAGCATTTAAATATTTTTCATTGAGGGGCATGATAAAGTGACCATTATCCTGCAATTTCGCCAAATATTAACCCTGGATGACCCCATGATTCCAACATCCTCGTCAACAGTAGACCAAGTCTCTTTGTCCGTAAAACCCCAGCCAGCAGTCAGCCCAGATAACGTCAAGTGGCGGGACTTATTATCTGATAACCTATTTTGATCCTCGTTAAAAATTGACTGGTGTGAATTTTCGCGGTGGAGGAGCTGAAAGGGGCGAAATATTCTACTGGTCCGTCACTGTAATTAATCACTTCGCTTCTTGTATATAGAGGTCAGGGTTTTTTGTATTCCTGACGAATGTTGGAAGCAATGTTCACAGTATTATGGTGATTGATTATGCAGGTAAACGGCATTAAGGCAGGTCTCTGCTTGACTATCAGCGGGCGTTTTGTTGCTGGGATATAGACAATATTAAAAACATATTTAGACCAGTCACCTGTGATCCCAAATAACAGTAGCTTGAAGCAAAATAATCTATTAAAGGAGGGTATCCAAATCGCATTTTGAACCCCCCCATTTTTCCCATGGGTGTTGAGATTTTGATACCATATTTTTCTCATTACCATTCTGAAATTTCTCAATCCATATATTTTTAAGGATATCATCAGTAAACCACCGATGTTTTTGTAAACTGATTTATCTGGTTTCACAAAAGGACTTTATCCACATGATTAATTATGCTGACAGTAAAACCCGTATCACAATAAATCTTCCACTATGAAACACCAAGGCCATTTTCATTGTATTGTAATATTGACCCTATTGTATCTGTATTTGGCAGTAACCTCGCCTCATGAACCAGTCAATGTTACCGTAGTAACGACTATAAGCTCATCTCTTGTTGCTTGGCAACCAGGCTACAATGGTGGCTTCATACAGACCTTCACTGTTTGGTAAGAGACTTTCGTTTTTTAAATTCTGCAGAACAATTATTACACGTATAATCATTTTTCATAATGTACATGAGGATGTATTTTATTAGTTGTATGTCATTATTTGTATTATAGAGTTGTACTGATCTGAACGTGTGATATATTTTCTTACGTTGTGCGTGAATCCTTTAAGCAAGGTACCTAGGGCACTCACATACATTATCCCTGGGGCCAATTTAATTGTTGCTGATTAGCAGAAAAAAAAAAAACTTCTCGGCACTGAAAACCTATTGTACTTAACACAAACAGATCATGAGGTAATATATCTCATCAAGCACACAACACCTTCACATACCCAGGCATCCATTTGCTCCTGGGTGGAGAAAGGCAATTTATGGCAAAGTGCATTGCTTTAAGAGCACAGCCTGGATGTGAATCCACAACCTGTATAGGATCAAATGGGTCACTTGGTCAAAGCGCTCTGGCATGCCTAAGCCTTCCTAAACAATTGCAATCAGTCAACCATGTGTATAGCCAAGATACATGTATATTTCATATTTAACTAATTGATCCCAGCATCTCGTATGGTGCCTAATCACCATTGAAATGAATCAACCAAACTTGGGATGAGAGAAAAAAACATAAGGGCCTTATTGGGATTCAAACCCGAGACCTCTGACTCACTAGGCAGACGCTCTACCAACTGAGCTATAAGGTACAGTTGGTATACTCCCTCAGCTTTTCCCTATGGACCCAATTTTTCTCTCGGTGTTGCATGGTAGCGCAACTGGGCAAAGTAACGAACGCAACATCTGGTATGGTGCCTGATCACCATTAAAATGAAACAACCAAACTTGGGATGAGAGAAAAATCGTAAGGGCCTTATCAAGATTCAGGCTTTCCCTATGAACCCGATTCCAAAGTTGATATTTGCTGAATTATAATGTTTGAAAGTCAAAGTTGTGTATTCATACCCAAGGTCCCGTCAAGCGTCGAACACACAACAAGCCTGGTCTCAATCAGACCAGCTTTCAGAAGACGTCAATTCGTACATCATCAACGGCCTACAGCCGAGTACCGAGTACCAGTTTGCTGTGGTTTCCAGTAACCAGATGGGTAATAGTCCTCTCAGTGAGGTCGTTTCGGCCACAACAAAAGGTACGTCCTTTATAGGACAGTTTTCAGAATAGACAGATATTCTGGCTTTTGTATGTGTTAGATGCAAACCCCTAGTTTTCAGAAACATTTTTGCATATATTCCCTTTGTACACCTGAAAATTTGACTTTATTCTAGATTCTGAAGATACCGTGTCGCCCACTGATGAGACGGGAAAGACAGTAATCCCAATTTTTTTTGGTGAGTTTTGAAATATTTGTTGACGTATGTTTTTAAAAAAACTAGTAAACTCTAAAATCATTTGCTTACTTTCATTGCAAGTTTTTGTGTTTACCTGTCAGTTGAGAAGTTTATCTTAATTGCAATGAGTGCGTCATGTTCCATTACTTTTTTTATAAAAATATGTTGGTAAAACATTTTTTTTTATCAACATAAACTCCTCAAAAAAAGTTTGAAAAGTCCAGTTTGACTGACGATTTCTCTCTTGTTGCAAAATAATTTTCCTTGAATTTTATATCATTGGAAAGCCCAGTTAGTCCTCTTTACGATGATGTGTCATTTGTTATGATTAAGCAATTGGGGGATGTGCAGCACAGCTGAATACGGGGGCGGGTGTAAAGTGAAATGTCACAAAATGCATTGCTATTGTCAAAAAGTGCATTGACACAATCTCATCCTCCAAGCAAAAGGGGATATTGCACTGCATGACAATAGCAGTGAATTTTGTGACATTTCACTTTCCACCCACCCCTGTATTCCACTATACTGCACATCCCCCAATTGATTAATCATAACAAATGACACATCACTGTAAAGAGGAATAACAGGGCTTTCCAATTATACCAAATTCAAGGAAAATGATTAAGTAACAAGAGAGAAATCGTCAGTCAAACTTGACTTTCCGAACTTTTTTTGAGGAGTTTATTTTTAATGAAAGAAGGAAATTTTTGTCATTCACCATTTTAAAATTGTTTTTGGATTTACTTTCAGGCCTTACTCCTTCGCCACCTGAAAACCTGACCCTAGTGCCAACACTAGAGGGCCTCCGTCTTGCCTGGTACCCACCATCCCTCTGGCCACAATTCGTCAACCGTTACTCCATCGAGTACCGACTAACGGATGGGCCATGGGTGGTTCTGTATGACCGTGTGGCTGGGGGCGATTTGAATCAACTGCTGGAACGATTGCTGACTAACACTACGTATGAGTTTCGTATGTTTGCGTTTACACCGGTGCTCTACAGCGCCCCCAGCCGTGTCGTGACTGGGTTCACTGGGGGTACGTACATGTACATTAATTAACTCTTTTATTACTACGGAATTTTTTCAAGGCCGTTTCTACTGGCAGAATAACGGTACTGAAACGTCTCGAAAAAGGATGAGCACTTTCAATAGAAACACAGTGGCTGATCTAGCCTCATTGAAATACAAGGGTTGTGCAACCCCCTGAAATCCATTGTATTCCTGTATTTTAATGAGGCTGGATCTGCCACTGGAAACACGCCCATTGACAAGAGGAAAGAAATGCACTAATTGGCTCTATTGCGCGATACAATTCCAAACGAGTTATACTTTTGTTTGCGTTTCAGATATTCCAGCCTACATCCGTCCCGTCCCAACTACGGACAGAACACCGCAGTACGGGGACCCAGGGATCTTAGCCGGTGTCATAGCTGCTATATGCTTCCTGCTTATTGCCTTGCTGCTTAGCATTATCGCAATTGCAGTCTCACATAAACGGAAGAAGAAAAAGAGATTAGCGTTCTTCAGTAAGTTTTTAATTTGTTGTTTATTTATTTATTCACCACATCCAACAGCGGAGGGACCGCCAATTACAGGAATGGGAGCAAGTGTGGTTGAGTGCCTTGCTCAGGGGCACAGGTGCCACAACCCATCACGGCCCGGAATCGAACCCACATTCTAGTACTAGCACAGGAACTTAAGTTCAACGCACTAGACCGCTCGGCCATAACACCCCACATAAGTGAGTCAACAAATTCCAACTCGCTGCTTTACACGTAGCAGATATATGTCCTGTCCAGACTATATGGAGGTCTATAGTTGGTTTTAACATGCATCCGTGCTTGCTGAATGACTCACCCACCATTGACCTGTGAACTTTGACCTGTGTTTAATACTGTCAGCATGCCAACCTATACTTGGTCTTTGCAATTAAGTCTTGTTCTGTGTGTACATGTAGTTTCTCTTGGTTACTTTAAAGCTAGATGTTTTCTTTCTGCGTTAAATATTTTTAAGATGCACTAAACCTGAGCTAGAAACGAAGCCGGCCATTTCGTAAACAGCCATAAAATCACTATACCCTCCTACACCCCACTTCTCACCCTGTTTTTGTTCTGTTTTCCCCCCGTTTTGTGTATTTAGGTGTAGCAGCCCAGACCCCACAACCACTAATTCACAGAACCCAACCAACACAGTAAGTGATGAGATATAGTGCCTTGACTCTCTTATCACAACCGTGCACTTTAGCAGTTGAGACACCACTCTGACCTCATTTTACTGCATGGATTTGCCAAATCACAAGACCTGTAATTCAAATAAGTTTATGCATGCACATATTTTGTTTTGCACGCTCAGAAAATAATCTGCAATAGTTCACGTTTTTAATCATTTGGTGAGAAGATTCATACAATAAATGTAGAAATGATTCTTGAGTCAGTATTTCTGGTGCTTGACCTGGTCTTAACTTTTGGCCCGTCACATTTGCCTTTTTAAAAAGTGGTATTTTTTGCCAAAAATAATCCTGGCATCAACTGGTTAAAATGTTGATGCGTCTTATCTTTGACAGGTCCCCCGAATCCACCATCCCAGTTCCAGCGAAGCCTCTAAGCATCATCTCTAAGATCATAGTCAAAATCTCCCCCAAGCACAACGCCAAGTCTAGCACTGCCTCCGCCCCCTACCCACCTAAACGCCAGGCCCATCTCACATCAAACGGCAAGCTACCCAGCAGTCACTCGGAGCCAAGTCTTAGCGAGCATCTCTTGCACCACACATCGCATCGCTCGTCCAGGGAGGGTGATCAGCGTCGCCCGAGGGCACAAAGCGCGGGCAGGGTGCCTTCCAGACGGTTAGCCTCGGAGCAGGCACTGGAACTTGATGAATTCTCTCGGCCATCGTCAGCTTCGGGTGTTTACTCCGTAAGGGATGGTAGAGTGCATATGCAAGGTAAATACATGAATATGACTATGAATACGGTTTGCAGTTACACCATCCTTCGGAAGGGATGTATAAAGCCGTTGGTCCAGTGTGTTAGGTAACAGTAACGCACTTTAAAAATCCCAGAGCATTCTTTCGTGAAGAGCAAGGGGACTCCCCGGTGTCTCTGGCCAATTCTAATTTCTAATTCTTCATGGGTTTCCTCACGCTTGCGAGTGACAGTGCAATGGGCACTTTAGAGGAATCCTTGGTATGAATATCAGAAAGAAATAATAATAATAATACCTTTTGTGGTTCAGAAAAAAACCAGTGAGTGTGAACTCGACGTTTCAAAGAGCGTACTCTGTTCATCTTCAGAAGTGCCAGACTCGTGATGATGCAGGGCTGGATGGGAGGATTGGTGGAACAATGTGTGCACTGAATTGGAATGGCTTGGGCTTGGAAGCAGTGATGAGCTGAAAGGATACCCCACACACAAATGTGTTTGGAAACCCACAGAATCAAGCAGGGACTGAGAACCCAATCCACATACTGACCAGGGGCCAATTTCATAAAGCTGTTTAGCAGAACAATTTGCTTAATCGAAATTTGTTTACTTAATTTTAATAATTCAAATTGTATATCAAATAAATTAAGTTCTCAGCAAGACCAGCAACAACACCAGTCAATCGTAATACACATCACATAATATTTTGACTGCTAACCCATTTTTATAAAGCAAACAAAATTTTGATTAAGCAATTTTTTTCTGGTAAACAGCTTTATGAAATTGGCCCCTGGATGGGATTTGAACCCGGCCCACAGAGGCAGAAATTACAAGTGAAACTGTGTTTTGTTCTCTTTCAGGTATTTCAGGCGACAGTGGTTCTCGTCGCTACAGATTAAATGGACAGCATTTAAACACCAGTTGGGTGTATCGCGATGACGATGATAGTGACACAGTCCCTGACTTACATGGTGATATTCCACATGGTGTCCCACCCCTAGATCTGGACTCCGCCCACCCAGGGGACTACGTGTATTACCATGGTAACATGTTCATCACGAGCAACTCAGATGATAACGAGGATTATGGTTGGGTGGACAGGGCAGCCAATCACAACGAAGCTAGTGATGATGACCGCGGGCTCGTAAACCCGGCCTTGGTTGTCGACGACAGAGCCCGGAGTCGTACACGGACACAACCTGAGAAGCGATATGTGGACATGCCTTCGAGGAACACATGGCGATGGGATCGCGAGTGGGCAGATGATACACTCAGTCATTCGCAATACGATACGTCGACGCGTCCAAAAACGTACTCACCAAGACATGACACCATACCAAGGCAAAGTACGAAAAACGACGTTCAACATTTGCCCCACGGTGGTAGACACGATAGAACTGAGATGAACTACGAATCTCCGTGGGTGGACACCCTGAGCCCCATCAGGGACGATTCTTACCATGATCAACAGGATTATGCAAATGCTGATTATATGTATGGAGAGCCTCACCGTACAAAACAGAACCTTAGTAATGAGTATGGAGGGGCAGAGGCATCAAAACGCGCATCTTACAGTCACACTAGCCCCGATCGAAAACATCAAAACCCTGATTATGAGACTCTTAGAAGGAGCTCCAATGAAACACCACAAACGTCTCCAAGTCACAGGAAGCCTAGAATATCTACAAGTCCAAAGAGACACTTAAACTCTCCTTATGAAAGCCCTCAGAGAACAAAGAGCCCACACCATCACGACAGCAAACACAAAAGTAGAACTAAACAGCCCCAAACTTTGGAGGATTCATTTGACAACTCCGATAGAACTGATTCTCGAGATGATCCAAGTTCAAGTTTGAAATCAGAGCGATATCGGAAACCGGCTGAGCAGGTCAGGAAACAAAGCCCTGAAAGGTCACCTCAGAGGTCTCAAGAATGGACTGAGCGCGATGGTGGAGGTGCGTCGCCAGAGAACTATGCAGATACTGGTAAGTGACGGATTTAGTCTAGTAGTAGTATTACTTATTAGGCCTTTCAAGAACCAACTTCACAAAGTATAAACGTAAACATAAACATAAATCGAACAATTCTTAATACAACAAAATTACAACTGAAATGAAACTAACCAATTCAAGCTGGCCAGGGCTGACAAAAGTATTATAAAACACTGCGGCTCGGAAGCCTGTCGACCCAAAGTGGGAACACAAATTCGTCAGTGTACATGCTATATGACCTATATAAACAAAAAGTGCAGTAAGATAAAAGTTGATTAAGAGTTTTATCCTTAATTTCAGACACACTGCAGGGAACGTTGTGGGACACGGATTGTACAATTACAAACTATGACGACGACAAACGGCTTTCACTTCATTATGGAACTGTATCATCACCTGAGGGCGCAACCCGGAAAAAGAGCCCCTCTGCATTACCAACGGCAAGCGGGAGCAAGCCTGAGATTTGTGAAAGAGTATCGCCTCAAGGGGGCAGCAGAGCGGATTTATACACCGACATTCTGACATACAGAAGCAGACATGAGGATGCTGCGACACCACTTACAACCAGTCACGGCAGAGGGAGTGTATCCTCCGGTGACAGCCGACCAGGATCCACCAAGCCCCTCCCACTCCCCCAAGCCTATATCTCCGCCCACCAGCGCAGCCTCCTCTCACCACACAGCCAGTACTCGGCCACAAGCAGCAGTGGTTACGCAAGCCGTAACACCTCGCACAGTACCTCCTCTAGAGGGCGCACTAGCAGCTCACCAAGCATCCACGATCCCACCTCTGCCACTGGTTCATTCCCCGATGGCGTTGACAGTCCTTTCTCAGACACTCCCGGTCCGTTCTCGAACGTAAGCTCCAAGGAATCAGATGAACCGTACTTCGAATATGACCCCATGCTTTATGAAACCGGCCTCATGGACGCCTTAAAGAAATACTATGAACCGGTGGAGATTCCGGGACCGACGGAAGAAACGTTCGAGGAAGAGACGGGGAAAGTTGCTGATATGAAAAAGAGATGTGAGGAGTTAAAGAAAGAGTTCCAGGAATACCAGAGGCAGCAGCAGGCCACGACAGGCAAACATAGGAGGCCGAGAATTACCTCCAGTGTGTAAAAACTCTGGATCAACCAGGATCATTAAAATACGAAAATACCCAGGTACTGCCCAGCATATCCATTATATTTTTACATTTTAATGGGCCTAGAAAGATCCACCACTGATTTCTGGTTATGTTCGTGAAAACTCGGCACAAACGGTACTCATCTTTCCACGGACAATTCACAAAACCAGTAGAACGCAGTCATGTTGGACCAATGTGTTTCAATGTATCCCTCAAAATACCTCTTTTCTAGATCACCTTTTTCTTGTGAATTGTCATTTTCTGATTTCGTTTTCACTTAGACTGCCTGCCTGCCTGCCACCGACCCTACAATTATGACAATTAGACCAAAGAGTTATAATGTAAGTACTGCTAATAAATGGTATTAATTCCTTATACTAGGGTCCAATTTCAGAGATGCTTAAGCACAAAAAACTCTTGCTTAGTATGTCAGGTTAACAGTAAAATACGTTGGAAATTGCATGTGACTGAACACGTGTTAGGAACCGGTTTACTTCAAGTCCCTGAGACTTAATTCAAGTCACAAGCTATTCAAATGAACCCCAACAAAGGCATTTATTTGTGCGTGTTTATCCTTTGCTTCTTGTTACTGGACTTGCTTGTATTGAACTTGTCACAGACTTGTGATTTTATCGGCTCTGGAATTGTGACGTACTCGACTACAACCCTGGTTTACGTACCATAATAATCATATGAAATATTGGCCGATAACCTCGTTTTATTAAAGCAAGGTATTTCATGCTTAAGCAGCTCTTTGAAATTGTCCCAAGATTTAAATTGACTTTTATTATTTGGTTCAGTTGTTAAAGTACTATTCTTTTGAAATTGTCACTGACCACCGATTTTGTTTGCCTATTTTCGTTTGAGTTTTATGCTGAAATTATAATTTGAAAATTTCTTTTTAAAATTGTTATTGCATTTTCAATTTGAATTTTATTGACCTATTTTTAATATTGAAATTTGTGCATTGCATGTTTTTGTTTTAATTTGCTCAAGCATTTATTTTGCTTATTAATGATTGGCGATATTTTGATTGCTAGAATTTTATTTGGTTATTTCCAGATTTCAGTCAGTATTATCCGTTGTTTTTCGATTTTCAAGACTGGTTTGTGCCTTATTGTATTCAATTCTATTCAGTTTGCTTTCTTAATGGAATTTTCTGTTTTCCATGCAATGTTGAATTAACAATTGATTTTAATAACATAAAAGAAATATTTCTTTCTACAATTTTAGTGCCAAGCACTGTTAATTAGTTTACTATTTTGTCCCAGTACAGAGCCAATGATTTTTCCCCGTTTCATAAAAAAATCTGAAAAAAATGCATATATTGCGATTCTAATGTTTTTGTTCTAAAATTCAAGTCTGAAAAATTACCTGCCTGTCATGGTCAATAGACTGCCGAAGTGAATACGTCATCTTTTGTTAGTTGCTTAGGCAATGGCTCTACACTAAAAATCACTGAACCGTGTCCCTGTGGTTTTGCAATGGTACTCTCTTCGACAGCTGTGATATTTAGAGCTAATTACCACAACGAACACACGGCGGTTGTCTATTGCGCTGCATCAAAAACAAATCTGTAACAGGTTACATAATTTTTACAAAAAAACATTGTTACCGTATTTTTCAGTAAAAAAAAAATTATTGGCTCTATTTCACGTTTTTGGGGATAAATATTAAAGAATTGTAAAACCCACCCAAAATTTCTGCCTGTAAATTAAATAATATTGAAATCAAGGTGCCTAAAAATAAGAGAAGATTTAGAAAATGTGTAAGTATGTACATATCGGAATCATGGAATGTAACAATGATTCGTTTGCTATTTATGAAATAATCATGTGTGAAATACAGATTGGCAGCATATATTTAGATTCCTTGAAACTTTTGTGATATGGGTAGTGTAGTTTATTAGGGGCCATACATAAAGTATGCATACACCTAACGTTAAAGTACACTCGGCAAAAGAAGTTCTTGGACACTTGTAAAAGTTCAAATAATTTTTAAAAATAATTCATAAAAAGCACATTATTGTATATCAATATGACCACACAATAGTTCTCTACCAGCATGATATGGAGTTAACGCGTGAGCAATCATGCATGGCTGGTTACACGCATTAAACAATAGCAAGTACAGTAACAGAAAATTGCAAGAAATGGAGCATTCAGTTATTCAATTGTGAAACAGTTTATGTGGCATAATGATCCATTGAAAGAAAAAAGCAGTATGTTTCTTTGCTGGGGGTTCATTATTGAACAAATCCCGTGCACACTGTCAAGTCAAATGCCATTTTGAAAAGAAGAGGAAATTATCCATCTTGGATGCATCATTATTCCACTGGAATTGTTAACAAAATTTAGGCCTGCAGGATGGACATGATTATTTGCATTTGAATGCTCCATTTCTTGCAATTTTCTGTTACTGTACTTGCTATTGTTTAATGCGTGTAACCAGCCATGCATGATTGCTCACGCGTTAACTCCATATCATGCTGGTAGAGAACTATTGTGTGGTCATATTGATATACAATAATGTGCTTTTTATGAATTATGTATATGGGTGACGTCATGAAATATGCATACAGGGCAGGGTTGTAGTCGAGGCCGCAACCTCCGAGGCCGAGGCCGAGGCCGAGTCATGGGTCTCCGAGGCCGAGGCCAAGGCCGAGTCACAGCATTCGAGGCCAAGGCCGAGGCCAAGGCCAAAGTGTCCGAGGCCGAGGCCGAGGCCGAGGCCGGTTATATTATGTACACACACACATATATAAAAAAACAAACTGAAGGCAATTTTTGAAGAAGAAAACATGATTTTTCTACAGAAAAGCAACATTTGCAACAAAAGTGCAAGTGGGAAGTATATCTTAAAATTACATTATGTGTTGATTCCAGGAGGAAATCTTTGTTCAATGTATATGAACAAAATTCCAACAATTTTAAAAATGACAGCTAGGATTAGGCAAAAACAAGGAGACAAAACAACCTGTGAACGTAAAGAACACACTTACTTTGCTTTGTGAACACGTTGAAGGTGCCTTGTAAAATTCGATGTCGTGCCGCAGAACTCGCTGAGTTTTTGAGACTTTGCCTTGCAAAACTTGCAGGAGGCTCTATGTTTTCTTTTCCCCTTTTCTTCATATTCTTCGTGGTTGACAAACCCGAACTGGATGATCCGGGAATTTGAAGACATTTTAAACAATTATCAAGGTTTTGTTAGCGGTTAGTGCGTGATGCATGTACAGAGTGATTATGTACTGTGCGAACGTACATACATGTACGCACGCATCCGCAGTACAGCGAAGGTTCCCTGTACCTATTGCACACGTTCAGGCACACCGTAGAGCGGAAACCAGTGCGAAGCGGGAGTTAGACTGGTTGTATAACAAGAAGATGATGCAGTGAGTATGTGCGATGCATAGTGCAATGAAACAGGAGTGACAGTTTATGGGTGACGTGGTGGACCAGAAGCCAGTCTATAGCGGGAGTAGAATTGCCGACTGGGTCGCCGAGGACTAAAAGAAGTCCATAAATTATGATGCTAGGGACGCACGCAACGTACGTGTACATTGTACATACCGGTAATTGTACGACTGTAGGCCGGGGTTCCAGTTTATTCATTCGATCGTGCGTGCTGTATTTTTTCATTTCGTTTAACACGGAGGGGAGACACAGAAGGAACCCATTACTGCAGCCTTTCGGGAATTTTAATATGGTAATAAAATATAAATAATTTGAAACAGAAAACAAATTTGAATTGGTGGAAATTGGGCGGCCTCGAGCCGGCCTCGACCAGTTTCACGAGGCCGGAAAGCTCCGAGGCCAAGGCCGAGGCCGAGACCATCAACGTCCAAGGCCAAGGCCGAGGCCGAGGCCTCAAAAATCGGCCTCGAGGCCGGCCTCGAGGCCGAGGCCGGCCTCGAGACCTCCAACGCTGATACAGGGGGTCTAAAAAGTCGGCATTTCGTGCGTACGTACTTTATGGACGGCCCCTTAGTGGTTTGTCTTGCCAGTTCAGGATATATTTGTTTTAAAGATCGTTTGTTTTTGCAGTTGCTGAACCTTTCACCTACAGTTGTTTATGATATGATAAAGCCATCTTATATAGCGCACATATCTATCCTGTGGGATACTCATGCGCTTTACACATTATCTCCCTGGGGAGTACGCAACCCTTGCAGACCTGTACCCATTTACTCCTGGGTGGAGAGAGGCAACATTATTACCCTGGTCATTGGGCACAACTCCCTGGGGAGTACACAGCCCGACACACAAGCACTCAATGGCTGCAACCCTTGCAGGTACCCATTTACTCCTGGGGCAACTTATGGCAAAGTGCACCAGACATTGGTCGCGGCCGGGATTCGAACCCACAACCGTAGATTTTAAGCACGGTCTTGAATTCAATGCATTAAACCGCTCGGCCACGGTACTCCATGACGCCGAGTATTTGACAAAAATGACCAAAAGATTGTACACCTGTTTTACCAGTACATTTTAAATACATTATGGCAGAATAAATACTTCATTTTTATTCGGGAATTTGATAACCCAAGTAAGTTTAACAGAACTAAAAGCCAGAACTTTTAATCAAATGAATAATTAGTTATTAATATAACAAGTGTTTTGAAGATTTGGCATATGCAGCACAATGTGTAACAGAGGGTACCCCTTCCATTGTGTCTCAAACATCCAAGGAATTTAAAAGGGAAGAGTGTGTTGAGGTATTCTTGGGTTTCACTTGGCTTGACAACAGTTGCCTTCCGCCATTACTGTGTCCATACTATGGCACGCCAAAGCGAAAAATAATTAAATACTGACATCAACCCTGAAAAACAAGTCTGAACATTTTTAAAAACTTGCCAACAAAAGCACGGTATGCCAGTTTCAAACAGTCTATCAACATTTAAAAGTCTTGCGCAACATTTGCGAAAATATGCGTCAACATTAAATTATCAGTGTTGAATTATTTTTTGCTTTGGCGTGCCATAGTATGGACACAGTGATGGCGGATAGCAACTGTTGTCAAGCCAAGTGAAACCCAAGAATAGGGGAGTCCCTTTGCTACATATCGTGCTGGGTACAAGATTCGGGTATAAATGATGGCTTTTAACATGTTTTTGCAATACTGACAGTGTGCTAAATTTATTTTTAACCTTTATTCTGCAAATTCTAGCCCAATCATGTTTTCAACCAACTAATTTTTGATAAACAAATGAACAGTTGAGAATCTTAGTTTTAAATCCCAAACCCACTGACAGCCATGCTTGTGAGCAGGGTTTATTTCAATGATGACAATAACACAGTGTCTATTCATGTGTGGGAACATAAATCTTGTCCCCAAAATGGCCGTCTCGCAAAGTGTGTATAGATCCTTCGCACGGGCTGCCATGACACGTTGTCACCGCGTATCATGCACAAGTAGGCACTTTGCGGATCTATTATCACATCATTTAAATATGAATGGCTGCCGGTGCTAAGGGTTTATTCAGAGTATTAAATGCCCTTGTGTTATTTGGTTGTTGGTTTTCTCTCGAGTTCTGTGTTGTACTAACCCTATGGGGCCAAATAAAGAGTTGATTTATATTTATTTTTGTGTTACTTTATTTTATCCTATTTATTGCATAAACTGCTTGTTGGACTTCGGACTGATTACCCAACTTTACGAATTTCACTCGTCCTGAATTGGAGTTCCGCTTTCATGAAAATCTCACCCCTACCCCCCACAAGCAAACCAGCCTATGGCCATGGGATACTTACGACAGTGGCCCTTTCCCTATCCGCCATGGCCTTCCTGTTGTGATTAGCCCTACTCCTGTTATTCTTCTCTTTGTTTCCCGCTCACTGTGTGTGTTTGACTTTGGGGCTGCGTTTGGGCATGCAGTTCTCGTTACTCCGGAGTAATGCGTGTGCATTGCACTCTGGTCACATTACGCGAACGGCAAGTCCGCAGTCCCCATGCGCGAATGGCCATCAGTCAAGATGGCAGTCTCTTGTCATGACTACACAAAAAACGCCGTTTAACTGCTCACAAGAAATTGAAGAAAATACAGACCGTAAGTCGTGAGAACCTTTGATGCCGTGTAAAACAAACCTTAGTGAGTTGTTGTTTCAGTTATCCAGTTGACACGTTTAGCAAATTCACCCTATATCCCGCCATCATCGTACAAATCACATGGCACTCGTCAGGAGTAAGAGCACACTCCCCATTTGTTGGGGAGTACCGAGAGCATACTCTCACTGACCCGAGTGTCGTTATTCTTGCCGTACGCGCGCAGGAGTATGCTCGTGTTAACACGAGTACACGCCCGAACGCAGCCTAAAGGTCAGTCTTTCTATCTTTAAACAGGCCCCATCCCTTTCCTCATTTTCCTATCCGCCATGGCCTTCCGATTGTGATTAGCCCTGGTCCCTTTATTCTTCTCTTTGTTTCCCCTGGCTCGCTGCGTGTTTTGGCTTTGACCTTTGCCTCGACCTCGACCTCTCACGTTAGCCTCCCTTGACCTGCCTTGAGCCTCGCCTTTGCTGTGGGCTGGCTGTTGGGGATTAGTGGCCCGTTTGTCTGATTGTGCATCATCGAGTTCCTGTCAAACGAATAGAAACACTTTGAAAACTTTAAACTTCAACTCCATTCGTTCGTTAATTTGCCCAGTTGCACTCCCATGCAACACCAAGAGAAAAAATTGGGTTCATGGGGTAAATCTGAGGGCGTATGCCGTTGTGCCTCATGGCTTAGCTGGTAGAGCATCTGCCCAGTGTGTCAGAGGTCTTGGGGAAAACTGAGGGAGTATACTACTGTGCCTCATAGCTCAGCTGGTAGAGCATCTGCCTGGTGTGTCAGAGGTCTTGGTGGAAACCTGAGTAAGTATACCACTGTGCTTCATAGCTCAGCTGGTAGAACATCTGCCCAGTGTGTCAGAGGTCTTCGGGAAAACCTGAGGGAGTATACCACTGTGCCTCATAGCTCAGCTATTTTAGCATCTGCCCGGTGAGTCGGAGGTCTCAGGTTCGTATCCCGATAAGGCCCTTACGATTAAGTTTGGTAACTTCAACTCCCTGGAGAGCATTCAGCCCAGCTGCCTGTTAAGTACCCATGAGCTAACCAAACACACAACACCTTCACTACCCTCAAGGGTATCCAATTTCGCCTGGGTGGAGAGAGACAATTTATGCCACAGGACCTTGCCCAAGCACATGCACAATGGATGTAGCCCAAGTTTGAATCCACAACCTGGGGCTGAAGCGTTATGATTCTTCGTAACACCAGTTGCAATGGGTAAACTACCGTAGCGTGTGTCTCAAGTAACGTGCGTCTTGAGTAACGTGCGTCTCGAGTTACAAAGGATCGTAGCGCTTCGTGAAATCGGACCCCTGTACAATTAAGTAGAGCCATTAAATGTCATCGTATTTCACTGTACAATGTATTTACATACCTGACCGTCCTCTTCACCAGAACTGCTCTCCCCTCCTGCGCCTCTTAGTACCCTGGGGATCACGAAACGCCTACATTTGGGAAGATAGGGAAACAGTTGTAGTACATTAGGACAAAATTTTTGATAGAACAATCTGGGGCCAATTTCCTGGCGCTCTTTAGCGCAAAAATATGCTTAACACAAAAATGAGTTACCATAAGTCCCACGTAGGAACTCGAAACTGGACTCAAAATGTGACATCAGGGGTGGTCGGGTTGGCGTAGTGGTTCTTTCCTTGCCGTTCACCTCTGGCATCCCGGGGCGTGTATGTGGATTGAGTTTGCAGTCCCTACTTGACCGCGTGGGTTTTCCCCCCGGGCATTTCTCTAGGGGTTTTCCTCTCACTTCTAAAACTGCAATTCCTTCTTCGTCATCTCAAGTTGATAATATAGTATAGTTTCAGCTAAAACCGTATAGTTGATGGCATAAAGGGCCTTAGTTGCTGAAGATGCCATAAAATTAACAACAACAAATGTGACAAAGAAAGCAGCCGTTTCGGCAACAAAAGGGGTGTTGTTATTCAATAAAAACATCTTGTAATTCACCCACAGGATATTCATTGTAAAACACTTCCGAACTGGATGATATGTTTGGTTTGGTCTGAAAAATGAAAAAGGTCATACCGAATATTCGATTCGGTGAAATGCTATTCGAACATTCAATGGAAGATCAAATATTTGAATATTTAATTCTTTGGTACACCGCTAATAGAAGTTGAGGATTTTAATTTCCCCATTATTCCTCTAGGTCCCAACAAGAAACCCTGACTAGCGTTTGATTACCGTCTTGACGTGAGTTCATCGGCAGAATCTGCATCATCAGCACCGACATCGTTTGCATCGTAAGTATCATCATACTCATCATCATATTCATAGTTGTATTCCTCGTACGTTGAGCGTAGATTCGCTAGCTCAGCCTTGTTTTTTTGTTCGTCGACCTTATCATTCCTGAAAAGAAAACATTAAAATGCTGGCACTCAAAAATTGCAAATGGAGAATTCCTTAAAATATTTGCAGCTCTATGAAATTGGGCCCTGGGGCCAATTTCATGGCGCTGTTTAGCAGCCGATTTTGTGCTAACGGAGGCTCCGGCTATTTCATGGAGATCGTAAGCACTGCTAAACATTTGCTAGGTTCAGAGGCAAAATTTTTTAAGCACGAGTGACGCAACAATGCCTGTTTCCAAGCATGCACATGCTAAAGCACGCCGCGGCCGTGAAAAGTGGTAACATTAGCACAACATTTCTGTTATACAGTAAGCACGCGTTTTCAGCTAGCGCTTAAACAGCGCCAAAAAATTGGCTCTATGGGATTCGAACCAAATGCGATTCCCCACTTTCTAAATGGTGAATACTTAAGGATTCTTGAACCTAGTCGTGTACATACTTCTTTCCCTTGTGGATCCTGCTTGTGTCAACGGTGTCTCTGGTGAAAACATCAAACTCATCATTGTGGAAGATATTACTGCGCTGCTGCAGTAACGAGGTCGTAACAGGTGCAGCAGCAGGTGCATCAGGTGCAGCAGCAGGTGCAGCATGTTGGGTTGTTCTGTTGATAAAGACACCAATGGACTGAATGAGAGATGACGTCAACAATGTAAACAAAACCATGTCGCGCAATGGATACATGGGATTGTGTGGAGTACTCCAATGAAATGGCATATACAGTATAGTGTGATGTGGTATGCTTTCCGCAAAACTTTGTTACCAAAAATACTCCAGAGACTCTTTGGAGGTGGCTGTAGTACCGGGGGCTAACTGCATCCCACTCGGTTAAAGAGTGCTATAAAAACTACACTGAATCTGATGTATGTAACACTAACTCAATGAGCGGTGGTTCAGCGAATACTCCATTTAATCCCATCATGCTTTGCGCTGAGAGAATTGTTACGTCATCTAACTTGCAGGCTCCTCATTGTAGTAGATATTACTGCACTGCTGCAGTACCAAAGTAGTTACAGTGAAACCTGTCTATAGTGGCCACCCTCGGGATCGAAAAAAAACTGGCCACTATAAAGAGGTGGCCTCTTTATAGAGGTTTCTTAAGCATTATACACATGGCATTTGGGACCAAAGGTGGGTGGCCACTTTATGCAGGTGGCCTGTTTATCAAGGTGGCCTTAATAGCAGGGTTCACTGTAACAGATATACTATACAGACATGATTGCAAGAGTGTACACACCTGGGCATATTTCTGTCTAACTCCTGCAGACCGGGTACCAGTTTATCCTCGAGGATTGCGTTAATGACCTTGGCGCTGTCGAATTCGTATTCCTCCAGGCAGGCCTGTGAATTAGTCAATATAGAATTAAGAGATAAAACTGTTATGTATGATGTAATCATTAACTGTACTTATAAAAAGTGTCTGTGCACACTCATATAAATTCATCTTTAACTGTCATTTTCTTGTAAAAAGACGTAATTGCAAGTGAAACCACTGCATTGTATAATAGACTATTCACGCATTTGAACGGTTCAAACATGTCCCCTGAATCAGTTCTATAGAGTGCAAACTGTGGATTGAAAAGGTACCAGTTATGTATGCATTTCAAGCCTTGATCTGAAGACGAGGCTTGGAATGCATAAGTAGACTGGTACCTTTCCTATCAGCAGTTAGCACTCTATAGAACTGATTTAGGGAACACGATTGAACCGTTCAAAAGCGTAAATAGAGTCTATAGACCGTATCGAATAGCCGCCATTTCGTGGAGCAGTTTCTTTGTTCCTTGAGGACATGCATGGTTGCACATATTGTGCTTCCATTGTTTAATGATTTTAGTAACAAAAGGTGCCCCACGAAATGGCGGCTATTCGATAGGGTCTATTGGAATCATTTCTACCTTCGATCTGAGCAAGATTTTTTGGGATAATTTTAGTTCCGCAATTAATGCAAAACTTGCCCCAAGCCATCATCCCACTTACCTCAATAAAACCATCTCCGTATTCTTCAAACAGTTCCTTAATGGATGAAATAAGGGACAGCATTTCCACCTCTGAAACTCCACCGCCGCACGCCCCATCTGATGAAGTGGTTGCCTGAAATGATAAAGAACAATTCAAGAAATGTGTAGCCATATTACTAGATGACATGACTAGGAACCTATATTAGGGAAATTGTTTTGTCCGACAATGATTAGGTAATTAATTATTGAATCATTGTCAAATAAGGTAGATTTCCTCTATGGGAATGAGGTCTTTATAACCACTTGATGCCAGAGGACGTGTAAACATGTCAGGATTTCCGCATTGGTGTAGCGGAAGACTAGTAAACACGTCTTGGAGAAATTAGTTTATTACTGTGTTTGACGTCTAAACGTGCAGTAATTTGCGAGGGAAATGGTCAAAACAGTTTATAATGAAGCTACATTTGGGTGTACAATGACAGTGCGTTGACATAGGGGAAGACGCACAAATCTAACCGTCGGTACCGACTGCGGTACCTGGGGTTTTTCGCGGTACCGCCTGCACTAAGTAAGCAGTGGTACCGGCGGTTAGATTTGTGTGTCTTCCCTAACAATACTTTACCATGCATGGTTAACACTATGAGCAACTAACAATGGAAATTGGGCACACACCATTGTTAATAAAAATGGTTTGTGCCCAATTTCCATTGTTAGTTGCTCATAGTGTAATGAGTTCTTCAACTAAAAATAAACCTGTGCCTACGTACAGCAATGTTTGAAATATTTCCGGAGTTAACTGGTTGAAATTATGGAGCTATTTTGCAGAAGAATTAGCTCTGATGCACTTGATTAAAGTTCTCACCAATTGTTCAATGTATTCATCCGTCTGATAATCCTCCGGAGCCATCCCACGATGAGCTGTAGCTAGTGCCCCCATTGGCTGCCATTCGGTGCCCCCTGTACTCCCCTGTAAGCTGCCCTTGGCCGTTTCTTTGGTTTTTGTCGTTGCCGATGTCGCTAAAGTGCTTCTGAAACCGTCCAGGATGAACTGCGCCCTCGTCTCGTCACTTGGATTTGACACAGTCAAGGTTTAAGCAGATTTTGTATGATTAAAGTATGACTTTAGAAGCCTATATAAAAGCAACTTGGGAGCACGTATGATCTAGTGGGTATGAAGCGGAACTCAATCATAGGTTGTGGGTTCAAGCCCCACTATGACCAACGTGTCTGTGTCCCTGGGCAAGGCACTTAATCCCAGTTGCCTCGTCAACCCAAGCGATATTTGGGAAGCTGTTAAGGGGAATGCCACAATCTAACTGCTGATAGGGTTGTGTGCCTTGGCCAGGCAGCCACCTAGTTAAAGCGAAATGGTTCTGGTGATTCCCTGATGGCAGCGGTAATAATAATGGCAACAGCGCCAGGAGCACCCCGCAGGGTGGACATGAGCGCTATATAAGAATCCACCATAATAATAATAATAATCCTCATGTGACCTTTTAATCTGCATATAACACATCTTGAAAACCTGTTATATTTCTTTAATTCTCTCTAGAGATCCGGTTTGGTGACTATCGCAAAGGATACACATGCGACTTCTGCAGAACAACGTCTAAATCCTCACCAACGTTGTAGTATTGGGCAAAGATGGCAAGGAAGTTCTTATCATTGAGAAGAGACGACATCAACTCCAGGTAGTCTTCAACTTGCTTGAGGGCGTCTTCTTGTGATCTTGAGAAACAAATGGGATCGCTTAAGAAGGTAAAGACAGTCGAGGTACCATTGCCCTTGAGCAAGGTATTTATCCACAATTGCTCCATCCTTCAGAAGGGATGTAAAATCATTGGTCCATTGTGTTGTGTAATGCACTTTAAAGATCCCAGAGTGCTCTTTCGTGAAGAGTAAGGGGATTACCTGGGGCCGATTTCACTAACACAATATTTTGCGATCATCGTTAGAATGATCGCTAAATTCAAATCCATCGTTATTGCGATGGCGATGGATTTTGCATTTCACTAAACCCGTCGCTATAGCGATGAGTATTAATTATAAATAAATTTATTGGACGAGGACGATCGCTTAGTAACGCGTAAACAACCAGAAATTCGGTGACTTGTAAGCTTGATGCACGATTCTGCAGCGCAGACACTATATAGCGACAGATATGCCATGATGCTCGGATGTCGTGGAATAGAAGCATCCTGAGAGCTTTATACGGTTCCATCTATTGCGTGGCTCCTAAGAGTTGAAGGGCGGAAATGTGGCTCTAAAATGTCAATAATTCTCATGACACCATTCGCGTAAACCGATAATATTTGTGCATCTTTTTGTCATTGTATGAATCCAGAGGATTTGTCCTGTCCCTGAAAACCTATATGCTCTTGCGTTGTTTATGTACATCAACAACTTAAACGCCATTTCGAGACACACTGAAAACCACCAAACCTTCAAAATTCTAAACAAATGGCGCGAAATTGTATTTTAGCGATGAATGTTTCCATTTACGATGACAAATTAGTGGTCGCTAAATATTCATCGCTAAATAACAACTAGCGATGGCCAACGCCATCGCTAAGTTTTTGTGAAATCGCTCTTCGAAGTTGATCGCAAAGTTGCGATGGATTTCGAGTTTAGCGATTGATTTGGGCATTAGCGATCATCGCAAAGCGTTAGTGAAATTGGCCCCAGGTGTCTCTGGCCGTCGGCTGCCAATGGCACCACCCACCTATGTATCTCAATATTCAGGTAGAAGACACTTGTAAGCTTCATGCAATTCAGCCTATTTGCTGCAAACTAAAGTTCATAAACTCAAAAAAATAAAATATTTAAAATAAAGAAAAATCTGAAATATCATACTTGCTTTCTACAATTGGTTGGATGTGACAAGTTACAACGATGCATCGGCACACTTTGGCTAAGCTGACCTTGCCAAGATGAAGGTGTCTTCGGAAGGACCTTTTCTTACTGTATCATGGAATACAAGAAGTTAAAGACGGATTTAAAGATAGTATACATGATTGGTAAACTGTTACAAATAGTTTTATCCCCCTGTGTGATTGAAGATATGCATGATTAAAACCAACCTGAGCAAAAACCAGCTTCGTGCTTTGTCTAACTTTTGAAAAAAAGGTTTGCAGTCATTTCGCCCCAAAACCACTTCGCCCTGAACTATTTCGCCCTGAACCACGGCCTGTGCACGAAGTGGCATTTGGGCGATGTAGTGTTTGGACGAAGTGATTTGGGTCGAAATGGCACTCGGCTGAAGTGGTTTGGGGGCGAAATGGCAAATTGAATTTTCGTCTCATGAGACGAAAACTAATTGTTTTACTCATTTCTTAAAGACTATTGCACTTCAGACAAAACCATTTCAGGGGAAGTTTTCTACGGTCATCATGTTTATATTGTGTAAGTTATGTGTAAATCTGTGAACATTTCTGAGTTTCAAGATACCAATCATGTATACTGCCTTTAAAGTAAACTGACCTTGTAGTTTCCCAGCGTCGTTCCTTGAGAGCTTGATCGATAGCTGGAATAACAGTCTCATAAAACGATGCCACCCTGAGGACAAAAAATATCACAAATTTGAGGAAAAAAACCCAAAACAGGGAGTTTAGGGTGTGGTACAGTAGTACTAGTAGTGGAGAAACAATTTGCATCCGTCAATAAGCCTACAACACTTGTTTTGTTACAACAAGGCAATGCAAACTCCTAAAAAAAAGTTTGGAAAGTCAGGTTTGACTGACGATTTCTCTCTTGTTACTTCTCTCTTGTTACTTACTGTCATTTGTTATGATTAAGCAATTGGGGGGTGTGCAGCACAGCTGAATACGAGGGCGGGTGTTAAGTGAAATGTCACAAAATGCATTGCTATTGTCAAAAAGTGCAAAAGGGGAATGCACTGCATGACAATAGCAGTGAATTTTGTGACATTTCACTTTCCACCCACCCCTGTATTCCGCTATACTGCACATCCCCCAATTGATTAATCATAACAAATGACACATCACTGTAAAGAGGAATAACAGGGCTTTCCAATGATACCAAATTCAAGGGAAATGATTTAGTAACAAGAGAGAAATCGTCCGTCAAACTTGACTTTCCGAACTTTTTTTGAGGAGTTTATGTCGTTATAAGTATTCAATTGAGAATATTAACACTCTTGGAATTCATAAAATTAACGTTTAACTTACTCCAAGACGAAATTGTGTTTGTGAAAAGCAAAAGCGCCGTTGGGGTAGATTTTTAGAAAACCGAGTATGGTGAGAGCTGAGTCGGTGAGGTAGTGAATAACATCCCCCAACTCGTTATCCGGCATGGTGTGCAGGACTCTTTAAAGATAAAACAGAACAAACTGTACACATGACTTGGTTACTCCAATAGACCACTTGCATCAGCAGCCATATTAGACAACAGGTTTCTTTCTTTTTAATGATTGATAACAGATCCACAAAGCACAGCCACACAGTGATAATGTGACTCCCTCTGATTGGCGCCATGCAAAAGGTCTATAAGAGAAACTGCAGTGGTTTAAATAGCGAGTCCAGATCACATTATTTGGCCCCTAGTTTTTGACATGGGTGTTGAAATGTTGATACCATATCATGTCATATTTTTACCATACTAATATTTCTCACTCTCAACGCGTTTTTATGGATATCGTAAAAAAACCACCAAA
The DNA here is from genome assembly GCA_037783545.1 of Henricia sp. BOLD:AAB3569. Taxonomy (NCBI): domain Eukaryota; kingdom Metazoa; phylum Echinodermata; class Asteroidea; order Spinulosida; family Echinasteridae; genus Henricia; species Henricia sp. BOLD:AAB3569. Next base: position 629,394 of record JBBELK010000138.1, read on the forward strand.
GTTTTATAAACTAATTTATCCGTTTCATAAAGCAGTCCAGTGATTACATCAACCTTTCTGCTTTCACATCATAATTGGAGATTGCATCACACTAGATAGATAAATGTAACAAATCGTGCCTCACCTGGAAGTTATGACAGGTTGAAGGGCGTCAGACTCCATTTTCAGACCACATTTCTTGAGAATATTCCCAAAAATCTAGCCAAACAATGCACATCAACGTACAAAGAAAAATTAGACATTGTTGGTAGAAAACGTCATTTCAAGATTTCCCGGATTTTACTGAGTCTCTCCCCAGAGTATAATCGTCTCAAAACTATTAACTGACTAGTTTCTAGTATAGACGGTTTCAATTAGCTGCCATCTTGTGGGGCACATTCTTTATTCCTCGAAGACATTCAGGTTTTACATTTTGTGCTTACATTGCTGACCCATTGAGACCAGATGGCTTCATAGCTCAAATGATGAGGCATCTGCACGTTAGGCAGAAGGTCCGGATCAGACCTCGAGATTTGGTCGGCGGAGGGTCAAACCCCGAGCTCGGGATCAGTTTGCTGTTAGATAAGCAATTATCTTAACGCATCCGCTGCACAGCTGTTGCTGGGGGGGAAATCCCGCAAAATTTAAGCCGCCTTACACATGTACACGACCACCTTGTTCTGTACATGCACACATACATGTAGAGCATGACCTTTGACTGCAACTTCTGGCGCAGCACTCGAGATCAACTACAGAATGTAAACGCAGCACTTCAAATCATTGCGGTTAACACTTACGCATTCGGGAGCAGTGTAAACACAGTAAAATCAAGCAGCTATTCAATACAGTCTATTGCATACCTTCAGAATAGTGGGAACGACCTGAATTAAGTCCTCATTGTACATGGGTTGATTATTGAAGATGTTTGCAATCATTTTCTCCAGGAGTTCTGCGTTTCCTCCGCCGTAGAGAACACACAACTCCATCATCTTGACAACATCAAACACGAAATTCTCATAGAGGATTTCTCCGAAGACGGTTGGTGTGATAAAACTCTCCTGATGAACATGACAAGATGAACAGGTATGTTAATCTTAAAGATAGATTACATGATTGGAAAATTGTTACAAATGGCGTTATCTCGATGTGTGATTGAGGATGTGTATGATAAAAACCAACCTGTGTATAAGTCAGCTCAGTACCTCATCTATGTTCCGAGAAAACAATGAAAAACTGTGTTCATGCTTTCAAGAAATTGTGCAATGCCTCTGTCCTTTATAGGCTGGTTCCTTGACTATACTGCATGAAACACAGTGCCATAATTCCACAGCAGTCAGGGGCCTAGCTTTATTAACAGGAAGGTGTTCTTTTTAAAATGCACGTGCACACTTATTTATATAAATTCATCTTCAAATATCATTTTCTTGTAAAAAGATTTCATCTCGGGGGAATCATTGCATTGGACAGTTGAAACCACTTCTATCTTCCATTTGGTTAAGGTTTTCCGGGCAAATAGTTGAATAAATTTTTGAACATTGTAAAACTTGTATATTAGTCCGGCAGCCAAGGAGAGTGACCCTTTTTTCTCTGATATAGTTTTTTTCTCTGCTGATTATTCATCTTTGGGGTGTATCTAATGAGATATAGGGTGGTGTGGACCTGTCACCCTTGAGCAATTTTAAATATTCAAAATGGCGTCCAAGATGGCTGTTGCGATGGACTAAAATAGGAAAATTCCAATTATGTCAGCGTTTTCTGCCACAAAGCAATGATGTTTTAACCAAAATTTATGTTTTGGGGTATGATGGATTTAATAAAAAAGGGTTTGAGAAGTATTAAATGTACCGTTGCTATGGTAACTAGCCACATGGCAACCATTAAAACTGTAAAAAGTGGTAAAATTACAAAACTGCCATAAATTCCAAGATATATGAATTGAACATTCTTTGTATATCCTATGTATATACTATTGCCCTTGACAAATTAGATAAAAAAATGATGGATTCGTGTAAGATTTTCTGTTGCCATGGTAACCACCTTTCAGTTTGGAGTGGTGTCACAAAATTAATGTTCTGAGACAATGGGTTAGTGGGTATTTGCAGATGGATACAGATAGTCCATGGGCCATAGGGGCCCACCGTGCACCCCTCCCCACCCCCCCCCCCCAGTCCCCCCGTCGAATTTACGAAACAACATTTTCTAGTAGTTTTGTATCTGTACTTCATTTAAACATGAGATTAACTGGGACTCACTACTTGAATTTGGATGTTACATGAACCCTCAAGCCCAAGACTTTTGACGGCCATTTTAGGGTTAGGGGAAATTCAAATATCCATTGTTCCGTCAAAAATGTAGGTCTTGGTGAGTTCTACACAGTGGTACATGAGTTATGTCTTTTAATTTAGTAAGTAGGTCAACAGAGTTCAAAAGGTAAATTTTAAAGGGAGTATCGCTAAATTTGGTAATCCTCGCCATCAAACAAAACTGTACGTGTATTTTAATAAAGTTTTACTATAACATGATATTATTCTGTCTTAAAAATTTTTATTCGGCATATAAATACAGGTTAATTTGATTATATTGGTAGAAAAGCTTTCTGCCACAACGTGGGAAATAGGTGGGTCAATATAGCACCAAAAATACCCCAACATAGAAAAAAAGACGTACAGGCATGGAAGGGGTGGAGACAATGACTTCACTAATATAACTGCTGATGTCAGATATAGCTACATGTAATTTTAGTATTCATTTGTGTGTATAACATGATACTGTGGCAAGACTGGCTGCACCAGCCACCATATGAGCCGCTAAGGCAGGGTGGGCCACTCTGCCAGAATTGCCTCCCTGACAACCTGCACTTCTAGGGCCGTTTTTGAGACATGGGATTCAAAAGGTCTGGTTAGGTCCATGCAGTTTTAATCAGGATAAAAACATAACAAACTTCAGCATGAAGCCATCCCAGCCCGGCTTTAGCCATCCTAGCCCAGCCCGAAGCCACCCCGTTTTAGCCTAAAGTCATCCCGGCCCAGCCCGAAGCCATCCCAGCCAAGCCCAATGCCCTCCCAGCTACGCCCAAACCCCAAAACCCCAGCCTGACGCCATCCAAGCCCAGCTATATTAAAGCCATCCCAACCCAGCCTGAAGCCATTTCTGTCTAGCTAGAAACCATACCAGCCCAGCCCGAAGCCATCCCGGTCCAGTCTGAAGCCATTCCGGCCCAACCTGAAGCCATCCTGACCCAGCCCGAGGCCATCCCAGCCCAGTATGAAGCAATCCCGGCCCAACCTGAAAACATCCAGGCCTAACCTGAAGCCATCCAGGCCCAACCTGAAGCCATCCAGGCCCAACCTGAAGCCATCCTGGCCCAGCCCGAAGACATCTCAGTCAAGCCCAATGCTCTCCCAGCTCGGCCCAACCCCAAAACCCCAGCCTGAAGCCATTCTAGCCCAGCCTGAAGCCCTCCCAACCAAGCCCAATGCCCTCCCAGCTTAGCTCAAACCCCCAAACCCCAGCCTGAAGCCATCCCGGCCCAACTTAAGCAATTCTAGCCCAGCCCGAGGCCATCCCAGCCCAGTCTGACGCCATCCGGGCCCAACCTGAAGCCATCTTGCCCAGCCCGAAGCCATCTCAGCCTAGCCCAATGCCCTTCCAGCTCGGCCCAACCTGAAGCCATTCCAGCCAAGCCCGAAGCCATCTCAGCTAAGCCCAAAGCCATCTCAGCCAAGCATAATGCCCTCCCAGCTCAGCCCAAGACCCAAAACCCCAGCCCTATGCCATCCCAGCCCAGCCCGAAGCCATCCTGTCCCAGCCCGAAGCCATCCCAGCCCAAACCGAAGATACCCCGAGCCCAGCCTGAAGCCAATCCAGCCCAGCCTAAAGCCACCCTTGGCCCAGCCCAAAGCCACTGCACCCTGACCCAACCTAAAGACCTCCCAGTGCAGCCCGGAATTCTCTTTGTCCAAAGCCTTCTCAGCTCTGCCCGAAGCCATCCCAGTTAAGTTCAGCCCCAAGACATCCTGGCCCAGCCAAAAGTCATTCCACAGCTTCAGGCTGGACTAGGGTGGCCTTTAGACTGGGCTTGAGGGCTTTGGGCTGGGCCGAGGTAGCTTTGGGCTGGGCCGGGGTGGCTTTGGGCTGGGCCGGGGTGGCTTCGTGCTGGGCTGGGGTGGCTTCGTGCTGGGCTGGGGTGGCTTCAGGCTGGGCTTTGGGGCTTCAGGCTGGGCTTTTGGACTTCAGATTTTTGCTGGGAGGGCATTGGGCTGTGGCTGAGATGGCTTTGGGCTTGGCTGAGATGGCTTCGGGCTTGGCTGGAATGGCTTCAGGTTGGGCCGGGATGGCTTCAGACTGGGCCGGGATGGCATCGGGCTGGGGTTTTGGGGTTTGGGCTGAGCTGGAAGGGCATTGGGCTAGGCTGGGATGGCTTCTAATCAGTTTCGTCACCGTCGTCATCGTCGTCTGCCTGTAGAGCTTGCTTTGTTCTTTCATTGAAACAACCCTGGCCACCCTGACATGCACAAAACATCGAGCAGGCAAGGTTTGCACTGCTGCAACCACATCTTTGTGTCTTGCAAGGAATCTCACTACTGCAAGAGCATCTGACAAGTTTCAGCAAATCATCTGGTGCTACAGGTGTGTCACTAGAAAGAGTTGTTGGGAACAGAATTTTGGAGCCATCTTCCCGTGACCATCCAAAGATCTCATTAGTACATAAAGGAACAACAATGCTCAAATTAACATTTAACTAGAAGTTTTTGACAGTTTGCCTTTTTTTTACCACTTTTTACCGCATTTTACCACTTTTTACTGCCATATTTCTTGTTACCATAGCAACGGTACATCCAATACTTCTCCAAACCTCTCTATCAAAATAATTGGACCCCAAAACATATATCTGGGCCAAAAAAACATTGATCTGTTGCAGCAAACATGGAAATATGGGGAATTTTAGAATTTTAGACCTTAGCGGGAGCCATCTTGGACGCCATCTTAAATATTTAAAATTGCTCAAGGGTGTCCGGTCCACACCACCCTAGATCTCATTAGATACACCCCAAAGATGAATAATCAGCAGAGAAAAAAACTATATCAGACATTTTAGGGTCAGGTGAAAATTTGGCCTTTGGCTGCCGGACTATATAGAGCAGTTTCACGCTGTCACGAGTCACTAAACATCTCCCGTGTTGCTCGGAAAAAGAACAATAAAGCCACATGCTTTTCTGCTAGCAGCCACATGCATTTCTGCATGTGGCTCTATCATTCTCTCCCAGATCTGGAGGACAAACACGGAGAGTTTAGTGACCCGCGCCAGCATGAAACCACCCTTTATGGGCTTTAACACAGGGCGTTTCCACAAGGCGTTCCTATTTTCTACGAGTATACTCGTAGTGGCAGAATCCGATACACCCGTTACTATGAGTATATTCGAGTCTGCAGTCAACGTGTTAATCTTTCTGAGGTCATCTGAAATCCATGACAAGTATGATAAACTCAAGACTATTTTGACAACAGCTACAGCAAACCTTGGATTCCTTGTGTGTAGCCATCCGCAAGAATGTCATAAAGACGAGCTTGTGTAGATTCTTCTGCTTAGTCTCCAGGTCATCAGGGAGTGATGTCACAGGGTCATAGGTCACAGGGTCATGAGGTCTGATGAGGAGACAGAAGTTTCCTTGCAAATCAATATTGTCGTTGATTGGAATCAAAGAACTATTTACTAAGGATATTTTATAGTTTACCTTACGCTTCGGCACTATTTTTTTGTTAAAGAGTGTTAAGATAAGAGTTTTAACTTATTAGTCCTCAAAGCGCCCAAAAGTACCCAGCAGCTTTCTCCTCAAAGCACCCCCAAACCACCCTGCACTTTTCAAGTATTCTGCATGCATTTCCAAAAAAAGTTAAGGGAATAAATTAAATGTTCATCTCACCTCGGTGCGTTTTTCAGGTAAGAATCTAAGCACCGTTGAAGGGACTCATCGTACACAACCTAACAAAACAAACAAATATGAACAATTAAACCTCCTGGCTATTTTTGCTTTATATTGATAATTATCAATTTCTACATTTTCCGAGAAAAAATATGGTTATAATACAAAGTATCTCAAAAGATAGAGCGCTAATAAATTTAAAAAATTCGGTTAAAACTGAAAAGTTAAAATTGTAGGAACCATTTCGCTTAAAGGCACAGGCTATTTTTGCTTTATATTGATAATTATCAATTTCTACATTTTCCGAGAAAAAATATGGTTATAATACAAAGTATCTCAAAAGATAGAATGCTAATGAATTCAAAAAATTCGGTTAAAACTGAAAAGTTAAAATTGTAGGAACCATTTCGCTTAAAGGCACAGGCTATTTTTGCTTTATATTGATAATTATCAATTTCCACATTTTCCGAGAAAAGTTAAAATTGTAGGAACCATTTTGCTTAAAGGCACAGGCTCGTCAGCAATGCGCACACGCCAAATTCGTGCCACGAAATACGCAGCTCCATGCCTTTGCTATGGACCTGCGTATTTCGTTGTACGAATTTAGCGCGCGCATTGCTGATGAGCCCGTACCTTTAAATGGTCCTCTTGGACCTGGAGGAAATCACCGAAACAGAGCAGTCTTGAAATTTAGCAACTTCAAAGTGATTACTCATCACTTTATTCAACAAACGGTAAGAGTTAGGAAGTTAATCAGAAATTGTTTTCTTCAAAATGACTCATCTAGCATTGGAATGTGCCGATTTGATGGAAAAAAACTAAAAACTTTGAGCGGCAAAAATTTCAGATTTTGTGAGGAAACACTTTTGTGAGGAAACATGAGCGTGCGTGGCGTCGCCAGTCATAGGTAGTGAGTCCCACGCACGCTTTTGGCTTCACGCAATACCGTAACCACAGATTTTCAACAGTTATCTCAAAAATTCCACCCCTAGACGCCCATATAACCCTAAAACAGATATACAGTAGGTTGAATCTGTATCTGAGCTCTATATTACTAGTTATCATTTTGTGTCAAAAACACAAATTCGCCGCGTTTTACGAGTTTAAAGGGGCCAAGAACTCCACTCATCTCTGGAAACCCATTGACTTGTGTACAATCGTACGTACAGGATTCTACCAGTCTACTAGATTTAAATATACATGTTCACTGCGCCTTGTACCGCGCGCAGTGAATTGTGGGGGAACCGTAAAGGCACGTAGTGCCTTTCTTTATTTAGTATATTTGGGAGTCTGGGTTTTTTACAAGATTTTTACCTGACTCCAAAATTTGTGATGAGGAAGTTTAAGAAGCCAGCGCAGATCGTCTTCAATATATTGCATCCTCTCTGCCCATTCTTCCAAAGACGCGACGTCCGTAGTGTCCGGAGGCGGTGGTTCGTAGATTAAGAAGTCCACATTCTCCATCCAGTGCTCATCCTGGATTGCATTTTTTTTAACGATATTCAAGAAAGGAAAAATAATTGTGAGCAATCTTAGCAAACGAGGGTCATTGAAAACGTTCTTGAAAAATACTACTCTATGACTCAACTGTAAACATTTTGACAACTTCGGACAGCCCCTAAATAAGCCCCAATCTTTACTGATAATTATATGTTTTTTACTTTAATGTCTTAAAGTTAAGACATTGTTTTACCAATGCTGGTTTAGTGATGTTGGTCCCATGACTCCCCGTTGCTATGGTGATTTGCCGCACGTCCAATCCTAACGTCACAGGCATCTTATTGTTCAATCTGTGGTTACCGTAGTTACTGGCAAATGACTGGTACTGGAAAATTGGACAAAGACATCACAAGAAAATGGTTTAATTACACAGGGCTTGCTTTTGTCCAAACGCCCAACATTTCCCAAGGGCTGACTCGAGGAAGTTAATCGAACACACCCTCAAATTACTTCAATGTGTGCATGTATTGACTGATCGTTTTATACAGTAGGGCAGACTCGAGAGATCTAATCGAACACACCCACATACGACGGAGAAACCATGGAGGAAGGAAAGCCCTTCCCATTTGGGGTGTATTTTCATTGCAAATGTTGCGTTTGAGGCAAACCATCTCGTCAGTAGTTTTCTATTTAGACGTTTATACTTTTGAAATTTTATTTGTGACTGAAGGAGTCGGAAAAAATACCTAGTTTGGGGCCAAAATGCTACGTACTCAGATCATCATGATCATGCACACGTAAAACTCGTCTCAAATTTCACTGGTAACCGCCCGCGTACAGCAGTGCGTACAGTTTTAAAATACGCGACACCAGCGAAGAAAAAAGCAAGATGGCGGCGCCCATGAAACGATCTCGCGGCGTCATGGAAGGAGAAATGGACGAAATGAAAACGATGGAAGAGGAGATGACCAGGTGAAATTACACCGAAGTCTTTATAAATGTCGTTGCTGTTATTAACTGTCGAAAAATTAAATGTTTTCCCAGCTTTTGTGATATTTTTTTTAAGTTTTAAAATTGGTCCATTCATTTGTGTACAAATCTACTGGCTATAGACCTTATCGCAAATACCGCTTGGGCGAGTTTGCACAAAGGCACAACTGTATTGTGGGAAGGAAAACGGGGCAAAGTCTGCCCCGAAAACCTTCCCACAATACATTGCTGCTTTTGTGAAAACTTACCCAAGCGGTATTTGCGATAAGGTCTATGCTTTAGAATTAGAGTTCAGTGCTTATCCCGCTCCCCTACCACCTCCCCCTGCGCCACACAAAACGTGACAAAATCCCTGCCTCTGTGACAAAATCTTCACATGATTATGTAAGACGGGTAGGGCAGGCCTAAATCAATTGACAGTCATCGGGCGATAGGCTAATCCCCGGAAAGAATTCCGTTTACGACTACTAGTAGTAGTAGGGCCTACTAGTCGCCACTTAATTTATTCTCCTTATATAAACCATTAACCACCAAAACATGTTAATATTTTAAAGGGAAGTGAACTTAGGAGAGAAAAAACAAAATTCAAAAATTTCCCTGAAATGTCACAGAATTTACTTTTAATAAAATTTGTCTTGTTTCTCTTAATATTCTCTTTTAGATTTGAGCAAGCGATCCTGACTGGAAGGAACGTCGATGATAACGAGGGGCTGGTGGAGCATCGATCCCCAGTCCCTCCCATCGTCCCTCCCGGCATACCCCAAGCACTCTCCGTATTAGGCACACCAGATCCTAGCCTAATGAACCTTCGCTTCCCACCACCCCCTCCACCCCCTACGGCACACCGAGAGGGTCTCATGGTACCCCGATCGACCAGTCCTGAGCTGGTCACATCATCCGCTACCCTGCCGCCACATCTGCAATTTCTCATGGCCCCACCGCCGGCACCACCTGGGACAGGTCCTGCCAACGTGGAGTTGCCTGGTTTGTTACAGTCGCAGCCAGCTAGCACTGAACCTCGAGGAGTACCCATTATGGGTCAGGGCACACACCAGCCATTCCCCCATGAGGTTCAACAGATGCATGGTAAATAGAAGCCTATGTCATGGACCTTATCGCAAATACTGCATGGGTGAGTTTCCACAAAAGCAAAACTGCATTGTGGGAAGGAAAACGGGGCAAAATCTGCCCCGAAAACCTACCCACAATACAGTTTTGCTTTTGTGAAAACACCCAAGCGGTATTTGCAATGAGGTCTAAGAAAAAGGTTTCAAACTTGGCTTTTGGTGGGAAAAAGTTGGCTATAATCTCTTTTGAGCTTGCTGGAACAAATATAGCTACAGTAAACTCCTTATTGTGCTCTTAAAATAGTGTTATATCAAGAGCTATGACTAATACATACACAATTAATTGTACAAGTAACGGCCGAGACTTAAAATATATTAGAACAACCTTATGTCAGTTGACATTATAACAAGTGTTTACTGTGTAGCATTATACAATGTGCATTATTTGCCAAAATTTTTTTTTTAAATGACAAACTTAAACTCTTTTTGAAAAGTGGCGAAATTACATCTTTTTTTTCTTCAGAATATTATCAAATTAACTCACTTTTTTCCCACTGCAGTTGGCCCAGCTCCTGTAGCTCCACGGCCTGCCTTTGTCCCCCACCAAGTCCGGGCACGCGCCCCTGGACCCCCATACCGGCCCCCATTCTACCCAATGCACCAGCCACGCCCACATCGATTGCCTCAGCAACACCCTCCTGGGCCGGGTAACTTTAGGAACCCCATACCAGGGCCAATGGGTTTACCCATGCCGTCTGGCCCCATGATGCCCCATGGCTATCCCATGATGCACCCTCGGCCCATGGTACACAGCTCACCCGCTGTCATATCGGCCAAACCGGTCAGGTTTACTCGGCCTAAAAAGGAGGAAACTTCAAAAAAATCGTCAGACACCAAAACACAGGAAATGATAACAACCACCCAGAAACCATATCAAGGTATGGGGTCCTTCTTGTTCACATTCTAGCTTCATCGCAAAACACTGTATAAATACCATACACCTTTGCCACTAATTCTTCCTAATATGACATGATAATGCCCCAGAAAGTGTAAATTTAGTGAGGAAACATGAATTTAGCAGTGAGAAAATTTCAGGTTTTCCTTTAAAAAATACTTGGAATTTTGATGTCATGCTCCATAGACTTAGTACATGGAGTCTGAACTGGCGAAGGTATATACATGTAGTACGTTTTCCCAAAACACTGTATATCCATTGTATATCAATTTTGGGCATTTTGAGAAAACTGCCATTTTGTATTACAACTAATTATTACACTAAATGGCAAATTCCATTTAGTAAAACAGTTTTTTATGGAATATAACACAATCTGCTAATAATCTATTTGACGATGTTTAGGCCCACCAATCAATAATGTACTGACACCATTGTCTAATTTTTTTTGGATATGGCGTTTTTTTGGTTTTGCAATGAAACTCTTCACATTTTTCTTGTCAGGCCATTAAAGCCGGCCGTAGACCTTACGTTCTGACTCCGTTGCGATTGCACAGACATGCCAAATTTCGAGCATGCTCGAAGTTCTGCGATTGCATTTCAACGGACACGTACACAAAATCATGACCACATCGCCATCGGAATGCATCGCAAAACCCGTACACCTTGTGATGCGACTGCACAACATGCGCTATCGTGATCGGATCACGGACGAAACGCAAGGTGTACATGTATAGCCGGCTTAAGAAATTATTATGGGCCTTTATTGTTATGTACAGCTTAAATCAAATGTCTGCCAAATTCAAAAATTGTGATTTGACAAAATACGTCACTAAGTTTTTCTTTTTTTCTCCTTAAGTTCCAACACCAACACCAGTATTTATGCAACCTGTCATGCGCACCCAAGTCCCCATGCAGAGCCAAGCCCCCATGCAGATGTATGCAGCAGCAACTGCACAGGCTAGTGCCTCTGCACTGCAGCAACAGAACATGCTGCAACCACAGCACATGCTGCAGCAGGCTGATCCTGCAGCAGCAGCAGCAGCAGCAGGAGGAACAGGGGAACCAAAGAAAGAAAAAAAGAAGAAAAAGTTTCTACGAACTGCGGCTAGCACGACATGGGAGGATGATAGCTTAGCAGAATGGGATGCAAGTAAGCTGGTTTGGGTGTCGGGGGGGGGGGGCGTCTCGGGTTCGAATCTCGATAATAATAATGGTGGATTCTTGTATAACACACATGTCTATCCTGAAGGATACTCCTGGCGCTGTTCCCATTATTATCACTGCCATCAGGGAATCACCAGAACTATTGTGCTTCAACTAGGTGGCTGCCATAGCTCAGCTGGTAGAGCATCTGCCTGGTGTGTCAGAGGTCTTGGGGGAAATGAGGGAGTATACCACTATGCCTCATAGCTCAGCTGGTAGAGCATCTGCCTGGTGTGTCAGATGTCTTGGGGGGAAATGAGGGAGTATACCACTGTGCCTCATAGCTCAGCTGGTAGAGCATCTGTCAGAACATAAGTTGTATTTTGGTTTTTTTCTTCACCCAGGCGATTTCAGAATATTCTGCGGCGATCTTGGAAATGAAGTCACGGAGGATCTTCTCATGAAAGTCTTTGGCAGATACCCATCTTTCCTCAAGGCGAAGGTAATGTACTTACTGATAAATAACATGATTTTCTGGAACCGAAATCTGGTACCAGAAAATCACGTGACCTTGGTTTCTTTGACAAATGCTCAAAAACGGCCAAATTTTATGGTTTCTTTTTAGGATCTATTTAGTTTATTTCTGAAAGACTTTTAGAATATTGTATGTGTCCATTTCGAGCCCAAAATAGCCCAACAAAGCTGGTGTGTCCCTTTAAGTGATCTCTGGGAGGGGTGGTTATCTCATTGAAGGGTTTATCCCTCTGTAGGGCTTGCTAAGCTCATGTGATAGCTAATCCCAATCAGTGAGGAACAACTGCAATACCGTGTTTCAAGACTACCAGTTGGCTTCATAGCTCTGGTGGTAGGGCATTGCACATTAAGCAGAAGGTTCGCGGTTCGAATCCCGGTGGAGCCAAGTTGCTTTTCACTGCATCCAGATTTCCCAAACTCATGGACATTTGTCAAAATTTATCTTGTTTTTCTTGTGTAGGTCGTGCGAGACAAGCGGACAAGTAAGTCCAAAGGCTATGGTTTTGTGAGCTTCAAGGATCCAAATGATTTTGTGCAGGCAATGCGAGAATGGAATGGTACGTATTGAGAAATAGTGGTTACAATATCTGGTTCTGGTTCGAATCCCAGCCGGGGCATTGCAATTTTCTCGTGTTTCTAAAATATTCTCTAATTGTCATACCCCATTTTTTACAATATTACAGTCTTCTGGTGCAAGTTTGATTCACGAAGTGTAGGTACTATAGTTTGACTAGTTCCAACCGAACGCAGTCTAGTCAACGATGGTTAGTCGTGTCTGGTCGACCATTTGGAACCAGCCCACAGGGCACGGTTGCGCTGGTCACTGGTACCCATCAGGTAATGAGTTGATGTAGCGTTTTGCGCGGAACCAGTTAACTATCCAATGGCATTCATATTTGCACGTTAATGCGCATGTGTCTTGCCTGGATGACGTTCGACCAGTAGTGAACTCCAGTGGAGCTTCCTCCGGGTTATACACTGTTAAAACAACATTCTGCTTATAACAAAAAAAACATTTTCGGTCCGAATCATTTGTTCTTCGGTGTTTTCTTTCCTAATAATACAAGGTTCCCTGTACTGGTTTTTCTCTTAAAACAGTCCACAAAAAATTATTTTTCCATGTAAATTCTTGTCACACCCTCACAAAAACACCAGCGGATGTGTCTATAATAAGTGCCCTTGTCCTCTATAGGCGTTATTTATGTAAGTTTAAAAATCAATAGATATGTACCAGCATTTTAGTGTGTTAACACTTCACTAAAATGTCCAATCCTAAGAATTCATGAATATTCATGTATGCTAAAAACTGGGTGTGCTGGTAGCAGTTTACTTAGCAGTTTGCTTATGAAACTTTAAGATGCTCTGTACACCGAGTTATTTTTTTCATCTTTTTTTATTCTCTCAGGAAAATATGTTGGCAACCGACCCATCAAACTGAGAAAAAGTACATGGAAGGATCGAAACATTGACATGCATCGGAAGAAACAGAAAGAGAAACAGAGATTGGGTCTGAGATGACAACATTCGTTATCCAGCTTAATTCTATCTCTTCAAGCCTGCATACAGGATTTATGGAAGATAACCAATTAGCTTACTTTCAGTAAGCTTATTCCAACAAAGTTAAGCTCCTTAGAAGCAGTTGGTGGTTTAAAATCTGTGCACGTTTGCAATGCTCCCATGTAGGGGAACATATTTTTAAAAGTTAGTGTGCACACTTATTATTTTAATAATTGCTTTAATTGCTGTTTTCTTTAAAAAATATACTACGTGATGTGGAATAACTCGGGCATGCATCTTTTCAGCTGATCAGCTGATTTCCTCTTTTTTGTTTCCTCATCTGTCCCATTAAAAATAAAAAATCACTGTACAAAGTTTTTGCCATTTTCCTCTTTTTTTGTAATGACACAGTTGCATGCCTGATACTTGAGGTACATGTATTTTCAGTGTCAGATCTAGCCTCGTTAAAATACAGGAATACAATGGATTTCAGGGGGCTGTAGCTCCCGCTTTTCATTTGTATTCCTGTATTCTAATGAGGCTGGATCTGCCACTGATTTTGTACCATTGTTAAGATCACTATGTGTATGACTTATCATAACAACTTGTCAAGTACATGTAATTATATTGTAAAATACTGCATATATATGATACACTAAGCTGCGGCGAATTTCATATCAAGTAGCTGTCTTTTTTTGTTGTTGGCAAGTGACCAATGTATCTGTAAGGATCTTGTGGCGATCATGGTCCGTCTTGGACCCCGTTCTCGCTAGGGAAATCACTTCGTTCAACGATGATTCAACGATGATTCGACGAAGAGTTTTTCTGATGTGAACGCACGCCTCTTCATTCGACGATGATTAGAATCGCTTCATTCAATGAAGCATATAGCTTCATTCGACCAAGAAATCGCTTCATTCGATGAAGCAAATTTGTAATGAGAACGCTCCCTTCATTCGACGAAGCTATTTGGCGGGCCTGGTTGCACAAGCGCGTTGTGTGTCAAGCGCCCAGCAAGCGTTGTTTTTGACGCGCCACTGGAAAACCACACAGCGCGTCTAGATGCTCGACGCGCATGTATGACCTCCCACGGCTTCATTTCATCTTCGTTAGCGGTCGCTTATAATGTGTACGGTACCGCTCTTCATTTGATCTTCGTTAAGTGATATGTGAACGCACGCTTCATTAACTAACGATAATTAACAAATCTTCGTCTAACGAAGCGATTTCTCTGGTGAGAACGGGGTCTTGGTCTTTTTTTATTATACCTTATTTGAACCTGGATAGTAAGAATACTGTTGATATAAAATTCTGCGAAATTCGGACACTCGACACTTTCTAGCAGGCACATGTAATTGCATGACAACTTTAAAGTTAAATTCAGCTTGGAAAGGGAAATTGGAATCGAGTAGAATTGTAATTCCTAGGTAGAATGGAATCGATTCCAAAGACCCTGTAATCGTTTAAGCCTATTTCCTGTATATTTATTATTGGCTATAAACTATAACATAAACTATTAGCTGTAAAGTTTACGATTGTCGTTTCTGAGGTGAACAAACTAGCCCATCAGTGAAAATGCTGGTAGTTGAGTTTGTGTGTCGAAGAACTTTCGTGCCTTAAAGGAGTGTGACCAGATCACTTTTTTTTACCCATAACTCCCCGGGACTTACCTTATGGGTCATGAGATTTTTATATCATAACATCCGTTATATTTTTCTGATTACGAAACTGAAACTCCCGCGCTTCTAGGCCGCATATTTCCGAGGATATCGTCGAAAATCCACCGATTATTTGTAAACTAATTTTCCAGTATCAACGTTTATCCACTTTTTTACTGGAAATCGCGAATGTTTTCGGGTTTTTGGGACATGGGAGGTGTGTATGGGAGTTATTTGATAATATTGGTAAGTTACATCAAAAACTATTTTCCAGTAACTCTGGTCATGCTCCTTTAATGTCACATCATGCAGTATAGATTAGGGTTTGTAGTCAAGTCCATCACAAGTCTTTCACAAGTCCAGAGCCGATAAAATCACAAGTCTGTGTCAAGTCCCGCACAAGTCGGTCACAAGTCATGTAACAAGAAGCAAAGGATGAACACGCACAAAAGAATTCCTTTGCTGGAGTTCATTTGAATATCTTGTGACTTCAATTCGAATAGCTGCCATCTTGTGGGGCAACTTTTGACATTTAATTTGGTCACCAATGTAAGCACAAAATGTGCAACCATGCATGTCCCAAGGAACAAAGAAACTGCCCTACAAGATGGCGGCTATTTAATACGGTCTATACTTTTTGGATTGAAATCAAATCCTCCAAAATTCTGCAGGTATTGTGTGAGGCCAGAAGCTCGTCCTAAATTTGGCTGCGAAATTGTTTTTTTTATTTAGCTCAGGTGACACGGGAATTAGTCCCTGTATTATAGAGCAGTTTACAGTCGGGGAAAAAAATCGACAATAAAATAACTGTTAAAACGAAAATCTGCTTGTAACGAGGCCAATTAATTTTTCCTCATTCGAAACGGAGCTGCATGACCTATATTATTTTGTTCACCAAAGTTTCTCGACCTTTCATTGGATGGCAAAAGAACTTTCGCTGGGCCCTCTGCCTGCAAAAACAGACAACCAATGACAACACAGCTTTGAACGGGCGTTGTCTATGTGGGTGTAACATTTCTTCCCTGATTGGTCAATCGAATCATTATCACGCGATAAACGCATGCCAAACTTTGGGGTATAAAAAGCAGATTTTTCTGTTCCAAGCGAACACAATGATGTGATCCAAAGCCTAAGTGGAATTCTTTAAAAACGCTTCTAGTCCGGATTGTTGTTTTCAAGGTAAGATGAAAACTTAATATGATATTTAATCAAAATATATATGTACATGTAAATGTTTGTATATGGTTAGCTCTGTGTTCTCGGTGCTCACAACATGAGAAAAACGTAATAGCGTGCTTGGGTGGGACTCGAACCCACGACCTCCTGCATACCAGGCAGTTGTTTTAACCACTCAGCCACCGAGCTGGACGGTGTTGAGTAGCCGGTTCGAATCATTTAGCGGAAGGTGCCGCAACTGATGAGCATCATAGTGTTAATCATGATACATCGGGTAGCAGGCTAAAAACAACCCTAGGCCTAACTATATTCATTCTATCCGACGCACGCCAAACCACTTTCTCGATATGTTGGAAGTTGAAGAATCGGTGGATTTATTTTTGCATATTCTTTTAAAAGCAGGCCTCCCACTGTGCGATTTTTGCCACGAAATTCCAACGATTAGGTACGATTTGGTGAGATTAGCCTACCATGCAAAGACTGTCTATATTGACCCCTTTCGAACACGTGCGAATATGCCATTTTGGGAGTCAAATAATGCTGAGTCATTGTAGAAGCGATGTGCGTGCGCGTTGTGTGTGTCTCTGGTGGGCGCAACGCCGTTTAGTTCACCAATGGGAGCCTCAGCATAGCGCGTTACGCGCGCTATGGACACACACAACGCGCACGCACATTGCTTCCACAACGACGCGGCATTGTTTTACTCCCAAAATGACGTCATTGGCACGAGCTCAATACACAATCGTACCAAATCGAACCTATATTCTTTGGAAATTTGTGGCAAAAATCGCACAGTGGGAGGCCCGCTTAAGACTAAGCAGCTTGTCAAAATAATGCTTTTTTCGATAAAGTGCGGAAATTAACAACTTTACGAATTGTAGAATGTAGACCAGCATTTTTAGCGAAAGCGTTGTGATAAAAAAAAATGCGGATGTAAAAAAGAAAAATGTACTGGTAGCTTGCAGTGTGGTCAGGTAAGACTTGTTTCAGTCGTACGCTTCACATTCCATTGGGCACAATTTTGCTCTTTTACTTTTTTAGGACGGCCAAATTGACTACTAAGGCAGGGTCTACTAAACATTTGCTGGTAATCTGCAAAGACCATTGCTAACGTACAGGGAAACAGTTTTTAGTGTATAGGCCTATATCCAGTAACCTCGGAAACATACAAATTTTCACTTTAGAGCTCCATAGGCCTATTGTGGGCTTTTGGGAGAGTGGGCTATTTTGAAGTGGAAAAAACATTCACTAATAACTTTTTCTTACTCCATTGCAGTAGCCAGAGGCACCATGGAAGACATTTTGTACCTGGGCGACAAATATTTCTACACGCCATACGTCTACCCAAAATGGTGGCCGGAAGACGACTGGAAACGGCAGTTGATTGGCATTCTCATATTCAATTGGATTGGACAGTACCTTCTGTATTTTGTCCTCAGTGGACTCGACTACTATTTCGTGTATGACCACCGACTGAAGAAACATCCTTTGTATATAAAGGTGAGGATCGAATTTGACAAGTTTCCCGAGCATATTGAATTTTCTAGAGCCTTTCGTTTAAAGCGGGAAACTAGATTTAAAGAAAATGAGATGATCCCAGTTCTTAGAACCCCCAGAAATTGTTACAATTTCAGCTAAATCGTTAAACTCTAAAACTAAATTTTGGCGATCATGAATAGAAACGATGATACAACCAATGAGCGTCAACGATCGCCAGCAACGTTAACCAAGACTGTTCACTGGTAGAATTCATGACTATATGTTTCTGGTCCTGGACGCGAAAATACAGGCCAAATTTAAACTAGATCGCACCTTATCCTGTTCACAATTTTCTGTTCTGTACTTCAGGATCAAATGAAGCTTGAGATAAAATACGCCCTCCGGAGTATGGTCTTCCAGACGGCATTGTTCGCGCCACTTTTTCTTCTTGAAGTGAGAGGTTACAGTAGATTACATCAAGACCTGAACACAGGAATGTTCGGTAAGTGTTTGAGATCAAGAATGCACATTTTATGGTGACAAACCGGAAGAAAAATATTACAATCATCTTTACATCTTCCGTTGCATAAAGATGCCTTTCCACCGGCAAAACTAATTGAAAGTCCCCTACATCTAGGCAGATCGTTTGCATTTGAAATCAATATGTGGTGGTCTGTGGTGCAATGGAGACCTTTGCGACTGACACCATTCCGCAAGTAAGGGAAGCCACTTTTTGGAGATAGGACGCCATTTTAGTTAAAGATCTCGGAAGGCCTTACCAAGACCTTTCAAGACCTTTAATTTCTGTCTCCATAAAATTTGGTGCAAAGGGAACCCTAAAACTATGTTACAATCTTAATTGATGTGCTATTCTAAGTTTTGGTAAAGCTTTGAAATACACAATTATATTATCTGACTTCATTTTAATATCAGCACTTGATTTATTTTGATTTGAGGGAATCCAGAGAGGTCTACATTACACAACTACTGGTAGGTTTGACCCGGTTACTAATACTTGAAAACCATGTCTTTTTTTCGGATGACAGGTCGACTGAATCCCCTGGTCGAGATACTAGGATTCCTGGTGTTTACCGATTTCAGTAACTATTTCTTCCATCGAGCACTACACCACCGGCTCATTTACAAACACTTCCACAAACAACATCACATGTGGAAGGTTCCCACACCATTCTCTGGCTACGCTCTCCATCCCGTAGACGGCTTCATGCAGGGCGTCTGCTGGCATATCTACCCCTTCATATTTCCCTTCAACAGCCGTCTCTTCATGGGGTTTTTCCTCTTCGTCCTCGCCTGGACCGTCAGCATTCATGACAACCTCTGCCGGATCCCGAAGTTTCTGCAACCGATTATTAATGGGGCCGCACACCACACGGATCACCACATGTACTATAACTATAACTACGGTCAGTTTACCACGCTGTGGGACCGCGCGTTTGGCACCCATCGCACGCCGGGGACGCATCGGGGTAGCGGCCCGTTGGATGATGTGCTGGCACCCGGTGGTTCTGATGAGAAAGTAAGCAATGGAAACACCAATGGTTATACCAACGGCATGGATATGATTAAGGAGGAATAAAGGGCAATCTAAAACAAGCATGTGTGTATATAGTGCGATAAAAAATATCAAAATGGCCGACACAAAACCTGCACAGAAAGACCACATGTCTATAAAGGCCACTTTCAACGTCTCTCTTGGGTGACCTTTATGGACAGGTTTGACTGCAGCTTCCGAAGATGAACGACACCAGAGGACCATGGTCAAATTGTCCCATCTCTTGTTGGCAAACCACCACATTTACTCTCGGTCTTCCTGCCGTCTCAACAGTTTCATCCGTTTCCTTGCCTTGTATTTCTGTGTCACCGGTTAGAATCCAATCCAGGATTGGGTTATCAGTCCCTAGCTTCATGATTCTGTGGCCGTAGGTTTCCCATATACACACACGTGTCTGGTTTTCCTTCCACCTCCAAAACCGACAAATTCTTCATTATCTTCTCTTCACAAATTTCCTCAAGATTACAAGCTGTTATAGACACTTTGGGGAAACTTTGGTTTCGGTAACAGAAACAATAAAATAGTACCTATATATGGATAGAGATCGTACTGTTAGTAAGAATAGATCAAAGAAATGGACCGGTACATGTAGAACTAACCTACTAGCACATTTTACCTATTAAAAATTGTATTTAGCTTTAACACTATACCAAACTTGCTTTTTGATAATATTTTGTCCAAATCAAAACTTGTGCAAACCTTTCTCGATTATCCTGTGTGGAAAAACATTCGAGAAAACAAAATCTCCCACACGATCGCAGTTGAGATTGACAGTAGTGTACAGATGTTTTTACTCCTGGTCATTTCAGATAATGCATGGCCTCATTTTACGAAAATATCGATATTATTGGACATTTTACATATCGTCACCGTAAATACGAAGTGCCCGCTGAGCGTCAGAAAGTGTTTTTGAGAAAATCGAGTTTGAAGTTGGTCACTTTTTGAAACACAAATTTGCGCATTTCTTCAGGGTCTATAGAGCTTCTGCACCGGCGGCCATGACAGGGGGCAGGTTTTCTTATTTAAATGTGACAATGGAACCACAAAGCACCTACTCATGCTTGACACACAGTGACAATAATAATAAGAACATTTATGTGACTGTCCCCTGTCATGGCCACCGTGCAAAGGCTCTATTTAGTTATATGTTGTCTGTATGAAAAATTGTGATCTTTAATTTAAAATCTGTACCAATAAAATATCAATTTAACCATTAAAATTGTAGTAATTAATTTTCAAAGACATTTGTCTCTTTGTAATAACGCGAAACGCTTCTTTTGCCCCAGCTCGCCTGTGTTAATTCCATCTTCAGAAAGGCAAAGTGATGTTTTTCTCTTCGTGAAAACGGAAAATTTGACAAATGGACCTCACCAGGGCTGCTTTCGAGCGCGGCACCAGGTGCTCCATGGTGCTCCATGGTGCTCTCCCGAAAGCGTGTGTAAGCATGTGTGTGACGTAACGTTTCCACCACCTGGGAGCACCAGGGACGAGCGCTCGAAAGCAGCCAAAGTTGTAGGCCGTGCAGTACTAAGTCGTTTTCGGCCAAAATCTCAAAATCGATGAAAACGCGATATTTGGCCACTTGTGTCTCTTCGTGATGACGGTGACGATATTTTATTTACTTAGAACCGCCCCTTGCTTGTAAATGTAAAGCTGCATGGAACCGACTCCTATATGCATGTGCAAATACGAATTACGTTATACAAATTTAAATTTTCTTAAAATCCTATATATTCAATTAATTGCCAAATAGTACTCAATGATATTTTCTTATAATTGACATAGTCTATGTTGAATATGTTGAAACTAAATTAGGTGAATAAATCGAGGAAAATAAACTTCAATTGACGAACAATAAAACTAAATTTTAATGGCGTTATTTTCCTCCCTTAATCCGTTTTTTGTCCACCGAAAAAAATAATGAAGTTGAAGCCAAAGCCCAAGCACAACGTTTGAAAAAGGCCCACAGGAAAGTCTGGTACCCTGTGGTATACTATTTCTTCGTGAATTTGTTTTGCAAAAGTCGCCCGTCGGTATTTGAATACACGAGCGCGCGCACGGCATGCTGCAGCACCTGCACTTTTGAGTGATTTTGTTCACATTTTGTGCCCTGAAGACGCGAGAAATGTCGAAAGGAGAGGAGGTAGCGACAGGAGAAAGTACGCCGGATGTGCAAGGTCACTCAACTACCGCGAAACCTTGCAGAATTTGGTAAGTGTTAACACCTTTTTGTCTTCTTCACGTGTATGAGAGTTTGAATGAAGCGAGCGGCAGAGCGGGTTACGTTGAAACCATTGGTGGCGCTCTACCCCCCAAACCACGGTGTTGTTTTCGGCTGCGTTTGGCGTTGGTGGCGCTCTACCCCCAAAAACCACAGTGTCGTTTTCGGCTGCGTTCGGCGTGTACTCGTGTGAGCAATATGCTAATGGCTAGGCGGGTTGCCGTCTGCTTTAATAGCTATGTTGTGATTGGCCAATGGTCACGTGGATTTAATTTTGGTCAAATTAAAAATGTCTCAGAAATGACCAGATAAAAATTTAGGCCCGGTCCAAACCTATTGGCTCTTGTGAAAAAACTAAAATGTTGGCCCAATTTTTTTCCTCCAAATATAAAATTTTCAAAATTGTTTTAGCTTAAAGTCTTTGGTATAATTTGTTTATCTCTTCTTAAAATAAGACACAAGGTGAAATCCATGAAGAGTTTTAGTTTTCTAAAACAGTCTTTATTTAACACTGAACTATATTATACACATTTTATTATTAAATACAAGATGCACAAATCTGCCTGCATTACAAGACAATTATTCAATGACATTGCGATAAAAAGATGCTCTGCCTTAGCTTATAATTACAGCTTACTATATTCACAGCAAAATCAAATTTTGGCATTTAAAAAATTACTGGAGTAATTAGTTTACAAACATGTTCAAAAGTACGAGAATTTACTTGGGTAGACGTTCTAATCAAATCAGTACAGAACCATGACATTTACGTAGTTCTGACCATAATTAAACCGTGCAAAAATATAATTTAAAGGGCAACATCGAAAGTGGATTACATTTTCTTGAAGACGATTTTTTACTACTTTTTAAGCACAAACAAAATGTTCGTTAATTTGCCAGAATACAAATTATGGGAAATGGGGAAAAACAAATTTTTCTTTAAAAGAAGTACTTGCGTAGGTTTAATGAAATCTCGTATATTATGTCCGTTTTCAATACTGGAGAGACTATTTCACCAGAATCATATCTCAGTGCAATACCAGTTATCTTCTCTCAAAACAAAAGAAATATCTTAAGACAGATCTTAGAAGATAACTTCAGCAACAAATAGTGCAACAACATACCTTTCTGAAAACCCCGTGTACAAATTTCATATTTAATGTATGTAACATCTACACACATACTTTGTGACATTTTTTGGTGTCCTTGTTACATACGGTATATTGGAAATTTGCACACAGGGCTTTCAGGAAGGTATGTTGTGGCACTATTCGTTGCAGTTCTTTAGCTGAAGTATCTCCTTAGATATATCTTAAGATATTTCTTTTGTTTTGAGAGAAGATGAATGACATTGTACAGAGATATAATCCTGGAGGAAAAGGTCTCTCCAGTATTGAAAACAGACATATCATTATTTTGATTTTGACAGTAATTAAACCTGCCAGATTGAGTTTTAAAAATGCATTTCAGATTAACATTAGCAAAGTACCGTATCCACTCATTAGTATCCGTACTTGACATAACATGTACGTGTATGGCATTTTATCTGGAAATTACATGTAAATGACATGTATATTTACCAGAGAATACATGTACAATCATCTGGTACAATCCGACACAGTTATCCACACAATGTATGTTAACAAAAACAACCTGTACAATTTCATAAACACAAAGCACCTTGAACAATGAACTCGGTTTATACAAAAGAAATATCAGGTGGGTTGAGGAAATCAATGTACATATAGCACGGAAGACCACATGGCATTGGAACTTTGCACTGATCCGCCATATTGGGGACAATGTGGTGGGTATGCTTTGGAAGAAAAATTAACATTGTAAAAGGCTCGTTTTTGTTATTCTTAATTGTGCACAAATTAGCTAACCACAGTTTGACAACATGAACAAATCATGATTTTGGTGCAGTGCATCCTCTGTTTATTTTATATAATAAATGCTTTTAAAAATGAACAAGTCTGACAAAAAACTGTCTTGTGACGCAATGAAACAAGTCCAAAAACTGGCTCACATTGTTTATATATATAAAAAAAAAAAAAAAAAAAAAACATTTCCCCTTCCCAAAAAAGTATGCAACTCAAGTGACTTGTGAAAACAACATTCCAACAACTGGCTCAAAATGTTAAAACAAAAAGAATATTTTCCAACTTATAAGTGCGTTAACCCTTTTAAGTCTAATAATTAACATTCAACAAACCGAGTCACCAAATTAAAAGGGAAAGCTTAGAATCACGTCTTGATGAAAACATGTTTAATTAAAACTTTTTCAATTAGAAGTGACTTGAAAAATTGGTCCTCTTGCCTAACTTTAAGAAATGCTTAATCATAATTCCTAAAATGAAGAAGTCAAACATGCGCACATTTATTCTTGTTTGGTTTCGGTGGATTTTCTTAAAATACCTTCGTTGTCACAAAGTTAAACTGCCAGAAAGCTAACTTCTTTAGTTGCCAGTCTCATGGTTTGTCAAGACCAAATTATCTTCGCGAATAACATACTTGCAAGTCAAATTCTACAGTACAGTAAATTAATATTTGGCAACGGTAAAAACATTACATACATGTGTAGTTTTATTAAATTACTTCCAATATTTACACGCTTCACACCGGCGGCAACATCCTATGGACGTAACATTCCATTTGTGCTCAAAACCAACTCATAACACATATTTACATAGTATTTTTTTGGTTTAATAACACCCATGTTTGTACATTTACAGTCATTTATTCCATTTTTGCTGGAATGTTTGGCACCTTCTGACGAGATCCGTTTGAACCGATTCACACTGAACCTTTTGACACTTAACACCTGTGAATTTTACGCGCATCGCTTTGAGAAAAAGCAGGTGCCCCAACTCTCCCGTATTTTGCAAAAGAATTCCGGGAAGATTACCCATCGCGGGACTCCCTGTCACAGATAAAACCCTCCTGGATTGTCAATTAACAACCTCAGTCAGGAGGCAGGGGTCAAAATTAACACTGGTCCTGTGGTCCGAGACCAGTACAAAAAATCAGAAGGACCACTAGATCTGTCAAAAACGCTGGTCCAATGGACCAGTGAAAACATTTACTGACTCATGGAAACATTCTCCGATGCCTAATCCACAGGAAACATTTCTTACTCAATGCGAAGAATTCCTGGTTACCACAAACAATTCCTAATCACTTTAGACATTTTCAGATACCGGTAACTACATTTCTTTCTCCGATCTCTCCAGACATGCCCCCAGTGTTGGATCAAAAAGTAATCCCATCCATCCTGCACTCAATGACCTTAAACCAGAAAGTGTTGCAGTATCTTGGTGCCATTTTGAAAAGCACCAGTGAACCACCAAATTTTCAGCAGGACCAGTAGAGTTCTCTAATCTACTGGTCCTTCTGACCAGCATGAAATTGAAGTTAATTTCGACCCCCGGAGTCAACCTATTTTCCAGGTTTCTCCTCCAAAATACGGGAAGTTGGCAGCCATGAAAAAGTGGCTTAGAGGGAATTTGGAGTAAAACGACGCACTAAAAATCACCGAATCACAAAAACAGTGTCGCGCAAATTGGTTTAGTGGTTTTCAGTGTGTCGTTTCACTCCAACATCCCTCCATGGCACTTTCTCTCAAAGCAACGTGGGTCAACTTTACGTGGGTTAACGTGTGAAAAGGCTCAATGTTAATCAAGCCTAAACTTGACTACTCCAAGTAGACTACAGTACTGGCTTATTAGGGCTTTTCGTGGTACATACATGTATTGTAGCTTTTGCATTTCATATTTAAACGCCAAGTTTTTGTGCGTATCAAATTAGTTCGTGTTGAAGTACCTTATATTGTCTCCACATGCATTTCTCTTAGAACTGAAGAAATCTTGTACACATTTATTAAAAAAGGACTATTTATTTTGCAAACTTAACTTGGGATGTAAACATGTTGAACTAAGTACTGGTTTGCAGAAGGTCGTGGGTTCGAGTCCCACACGAGCACGCTATCAAGTTTTTCATAGTGTCTCGGGAAAGCACAGAGCATACAGTGTTAATAATTACGTTGGGTAAGAGCAAAACAAACCCTATTTAAGTAATGGTTACTACATTCTGTTTTACACATTTTTGTCAACACGTTAAAAATTTACCGATGACTTGACGTGAAACTGAGCGCAAAAAGTAAAAATCATAAAATTAAAAGTACTATATTTGGTTATTTTACAAGGTGCAGGGCTGCTTAAAACTCGCGTCGTAAGCTACAAAGCTAGCATACAGGAAACCTTGGTCACTCACCTATGCAACACATTCCTATCGCTGCAGAAATCATTTGATTTACGATAGTTTTACGATCCTTCGTACAAATCTCGGTGAATATTTAGAAGAGAAATCTGCAATTGTTTAAATATTCCTTGTAACAGGATCCACATTTGGTCACTTTAAGGTGGTGTTGTAGTAATGCCTGCATGCGAGTTATTTCCAAGATTCCACGTCCAACTCTCGTTAAAAATCTTAAGCTCCGCAAAATCTGCATTCCTTTAAAAATGCAGAAAGGTATTTACGGTATGTGCCGTTTCTAAAAATGCAGAATGTTTTGAAGGCAAGCAACTTAAAATGTTCATGCCGCTATCCTTTAATCCTTTACGACAAGCGATAAGTCCTTTTGCAGCAGATGAATAAAGTTCAGAATACAAGTCCAGAATAAGCTTCTTTTTATATAAAGTACGTCTACACTGACGTCTCCGACTGCAATCTCAGACCAAATCTATTGTTCTTGTAATCATACGCTTCCTCTTTCACTTTAAGATGCGGTATCCTCATAACGTAGACTTGAAGCATTATTTCTCCTTGTCTCACCTGAAATGTGCCTCCTTCATTGATGGGTCGAGACACCAGGGTATCGGAGACGAGTTCCCAGGGTTGGGAACCGACGCCATCTCGTACACTCTGAACGATGGACGGTCCGGGGTCAAAAAACGCTTCCAGGAATGCTTTAGGCGAGAGGTTGTAGCTGATACACATGGTGAGATGACCGATGACTGCATCCATTGTCCATTTAGGCTGTTGGCGGGTCACTCTGAGGTACTTCTGGAGTGACCGTGCCATCGAAGGAAAGATGGCCTGCGCTGCTTCCGTAGGATCCATGACGTGAGCGCTCATGCTCTGATCCTCGTGTAGACGCTTGATGTGTGTGAAAGCCTCCTCAGCTGCGACTTCCAACCTAGCACGGCGCTTCTTAACGCGACGGTCATATTCCTGTTTCTCGTAGAATCGCTCATTGCGGCTCTGGTCTCGCCGGTGTGCCGTGGCGGCGAGGATAGCCCGCGAGCGACCGGTCACAGTTTCGTTAGGTCCGTCGACGTCGTAGACTTTGAAACTGTTGAGCTTGTTGGAAACTCGGGATGTCGGGACGTGAAGAAGGTGGGCGTTGAAGATCGGGAAATCGCGGTAGTAATTCTCTAAAACCCATGCGGCGCAGCGCTGTATGCTCAGCATCCCAACGGTATAATACTTGCTAACTCCGTCGGGAGAGCGGACGACCTTGATTGCGTACATTGGCTGAAGCTGCCTCAATTCCAGGAGAATAACGGCAACGTAGTGTATAAACAACAACGCGTCCACTAACGACACCGCGTACAGGACGACACCCTTGTAATCAATGATATCTTGCTGCATGACGCGCACCACGTAGAACAGCCAATACGTCGTGACGAGCACCAGTAATAATCCCATGATAACTAGACGAAACACGAACATGCGGGGAAAGCTGGCTTTGGGCCTCCGAAAGAACAGCGCCCAGCTTCCGATCAGGAGAATCAATAGTTTGAAAGCCATGCTGATGAACAGACCATCACAGGCTGTTCCACATTGATCTTGGTTCTGTAAGATGATCGGGATGATGACAAACGCAATCGGGGACAGGAACGCGATTAAACC
The DNA here is from genome assembly GCA_037783545.1 of Henricia sp. BOLD:AAB3569. Taxonomy (NCBI): domain Eukaryota; kingdom Metazoa; phylum Echinodermata; class Asteroidea; order Spinulosida; family Echinasteridae; genus Henricia; species Henricia sp. BOLD:AAB3569. The sequence continues at coordinate 656,943 of JBBELK010000138.1, forward strand.
GATAACAGCCGCTAGTATGTACACCAAGTAGCGACTACAGTCGAAGCTTGTCTCGTCCATGCTTTTAGCGAGTTGTGTAAGATCCTCCATGGAGGAACGATCCGACGTCCCTGTAATGGCGGTCGTGTTGTCTCCCCAATTGTCATCCTGAGGTAGAATTTCAACTTCCACAACCTTGACAATAAAGACAAAAGCAGACATAAGAAGATGAATATTTCAGGACAACAATTCCTTAAAGATGTAGGCTTGTCAATGCGCGCGTGAGGAACAAATTCATGCCACGAAATTCTCCTTAGAAAGGCATGGAGCGGTGGATTTCGTGGTACGAATTTGTTCCTCGCGCGTACATTGACGAGCCTGCGTCTTTAAGATTTATAAGGTTGTCCTTGCAATGAATACATCTAGTGTTGCAAGGGCTTTACTAGATAATTGAATAAAATTGCTCGATGTAGTTGAAGATCTTTCGAGTCGTTATCTTTCAGTCCATATTTCTGCCTCTAGTCCGAGGCCTCAAAAATACTGATTAAATATCATTAAATATCAATTTAAACACACCTCATCTCTTTCATCATCCGTATTCGGTTGCTGAGGCGGCATTATCGACACGGATCGACTGCTGCGATTGTGACTCCGATGAGGGCGATCTCCGTCGTGATCATCGCCTCGCTCTGGATCGCGCTCGCGACGTTTCCTGCGATGTCCTTTCTCGCTTTCTTCGTCTGTATCGCGGTCGCGATATCTGTCTCTGAAATGATGCAGGGTAAGATTCATTACTGAAATATTCCGCCAAAATGTTTCAAAATATTGCATTGCAAGTTTTATATTTTTATGTTGATGAGAATTTCCATATTCATGAGCAAAGATGTGATGTCATCTCCGAGGAATTGTACATAAACTTGTGTACAAAAGTTGGTGTCAACGGCTGGGAAGCGCTCGCTGCTGACCGCAGTGCTTGGCGACTGGCGGTCCACAAGGGTGTCAAAGCCTTTGAAGAGAAACGCCTGCAGGACCTGGACCAGAAGCGCCAAGCCCACAAGGAGAGAAGACCTGACCCAACTGCTGCTGTAGCCTGCCCAGAGTGTGGCCGCATTTGTGCATCAGACTTTGGGCTGCGCTCTCATATGCGGCGTCACCGACGTCTTCGTCGACTCGACGGACTTCCATGATGATGATGATCACCCTGTTGCATTACTGCAACAATTTCCATAAATTGGTTTGAGTCGAGAATGAATCAGTGGGCTACTCTTGCTTTTAAAAAAAAAATTTCATAACCTTTTGAACCAATTTCAGAAAGCACCGCTTAATGCAAAATTTGTTTGCTTCATAAAAATGGGTTAATAGTCAAAATCGTATCTCAACTTGTATTTGTTTGTCAACTTGTAATACACATCACATAATATTTTGACTGCTAACCCATTTTTTTATAAAGCAAGAACATTTTGGATTAAGCAAATGTTTCTGCTAAACAGCTTTATGGTCCTTGCTCGTACCTGTGTCGTCCACTGCGAGTCGGTGTGTGATTAGCCGGCGCCTGGGCGTTTCTGATTGGTTTACTATTTGGCGCGTCGGGCTCCATTCTGCGTGATGAAGGGTCCGACTGGATAAACACTGCCGTGAGAGACACCTTGACTGCTTACAGCGTTACACCTGTGGTACAAAAAGAAAGTACCAGACTACTTTAAAGGCATCTTTCGTAGTTCACACAATTACTTGTAACGTTGAATATTCAGTTGATTATACATTTGATTTTTGGGGGAACAAGGCCGAGGGCTTGTGACCTGGTTACTTGAACTGTTCTTACGCAGGACACTTTACAGCAACTCTAGAAATTCAGATGTATTTTTACACCTCAGACACTGAGGAAATCATTTCACAGGATGATTACTACCATTACCATCTTGATAACAAGTATGTTTTTAGATAATAATTCTGAAATTTTGTGGAGGGTAATTACCAAACAAGAAATGGCACTTGCGCGAAATGGCTTTGGGGCGAATTGAATTTACGTCACGCAAGATGAAAAACAATTGTTCATTTCTCAAAGACTATAGCACTTCAGACAAAACCATTTTAGGGGAGGTTTGTTGGCTTCATCATGTTTATATCGTGTAAGTTATGTGTAAATCTGTGAACATTTCTGATTTTTCAAGATACCAATCATGTGTACTGCCTTTAAACACAATCTTAAAATTACCATCCCAAGGCATATCCACTGCACACATTTCAGACATGTCCACTTCCAACACAGGATCACATTTCCAATTACTGTAAATCAGCTTCCAAACCATGCCGTCACTACGATGTCACAATATCTTTCCCCCATTCCATTTTTCCAAGAGGGGGCATGTTTGCCCCTTGGTCTTTTCTCACAACACCCCCATGTTTCCAACCACACAATTAAACCAATTTACTATAGAAAATGAGTCACAGACAACAATGTACATGTACAAGAGAGTGAGTCAGCTTCATATACTAAAGTAAACAATCAAAAATGTAATAAAGACTGATTGGGCATAATTTAATGAGCATCATGGTCATATCGCTACATGAATAACAACATACTTGTTGAACGGAGATGTTGCATGTTGCAATGTCAGACGCACTTTTCAACAATATTAACCCCAACTCCCTAGGGTGTATGTAAAATCATATTGATTTTGGAGGATTGAGGAGTGTTAGGGTTAAACCGGTATTATTATTATTATTATTATTATTTCTTTTTGGTATTCATACCAAGGATTCCTCAATAGTGCTCATTGCACTGTCACTCGTAAGCGTGAGGAAACCCATTAAGAATTATAATTAGAAATGGACAGAGACACCAGGGAATCCCCTTGCTCTTCACGAAAGAGTGTTCTGGGATCTTTAGAGTGCGTTACCATTACCTAACACACTGGACCAACGGCTTTACATCCCTTCCGAAGGATAGAGCAAGTGCAGCGTTCACCCTTAACTTTTTTCCCAACTGGCCAACAGGGCCAGTTGTATTAAATCTTCACTGGCCCGTCGGCATTTCAAGTGGCCCGGTTTAATACTGTTAAAATGTCTGGTTGTTCTTTTTAAACACAGTCGACCATTAATGTTTGCAAAAACCACATTTGAGTGAATAAATTAGGAAAATTTGGTAGTCATAAGGTTCTCCCCATTAAAAGTTTGAAAATGTGTGGTACATTTTAGAGCTTTCTGGTGAATTTTAGAGCTATTCTGGAGTCTTGAAATGCTCTTTTGTTATAAATTCTCAAGGATTCATGTTTTTTTTGCACATTAACCCCTTCGCCACAGGGAACTGCATTTGTAGTTCTAAGTGTGAGTGTACATCTTGGGGGCGGTTATAAAGAATTAGCCCATAGTACTACCAGGGCAGAGCTGGTCTTTTTCAACCTGTTGGCTTGGGGTCAAGTCAGTTTTAGGGTTTTGACATGTGACTTGACCCTGGAGAAAATGACTTGTGACTGGATTTGTGAGATTGATTTACGACTTGAAATAAAAACTAGTTATCAAGTCTCCAGCCCCAGAGACATACTGCATAACCAAAACTGGAAGTGCAGTCTCTCACTCCAGGGGAATAAATTGGAACTGGCCGTGGGAGTCTGAAGAAAGATCAAAGTTATTTCATCACTCCTTTAAGTTTAGTACGGCGTGGGTCTGTTTTATTTCAACTGGACAGCCGGACCATCGGGAAGGCTTTCCAGCTGGACCGAGACCATTTCAACTGTCATTTGGCCAACAGACCAGTGCTAATTCGAACGCTGAAGTGTGGTTGAGTGCCTTGCCCAAGGGCACAGGTACCGCAGCCGGATTCGAACTCGCAACCCCAAGTTTTCACCCATGATTGCGAGTCAATGACCCATACCACTCGGACACGGTACCCCACTATGTTTAGCACAGACTTTTTGAGCAAAACTCGACTGCCCTGATGGATATTTTAACCCTATCAAGTATCATGTGATTTGTCTAGTACAGGTGTAGTTACTTTTCCTGTCCAAAGTTTTGACCAGTCTAATTTTACCGATGTGAACAGTGTCGAGGGCTGAAATTTTGTGTAAAAATCTGCTAGACCAGTGGCGGATCCGGCCTCATTAAAATACAGGAATACAATGGATTTCAGGGGGCTGTAGCCCCCACTTTTCCTTTGTATTCCTCTATTTAAATGAGGCTGAATCCGCCTCTGTAGACCACTGGGCTACGGTACATACACTTGTAGAGACTCAAATGTTTTACTAGACCAAGGATGTTTTTACTGGACAGACTTTAGTTATTTGCATCCAATTCCGTGTATTAATTTTCCCCCTAAAATCCTTCTTATTATAAACAATGCTATTCATATGTAGTGCTCTTTGTCAAGGTTAGACTGTAATAAGTCCGATTTACTAAGCATCTACGCATCCTAGTTCCATACAAGTGTTTCATTTATAGCCCCAATCAAAATTGTCTGCATATTTAAAGCCAGACCCGCAGACCGTATGCTGTAGGCCCCTAATCTTATTGAAGCCGAGTTGTCAGTCACGACCATGCAGTGGACCACCGTGCCATAGGTTCATCTGCAAAGCTACAGTTCAGAAATATGGTTGTTTACACTGCATGTTGATTCAAGCCGAGTTGGGCAATTCAAAGGTCAATATATCCCAGCCAGTATTGTATGTGGTTCAGCTTCGGAGGTCTGACTCAGTGAATTATTTCCAGGTTGTGTCGACATGGAGGCGGTTGACGTTTTCTTGGCTTAGGGTTGTTAAATTACAGTAGAACCTCGGATAAGTCAGATCTAACGGGACCGTGTGATTTTATCCGACTTAAGCGAAAATCTGACTTACTCGAAGATGAAAAAACGCATAGGGATTCACTAATCTACAACTACCCAACGGTCGACAGTAAAAAAAAAGCATGAATTCCAACACCAAAAATGTTATTTTTACGCTACATTTTCATACATGTAAGGCAGAAAATTGTAAGAATCATTTTCCAGGCACGATCATACAATGTACATTTGTGCCTCGATCGTCGCTATCTATCCTGGCCATGCAGTATACATGTATTGTACACACGTGTACTGCTCAGCCCACCCACCCACCTTGGCCAATGAAAAATGCAACCTGTGATCACATGCATACAAACTGCTGTTGATAATGCACGTGCATGCAGGTGCGAATCCACATACAATCGCCGATGTCCCTTTGTTCCTCTTTTGTTTGGTTTTGTACAGGAGCGAATCGCGGACGTTCGCTTGCCAATCGCGGACGATATTGTTCTCTTTGTTAGACCTCCCTCAAACGTCCACGATTGTTTGGGAGAACAAGCGCAAGTGTACGGTACATGTACAGTGCACAATCAAGTTCATTGCTTATCTAACCGCAAACTGATCCCAAGCTCAGGATCAAACCCTCCGCCAACGCGAGACCAAAATCTCGGGGTCTGATCCGGGCATTTACGTACTTTGTACAATATTCAGTGTATTGATACGATATCAATATGAAGAATGAAACTCAGTGTGAAGATTTTTAAGTCATCTTTGGGTAACAGGCATATTATTGGGTCGCTAACATTTTATCCATAAATTGGTGAAGAGAAATAGAGAAATACGGTGTTTGTTTTAGCACCCTTGTGCCCCAAGATCAGGACCTCGTGACCCACTGAAGTTGTTCAACCCAACCAGTGTTTATCCCTGTGTCTGTTGGGGTCATTGTAAGCCACCCATTTTATGTCTGGGCGTTCCTGGTTGATGAGAGATGCCCAAGTTTGGAACACTTGGAGAATAGACCGAAGAGGAACAAGCAGGTTTCAAAGCTGGGGTGGACACTGGATTGCAATGCAAGACAATTAAAGATGTCAAACTTGGGATGCAAACAAAATCATCCCAAGTTTGGTTGTTTCAGTTCAATGGTGATTAGGCACCATACCAAAAACTGTGTTAGTTAAGACGTCTAGCTTTTAAGATGTCCTAACTAAAGACCTAAATGTCCTAACTTACAATACAAATTGTATCATTATTTGTAAATTATAGGACATATGTCTTAGATAAAGATAGAGTATTTAACTATCTTTATCTAAGTAGTAACTAAGGCCCGCTTCAAACGTCGCGCTTATGCCGTGTCGAATTAAATTCAACTTGGCACGACGTTGACACGACGTTAGCACGGCAGTGGCTTCAAACGTCGAACATAAATTGCAAACTCCCAGTCGAGCTTAAATACATCCAACATGGCGGATGAGTATTGTGCACGTCATGGACGTTGTGCACGTGCGTTTTCCATTCTGTCCATTGTACGTCGCCATTTTATTATTTTGATGCACTTGTTTGTTGGTTATTTCTTTACTCACATACGCGCTGCGAGCATGCGCATTCCTAGTCGGAACAAAATTGCGGACCAACTTCGAACTGAAATTAAATTCGACACGGCAGAAGCACGACGTTTGAAGCCAAGCCGTGCTTGTGCCGCACTAAATTGAGTTAGCACGGCAGACCCTGTCGAGCTAAAATCTTCTGCCGTGTCGAACTCATTTTGCCGAGCCAAATTGCTTCAAACGTCGTGCTTGTGCCGTGTCGAATTAAAAAAATCAAGTTAAATTTAATTCGACATGGCATAGGCGCGACGTTTGAAGCGGGCCTAACAGGAATAAAATGCAGATTTAATGCAAAGCTAAAAATATCACACTAATACATGTAATACCAAAACTACTTACAACATGTACCGTACAGGTACATGCAAACCTAAAGCTGTCTGTGGGATTTTTTCCCAGGCAACTTCTCCAGTACGATTATGATTGATGACATTACAAATGAGTGAATTAATAGTAAATGCTAATCAGGTGCACTGCACCTGTTATGTGATTTCTCAATGAAGCATGAAGGGAAAGCTACCCCACCCTAAACAACATGACAAACAGTACCACCTCCCAGCACACAAACGAACAAACCAATCAACCACGAAAAGCATGAGTGAGCAGCAAATTAACCACGAAATCCTGAAAGGCTAAAATGTAAATCTCAGGTTTACATTTGAGTGGCATGTTCAGCTATGTGGGGATACTTACTGGGAGACCACTGGTACAGCAATCTAGAGGTCTCTGGTTCTTCTTCTCACAAAAAAATTGTCTTACTCGTATAATATATATGGGTCTCACCTGAGAACAAAACAAGGACATTTCTTTAATTCTGAGATAAACTAAAGACATCTGAAAGGAATTATTGACTTATTTTTCAAATGTACCCCATTACTGTGGACAGACCCATATGTACTCATTTAACAGAGCTTTTTTTTACATTGCAAAAGAGTACTTGTGTGTATTTTCACATTTTGTACACTGTTGACCAAATCAAAAATTCGCAGCTTTTATGAACTTAGAGATGAATTTAGAAACGCGAGAAAATTGCAATGCCCCGGCTGGGATTCGAACCGAGATCCTTGGCATACATGGCCAACTGAGCAGCTACTGTATCTGGGCATCCCGTCGGAGCATCACAACAATCTCGTGCCTGCCATTTTATGAACTTATGAGAATGTATTTTTCAATTTATAAAACAAACATGTTAAGGAATATTTGACATGGTTGTATCCTACATGTAGTTCTAGAATTCTGTCTACAAGGGCCTTGTACAAGTGTAAATTTCATTTGAAATTCCTTTTTCTTGAGGTTGGTGGAGGGTGGTGAGAATAGGGAAACATGAAGTGCACTTATAGAATATCTTCTATGGTTTTCCCAATTCAACTGCTGGTGGGAAACCTCCAGTGTGCAACTCTTATTCAATACCATTGTCATTCAGTGAATGTATCCACACCATTTAGGTGTTACGAAAAATATCAGTCTGGTATTTGTTGTGAATGTTCAGCGGAGCATGGAGTGAGGTCTGGGTCAGTTTGTGCATGGAGGAAGGAATGTTTGTGTAACAGCTTATCGCATCTGGGGCAGGCCTTTTGTGGGGTTGAAGCATGGAGGAAGAAACCTCCATGGTTGAAGGGGGAGTAGGGAGGGGGAGTAGGGAGGAGAGAAGGGGAGGGGGTCCAGTAATTGATTTAGCTTGCGCCCGGGGGATTAATGAATGTTCATCAGGGTTTGCCTGTACCCGATGTATATTAGCGCTGTATAGTCAGTGATTTCCCGAGACACTATGAAAAACTTCAAAGGGAGGCGGTCCCTTAGTCAAAGTGAACTAATGTACAAACAGGCCACTTCGGCCAGAAACTGCTTTGACCAAGCAGCAAGCGGAATTACGCGAGTGCATGAACGGCAATTACACCCCCGATTGGTTGCATTAAATTTGGCCAAATTGGGGGTGGGCCAAGGTTGTGGTGGTGTTTTCTCGGTTGGGCCTAATTATTATTTTGAAAATTATTTCAAAAGAATTTCATAAAACTGTGCGATTATTTGCAAAATTAAGAAGGCCCAGCCGTTTCTCTGTGTGCACAAGCGTATTGCTTAAGCGATGTGGTTGAAGGCGAAGTACGTTTTGGGCGAAGTGACTGGCATTGCTTGAGAATGGCCCAATCTTTTCTTTAGAAATTACACTGAGGCAAATAAATTTCAGCCTTAGCACAGTTCAGTCAATTTCTTGAAACGTTTCCATCTAAAGAAATTACTTTTAATATGATTTTAAATTCAGTGCCCAAAGACATCAGGTAAAGACAGTCCCAAAAATGCAACATGTGAATATTCTCATGTTGTAACATGCACAGTGCACTGCGCATAATGGCCTTCAAAGGACATAGTCCCCATAACACAATGTACATTGTACATATATCCCTTATGCCTAATGGTCCTTGAAAAACCAAAGCCAACTCAACACAGGAAAAAATGTCAACCTTCAGCACATAGTCATAAAAACTGCACCTGATGAATGCTAAACTAAGCCCAAACAACAACCAATCAATTAGCAGATAACAGTGAAAACAGTGAAATAGAAACAGGTGCGAAACATACTTACATTAGAGGGTAAAATGTAGAGGAAAACGTCCAAAAATCCTGCAAAATTTATCCCAGTATGGTGAGTAATTCCCACATAAACAGGACTTGTGGCTTTGGCACACAGTGCTGTGGCACTAATGCATGCACAAAGGGGCTGAATTGGACTGTACCATTGGCATAATGAGGGGAGAGCTGCAGGGGTTAGCTGGACAAAAGAAAGGGGATTTAAGATCAATATTGTGGGTTTTGGGGCTGATTTGAATGACAATTATGCAAGTTCCCTTTATCACTCTTGATAAAACAGGTCTGTGTCAGTATACTTGGGGATAACCAGCTTTTGTGTGGGAGTGGTTGAGTGGGTTTCACATTGATAAACCTAATAAGTTGAAGAAATGGTCAAATTTATTTTAATGTAACATGATTATGTTGAAAACAAGGGAATTGGTGCTTTCTTGTTTCCCGGGGTATTTTCAGACATGGGACTACAGAGACCGAAAAAAGGTATAACATTCCGCAGTCGGTGCGGGTGACCTTTCCTGTACTAAAAACTGAGCATTCAGACATGAGTGAGTTAGACCGTTTTCGGTCTATCTCAGGTCACGCAGCTGCATCCTGACTTCCACTATGAACGCCAAGAATACATGCCACACGCTTTGCGCGCTTGAGTGCAGTGGGTCACAGTGGCGACTTAGACCGGATGTTCAACGTGTCAAAACACGGTACTAGAGGGTCTAACGAGTTAAACCGAAAACTGTTTACGTAGACCGCTTCTCCTCGGGGGTCTCGTAGGTGTCTAAGTATAGACCAGAGTTAGACCGTTTTTAGTACTACAGTACGTAGACTGTTCAGACAACTGAGATAGACCATTTTCGGTTGAACCGAAGTTAGTCTACTTTTAGTACTATCTGAGAACAAGGCCCTGGATAAAAAGACATGTGACATAACACAATGGCCCTACATCTGAAACAAGGCTGCCATTGTCAATTTGAAATTCGTCAATAAAAATGCTCTTTTTGGAACATAATCTAACAAAACATGACTTATAGTTTGTTAGTGTAGGCCAATATTTAAAGCAACTAACCTTTTAGTAAAACTGGATGAGCATGTCTGGACTAGTGAAGATTGCTACGGTAATTTGTCAGAAGAAATGACATATTACTTCTTGTCATATCTGAAACTAAAACAGAAATGATTGAAACTGAATTAAAGAGACAATAATAAAGGGTTCATGCTATGAGTATGATAAGGTATTTTTTAAAAGTAGGACCTTGCTTATTAACGAGGCTAAACTGAGCAATACCTTAGGCCAATGAAATTAGATTACTAGTTTCTCGTCAGCATCCGCATGTGATTTTGACTCCGCACCAAAAAATGTCATTATGCCAACATTTCATTATTTTGCAAAAAAGGGTGAAAATCAGATGTAAACTACTCCAAAGTAAAAAGTTTCCATTTTAGTTGTGCAGTCTCGATCTGTGTTTTGCAGCTTTTGTGTTTATATTCAAATATATTGCTCTTTCATAACCAGACATCTCCTTTTGTAATTTCCCATCATTTTGTCATCTCAACTTGTTCCTTCAAACACAAGCTATGTACAGTATTACCCGGTTTAACTCAATGGAATCGATACTGGCACCAAACCATTTTTGGGTGACTTTAGAGCCTTAATAATCAGTTTCTAAATGGCAGTTCGTGTATGGGTGAAGGTTGTATTTTTACTTGATTAAATAATTAATAATGAAAAAAATCCCTCACCAAAATTTGATAAATGGTTGACGAGAAACTAGTAATCTAATTTCATTGGCCTTACCAGTAACTTATAATTTTAGGACAACTGTCAGAAAGTCTACCCATGCAGTTTATGACTGAAGTAAAAGTGCTTGGCCTGGCAAGTGATCCCAATGGACATGACATGCCGTTTAGAAGTTAATGCAGATCATTTTAATCATTTCTACCGCTCCTGGGAATTTGAGATCATGTTTGCTGGATCATGTAAGAAATATACAGTGCACTTAGCCTGTGGGATCTTTCTTGCTGGATAAATATATGGGATGACCTTTTAGTCCTTTGGGGGGTAAAATTCCTTCTGGGTAACACAGAGTCATGAAGTAGCTACATTCCTGTGTATCCCATAGCAACTAAATACTTATGCTGTATGTACTGTAAATGTTGCATAGCTGGTTATATCACATGCGTACAGTAGGCCTACATGTACATGGCAATTGTCATAACTTCATTATCAGATGTAAAAGTGTTTATATAATGTACATTTTCATTAGCTAAAGCCACACAAATGTCGATGGAGATAATAGCATAATAAAATGTATACTACAAATACAATATTTAATATCCATTCTTTATCGATGTATTCACAGTTTACTGAGCCCAAAGACCAGGGGTAATAATGCAGAAAGCGCATTGAGAGATCCGTCGGATCTGAAATGCGCTATATACATGTAAGAACTGGCTATTATTATTAAAGATTCCAATGAACCAGTTGGGGGTTTCCAGGGGATTTCACAGAAGCAGACAAAACAAGAAATGCCCCCTGCTATTTAGGGAATAAAAACTGCAGGAATCATTTGGACTTATTAGGATTGTAAAAACAATTAAAGCACGGAAGCTTTGAGGTTTGTCAAATTGTTGGAAGTGAAATGGCTAAATGGACAGGTAGCTAGTTACATGACTAACGAGGTAGAAGTTATAGACCAATCAGGTTGCCGAGGACTCCTTCCCTGCACGTCTGCCATTACTGGGGGCCATCCACTGCCATGAACTGGGTGCTCCGTGTTGTTAAATCGAACAGCGCACAACCCGTACACAGGTTTCGCAAGCTTACAATAAACGCGCAAAATTGTTTGAAGCGACAACATAATGTAACAGCTTATCATCAACATAAAACCCACAGTTCATGGCACTAGATGGCCCCCAGTTATGGCGGACGTACACGGAACACGACTTCAGCTCTCGGATTGGTGTATAGGAGGCAGGCAAGGCCATCAAATTTGGAGTCAATTCCAAATCACAAAATTAAATTTGAGCAGGATTCGAAATAGAGCCATCTGTATCTGAACCACTAGAGCTCTGCCAACCAATTCAAAAATCACAAAACATTTATAAAACACAAGTGGCGCAAAATGTAAGCTTTCAAAAAAATTCCCCATGCATTTTGCACCGCCATAGGATTATGCAGCAATGAACCGAGCGAAAGAAAACAATATTCTGACAAAGAAAGTCTGAACGGACTTTTTAAGAAGTTAAAATCAGAGCAAAAGAAACATTCAGTTATATTGAAATCACAAACAGAAGGAACAGTGCAGATTGGTGAACTAAAACTGCAATGACCTACTACTAGGGTTAACAAGCCTCAATGACCCTAGGGGGTTACTCATTGTGATGTGTCGTTACCATGGTAACAGCCTCAATAGGATGTCAATCAAGGTGATTCTGTCAATGAGAAGTGTAAGCTGGGAGTGTGGGGTACCCCTGGGGCCTTTTACTTTACTCCCTCCTACAGTATAGACTAGGTGACAGTGTGGAATTTGAAGGTGGGTGAATTGGTTTAACAAAATGATAAAATCAGTGTTCGTTTGCAACAAAATGTGATACACGTGTACCTGTTTTAAGTACACGTTACATTAACTTGTTAGTATCCTGTGCTCTCTGTGCTATCCTAAATATTTTTGAACGAAAGCCTCGGCCTTCATGTTTAATGACAGACACTTGTGTGGGAGATCTTGGTCTTAGGTGGAGGGAGGGGGGTAGATACCGGTAATGGGAAATTTGTAGGTTGGGAGGGGGGTGGGGGAGGTTAGCGAGGTGGTGTCAAATTTGTTGCCTTTTTGGGACTAAAGTTACGACATTATTTTGAGAAAAGTTAAAAGCATTTGTCAAACCAAAACCACCGTGATTGACTCGCAATACTCGGGTGAAAACTTAGGGTTGAAGGTTCGATACCCCGGCTGCGGTACCTGTGCCCTTGAGCAAGGCACTTAAACACACTTGCTCCATCCTTCGGAAGGGATGTAAAGCCGTTGGTCCAGTGTGTTAGGTAATGCACTTTAAAGATTCCGAGCATTCTTTCGTGAAGAGCAAGGGGATTCCTCGGTGTCTCTGGACGTTTCTAATTCACCGTCTTCTACTCATGAGTTTGCTCACGCTTGAGAGCAACAGTGCAATGGGCATTTTTGAGGAATCCTTAGTTTAAGTACCAGAAAGAAGTAATTTCAGACAACCAGCTCACAAGTACTTTTTCATTTACTGTGTTCTATGTACCCAAGTACTGACAATGTTGGGCAAAAACCAAACCGTTTTTAACCTCTGACCTGTACTTCTAGAGCATCAGTCAAAGCTCAGAACTCAGTGATATTTATTACCTCCTGTGAGAGCACCTTGGTCAAAAACCGCAGTTAGACCAAAAGCTTCTCGGCTAAAAGAATGTCAGGGAAAATAATTTACAGCACTCGTAGGATAAATATTTGTTGGCTTGCTGGAGACCTGCTGTACAGGTGTGTAAAGTGGAAGAGAGATGAATTGAAAGTTGAAACGTGGAGACCAATAGGTTGGACAACATGCAACTGAGTTCGAATGGTGCCGGGAATTCAATGATGGAAAACAAAGGGAACAAGGAAAAGGGGGGGGGGGGGGGGGGGGGGTGTAAGGTGTTGTGACTCTGTTTAACTTTGTTTGAGTTACCATATAAACTTAATTTAGGACTTGGGGATTTGGGATGGACTTGTGAGGGCTTGTGGAGGACTTGCGAGGGTTTGTGGAGGGTTTGTGGAGGGCTTGTGGAGGGCTTGTGGAGGACTTGTGGAGGACTTTTGGACATGCGGGGACTTGTGAAGACTTGTAGGGACATGTGGGGACTTGTGAAGACATGTGGGGACATGCAGGGACTTGTGAAGACTTGCAGGGACATGTGAGGACTTGTGAGCACCTGCAGGGACTTGATGACTTGCAGGGACTTGTGGGGACTTGTGAGCACCTGCAGGGACTTGCAGTGACCTGCGATGGAACTAGGTTTAAGGAACAACCTTGAACTCAACTCTGGCTATTTTTAGTTGGGGATCGTAAAAGTTTCATGATGTGGTTTCTGTTAAGTCTCAGGTTTGATCTTACAACTTTACTGGATTAGAGAATAGGATAGGTTAATCTCAATCAGTGCTTCTGTGGTGTCATAAATTACAAGGTGTTCCAGTGACATGGAAAGTGTGCAAGTATATTCCTGATCTGAAATAATCTCAAGTTAGAAGTCATCAACCCTCAGAACTTAAGGGAACTGCACATAAAGATAAGTGCCAAGACTAGGGAAAAATATTAAATGGTGTTATCTCCATGTTTGATTGAGAAAGTGTATGATAGAAAGGCAACTTGTGTATAAGTTGGCTCAGTACCTCATTTACATTTAGGCAGGCCTACATTTGATCAGACTACGCCTATATTGATGACATTAACCCACGCTTTATCATACACATCTTGCAAAATGTGGCAAAACCTCCATACTGTATGCATGTGTACCATATGCCATCAACATTGTCCCGTGTTGTCCACACGTAGTTGATGTGTACCATACCTAAATATTTAGCAATCACACCCACGCAGTGTCTTACATGTATGCGCACCGTCTAAATTTCAAATTACAAACACAAGCTCGTTTGGTTCCCGAGCTCTTTATTATTAATGGCTTACAGTGACAGACAACCGGACTACAGGACGCCAGTCTGATTTGAAGTCACTTTAGAGATTCCCAGCAAGATGCCAGGCAGATGTGAAGCGTCAGCAGTTATCTGACGCGAGTTAATTGCTAACCATTCAAATGAGTTTGGTTAAAGGCCTGCATGGTTTTGCTACAACTTGGCCAAAATTTCAGGTTTTACACAATTGATCACTGTCAAATGATGTCACTTCCTACAAATTGTCACATGCATCAGGATTTCGAGCTTACATTTTTTCCGTGCATTGGCTGCGCCGTATTTCGAACAACACGCGCACGTGTTTGGAACATTTTTTAGGGTGTGTGTGCACATACTTGAATGAGGGTCTTTCTATAAATTAGGGGTCCAAAAGTGTGACATTTAGTGTCCCCCGTTACACCTGATATGTGTTATTTGTCCCACAAAAATCATTAAAATGGCTTTTAAACCATTTTGTATGAATTGTACTTTATGTACTCACTCTTTGAGATGGAAAGTTTTTAAAGAATGTGTCCTGAATTTACAAAAACAAGATGTAAAATGTAACGGGGGACACCAACATTGGACCCCTAATTTATAGAAAGACCAATGAGTGTAATACGAGTACATGCACATGTAGCATTTTTCCTCCAAAGATGCGAGAGTCTGTGAGAGTGGTCAATACTGATCATAATAGACCCATTGCATGGCGGCCATGATAGAAGGCAGTCACATTATCACAGTGAGTCATGCACGAGTAGGCACTTTGTGGATCTATTGTCACATCATTTAAATATGAAAACCTGCCCTCTGTCATGGCCGCCGTGCAAGGGGTCTATAGAATAATTTCAAGTTGTCATCAAAAACAAGTCTTTCTTTTGCAAATTAAAATTGTAATATATATATTAATGGCTCATAATCATATCCTGAAATGAGGCTGTCAGTACTTATTTGAAAATTGTTAAATCCTATAAATTATGCCTAAATCATAAGTGTTGGCTATGTAAATTGTATCCCACACATTGCGTTTTGTACCTGTGCCCGTTGTCCACTACTTCAAATTGCTTCATAAGTGGCAAGCACAATACACACGTCCCTTTAAGGTGTGCAGTGCACTATGCATTACTGGAGAGGCATGAGTCACTGGTTTGCAGCTAACATTACATGCAAGCCTTGCCCATCAACCTCCACCCCCTAGGATGAGGATGATCAGCATAGATCGGTGTAGGCAGAATGCGAGATGAAGGCGGGACTGTCCATGCTTAAAATAATTAGAATCAACGAAGATACATGTACAAATTTGTCGTTTACATGTACGCATACAGTAGATGCTATTGTGCACATGTACCGGTACAGTGCAGTGATGCCATCAAGTACAATGTAAAACCAATTGGATACTCGGCAATCCTTGTGCCAAAATATGTTTTTACAGGAGTAGAAAATTTAAAATTGATTTTACAAAAACAGAAGAGAAAAACACATGACAATCTTTTAATTAATGAAATTTACAAGAGAAGGATTCAATAAATGCCTACATGTACATTGTATACACGAATCCGGTTGCTAAGGACTCCTTCTCTGCAAGTCCGCCATAGCTGGGGGCCATCCACTGCCATGGACAGGGCGCCTTGTCTTGTTGTTAAATCGAACAGCGCACAACGCGTACGCGTACGCAGGCTTCACAAGCAAATAAACGCGCAAACTTGTTCGAAGTGACAACATAATGTAACAGCATATCATCAACACAAAACCCACAGTTCATGGCACTGGATGGCCCCCAGCTATGGCGGACGTACATGGACCATGACTTTCCAGCTCGGATTGGTGTATAGACCGTATCGAATAACCGCCATTTCGTGGGGCACCTTTTGTTACTTAAACCGTTCAACAATGGAAGCACAATATGTGCAACCATGCATGTCCTTAAGGTACAAATAAACTGCCCCACGAAATGGCTGCTATTCGATACGGTCTATACATCTTTGAAATATTTGAAGTGAAACTTTTAAATCATCCGGTTGAATCTAATGGTCCAATGAAGGTACATGTGTGGTAGTAAATGTATCCTACACTCAACAATCTGCAAAAACTGTAAGAAAAACACCCTTTTATACTCTCAATAAGGTTAGCTATAGTTGAATTTCCCCAAAACCCAGTGGGCATGAAATCCAATCCTTTCCCTGAAAATCTGCTGAACTCTTTTGTTCGCTGCTTTGAATTGGCGACAAAGCAGCAATAACAATTTTTGAAGTAGGCTTCTAATGCCGCTTTTTTTTTTTTACATGAGGTTGGTGTTTAACTCAGCAGAGAAATTTGCAACAAAATTTCATTTGCATTTTACTGAGAGGCACTGGACGGTTAATTTATCAACATCGTCTTGACAGGGCTGTTAGTGTTAGGAGAGAAATGAATAAAAGATTTCCGAGGGGAAATGCTAGATGTTCGGGGATACATGAAGCGGTCGTGCGGTTGACGCGCCGCATCGAGATGCGTAATTGGCTGTGTGTGGAGCCAATGACATGCGATGCGGGAATGAGATTTAATGAGATGCAGTAATGGTATAGGATGTGGGAAAGACTCAAGATATTGCTTGAAGCAGCAATGCATAAAAGGAAACGGGCCAACTTTGGATACAGCTGTTTCACAAGACGTTTTAAAACTCTAACCCTCGAGGCATTTTACTTAAAACCATCTACCGGTAGCATCTTTTAAAGCAATTTGCTCTTAATGGAACACGTACCGGTACATATAGTGAAATATTGTTAAGGGAAATCTGGTTTGCTGAAATCAAATCCTGTTGTGCATTACTAAAAATAGAAAGAATCCATTCACATCAATAAAATGTGTGTATTAAAATTTGCCATGTTTAACTCAAAACTTAATTCTTACAGTTATCCAAGTTAACAAGTGACCTAAATTTCACAAAGTTATCTGTACATTTTGTGAATAAAACTGCTTAATTTTTTACAAACTAACCTCAATTAAGCCTGCAGCACTCAAATTTCTTGCAAGCTTACAATTCAAACTGTGAATATCCAGCAGTTGTAGCCACAAGCTAAAACCCCTTTGTTATGGGTATTGTCAGACTAGGGTTAAAGAGGGCAGATAATTTACTGTATGGCTGTCTCTTGACATCTGGTTTCCTTCGCTCTGCGTTTGTTTGTGACCTGAGAAAACCTAGTGGCTTTTTGGTTCTGTGTTAAAGTTCCTGACCTCACACTCTAAGAATTTTCTCCTAAACTCATCCAGGATGACTGGAAGCAACTCAACTGATCAGTTGCTGTCGATGTGTGTGTAGCGCGCACATCGACAGAAACTGATTAGTTCCGCAACTAGCTTCAACTGGAAGCATCCAGCTACATTTACATTTCCAGAGCGCGCACATCGACACAGCAACTCGGTAAAGCGCAGAGTGCATTACCAAATTGTATTTTTAGGAACAGGAGAAAAATATCAGTAAATACACACCACTAACGATTTTGGCTGGCAACCCAGTTTTGTAAAATAAAGCAAAGATATTGTGTGCTAAACAAATTTGTGTTAACGGGTTTCATGAAATTGGGCCCAAAATACCAGTTGCCACTAGTTGCTTCCAGTTGCAAGGTCGATGTACGCTAGGCTCTTGGTACACTTCCAAGAGCCAAATCTTCTGATGTAGACTACAAAAACACCCAGGTGGCTTTCTCTGCACATTAATTTCCTAAATCTCTTCCCTTTTGGGATAGATTTTGCAATTTCCTAGATGGACTCGAAAAAGTGTCTATAGGTTCTGTAACACTGAGCAACCCGGAAAAGGATCCTGAACATCCATAGGGATACAATGAATACTACAGGTAATTGGTAAGACAGGAAATTAAAATGACTACAAGTACAGTCGAACCATGATAATAAGTGCACTGTTAATACAACATTTTGCTTATCAAAATTTTGGGTGACGGGTCTCAATCTGTTCTTTAGGTTCGGCGCAAATTTTTAACCATGCGCAAATTTCAAAAAGCAATATCCTGCGTTACGTCATGCATAAGGGTCAGATCTGTGCGACAAGTAATGTTTTAAGCCTGGTTCGAGGTCTTGCAACTCTGAGAATTGTAAATGAAGGCTGAAAGTGCTCTAATTTTCCCTATAATGGAGGGATAAATTTCAGACATGGCTGCCTTTGGAATATGCTTATTTTAGGGGTGGTCTAATTTTCTAATCTTTAGAGCCATTTTTCTGTTAAAAAATCAACACACTCGGATTGCACGTGCGTGGAACCTTCACCGGCCTCCATTATTGAACTGGCGTCACTGCACTGTACTAGTCGTCGCGTCCCCCACGCGAGCGCGCTATTGTCAAGTCGCAGTCAGCACGTGATGAGAGCGAATGCCCAAGCGCAGTTTTAATTTGCGTGCGCAATTTTATTCAGTACCTCCAGCTTAAAAAATGTGCACGCAGGTTTTAAATCTGCTTACGCAATTTTTAAAATTGCATGTGCATAAAGATTGCGTCTGTTGGGCGCAATCTTCATGCTCGGCGCAAATTCTGAATTTGCGCAAGGAGATTTAAAACCTGCGGGCGCAAATTTTTAGCTGGAAGTACTGAATCAGATTGCGCTCCAAAATTAAAATGCGTTTGGGAACCTATCTTGCGCAGATTCTGAAATTGCGTTCGGAATCAAAATTTGCGCTGCGCAATCTTTGAACTGGGTGAAGTTCAAAACACGCCTACATAATAAAAGAAACTGCAGCGTCCAGTAAAAATGTACAAGTTGGCCGTAAAATGACTTATATCAGCCCTCGGTAAGTACAGAGTAACAAAAATATACGGTAGGGGAGACAACAAAAATGAAGATTTTACTTGGGTAAAGTATACTTTTTCCAGCTGCCATTATCATAGGTTTTGTACACTGTGTACATTTAGTCACTGTTATCTGGCCCAAGTCATTGCTTGGGTATTTTTTTCGTATACATTGAACAAAGATTTTAAGGAAATTACCTCCTGGAATCAACACATAATGTAATTGTAAGATATACTTCCCACTTGCACTTTTGTCGCAAATGTTGCTTTTCTGTAGAAAAATCACGTTTTCTTCCTCAAATTGCCTTCAGTTAGTGCACAAGATAACTATTCACGCGCACGCGCAGCGCTCTCCGTTGTCGCGCTTACGCACAGACCGCTCGCCACGTCATTTTGTGCATTACTTTATGCAGTAATTTTATCATTTATTTATCTCAGAAATGCAACATTTGCGACGGAAGTGTCAGTGGGAAGTATATCTTAGAATTGAATAAGCTATCGATTCCAACATATAAATTTACCCAAATCCGTGTTCAATGTATATATGAAAAAAATACCATTGCTTGAAACCTCCACCAGTCCTACTGTATGTCCTATCACAATGACCTCATTAAGCACTCATTAACCCCAGAGACCAGCTGGACTTTGACATGCCCTGTCCATCAAATCAACATCATGTAAGAACAAAACACACCTGCTTCACAAGCACTTTGATAAGGACCCAAGTACTCCACATACTTTTGTTATTGTTAAATTATTTGCTTTAAGTTGCCCTTTTTCAGCCTAAAGTGGTGTTCCACTGTTCCCATTGGACTATTGTTGGTAAAACTCCCGTGGTTGTGCAGGGGAGTAACCACATTAAGTCCAATGGGGACGCACGGAGAATTAGCGTCACTGTAAAGTTACCGCGAGCCGACCATGATGTAAAACTTACAGGGCGAGAGAGGCTGCGGAAACTTTCCGCTCAGCTAGCCGTGGGAGTTTTACAGGGCACTCGAAAAGTCCAATGGGAACAGTTTCGGCCTGTAAAATTAACACGACTCTGCAGTAAACTATGGGCGTGCACAACAGGGGCCTGCACAGCAGAGGCTTACTGTAAGGTCGCGGCAGCTTTCCGCATGGGCGCTGAAAGCAATGCATAGTTCCGACCCGTCAATCAAGCCGAACCCGCCATCCAGGCATTAAGCAAGGTTAAGCAACAAAGTTAAGTGTAACCAATGCGCTTTTCTTGCTCTTTTTGCCAGTTTTTTTTCAGATTACAGGAGAAGTGGGTCATGAAAAATGACAACCAAAATGGTGGAAGGAAGGCGTGACGTCACCGGAAAGCAATCAATTAGACTGGTTCCCGCTCCATACAACGACTGATTATGAGGACTGGCAACTGTGGTGTTTAAAATAGCACTAAGCATTACGTCATGCATTTATTTTTAGGAGCGCATAACCGTTAATTTTCAAAAGAGAGATAAGCCTAACAATTTGAAAAGGGTTATTACATATTTGGCAAATAAAACACATGCCCATTATGATTATAGCATCAAAATTCAAATTCAAACCTTGTCTACATCATCGTAAAATAAACACGCGGCGAATAACAAACTATCTACGAATCGTACCCGACGATTAACGATAACGTCCGGGGGTAACTTTGGGAACTTTCGAAAAAAGGAGGAATTCCTCCTGTTTCAAAATGGCGGAATTGGTGGTTGCCGGACCTTAAACATGTTAAAATCAGTCTAGGCCTAGTCGAAAAAATGTTGGTCCGGGTACCAGACTACTGAATCAACACTAAACAGGCTACTTACCGACAAACATGACAAAACACTTCTTTCATCAGACTTCACGGTCTGCCAAGTGCCAGCGCTAAGTCGTCCTTGAAGCAAAACGGGCTGCCGCGATGCCGATACGATTTTGATTTACCGAAAGGTAAAGACGACGTGGCGCAGCCGAAGTAAAGTTACGAACTGACAGTAGGCCTACAGCCAGCCGATCGAGATCGACGACGTACGTGAAATCGAAAGCGCGCCACCACAGGTTGCGCCACCACTGTTTTGTCTAGATCCTAGACTGGCTCCCGTATCACATATTTCACATACGAACGCGATATCGAGGTCGTATGTGAAATATGTGGATCGAAAACCAGTCTAACTTTTGCCGCGCCCAAAAGGCTAGACTGGTTCCCTGTCCTCATATTTACTTCCCCTCCGTTGTATTGATCACGTTCAAATGACGTCACTTCCTACAACACGTGTACAAATTGCCACGTGCATCATGATTTTGAGCGTATTTTTTGTTGACGCGCATCGATTGCGCCGTATTTCGAACAACACACGCGCGTGTTTGGAACATGTTCCAGCGTGTGCGTGCGCGTACTTTATGGCGTTTAATACGCAGTAGCCTTTTTCCTACGAAGATGGCGTCTGTGAACGTGATCTATATGAGAGCAGCGTAGTGCACATGGACAGGGGACCAGTCTACCAAAAGGCTAGACTGTTTCCAAGTCCTTCTGCATTATCTCGTTTCTTCACCAGTAATGTTGTCTGGCGCCCTCTTGAGACGATCTACGGTGGATAAGAGGAGGGGGCGTGGCGTTGTAGCTATTTCTTGTTTAGTTACACTATGAACAAGTTACAATGGAAATTGGGCACACACCATTTTCATTGTTAGTTGCTCATAGTGTCAATAAAATGGAAACGAGTTAACTTGTAAATTATTTATTGTATTTTCCAGTTTTTCTCAAGAGTTACCCTTAGTATATTGGGGCCAATACTAAGCCTCTGTGATGTTCAGCAAGGGGGCTGGGGGGTGGGGGGGGGGGGGGGGGGGGGGGGGGGGGGGGGTGGTGCTGGGGGGGGGGGGTGGGTGGTGCTGGGGGGGGGGGGTGGGTGGTGCTGGGGGGGGGGGGGGGGGGGGGGGGTGGGGCGCTGGGCTGGGGGGGGGCGGGGGCGGGAGTGAGAAAGAGGTTAAACTGCAGGGTCATTAATCAAAAGGTTACGGGTCACTACAGATCCGTATCGAATAGCTGCCATATTGTGGGGCACCTTTTGTTCAACAATGTAAGCACAATATGTGCAACCATGCATGTCCTCAAGGAACAAATAAACTGCCCCACAATATGGCGGCTATTCGGTACGGTCAATTGCTTGTCCTTCAGATCAGGAGAGAATAGAGCCACATGCTTTTCTGCAAGCAGCCACATGCGTTAATTCCCCACGTAGCTCTATTGTTCTCTCCCGATCTGGAGGATAAGCAACAGTGACCCGTGGCCTTTTGACCCCCTGTGAAAGCTCCCTATACAGTCAAACCTTGATAATAAAAGCACTGTTAATACAACATTCTGCTTATAACAAGGAACCCTGATAATAAGAGCACTGTTAATACAACATTCTGCTTATAACGAGGACAATTTTAGATATAAATGTTTGTTCTTCATTGTTTCATTCCTGATAATACAAGGTTCCTGTTATAACAAGGTAATCTGCAAAGTTCCAAGGACCTCTTATTAAACAAGGTTCAACTGTATTTGGTACATTTCCTGCAAATGTTTAAATTAGTTGTAAACTGTGCTTTATTAAACTGTAAAATCTTTCAATATGATTACAAAATACGAGATTTTGAAGAACATTAAATTAGTTTAAAGGGCCTTACTTGGGAATGAAATCTATGCTTTAAAATCAATATACTCAGTTACATTCATAAAAATCCTATTTGGAGCTCGTTTTGGGGGTTTAAAAAAAAGTTTTTAGTTTTTATGCTAATGCAAAGATGCATATTCATGACCAAGGTCATGATGTCACAAGAGGAAAACACAGGAAAATCACATTCAACTGTGCACAAAAGATTCCACCATTTTTTCTCAAACGTCCTGGAACTTTTGTAATCCATGACTGTTTGAGTTTGTTCTACATGTTTCCTGTTGTAAGCCATGACAAAACTGGGGGAGAAAACTGCAGCAATTTGCCACAAGTCCAACTTGAAGTCTTGTTTTTTTCTTAACTTTTCCCTTCTGTCTTCCTTACGTGATGCACTCCAAACAGCGCCCTCTGTCTGTGGTTTATTGCAATGAAATCTTTAAAGTTGAAAAAGGCTACCTTTTATTGATGTTACATCCAAACGAACAATAGCATGTCTTGCTGAACAAGTAATCCATCATATGAAGCAAAGATTAGGCAAAAAGTTGTTTAGGATGTCATGGCCCTTTAAATGTTCCTTGTATCATCGTAATCTTCAATATTTCCATCACTTTCTTCAGAACTGTCTGTATCGCCCGTTTCTTCTTCTCCCAAACTCCTCACGAAATCTTGGTATTCCTCCAGCGTAATTCCAGCACATTTTTCTGCAAATCGCGAGTTGGAGCTATCAATGATCTTGTTGAGTTTAGGGTTAGTGATCGGGATGCGTCCATGTTTGTCCGGCATTTGGTATACTCCCAGTCGCTCCAAGACCACGTGTCGTTGTCGGATGTGATCTAAGGAATATTTGAAGATGTTGGCATTCACCATGTCCTCCTGTTTTTGAAGTCCCATAGTGAAGTACACATACTGGAATCGGAGCTCTATCAAGAATAATTGGAGAAAGGAAACAGATAAGTGTGAGCCAATAAACTGCTGACTTTAATAATAACCAAAAAAAACAATTAAAAAAAATAAAGGTTTTTTTTTTTTTTTTTTTTTAAAATACAATACAATATAAACATTGATTCTCATTATTGCGAATGATTAATGCAGGATAAAATGGTGAAGCGCTATTTTGAGTGAATCACAAAAAATAAGGCACTTTCGGTCAACGTATTAATTCTGCAGGTTACATGATAAGAAAATTCATAAACTTGTGTCGTGTTTACACACTTATTTGAATTATTTCAAGGGGAGATTTCATTCTAAATATTATACCCTTGTGTTAGTATAGGGGTTACACTATTATTTGCAATTTCACTTTATATCATCTTATCGAAAACTAATGTAAAAATTTATATGGATTCCCACACTAGACAAGCTATGCTTTTTGTGGGTTTCCACCATATTTACATGCAACAGTATTTAAACTTACAACATAGTATTGTCAAAATAATAGATTACTGTGTGTGTAAATGCATATATGGAAATAAAGTTAAGTTGAATGAATAGGGAAGATGGGCAAGAGAACACCCAAAATCTTACCAATGTCAAATGGGTCACTGTCTAGAACCTCTGGGCAGGTAGTCATGACAACTGTGATCTGACGACTGGCAAACTGACACTTCTTCAGCATTTCCACAGCTCCGTCCAATTTCTTATTTCTCAAAGTTAAGACGATCGGCCATTTTGTTATGACCTTTTGAAGACTGCCCTCAATCAACCCAAGTTTGCGTAACTTCTTAACTCGCTCCGTAAGCTGCTCTAGGTTCGCACCGCAGAGGCTTTGGTTGCGATCGAGGACATACAATGCACGGTTGCCAAACAAAGACAGGTTCTCAAGGAACTGGAGGTTGGTCATTAGAGTCTCCTTCTTGGCGTTCAAGACTTTGGGGTTAGCGCGAATGAAGGAAAAAATGTTCTTTGGGTCTGCCTTCATTTCCAAAAGTCTCTTCGTCAGTTCTTCAAGTCTTGCTGCTGCATCCTCTTCAGGTATCTTGATCTTTGAGAACTCCGGAGTATGTAGCAGGCTTGTAACATCTTCAAGAAACCTCTTAAGATGGTCATCATCCTTGATAAAAGTCACAATGTCACCTTGACCACCTCCTTCATAGGATAACCTCACTGCAAACGTTCTCAATCGCCAACTTTGGGAAAATGTGAACAGCTTGGTCCTCACAATGTGTGCATTTCTTACACAATTCACGGACCATTTAAAAGTCCTATGCCTGAGTGGAATTCGTTCCAACCCACTTGAGTTTGACCCAACGTGTGGAGTAAGCAAGGAATACGGTTTGCATTGAACTCCTGCTGCTTTACTGTAGAGACAACTTGTTGGCTTCACATTCACACATTGTCGTAAGTCTACAAGTTTCCTCATAAACTGTCTTGCCATCTTCTAACTGGTTTGGTACGGCTTCAAAGAAGGAACAAAAAATAGACAGAGGTAATCAACTACATATTACAGCTTATCAACCACAAAAATTAAATGATCTTGAGAAATAATTTTTTTATTTTTAATTATTTTTAGCCTTGAAAATACTAAAAAATCGAAGTAAAACGTTTTGGAGTGAGTAACTATAGAATACAGGGCCACTTGGAAGTTGACTCCCCAGGTTACTGGCAAAATTTCCCTTTTATTAAAAACATCCCTCATGTGTTTAATTCAAATAAGCCAGTTAAATACAATTCCCACTGAACTAGGGGGTCAACTTTCAAGTGGCCCTGCATTCTATAGTTGGGCTAACTTTTTCCAACTATAAAACCAAAATTTTCTTTTCAGTTTAATTCACAACCCTAACAACATCGCATTACCATAATGTTTCCATTTGTCCG
Source organism: Henricia sp. BOLD:AAB3569 (assembly GCA_037783545.1). Lineage (NCBI taxonomy): Eukaryota > Metazoa > Echinodermata > Asteroidea > Spinulosida > Echinasteridae > Henricia > Henricia sp. BOLD:AAB3569. The sequence continues at coordinate 682,738 of JBBELK010000138.1, forward strand.
GGAACTGGGCACTCAGACTAATCCAATCTAATCTAATCATTTATTGTTTAAAGTGCACCACATACAATTATCTCAGCACACTGTACATAGTGACAATAAAAGTTAATGTTAAAAAGTTGAACAAGAAGAGTAAAAAACTTAAAGTAAACAACGACTATAGAACTTTACTTGAGAAATAACCCTTCGTCTCAATTACTTTCAGTTCTTTCACCTCTTTCCTCTTCAACAATCGATAAGCGAATAAAAAAAGGGGAAATAAACCAAAGGGTGAAGAATTCAGCCAAGAAAAACTAAAATTCACGCACGATTTGTCGTCTGCATGCAGTGCAGAGCACATTTTCTTCGTGCCCTTTGACCTAATGTTACTCTTTCAACAATTATAAACAATAATCAAAACATTTATTCCTAATAATGCCAAAATAACCTGAAGTGTAACATTATATTAATATTTTATATTTAAAATAATTTATTAAATCTGTTTTTAAATAATTTGAATATTTATTTTATCAAAACATGCTGTTGAATATTTGTGATTTCTTGAAAGAGAACAAGTTCACGACAGTACGAGATTTGGCCTTTTCGTGTGCGCGCGTGTCGAAATTCAACATGGTTCGTAAAAAGTCGATCCTAAAATGCTTTAAATTCATGTGCATTTTTGATCTTTTGTTTTCTCTATGATGAAAAAATGGTAGAGTAGGATTTCGTGAACATTGTTGCGTTTACAACGGGGTCCTAATATAACGGAATACAAGTTTGTTTTGCCAAAGTTTGACATCGATCATGTCGATAATTTAGGAAGTGTGCTCGACCGGCCGTACGGGGCGCGATATTTTTTTCCGTACCACATATTCGCTATGGGGCTTCATCGATTGGTGCATTGTAAATGAATATTCATATTTTCTATATAGCGCCTCCAAGAGTTATTAAATAAAAGGATATAAGAAAGAAAATTGAAGAATTTGTCGAGTCGTTTGGTAGTCTAGTGGTTAAGACGTAGTACTATCAATCGAGAGATTGCAGGTTCGAATCTCCTATCGAATCTCGTATTAATTTTGTTTTACTATTAATTGAGGAAAGAGTGTGGTATGGTGTGGGGTTAATATGTTGATGTTTTTAAATAATTTGAATATTTATTTTATCAAAACATGCTGTTGAATATTTGTGATTTCTTGAAAGAGAACAAGTTCACGACAGTACGAGATTTGGCCTTTTCGTGTGCGCGCGTGTCGAAATTCAACATGGTTCGTAAAAAGTCGATCCTAAAATGCTTTAAATTCATGTGCATTTTTGATCTTTTGTTTTCTCTATGATGAAAAAATGGTAGAGTAGGATTTCGTGAACATTGTTGCGTTTACAACGGGGTCCTAATATAACGGAATACAAGTTTGTTTTGCCAAAGTTTGACATCGATCATGTCGATAATTTAGGAAGTGTGCTCGACCGGCCGTACGGGGCGCGATATTTTTTTCCGTACCACATATTCGCTATGGGGCTTCATCGATTGGTGCATTGTAAATGAATATTCATATTTTCTATATAGCGCCTCCAAGAGTTATTAAATAAAAGGATATAAGAAAGAAAATTGAAGAATTTGTCGAGTCGTTTGGTAGTCTAGTGGTTAAGACGTAGTACTATCAATCGAGAGATTGCAGGTTCGAATCTCCTATCGAATCTCGTATTAATTTTGTTTTACTATTAATTGAGGAAAGAGTGTGGTATGGTGTGGGGTTAATATGTTGAGGTAGTTATCGACAAAATACATCAGTATGCAACATATGCATAGGGGTTAAACCAATCAGAAGCAATGTTCGCTAAACAGCGGTACGGAAAAAAATATCGCGTACGGGGCATGTTGTTCACAATGAGGGCGCTGTTTTGTCAAAGTAGAGTAGAGCAGGGAGTTACTGCCAGCTGTAACTTTAATAGTTTAAACTTAAGGGTGTTTATTTACCTGAACATTGATCAAAATTCTGAGTGGTCAAATAATGAAATATGGAATTTATCCTTGTTAAATTAACTGACTTGTGGAAAAACTACCATACACCCTCGCCAGTTAAAACTCCATGCACTAAGGGCGTGTTTGTTTCGGACGAATCCGCCGATCCCGAGATCTGCGCAGATGGTCCAGCTAGATTCAACTATGCATAGCGCTGAACCATCTGCGCAGATCGGGATCGGCGGATTCGTCCGAAACAAACACGCCCTAAGTGAGTCTATGGAGCATGACATAAAAGTCCAAAATGTTTTGAAAGAAAATTGAAAGACTTCATATTTTCTCATTGCTAAAATCACGTTTTCTAATTTTGTTTACCCTTTCTGAGGGGATTAATATCATGTCATAGGCCTATTGGGAAGAATTACTAGTGGTGAGGGTGTATGGTATTTATACCCCGAGTTACTTTTTTTTATTCGTTTATTTTCTTGATCTTATTTTGACAGCCGCCTAAACAGCAACAGAAGGGAAAGGACGTCGGCAAGAGCAAGACCTCCCAGAAGAAACCAACTTCTGGGGGAGGAAAAGCCAAGAAGAAGGTGGGTTTCTCAAACTTGATCTTGTTACTGGTAGAAAATCAAAGTTGGCATAAAAGTTATCCGTTTTGACAAAATGAGGAGTCTGATATGACAAGGTGATAATGGAGTAACTCCATTATCACCTTGTCATATCAGTTTCACATTCCGTCGCCATCTTGAAAAAAAAGCACTAGGCCTACCATATTACTTACAAAACCAGTTGAGGGGAACACAATTGCTAGTCAATAGCATTTCAAGGATGCACATTGGCCGGCCGAACATTTTTGTCCCCCTCAACTGGCTTTTGTAAGTCGGTTGGTGGTGCTTTTTTCAACATGACCGCAGAATGTGAAACTCCCTTATCTGCAAAGTCCCAAGGACCTTTTACTAACTAAGTTTAACTGTATTCTGAATTTCTCTGAGCAGAAGTGGTCCAAGGGAAAAGTCCGAGACAAACTCAACAACTTGATTCTCTTCGATCAAGCTACCTATGACAAACTCTACAAGGAGGTACCTAGCTACAAGCTGATCACTCCGTCAGTGGTTTCAGAGAGATTGAAGATTAGAGGATCGCTGGCCAGGGCAGCCCTGAAGGAACTCCTCAATAAGGGTAACGCTTGGTTCCCCCACAACCTCCTTTCCCCTACTTGATCAATAACTGAATATTTGGTATTTTTTCCTTATACATTGAACAAAGATTTGAATGAAATTACCTTCTGGAATCAACAGATCATCTAAATCTAAGATATACTTCCCACTTAAACTTTTGTCGCAAATGTTGCATTTCTGAGATAAATAAATGATAAAATTACTGCATAAAGTAATGCACAAAATTACGGCATGAGCGGCCCGTGCGTAAGCACGACAACAGGGGGCGCTGCGTGCCCACGGGAATGGTTAACTTGTGCACTAACTGAATGCAATTTTTGAAGAAGAAATGTGATTTTTCTACAGAAAAGCAACATGTATGTGGGTAATTCCCAAAAGTAGGGGTCCAAAAGTGTGACATGCTTTTTAAGATTTCCAAGTGTTTTTAATGAATGATTATTATTTTTATTTAAACAAATGCCACTCAAATGTAATGTTTTTGTGTAGATATGGCACAAAGGTTAATGCAAACTCATTCTACAGCCAATTTTAATTGGCGTAGGTAACCCGGGACACCAAACTCCTATTCAATACCATGGAACAAATTATAAGCCTTTATGGTCTTTTGTTTTGAATATTTTTCAGGAATCAGAAAACAAAATATTGAAGAAAATGATGCTGCCCCCCTATAATCACAGGCCACAGTCCATTACTGAAAATTTGTGGTCATGAGTGGTTATTTTGGAAGCAGAGAGTGTCGTACGTAACTTGGACACCAAACATTTTGGACCCCTAATTTTGGGAATTACCCATATGGGTCATTCTATAAATTTGGGGTCCACTTTTTCTGTCCCCGTTACATCTGACATCTTGTAAAATGTTGTAATTTGTAAATTCAGGACATATTCTTTAAATGCCTTCTATTTCAAAGAGTGATTACATAAAATACAATTCATAAAAATATGGTTTGAAGGCATTTTTAATGATACTTGTATGGCAAATAGCAGTATGTCAGGTGTAACAGGGACAGAAAAATGTCACACGTTGGACCCCAAATTTATAGAATGACCCATATGTGAGACATTTGTAAACAAGTTCCATCTTGCAAATGATACATCATACAACCTGTTTCTTTGTTTAGGTCTCATTAAGGAAGTTGTGAAGCACCATTCACAAGTTATCTATACAAGGAACACCAAAGCAGGAGCCGAGGAGACTGGTGACAAATCCGCTGACAAGTCTGCTGACAAGAGCGCTGACAAGTCCGCTGACAAGAGCACTGACAAGTCCGCTGACAAGTCCGCTGACAAGAGCGCTGACAAGTCAGCTGACAAGTCAGCTGACAAGCCCGCTGACAAGTCCGCTAACAAGTCCGCTAAAAAGTCCGCTAAAAAGTCCGCCGACAAGTGATCTTCAACAGTTAGGTATTGTTCATCCTTTGACCTGGCATCGTTGGACAATGGGGTAGTTCTTACATCATGTGTTTCAACGAGAACGTTTCTGTTTCCAACTTCACACCCTAAATGATAATTCTAGTTTCCTTGATACAGTCTGTGTTAATCTTGTGCCAATATCAGATTTTGCCATCACGATCTATATCAAAATTACATTGTGATACTTAATGTTATTGTGACCCTCCAACAAGAGGGAGACTGCTTTGAGTTTTTAGCATGTTTTTTCGTGAAAAATAAAATGGATCAACTCATTAGCAGTTTGGGACGGTTTGACGATTAATGGGTTAAAAAAATTTCAATGTTTCTTATAAAATCTCGTTGGGGATCCGAATTAAATATGGTCTGAGTTTAAAGTTCAGAAAGTTTACATATTTCTGTTTTTTGCTTCGGTGTTTTGTTTTGAACCTCTAATACCAGCAGGCAAGGTAATTTTATGATGCCTTGTGACGCTCGCTGGACCACTTATATGGCTGAGACATACTGACTGACTGACCGACCGACCGACCGACTTGCATGCATGGAGCAGGGTTGTAGTCGAGTCCATCACAAGTCCATCACAAGCCTTCACAAGTCCACCACAAGTCCCTGGGTCTTAACTCTTTCAGTGCCAATGTCGTACATGTACTATCTGTCGTATGCATTCTGAAAGTGTTATCGTACATGTACAATCTCGATTGCATCATTTCCCCCACAAAAAAACACCAATCATCGCCCGTGTAAGACTTCATTTTCAAGAAATTACGAAAAATGCAAAAAGTTGGGCACTTTAGGGTTAAATGTTAACAATGGGCACTGAAAGAGTTAATTCAAGCCACAATCTATTCAAATGAACGCCAACAAAGGCATTTTTTTTGTGCATTTATATCCTTTGCTTCTCGTTACTGACTTGTGCAGGACTTGTCACAGACTGCTGATGGACTCGACTACAACCCTGGCATGGAGTTTTGAAATGTGATGACAGCAGCAAACTCTCAATATAACACCCCTGATAATAAAACAATCCGATATATTACTCCTTTTTATAACACTCCTTTTTTTAAAGTTTTCGCGCTCTCTTGATAAAAAGCTCCTATTGATTCTGTCCATTGAAGAGTGCTATGAGAGTTTGCTGTATTGTTGCCTCGCTATATTTGCTTAAGAAGTTAGCATAAACTTCAATGTGCTTACTGCTTACAGGATCCACAATATAAATGGAGGCAGTGTGCAGGAAATTCCCCAAATGTGATTAGCAGAAGAATGAAATAAGAAGCATTAAGGTAGCGTTCATTTGTTGAAAGTGCATAGCTCTAATCATGGGTACGTGTGACGATATTTTACGCATTTATGCCCCGCCCCCGTCGATTCCACCAACTAATCATTGTGAAGGACAATGGTGATCCGCGTGGTCGTTTGATGATCATGACCCAAACCGTCGACTAATTGTGCATAGTCCAATGTTTCATTTCTATGTGGGTGGGGCTAACTGGATCAATATTTGCATATCTAAATATTTGAAACCCGTTGCGTTACGATATGTTTTCCCAGTTGGGTATTGAATATAATAGACCTTTCGTCATCGCAGACTTTCTTTATTCTGGTATGTGTTTAGTTGGGGACGACCGGTGCATCTTCGTGATGGCCCACCACACAGCACAATATTGTAAACGGTCAGATCTTTTAGTGACGATACTGACAGAACCATTTGCTGCACACTTAACTTGCTCAATCGCGCTACGTATAAACGGATGGTTACTTCGAGTCCATTATTTACACCCAACAATAGACCCTAAGCACCGGCAGCCATGTTGGGGGACAGGTTTTCTTATTTCAATGTGACAATGGATCCACACCTACACTACTCACAATAAGTTAGGGATATTAGTGTGGTTAAATTTTGGAATTTGTTTGTCTCTCAAACGACTGTTTTTACCTATTCCTGTGACAAGGTGCGTCTGTCATGCAGATACAACTGTCTAATCATATACAAAATCATTTAAGCGAAATGCATACCCTCAACAAAATGTCTGCGTTCACCCCACTATCTCTAAGTGAGTAGTATACCCATGCATGATGCACGTTGACAATGAGATTGCATCCTCTAAGATGGCTTCCGTGTGAGGTCTACACTGACCCTTTGTACTGGTACATGAATTAATGTACTACATTGGAAACCCATGGTTAGAGCTGTGCATAAAGTGTTTTGGCTTCGTTTTTGAAAGCCTTGTTCGTTTTCAGAGATGGTTCAAAAAGAGTCGCAATTCTTCTTGAACCATCGTTTTGAATTGTGTTCCCCGTCACAGTTTTGCATGTTCATTGTGATGGGTAGTTCAAGAAAATTGTTCATTTGATTCCCCGTACAAATACAATCAGTGCAGAAAAACGTGTGCCCTAGTGGGCACACATACATCTGCACACATAATGTGTCTGTGTGGGCAAGACACTTGATCTCAATTATCTTGCCGGGTCAAGTGATCCTTAAGACGCTATGGCCAAGTAGCTGCTGAGACGAAATGAGATGAGTCCGATAATGTTAACGGCAGTTTAAGGCGTCGCTGAGAAACCCCCGGCTATAAAAAAATAATTCTTCCGTATCTAAAAATTATCCTTCAAACTTTACATATTTGTACCCCATTTTGTGCTCCACCGGGCTTGACAGACTTCAAAAAGTAGTCATAAATAAATATTAAAGGTACTTGACACAGATATTTACATTTTATTAAAACCACCTGTAGTGTTAAAACATTTTCTCATTCATTTAATGAAGCAAAATGGGTTCGTTTAATAATGAGAGCACGTAATTCGACGAAGCAAATCTGCAATGTGTAGGCCTATGATCCCTTCGTTTGACGGAGCAAGTTGACATACGTAATGAGATAATGTAGTGAGATGTGCATGCTTCAGTAAGTTAATAATGATTATCTAGTCTTCGTTGAACGAAACAATTTCTCAATTGTGAACAGCATCATTAATTTCAAACATATTTCAGTCAATGTAAGATACATGTACTCTTAAACAGCAAGTCTGTTGAACTGGGCAAAATATTAGATTCCAAATACAAATGTCTTTGGGTACTTGTGATCTAAAAGTCCCAAGAACTTTGCAGTGTTTAAAAGGAAGTCGACAACCGGTATTTGACACAAGGTCAAGTAGTCCTCAAACGTACGTGTGATAAATACTCTTGGCTAGTTTGTGAGGAGAACCATTGGTCTCAGAACTCTTGATAACTCGTGGGGGTTCTTGACCGCCTTCTGGTACCTGAGGCGGAGTATACTTAGGCCATTGCATGTCCTTGGATATCGATGGCACACCATCCATGTCCTTCTCTGAGAACTCCATGGCAAGACTCGCAAGCGACCTGAAACTTGACTGCCGACTGTTGCATGGACATAAACTGCTTTCACTGCATCGTTGATGCTTATGCCGCGTGAAGACGGGGTTGTCATAAGTGAATGTGCTACTAGTCAATGATATGTTATCACCTTCTAGGTTGTAGGAGCCTTTTAAGACGCCTGCAAGTTCCCTTTCAGTGTCTGCTATGGAGAGGTACATGGGCGCGGTGCGGCAGGAATGGAGGTCGTAAGCAATGGCCTCACGGAGGTTCTGCGACAAGTCGGCAGCCTGGTGAAGCTCTTGGACAATGGATTCTTTAAGATCTTCAAACTGCTTGATGGATCTCTGAGAGGACTGGCTTGCCATGCTCCGAATGCTTCCTTGACCGTTCCGTCCATGCCTCCGCTTCAGGTTCTGCCGATCCATCGCGACGGTGTCGTACGTCTTTAAGGACAGCTTATGGGGGTCTTGGTGTTCCTGAATTCTTCCGCTGGTGTCATTATCGCCGGGTACCTGCTCTGCCTTGACCAGGTCAGGAGGCCGCTCTCCCGAAATGTCGCGATCCTCGTGACAGGTTGACGAGTATGACATGTCGAAATCACAGCCACTGTCGGGGCGGACGTCTGCATCTATGGCTAGAAGTCTGAGCTTCTCCTTGGCAGACCCAACATGCTCGTGAAGGGCTTTGATTGTGTTGTCTTTCTGAACGAATAAGTCAATAATCAATAAATACAATTATTACAGCGATCGTCAAGGGACCGAACAAATGCGAGCCTTATATGTAGAGAATGCTATACATTAACTAATACATGTACATACGTAATGAATAAACTGTTGGCTGCGCTGGGACTTTATAGGGGAAGCTTTATAGATGTTTCATGTATAACTTTATATCAAAGGGCGTTATAACGAGATTTACTGTAAATCTTTTGAAATATAATTTTAAGGTGTTGGAAGAAAGATTTTCGTCTGGGAAAATTGTAATAACGATACCTCCGTTTCCAAGAAGATGTTTACAGATAAAAAGTAAAACAGCAAGTGTTCAAATGTTGACGACTGTTAATTAAAGAAATGGTTGCATCAGAAAAAAAACATGTTAGAAGCAAGAGCCTCCAAAAAGTAGATTTTAGCAGATAGTGGCGTTTAAAACTGAACATTTTCTTGTAAATCGAAGAAAAAAATGGAGTTATAAACTCGAGGCTTGACGAAATGTCAAGCAAAGCTCCAGGCATCTATCGTTTCATGATTAGAGATTGGAGTACTCTTCTCAAACCGGATGTCGGCTTATCTCCCTACCTCTGATAAGCATCTCTTCAACGACGCATTTTCCTTGGAGAGAAGAAACAGTTCTTCCTCGACTTCTTGCAGGGATCTTTGAGGTGCCGTGGCGAGGTATGACGATGTGAGAGATCGGGACATACTATAGCTTGCCTCAGGGTTGTTTCGCCAAGCCTTGATCTGGATAGAAGAGGGAAAATGTAGCGTCAGATTGTGTTCATATTTGTCTACAGATGGAATTAACGATCTGTGGCAAAGAATTGTTGAAATTTGCCGATGGCGTGATGATCTAATTTAAGCTAGCGCTTCGGAACACGGCTGGCGACATTTGGCACGCAATGAACTGTTTGCGGTGGCAAAAATGAGGGGCTTTCGAGACGCTTGGTGGCAGCAAACAAACCGCTCTTCCGCCATATATACTGAGCATGCGTACTTCAGCTCAAACGTCTAGAACTATATGTTCGTATGTATGCAGATATTTTTAAGAGTGACCAAGTTCTGTCCTTGGATAATAAACCTTGATATGGGGTTGGATGAATTTAGATTAATCACATGGTTTTCATCGGATTTGAACCCGGGACCTCTGATCAACTGGGTAGATGCTCTACCACCTGAGGTATTTCGTACTGTGGTATATTTCTTGGTGTTTTCCAAATGAACCCACTACCAGCCAAGCGCGCCCCGTGCACTTTGTGTTTATGCAAGATCGTTTGGAACGGTACACAGTACGAGTAACGTGAGATTTAAGATGATATTTAGAGTGAGAAGTGAGATTCAAAGTGAGACTTACTTTCGGGATGTACTGCAAAAGGAGAAGTTCACTCGGACAAACAAGCATGACGACTGATAGACAGCTATACCAGGCATTAGGCCACGTCTCCAAGACCCCCATGAGCGCTGTTACCATGGCAACCAATATGACGCACGTATAGACGCTAACCACGATGCATTTAGCGTCATTCATGGAAGGCACCGCGATGTTCCTCGTCTCCCATGAGAGGTAGGTCCCAAGCAGCAAGATGGCCGCCTTGATGAGGTACATGACTGTCATCCAAACTTCGCCCTGCTGGGAGTGGCAGACCAGGGCGCCTTCTGGGTAGGAGGTTGATGCATTCACCTGCTTGGCAGAGATTACCAAAAGGGATTAGATACCAGGGTTGTAGTTAAGTCCACACAAGTCAGCCACAAGTCCCTGGGTCTTAATTCAAGTCACAAGCTATTCAAATGAACTCCAACAAAGGCATTCTTTTGTGCGTGTTCATCCTTTGCTTCTTGTTACTGGACTCGTCTACGACCCTGTTAGATTCCTAGCACGTGATATTATGTTTGGGAAAAATATGACCGTGTGAACACGAACTGGTGCATGCTACTGTATTGGCTGCTGTATTATGACGCAAGGTCCCAAATGTAATGACGTTCATTATGGAATCAGCAGACACTATGAGCAAAAACATGTACATGTTCATTGTAACCCCATATAGTAACAATGGTGTGTGCCCAATTTCCCTTGTTAGATGTTCATACTAGTGAGAGCCACCCTGCGGAGCTCCGAGTTAGCGGAATATAGAAACATGTTCACTTACCGTCGATACCTTTACACTGGGAGGGTCTAATATGAGCCACAAGGCTAATACGACGAAGTCTAGAAGAAGCAGGCATCCAACCATGGTCATCAGGCGGCCGTCTCGAATCACCTGTAAGGAGTAAACACAAGGAGGGGAATCAACCTTGGGACGATCGTGTTGGCGTAGAGGTTCTTATCCTGCCTCCCACCTTTTGAGTCCCAGGTTCGACTCCGGTACGTGTATGTGGATCTGGTTTGCAGTCCCTACGTGACCGCGTGGGTTTGCCCCAGGATAATTCTCTGAGGGTTTTCCTTCCATTTATAGACCTGCATCTCCTTTTTCGTCATCTCAAGTTGATAATAAAGTATAGTTAAAGCTAAAACTGTATAGTTGATGGCATAAAGGGCCACAGTTGCCCAATATTATATAAAAATTAACAGCAAGACGATGGAGGAGGCAGGATCAAGTGTTTTGTTTAGGATTAAGAAGCCAGAGAAAGACGTCCTTTTTGTGAAACATGATTTGGCAGGAGAGCAGTTGGAACGTAAACTCCAGACCTGCCATCTTTTGTTTCCAGACTCTCCCTTGAAGATGGCAACCAACGAAAGATCCTGGTTATGTTACAGATCCACCCTAGATGGACCAAGATCAGGTGTAGCAAAATATCTTGCTCAAAGGCATACGTGCCACGGCCGTCCTAACTAGAAATCGAGTGCATATCCCAGCTACGTGGCATTGGAACTTGATGTAGATAGATGCTCTACCCATAACACCATACATTGCAACCTTTCCTGACGTCACGTACCATTCTCTTGGTAGCAGCATGTGTAAATATCCGATACACTCTCCAAGCCTTGCTGAACATGGATCCATACACCAGCGTGAAGCCAAACGTTAGCAAGGATATACGAACCTGCAGGGAGAAATCAAAGACGTGAATGTTATACAGAACGCGTAGTGACGTCACCTTTGTTTACATGTACGTGTTTCTACGGGAGTCTATGGTGGTGAACATGGTACGAGAAAAAAATGACATGTTCCTCAGTGGGATTTGAACCCAAGGTATCTGATATTCTGGACGGATGCTCTACCAGCTGATCTATATGAGACACAGCGATGTATGTAAAGTTAAAATATATCACGCACAAAATACATGTAACTAATTTAAAATTATTACGACCATGTCAGCTGGCGTCGTGTATTATCAAAAGGCAGGTGCCGACACATTTCTATACCTGCGGCAAACATTTCCCGCCAGTTTGTGTAAGGTTGGCTTATAAAAATATAAAAGAATGAATAATTGCCATTTTGAACGGCGGATATGTGCAAGTTGTTTGGCCTTGCGCAAAGGAAACGCACGCACCTGCTCGAACGGTCGTGTACATGTATACAGGAACTGTTCACATTAGAACAGTAGAATGCGAATGGTGTATTCAATGAGTACGTCCATATTTTGCTACATGGAAATCTTAGGACGGAGCTATTCAGACCGCCTTAAGAGGTGAAACCCAGTAAATGGTGTCAGTGATAATATTAAGAAAACATACGATGTGTAATATTTCGAACATCCGTTTTATTACGGATATGCTGTTGAACGCTCTTATAACGAGTTTTGTGGGGCTTCAGAGATTCCCTCGTTATAACAGGAACCTTGTAGTATAATATTTTATACCTGAGAATTCCCCTGTTAAACAGGGTCTCGTATTAAGTGTGTTCGTATTATCAGTTTATTTATACCATCGTATCGTCCTGTACAATCTGTTCTCGTTTGTAGAAAACACAATTACCTTGCAAAGAACTTCTAGTACGCCTTTAGATGACGTCACGCCTACGTCAATGCCAAACAGAACCACGCATGCGTAGATAAAAATGGCGCCAATTGCGATAAGAATGTTTAGATTCGGACTTGACATCTTGATAAGTCTGCAGAAGAAAACGTTTTAAAGGAAGAGAGAAACAAATACTCTTAAAGACACAGTAGCATTGTACACATTTATCCAATATTGCAGTGCTTTTTCTGCAAGTATACCAACAAAAGATGAAATGTTAAACAGTCTAGAGAGAAAAGGAGAGAAAACGTACATAAAAGCCAGTTTTTCGATAAAATTCTGCTTTTTGTTGGAAATTATAGTAAAATGCACCAAATGTAAAGACCCAGATGAGTAGTGTTTTCTTAAATGTGTCAAAATATTTTCCTATCACGCGCAGGTTTCCCATGTTTGAGTGAGCGCGACAAAATATCAATGTCTGGTGTCTTAATTAAATTACGCGCCTCTCAAAACGTCAATGTGGCTGGCCTCAAGTTATGGCAATTATGCACTCGCGTGGTTCGTTTTCAATGGTTGGACACAAAGGACAAGAAAATGCCAGACCAAAAGATATAAATGTTATTCTATAACAAATACATGTATGTCGTTTCAAAATGGATACATATCTCTTGACGTCATACAAGGAGGATGAAATAAAAAGCTCGTTAATGGTAATATACCGGCAGTTTTTAACTGAACGCGTATTTCGGTATCAGGGTAAATTAGACATTGTCTGTTTAAGATAACTTTAAGAACTCCTTAATAATTGGAAAATAGAATTAAGTAACGACAAAGACCCCGTTCTCACAAGAGAAATCGCTTCGTTCGACGATGATTCGACGATAATTAGACGAAGAGATTTCCTGATGTGAACGCACGCCTCTTCATTCGACGACGATTAGAATCGCTTCATTCGATGAAGGAAATAGCTTCATTCGACGAAGATATCGCTTCATTCGACGAAGCAAATTTGTAATGTGAACGGCTCCCTTCGTTCGACGAAGCGATTTAGCGGGCCTGTTGCACAAGCGCGTTGTGCGTCGAGCGCCTAGCAAGAGTTGTTTGTTTATGCGCCGCTGGAAAACCACACAGCGCGTCTAGACGCTTGATGCGCGACGCACATGTACGACCTCCCACGGCTTCATTCGATCTTCGTTATAGCGGTCGCTCTTTGTTCGATCTTCGTTAAGAGATATATGAACGCACGCTTCATTAACTAACGCTGATTAACTAATCTTCGTCGAACGAAGTGATTTCTCAAAGACATGCTAAAGCACTTTTCGACGCTAGCGTCACCACGCCATTCTTTGCGTTTTGTTCTGATGAGTGCAAGTCGAAAAGTGCTTTAGCATGTCTTTGTAATTACTTAATTATATTTTCCGAGTACCAAACACCTATTCATCCTTAATAATTGTTATGCTGTGATTCAGTGAAGAAAAACATGTAGCCTATCTGAAAAAGTTCATGTACCTGCTTTGCCGATATCTGACATTGAATAGCATAAAAGCAACGGCTACGACCACACCGAATAGAGCCAAAGATGACATGATCCCAAGGAGAATTGGTGAGATGCTTCTTAGGGCCACGCCTTCATCATCATCTGGCCCCGCCCCTTTCCCACCACTCCTTAGGCCAGTCTCAACGTCACTCGTAAAGCGACCAATAGGAAGCGTTGTATTTTCCATTGTTGGTGAAGTGCGTCTTGATACGCGATCAAGGAATTCTTGCGCGTCTAGAAGGGTGTCTCATTTGCGTTGGGACCTGTGGAAAAACGGAAAACAGAAGAAAACGAGTAATTATAAATAAAGAGTAGTCCTACCTACACAAAATACTTCTTGTTTGAGTGAAAAAGCACAATAGGGGTATTTTGTTAACGAACCAAACTTGGGATAAGAGAAAAATCGCAAGAACTTTGTCGGGATTTGAACCCGAGACCTTTGACTCACCGGGCAGACGCTCTACCAGCTGAGATGTAAGGCACTGCAGTGGCATACTAAGTGGTACAATAATTATTTATGCGGCTTGCACCGTTCTATTTCAAACGAAATCAGTTTTAATATTTGATGGCTCTTGCATCCCAATACAAAACTTAACATATTTACTCCATTTAAAAATAAGAGAAACCAACACATAAGGAAAGAAATCGTGCCTGCGGTAGAACCACAATAGTATAGTAGCAAGGGACACCATCCATACACACATACACCAATAAACAAAACGCCAAGGACACCCATATGAGCACCCAAGTGAAGAATGCGTGTTTTAAAGACGATATGCGCACGCGGTGTTAGATTTTCGTTATTACGCCACGCCACACATCAAAACAAAATTCCTTTCGCCGCGCCTTGACGCATCAATATTTTGCACGTTTTTTTGCCAATTTGATAAAAAAGAATTCACATATGATTATATAATTTCGAGGTTGTTGCCGGCAAGTGGTATGATGGTGCGCTAATTACTGTGAGTGGTATTTCACGCGTTTTTATGTTCACGAAAGCGGGTTTTTTATACGCGAGATTTGCACAGAAAAAACAAAAATAGTACAAACTAGAGCTTCGCGTTTGTGTCTTTTACAAACGCAAGGTGATCGGGTGACATAGACATTGATCTTATGATGACGTCACACATTTAAAATTGGTTGAAAACTTGAGTTGGTCGATGTTGCAAAAGAAACATTCACATATCGATTGCCAGTATTGGAATTCTTAAGACATATGACTCTTTAATTATTATACGCTAAAATTTAAGTGTGTGTCTGATGACGTCATTATTGGCCCAGTCAATCTCACCATGACGTCACTATTGTGTGCACCAATTGCTCAAGGATCTACTGAAGAACAAGTTCTTACATGTAGTGAAATAATATTTCGAATATATATTACAGTTCTCAAGATTTTGTCATTTGAGATCATATTACGTATTCACCGTGCACGTGATGACGTCATCATTGGTATAGTCATAAAGTCCACATGTGTGGGAACAATTCGTTCCGTAGAACTATGGTCAAATTCCATACCACTTTGGCTCTATTTGCATTCAAAATGCTAGAAGCTGGCACATTCTCGATGAACTTCCGGTTTAGATCGGAAGTAGGGGTCACACAGGGGTCATGCCAGTGTATGATTTGTTTAGCTCATTTAGACCTATAATGCTGTGAAAGAATTGTTCAAGTATCTATTATGGTTCTTGAGATATGAATTTTTGAAATAATAACCTTAGAATGTTGGTAATTTGACACCTGTGACGACATCATGACGTCACAATTTTGTGCACAAATTGTTCAACAATTTGATTAACATCAAGTTCTTAAATGTGGCAAAGGAATCATACCAATATCTGTTGTGGTTCTCAAGATACAGCATTTTAAACAATTCAGCTCCAAATTTGCGTAATTTGACACCACATTACGTAACCACCGTCCATGCGAAGACGTCACTATTGGTATAGTCAAAAGGTCCACATGTGTGGAAACATTTCGTTCCGTAGAAATATGGTCAAATTCACTACCACTTTGAATCTATTTGCATTCAAAATGCTAACAAATTGCACATTTTCTAACAACTTCCGGTTTGCACCGGAAGTAGGCGTCACACAGGGGTCATGACATCCTATGATTTGTTCAGTTCATTTAGACTTATCATGTTGTGAAAGAATTGTTCAAGTATCTTTTACAGTTCTTGAGATATGAATTTTGGAAATAATAACCTTTGAATTTTTGTAATTTGACACCTGATGACGTCATGATTACGTCACACTTGATGCCATCATGATACTATACATGCTGGAGAAAGTCTGCCATAGGGCCTATGTCTGTATCTAATTTACTAACGATTCAGCTTGGTTTGATGGGCATTGTTGTTGGTAAGTGTAAAAACTGAGATTTTCGTTTTCGTTGAACTTTGACCTCCAATTGACCCCAGAAGGAAGGGTCAGATGAAAATGCCCACACAAAGAAAATTGTAGCACAGAATGTCATCTATAAACCTGCCAAATACGAAGATCCTGGGTCACGTGGTTTTTGAGACGGAAGCATTTTAAAATATGCATATTTTGGTTTTTTGGGGGTGTAATTTGATACTTGATGACGCCACGATGACGTCACGCTTGATGCCATCATAATATTATACACGCTGGTGAAAGTCTGCCATAGGACCTATGCCTGTACTTAGTTTCTTAAAGATTCAGCTTGGTTTGATGGGCATTGTTGCTCAATAAGTGCAAAAATTGAGATTTTCGTTTTCGTTGAACTTTGACCTCAAATTGACCCCAGAAGGAAGGGTCAGATGAAAATGCCCACACGAAGAAAATTGTTGGCCATGATCTGATATATAAGCCTGCCAAATACGAAGATCATGAGTCACGTGGTTTTCCAGACGGAAGCATTTTAAAACATGCATATTTTGGTCATTTTGTTGTTGTAATTTGATACCCGATGACGTCACGGTGACGTCACACTTGTATGCACACCTTCACATTGGGGTTGATGTTCCTACCAAGTTTCAAGTTGATAGCTTGAACCGTTTCGAAGAAAAGATCTGGAAACGTTTGAGTGGAAAAAGAAGAAAAAAAAAAAAAAAAAAAGACAAAGAAATCGTACAATATCAATAGGTGATCGGGTTGAGCCCGATCACCTAAAAAGTACTACTTCTACCAATTAAATTCCGTATGCAGACCATTAATTTGCGCCACCAAAGACCACAGCAGCTGATAATTAAATTAGCCGAGGTTTAGCGAACAGGCATTGGCTGTCTGTGGTTGCTGCTATACCGCACAGTACCCACCCTTGAAGAAACAAAATAATCAATTTTCCACGAGAGAGTAGTTTGTAAGGAGGTGCCGCCTGTTTTTGAAATTTCACGCTGGAAATAATTTAATCAATATACCAAAATCGGACCAGTATTAAAGCTAGGGTTACTGATCAGAAGATAACTTAGTCCGTCCCTCCCGATGCTTTCGCACAGTCGCTTTATCTTTCAAATATTGCATTAAAATCTGTTAGCTGGTTAAATATGTAATAAAAAACAGCATCCAGAACGATGGTGAAATTTATTGTCTTTTGAAGAGATCGTCGTGTATTAAAGACCGCCAGTTGACAAAACTTTAAAGCAAAGATACTTGACAAAACGATTAAGGTCAGATATAGCTCAGTTGGTTGACGCGTGGTCTGGTATATCAAAGGTAGCCGGTTCGAGTCCCATTGAGTCAATTTTCTTTTGATATAAGTTAATCAGGACGATCGAGCTGATGGTATTTTGTTGTCACTACTATACTCACTGATAACATTGTGATATAAGTTAGTCAGGACGATCGAGCTGATGGTATTTTGTTGTCACTACTATACTCACTGATAACATTGTGATATAAGTTAGTCAGGACGATCGAGCTGATGGTATTTTGTTGTCACTATACTATACTCACTGATAACATTGTGATATAAGTTAGTCAGGACGATCGAGCTGATGGTATTTTGTTGTCACTACTTTACTCACTGATAACATTGTGATATAAGTTAGTCAGGACGATCGAGCTGATGGTATTTTGTTGTCACTACTATACTCACTGATAACATTGTGATATAAGTTAGTCAGGACGATCGAGCTGATGGTATTTTGTTGTCACTATACTATACTCACTGATAACATTGTGATATAAGTTAGTCAGGACGATCGAGCTGATGGTATTTTGTTGTCACTACTATACTCACTGATAACATTGTGATATAAGTTAGTCAGGACGATCGAGCTGATGGTATTTTGTTGTCACTATACTATACTCACTGATAACATTGTGATATAAGTTAGTCGGGACGATCGAGCTGATGGTATTTTGTTGTCACTACTATACTCACTGATAACATTGTGATATAAGTTAGTCAGGACGATCGAGCTGATGGTATTTTGTTGTCACTATACTATACTCACTGATAACATTGTGATATAAGTTAGTCAGGACGATCGAGCTGATGGTATTTTGTTGTCACTACTATACTCACTGATAACATTGTGATATAAGTTAGTCAGGACGATCGAGCTGATGGTATTTTGTTGTCACTATACTATACTCACTGATAACATTGTGATATAAGTTAGTCAGGACGATCGAGCTGATGGTATTTTCTTTCACTACTATACTCACTGATACTCGAGCTGATGGTATTTTGTTGTCATTACTATACTCACTGATAACATTGTGATATAAGTTAGTCAGGACGATCGAGCTGATGGTATTTTTTTGTCACTACTATACTCACTGATAACATTGTTGAAAGCAAATCTTGTGTGGTAGAATACTCCGATTCCTTATACCAAATGTTGTTAAAGCCATGTATATACTAGTAGATCCGACAGGCAAACTTGTATTGAAATAACCACGGTGTACCGAGAAATCTGCTCGTTTGTTGTCATACACATAACACATACACTATACGGTGATACAGAAAGTATGACGTAAGACTTTAAAGGACCAATCATAACACCCTATTTTAGCTTGATAGTTCACACGTAGGCGTTAATTGCCATTTGCGCGTAGCTGTTGTGGCTATATAGCTTGGCGCGTGTGGTTCGAAGAGTGTGTGTTTTAAACAAAATTGATTTCAAAATGCACGATTCGACAGCTTTTCAAACACATGGCGCAATTTGTGAATAGACACATCACAAAAGTCAGACAGAAAAAGAAAACATAAAACTTGTAGGCTACTCAGTAAATATGTTGAGGTGATGTTTTCTAGTATAGGCCCTAACCTAACCGGTTGGCATTACATAATACAATGTAATGAAAATCCTTTGGCTATTGGAGACCTTTGAGACGCTTAGTGGCAGCAAACAAGCCGGTCCTTTTTATTGTCTGTCATATTGAGCATGCGCCCTTTGGCTCAAACGTGACGCAAACAATGGAAAAGGACGGGTTTGTTGTTTGCTCCTGAGTCTCCCATCATCTATGGTGTCTTTATTAATATTCACGGTCTGTCTTAACGTTCAGTTAACGATTTCTTTTCTCGTCTTAAGGCCGATATCTCTGCAATTCTTGCCTATACATCTTCGCCTTTGGTGGTTTGACTGTCATTTTGCATTGATAACATCTTTCCTCGTAATAATTGTGGATAGAGTATGCGATGTTTTTGTAGCCTGTGGCGGCAATTAGTGCGTAATCAACTAATCGCATTGTATAATGAAGGGGTATGTTTCGCGGTCATAACCAGAACCATGTTTCTCAGTGACGTAATTACTGATTCCACCAATGAATGATCAACCTAATGTGTGATAGGAATTGCAGGTTTTCACCAACTACATACTGTGTAGTTTACATCCTAATATAGACCCTTATATACGGGTCAGAAAATGTGCAGACATCCACTAACAGGGGTATAGGTCTTGTCGTTTTTATGCTTTTTTTCAAGTCTGACTTTGTGCATAACGTACCAGTTATGCATATGGTACTTCCAATAATTGGTGAAATACGCGATCTCAGACTTGAAATAAGTATACAAACGACAGGACCTACCCTTCCTCCCCCAACCCCGTAGTGAATGTCTGCAAATGTTCTTACTGGTACTCCCTGCCTTGCCGTCTGGTATATGTGTGTATTATCCTATATTTCTGTACATTGGCACGTGTCGTTTGACCTTAAGCGTGCCGGTAGCAGGTATTCTGAAGGATGCCGACTTATACTTTATCTCTACATCAGTCTTGCGTGCTATTTCGTGTCGCATCCATTTTATTTCATCCACTTTTACATACTGTACGTGTCCTTTCTACCCAATACCACGACCGGTTAACTATTTCGGGAAATTTCGTATGAGATGAAGTGACTTCTTAACGCCCTATACAGGATCTAGCTATGCAAACGCCAAAAAGCAATACATAATTACCAATTTTGTAATGAAAGACCCTTTTAATGTAAGTGAATGGTGGTTTGACGTTTTAACCATTTGTCATGTCAAATTGATATGCTGTCATCATGAAGCCACATATTTCATGAAACCGTGTACATATTAAACATCGCTTTGTCTCACAAGTATGCCAACCATTCTCGCTTCAGATTAATTAATTAAATTCATTAAACTGCGTACATGTCGCAAGAGTGAAATCAGTTGGTGCTCTTTTCTAAATAATTCTCACAAAAACATCGTCAAGTCAGCTGCTTCGAGTTTACCTTATAGGAATAAAACACTGGTTAATGTTTATTCTGTTTGCATTTTAATATTAACCAAAAACTGAGGTACCCTCTTGCCCAGCTCTCAGTTATTAATAACACTTTCATCCTATCGATTTTTGGCTGTTTTTGCGTTGTGTGTCATGTCAACGTTTTGACAGGCACTTTGCATAAATCGAATACTATGATTGGGTTTGATTGCAAGAAGACATCTGGAGAGGCTTATGCCAATTAAGCGCACCGGTAACATCTTAAGGCATTGATTTCTACTCGTCATTCACCTCTGTGACCCGGGTTCTAATCCCATCCAGGCGAGTATGTTGTTTGGGTTTTCAGTTCCTGTTTTATCTTGTGGGTTCTCTTATTTGCGTATAAAGGACCGACAAGCCCCCCCCCCCCACCTTTCAAATAAAACATCTCTCCCTCACGTTCTCTTCACCGATTTCTTTAGGCACAGTGCTGTGATCGCTATTGAAAAATTCTTGGTTTCAGCGAAATGTCATGAATCTTGCTAAATCTGTCATTGTGCCTAAAAGTTGGTCTAATCGGAATCCGAACCCAAGCCACTGCTATAATGTGCCATTGCTATACCGTCTGATCTACGTACATTTTTAAAGCAGTTTCCTCTGCATTTCTTAGCCTTTAGTTTCCAGTCTTTGCCGGAAACTGCGCAAAAGTCTCAGGCATGAGATTGCTTTAAAAAGAAGGAATATCAGAAGATATGAACTTTTCAGACAATTTGCCAATTTCCATACTTTTCCTTTTAAATTTAATTGAATATTTTTATTTCTCAGTGAAGCATATGCCGGTCATTTATACCGAGCCTTTTGTGCTTGCTTGAATGTGTATTTGTGCATGGATTTGCAGAGTTGTTTTTACAGTGGTCATACACTATGTTTTCGTATTTCCTCACCACACCTTTTCCCACATTGGTGATAAGTTGAATATAGCTTCACAATGAAACTACGGTCTGCTATCTCCCACTGGTATATCCAACCTTTGGTGTTTCAAGGACCTGTTCGCGTGTTTATAGCTCAGTGTAACCTTGCCTATGCCCCGTCCGTATGTGTTTGACTAACCTCCGGGTATTCCCTTTGCAGCAAAATAATAGCCGGGGACAAAGGCTGATTTGACGGCTGTGAATGACCGCGATCGCACGCTAGCAAACATTCCTCGTGGGAAACGAGCATGGCTGAGTTTTTGTTAATGAAGTGAAATTTGGGCATTTCTTTTCGATAAATGCCCTTTGGGACTTCCGAGTTCCGGTGTGGTTTCTTTCTTGTTATTGGGCTTTGCTGCCAGTTATATCAGTGGCTACCGAACACTGAAATAAGATTACGCTGCAGTCATCGCGTTTAACATGTTTGGTAAAAATGTAAAGAGGATATAAAGTAGAAATACTAATAAATGACCTTAAACAGACAAGGGTGACATCTCGTAATGTGGAGATAAGAACTAGTTTTTTTGTAGAAACATTGGGTCCTTGCAGAACCCAAAAAAAACCCCACAAAACAAAACAAAACAAAACTTAGGATTTCTGAACTAGGAATCCTGAATGGGATGTGCCTTGAATGAACACTTCTTCATCCTGTAAAATTCGATAAGCTACATTTAGACTATTATTAAGCTGATTTATCTCAAATTCTTCAACTTCAGCGGAATTGTAATACTGTCCCCTGTCGACTTTGTGAGCACAAATTATATCATGTACCGCGGACATCAGCCCTCGCAAGTGGTAAATGAACGAAAGAAATGCAAACTTATGTACAGAGCATTGTAGCAAAAGCTGTACTTCTTTAGATACCACAATAAAAAAAACGAATATCACCTTGATATTTCTAATTTGAGAGAGAAGAGACTGACCTACCTCTGAAATGTCCGCACACCGATTGCAGCTCTTGGAATCCTGCAGTGCAGCCGGCGTGAGTGGCACTTGGGGGCACTCCAAGCATGCTCCAAGCATTGAATGCTCGATTGTTAGCTTGTATAGAGCGATATCTACACGCGATCGTTGGTCGAGTGTTTGTCGGTGACTCTCCAGATAGTTTAGCTCCCAGGCTACCAATCTAGTCAATCTCTTGGTTGCACAACAAGCATGATCAGCTCTTAGCTGTTTGAGTAACACAGATTGTTTCGCATTTTGTCAGCAACGGAGTCGATTAGCCGATTATGATTCTCGTCACAATAAAAATCGATAATCGCAACGCGTTGATGGATAGGAGAAAAGCTTGAATGTGGGCTTTTATCGATTCTCAAACGCGTCTCGATTAAGCATCTTGCGGTCATTCTCAAAATATTCGATTGTACACAGCAAACAATTACAATTGGTTCTCGATATAACCATGACACTGAAAAGTTGACAGCATCAACATCAGACAGCATCAACATCGGATTGTCCGGCTTAACATGGCAATAGCTTCTGTTAACAGCCTTGGTTTGAACGTGGATAGCTTGTTGCATCAAGATTAGATCACTTTGAACCATAATTGACAATTGATTGCGGATGCGGGACCCCATTCCCACGTTTGATATAGCATAAATATTATGTTTAAATAAACCCAAAAGGTATACAAATTGCCTCAGAAATTGGTAGTTGCACTTAGGTTGCCAAGTGAATATTGTCTCATGAAACGACAGAGATTGGATGTGGAGCCGAGCGAATTGATGAATGATACAATTACTTTCTGAAAAGGTATCATCTTCTGAAAGAGGAAACGGCGTGTAGAAAAACACCTTGCGTTTTGTCGGCTTGAATTGAGTTGATTATTCCTCCATGTCACCATCTAACAGACTGAGGAAATGGACTATCGACCACTTAGCTCCTCAGCAGGTGTTTTTGTAACTTTTAAGTCAAACTGAGATGTTATTAATGTTGATATATATTGGGATGTAATGTGGTAGAGTTCATATGTGGTAGAGTTCATATTCATATCAGCAAATATATGCGACGTGTTTTTTTTAATTTCCCATTCTGCATGGTGTGGATTGACCAAGTAGTCGTTTCAAATTGTTGTTTCTAAGTAGTCAGTACATGTTACCTTAAGCTTAAAAGGTAAGGGTCCAGTTTGGTAATTACCCTCCAAAGAAATGACTGAATTATTATATAAAAGCTTACTTGCTATCAAGATGGTAATAGTAGTAATCGTCCTGTGAAATTATTCCGTCTGAAGTGCCCCAAACTATTTAAATCTACAAGGATCGCCTGTATCCGATTTTTTGAGCCATTCATTCATGTAAAAAAAACCTGGATTTTTCAGGTTTTCTGAAGTATTACTGCATCTATGTGGCTGAAATCTCTACAAGGTAGTTTTCTCGACATAGGCTTTCAATTACCAGTGAAAATAACGCTGTTTTTAATAGCTTACAAATCATGTACTCCTATACCTTTAAGCGATTAACGTACCTTGTAACGAGCTGTAGAAATCCTTGAAATTGCCAGCGAATCTGGAAATACATCTAACACATTCCTGAATCCTGATCCTCAAAACATGTGAAGTTTTGGTAGAGATGAACTTGAAAGTAAAACTTGGTGTTGCGTGACTTCATTGAACTTCAACCAGATGGTGATATCTCCCTGGTGGTCATACCTGGTTGTAATGTCTGAATAGTAACTTGACCTGTCAACCATTGAGAGATCGGAGTAATACAACAGGTACATCGTGAGTCCACCAACAAATAAATGTGGTCTTTGGTGTCCATAGAAGCGAACAACGCACAGTAGCAACCGTTGGTGCCCCCGTAGTGGTGCTCGACCAGGCGAGAAATGCAACTTTTCAAAGAACCGTGGCTATTACACACACAATGGTAGCATATCGTGTTGCGGGTGGCCGGGCCTTGAAAGGGCAACACTCTAAAGAAAATAACGTCTGTTTGAATTAGGTTTGACGAGCAGCTTTATGTGGTTGATTGGTTAATTGTTGCGATTCTTTCTGGATAAATATATGAACCTTTCCGGTGCTAGATAGCCTAGGCGTTACTCCAGTCTGAAGTTGCTTTATCAAGCATGCGAATCACCAGTGTGCAAACTTAGCTAAGAACTTGAACTTTTGTGCTTACATAATGTGCAATGTGCGATGTTGGGTTCCGAAATTTGCTATAAGAGGAAGTTAGGCCATTTTTGATGTCTTATAGGCCTGTATCAACGATGTTTATAGTCGGGTCTCGTTGTCGCCATAATCACTGGTACCCATCCCGTTATAAGTTCTTGCTGTGTTCAGCCGAGAACCACCGTGCTTGTCTATATAGACATGAAGGTAACAACGCATGCGGGTGACATAATTCGCAATGAATCGATAGTTCATGTGGTAGTTACTCGGATTTTCTCCAAGCTTGTCTTTCAAAGCCTCTTAACAGTTGGTCAGCCTAGCTGCAAAAAAGGTACCACAGCGCGTACCTTTCAGTAGCTGGCTTCAATGTGAAAATCGCGGGTAGGTTTCCAGCACTCGATATTCAGAAGAGGGATATCACGCGTAATCAATAACCCATAACGATCGATAGATTTGCCACGTGGCCTGATATTGGCGATTATGGAAGACCCGAGATCGAAGCTTACACATGCCGATATCCCCGTTAATTGTTTTCTAATTGATTCACTGACATTGCCGTGTACAGTAAACATCACTGCTCGAATCAAATGACACTTTAAAGTAACTCTTCAGGTCATAAGTATTGTGACACACGGGTTAATGGGTCAGTGTGTAAATAGGGCCGATAGGAGATTTTGAGATTAGATAGCAGGATCATTAATAAGTCGTTTATAGGGAAACGTGTGAAAACAAGGTGTAGTGTTCATGCCGAGTGGTTGTTTATTCGTTTTGAATGATGTGCGTATACTGTAAGGCGACTGTTGAAGAGCAATGTGGATTCTTCAGATGGTCAAAGGGAAGGGCGCCAACACCTGTTGTAATCTGTGATAGCATATCCTACTCAGCGACAGTATAGCTATATACGAGAATTAGGGGCCACCTATCTCGAGACGTGGTGGTCTAGTGGATAGCGCGTTGGACGTTCGGGTGATGGGTCCGTGGTTCGAAGCCCAGTCACTGCTATCGCATTGTGTCCTTAGACAAGACACTATACTCCACGTTGTCTCTCTCCACCCAGGTGTATAAAATGGGTTGGGAAACCCAACTAACTGCAGGGGGTAAACCTGCGATGGACTTGCATCCCATCCAGGAGGAGTACATGTAACATTAGTCCTAGTCACTCCATGCCATGGAAACCGGGGATGAGTACCGGTCGTAAGAGCCAGCTTTGCTCGTGAAGCGACTTTACCTACCTAACTCGAGAAAGTCCCCCAGAGCCGAGCAAACCAAACAGCTCTGTATAGCAGAAGTAGATTTTTTATTTAATGGGTTAATGAACTTCATATCGCAGCCCCCATGCTGAATTGTATGAAGCTTACAAGTATTGTCCACCTAAACATTGAAATACATAGGTGGGTGGCGCCATTGGCAGTCTATGGCAGTGTGTATACTGCAAACCACAAACGATTTTTCCTTATGCAAAACAACACACATTTCTTATCTGTTGAGAATACAAGCGGTATATCTTATACCTTCGGAATACTTTGTGATGAAATTTGGCATTGTGCTTTATTTTCAAGTCGTATGAGTTGTACATGCAGAGTGAAGTATTTAAATATTTATCCGAAGGGTTCTGTCCGAAGACATAATAGTTCTGTGAGTAAATATCGTTATATCATTTGAAACGTCTGCAGTTATGGATGTTACAATTGGGAAATGTCCTGGGAAAATTAAGTCCTTCCTTGTAAAAAATAAAAGAAGGCAGTGCATTTGGTTTCTTATTGCAGAATTTAAGAAGTTTCTTAGAGCAGCGAGAACATCATATTGTAGCTCGGGGTAGTGACCCGCTTCCCCCGATTCCTCATGTCTGTCTTAGCTTGATGGAAATGCATCCTTTGGGAGGCTGTATATTGCGGTGTAGCACAACTTGGGAGCTCATAACCAAATTACACCGTGGGCGAAACCTGCAGTGCATGTCGCCTCAGAACCTCGTAATTAGATTTTACACATACATCCAACGGGAAATACAATGGGAAATTAAAGAAATATAGGAGATTACGAATGAATCTTTGCTTTTATTTGGTGTGTGGCGTGTGATTTCTTCAAGGACCTATAAAAGAGACTGACGCATCTTAGATGTTTGAGCATAAACAAGACAGTTTTGTACCTTTATATGCCTATGCTATGAACACCCCAGACGATGTATATAATACATACGTTATAAAGGCATCCCACCAAGGGACACGAGACGAGCAGGGAATGAACTTTACGAAGTGTCATCACGCTGTCATCATGCTTGATTCTGCTGCTCGTGAAAAAAAGGAGGGCGCCCTGTCACAAATACGGGTTGGATAATAAATCTCTGCGTTCGAAATCGTTCCGCCTCCTATTCGGCTACAGTCGTTCGGTATACAGCTGAATAAAAATCGTCAGTCCTGTGCGCATGTTTTATCCAAACATTTGGCCAAAAGTACATAAATAACTTTGATGAATGCCTAGCGTGTCATCAAATTTGTAAGTCTCTGCGCAGGTGATTTCTGGTTAACTTGGTGGTGACGTCATGTGAGGTCACAAACATTCTTCTGTAACACATACCTTGAGTGAAATCTTCAAAAACTTGTTGGAGCGAAATCTACCAAATTGATCGTTATACAATTTCACTCTGTTGTTATTGTTGTTAATACAAGTATAAACCAGTAACAGGATTGCATATTATTGGTGTAGCGTGTAGTTCGTGAGTTCGTTCCAGATTTTCTTTATTCTATTATCCCCATCTTTTCAACCATTAAATTGAAAATTTAAATCCCCACTCTTTTTATTTTGCATTTACCTAAAAAGTCAGAACAAAAAAACAAAACAATCTAAACTTCAGAGAAACGTTCTACAGTGCAGAACTCAAAAACCACCCCTCACGAATTGACACAATAGGTGTATTTCATTTGATGAAAATATACGTTTTCCCACATTCTCAGAATTGCTTAATCATCAGAATTTGTTCAAAACACACTGCAATAAATGCAGATAATTTTTATGTGAGAGGTATTCATAAATTATATAAATGATTGGGGATATCTTTCTTGAAACAATAAGTCATATTTTTCTGTGAACAAGTTTCTTGCTTTTTGTAGCTGTCGTAAACGAGAAATTACCACTTAAGGGTAAAAACCATTTTCTGTGGTTATTGCACAACTTAACTGTTACAAAAGGGCATCGATTGCACGCCGTGGTTGTTAGAATAATGGCAAAACAGATCTTCAAGAAAGACAATCCTTGCAAACGTGCCATTGCTGCTTGCATTGAGATCTGGACATGAATTATTCAAATGAGGTTTGTCGTCGGTCCGAGTAAATGGTATAAATAGAGGCGCGTGGTTTGGGTCACGTCAGATACCTTTTGGTGGCGGTTGGTACGCGTATTGTTCAGCATTCTTGTGACGCCAATTAGAGACATTCGCTGTACGTGTGTTGGATACAGCAGAGTTTCGTGTGGTTCAGTATATCGTTGTAAGCAATGGCCGATTCGACCGTGTTTGAGACTTCATTTGACGGCAAGGGAACCGCCACTGGCCCCAAGGCACAATCCAGGCCTCGACCAAGTCAACCGAAGACTGTGGACATGATCGTTGAGGCTATCCGCCAATGCAATGACAATCCCCGGAAAGGAACCACCGTGATAGCCATCAAGAAATGCATGGAGGAAACCTACCCTGAAATCAACCGGTCCAGACTTAAGGGCGTCCTCATGAGGAAGGCTTTGGAGAAAGGCGTACAATCGGGACTGATCGAACGACCAAAGAAACAAGATGAAACCACGGCGGCCTTGCTGGGGCGATACAGGCTGGGAAAGCCGCAAAAACCGGTCGTCAAGAAAACCAAAAAGACCGGAGACTCGAAAGTCAAGAAGGTGAAAAAATCCAAGTCTGCCGATGACGTGAATGCCCCGCAACGTGGCCGTTCTACTTCCCCTAAAGCCAGGAAAGGCAAGGGTGTCCCCCGGGCTCGCGCTCGGTCCGTCAGTGCCACACCACGAGTCAGCAAATCCAAGAAGATTCGTAGCAGGCTAAGCAAATCTCATTCCCCAATCGGTACGCCAAAACCTATTCCTAAAACCAAGTCTAAAACGGCTGCTGCTGCTGCAGCTAAGAAGAAAGCAGCCACATCACCGGCAGCGGCCAAGACGGGAAAGGCCAAGAAATCGCCCATCAAGAAACAAACCAAGAAATCACCAGCGGCGAAAACGGCGCCAAAAGGGAAAGAATCGACCAAAAAAACGGACAGTACCGCTAAATCCAAGAAAACTGAAAAGGTGACGACCAAAGGTGGTGCTGCTAAGAAGAAATAAACACTATGTTATGATTGTTTGTTTTTAATGCGTCCTGAGTTAAATTGTCTAGACTTGTATTTATTAAAGCAATTTCTGAAATGTTGGTGTATGGTGTGAAAATGTCTCTCTTATATTTTTGTTCGAGTATTACTTGTGGCTTTGTCTATATTTAGCTTTTTCGCTATAAAACGCCCTTTTCTAACTCTTTTTCCCGTCTCGTCTTGTGTGCGAAACTGTGAATAAAATATTTCTTTAAAACTACATTTTTGTTACTCAATGGGTGAGGCTAGTAGGGGCGGGGCATCGAGGGAGGCAGGCAGAGTGAACATTTCTGTTCAATTTTAACTGGTTGGCGCACCATACCTCAAATCTGTGCAGTTGATACAAAATTCATTATGGCCGTTCAAAAGCTGAAACTGCACAAAACCTATGGGACGACTCAAACAAAATCCCAAGCTTATTTACCGTTTTATAATTGAAGAAGTACGTGTATACATGACTGTACTATTGGGTTTAAGACTCTGAAAAAATAATGTATTTTCCTTTTTAAAAACGTCCAATCTGTTGCAATAATACATGTAGATAAGAAACACAATTTTACTTTCATTAAATTTATTTTCTTGATCCTTAAAATTTCCAACAAAATATACGTGTACAATAATTGAATGAAAGTTACAGTGGAACCTCGTTAATACGAGGTCCTTGAGTCTTTGTAGATTACCTCGTTATATCAGGAACCATGTATTATCAGGAATGAAATCCTTGCTGTAAGCAGAATGTCGTATTAACAGTGCTCGTATTATCGAGATTGGACTATACGTAAAAATAGAAGGTCTCCAAAATAGACCACATTCACGCGTTTGAACGGTTCAGTCGTGTCTCTTGAATCAGTTCTATAGAGTACAAGCTGTCGATTGGAAAGGTACCAGTTACATATGCGTTCCAAACCTCGATCTGAAGACGAGGCTTTGAACGTATAAGCAGTCTGGCACCTTTCCAATCAGCAGTTTGCATTCTATAGAACTGATTCAGGTGACACGATTGAACCGTTCAAACGCGTGAATATGGTCTATAGCCGATGTTGTCGAGAGGTGACCACCTATACATATAGCAAACATTATGTACATACATACTGGTAGGCCTTACACATGCTGGTTCAAATTATCAGATATACATGAAAATACACATTGATCAAAATGGAAGACTATCAATGAAAAAGTATATTTAGGATAAACATTTGTGTTTTTTTGCTTAAAGAAGAATATACGAGCTATATCGTATTCTACGTAGCAGGCACTCTATATACATTACATAGTTCAAATTTTCAAATGTACATAAAAATACACAAATTCCAGTGACCCCAATTTGTTTTGAATTCACGAGCAATATTTGACAAAGCTATATATCGAGATTTTACGTAGTATGCATATGTACAAGTCTATCCCAAAATTTCAATATACATTATATATAAATTCCAAATGTTCGAAGTCTATCCCAAACGCCATAACGTTCCACAATGTTACAGCGCCACATTATGGTATGGGCCTTTAGCACAGGCGGCCATGTTGAGGGGTGAGTTCGTATTTTAGTGATGTGACAATAGATCCACAAATCGCCTACTCATGCATGACGCACAGTGACAATGTCTTTGGCCCCTAGGATGGCCTCCTGTGAAAAGGCTCTATCATGATCCGTATTGGAATATATGGTAATCCGCTGTGGCGTAATCATCTAAAAAACGACACTCTCTAAATGCGAAAAGATTAAAAAGTAGGATTTAACCCAAATATTCACAATAATAGACCGATTCAGAAGCTTTTAAGCCCCGCCCCTGATATATCCACCAACCAATCGTTATGAAGGACATTGGTGACCCACGTGGTGTTTTGGAGAGCCAAACGATCTAATGATTCTGCGCACTTTGAATTTGGAAGACACGTTTCTACGTGGGCGGGGCTATAAATGTAACGTCGCCCATTGTCATGGAGAGCACACTGTATTTTTGTTTTACGCTAAGTATTTTATTGCAAGATTTTTAATTCTTTTTCATGTATATGCAAAATAGACCACAAAAGTGTGACGTCAGTTATCAGGTTAACTTGGTCTAAACATCCGTTGGTAAGCTGAAACATCCATTGCTAAAGCGCAGGGAAACAGTTCACTGGATTGAGTGTATAGACCCAGTAACCTTGGCTACACACAAGGGGTGGCGTGTTCAATTCGGTACTCTGTTGTATATGCTTTGACACATCTCAACCTTGAAAAAATTAATTCGAATCCTAAAAATACATAATTCTCACGGTTTGACGAAGTTTATACATGTATGCTGGTGAATAGGATGTCACAATAAAATGGATGTTTCTGGGCGAGAACTTATTACTAAGCTAACAAGCTTTCTTAAGGGAATTTAAGAAAATATCTACTTTTATTTGAAACTTTTTATTTTTGTTCAAGATGGAATCACATCGATCTCTGCCAATATATACATCTCTAATTTACTTGGTTTTCCTTATTTCTATATACTATATGCATGTATTGTGCGCTGTGAGGCCCAGTGTTGTGTATGTTATAGTCGAAGAACTCGGGATAGAATGGTTATCTGATTACTGCCCTAGTGGTAGATTTTAACTGAGTGTTCATCTGCCACTGCCATCTGCCCGGCTGGTGTCATTGTGA
Organism: Henricia sp. BOLD:AAB3569; assembly: GCA_037783545.1. Lineage (NCBI taxonomy): Eukaryota > Metazoa > Echinodermata > Asteroidea > Spinulosida > Echinasteridae > Henricia > Henricia sp. BOLD:AAB3569. Next base: position 714,426 of record JBBELK010000138.1, read on the forward strand.
TTCCTAGTGGGTTGAACAGACCCTTAGCGATACAGGTGAGGAAGGCACCTTGAGCATCGTAGTGATGGATATGACCAGTTTCTGTTTGCTCATTACGCACCGCGATGTAGAGACCGGAATGGTCTGACCACACGCCCGTGCAGTGCTCTACTGGCTGACCTCTGATGGTTGGCTTGATGCTGAATAGTGTAGTGCCATCACCATCAGTAACATGGACTACTGCCTCGGTAAAGCTACTGATGATTAGCTTGTTATTGCTGCCAACAGCCAGGAAGTAGGGCTGAATCCCCACTGGTATTGTGCGTATGAGCGCACCATCAGTGGGACTGTGCTCGGTCACCACCTTGCGTAGTGTATCACCGATTAGGATGTTGCCATCCTTCTTTATCGCTGCACTGGAGGTGTTCACTGAAGTCTCCCCAGCATCATCTGGTGGAACGGTGGAGAACTTAAATGCTATCAAGTTGTCCTGGTTGAACACCTTGACTTGGGTCTTGCAAACTACAATCAAGCGATTGCTTTGTTTTGCGAGTGCTACGGCCTTCGGAGCTGTTGGAGATAGGAATAAGTCAGTGCAGTATAATGTCTAAAGTGTAAACGAATCAACATTGTTTGTAACACGCGTTATTCGATAAACTGTTGAACAACTAGTGATGGGAAAACTACCATAACGGAAGCCTAATTTGCCATCCACGTTGTACTGTGCTATTGAGATAATTCTATCTCGGTTTTTAACCCGGATTTCAGTGACAATAACACGGAATTCAACGATTATTATCTTGGTATACTATTAACACATAATTAATTCGATTATCCTTTTTTCTACGTAAAATGGAACTTTATTGTGACTCATGTCACAATAAGCTTCCGTAGATATGTATGATACATGTATCTCAGAATAGACCGTGTAAGTCTCGTTTCGGGTCACATTTCCGGGTTTTAACGTTGTGTCGATCTTCTTTGAATTATCACCTTACCGGACCGCGTTTGTAAGCGCCCAAACACCAATAAATGGAAAAGGCACCTTAATGAAGAAAATGTTTTTCGAGTTTATCACAGACAAATAAAAATGTTTGACCTTTTTTTCCAGTTTGCAAGTACCTTTACGAATGGAGGGCTCAGGCTTGGTGCATCTAAGAAATATTAAAGTGGCTAAACAAATACCTGGTTTAAACCACAACTTGCACGTTCACTTCTGTTGAGAGTAGATAAAACCACCACCAAAACCCAAACAAATAAAGTACACATGGCCGTCTGAAGCCGAATCAAGAACTTTTGAAAACGGTCATAATGCACCGTATCCGCGCCAACTACACTGCGCCAAAATATTCGCGCCACGTGCGGACTACCAGCGACGCACTGTCATGGCTGTGTGGTTTTGATATTACGTGTAGGGTTACCAGTTTATCTCAGAGACGGAAATAAAAGGTCAGATTCAAAATTTGAACTTTTTGCTCAATTCACTTTTCTTACAAGTTTTAATAATCTTTACAGTGGACCCCGAATCGGTAGGTGAAACTGCTAATTTTAACGTGGTGTCAAGATGGTACCGGAAAAAAAAAACGGTCGCTGCACTTGGTTAAGCTTCTATACGAGGTCTCCGGGAGTCGACGATTCTCGCGTAGTCCCACACGTTCTCGAGGGCAACTTACACGGTCTATTCAATGTTTCCATATTACCGGGATGATTTTCATTTTTCACGGAATTCCACGAACCGACTCAATTTGTGTTACTGATATAATTTGTCGTGGAATTCCGTTTTACGGAGAAAGAAATATCATTGAATTGTGTGTTACCGGAATAATTATCGTTGAATTCTCGCTGAAATGCGAGATAACAGAGATTAAATTATCTCAGTAACACAGTAGTGTGGATGACAAGTCAAGCTTCCGTAGTGAAGTGATCTCCTTGGAAAAACGTCAAATATGACTAGATTTTCCAATCATGCAGGATGACCAGAATCTTATCAATGTCAAATAGATATTTATACATGTAGCTATAATTCCAAAAAATTATCAACAAATGCCTATATTTCTGGTCATATTTGATAATAATTTTGGAGCCGTGATTTGAATGCATGTTGTGTTACAACCATGTGTTTTACGATCCCTTGGTCTGGTACCCTAGTTGTTGAATATTTAGAATCGTGCTCCCTGAGCAAGGCACTTTGCTACAATTATTCCTCCCCATTGTGGGAGTTAATAGGCACAGACGCATTTAGTCATCGAACAGGTGACACGTGACACCTACCAGTCCAATTCAGGTGTGAACCTATACATAACGTAGCTACCCAAGCACGCCACACCATATACGGGCCTGCCCTATAAAGCGTTTTCATTTCATTGTACGGAACCGTACGACCTAAACTGGTGGTTGTATACTTTGGTTATGAACTTCGACTTTAACAGCTTTAGTGGAGTGTTTGCACTTACTTTCTTTCAGAGGAATTTGGCACTTGTACGTTCCGTCCACACCCAAGATTTGAACTCGCTGGTTTTTTAAGTCTGTCACAGCTATCTCGTCATGACGTCGAGCAGCAATGCCATCAGCGTAATAAAACTCTCCCGGGCCGCTTCCTTTTTCGCCAAACTTCCCACACAGCTCCCATCTACGAGGTGCCACTGTCTCCAACCCGCCAAGATTGATTTCATCAACCCCTTGTTCTTGCATGAACTTCAGGCCTAGCTGGCTGCTGTCAACCTCGGGAGTATTTTGATCTCTCAGCAGTGTGACGTCCTTGTTAATCGTGGGATATAGCGAGAGGAAATCGCTGTCCAGTGCGATGTTTGTCATGTCTCTTGTTGTCTCGAGTGACTGTTGAAGTCTCTCGGACTGTAGTTGGAGGGTTTTCTTGGTTCCATCTAATTGTTGTTGGCGTCTTTCTTCGACTCTCTTCGTTCCTTCAATGATGCTCATTGCTTGTTTCGTTATCTCTTGTTTCAGCTCCTCTGCTTTCTGTTGCACTTCTGCCGTGATTATGTCTTTCGAGGCCGAGAGTTCGCGTTGTGTTTGGGAGATGGTCGCTAGACGTTGTTTGATATCTTTGAGTTTGCCTTCTAGCGGGGAGAGATGCTCCGCCAGTGATTTCTTGTATTTCATTGCGGCTTGATGTGTTTCAATATGGACGTGGTCCGGTTTAGGATGGGCCACCACTGTGCAACACTGACATATCAAGACTTCACATGTTGTGCAAAAGAACCACATGGCCTCGCCCTTGTGGTTGGGGCATTCAAGAACTCCTTGTGTCATCATCTTTTCAGTCCCGCTGTCTGAGCGGGTCAATTTTAGGCGAGATAAGTGTTCCATAAGTGTAACCATGCGGAAATCTGTTTTCAGACCTCGCGCTCCAGTGTCCGGAAGTTTTGTCTCACTTCTACACATCGGACACGAGACGCGGCGGGATCTCGGGTTGGCCGTAGCGATGTAGTCTTGGAGACATTGGAGGCAGAATGTGTGTTGACAGTCAAGGATCTTAGGATCCTTGTAACTATCATAACATATTCCACACTCGCAGTGACGTCTGCTGATACTCTCAAGAACAGAGCTTATTTTTGCGGAAGCCATTTCTAAAATGAACAAAATGGATGATTTGTGTCACTATAGCATCCGGCTAGTGTCGATTGGCTGAACCGAATTTACGTCAAGAAAGGCAAAAAGTGGTCAAGTAATGTGAGTTAATTGGCATTGTTCCGTTGATGTTGTGAATATAGGTTTACCCGGCCAATTTCAGCAAAGAAGCGGGCCATTTAATAACGGCGTCATTCTATTTGGCGTGAATTCGAAAGCTGCACGGAATCAGCATTCAAATTTGTTTTAGAAGTATGCAATTCCACTCTTGCGTCAAACGATTTCGTAAAAATATAAGTCCGATTTACCAACTGCATCGATCAGCATTCAAATTCGAAGGAAACGTTAAAACCACACCATCTTTCGTATTCATATATGGGCAGACATTGGTGGAATTAGTGTACTTAAAGGCCCAATGGATCATTTGCAATGACCCCAAAAAGTAATCGACGAGTTTACAGGGGAAAGGTTCTGAAAGTAAAGATTGAATTAATAGCAATAATGAAAGGTTTTCGCTCAAAATGATATAATTTTACCAGAAAATAATCCGTAAAGATGATTTTTTTAGATCGTTTGCAAACGATTTACTTATTTTTGGTTCGCATCTACGCGGTCCAAAATGCATGGGCGCTGTGTACTCTGCGTGCGTGTTCCAACGCGATGCATTTTTATGGAGCGCGCGCAGACGCAGTATATGATGTGCGCCACAGAGTGCATGACGCAAGCCACATACCCGATCAACCGTGAACGAAAATTTGAGACACCCCGCCAAGACCAGGAAAACGCATGTGGATTTTCATGTTTTTTTTAAAACGTGGTACATTTGACAAAGCTGAAATTTCTTTTGATGTCTTTCTTTTGATTTATAATGGTTTTATTCGCAGAATCGCTCAAAAACAGATCATCTACATGCAGGCCTTTAAATTTCACTAATTTGCAAACTCATTTCCAGTGCTAAAGCCATATATACAAGCATAATATATACAATAAGTACAAGATGTGGCTCAGACTGACATTCCAAACGCATTTTGTACATAATTTAATGCACCTATGTGTTTCTAAGATGTAAAATGGGTGACTAAGCGGCACTTTTCGGTTTTTCCGATGACGAGAAGAAGTACGTAGAAATGACAGCTCATGCTCGCTATGCGAAATATCGAATACTGATCGGCAGCGGTTGATCGATGCGTTTGATGGGAATGACGTGGATTATCTCGAGGTTGCAGATAATCTGGGTATTAAAAGGTCTACGGCATGATCAATAATTGTCGCCACCTTTTTCAAATTATGGAAACAGAATAAAAACTCACGTAGAGACACACACGAGATGTGTTAATCATTAAAATGATTTAAATAAAGTAAAGATGTATCTTTCGGTTGTCTTTTCCAAATTGTCAATTTTGCAGCACTTTTTTCCGTACTTATTTCGATTTTGATTTTGTGAAATTGGTTGTTCTTAGATGAAACGAAAATGACGATTTCGGTTAAATTCGTCAGCAGAGGACGGTTTGCTAAACTGGACGACGATTTTAACAGCACTAAAATGACTGACAATGCGCTAAATTGAATAGCATGCCAAATAAATTATTCCGCGCAAAACCGAATTTGAATGCTTTATTTGGCATTTTGAAATGGACTAACTGCAGGGGACTTAAAACTGCCTAATAAGGAGGCATATAAACGAAATTGGTCGCTTGTTTGCTAAAATTGGCCGGGAAAAATATTATTTGTTTTGGAAAGCAGAAACGGTGATGTCAGATATCCCCATTTTAAAATTAAAAAGTGTCACAACATTATGTTTAGGTCGCTGCCAATCTTACCTGATGTCTGTATCTGTCTTCCTTAATTTTGATCGGATTCCGTAAGTTAGACCTGTCGAAATTATCAACCAAGCAGTGTAAGGGCAGGCAACAAAATGGCGCTCGCTTATCACTAGAATGTGGGCGTGTTGATGACGCAGCTATAAGTGCAAACATTAAACAGACTGCACATTATGGGCTTCACTGTCTGATTGCTATGCATAGGGTGTCGACATTTGTACTTTGAGTTATCTTAGCCAGCGCGTGACTGTTATACGCAGTGTGCTTTATATAGCAATGACATCATCAATATTCATCGTTAATTTAGACCATTGTACGATAGCGTGATTGTGGTACCTCAGAATTGCGCAATGTGAATCACAGTAATTAGGTGAACCAGCAATCTTCATCGTCAACTTTGACCATTGTACGATAGCGTGATTGTGGTACCTCAGAATTGCGCAATGTGAATCCCAGTATTTAGGTGAACCAGCAATCTTCATCGTCAACTTTGACCATTGCACGATATAGCGCGACTATGGTACCTCCGAACTACGCAACACCAAATACTCAGTAATTATACACATGTACTGCATCATAATGTTAGACATTATTCAAGAGATTTATCACTTACCTACGGGATAATTTCCAAGATCTTGGGTGGGCCCGGAGGAGCCTGATTGGGAGAGGGGTATGGCATTAGTTTGATAGGTGCATTGGGTGGGCCCGGAGGAGCCTGATTGGGAGAGGGGTATGGCATTAGTTTGATAGGTGCATTGCATTTACCGGGATAAAGAACTGGCGCAAACGGTGTCTTTCGTTTGGTAACAATTGTACTTTTTATAATGTTACCTTTCCCCCACATTCATAGAATGGCATAACCATCACCTTTTGAAGAGTTTTATCGCAAAACGCTGTATGTCAATTTTTTGCTTTTTGAGAAAAATGCCCATTTTATATTACAACTATAGCACTACACTAGTTAAACTATTTGTTGTCGGATATAACACAGTTTGCCAATAATATATTTGACAAATGTACATGACCTCCAATCGAGAATGAACTGACACCATTATCTCATTTTTTTTTTCGATATGGCGTTTACTGCGCAACTCTTCATTACCAAAGAAAATGTTTATGTGAGACGTATTCTGGAAAATATCAGCAAAATATTATTGTAACAATAAGTCAAATGTTGTATGCACAAATTTCTTGCTTTTTGTAGCTGTCGTGAACGAGAAATTACTACTTAAAAGTAAAAACCATTTTCTGTGGTTATTGCACAACTTAACTGTTACAAAAGGGCATCGATTGCACGCCGTGGTTGTTAGAATAATGGCAAAAAAGATCTGCAAGAAAGACAATCCTTGCAAACGTGTCCTCGCGGCTTGCATCGAGATCTGGTGTATGAATTATTCAAATGAGGTTTGTCGTCGGTCCGAGTAGAGGGTATAAATAGAGGCGCGTGGTTTGGGTCGAGTCAGATACCTTTTGGTGCTGGCTGGTATACGCGTATTGTTAAGCATTCTTGTGACGCCAATTAGAGACATTCGCTGTACGTGCGTTGTGATTGTGGTGTTGGCTACAGCAGAGTTTCGTGTGATTCAGTATACAGTATTGTACAGACTGTATATCGTTGTAAGCAATGGCCGATTCGACCGTGTTTGAGACTTCATTTGACGGCAAGGGAACCGCCACTGGCCCCAAGGCACAATCCAGGCCTCGACCAAGTCAACCGAAGACTGTGGACATGATCGTTGAGGCTATCCGCCAATGCAATGACAATCCCCGGAAAGGAACCACCGTGATAGCCATCAAGAAATGCATGGAGGAAACCTACCCCGAAATCAACCGGTCCAGACTGAAGGGCGTCCTCATGAGGAAGGCTTTGGAGAAAGGCGTACAATCGGGACTGATCGAACGACCCAAGAAGCAAGATGAAACCACGGCGGCCTTGCTGGGGCGATACAGGCTGGGAAAGCCGCAAAAACCGGTCGTCAAGAAAACCAAAAAGACTGGAGACTCGAAAGTCAAGAAGGTAAAAAAAATCCAAGTCTGCCGATGACGTGAATGCCCTGCAACGTGGCCGCTCTACCTCCCCTAAAACCAGGAAAGGCAAGGGTGTCCCCCGGGCTCGCGCTCGGTCCGTCAGTGCCACACCACGAGTCGGCAAATCCAAGAAGATTCGTAGCAGGCTAAGCAAATCTCATTCCCCAATCGGTACGCCAAAACCTATTCCTAAAACCAAGTCTAAAACGGCTGCCGCTGCTGCTGCTGCTGCAGCTAAGAAGAAAGCAACCACATCACCGGCAGCGGCCAAGACGGGAAAGGCCAAGAAATCGCCCATAAAGAAACAAACCAAGAAATCACCAGCGGCGAAAACGGCGCCAAAAGGGAAAGAATCGACCAAGAAAACGGACAGTACCGCTAAATCCAAGAAAACTGAAAAGGTAGCGACCAAAGGTGGTGCTGCTAAGAAGAAATAAACACTAGGTTCTGATTGTTTGTTTTTAATGCGTCCTGAGTTAAATTGTCTAGACATGTATTTATTAAAGCAATTTCTGAAATGTTGGTGTATGGTGTGAAAATGTCCCTCTTATATTTTTGTTCGAGTATTACTTGTGGCTTTGTCTATATTTAGCTTTTTCGCTATAAAACGCCCTTTTCTAACTTTTTCCCCGTCTTGTCTTGTGTGCGAAACTGTGAATAAGATATTTCTTTAAAACTACATTTTTGTTTTATGCATGGTTACTCATAGGGTGAGGCTAGTAAGGGCGGGGCATCGAGGGAGGCAGGCAGAGTCAACATTTCTGTTCAATTTTAACTAGTTGGCGCACCATACCTCAAATCTGTGCAGTTGATACAAAATTCATTATGGCCGTACACAAGCTGAAACTGCACAAAACCTATGGGACGACTCAAACAAAATTCCAAGCTTATTTACCGTTTTAAAATTGAAGAAGTACGTGTATACATGACTGTACTATTGGGTTTGAGACTCTGAACAAAATTATTTTCCTTTTTAAAAATGTCCAATCTGTTGCAATAATACATGTAGATAAGAAACACAATTTTACTTTCATTAAATTTATTTTCTTGATCCTTAAAATTTCCAACAAAATATACGTGTACAATAATTAAATGAAAGTTACAGTGGAACCTCGTTAATACGAGGTCATTGAGTCTTTGTAGATTACCTCGTTATATCAGGAACCTTATATTATCAGGAATGAAATCCTTGCTGTAAGCAGGATGTCGTATCAACAGTGCTCGTATTATCGAGATTGGACTATATGTGAAAATGGAAGGTCTCCAAAATAGACCACATTTACGCGTTTAAACGGTTCATACATACTCGTCTGGTAAGCCTTACACATGCTGGTTCAAATTATCAGATGTACATGAAAATACACATTGATAAAAATGGAAGACTATGAATGAAAAAGAACCAGTATATTTAGGATAAACATTTATATATTTAAAGATTTTTTTCAAGGCTTGATATCGTATTCTACGTAGCATGCATACATACAGGCACTCTAGACACATTATATAGTTCAAGTTCAAATTTTCAAAAGTACATAAAAATACACAATTGATCACTATGATCAAAATGAAAGGACCTGCATGAAAAATAGCATTCAATTTAAATTAGAGTACATTATTTGCAGTGACCCCAATTTGTTTTTCACCACAAGAGAAAAAGTTAATAACAATGGTACCAATCACCACATGAATGTATTTCTGCTAAAAATGGGATTTTGTGTGAGAAATTAACAACTTTTTACCATTCCACTCAACACAAAAGCCATTAATGGATTTTTCAAGTTTTCTGAAGTATTACTGCCCCTATGTGCATGGCTGAAATTTTTACAGGGCAGTTTTATCAACATGGGCTTCTAATCACGAGTGGCAATAATGCCATTTGTAACAGTTTACCAATCATGTATTCTACCTTTAGTATCGAATTCTACGTATCGAAAAAACTGATTCTATCCCAAACGCCATAACGTTCCACAATGTTACAGCGCTACATTATGGTATAGGCCTTTTGCACCAGCGGCCATGTTGAGGGGTGAGTTCGTATTTTAGATCCACAAACCGCCTAGTCATGCAAGACCCACAGTGGCAAAGGGATTGACCCCTAAGATGGCCTCCGCTGTGGCGTAATCATCTCAAAAACGAAACTCTCTAAATGCGAAAAGACTAAAAACTAGGATTTAACCCAAATATTAACAATACTAGACCGATCCAGAAGCTTTTAAGCCCGCCCCTGATATATCCACCAACCAATCATTATGAAGGACATTGGTGACCCACGTGGTGTTTTGGAGAGCCAAACGATCTAATGATTCTGCGCACTTTGAATTTGGAAGACACGTTTCTACGAGGGCGGGGCTTACTGGATCGGTCTATAATCCTGCGGACGACGTGCATAAATGTAACGTCGCCCATTGTCATGGAGAGGACTTTGCATTTTTATTGCAAGATTTTAAATTCGTTTACATGTATATGCAAAATAGACTACCAAAGTGTGACGTCAGTTGTCAGGGTAACTGGTTCTAAACATTCGCTGGTAAGCTGAAACTTATATTGCTAAAGCGCACGGAATCTGTTCACTGGATTGAGTGTAGACCCAGTAACCTTGGCTAAACATAACTGTGGATGTGTTCAATTCGGTACTCTATTGTATATTCTGTGACACATCTAAACCTTGACGAAGTTACATGTATTAGCTGGTAAATAGGATGTCACAATAAAATGGATGCTTCTGGGCGAGAACTTTACGCTCTAGTCAACTCTTGCTCCATCAACCAAGATCACGTCGCACGTGGGGAAGTCGATCCTTCTCAGTGGCAGCACCCCGATTTTGGAATGAATTGCCCTTTCAGATCAGATCAAGTGATACACTATCCTCTTTCAAATCATGTCTCAAAACCCACCTCATGCACAAGGCATTTGATCAAATGTAGTTTTCTTTAGTAGTGTGTAATTTGTATTTCAGCGCCTTGAGCGCCCTTGAGGGTGGAAACGTTGCGCTATATAAATATTCATTATTATTAACTTATTACAAAGCTAACAACTTTGGGAATTTAGGAAAAGTTTCTACTTTTTTTGAAACTTTGACATTTATTTTTGCAGGATAAAATCACCTCGAGCTCTGCCAATATATACATCTGTAATTTACTTGGTTTTCTGTATTTCTATATACTACATGCATGTATCGTGTGAGGCTCAGTGGTGTGTATGTTATAGTCGAAGAACTCGGGATAAAATGGTTATCTTATTACTGCTCTAGTGGTAGATTTTAACTGAGTAAAGATCTGTCACTGCCATCTGCCCGGCTGGTGTTATTGTGATTCCTAATGGGTTGAACAGACCCTGGGCGACACAGGTGCGGAAGGCACCTTGAGCATCGTAGTGATGGACATGATCATTTCCTTGCGTATTAGTTAACACTGCGATGTAGAGACCGGAATGGTCGGACCACACGCCCGCGCAGTTTTTGACTTGCTGGCCTGTGATGGTAGGCTTGATGCTGAATAGTGTAGTGCCATTATCATCAGTAACACGGACTACTCCCTCCTCCCCGCTACTGATGACTAGCTTTTTATTGCTGCCAGCAGCCAGGTACCAAGGCTTAATCCCCACTGGTATGGTGCGTATGAGTGCACCAGTGGGGCTGTGCTTGGTCACCACATTGCGAAGTGTATCACCGACCAGGATGCTGCCATCCTTCTTGATCACTGCGCCACGGAGGTGCACTTCAATCTTACCGACCTCATCTGGTGGAAGCGTTGAGAACTGAAACGCCAGCGAGTTGTCCTGGTTGAACACCTTGACTTGGGTATCGCAAACTACAATCAAGCGATTGCTTTGTTTTGCGAGTGCTACGGCCCTCGGAACTGTTGGAGATAGGAATAAGTCTGAGCAGTAATGTCTTAAGTGTAAACGAATGTAACACGCGTTATTCGATAAACTGTTAAACAACTATAGCGATGGGAAAACTGCCATAAAACGGGACAGTATAGATGACAGTATATATACGGAGTCTTCTTGGCCTACTGTGACATAAGTTGGTTTTGGGAGCTGCGAAGCAATTTCGGGGGGTGGGGGAGGGGGTGGAGGAGGGCGGGGGTCTGGGGGGGGGGGGGGGGGGGGCGAGAGAGGGAACGGGGATGAAGATTGGAGTCGGGGCGGGAGTATATAGAGGAAAGTACCAACAGCGAAAAACAGCACTCACTCATGTCACAATAAGCTTCCTTAGATATGTATGAATATGTATCTCACAAATCAATGGTTCCATATTAACGGGATGATTTACATGTTTCACGGAATGCATAGTTCCGAGATTTCCCAGTTAACCCCGCCCCTTAGATATTGTTGCTATGTGCTCACAAGCCATCGCAAAAAAATTGCGAGACTACGTACAAAGCAACGGGACTCGGCATGGAAAGCACAGATTCATTGAGCGAAGGGCCAGTAATGCAGGGATGCCATATATTCATAAAATTGCGCTTTCCTACCTTTGAACAGCGAATCGCCCGACATTGAAACCAAAATTCACCCGGTCACTGGCGCATACAACATACAAACTGTATGGGCAGAAAATCGCGTGATGATTGCATCACTTTGACCTGTGTGGGCGCCGTCTGCTAGCTCTGTTGTGATTGGTCGCGGGTTCGGCTTGATTGACAGGTCGGAACTATGCATTCCACATGCTAACTTATCATAGAGATTTGTGTTACCGGGATAATTATCGTTGAATTCTCGCTGAAATGCGAGTTAACCGAGACAAATTATCTCAGTAACACAGTAATGTGGATGGCAATTCAAGCTCATAGTCAAATGATCTCCTCGAAAAAAAACGTCAAATATGACCAGTCACTATGACTTGATTTTCCAATCAGGATGACTCATCAATGTCAAGTGAATAAACATAAAACAACTACGGCGGCAGCCAGTCCTCAGATTAATTCGTTGTATGTGGAATATGTGGAGCGGGAACCAGTCGCCTAACTTCACAGATTTGCGTGTATTTCCTCAGGGGATTCACCATGAGCAACTAACAATGGAAATTGGGCACACACCATTGTTAATAACAATGGTTTGTGCCCAATTTCCATTGTTAGTTGCTCATAGTGATTATAGCGGCGCTTAGCAGAGTGGAAATACCCTGATATCTCAGGATGTGATCAGTTGAGTGATTTGAATGCATTGTTTTACAACTAGATGTTTTGGTCCAATGGTCTGGTACTCCAAAGTTAAGCCAAGTAGTTGGAATACGGTTGGGAATCATGCTCCCTGAGCAAGGCACTTTACTACAATATTATTCCTCCCTGTTGTGTGATTCAGAAGCACTTGCACTTATTTCTCCCTGTTGTGAGTCATCGAAAAGCTGACTCGAAAAGCTGGCTGTTCGGGTATGAACCTATGCATAACATAGCTACCTCAGCACGTCACAGCCTATATCGGGCCTGCTCTAAAGCGTTTTTTATTTCATTGTACCGAATCGTACGACCTAAACTGGTGGTTGTATATACTTTGGTTATGAACTTCAACTTTAACAGCTGCTATAGTGGAGTGTTTGTACTTACTTTCTTTCAGAGGAATTTGGCACTTGTACGTTCCATCCACACTAAAGATTTGAACTCGGTTGTTAAGAACATCTGTCACAGCTATCTCGTCATGATGTCGAGCAGCAATGTCGCGAGCGTAATTGAACTCTCCCGGGCCGCTTCCTTGTTTGCCAAACTCCCGACACAGCTTCCATCTGCGATGTGGCACTGTCTCCAGCTCGCCAAGATTGATGTCATCAATCCCTTGCCCCTGCTTGAACCTCAGGCATGGCTTGCTGCTCTCCACCTCGGGAGTATTCTGACCAATCACCAGTGTGACGTCCATGCTAATCGTGAGGTATAGCGAGAGGAAATCGTTGTCCCGTGCGGTGTTTGTCATGTCTCTAGTTGTCTCGAGTGACTGTTGAATTATCTTGGACTGTAGTTGGAGGGTTTTCTTGGTTTCATCTAATTGTTGTTGCCCCTTTTTCTCGACTCTCTCCGTTCCTTCAATAATGATCATTGCTTGTTTCGTTATCTCTTGTTTCAGCTCCTCTGCTTTCTTTTGCACTTCTGTTTTGATTCTGTGCTTTGAGGCCGAGAGTTCGCGTTTTGTTTGGGAGATGGTCGCTAGACGTTGTTTGATATCTTTGAGTTTGCCTTCTAGCGGTGAGAGGAGCTCTGTCAGTGATTGTTTGTATTTCATTGCGGCCTGATGTGTTTCAATATGGACGTGGTCCGGTTGAGGATGAGCCACCACTGTGCAATCCTGGCATATCAAGACTTCACATTTTGTGCAAAAGAACCGCATGGCTTTGCCCTCGTGGATAGGACAATTTGGATCCTCGGAGCGGGTAATTCTTTCCTGGCGAACGACGTCCTCTACAAGTGAAACCATATGGAAATTTGTTTTCAGACCGCGTACTCCAGTGTCCGGAAGTTCCGTTTCACTTCTACACATCGGACATGAGACGCGGTGGGATCTCGGGTTGGCCGTAGCGATGTAGTCTTGGAGACATTGGAGGCAAAATGTGTGTTGACAGTCAAGGATCTTAGGATCCTTGTACCTATCATGACATATTCCACACTCGCAGTGACGTCTACTGATACTCTCAAGGACAGAGCTTATTTTTGCGGAAGCCATTTCTGAAAGGAACAAAATGTATGATTTATGCCACTATGGCATCCGGCTAGAGCGTCGATTGGCTGAACCGAATTCACGTCAATAAAGGCTAAAAGAGGTCAAGTAATGTGGGTTAATTGGCATTGTTCCGTTGATGTTGTGATGTCAGATATCCCTATTTTAAAATTAAAAGGTTTCATAACATTATGTTTAGGTAGCTGCCAATCTTACCTGGTGTCTATAGTCTGTATCTGTCTTCCTTAATTATGATCGGATTCCGTGAGTTAGATCTGTCGAAATTATCAACCAAGCAGTGTAAGGGCAGGCAACAAAATGGCGCTCGCTTATCACCAGAATGTGGGCGTGTTGATGACGCAGCTATATTGTAAGTGCAAACATTAAACAGTGCACATACGGGCTTCAGTGTCTGATTGCAATTCGTAGGGTGTCGAAATGTGTACTTTGAGTTATCTTGGCCAGCGCGTGACTGTTACGTAGTGTGCTTTATATAGCAATGACACCATTGTACAATAGCGTGATTGTGGTACCTCAGAATTGCGCAAGGTGAATCCAAGTATTTAGGTGAACCAGCAATCTTCATCGTCAACTTTGACCATTGCACGATATAGCGCGACTATGGTACCTCCGAACTACGCAACACCAAATACTCAGTAATTATACACATGTACTGCATCGTAATGTTGGACATTATTCAAGAGATTTATCACTTACCTACGGGTTAATTTCCAAGATGTTGGGTGGGCCCGGAGCAGCCTGATTGGGAGAGGGGTAGGGGATTAGTTTGATAGGTGCATCGAATTTATTGGGATAAAGAACTGGCGCAAAGGGTGTCTTTCATTTGGTAAAAATTGTACCTTTTTATGATGTCACCTTTCCCCCACATTCTTAGAATGGCATAACCATCGCAATTTGAAGAGTTTTATCGCAAAACGCTGTATGTCAATTTTTGGCATTTGGAGAAAACTACCATTTTATATTACAACTAAGCACTACACAAGGTACAATATTTTATTGTGGGATATAACACAGTTTGCCAATAATCTATTTGACAAATGTGTATAGACCACCAATTGAGAATGAACTCACACCATTATCTCATTTTTTCTGGATATTTCGTTTACTGCGCAACTCTTCATTACCACATCAAATGTTTATGTGAGACGTATTCTGGAAAATATCGGCAATATATTATTGTAACAATAAGTCATATTTTTTTTGCAAACAAGTTTCTTGCTTTTTGTAGCTGTCGTAAACGGGAAATTATTACTTAAGAGTGAAAACCATTTTCTGTGGTTATTGCGCAACTTAACTGTTACAAAAGGGCATCGATTGCACGCCGTGGTTGTTAGAATAATGGCAATAAAGATCTCCAAGAAAGACAATCCTCGCAAACGTGTCCTCGCGGCTTGCATGGAGATCTGGTACATGAATTATTCAAATGAGGTTTGTCGTCGGTCCGAGTACAGGGTATAAATAGAGGCGCGTGGTATGGGTCACGTCAGATACCTTTTGGTGCCGGCTGGTACGCGTATTGTTCAGCATTCTTGTGACGCCAATTAGAGACATTCGCTATACGTGCGTTGTGATTGTAGTGTTGGTTGCAGCCACGATCTGTGTGGTTCAGTATAGTGTTGTACAGACCGTATATATCGTTGTGAGTTATTGGGTAAAGCAATGGCCGATTCGACCGTGTTTGAGACTTCATTTGACGGCAAGGGAACCGCCACTGGCCCCAAGGCACAATCCAGCCCTCGACCAAGTCAACCGAAGACTGTGGACATGATCGTTGAGGCTATCCGCCAATGCAATGACAATCCACGGAAAGGAACCACCGTGATAGCCATCAAGAAATGCATTGAGGAAATCTACCCTGAAATCAACCGGTCCAGACTGAAGGGCGTCCTCATGAGGAAGGCTTTGGAGAAAGGCGTGCAATCGGGACTGATCGAACGACCAAAGAAACAAGATGAAACCACGGCGGCCTTGCTGGGGCGATACAGGCTGGGAAAGCCGCAAAAACCGGTCGTCAAGAAAACCAAAAAGACCGGAGACTCGAAAGTCAAGAAGGTGAAAAAATCCAAGTCTGCCGATGACGTGAATGCCCCGCAACGTGGCCGTTCTACTTCCCCTAAAACCAGGAAAGTCAAGGGGGTCCCCCGGGCTCGCGCTCGGTCCGTCAGTGCCACACCACGAGTCAGCAAATCCAAGAAGATTCGTAGCAGGCTAAGCAAATCTCATTCCCCAATCGGTACGCCAAAACCTATTCCCAAAACCAAGTCTAAAACGGCTGCCGCTGCTGCTGCAGCAGCTAAGAAGAAAGCAACCACATCACCGGCAGCGGCCAAGACGGGAAAGGCCAAGAAATCGCCCATCAAGAAACAAACCAAGAAATCACCAGCGGCGAAAACGGCGCCAAAAGGAAAAGAGTCGACCAAGAAAACGGACAGTACTGCTAAATCCAAGAAAACTGAAAAGGTGGCGACCAAAGGTGGTGCTGCTAAGAAGAAATAAACACTATGTTCTGATTGTTTGTTTTTAATGCGTCATGAGTTAAATTGTCTAGATATGTATTAATTAAAGCAATTTCTGAAATGTTGGTGTATGGTGTGAAAATGTCCCTCTGATATTTGTGTTCGAGTATTACTTGTGGCTTTGTCTATATTTAGCTTTTTCGCTATAAAACGCCCTTTTCTAACTTTGTTCCCCGTCTTGTTTTGTGTGCGAAACTGTGAATAAAATATATTTCTTTAAAACTACATTTTTGTTTTATGCATGGTTACTCATTGGGTGAGGCTAGTAGGGGCGGGGCATCGAGGGAGGCAGGCATAGTGAACATTTCTGTTCAATTTTAACTAGTTGGCGCACCATACCTCAAATCCCAAGCTTATTTACCGTTTTATAATTGAAGAAGTACGTGTATACATGACTGTACTATTGGGTTTGAGACTCTAAAACAAAATGTATTTTCCTTTTTAAAAATGTCCAATCTGTTGCAATAATACATGTAGATAAGAAACACAATTTTACTTTCATTAAATTTATTTTCTTGATCCTTAAAATTTCCAACAAAATATACGTGTACAATAATCGCATAAAAGTTACAGTGGAATCTCGTTAATAAGAGGTCCTTGAGACTTTGTAGATTACCTCGTTATATCAGGAACCTTGTATTATCAGGAATGAAATCCCTGCTGTAAACAGAATGTCGTATTAATAGTGCTCGTATTATCGAGATTGGACTGAAGATGGAAGGTCTCCCTTTAAACGGTTCAGTCGTGTCCCTTGAATCAGTTCTATGGAGTACAAACTGTCGATTGGAAAGGTACCAGTTACATATGCGTTCCAAACCTCGATCTGAACACGAGGCTTGGAACGCATGAATAGTCTGGCACCTTTCCAACCAGCAGTTTGCATTCTATAGAACTGATTCAGGTGACACGATTGAACCGTTCAAACGCGTGAATATGGTCTATAGCCGATGTTGTCGAGAGGTGATCACCTATACATATAGCAAACATTATGTACATACATACTGGTAGGCCTTACACATGCTGGTTCAAATTATCAGATATACATGAAAATACACATTGATCAAAATGGAAGACTATGAATGAAAAAGAACCAGTATTTTTAGGATAAACACTTTTTGTTTTGCTTAAAGGAGAATATACGAGCTATTTTTATTTCAAGGCTTGATATCGTATTCTACGCAGCATGCATACGTACAGCCATTCTACACACATTATATAGTTCAAGTTCAATCTTTCAAATGTACATAAAAATACACATTGTCAATTGATCACTATAATCAAAATGAAAGGACCTGCATGAAAAATAGCATTACATTTTAAGGTAGAGTACATCATTTGCAGTGACCCCATTTTGTTTTCACGAGTTAATAACAATGGTACCAAACACCACATTAATGTAATTCTGTCGAAATGGTATTTTGTGTGAGAAATTAACAACTTAAGGTGGTTTTCTAAAAAAGTATTTTTTAAAAGACTTTTTTTACCCTTTAACTCAACACAAAAGCCATTAATGGATTTTTCAAGTTTTCTGAAGTATTACTGCACCTATGTGGCTGAAATTTCTACAGGGCAGTTTTATCAACATGGGCTTCTAATCACGAGTGGCAATAACGCCCTTTGTAACAGTTTACCAATCATGTATTCTACCTTTAATATCGAATTCTACGTAGCATGCATACATACAGGCACACTCATCATACATACATTTCAAGTTCAAATTTTCAAATGTACATTAAAATACACAATTGATCATAAAAATCAAAATGGAAGGATCCTGCATGAAAAAGGTATTAAATTTATAAGATAAGTAATATTTATTGATCAAACAGCTTTTAATGTTCGTTTAATAGGAAGATAAGCAATAGTTATCATTGCAAACGTACATACATACTCAAACATTCATGTTCAAATACAGACACGTAAATTGCTATAACTACAATCTATAAGGGAACAATCCTGCATGAAAAAAAGAATTAAAATTTAGGATACAAGTTTGAGAATTCACGAGCAATATTTGACAAAGCTGTATATCGAGATTGTACGTAGTATGCATATATGTACAATTCTATCCCAAAATTTCAATATATATATATATTATATATAAATTCAAAATGTTCGAAGTCTATCCCAAACGCCATAACGTTTCCACAATGTTACAGCGCCACATTATGGTATAGGCCTTTAGCACAGGCGGCCATGTTGAGGGGTGAGTTCATATTTTAGTGATGTGACAATAGGTTCACAAATCGCCTACTCATGCATAACCCACAGTGACAATGTGTTTGGCCCCTGAGATGGCCTCCCGTGCAAAGGCTCTATCAGGGTCCGTATTGGAATATATGGTAATCCGCTGTGGCGTAATCATCTAAAAAACGACACTTTCTAAATGCGAAAAGACTAAACAATTAGGATTTAACCCAAATATTCACAATAATAGACCGAATCAGAAGCTTTTAAGCCCCGCCCCTGGTATATCCACCAGCCAATCATTATGAAGGACATTGGTGACCCACGTGGTGTTCTGATGATCCGAGCGATGTGATAATTCTGCGCACTTTGATGTTGCCATGCAGACGCGTTTCTGGGCGGCGCTTACTGGATCGGTCTATTAATCCTGCGGACGACGTGCATAAATGTAACGTCGCCCATTGTTATGGAGAGGACATTGTATTTTTCTTTTACGCTAAGTATAATATTGCAAGATATTAATTTCTTTTACATGTATATGCAAAATACACCGCTGACGTCAGTTGTCAGGGTAACTGGGTCTACACATTCGCCGGTGAGCTGAAACGTCCATTGCCACAAAGCGCAGGGAAGCAGTTCACTGGATTGGGTGTAGACCCAGTAACCTTGGCTACACACAAGGGGTGGCGTGTTCAATTCGGTACTTTGTTGTATATGCTCTGACACAACTCAACCTTGAGAAATAAATTCGAACAAAAAAATATACATAATTCTCACGGTTTGACGAAGTTACATGTATAGCTAACAGCTTAGGAAATTAAAGAAAATTATCTACGTTTTTTTGAAACTTTTTATTTTTTTTTCAAGATGAAATCACATTGAGCTCTGGCATGCAATACATCTCTAATCTACTTGGTTTTCTTTATTTATATACTACATGCATGTATCGTGTGATGCTCAGTGGTGTGTATGTTATAGTTGAAGAACTCGGGATAAAATGGTTATCTGATTACTGCTCTAGTGGAAGATTACAACTAAGTAACGTTCTACCACTGCCATCTGCCCGGCTGGTGTCATTGTGATTCCTGCTACATGATGCAGATCCTGGAAGATACATGTGAGGAAGGCGCCTTGAGCATCGTAGTGATGGATATGGCAAATTACTCCTTGGTGAATAAGCACCGCGATGTAGAGACCGGAATGGTCCGAGCACACGCCCGCGCAGTACTCCACTGGCTGATCTTCGATGGTTGGCCTCATGCTGAATAGTGTAGTGCCATCACCATCAGTAACATGGACTACTGCCTCTCTCAAGCTACTAATGATTAGCTGGTTATTGCTGCCAACAGCCAGGTAAAAAGGCTGAATATCAACTTGTATTGTGCGTATGAGCGCACCATCAGTGGGGCTGTGCTCGGTCACCACATTGCGTTGTACATCACCGACCAGGATGTTGCCATCCTTCTTGATCGCTGCACTGCGGAGGGTCACTGAAGTCTTCCCAGCCTCATCTGGCGGAACTGTTGAGAATTCAAACGCCAGCGAGTTGTCATTGTTGAACACCTTGACTTGGGTCTCGCAAACTACAATCAAGCGATCGCTTTGTTTTGCGAGTACTACGGCCTGCGGACCTGTTGGAGATAGGAATAAGTCAGTGCAGTATAATGTCTAAAGTGTAAACGAATAAACATTGTTTGTAACACGTGTTATTCGATAAACTGTTAAACAACTGCGATATGAAAACTACCATAACGGGAAGCCTAATTTGCCATCCACGTTATTGTTTTATTGAGATAATTCTATCTCGGCTTTTAACCCAGATTTCAGTAACAATCACACGGAATTTAACGATTATTATCTTGTTAACACAAAATTAATTCGATTATAAAATGGAATTTTATGATAAACTATATTTAGGTATCATGGAATGGGGTTTTAACGTTGCCACGATCTTCTTTAAATTATTACTTTACCGTACCGCGTTTATAAGTGCCCAAACACCAATAAATGAAAAAAAGGCACCTTAAATTCTAACGATTCATTAAATAAATTGAAGGAAATGTCCGAGTTTGTCACAAACAAATAAAAATGTTTGACCTTTGTTTCCAGTTTGCAAGTACTTTTACGAATGGAGGGCTCAGGCTTGGTGTATCTCAGAAATATTAAAGTGGCTAAACAAATACCTGGTTTTGAACGACAACTTGAACGTTCACTTCTTTTGAGAGTAGATAAAACCACCACCAAAAACCCAAACAAATAAAGTACACATGATCAGGACGCAAATCGCAAAGACCGTCTGAATACGAATCAAGAACTTTTGAAAACGGCTATAATGCACCGTATTCGCGCCAACTACACTGCGCCAAAATATTCGCGCCACTTGCGGACTACCAGCGACGCGCTGTCACGGCTGTGTGGTTTTTATATTACGTGTAGGGTTACCAGTTTATCTCAGAGACTGAAATAAAACGTCAGATTAACTTTTCTTACAAGTAATAAATGGGATTTTAAGAATTTCGGACCCCGAATCGGTAGGTGAAACTGCTAATTTTGACGTGGTGTCAAGATGGTACCGAAAAAGAAAAGATCGCTGCACTTGGTTAAGATCCTGTACGAGGTCTCCGGAAGTCGACGAGTCTCGCGTAGTTCCGCACGTTCCCGAGGGCAATGCATAGTTCCGAGATTGCCCATGCAGTTAACCCCGCCCCTTAGATATTGTTGCTATGTGCTCGCAAGCCATCGCAAAAAATGGCGACACCACGTACAAAGCAACGGGACTCGGCATGGAAATAAGCACAGATTCATTGGAAAAAACTCAAAGGTATTTATGTTTTAGGGTCGACAGTTACCGCAGCACACACTGAGCGAAGGACTAGTAATGCAGGGATGATATATATTTATAAAAATGCGCTTTCCTACCTTTGAACAGCGAATTGCCCGACATTGAAACCAAAATTCACCCGGTCACTGGCGCATACAACATACAGACTGTATGGGCAGAAAATCGCGTGATTGTGTGATGATTGCATCACTTTGACCAATGTTGGCGCTGTCTGCTATAGCTCTGTTGTGATAGGGCGGCGGGTTCGGCTTGATTGACAGGTCGGAACTATGCATTTACGCGGTCTATTAAATGTTTCCATATTACCAGGATGATTTTCATGTTTCACGGAATTCCACAAGCTCGTGGACATTTGTGTTACTGAGATAATTTGTCGTGGAATTCCGTTTTACAGAGACAGAAATATCATTGAATTATGTGTTACCGGAATAATTATCGTTGAATTCTCTCTGAAATGCGAGTTAACCGAGATCAAATTATCCATAACCAGAATCTTATCAATGTCAAATAGATATGGCTGTAATTACAATAATTTATCAACAGCTACAGTATATACTAGGTATTCAGGGTCAGTTGGGTGCAATATTTTGATACATGTAGGCCTATTTCTAACAAGATTTTTAGAGTTATTTGAATGCGTGTATTGTTTTACAACTAGATGTTTGGTCCAGTGGTCTGGTACCCAAAGTTATGCCAAGTAGTTGGAATACGGTTGGGAATCATGCTCCCTGGGCAAGGCACTTTGCTACAATTATTCATCCCCAGTGTAGGAGTTCATAGGCACAGAAGACGCATTTAGTCACCGAAAAGCTGACACGTAACACCTACCAGCCCGATCTGGGGCTGTTTGGGTGTGAACATACGCATAACGTATACCCCAGCACACCTATACGGGCCTGCTCTGAAGCCTTTTGCTTTTGAACCGTACGACCTAAACTGGTATAATTGTATACTTTGGTTGTGAACTTCAATTTTAACAGCTGCTATAGTGAAGTGTTTGTACTTACGTTTTTTCACAGAAATGTGGCACTTGTATGTTCCGTCCGGACGCAGGATTTGAACTTGATCGTTAATGCTGTCTGCCACGGCTAACTCGTCATGACGTCGAGCAGCAATGCCCCTAGCAAAATTGAACTCTCCCAGGCCGCTTCCTCGTTTGCCAAACTCCCGACACAGCTCCCAACTGCCAGATGTCACCAGCTCGCCAAGATTGATGTCATCAACCTCTTGTCCCTGCCTGAACCTCAGGCCTAGCTGGCTGCTGTCAACCTCGGGAGTATTTTGACCACTCAGCAGTTTGACGTCCTTGTTAATCGTGGGATATAGCGAGAGGAAATCGCTGTCCGGTGCGATGTCTGTCATGTCTCTAGTTGTTTCGAGTGACTGTTGAATTCTCTCAGACTGTAGTTGGAGGGTTTTCTTGGTTCCTTTTAATTGTTGTTGGCGCTTTTTCTCGACTCTCTCCGTTCCTTCAATGATGATCATTGCTTGTTTCGTTATCTCTTGTTTCAGCTCCTCTGCTCTCTTTTCCACTTCTGCCGTGATTCTGTGTTTTGTGGCCGAGAGTTCGCGTTTTGTTTGGGAGGTGATCGCCAGACGTTTTTCGATTTCTTTGAGTTTGCCTTCTAGCCGTGAGAGGAGCTCCGCCATTGATTTCTTGTATTTCGTTGCGGCTTGATGTGCTTCAATATGGTCGTGTTCCGGTTTAGGATGGGCCACTACTGTGCAACCCTGGCATATCAAGACTTCACATGTTGTGCAAAAGAACCGCATGGCTTCGTTCTTGTGCTTGGGAGATTTTGGATCTTCTTGTGTCATCATCTTTTCGGTCTCGCTGTCGGAGCGGGTCAATTTTAGGCGAGCGAAGTCATCCATAAGTGAAACCATGCGGAAATCCGTTTTCAGACCGCGCGCGCCAGTGTCCGGAAGTTCCGTCTCACTTCTACACATCGGACATGAGACGCGGTGGGATCTCGGGTCAGCGTTAATGCAGTCTTGGAGACATTGGATGCAGAATGTGTGTTGACAGTCAAGGATCTTAGGATCCTTGTATCTATCTTTACATATTCCACACTCGCAATGACGTCTACTGATACTCTCAAGAGTGGAGCTTGTTGGTTTCCCGGAAGCCATTTCTGAAATGAACAAAATGGATGATTTGTGTCATTATAGCATCCGGCTAGTGTCGATTGGCTTAACCGAATTTACGTCAAGAAAGACTAAAAGTGGTCAAGTAATATGGGTTAATCTGCATTGTTCCGTTGATGTTGTGTCAGATCTCCCCATTTTAAAATTAAAACGTCTCACAACATTGTGTTTAGGTTGCTACCAATCTTACCTGGTGTCTAGTCTGTATCTGTCTTCCTTAATTTCGATCGATTCCGTAAGTTAGATCTGTCGAAATTATCAACCAAACAGTGTAAGATCAGAGCAGGCAACAAAATGGCGCTCGCTCATCACCAGAATGTTGTCGTGTTGATGACGCAGCTATATTGTAAATGCAAACATTAAATAAACAGTGCGCATCCGGGCTGTCTGATTGCAATGCGCAGGGTGTCGTTTTTATAAGTTTCCGAACTTTGTACTTTGAGCTACCTTAATCAGCGAGTGACTGTTACGCAGTGCACTGTGCTTTATATAGCAATGACATCATCAATATTCATCGTTAATTTTTAACCATTGTACGATAGCGTGATTGTGGTACCTGAGAATTGCGCAAGGTGAATCACAGTAATTAGGTGAACCAGCAATCTTCATCGTCAACTTTGACCATTGCACGATATAGCATGATTTAGACTTTGATGTCAAGTCGGTAACTGGAACGGTTAGTTCATAAACTGCAACAGCGTAGCCAAGACGACAGGGTTGCAGAATGAAAATGGACTGGAAACAAGTCTAGTCGACTTAAGAATAGTTGTTTGTCACTTTGTAATTGTACACGGGCTATGGAGTTTGCTAGCATAATTGGACGTAGAGATCTGAATTGTCGAGATACGGGGCTTTCAATATAAATATATTCAAGCTTGTGTTTGTGAATTAAATTGCATCATAATGTTATAAATTATCTCATTCGTTTATAGTAGGGAGGTTTAGATGCGCGTAAAACGCGAACGCAACCGTGAAATGCTTTGAACACTTGGTCATTATTCTGAGGAGATCTTAGAACAGATGGAAACAAACACCGACATCTTTGACTTTCGTGGGGAGATAAAACGTTTGAGATGACCAAGATTCAAGCCCGAGTTCTAAGACCACCTCATGAGGTGACCGGTGCTGAAAGAATTTCGCTCCCTAATAATAGATTCACTTACCTACGGGACAATTTCTAAGATTTTGGGTGGGTTTGCAAGGGCTTGGGGTGGCGACATAGTTAATTTTATGGCATATTTGGTAACTAAGGTCCAATTTAATGGGGTACCATATGGCCGAGCGGTTTAGGGCATTGACTCGCAATCAGGTGAAATATTGGGGTTGCAGGTTCGAACCTCCCCACGGCTATGGTACCTGTGCCCTTGGGCAAGGCACTCAACCACACTTGCTCCATCCTTCGGAAGGGATGTAAAGCCGTTGGTCCAGTGTGTTAGGTAATGGAAACGCACTCTAAAGATCCCAGAGCATTCTTTCGTAAAGAGCAAGGGGGACCATCCCCGGTGTCTCTGGCCATTTCTAATTATAATTCTAATTCTTCATGGGTTTCCTCACGCTTGCGAGTGACAGTGCAATGAGCATGAATACCAGAAATAAATAATAATAATAATAATAATAATAATTATCTTCAACTATACGGTTTTAGCTTCAACTATAGAGCCTTTGCACGGCGGCCATGACAGGGGGCAGTCACATTGCCACTATGCGTCATGCACGAGTAGGCACTTTCTGGATCTATTGTCATATATCATTTAAAAATGAAAACCTTCCCCTGTCATGGCCGCCGGTGCAAAAACCTTATACATCATTATCAACTTGAGATGACGAAGAATTAGAGGAGATGCAATTTTAGAAGTAGGAGGGAAAACCCCAGGGAAATACCCCCCCCCCCCCCGCCCCCCCCCGCCAGCAATCTTCATCGTCAACTTTGACCATTGCACGATATGTGCCGATTGAACGACCCAAAAAATAAGATGAAACCACAGCGGCCTTGCTGAGGCGATGCAGGCTGGGAATGCCGCAAAAACCGGTCGACAAGAAAACCAAGAAGACTGGAGACTCGAAAGTCAAGAAGGTCAAAAAATCCGAATCTGCAGAGGACATGAGTGCCCCGCAACGTTGCCGTTCTACCTCCCCTAAAACCAGGAAAGGCAAGGGTGTCCCCCGGGCTCGCGCTCGGTCCGTCAGTGCCACACCACGAGTCAGCAAATCCAAGAAGATTCGTAGCAGGCTAAGCAAATCTCATTCCCCAATCGGTACGCCAAAACCTCTTCCCAAAACCAAGTCTAAAACGGCTGCCGCTGCTACTGCTGCAGCTGCAGCTAAGAATAAAGCAATCACATCACCGGCAGCGGCCAAGACGGGAAAGGCCAAGAAATCGCCCATCAAGAAACCAACCAAGAAATCACCAGCGGCGAAAACGGCGCCAAAAGGGAAAGAATCGACCAAGAAAACGGACAGTACCGCTAATTCCAAGAAAACTGAAAAGGTGGCGACCAAAGGTGGTGCTGCTAAGAAGAAATGAACACTAGGTTCTGATTGTTTGTTTTTAATGCGTCATCAGTTAAATTGTCTAGACATGTATTTATTAAAGCAATTTCTGAAATGTTGGTGTATGGTGTGAAATTGTCCCTCTTATATTTTTGTTCGAGTATTACTTGTGGCTTTGTCTATATTTAGCTTTTTCGCTATAAAACGCCCTTTTCTAACTTTGTTCCCCGTCTTGTCTTGTGTGCGAAACTGTGAATAAAATATATTTCTTTAAAACTACATTTTTGTTTTATGCATGGTTACTCATTGGGTGAGGCTAGTAGGGGCGGGGCATCGAGGGAAGCAGGCAGAGTCAACATTTCTGTTCAATTTTAACTAGTTGGCGCACCATACCTCAAATCTGTGCATGAGTTGATACAAAATTCATTATGGCCGTTCACGAGATGAAACTGCACAAAACCTATGGGACGACTCAAACAAAATCCCAAGCTCATTTACCGTTTTAAAATTGAAGAAGTACGTGTATACATGACTGTACTATTGGGTTTGAGAACAAATAATGTATTTTCCTTTTTAAAAATGTCCAATCTGTTGCAATAATACATGTAGATAAGAAACATAATTTTACTTTCATTAAATTTATTTTCTTGATCCTAAAAATTTCCAACAAAATATACATGTACAATAATTGCATAAAAATTACAGTGAAACCTCGTTAATACGAGGTCCTTGAGTCTTTGTATTATCAGTAATGAAATCCTTGCTGTAAGCAGAATGTCGTATTAACAGTGCTCGTATTATCGATATCGGACTGTACATGGAAGATGGAAGGTCTCCAAAGTAGACCACATTTACGCGTTTAAACGGTTCAGTCGTGTCCCTTGAATCAGTTCTATGGAGTACAAACTGTCGATTGGAAAGGTACCAGTTACATATGCGTTCCAAACCTCGATCTGAACACGAGGCTTGGAACGCATAATTAGTCTGGTACTTTTCCAACCAGCAGTTTGCATTCTATAGAACTGATTCAGGGGACACGATTGAACCGTTCAAACGCGTGAATATGGTCTATAGCCGATGTTGTCGAGAGGTGACCACCTACATATAGCAAACATTATGTACATAGGCCTTACACATGCTGGTTCAAATTATCAGATATTACATGAAAATACACATTGATCAAAATGGAAGACTATGATTAAAAAATTATAAATTATATTTAGGATAAACTTTTTTCCAAGGCTTGATATCGTAGTCTACGTAGCATGCATACATACAGGCACTCTAGACACATTATATAGTTCAAGTTCAAATTTTCAAATGTACATAAAAATACACAATTGATCACTATAATCAAAATGAACGGATCCTGCATGAAAAATAGCATTCAATTTAAAGGTAGAGCACATCATTTGCAGTGACCCCAATTTGTTTTTCACCACAAGAGAAACCTAACTAAAAAGTTAATAATAATGGTACCAAATACCACATGAATTTATTTCTGCTAAAAATGGGATTTTGTGTGAGAAATTAACAACTTAAGGTGGTTTTCTAAAAAGTATTTTTTTACCATTCAACTCAACACAAAAGCCATTAATGGATTTTTCAAGTTTTCTGAAGTATTACTGCCTCTATGTGGTTGAAATTTGTACAGGGCAGTTTTATCAACATGGGCTTCTAATCACGAGTGGCAATAACGCCCTTTGTAACAGTTTACCAATCATGTATTCTACCTTTAATATCGAATTATACGTAGCATGCTTACAAACAGGCACACTCATCATACATACATTTTAAGTTCAAATTTTCAAATGTACATGAAAATACACATTGATCACAAAAATCAAAATGGAAGGATCCTGCATGAAAAATAGTATTAAATTTATAAGATAAGTAATATTTATTGATTAAACAGCTTGTAATTTTCGTTTAATGGAAAGACAAGCAATATTTCTCATTGCAAACGTACATACATACTCACACATTCATGTTTAAATACAGACACGTAAATTGCTATACTACAATCTATAAGGGAACAATCCTGCATGAAAAAAAAATAAGAATTTAGGATACAAGTTTGAGAATTCACGAGCAATATTTGACAAAGCTGTATATCGAGATTGTACGTAGTATGCGTCTATACATGCAGGTCTATCCCAAAATTTCAATATACATTATACGTAAATTCTAAATTTTCAAAGTCTATCCCAAACGCCATAACGTTCCACAATGTTACAGCGCCACATTATGGTATGGGCCTTTAGCACAGGCGGCCATGTTGAGGGGTGAGTTCGTATTTTAATGATGTGACAATAGGTTCACAAATCGCCTGAGCATCTTTTTGATGGATACCGGCGCATTACAAATATTCATTATTCATTATTATAAATATTCATTATTATTATTATTACTCATGCATAACCCACAGTGACAATGTCTTTGACCCCTAAGATGACCTCTAAGCGAAGGCTCTATCATGATCCGTATGGTAATCCGCTGTTGCGTAATATCTCAAAAACTACACTCTTTAAATGCGAAAAGACAAAAAAATTAAGATTTAACCCAAATATTCGCAATAATAGACCGATCCAGAAGCTTTTAAGCCCCGCCCCTAATATATCCACCAACCAATTATTATGAAGGACATTGGTGACCCACATGGTGTTTTGGAGAGCTAAACGATCTAATGATTCTGCGCACTTTGAATTTGGAAGACGCGTTTCTACGAGGGCGGGGCTTACTGGATCGGTCTATAATCCTGCGGACGACGTGCATAAATGTAGAGGACTTTGCATTTTTATTGCAAGATTTAAAATTCGTTTACATGTATATGCAAAATAGACTACCAAAGTGTGACGTCAGTTGTCAGGGTAACTGGTTCTAAACATTGCTGGTAAGCTGAAACTTCTATTGCTAAAGCGCACGGAATCTGTTCATTGGATTGAGTGTAGACCCAGTAATTTGGCTAAACATAACTGTGGATGTGTTCAATTCGGTACTCTATTGTATATTCTGTGACACATCTAAACCTTGAGAAAATATACATAATTCTCACGGTTTGACGAAGTTACATGTATTAGCTGGTGAATAGGATGTCACAATAAAATGGATGTTTCTGGGAGAAAACTTATTACAAAGCTAACAACCTAGGGAATTTAAGAAAATTATCTTCTTTTTTGGAAACTTTTTATTTGTTTTCAAGATGAAATCAATTCGAGCTCTGCCAATATATACATCTCTAATTTACTTGGTTTTCTTTATTTATATACTACATGCATGTATTGTGTGATGCTCAGTGGTGTGTATGTTATAGTCGAAGAACTCGGGATAAAATGGTTATCCGATTACTGCTCTAGTGGTAAATTTTAACTGAGCGATAATCTGCCACTGTCATCTGCCTGGCTGGTGTCATTGTGATTCCTAGTGGGTTGAACAGACCCTGTGCGATACAGGTGAGGAAGGCACCCTGAGCATCGTAGTGATGGATGTGACCACTTCCTCCTTGCTCATTACTCACTGCGATGTAGAGACCGGAATGGTCCGACCACACGCACATGCAGTACTTTACTGGCTGACCTCCGATGGTTGGCTTGATGCTGAATAGTGTAGTGCCGTCACCGTCAGTAACATGGACTGCTGCCTCGTTCCAGCTACTAATGATTAGCTTGTTATTGCTGTCAACAGCCAGGAAGTAGGGCTTAATCCCCACTGGTATGGTGCGTACGAGCGCACCATCAGTGGGGCTGTGCTCGGTCACCACCTTGCGAACTTCATCACCGACCAGGATGTTGCCATCCTTCTTGATCGCTGCACTGGAGAGGAACACTAAAGTCTCCCCAGCCTCACCTGGCGGAACGGTTGAGAATTCAAATGCTAGCGAGTTGTCCTGGTTGAACACCTTGACTTGGGTCTTGCAAACTACAATCAAGCGATTGCTTTGTTTTGTGAGTGCTACGGCCCACACATCTGTTGGAGATATGAATAAGTCTGAGCAGTAATGTATAAAGTGTGAACGAATCCACATTGTTTGTTACGCAAGTTATTCGATAAACTGTTAAACAACTAGCGATGGGAAAACTACCATAACGGGAAGCCTTATTTGCTATCCACGTTATACTGTGCTATTGAAATAATTCTATCTCGGCATTTAACCCGGATTTCAGTAACAATCACACGGAATTCAACGATTATTATCTTGGTAACTAACACATAATTAATTCAATTATACTTTTTTTCCACGTAAAGTGGAATTTTAGTGTGACTCATGTCACAATAAACTTCCGTAGATATGTATGATAGGCCTACATGTAGATTCAGATTCAGATTCAGATTTTTTAATTAGTCATGCAAATACATTCTTACATTAGTCATGCAAATAAATTCTTATCTCAGAATAGACCGTGTAAGTCTCGTTTTGGGTCATGCTTCCGGAGACCAGTCAGTGAATGGCAATGGGGTTTAACGTTGTGACGATCTTCTTTGTATTATTACTTTACCGTACGCGTCTGTAAGCGCCCAAACACCAATAAATGGAAAAGGCACCTTACTGAAGAAATTGTTGTTCGAGTTTGTCACAAACAAATAAAAATGTTTGACCTTTGTTTCCAGTTTGCAAGTACCGTTACGAATGGAGGGCTCAGGCTTGGTGCATCTCAGAAATATTGAAGTGGCTAAACAAATACCTGGTTGGAACGACAACTTGAACGTTCACTTCTTTTGGGAGTAGATAAAACCACCACCAAAAACTCAAACAAAGTACACATGATCTATATCAACAGCTATATACTAGGTATTCAGGGGCAGTTGGGTGCAATATTTTGACCTATTTCTGACAAGATTTTTAGAGTGATTTAAATGCGTTTATTGTTTTACAACGAGGTGTTTGGTCCAGTGGTCTGGTACCCAGAGTTATGCCAATACGGTTGGGAATTATGCTCCATGAGCAAGCCACTTTACTAGAATTTTATTCCTCCCTATTGTGTGGTTCAGAAGCATTTAGTCATCGAAAAGCTGACACGTGACACCTCCCAGCCCCATTGGGTGTGAACATAATGCATAACGTAGCCATCCAGCACATCATCACAACCTATATACGGACCTGCTTTAAAGCGTACGACGTGAACTGTTTTTTTTTTATTCCATTGTACCGAACCGTACGACCTAAACTGGTGCTTGTATATACTTTGGTTATGAACTTCAACTTGAACAGCTTTAGTGGAATGTTTGCACTTACTTTTTTTCAGAGGAATTTGGCACTTGTACGTTCCGTCCACACCCAAGATTTGAACTCGCTGGTTCTTAACGTCTGCCACAGCTATCTCGTCATGATGTCGAGCAGCAATGCCGCGAGCGTAATCGAACTCTCCTGGGCCGCTTCCTTCTTTGCCAAACTCCCGACACAGCTCCCATCTGCGAGGTGCCACTGTCCCCAACTCGCCAAGATTGACATCATCAACCCCTTGTCCCTGCTTGAACCCCAGGCCTAGCTGGCTGCTGTCAACCTCGGGAGTATTTTGACCACTCAGCAGTGTGACGTCGTTGTTAAACGTAGGATATAGCGAGAGGAAATCGTTGTCCAGTGCGGTGTTTGTCATGTCTCTTGTTGTCTCTAGTGAATGTTGAATTCTCTCAGACAGTTGTTGAAGGGTTTTCTTGGTTCCATCTAATTGTTGTTGGCGCCTTGTCTCGACTCTCTCCGTTCCTTCAATAATGATCATTGCTTGTTTCGTTATCTCTTGTTTCAGCTCCTCTGCTTTCTTTTCCACTTCTGCCGTGATTCTGTCCTTTGAGGCCGAGAGTTCGCGTTTTGTTTGGGAGATGATCGCTAGACGTTGTTTGATATCTTTGAGTTTGCCTTCTAGCGGTGAGAGGAGCTCTGTCAGCGATTTCTTGTATTTCATTGCGGCTTGATCTGCTTCAATATAGACGTGTTCCGGTTTACAATGGGCTACTACCGTGCAATCTCGGCATATCAAGACTTCACATATTGTACAAAAAAACCGCATGACTTCGCCCTTGTGCTTGGGACATTTTAGATCTTCTGGTGGCATTTTTTCAGTCTCGCTGTCGGAACGGGTAAAATTGTCCTGATAGCGAGCGACATCATCCATAAGTGAAACCATGTGGAAATTTGTTTTCAGACCGCTCGCTCCAGTCTCCGGAAGTGTCGTCTCACTCCTGCAGAGAGGACATGGCACGCTGCGGGATCTCGGGTAGGTCTTGGTGATGTAATCATTGAGACATTGGAGGCAAAATGAGTGTAGACAGTCAAGGATCTTAGGATCCTTGTACCTATCTGCACAAATCCCACACTCGCAATGACTTGTGCTGATACTCTCAAGAACAGAGCCAATGGGTTTTCCGGAAGCCATTTCTGAAATGAACAAAATTTATGATTTGTTTCACTATACCGGCTAGTGTCGATTGGCCTAATCGAATTTACATCAAGAAAGACTAAAAGTGGTCAAGTAATGTGGGTTATATAATTGGCATTGTTCCGTTGATTTTGTGAATATTATTTGTTTCGGAAAGCAGAAACGCTGATGTCAGATATCCCCATTTTAAAATTAAAACGTTTCACAACATTATGTTTAGGTCGCTGCCAATCTTACCTGGTGTCTAGTCTGTATCTGTCTTCCTTAATTTCGATCGGATTCCGTAAGTTAGATCTGTCGAAATTATCAACCAAGCAGTGTAAGAGCAGGCAACAAAATGGCGCTCGCTTATCACCAGAATGTGGGTGTGTTGATGACGAAGCTATATTGTAAGTGCACACATTAAACAGTGCGCATAATAGGGCTTTACTGTGTGATTGCATTGCAGAGGGTGTCGTTCTTATAAGTTTCCGAACTTTGAAATACCTTAATCAGCGAGTGACTGTAACGCAGTGTGCTTTATATAGCAATGACATCATCAATATTCATCGTTAATTGTTAACCATTGTACGATAGCGTGATTGTGGTCCCTCAGAATTGCGCAATGTGAATCACAGTAATTAGGTGAACCAGCAATCTTCATCGTCAACTTTGACCATTGCACGATATAGCATGATTTAGACTTGATGTCAAGTCTGTAACTGGAATCGTTGGTTCATAAACCGCGACAGCGTAGCTAGGGTTGCAGAATGAAAATGGACTGGAAACAAGTCTAGTCGACTTGAGAATAGTTGTTTGTCACTTTGTAATTTTACACGGGCTATGCGCATGGAGTTTGCTACCAGAATTGGACGTAGAGATCTGAATTGTCGAGATACGGGGCTTTCAATATAAATATCCAAGCTTGTGTTTGTGAATTAAATTGCATCATAATTGTTTCATATTATTGTCTTAGATCTTAGGTGGGCTTGCAGGGTAATTTCCTGGGGGAACAACCTCCCCCCTCCCCCTCCGCGGTAAAGTATGTCATTACTTTCAAGATAGGTGCGTTGGTTTTAGTGGGATCAAGAATGGCATTATTGGTTGGGTAATCCAGTCAACTAATACATCAGAGAGTAAGGCTGGATCCGAATTAGTGGCTTTGGCTGTGGCTGCGGTTGTTGCTATGCCGTTGCTAAGGACTGTCATTGTCCGCCCATAGCAACAGCAACAGCCACAGCCACAGCCACAGCCAAAGCCACTAATTCGGATCCAGCCCAAGTTCGGGCGGGCGACTATACACCAATCCGGTAATAAGGTCTTCTTCCCTGTATATCCGCCATAGCTGGGGGGCTTCCACTGATTGAACTGTATGTTTTTGTTGTTGCTGAAGCTGCATTTGTTTACTTCGAACAAGTTGCGCGTCTTTGTAGGGTTGTGTGCGCGCGAAGGCGGGCGCGTCGCGTGTACGCAAAGGCGGGCGCGTCGCGTATACGCTGAGGAGGCTCGTTCGTGCATGTAATGGATGAGCGCTTTTCGTTCTAACAGCAACACAAAACGCACAGCCCATGCACTGGACGCCCCCCAGCTATGGCGGATATGCAGGGAGGAAATATTAGTTACCGGATTGGTGTATAGTTAACTAAACTAACCAAAGTCGATCTAGGGCGGTCGGGTTGGCGTACGGGTTCTTTCCTCGCCTTTCACCTCTGGGGTCCCGGGTTCGAATCCGGGGCGTGTATGTGGATTGGGTTTGCAGTCCCTACTTGACCGCGTGGGTTTTCCCCTGGGGCATTTCTCTGGGGGTTTTCCTCCCACTTCTAAAACTGCAACTCCTTCTTCGTCATCTCAAGTTGATAATATAGTATAGTTAAAGCTAGAACCGTATAGTTGATGGCATGAAGGGCCTTAGTTGCCGAAGATGCCATAAAATATACAACAACAACAACAACAACAAAGTCGATCTAGATGTCACCCGAACGCTGCGTGGTTTGACTAGCTAGTCTGACTAGCTAGTCTGACTAGAGGAACCAAGCCCCGGGGGTAGGTTAAGGGGCGTTCACACTATCGCGGAAAATTCACACTTTCGCGCTGCGCTCACCGCATTGCATGAGTTCCTAATCGCCGATTATTCCAAAATAGAAAATTCCACTCTGGTAACTTGGGGCTTCTCTGATACCTCACTGGCTGCGCGTTGGAAAGGTCAGCGCACCGCGGTCAAAGTTCAACAAATTTGAACTTTGACCCAGCTGAAAACGTTTTGCGCTTCGCGATAGGCCGCGCACAAGCGGCAAACCAGTTTGTGTACAAACCAATGGAACAGTGTGATTTTTCCGCAATAGTGTGAACGCGCCTTTAGTCTAGTTAACTATAGCCGCCCGCGCGAACTTTCCCCAGGCCTTTTTCTAAATCTCGACTTGGGCTCAGGCTCGGCTCCGGTGTCACGATCTGAGATGTTCCGCGTGCTCAGATGTTCCGATGACGTCACGGAACATTTTCAGCACGTTGCGTGCTCAGGGCTGCGTTCCAAACAAAATTTCCAACAAAATATACGTGTACAATAATTGAATGAAAGTTACAGTGGAACCTCGTTAATACGAGGTATTTGAGTCTTTGTAGATTACCTCGTTATATCAGGAACCTTGTATTATCAGGAATGAAATCCTTGCTGTAAGCAGAATGTCGTATTAACAGTGCTCGTATTATCGAGATTGGACTGTACATGGAAGATGGAAGGTCTCCAAAAATAGACCACATTCACACGTTTGAACGGTTCGGTCGTGTCCCTTGAATCACTTCTATGGAGTACAGACTGTCGATTGGAAAGGTACCAGTTACATATGCGTTCCAAACCTCGATCTAAACACGAGGCTTGAAACGCATAAGTAGTCTGGTACCTTTCCAACCAGCAGTTTGCATTCTATAGAACTGATTCAGGTGACACGATTGAACTGTTCAAACGCGTGAATATGGTCTATAGCCGATGTTGTCGAGAGGTGACCACCTACAGATAGCAAACATTATGTACATACATACTGGTAGGCCTTACACATGCTGGTTCAAATTATCAGATATACATGAAAATACACATTGATCAAAATGGAAGACTATCAATGAAAAATAACTAGTATATTTAGGATAAATTTGTTTTTTTGCTTAAAGGAGAATATACGAGCTATTTTGTTCAAGGCTTGATATCGTATTCTACGTAGCATGCATACATACAGGCACTCTAGACATTATATAGTTCAAGTTCAAATTTTCAAATGTACATAAAAATACACAATTGATCACTATAATCAAAATGAAACTCCTGCACGAAAAATAGCATTCAATTTAAAGGTATATAGAGTACATCATTTGCAGTGACCCCATTTTTTTTCACAAGTTGACAAGAAAAACTTTACTAAAAAGTTAATAACAGCGGTTTACCAAACAACAGATGAATTTATTTATGTCCAAAATGGTATTTTGTGTGAGAAATTAACAACTGAAGCTGGTTTTCTTTTTTGCAAATGACTTTTTTACCGTTCAACTCGACACAAAAGCCATGAACGGATTTTAAAAGTTTTCTGAAGTATTATACTGCCTCTATGTGGCTGAAACTCCTACAGAGCAGTTTTATCAACATGGGCTTCTAATCACAAGTGGCAATAACGCCCTTTGTAACAGTTTACCAATCATGTACTCTATACCTTTAATATCGAATTATACGTAGCATGCATACATACAGGCACACTCATACACATAAAATTGTCAAATGTACATAAAAATACACATTGATCACAAAAATCAAAATGGAAGGATCCTGCATGAAAAAGAGTATTAAATTTATAAGATAAGTAATATTTATTGATCAAACAGCTTTTAATGTTCGTTTAATGGGAAGATAAGCAATAGTTATCATTGCAAACGTACATACATACTCACACATTCATCAGTGTTCAGATACAGACACGTAATTTGCTATAACTACAATCTATAAGGGAACAAATATTCACAATAATAGACCGATCCAGAGGCTTGTAAGCCCCGCCCCCGAAATGTCCAACAACCAATCATTACTCAGGACATTGGTGACCCACGTGGTGTTTTGGTGATCCGAACGATTTAATAATTCTGCGCACTTTGATGTTGCTAGACGCGTTTCTACGTGGGCGGGGCTTACTGTATCGGTCTGTTAATCCATGATTAATCATGCGGACGACGTTCATAAATATAACGTCGCCCATTGTCTTCACGAGGACATTGTATTTTTCTTTTCTTTTATTGGAAGATTTTAATTTCTTATACATGTATTGTAGGTATATGCAAAGTAGACCACTAAAGTGTGACGTCAGTTGTCAGGTAACTAGTTGTCAGAATAACGGAGTCTAAACATTCACTGGTAAGCTGAAACGTCCAGTGCTAAAGTGCGGGGAATCAGTCACTGGATTGAGTGTAGACCCGGTAACCTTGGCAACTCACAAAGGGTGACGTGTTCAATTCGGTACTCTATTGTATATGTTCTGACACATCTCAACCTTGAGAAATGAATTCGAACCCAAAATGTACATAATTCTCACGGTTTGACGAAGTTACATGTATTAGCTGGTAAATAGGATATCACAATAAAATGGATGTTTCTGGGTGAGAACTTATTACAAAGCTAACAACTTAGGGAATTTAAGAAAATTATCTACTTTTTGTTTAAACTTGGTATTTTTTTTCAAGATGAAATCACCTCGAGCTCTGGCAATACGTCTCTAATTTACTTGGTTTTCTGTATTTCTATACTACATTCATGTATCGTGTGAGGCTCAGTGGTGTGTATGTTATAGTCGAAGAACTCGGGATAAAATGGTCATCTGATTACTGCTCTAGTGGTAGATTTTAACTGAGCATTGATCTGCCACTGCCATCTGCCCGGCTGGTGTCATTGTGATTTCTAATGGGTTGAACAGATCCTGGGCGATACAGGTGAGGAAGGCACCTTGAGCATCGTAGTGATGGATATGACCAGTTCCTGGCTTATTACGCACTACAATGTAGAGACCGGAATGGTCCGACCACACGCCCGCGCAGTGCTCTACTGGCTGACCCCCGATGGTTGGCTTGATGCTGAATAGTGTAGTGCCATCACCATCAGTAACACGGACTACTGCCTCGTCAAAGCTACTGATGATTAGCTTGTTATTGCCAACAGCCAGGAACCAAGGCCGAATCCCCACTGATATGGTGCGTTGGAGCGCACCATCAGTGGGGCTGTGTTCGGTCACCATGCTTTGTATATCACCGACCAGGATGTTGCCATCCTCCTTGATCGCTGCACCGGAGAGATCCACTGAAGTATTCCCAGCTTCATTTGGCGGAACTGTTGAGAATTCCAATGCCAGCGAGTTGTCCTGGTTGAACACCTTGACTTGGGTCTCGCAAACTACAATCAAGCGATTGCTTTGTTTTGTGAGTGCTACGGCCAACACATCTGTTGGAGATAGGAATAAGTCTGAGCAGTAATGTATAAAGTGTGAACGAATCTACATTGTTTGTAACGCGCGTTATTAGATAAACTGTTGAACAACTAGCGATGGGAAAACTACCATAACGGGAAGCCTAATTTGCCATCCACGTTATACTGTGCTATTGAGATAATTATATCACGGCTTTTAACCACGAAATTCAACGATTATTATCTTGGTAACTAACACATAATTAATTCGATTATACTTTTTTTCTACGTGAAATGGAATGTTATTGTGAATCATGTCACAATAAGCTTCCGTAGATATGTATGATACATGTATCTCAGAATAGACCGTGTATAAGTCTCGTTTCAGGTCACACTTCCGGAGACCAGTCAGTGAATGGCAATGGGGTTTTAACGTTGCGACGATCTTCTTTGTATTATCACTTTACCGTACCGCGTCTGTAAGCGCCCAAACACCAATAAATGGAAAAGGCACCTTACTGAAGAAAATGTTGTTCGAGTTTGTCACAAACAAATAAAAATGTTTGACCTTTGTTTCCAGTTTGCAAGTGCCGTTACGAATGGAGGGCTCAGGCTTGGTGCATCTCAGAAATATTGAAGTGGCTAAACAAATACCTGGTTGGAACGACAACTTGAACGTTCACTTCTTTTGGGAGTAGATAAAACCACCACCAAAAACTCAAACAAAGTACACATGATCTATATCAACAGCTATATACTAGGTATTCAGGGGCAGTTGGGTGCAATATTTTGACCTATTTCTGACAAGATTTTTAGAGTGATTTAAATGCGTTTATTGTTTTACAACGAGGTGTTTGGTCCAGTGGTCTGGTACCCAGAGTTATGCCAATACGGTTGGGAATTATGCTCCATGAGCAAGCCACTTTACTAGAATATTATTCCTCCCTATTGTGTGGTTCAGAAGCATTTAGTCATCGAAAAGCTGACACGTGACACCTCCCAGCCCCATTGGGTGTGAACATAATGCATAACGTAGCCATCCAGCACATCACAACCTATATACGGACCTGCTCCATTGTACCGAACCGTACGACCTAAACTGGTGCTTGTATATACTTTGGTTATGAACTTCAACTTGAACAGCTTTAGTGGAGTGTTTGTACTTACTTTTTTTCAGAGGAATTTGGCACTTGTACGTTCCATCCACACCCAAGATTTGAACTCGCTGGTTCTTAACGTCTGCCACAGCTATCTCGTCATGATGTCGAGCAGCAATGCCGCGAGCGTAATCGAACTCTCCTGGGCCGCTTCCTTTTTTGCCAAACTCCCGACACAGCTTCCATCTGCGAGGTGCCACTGTCTCCAGCTCGCCAAGATTGACATCATCAACCCCTTGTCCCTGCTTGAACCCCAGGCCTAGCTGGCTGCTGTCAACCTCGGGAGTATTTTGACCACTCAGCAGTGTGACGTCGTTGTTAAACGTAGGATATAGCGAGAGGAAATCGTTGTCCAGTGCGGTGTTTGTCATGTCTCTTGTTGTTTCCAGTGAATGTTGAATTCTCTCAGACTGTTGTTGGAGGGTTTTCTTGGTTCCATCTAATTGTTGTTGGCGCCTTTTCTCGACTCCCTCCGTTCCTTCAATAATGCTCATTGCTTGTTTCGTTATCTCTTGTTTCAGCTCCTCTGCTTTCTTTTCCACTTCTGCCGTGATTCTGTCCTTTGAGGCCGAGAGTTCGCGTTTTGTTTGGGAGATGGTCTCTAGACGTTGTTTGATATCTTTGAGTTTGCCCTCTAGCGGTGAGAGGAGCTCTGTCAGCGATTTCTTGTATTTCATTGCGGCTTGATCTGCTTCAATATAGACGTGTTCCGGTTTACAGTGGGCTACTACTGTGCAATCTCGGCATATCAAGACTTTACATGTTGTGCAAAAGAACCGCATTGCTTCGCCCTTGTGCTTGGGACATTTTAGATCTTCTGGTGGCATATTTTCAGTCTCACTGTCGGAACGGGTAAATTTTTCCTGATGGCGAGCGACATCATCCATAAGTGAAACCAGGTAAAAATTTGTTTTCAGACCGCCCGCTCCAGTCTCCGGAAGTGTCGTCTCACTCCTGCAGAGAGGACATGGCACGCTGCGGGATCTCGGGTAGGTCTTGGTGATGTAATCATTGAGACATTGGAGGCAAAATGAGTGTAGACAGTCAAGGATCTTAGGATCCTTGTACCTATCTGTACAAATCCCACACTCGCAATGACTTGTGCTGATACTCTCAAGAACAGAGCTTATGGGTTTTCCGGAAGCCATTTCTGAAATGAACAAAATGGATGGTTTGTGTCACTATAATAACAACCGGTTAGAGCGCCGATTGGCCGAGGGGAATTTGCGTCAAGAAAGGCTAAAAGTGGTCAAGTAATGTGGGTTAATTGGCATTCCGTTGATTTTTTTCCAACGGAAAGCAAAAACGGTGATGTCAGATATCCCCATTTTAAAGTTAAAACGTTTGAAAACATTAGGTCGCTGCCAATCTTACCTGGTGTCTAGTCTGTATCTGTCTTCCTTAAATTCGATCGGATTCCGTAAGTTAGATCTGTCGAAATTATCAACCAAGCAGTGTAAGAGCAGGCAACAAGATGGCGCTCGCTTATCACCAGAATGTGGGAGTGTTGATGACGCAGCTATATTGTAAGTGCAAATATTAAATAAACAGTGCGCATACGGACTCCACTGTCTGATTGCAATGCGTAGGGTGTCGTTCTTATAAGTTTCCGAACTTTGAACTACCTTAATCAGCGCGGGACTGTAACGTAGTGTGCTTTATATAGCAATGACATCATCATTAGGCCTATTTATCGTTTTTGTTGACCATTGTACGATAGCGTGATTGTGGTACCTCATAATTGCGCAAGGTGAATCACAGTAATTAGGTGAACCAGCAATCTTCATCGTCAACTTTGACTATTGTACGATATAGCGCGACTATGGTACCTCCGAACTACGCAACACCAAATACTCAGTAATTATACACATGTACTGCATCATAATGTTAGACATTATTCAAGAGATTTATCACTTACCTACGGGTTATTCCAAGATGTCGGGTGGGCCCGGAGGAGCCCGATTGGGAGAGGGGTAGGGGATTAGTTTGATAGGTGCATTGGGTGGCCCGGAGGAGCCCGATTGGGAGAGGGGTAGGGCATTAGTTTAAAAGGTGCATTGGGTGGGCCCGGAGCAGCCTGATTGGGAGAGGGGTAGGGCATTAGTTTGATAGGTGCATTGAATTTATCGGGATAAAGAACTGGCGCAAAGGGTGTCTTTCATTTGGTAAACATTTTACCTTTTCATAATGTCACCTTTCCCCCACATTCTTAGAATGGCATAACCATCACAATTTGAAGAGTTTTATCGCAAAACGCCGTATGTCTATTTTTGGCATTTAGAGAAAACTGCCATTTTATATTACAACTAAGCACTACAATAGGTAAAATATGTTTTGTCGGATATAACACAGTTTGCCAATAATCTATTTGACAAATGTGTATAGGACCACCAATTGAGAATGAACTCACACCATTATCTCATTTTTTTCTGGATATTTCGTTTACTGCGCAACTCTTCATTACCACAGAAAATGTTTATGTCAGACTTATTCTGGAAAATATCGGCAATATATTTTTGTAACAATAAGTCATATTTTTTTGCGAATAAGTTTCTTGCTTTTTGTAGCTGTCGTAAACGAGATAATTACTACTTAAGGATAGAAACCATTTTTTTGTGGTTATTGCACAACTGAACTGATACAAATTAGGCATCGATTGCACGCCGTGGTTGTTAGAATAATGGCAAAAAAGATCCACAAGAAAGATAATCCTTGCAAACGTGTCCTCGCAGCTTGCATGGAGATCTGGAACATGAATTATTCAAATGAGGTTTGTCGTCGGTCCGAGTAGAGGGTATAAATAGAGGCGCGTGGTTTGGGTCGAGTCAGATACCTTTTGGTGGCGGCTGGTACGCGTATTGTTCAGCATTCTTGTGACGCCAATTAGAGACATTCGCTGTACGTGTGTTGTGATTGTGGTGTTGGCTACAGCAGAGTTTCGTGTGGTTCAGTATATAGTATTGTACAGACTGTATATCGTTGTAAGCAATGGCCGATTCGACCGTGTTTGAGACTTCGTTTGACGGCAAGGGAACCGCCACTGGCCCCAATAAGGCACAATCCAGGCCTCGGCCAAGTCAACCGAAGACTGTGGACATGATAGTTGAGGCTATCCGCCAATGCAATGACAATCCCCGGAAAGGAACCACCGTGATAGCCATCAAGAAATGCATCGAGGAAACCTACCCTGAAATCAACCGGTCCAGACTGAAGGGCGTCCTCATGAGAAAGGCTTTGGAGAAAGGCGTACAATCGGGACTGAT
Source organism: Henricia sp. BOLD:AAB3569 (assembly GCA_037783545.1). Taxonomy (NCBI): domain Eukaryota; kingdom Metazoa; phylum Echinodermata; class Asteroidea; order Spinulosida; family Echinasteridae; genus Henricia; species Henricia sp. BOLD:AAB3569. Next base: position 756,894 of record JBBELK010000138.1, read on the forward strand.
CGAACGACCCAAGAAACAAGATGAAACCACGGCGGCCTTGCTGGGGCGATACAGGCTGGGAAAGCCGCAAAAAACGGTCGTCAAGAAAACCAAAAAGACTGGAGACTCGACAATCAAGAAGGTGAAAAAATCCAAGTCTGCCGATGACGTGAGTGCACCGCAACGTGGCCGCTCCACCTCCCCTAAAACCAGGAAAGGCAAGGGTGTCCCCCGGGCTCGCGCTCGGTCCGTCAGTGCCACACCACGAGTCAGCAAATCCAAGAAGATTCGTAGCAGGCTAAGCAAATCTCATTCCCTAATCGGTACGCCAAAACCTATTCCCAAAACCAAGTCTAAAACGGCTGCTGCTGCTGCAGCTTAGAAGAAAACAACAACATCACCGGCAGCGGCCAAGACGGGAAAGGCCAAGAAATCGCCCATCAAGAAACAAACCAAGAAATCACCAGCGGCGAAAACGGCGCCAAAAGGAAAAGAATCGACCAAGAAAACGGACAGTACCGCTAAATCCAAGAAAACTGAAAAGGTGGCGACCAAAGGTGGTGCTGCTAAGAAGAAATTAACACTATGTTCTGATTGTTTGTTTTTAATGCGTCCTGAGTTAAATTGTCTAGACATGTATATAATAAAGCAATTGCTAAAATGTTGGTGTATGGTGTGAAAATGTCCCTATTATATTTTTGTTCGAGTATTACTTGTGGCTTTGTCTATATTTAGCTTTTTCGCTATAAAACGCCCTTTTCTAACTTTTTCCCCGTCTTTAAAATATTTCTTTAAAACTACATTTTTGTTTTATGCATGGTTACTCATTGGGTGAGGCTAGTAGGGGCGGGGCATCGAGGGAGGCAGGCAGAGTAAACATTTCTGTTCAATTTTAACTAGTTGGCGCACCATATATACCTCAAATCTGTGCAGTTGATACAAAATTCATTATAGACGTACACAAGCTGAAACTGTACAAAACCTATGGGACGACTCAAACAAAATCCCAAGCTTATTTACCGTTTTAAAATTGAAGAAGTACGTGTATACATGACTGTACTATTGGGTTTAAGACTCTGAACAAATAATGTATTTTCCTTTTTAAAAATGTCCAATCTGTTGCAATAATACATGTAGATAAGAAACACAATTTTACTTTCATTAAATTTATTTTCTTGATCCTACAAATTTCCAACAAAATATACGTGTACAATAATTGAATGAAAGTTACAGTGGAACCTCGTTAATACGAGGTCATTGAGTCTTTGTAGATTACCTCGTTATATCAGGAACCTTGTATTATCAGGAATGAAATCCTTGCTGTAAGCAGAATGTCGTATTAACAGTGCTCGTATTACCCAGATTGGACTGAAGATGGAAGGTCTCCAAAATAGACCACATTCACGCGTTTGAACGGTTCAGTCGTGTCCCTAGCCTTAAGTCTTGGCTGCCGTGGCGAGTTATATATTCGCGCGCAGTCAGTTTTACCAACGCTTGAGGAAAGACTAGCACGCACGAACTGTCCGCCCAGACACTCGTGTCCCTTGAATCAGTTCTATGGAGTGCAAACTGTCGATTGGAAAGGTACCAGTTACATATGCGTTCCAAACCTCGATCTGAAGACGAGGCTTTGAACGTATAAGCAGTCTGGCACCTTTCCAATCAGCAGTTTGCATTCTATAGAACTGATTCAGGGAACACGACTGAACCGTTCAAACGCGTGAATATGGTCTATAGCCGATGTTGTCGAGAGGTGACCACCTACAAATAGCAAATATTATGTACATACATACTGGTAGGCCTTACACATGCTGGTTCAAATTATCATATATACATGAAAATACACATTGATCAAAATGGAAGACTATGAATGAAAAAGTATATTCGGGATAAACATTTGGTTTTTTTTGCTTAAAGAAGAATATACGAGCTATGATGTCGTATTCTACGTAGCATGCATACGTACAGAATTCTATATACATTACATAGTTCAAGTTTTAATTTTTCAAATGTACTTAATAATGCACATTGTCAATTGATCACTATAATCAAAATGAAAGGATAGAGTACACAGATTCAAGAGCAATATTTCACAAAGCTGTATATCGAGATTTTACGTAGTATGCATATATACAAGTCTATCCCAAAATTTCAATATACATCATATATAAATTCCAAATTGTCGAAGTCTATCCTAAACGCCACAACGTTCCACAATGTTACAGCGCCACATTATGGTATGGGCCTTTAGCACCAGCGGCCATGTTGAGGGGTGAGTTCGTATTGTGACAATGTCTTTGACCCCTAGGATGAGCTCTAAGCAAAGGCTCTATCATGATCTGTATGGTAATCCGATGTGGCATAATATCTCAAAAACTATACACCTTTTAAAGATAGTATACATGATTGGTAAACCGTTACAAATAATTTTATCCCCATGTGTGATTGAGGATATGCATGGTTAAAACCAACCTGAGCAAAAACCAGCTCCGTACTTCGTCTAACTTTTGAGAAAACAGTCAAAAAAGGGTTTGCAGTCATTTCGCCCCAAAACCACTTCGCCCTGAACCATTTCGCCCTGAACCACGTGCCTGTGCACGAAGTGGTTTGGGGCGAGGTAGCATTTAGGCGATGTAGTATTTGTACTAAGTGATTGGGGGCGAAATGGCACTTGGGTGAAATGGTTTTGGTGCGAATTTAATTTTCGTCCCATGAGACAAAAAACAACTGTTTTACTCATTTCTCAAAGACTATAGCAATTCAAACAAAACTATTTCAGGGGACGTTTTCTACGTTCATCATGTTTATATTGTGTAAGTAAGGCGTAAATCTGTGAACATTTCTGATTTTCGAGATACCAATCATGTATATACTGCCTTTAAATTCGAAAAGACTAAAAATTAAGATTTAACCCAAATATTCACAATAATAGACCGATCCAGAAGCTTTTAAGCCCCGCCCCTCATATATCCACCAACCAATCATTATAAAGGACATTGGTGACCCACGCGGCCTTTTGGTGATCCAAACGATTTAATGATTCTGCGCACTTTGATGTTGCTAGACACGTTTCTACGTGGGCGGGGCTTACTGGATCGGCCTATCAATCCTGCGGACGACGAGCATAGGTGTAACGTCGCCCATTGTCATGGAGAGGACATTGTATTGTTCTTTTAAAATAAAAATTATATTGCAAGATTTATTTTACACGTATCTGCAAAATACACTGCTAAAGTGTGACGTCAGTTGTCAGGGTAACTGGGTCTACACATTCGCTGGTAATCTGAAACGCCCATTGCTAAAGCGCAGGGAAACAGTTCACTGGATTGAGGGTAGACCCAGTAACCTTGGCTACACACATGGGTGGCGTGTTCAATTCGGTACTTAGGGAATTTGAGAAAATTATCTACTTTTTTTTACTTTTTATTTTGTTTTTCAAGATGAAATCATATCGAGCTCTACCAATATATACATCTCAAATTTATTTGGTTTTCTGTATTTCTATAGGCCTATACTACATGCGTGTATTGTGTGAGGCTCAGTGGTGTGTATGCTATAGTCGAACTCGGGATAAAATGGTTATATGATTACTGCTCTATAGTGGTATAGATTTTAACTGAGTACCAATCTGCCACTGCCATCTGTCCGGCTGGTGTCATTGTGATTCCTAGTGGGTAGAACAGACCCTGGGCGATACAGGTGAGGAAGGCACCTTGAGCATCGTAGTGATGGATGTGACCAGTTCCTGGCTTCTCGCTGACCATTGCGAGGTAGAGACCGGACTGGTCCGAGCACACGCCACGGCAAAATTTCAATGGCTTACCTTCGATGGTTGGCTTGATGCTGAATAGTGTAGTGCCATCACCATCAGTAACATGGACTACTGCCTCGTCCCAGCTACTAATAATGAGCTTGTTATTGCTGCCAACAGCAATGAACGTAGGCTTAATCCCCACTGGTATGGTGCGTATGAGCGCACCATCAGTGGGGCTGTGCTCGGTCACCACCCTGCGTTCTATATCACCAACCAAGATGTTGCCATCCGTCTTGATCGCTGCACTGGAGAGGTTCACTGAAGTCTTCCCTGCCTCATTTGGCGGAACTGTTGAGAACTTAAATGCTATCGAGTTGTCCTGGTTGAACACCTTGACTTGGGTCTGGCAAACTACAATCAAGCGATTACTTTGTTTTGTGAGTGCTACGGCCCACACATCTGTTGGAGATAGGAATAAGTCTGAGCAGTAATGTATAAAGTGTGAACGAATCAACATTGTTTGTAACGCGCGTTATTAGATAAACTGTTAAACAACTAGTGATGGGAAAACTATCATAACGGGAAGCCTAATTTGCTATTCACGTTATACTGTGCTATTGAAATAATTCTATCTCGGCATTTAACCCGGATTTCAGTAACAATCACACGGAATTCAACGATTATTATCTTGGTAACTAACACATAATTAATTCGATTATACTTTTTTTCCACGTAAAATTGAATTTTATTGTGACTCATGTCACAATAAACTTCCGTAGATATGTATGATAGGCCTACATGTAGATTCAGATTCAGATTGTTTAATTAGTTATGCAAATAAATTCTTACATTAGTCATGCAAATAAATTCTTATCTCAGAATAGGCGGTGTAAGTCTCGTTTTGGGTCATGCTTCCGGAGACCAGTCAGTGAATGGCAATGGGGTTTTAACGTTGCGACGATCTTCTTTGAATTATCACTTTACCGTACCGCGTTTGTAAGCGCCCAAACACCAATACATGGAAAAGCCCCCTTAATGAAGAAAATGTTTTTCGAGTTTATCACAAACAAATAAAAATGTTTGACCTTTTGTTTCCGGTTTGCAAGTACCTTTGCGAATGGAGGGCTCAGGCTTGGTGCATCTCAGAAATATTAAAGTGGCTAAACAAATACCTGGTTTGAACGACAACTTAAACGTTCACTTCTTTTAAGAGTAGATAAAACCACCACCAAAACCCAAACAAATACAGTACACGTGATCAGGACGGAAACTCTTCTTACAAGTAATAAATGGGATTTTAAGAATGTTTACAGTGGACCCCGAATCGGCAGGTGAAACTGCTAATTTTGACGTGGAGTCAAAATGGTACAGAAAAAAAAACCCGATCGCTGCACGTGGTTAAGCTCCTATACGAGGTCTCCGGAAGTCGACGAGTCTCGCATACTCCCGCACGGGCAATTTACACGGTCTATGCCATGTTTCCATATTGTGGTGATATGCTGATTATGACTAATCTCATATCAATAACTTTGTTGTGTGGGCATTGCAGTCGCACTGTGGACTCGAAACCCATTCAAGTCCACAATTTGCGGGGAAAAGTGACGGATTGTGGACTTGCACTCGTTCGCTCAAGTCCACAGTCAGGTTGACCAAACTTGGGAAAAAGGGTTAGGGTGGGGGTGGAGGGTTAAAACAAAGTTAGGGTTCAGGAGTAAAGTTTAGAAACATGGATTAGGAAAAAAATTGGGGTGGATGAGGGAAGAATTTGGAGAAAACAACGATTTTTCTACCAATTATCTTAAGTGCACGAATACAAACGTCCACAGTGCGTACGTAATGTACACATGTGTGCGTTGGCTAGAGCCAAACTACTTTTAAGAACCGGAACAGGAACCGGAACCACATGACGAAATAACTAAGCCACATCATCATGACGTACCTTGTAGATTCTAAGAATACCGCCCACATCATGTCTTAAGAAATGTATATATTCTAGCACTTTTGTAATAAAGGTTGCACTTCGATACGTGTACAATACATGATTGTATCTACCTAGTCTGTAAAGCCGTGTTACAAAAACCCAGCTTTAAACACATATTACCAGGATGATTTACATGTTTCACGGAATTCCACTTCCACAAGCTAAATTTGTGTTAGTGAGATAATTTGTGGTAGAATTCCATTAACAAAAATGGAATTCTGTGTTACTGCGATAACTTATCTTGGAATTCCGTGTTAAGCAGGCCGTGCACCTTGCGTTTCTTCCGTGATCCGATCACAATAGCGCGTGTTGTGCAGTCGAATCACAAGGTGTACGAGTTTTGCCAGGCGTTCCGATGGCGATGTGGTCACGATTTTGTGTACTAGTCCGTCGCAACGCAATCGCAGAATTTTGAGCATGCTCGAAATTTGGCGTGTCTGTGCAATCGCAATGGAGTCGAAACGCAAGGTGTACGGCCGGCTTTACATCAGAGAAATAAATATCATTGAATTCAGTGTTACCGGGATAATTATCGTTGAATTCTCGCTGATTCTCGACAATTATCGTTGAATTCTCGCTGAAATGCGATTTAACCGAGATCAAATTATCTCAGTAACACAGTAATGTGGATTGCAATAGACTACTAAAGTGTGACGTCAGTCGCCATGGCAATTGGGTCTAAAAATTCGCTGGTAATCTGAAACGACCGTTGGTAAAGCGCGGGGAAACAGTTCACTGGTTTTAGTGTAGACCCAGTAACCTTGGTAACACACAAAGAGTGACGTTTTCACTTTAGAAGTCTATTCAAGCTTCCATAGTGAAGGAATCTCCTTGGAAAAACGTCAAATATGACCAGTCACTAGATTTTTACATTTAGGATGACCAGAATCTTATAAATGTCAAATAGATATTTACACATGTAGCTATAATTCCAAAAATTTACCAACAGCTATATAGGCCTACTAGGTATTCAGAGTCAGTTGGGTGCAATATTTTGACTTATTTCTAGATTTAACAGCTGCTATAGTGGAGTGTTTGTACTTACGTTCTTTAAGATGAATTTGGCACTTGTACGTTCCGTCCACACCCAAGATTTGAACTCGCTTGTTTTTGACGTCTGCCACAGCTATCTCGTCATGACGTCGAGCAGCAATGCCGCGAGCGTAATCGAACTCTCCCGGGCCGCTTCCTTTTTTGCCAAACTCCCGACACAGCTCCCATCTACGAGGTGCCACTGTCTCCAGCTCGCCAAGATTGATGTAATCAACCCCTTGTCTCTGCTTGAACCCCAGGCCTAGCTGGCTGCTGTCAACCTCTGGAGTATTTTGACCACTCAGCAGTGTGACGTCCTTGCAAAACGTAGGATATAGCGAGAGGAAATCGTTGTCCAGTGCGGTGTTTGTCATGTCTCTGGTTGTTTCCAGTGAATGTTTAATTCTCTCAGACAGTTGTTCAAGGGTTTTCTTGGTTCCATCTAATCGTTGTTGGCGATTTTTCTCGATTATCTCCGTTCCTTCAATAATGATCATTGCTTGTTTCGTTATCTCTTGTATCAGCTCCTCTGCTTTCTTTTTCACTTCTGCCGTGATTCTGTGCTTTGAGGCCGAGAGTTCGCGTTTTGTTTGGGAGATGGTCGCTAGACGTTTTTCGATTTCTTTGAGTTTGCCTTCTAGCGGTGAGAGGAGCTTTGTCAGCGATTTCTTGTATTTCATTGCGGCTTGATCTGCTTCAATATAGACGTGTTCCGGTTTACAATGGGCTACTACCGTGCAATCTCGGCATTTCAAGACTTCACATGTTGTGCAAAAGAACCGCATGGCTTCGCCCTTGTGCTTGGGACATTTTAGATCTTCTGGTGGCATCTTTTCAGTCTCACTGTCGGAACGGGTCAATTTTTCCTGATGGCGAGCGACATCGTCCATAAGTGAAACCAGGTAGAAATTTGTTTTCAGACCGCCCGCTCCGGTCTCCGGAAGTGTCGTCTCACTCCTGCAGAGAGGACATGGCACGCTGTGGGACCTCGGGTAGGTCTTGGTGATGTAATCATTGAGACATTGGAGGCAAAATGAGTGTAGACAGTCAAGGATCTTAGGATCCTTGTACCTATCTGTACAAATCCCACACTCGCAATGATGTCTGCTGATACTCTCAAGAACAGAGCTGATGGGTTTTCCTGAAGCCATTTCTGAAATGAACAACATTGATTGTTTGTGTCACTATAACAACCGGCTAGAGCGCCGATTGGCCGAGTCGAATTTGCGTCAAGAAAGGCTAAAAGTGGTTAAGTAATGTGGGTTAATTGGCATTCCGTTGATTTTCTCCCACGGAAAGCAAAAACGATGACGTTAAATATCCCCATTTTAAAGTAAAAAAGTTTCACAACATTTATGTTTAGCTCGCTGCCAATCCTACCTGGTGTCTAGTCTGTATCTGTCCTCCTTAATTTCGAACGGATTTATCGAAATTATCTACCAAGCAGTGTAAGGGCAGTCAACAAAATGGCGCTCGCTTATCACCAGAATGTGGGCGTGTTGATGACGCAGCTATAAGTGCAAACATTAAACAGTGCACATATGGGCTTCACTGTCTGATTGCAATGCTTAGTGTGTCGAAATGTGTACTTTGAGTTATCTTAGCCAGCGCGTGACTGTTAACGCGTGTGCTTTATATAGCAATGACATCATCAATATTCATCGTTAATTTTTAACCATTGTACGATAGCGTGATTGTGGTACCTGAGAATTGCGCAAGGTGAATCACAGTAATTAGGTGAACCAGCCATCTTCATCGTCAACTTTGACCATTGCACGATATAGCGCGACTATGGTACCTCCGAACTACGCAACACCAAATACTCAGTAATTATACACATGTATATACTGCATCATAATGTTAGACATTATTCAAGAGATTTATCACTTACCTACGGGTTAATTTCCAAGATGTTGGGTGGGCCCGGAAGAGCCTGATTGGGAGAGGGGTAGGGGATTAGTTTGATAGGTGCATTGGGTGGGCCCGGAGCAGCCTGATTGGGAGAGGGGTATGGCATTAGTTTGATAGGTGCATTGCATTTGTCAGGATAAAGAACTGGCGCAAAGGGTGTCTTTCATTTGGTAAAAATTGTACCTTTTTATAATGTCACCTTTCCTCCACATTCTTAGAATGGCATAACCATCACAATTTGAAGAGTTTTATCGCAAAACGATGTATGTCCATTTTTGGCATTTGGAGAAAACTACCATTTTATATTACAACTGAGCACTACACTAGGTATAAAATATCTTTTTGTCGGATATAACACGGTTTGCCAATAATGTATTTGACAAATGTATAGGACCACCAATCAAGAATGAACTGACACCATTATCTCATTTTTTTCGATATGGCGTTTACTGCGCAACTCTTCATTACCAAAGAAAATGTTTATGTGAGACGTATTCTGGAAAATATCAGCAAAATATTATTGTAACAATAAGTCATATTTTTTTGCGAACAAGTTTCTTGCTTTTTGTAGCTGTCGTAAACGAGAAATTATACTACTGAAAAGTAAAAAACGGCTTGCATGGAGATCTGGTACATGAATTATTCAAATGAGGTTTGTCGTCGGTCCGAGTACAGGGTATAAAGAGGCGCGTGGTATGGGTCACGTCAGATACCTTTTGGTGCCGGCTGGTACGCGTATTGTTCAGCATTCTTGTGACGCCAATTAGAGACATTCGCTGTACGTGCGTTGTGATTGTAGTGCTGGTTACAGCCAAGATCTGTGTGGTTAAGTATTATAGTGTTGTACACACTGTATATCGTTGTGAGTTATTGAGTAAAGCAATGGCCGATTCGAACGTGTTTGAGACTTAATTTGACGGCAAGGGAACCGCCACTGGCCCCAAGGCACAATCCAGGCCTCGACCAAGTCAACCGAAGACTGTGGACATGATAGTTGAAGCTATCCGCCAATGCAATGACAATCCCCGGAAAGGAACTACCGTGATAGCCATCAAGAAATGCATCGAGGAAACCTACCCTGAAATCAACCGGTCCAGACTGAAGGGCGTCCTCATGAGGAAGGCTTTGGAGAAAGCCGTGCAATCGGGACTGATCGAACGACCAAAGAAACAAGATGAAACCACGGCGGCCTTGCTGGGGCGATACAGGCTGGGAAAGCCGCAAAAACCGTTCGTCAAGAAAACCAAAAAGACTGGAGACTCGAAAGTCAAGAAGGTGAAAAAATCCAAGTCTGCCGATGACGTGAGTGTCCCGCAACGTGGCCGTTCTACCTCCCCTAAAACCAGGAAAGGCAAGGGTGTCCCCCGGGCTCGCGCTCGGTCCGTCAGTGCCACACCACGAGTCAGCAAATCCAAGAAAATTCGTAGCAGGCTAAGCAAATCTCATTCCCCCATCGGTACGCCAAAACCTCTTCCCAAAACCAAGTCAACTCAAGACAAAAGCCATGAACGGATATCAAGTTTACCAATCATGTATTCTACCTTTAATATCGAATTCTATGTAGCATGCATACATACAGGCACACCCATACACATACATTTTACAGTTCAAATGTACATGAAAATACACAATTGATCACTTTTATCAAAATGAAAAAAGTATTAAAGATAAGTAATATGTATTGATTAAACAGCTTTTAATGTTCGTTTAATGGGAAGACGCAATATTTATCATTGCAAACGTACATACGTACTCACACATTCATGTTCAAATACAGACTGACACGTACATTGCTATAACTACAATCTATAAGGTAACAATCCTGCATGAAAAAAAGAATTAAAATTTAGGATACAAGTTTGAGAATTCACGAGCAATATTTGACAAAGCTGTATATCGAGATTTTACGTAGTATGCATATATACAAGTCTATCCCAAAATTTCAATATACATTGTATATAAATTCCAAATTGTCGAAGTCTATCCTAAACGCCACAACGTTCCACAATGTTACAGCGCCACATTATGGTATGGGCCTTCAGCACCAGTGGCCATGTTGAGGGGTGAGTTCGTATTTTAGTGATGTGACAATAGGTCCACAAATCGCCTACTCATGCATGACGCACAGTGGCAATGTCTTTGACCCCTATAAGATGACCTCTAAGCAAAGCTCTATCATGATCCGTAATATTGGAATATATGGTAATCCGCTGTGCACATGTGGCGTAATCATCTAAAAAACGACACTTTCTAAATGCGAAAAGACTAAACAATTAGAATTTAACCTAAATATTCACAATAATAGACCGATCCAGAAGCTTTTAAGCCCCGCCCCTGGTATATCCACCAACCAATCATTACTCAGGACATTGGTGACCCACGTGGTGTTTTGGTGATCCAAAACGATCTAATGATACTGCGCACTTTGATGTTGCTAGACGCGTTTCTACGTGGGCGGGGCTTACTGGATCGGTCTATTAATCCTGCGGACGACGTGCATACTGTATAACGTCGCCCATTGTCATGGACAGGACATTGCATTTTTCTTTTACGATAAATATTTTATTGCAAGATTTAAATTTCTTTTACATGTATATGCAAAATAGACCACTAAAGTGTGACGTCAGTTGTCAGGGGAACTGGGTCTAAACATTCGCTGGTAAGCTGAAACGCCCATTGCTAAAGCGCACGGAAACAGTTCATTGGATTGAGTGTAGACCCAGTAACCTTGGCTACACACAAGGTGTGATGTGTTCAATTCGGTACTCTATTGTATCCTATGCTCTGACACATCTCAACCTTGGGAAATGCTTTCGAACCAAAAAATTTACATCACGGTTTGATGAAGTTACATGTATTAGCTGGTGAATAGGATGTCACAATGTAATAGATGTTTCTGGGCGAAAACTAAGGGAATTGAAGAAAATTATCTACATTTTGTTTAAACTTGGCATTTTTTTCAATATGAAATCACATCGAGCTCTGCCAATATATACATTTCTAATTTGCTTGGTTTTCTTTATTTCTATATACTACATGCATATATCGTGTGAGGCTTAGTGGTGTGTATGTTATAGTCGATGAACTCGGGATAGAATGGTTATCTGATTACTGCTGGTAGATTTTAACTGAGTAACAATCTGCCACTGCCATCTGCCCGGCTGGTGTCATTGTGATTCCTACTGGGTTGTCCAGACCCTGGGCGATACAGGTGAGGAAGGCACCTTGAGCATCGTAGTGATGAATATGACCAGTTCGTCCTGGCTCATTACGCACTGCGATGTAGAGACCGGAATGGTCCGACCACACGCCCAGGCAGAACTGCACTGGCTGACCTCCGATGGTTGGCTTGATGCTGAATAGTGTAGTGCCATCACCATCAGTAACATGGACTACTGCCTCGTACCAGCTACTAATGATTAGCTTTTTATCACTGCCAACAGCCAGGAAGTAGGGCTTAATCCCCACTGGTATGGTGCGTATGAGCGCACCATCAGTGGGGCTGTGCTCGGTCACCACCCTGCGTTGTACATCACCGACCAGGATGTTGCCATCCTTCTTGATCGCTGCACTGGAGAGGACCACTGAAGTCTCCCCAGCCTTATCTGGCGGAACGGTTGAGAACTTAAATGCCAGCGAGTTGTCATTGTTGAACACCTTGACTTGGGTCTCGCAAACTACAATCAAGCGATTGCTTTGTTTTGCGTGTGCTACGGCCAACGCATCTGTTGGAGATAGGAATAAGTCTGAGCAGTAATGTATAAAGTGTGAACGAATCCACATTGTTTGTAACGCGCGTTATTCGATAAACTGTTAAACAACTAGCGATGGGAAAACTACCATAACGGGAAGCCTAATTTGCCATCCACGTTATACTGTGCTATTGAGATAATTCTATCTCGGATTTTAACCCGGATTTCAGTGACAATCACACGGAATTCAACGATTATTATCTTGGTAACTAACACAGAATTAATTCGATTATACTTTTTTTCTACGTAGATATGTACGATGCATGTATCTCAGAATAGACCCCATGTAAGTCTCGTTCCGGGTCACACTTCCGGAGCTGAGACGAGTCAGGGAATTGCAATGGGGTTTTAACGTTGTGGCGATCTTCTTTGAATTATCACTTAACCGTACCGCGTTTATAAGCGCCAAAACACCAATAAATTGAAAAGGGCACCTTAAATTCTAACGACTCATTAAATAAAATGAAGAAAATGTCCGAGTTTGTCACAAACAAATAAAAATGTTTGACCTTTTGTTTCCGGGCTCAGGCTTGGTGCATCAGGGCTCAGTATTGGTGCATCTCAGAAATATTAAAATGGCTAAACAAATACCTGGTTTAAACCACAACTTGAACGTTCACTTCTGTTGAGAGTAGATAAAACCACCACCAAAAACTCAAACAAAGTACACATGATAAGGACGGAAATCGTAAATACCGTCTGAAGCCGAATCAAGAACTTTTGAAAACGCAGCGCCAAAATATTCGCGCCACTTGCGGACTACCATGACGACGCGCTGTCATGGTTGTGTGGTTTTTATATTACGTGTAGCGTTACCAGTTTATCTCAGAGACGGAAATAAAAGGTCAGATTTAAAATGTTATTAACTTTTTGCTCATTACCAATTAACTTTTCTTACAAGTAATAAATGGGATTTTAAGAATGTTTACAGTGGACCCCGAATCGGTAGGTGACACTGCTTATTTTGACGTGGTGTCAAGATGGTACCGACAAAAAACGGTCGCTGCGCGTGGTTAAGTTTCTATACGAGGTCTCCGGAAGTCGACGAGTCTCTTGTAGTCCCGCACGTTCTCGAGGGCAACTCACACGGTCTATTCAATGTTTCCATATTACCGGGATGATTTTCATGTTTCACGGAATTCCACAAGCCGACTCAATTTGTGTTACTGATATAATTTGTCGTGGAATTCCGTTTTACAGAGAAAGTAATATCATTGAATTGTGTGTTACCGGAATAATTATCGTTGAATTCTCGCTGAAATGCGAGTTAACAGAGATTAAATTATCTCAGTAACACAGTAATGTGGATGGCAAGTCAAGCTTCCGTAGTGAAGTGATCTTCTTGGAAAAACGTCAAATATGACCAGTCAGTATGACTAGATTTTCCAATCATGCAGGATGACCAGAATGGTCAATGTCAAAGAGATATTTATACATGTAGCTATAATTCCGAAAAATTATCAACAAATACTGTTGGATCAGTATTATGGCCTATATTTCTGGTCATATTTGATAAGAATTTTGGAGCCGTGATTTGAATGCATGTTGTGTTACAACCATGTGTTTTACGATCCCTTGGTTTGGTACCCTAGTTGTTGGATATTTAGAATCATGCTCCCGAGCAAGGCACTTTGCTACAATTATTCCTCCCCGTTGTGGGAGTTAATAGGCATAGAAGCATTTAGTCATCGAACAGGTGACACGTGACACCTACCAGTCCAATTCAGGTGTGAACCTATACATACCCAAGCACGCCACAGCCTATACGGGCCTGCTCTAAAGCGTTTTCATTTCATTGTACCGAACCGTACGACCTAAACTGGTGGTTGTATACTTTGGTTATGAACTTCAACTTTAACAGCTGCTATAGTGGAGTGTTTATACTTACGTTCTTTCAGAGGAATTTGGCACTTGTACGTTCCATCCACACCCAAGATTTGAACTCGGTTGTTTTTTATGTCTGCCACAGCTATCTTGTCGTAACGTCCAGCAGCAATGCCGCGAGTAAAATCGAACTCTCCCGGGCCGCTTCCTTTTTCGCCAAACTCCCGACACAGCTCCCATCTGCCAGATGTCACCAGCTCGCCGAGATTGATGCCGTCAACCCCTTGTCTCTGCATGAACTTCAGGCCTAGCTGGCTGCTGTCAACCTCTGGAGTATTTTGATCTCTCAGCAGTGTGACGTCCTTGTTAAACGTAGGATATAGCGAGAGGAAATCGTTGTCCAGTGCGGTGTTTGTCATGTCTCTGGTTGTTTCCAGTGAATGTTGAATTCTCTCAGACAGTTGTTGAAGGGTTTTCTTGGTTCCATCTAATTGTTGTTGGCGATTTTTCTCGATTATCTCCGTTCCTTCAATAATGATCATTGCTTGTTTCGTTATCTCTTGTATCAGCTCCTCTGCTTTCTTTTTCACTTCTGCCGTGATTCTGTGCTTTGAGGCCGAGAGTTCGCGTTTTGTTTGGGAGATGGTGGCTAGACGTTTTTCGATTTCTTTGAGTTTGCTTTCTAGCGGTGAGAGGAGCTTTGTCAGAAATTTCTTGTATTTCATTGCGGCTTGATCTGCTTCAATATAGACGTGTTCCGGTTTACAATGGGCTACTACTGTGCAATCTCGGCATATCAAGACTTTACATGTTGTGCAAAAGAACCGCATGGCTTCGCCCTTGTGCTTGGGACATTTTAGATCTTTTGGTGGCATCTTTTCAGTCTCACTGTCGGAACGGGTAAATTTTTCCTGATGGCGAGCGACATCGTCCATAAGTGAAACCAGGTAGAAATTTGTTTTTAGACCGCCCGCTCCGGTCTCCGGAAGTGTCGTCTCACTCCTGCAGAGAGGACATGGCACGCTGTGGGACCTCGGGTAGGTCTTGGTGATGTAATCATTGAGACATTGGAGGCAAAATGAGTGTAGACAGTCAAGGATCTTAGGATCCTTGTACCTATCTGTACAAATCCCACACTCGCAATGATGTCTGCTGATACTCTCAAGAACAGAGCTGATGGGTTTTCCGGAAGCCATTTCTGAAATGAACAAAATTGATGAACTGAATTTACGTAAAGAAAGGCAAAAAGAGGTCAAGTAATGTGGGTTAAGTGGGTTGATGCTGTGTTTTGTTTCTTTTTCGGAAAGCAAAAATGGTAATGTCAGATATCCCCATTTTACAACATTATGTTTTACAACATTATGTTTAGGTCGCTGCCAATCTTACCTGGTGTCTAGTCCTCCTTAATTTCGATCGGATTCCGTAAGTTAGATCTGTCGAAATTATCAACCAAGCAGTGTATAAGGGCAGGCAACAAAATGGCGCTCGCTTATCACCAGAATGTGGGCGTGTTGGTGACGCAGCTATATTGTAAGTGCAAACATTAAACAGTGCGCATAATAGGGCTTTACTGTGTGATTGCATTGCAGAGGGTGTCGTTCTAATAAGTTTCCGAACTTTGAACTACCTTAATCAGCGCGGGACTGTTAACGCAGTGTCCTTTATATAGCAATGACATCATCATTAGGCCTATTTATCGTTAATGTTGACCATTGTACGATAGCGTGATTGTGGTACCTCAGAATTGCGCAAGGTGAATCACAGTAATTAGGTGAACCAGCAATCTTCATCGTCAACTTTGACCATTGCACGATACAGCATGATTTAGACTTGATGTCAAGTCTGTAACTGGAATCGTTGGTTCATAAACCGCGACAGCGTAGCTAGGGTTGCAGAATGAAAATGGACTGGAAACAAGTCTAGTCGGCTTGAGAATAGTTGTTTGTCACTTTGTAATTTTAAACGGGCTATGGAGTTTGCTACCAGAATTGGACGCAGAGATCTGAATTGTCGAGATACGGGGCTTTCAATATAAATATCCAAGCTTGTGTTTGTGAATTAAATTGCATCATAATTGTTTCATATTATTGTCTTATTCGTTTAAGAGATTTACTTACCTACGGGACAATTTCTAAGATCTTGGGTGGGCTTGCAGGGACTCGGGGTCACGGCGACTTAGTTGTTAATGTTATGCCATCTTTGCTAACTATATAAGGTCCTTATTTCATCAACTATACGGTTTTAGCTTTAACTATAGAGCCTTTGCACGGCGGCCATTACAGGGAGCAGTCACTGTGCGTGAAGCACGAGTGGGAGGGAAACCCCAGGGTAATTTCCTGGGGGAACCCCATCCCCCTCCCTCCCCCCGGTCAAGTATGTCATTACTTTCAAGATAGGTGCGTTGGTTTTAGTGGGATCAAGAATGGCATTATTGGTTGGGTAATCCAGTCAACTAATACATCAGAGAGTAAGGCTGGATCCGAATTAGTGGCTTCGGCTGTGGCTGCGGTTGTTGCTATGCCGTTGCTAAGGACTGTCATTGTCCGCCCATAGCAACAGCCACAGCCACAGCCAAAGCCACTAATTCGGATCCAGCCTTGCGGGCGGGCGACTATAGTTAACTAAACTAACCAAAGTCGATCTAGATGTCACCCGAACGCTGCGTGGTCTGACTAGCTAGTCTGACTAGAGGAACCAAGCCCCGGGGGGTAGGTTAGTCTAGTTAACTATAGCCGCCCGCGCGAACTTTCCCCAGGCCTTTTTCTAAATCTCGACTTGGGCTCAGGCTCGGCTCCGGTGTCACGATCTGAGATGTTCCGCGTGCTCAGATGTTCCGATGACGTCACGGAACATTTTCAGCACGTTGCGTGCAAGATCTCAGATGTTCCGCGTGCTCAGGGCTTTCATGTCGCGTGCGCCATTTTGAATTGCCTCGCGAACATGGCGAACAACTTAAAAGTTTGTTGGCCAACGTTGGCGAACGTTGGTAGCGCACAATACGTTCCACTCGAATTGTTGGCCAACGTTGCCAACGTTTGCAAACGTTCGCGTGTTTGGAACGCAGCCCAGATGTCCCGGTGTAAAAGGCAAAACTCTCCCCTTGTAAATGTGTCCGCGTGCTTACTGGCCCCATCGTACATGTGTTTCTCTCTTAATTTGTGACTCTCAGAAAGCCCTGATGCGTAAGACTCCTTGCTTAAAGACGCAGGCTCGTCATAAAAGAGAGCAACAAGTCCAATAGCGCCCTCTGTTGCTCACAATGGGAAAGGCGAAATTTAGTGTTGTTATTGCTGTCGTAATACAATTTAATGCACCTATCAAACCTTATCGACGTTCTCAATGCATTATGAGATTGGATGACAAAATTGCCCGGCCAAATGTGTATAAACCTATGAGGCGGACACCAACTCGGTTCAAGTTCAAGAATCAACCTTCCACCACTTTATCTTTGACACATATCAAACATTCTGACAAACATGTCCCGAAACAGAAATGTTGCAAATGCGAGAAATCTTTGGGGATTCCCTTCGTATCGGTAGAGTCCGAGTATCACGCTCGCAGCTCGGTATGCGCTATGCAACACACGCCGTATCGGCACGGAGCTGGACGGATTGAGTGTGGACTCCCCTGGTAAAACTGTTGAGTTTCACAACACATTCCTGCCGTTTCTGAAATAGCGCATCTTGAAAAACATCCTCTAAAATATCACAACATTGTGCAATTCAAACCTTCTAAATAGGAACTGAAAATAAAGCATCATTTCTGACGATATGCATTTTTAAAAACGATATTTTATTTTATTTTATTTTATTTTTTTATATTGGTGGGGGAGTCCGTGTACACAGACTCGCAGTGCAGCACACTCAATCCGTCCAACGCCGTGCCAATACGGCCTGTGTTGCATAGCGCATACCGAGCTGCGAGCGTGGTACTCGGACTCTACCGATACGAAGGGAATCCCCGATGATTTCTCGCATTTTTTAGTTCACCTTTTGTGAAAATTAGAGTCCTGTAAATATGTTTTCATGGTATCTGTATCTCTTACTAAGTCTAATAAGTTCGGAAACCACTACAAAAAATACTTTTTATTCCATTTTCTTTTTGCGAAAGGAGGGACTACTTGTTATGGCGAACCCCTACATGGCATTTGCGCTAGAGCGGTATAGCCATCAGTTGTCACGTGAGAATTGAGGAATTTCTATTTTTAATGGAGTTCTGTGGGAATTTCATATTGGCAAATATAACGACACGTAGCGTAAAGCGTGGCTTAGCAAGCTCAGCTGCATACATTAGTGCTATTTGAAATATTTCTATTGACTCTAGCTTTGAGGGAAAATTCAGCAATCCAATCAGCGTTTTGCGAGGAGGTTGTATTATAGATTGGTTCCCGATCCCTAGAGATTGGTTCGCTTATTGCGAAAATATAGGGATCGGTAAAGGGCAGCCATGACGGGCAGAATTCTGCCCGTCACGTGGTTATTATTATTATTATTTGTTTAGTAAGTGCGCAGATTTTGCATTGCCTAAAGCAAAGGGCTTGGCCAATTTTTAAATATAAAAAACACAATGTGCACGCGCAAAGACGACCCGCCCTTTACCTGTCCTTATATTCTCCTGTGTGGAATATGTGGACGGGAACCAGTCTAGTTGTATTACTGCGCGGGTATTGGAATGCGCGCCCTTTCAAATCTGTCTCGCAACACATGTTGAGCGTAAGCGGCCACCATTTTCGATGTCGGCGGTGAACGAGATAGCACACGTCCTCGCATTGCTTGTTCTACGTAATATTTTGTAAGGGGAAGTGATTTTAAGAGTGAAAAACATTCAACATTACAATTTCCTTGAAAATAAACTTGTTTCTGCACCTCGGTGGGCGACCAGTGAACGGAATTCATACCATGGAGGTATTTGCAGTAGGCTACAGAAACGGACAGAACTTGGGTAGGCATATATACATGTCGCTTACATGTATTTGAGAAAATTCTGTGTACCGGTAAACCGGAAAATTGAAA
Source organism: Henricia sp. BOLD:AAB3569 (assembly GCA_037783545.1). Taxonomy (NCBI): domain Eukaryota; kingdom Metazoa; phylum Echinodermata; class Asteroidea; order Spinulosida; family Echinasteridae; genus Henricia; species Henricia sp. BOLD:AAB3569. The sequence goes on from JBBELK010000138.1 coordinate 776,139, forward strand.
TGGTTTGAAACAGGGTTTCGAACGGCGGTTGAAAATTGAAATGGTTTGAAACAGGGTTTCGAACAGCGGTTGAAAATTGAAATGGTTCGAAACGGGGTTTCGAACGGCGGTTGGAAATTGAAATGGTTTGAAACAGGGTTTCGAACGGCGGTTGGAAATTGAAATGGTTTGAAACAGGGTTTCGAACGGCGGTTGGAAATTGAAATGGTTTGAAACAGGGTTTCGAACGGCGGTTGAAAATTGAAATGGTTCGAAACAGGGTTTCGAACGGCGGTTGAAAATTGAAATGGTTTGAAATGGGGTTTCGAACGGCGGTTGAAAATTGAAATGGTTTGAAACGGGGTTTCGAACGGCGGTTGAAAATTGAAATGGTTTGAAACGGGGTTTCGAACGGCGGTTGAAAATTGAAATGCTGTTTAATTAAAATTGAAATGGTTCGAAACGGGGTTTCGAATGGCGGTTGAAAATTGAAATGCTGTTTAATTAAAATTGAAATGGTTCGAAACGGGGTTTCGATTGGCGGTTGAAAATTGAAATGCTGTTTAATTAAAATTGAAATGGTTCGAAACGGGGTTTCGAATGGCGGTGTAAATGGTTCGAAATGGGGTTTCGAATGGCGGTGTAAATGGTTCGAAACGGGGTTTCGAACGGCGGTTGCAAATTGAAATGGTTTGAAACGGGGTTTCGAACGGCGGTTGAAAATTGAAATGGTTTGAAACAGGGTTTCGAACGGCGGTTGAAAATTGAAATGGTTTGAAACAGGGTTTCGAACGGCGGTTGAAAATTGAAATGGTTCGAAACAGGGTTTCGAACGGCGGTTGGAAATTGAAATGGTTCGAAACGGGGTTTCGAACGGCGGTTGAAAATTGAAATGGTTCGAAACAGGGTTTCGAGCGGCGGTTGAAAATTGAAATGGTTTGAAACTGGGTTTCGAACGGCGGTTGAAAATTGAAATGGTTCGAAATGGGGTTTCGAACGGCGGTGTAAATGGTTCGAAATGGGGTTTCGAATGGCGGTGTAAATGGTTCGAAACGGGGTTTCGAACGGCGGTTGCAAATTGAAATAGTTTGAAACAGGGTTTCGAACGGCGTTTGAAAATTGAAATGGTTTGAAACGGGGTTTCGAACGGCGGTTGAAAATTGAAATGGTTTGAAACGGGGTTTCGAATGGCGGTTGAAAATTGAAATAACGGCGGTTGAACATTGAAATGGTTCGAAATGGGGTTTCGAACGGCAGTGTAAATAGTTCGACACGGGGTTTTCGAACGGCGGTTGAAAATTGAAATGCTGTTTAATTAAAATTGAAATGGTTCGAAACGGGGTTTCGAATGGCGGTGTAAATGGTTCGAAACGGGGTTTCGAATGGCGGTTGAAAATTAAAATAGTTCGAAATTGGGTTTCGAAAGGCGGTGTAAAAAATTGTTAGAAACGGGTTGCTCAAACGGTATTAATTGTGAACAGTGCGGTTTTTAAGAACCAATATTAAAATTTGATTTAACGATGCTTTGAATTTTTAATTAATAATTTTTAATTAAGACAAATCCTTCGGATATGGAATTTAACCTGAAATTATTATCCCTACACTTTCATGGTTTTCAACACTATTCCTTTCTTTATATAGTCATTTGTGTACTAAGAGAATCTTTTTCCCGAGACTCTTTTCACGGGGAAGAGAAAACGAAAGGTCACGTCTACCAATTTGAGCTATGTGTGTGACGTCATGGCGAGGAGACACACAGAGCTGCTTCGCTGACTGTGGTCGTGTACCTAGCTCCTCGCAGCAAACACTGTTAATTAATGCGAGTTCGGTGCTCATCATGCAGGATATGGTAAAGTGCTGTTAATGTTAATTGATAGTTGCATCATGGAGGTACAGGTAGGAGCTGATTGATTATACCTAAAACCAAATTAGACGGGTATTTTTAAAGGGTTGGGTGAACATTAGGTTAGTTTTTACATGGCCAATTGATAATGCATGTACAAGTATGCTCGACTAGAACTATTTTTGGGGTTGGGATGCAATAAATATGGTAATGTTTCCTTGCAATGTGACCTCCCTTCAGGCTTCCTGGAAGTTAGGCCTACCTTGATATTTATGCAGTTCAATTAGGGTAATGTTTTATTTTCATAAGTATCCCATAAATGGTATAGAAATGTGAACTATATACATGTAAGACTTTGTCATTGGGTGCACTCTTTTCTTTCCCCCTATTTGTACAGGGAGGTGGTCCTGGACAGAGGACGATGGAGGGCGCTACGGCCCCAAGTTGGCTATGGATGGATGTTTGTACACAGATGCACGTGGATTTCACCTACCTATTGATCTTTGCAGTCTTCGCTGACCTGTTAAAATCAACTGTGATACCAGGTGAGCAGATGCATGACAAAGCATTGTCTGGAAGCTTTTATTTATTTGTGTCTGTTTTCAATACTGGAGAGACCTTTCCTCCAGGATTATATCTCTGTACAATGTCATTCATCTTCTCTCAAAACAAAAGAAATATCTTAAGATAGATCTAAGGAGATAACTTCAGCTGAAGAACTGCAATGAATAGTGTCACAACATACCTTCCTGAAAGCCAACAAATGTCAAAGTATGTGTCCTATGTTGCATACGGTATATTGGAAATTTGTACACAGGGTTTTCAGAAAGGTATGTTGTCGCACTATTTGTTCAAGTTATCTTACTAGATCTTGAGAGAAGATAACTGGCATTGCATAGAGTTATGATCCTGGTAAAAAAGTCTCTCCAGTATTGAAAACATACTTATTTACAAACACAATTTCGAAATACAACGATAAGACCTTTCAAGCTCCGAGACGTTTCCAGGTGTTAACTACCAGAATTTGCAAACCTTGATTTTGCTGTTGGACAAAACAATTGTCAGATATGATAAATAGACCTAATAACAATGATGCAGTAACCACAAACCATAGTCAGAAAATTGGGAGAAAAAAAATTATCATTTGGACCGACGCAATAATTCCTTAAAGAAATTTGTTGTCCAAGGGACATAGACGGTGCAAGACACCCCAAAGAAGTACAGCATCCAAAAACTAATACTTAAACAGTTGTGGAGGCTTCTTATATCTGAAATGCAAAGTCTTCAAATGACGCCTTCAAAAACAAAATGGGATGGTGCTATGTAAGAAAGTTAAAACAAATAAATAAATCGATAACAATTAATCCATGTGCTACTGTAACGACTATTCCCATTTTATTTTTCTTTAATTTACAGTTGATGATCTTCAAAAATGAACCGTACTGCATATTGATGACTCTTCTGCCTGCATATCTGAGAAGATGCACTCGACCAGAAATGTGGAGTATATGCAAATCAAATGTTGCATACTGTAGCATAGTCGAGGCACACGGGTCATGAGCAGTTAGGGGTTAATTTATAAATTAGGGATGTTTTCAAATTGGTAATTGGTCAACACATTCTTATTGTGGCCACCAAGAAGTGATCATCATGGAAATATTGAACATTTTACCGAAACACACGGTGTTATGTCTGCAGACATGACAATTGTTTGGTGCCGACCATATTTTTTCTTTCTTTCAGACAACCACAACTTATAAAACTAATTAGGGAAGCACTTTTTGGGGGGCAATCGGCTTAATTCACATAAGGTTTGAACTAGAGTTGAAATGAGCAAGACGGCTGCACCAATCTGGTTGTGGCTAAGGCAATTTAAGATTCAAAAGTAGTCTGATAAATTGCACTGTTTTGTTTTAGCAATGTACGTACTTCAGGTTGATAAATGCAGTTAATAATTCTCACTTCAAAAGTTAACGGCTTCTTAATGATGAAATCACAAAAATCCAACAATAAGTATTTAAGTTATAAACACTTGGCAAAAACATGATGTAGGCTAGACTTTAGTGAATGCACATAGTCAACCAGGAATAACATTACATATTTTGAAGCAGCTGGATGCAAATTTTAAAGACAAATGCTATAATAAAACATTTTCTGTTTTCTCTTTCCAGGAACATGTGTCCGTAGAGTACGCTACTTTATGCAGGTTTCCCCTCGAGACAGAAAGCAATTTTCAATGCTTATTTCCTCAGAACTTTGCATCCATCTGTCATATCGTGAGCTCTGATTTTCATCCTTTAATCTTTCCTTCTTTGCCACTCTGAATACACTTGGTACATCCACAAATGTCAAGCATCTGACAAACGTGGGGGATTGTTTACTACCATGGTCCATCTGCCTTGCCTTTAAGCAATTCATGCGAATTCATACACCAACTGGCTGAACACATATACACATGCAAGGTGGGCAGTATGCATCCTCATAAGCCTTTCTCATATCATAGTTTTGTTTCACCATTCCTTTGTTCTTTCAACATGTTACAGTCCAAAGGGAAAATTGGCTGGTGCTGTTCTGCACAAGTACGTTTTTAGCGTATCCACCCGTCTAGTTCAGCTTTTCTTTCACTGGCAAATAGGATTCCAAGATTGATCAATTGGTACTGTGGGAACAAGTCGTGGGAACAAGTCTCGGTTATAAAGGCTTGCACCTGAGGAATATATTGCATAAGTAGTGTGCTCTACAGATTAGTGTACTTGTTGATTCAACATATGTTGGTGACTGCATTGTTCCAGCAAGTCGTGGATACAGGTCACTGTTGACTCAAAGGAGCACATTTTGGGTAAACCCAAGTAGGTAAAAGGTTCCTTATTTTTTATTTGAATATTGTTTGGTTACTGCAAAGTATACACTAGGCTTTTAAAGCTGTGATTTAGTCCAAGGAACACGAGAGGAAACACTGCACCCTGACAGTGTAAAATGTAATGTTTTAAATACATTCGTGGAGGCATCTTACGAATGTATAGCTCAGATTGCTTTCACTGCAAATGGCTGCACCTTTGTGCTGCTCTTAATCCTCTTTCTTTTTCTGCCATTCAGTTGACGATTCTTCCTGAGGGAACACTACTGCATGTTGGTGAGGTCTCGCCTACACAACCAGATAAACCAGCTATATATGCACTGATATTGGAGTATTCAGATATAACGTTTCCTATTGGTGGAGTACATGAGGCTGTTTAAATCTGTCGACATTTTCATAGGAGGGGTTGGGGTGTTGAGGGCCGTGTGGGACTTTACATGTACTCTATTTGTTCAAATTTCATGGTAGTGACAAAAATGTTAAGTAGGGAGGGAGGGGTGTCTTGGAAAATACTATTATTTTTAGAACCTTAGCTCTTAAGCTAATCCTCTTTTTATTTTTCTGCCATTTACAGTTGACGATTCTTCCTGAGGGAACACTACTGCACATTGATGACTGAGGTCTTGCCTACTCATTGGAGACACAACCAGAAACAAACCAGCTATGCACTGACATTATGTGGAGTATTCAGATATAACATTTCCTATTGGTGGAGTACTAGTATACGAGGCTGTTCAAGTCTGTCAACATTTTCACAGTTCTACAAAGGGGTGGGAGCCGTTGAGGGCTGTGTGGGACTTTACATGTACCCTATTTGTTCAAATTTCATAAATAGTACCGGTAGTGACAGCAAATGTTAAGTATTATTTCGGGGGAGGGAGAGGTGTCTTGAAAAATACTAAAATTTTTAGAACCGTGAAAATGTTGACTTTGGATGACCCCTACATTTGTATAAATTCCAGAGGGGGTTCCTAGGCATGAGCAGTTGGGATGGGGTCTAGCTAGACATGACCAGTTGAAGGGGGAGGGGGTTCATTACATGTGCATGCAGCTGGGAGCAAACTAAATGTAGTGAGTAGTTGGATGATACAAGGCATGAGCAGGGTGTAGTCATTGGGCTTCAGTAGTTGGGTTAAAATCTTCATGCTCTTAAATGGGATGTTCAAAAGTAGGGGAGGGTTTGCTTGAACTGAACACCCATACAGGGTGCTGGGAAGAGCTTAATGCATTTCACAATTTTGTGTAGAAAATACTGCACAGGGTCACAGCTGAACGAGCAGACCATTGTGGTTGCTTGCTGCCAGGTCCATAATAAAAATGCAACATTATGTCATAAGAAATTTGGGTCAAACCAAATTCTTGGTATTTTTGGGGGAAAGTATTCAGATAAATGGTTCTGTTGGTAGAGCAATTATTTGAGGCACACTAGGCATGAGTAGTTGGAAGCACGAGGCGTGAGCCGAGGAAATTATTTGGATGTCAGAAAACTACAATTCATATAACTCAAATACATATATCTCTTGCAGATAAAAATATTTTTACGAATTCCAAAAACATGACATCCCCAATTAGGGGAGCACCTTTCATCTGGGAAATGTAAGTGGTCATGCATGTTAACAAAAAAAGAACAAAACTGCATTCTCTTAAATGGGACATTCAAAAGTTATAAAAGGGAGGAGGTATACACAATTTTGTGGGTTAGTCCTGCACTGCTCTTAACAATAATAGTTCGATTTTTGTTTTGTTTCAGGACCCGCTACAGATGGATGCGTGGGGAGGGAATTGGTAAGATGTTAGAATTTTATTTTAGCTCGGTCTTCAAAATTTCCCTCCCCACGGGCCTACCTGTCTCCAACTGAATATGTTGGGACGTCTGTTTGTTCTTCTTTTCAGCCAAATGAACTGGATGATCCCTTGGGAGGGAACACTGTTGCAAAATAAATTTAAACTGGGGGGAAGCGATGTTGGGGATGGGCGCGTAACCACAAATGTTAAAAATAACCATCCTTTGTTTCAGTTTTGCACATGTTCCCTCCCTGCCTACCATGTGGAGAAGTCCCAGTGTGCTCCTATAGCTCCTTGCCGAAGAGCCGAAGTATGGGACACTACCATGGGGACACTACATGTACCATGGGACACTACCATGGTGGGGGGGAGGTGCGGGGAACTACCGGGATGGACTATCTGGGGGAACTACCGGGATGAAACTACCTGGGCCGGGGAACTACCGGGATGAAACTACAGTGTACCTGGGCCGGGGAACTACCATGAAATGCCACAATGGAGCATTGTAAACACTTCAGAAGTATCACAAATGGTGGAACTACCAGGGGACTACTGGAGGAGCTACCAAGAGACTACTGGAGGAACTACCGGGGTTCTACAGTGATGAACTACTGGGGAGCTTTGGAGGTGGACAACTACCATGGGACACTACCATGGGGACACTACATGTACCATGGGACACTACCATGGTGGGGGGGGGGGGGGGGGGGGGGTGGTGCGGGGGACTACCTGGGCCGGGGAACTACCGGGATGGAACTACCTGGGCCGGGGAACTACCGGGATGAAACTACAGTGTACCTGAGCCGGGGAACTACCATGAAATGCCACAATGGAGCATTGTAAACACTTCAGAAGTATCACAAATGGTGGAACTACCAGGGGACTACTGGAGGAGCTACCAAGAGACTACTGGAGGAACTACCGGGGTTCTACAGTGATGAACTACTGGGGAGCTTTGGAGGTGGACAACTACCATGGGACACTACCATGGGACACTACCATGGGACACTACCATGGGGACACTACATGTACCATGGGACACTACCATGGTGGGGGGGAGGTGCGGGGAACTACCGGGATGGACTATCTGGGGGGACTACCTGGGCCGGGGAACTACCGGGATGAAACTACCTGGGCCGGGGAACTACCGGGATGAAACTACCTGGGCCGGGGAACTACCGGGATGAAACTACCTGGGCCGGGGAACTACCGGGATGTAACTACCTGGGCCGAGGAACTACCGGGATGGACTACAGTGTACCTGGGCCGGGGAACTACCATGAAATGCCACAAAGCATTTCATATATCAAAGAAAAACGTCTTGTTTTCAGGGTGGGTACACCACAAACCAGGGTTGTAGTCCTACAAGTCCATCACAGGTCCAGAACCATTAAAATCCAAAGCTGATAAAATAAAGTCCGTGACAAGTCTCGCACAAGAAGCAAAGGATGAACATGCACACAAAGAATGCCTTTGTTTGAGTTCATTTGAATAGCTTGTGACTTGAATGAAGACCCATGGACTTGTGAAGGCTTGTGAGGACTTGTGATGGAGTTGTAAAGGACTCTACTACAACCCCTGCCACAGACTAAAATTTTAAAATTAAAGTGAGTCATTTTTTATTAAAGGCAGTGTACATCATTGGTAATCTCGAAAATCAGAAATGTTCACAGATTTACGCCTAACTTACACAATATAAACATGATGACCGTAAACTTCTCCTGAAATGGTTTTGTCTGAAGTGCTATAGTCTTTGAGAAATGAGTAAAACAATTAGTTTTCGTCTCATGAGACGAAAATTCAATAAGCCCCAAAACCACTTCGCCCCAATAAACCACTTCGCCCCAATAAACCACTTCATGTATACTATCTTTAAATTACAAAGAAATACAGGTTCTAATCAATTAAACATGAAAAAGCTACCATTCCTTTCTGAACAGATTATGGATTTATCGGGATTACATACAGCAGTTTCACTTATTTTCCAATGATTAATTTCTTCTGTCGGAACTTATGAGTTTTCTTACTTTATTTTCTGTTTCAGTCTGGTGCAGCAACTACCTGGGCCGGGGAACTACCGGGATGAAACTACCTGGGCCGGGGAACTACCGGGATGGACTACAGTGTACCTGGGCCGGGGAACTACCGGGATGAAACTACCTGGGCCGGGGAACTACCGGGATGAAACTATACCTGGGCCGGCGAACTACCTGGATGAAACTACCTGGGCCGGGGAACTACCGGGATGGACTACAGTGTACCTGGGCCGAGGAACTACCATGAAATGCCACAAAGCATTTCATATATCAAAGAAAAACGTCTTGCTTTTCAGGGTGGGTACACCACAAACCAGGGTTGTAGTCGAGTCTACAAGTCCATCACCATTAAAATCCAAAGCCGATAAAATAAAGTCCGCGACAAGTCTCGCACAAGAAGCAAAGGATGAACATGCACACAAAGAATGCCTTTGTTTGAGTTCATTTGAATAGCTTGTGACTTGAATGAAGACCCATGGACTTGTGAAGGCTTGTGAGGGAGTTGTAAAGGACTCTACTACAACCCCTGCCACAGACTAAAATTTTAAAATTAAAGTGAGTCATTTTTGATTAAAGGCAGTGTACATCATTGGTAATTTCGAAAATCAGAAATGTTCACAGATTTACGCCTAACTTACACAATATAAACATGATGACCGTAAACTTCTCCTGAAATGGTTTTGTCTGAAGTGCTATAGTCTTTGAGAAATGAGTAAAACAATTAGTTTTCGTCTCATGAGACGAAAATTCAATAAGCCCCAAAACCACTTCGCCCCAATAAACCACTTCGCCCCAATAAACCACTTCATGTATACTATCTTTAAATTACGAAGAAATACAGGTTCTAATCAATTAAACATGAAAAAGCTACCATTCCTTTCTGAACAGATTATGGATTTATCGGGATTACATACAGCAGTTTCACTTATTTTCCAATGATTAATTTCTTCTGTCGGAACTTATGAGTTTTCTTACTTTATTTTCTGTTTCAGTCTGGTGCAGCAACTACCTGGGCCGGGGAACTACCGGGATGAAACTACCTGGGCCGGGGAACTACCGGGATGGACTACAGTGTACCTGGGCCGGGGAACTACCGGGATGGACTACAGTGTACCTGGGCCGGGGAACTACCTGGATGAAACTACCTGGGCCGGGGAACTACCGGGATGGACTACAGTGTACCTGGGCCGGTGAACTACCGGGATGAAACTACCTGGGCCGGGGAACTACCGGGATGAAACTACCTGGGCCGGGGAACTACCGGGATGAAACTACCTGGGCCGGGGAACTACCGGGATGGACTACAGTGTACCTGGGCCGAGGAACTACCATGAAATGCCACAAAGCATTTCATATATCAAAGAAAAACGTCTTGCTTTTCAGGGTGGGTACACCACAAACCAGGGTTGTAGTCGAGTCTACAAGTCCATCACAGGTCAGAACCATTAAAATCCAAAGCCGATAAAATAAAGTCCGCGACAAGTCTCGCACAAGAAGCAAAGGATGAACATGCACACAAAGAATGCCTTTGTTTGAGTTCATTTGAATAGCTTGTGACTTGAATGAAGACCCATGGACTTGTGAAGGCTTGTGAGGGAGTTGTAAAGGACTCTACTACAACCCCTGCCACAGACTAAAATTTTAAAATTAAAGTGAGTCATTTTTGATTAAAGGCTGTGTACATCATTGGTAATCTCGAAAATCAGAAATGTTCACAGATTTACGCCTAACTTACACAATATAAACATGATGACCGTCAACTTCTCCTAAAATGGTTTTGTCTGAAGTGCTATAGTCTTTGAGAAATGAGTAAAACAATTAGTTTTCGTCTCATGAGACGAAAATTCAATAAGCCCCAAAACCACTTCGCCCCAATAAACCACTTCATGTATACTATCTTTAAATTACGAAGAAATACAGGTTCTAATCAATTAAACATGAAAAAGCTACCATTCCTTTCTGATCAGATTATGGATTTATCGGGATTACATACAGCAGTTTCACTTATTTCCCAATGATTAATTTCTTCTGTCGGTACTTATGAGTTTTCTTACTTTATTTTCTGTTTCAGTCTGGTGCAGCAACTACCTGGGCCGGGGAACTACCGGGATGGACTACAGTGTACCTGGGCCGGGGAACTACCGGGATGGACTACAGTGTACCTGGGCCGGGGAACTACCGGGATGGACTACAGTGTACCTGGGCCGGGGAACTACCATGAAATGCCACAAAGCATTTCATATATCAAAGAAAAACGTCTTGCTTTTCAGGGTGGGTACACCACAAACCAGGGTTGTAGTCGAGTCTACAAGTCCCTCACAGGTCCAGAACCATTAAAATCCAAAGCCGATAAAATAAAGTCCGTGACAAGTCTCGCACAAGAAGCAAAGGATGAACATGCACACAAAGAATGCCTTTGTTTGAGTTCATTTGAATAGCTTGTGACTTGAATGAAGACCCATGGACTTGTGAAGGCTTGTGAGGGAGTTGTAAAGGACTCTACTACAACCCCTGCCACAGACTAACATTTTAAAATTAAAGTGAGTCATTTTTCATTAAAGGCTGTGTACATCATTGGTAATCTCGAAAATCAGAAATGTTCACAGATTTACGCCTAACTTACACAATATAAACATGATGACCGTAAACTTCTCCTAAAATGGTTTTGTCTGAAGTGCTATAGTCTTTGAGAAATGAGTAAAACAATTAGTTTTCGTCTCATGAGACGAAAATTCAATAAGCCCCAAAACCACTTCGCCCCAATAAACCACTTCATGTATACTATCTTTAAATTACGAAGAAATACAGGTTCTAATCAATTAAACATGAAAAAGCTACCATTCCTTTCTGAACAGATTATGGATTTATCGGGATTACATACAGCAGTTTCACTTATTTTCCAATGATTAGTTTCTTCTGTCGGAACTTATGAGTTTTCTTACTTTATTTTCTGTTTCAGTCTGGTGCAGCAACTACCTGGGCCGGGGAACTACCGGGATGAAACTACCTGGGCCGGGGAACTACCGGGATGGACTACAGTGTACCTGGGCCGGGGAACTACCGGGATGGACTACAGTGTACCTGGGCCGGGGAACTACCGGGATGAAACTACCTGGGCCGGGGAACTACCGGGATGGACTACAGTGTACCTGGGCCGAGGAACTACCATGAAATGCCACAAAGCATTTCATATATCAAAGAAAAACGTCTTGCTTTTCAGGGTGGGTACACCACAAACCAGGGTTGTAGTCGAGTCTACAAGTCCATCACAGGTCCAGAACCATTAAAATCCAAAGCCGATAAAATAAAGTCCGCGACAAGTCTCGCACAAGAAGCAAAGGATGAACATGCACACAAAGAATGCCTTTGTTTGAGTTCATTTGAATAGCTTGTGACTTGAATGAAGACCCATGGACTTGTGAAGGCTTGTGAGGACTTAATGTGATGGAGTTGTAAAGGACTCTACTACAACCCCTGCCACAGACTAAAATTTTAAAATTAAAGTGAGTCATTTTTTATTAAAGGCAGTGTACATCATTGGTAATCTCGAAAATCAGAAATGTTCACAGATTTACGCCTAACTTACACAATATAAACATGATGACCGTAAACTTCTCCTGAAATGGTTTTGTCTGAAGTGCTATAGTCTTTGAGAAATGAGTAAAACAATTAGTTTTCGTCTCATGAGACGAAAATTCAATAAGCCCCAAAACCACTTCGCCCCAATAAACCACTTCGCCCCAATAAACCACTTCATGTATACTATCTTTAAATTACGAAGAAATACAGGTTCTAATCAATTAAACATGAAAAAGCTACCATTCCTTTCTGAACAGATTATGGATTTATCGGGATTACATACAGCAGTTTCACTTATTTTCCAATGATTAATTTCTTCTGTCGGAACTTATGAGTTTTCTTACTTTATTTTCTGTTTCAGTCTGGTGCAGCAACTATACCTGGGCCGGGAACTACCGGGATGAAACTACCTGGGCTGGGGAACTACCGGGATGGACTACAGTGTACCTGGGCCGGGGAACTACCGGGATGGACTACAGTGTACCTGGGCCGGGGAACTACCTGGATGAAACTACCTGGGCCGGGGAACTACCGGGATGAAACTACCTGGGCCGGGGAACTACCGGGATGGACTACAGTGTACCTGAGCCGAGGAACTACCATGAAATGCCACAAAGCATTTCATATATCAAAGAAAAACGTCTTGCTTTTCAGGGTGGGTACACCACAAACCAGGGTTGTAGTCGAGTCTACAAGTCCATCACAGGTCCAGAACCATTAAAATCCAAAGCCGATAAAATAAAGTCCGTGACAAGTCTCGCACAAGAAGCAAAGGATGAACATGCACACAAAGAATGCCTTTGTTTGAGTTCATTTGAATAGCTTGTGACTTGAATGAAGACCCATGGACTTGTGAAGGCTTGTGAGGGAGTTGTAAAGGACTCTACTACAACCCCTGCCACAGACTAACATTTTAAAATTAAAGTGAGTCATTTTTCATTAAAGGCTGTGTACATCATTGGTAATCTCGAAAATCAGAAATGTTCACAGATTTACGCCTAACTTACACAATATAAACATGATGACCGTTAACTTCTCCTAAAATGGTTTTGTCTGAAGTGCTATAGTCTTTGAGAAATGAGTAAAACAATTAGTTTTCGTCTCATGAGACGAAAATTCAATAAGCCCCAAAACCACTTCGCCCCAATAAACCACTTCATGTATACTATCTTTAAATTACGAAGAAATACAGGTTCTAATCAATTAAACATGAAAAAGCTACCATTCCTTTCTGAACAGATTATGGATTTATCGGGATTACATACAGCAGTTTCACTTATTTTCCAATGATTAGTTTCTTCTGTCGGTACTTATGAGTTTTCTTACTTTATTTTCTGTTTCAGTCTGGTGCAGCAACTACCTGGGCCGGGGAACTACCGGGATGGACTACAGTGTACCTGGGCCGGGGAACTACCGGGATGAAACTACCTGGGCCGGGGAACTACCGGGATGAAACTACCTGGGCCGGGGAACTACCGGGATGGACTACAGTGTACCTGGGCCGAGGAACTACCATGAAATGCCACAAAGCATTTCATATATCAAAGAAAAACGTCTTGCTTTTCAGGGTGGGTACACCACAAACCAGGGTTGTAGTCGAGTCTACAAGTCCATCACAGGTCCAGCCATTAAAATCCAAAGCCGATAAAATAAAGTCCGCGACAAGTCACGCACAAGAAGCAAAGGATGAACATGCACACAAAGAATGCCTTTGTTTGAGTTCATTTGAATAGCTTGTGACTTGAATAGCTTGTGAATGCTTGTGAGGACTTGTGATGGAGTTGTAAAGGACTCTACTACAACCCCTGCCACAGACTAAAATTTTAAAATTAAAGTGAGTCATTTTTTATTAAAGGCAGTGTACATCATTGGTAATCTCGAAAATCAGAAATGTTCACAGATTTACGCCTAACTTACACAATATAAACATGATGACCGTAAACTTCTCCTGAAATGGTTTTGTCTGAAGTGCTATAGTCTTTGAGAAATGAGTAAAACAATTAGTTTTCGTCTCATGAGACGAAAATTCAATAAGCCCCAAAACCACTTCGCCCCAATAAACCACTTCGCCCCAATAAACCACTTCATGTATACTATCTTTAAATTACGAAGAAATACAGGTTCTAATCAATTAAACATGAAAAAGCTACCATTCCTTTCTGAACAGATTATGGATTTATCGGGATTACATACAGCAGTTTCACTTATTTTCCAATGATTAATTTCTTCTGTCGGAACTTATGAGTTTTCTTACTTTATTTTCTGTTTCAGTCTGGTGCAGCAACTACCTGGGCCGGGGAACTACCGGGATGAAACTACCTGGGCCGGGAACTACCGGGATGAAACTACCTGGGCCGGGGAACTACCTGGATGGACTACAGTGTACCTGGGCCGGGGAACTACCGGGATGAAACTACCTGGGCCGGGGAACTACCGGGATGGACTACAGTGTACCTGGGCCGGGGAACTACCATGAAATGCCACAAAGCATTTCATATATCAAAGAAAAACGTCTTGCTTTTCAGGGTGGGTACACCACAAACCAGGGTTGTAGTCGAGTCTACAAGTCCATCACAGGTCAGAACCATTAAAATCCAAAGCCGATAAAATAAAGTCCGCGACAAGTCTCGCACAAGAAGCAAAGGATGAACATGCACACAAAGAATGCCTTTGTTTGAGTTCATTTGAATAGCTTGTGACTTGAATGAAGACCCATGGACTTGTGAAGGCTTGTGAGGACTTGTGATGGAGTTGTAAAGGACTCTTCTACAACCCCTGCCACAGACTAAAATTTTAAAATTAAAGTGAGTAATTTTTGATAAAAGGCAGTGTACATCATTGGTAATCTCGAAAATCAGAAATGTTCACAGATTTACACATAACTTACACAATATAAACATGATGACCGTAAACTTCTCCTGAAATGGTTTTGTCTGAAGTGCTATAGTCTTTGAGAAATGAGTAAAACAATTAGTTTTCGTCTCATGAGACGAAAATTCAATAAGCCCCAAAACCATTTCGCCCCAATAAACCACTTCGCCCCAATAAACCACTTCATGTATACTATCTTTAAATTACGAAGAAATACAGGTTCTAATCAATTAAACATGAAAAAGCTACCATTCCTTTCTGAACAGATTATGGATTTATCGGGATTACATACAGCAGTTTCACTTATTTTTCAATGATTAATTTCTTCTGTCGGTACTTATGAGTTTTCTTACTTTATTTTCTGTTTCAGTCTGGTGCAGCAAGTATAGAGGCCGGGGCCAAGAAAATGTTCACGTACTAACCCCCTCTCCTAGCGATGGGCGCACAAATTGTGCAGTGAACATGTTGCAGACAACCCCTGGCCCCGGGACATCGCTGGCTGTTTCGTCCTAGTGGAGTGACCCCCTCTTGAGGGGTTGCGGGGCTGTGTCCCGACAGAAGTAAGTTTTTAATCAAGTTATTTACCTTTTTATTAACAATTTGGTTAATATGACTAGACTATAAATGCCGTGTGCAGATACCCAGAAAAAAACTTTACTGGCTGCAAAAAATTCCGCAAAATTTTCAATTGTTTGCGTTAAAGTTACTCATTTTTTTACATTGTCTAACTAAGCATAATTTTGACAATTTTAGGAAAATTTCGTTCGTCTTATTTTGTAACAAGTGTGCTTGCTTATTGAGCTTGCCAGTGCACCAACTGAACAATTTTTCTCCTATTTCTAAAAAAGAATGTACACAATTTCTTACTCAAATTTTGACCGGTTTAAATTATAAAGTTAAACACTGTAGGCGCTTTGAAAATGTTTCGCTCAACCACCTAAGTCACCCACTCTGTCAAATAATTATAAATTGCAGATCCACACTCACTAAAATATGGAAACATGATGGAAATTCCAGGCAGAATTCTACTCCGAACTTACACTGTTCGTATTTTCACTGGTTAGTTTGTGCTTGCAAAACCAAACGACATCAGTCATACAGCTGACTCATTTTTTGTTGAGTAAGTTGCATTTAAAGACTTGCACTTTTGCACCACAGTCACTTTATAATGTTTTTTCTTTGGGTCATTTTCTGCAGGACTGGGGCAAGCGAAGAAGCAAGTACTACCGTTCACCCTTTATGGTTAGTGGATAGTTATCAGTTCAGTGGTGTATCTCGGTATTGGTTTCAGTGGTTCAAAAAGATTAAGATGTTATTTTCATATGCATTCTACATGTACATTCGTAGTATTGTTGTAAGTAGGATGTGTAATGTAAGTAAGATAAGTGTAGTGTAGGCCTACACTAGTCACAATAAGTTAGGGATATCCCTAACTTATTGAGAGTAGTGTAAGTCTGATAAAACCAGAGGCGGGAGATCTGAGCATAGAATTGACAAATTTCAAAATGGCACTAGCAACCTCGCGGAGCTGAGCCATTGTTTTATGTCGCACACCTGCAAATTTTGCTATAACAAAAACCCGACACTGTGAGAGCATTTTCCAAAAGTTGCACGTAATTTCGGGTGGCTCGAGATTCTTTTTACATCCAAATACGGGAAAAACTGCACTATAAATGAAAAGCAAATGAAACAAAGTCGTCCTACAGTTTCCGCAGTAGTGATATATGTAGAAGCAAACAAAGTGAACCTCCTCGGTATCTCCCGCCTCGACCCAGATGGGCCACTGAACACAAGCGCCTCTCTTTCAGAGACTCAAATTGAGTTGGGTGGGTGAACAGAATCGCTCGAGATTCAATGGATCTGGCTGTTTTTAGGGCATAAACATGCCTTTAGGGCATAAACAAACCACCCTAGGGAACCTTCTATTTTGTATTCGTGGATCACTTTTAGCCGAAGGGGATCATCTTCATCTACCTTCACTCAAACAATGAGGTGTCACAGCCCCATTCCAAGAGACTGGGATTACCCAATCCCAAGTCTACTAATTAAGTTAGGATATTGGAGTTTAACTTGGGTGACCTCTAATTAGGGACCATAGGATTAAAAATCACCCTTTGACAAAAAAGGGGTTTCTACACCCACCCCTGACCAACAGCCATTTGGCTACAGCTTTGGTTTTCCCTTTTGGGGTGTGGTCAGCCAGCCGGCGTGGGAGGATGGACTACCATGATGACTGGTGAGCGACTGATGTCTGTGTTTCACAATAACCATGCCTGGACAACCTACAATGTAAGTTGGATGTCAATCAAATTAACTCTTCCAATCGGCAATCAAGTGCCAATTATATTTCCCTCACCCCCCCCCCCCCCCCCCAATTTTTTTAAATTCAACTGCACCTAAATCCTTGCTATACAGTTGCCCGCTGTAGGAACATCAAAATTGCCATTCAGCACTGGCATGCTCGGTGATCGAGTAATTAAGGTATCTACCAATAGTATGCATGAAGTTGTGGGTTCGACTCTCGCCCAAGCATTCTGTGGGTTTTTAGCATGTTCTTGGGGAAAAAAACATTTATATTACAAGTATACAAATGTATATACCACATCGTGTTGGGACAATTAGACAGCTGAAGTGTGACATGGTTGCCATAGCAATTGGCTCTAAACTATCATGGCTGTCGAAAAAAGTACCATTGCAAAAGCACAGGGACACGGTTTAGTGATTTTTCTAGTGTAGAGCTATGCATAGTTCCGACCTGTCAATCAAGCCGAACCTGCCAAACGATCACAACAGAGCTAGCAGACGGCGCCCACATAGATCAAAGTGATGCAATAATCACGTAATCACGCGATTTTCTGCCCATACAGTTTGTATGTTGTATGCGCCAGTGAATTTTGGTTTCAATGTCGGGCGATTCGCTGTTCAAAGGTAGGAAAGCGCGTTTTTATGAACTATATGTCATCCCTGCATTACTAGCCCTTCGCTTGTGCTACGGTAACTGTCCACCCCAAAACATAAATACCTTTGAGTTTTCTCCAATGAACCTGTGCTTTCCATGCCAAGTCCCGTTGCTTTGTACGTAGTCTCGCCATTTTTTTGCGATGGCTTGTGAGCACATAGCAACAATATAAGGGGCGGGGTTAACTGGGCAATCTCGGAACTATGCATTGCCATGGCAACCAACACAAGATGACGTATTCACTTTGGCAGTCTATTACATCATTTAACAAAAATTAAGTCTTGTAGTTTGCACTTGGGGGCCCCCTTAACCATTTGGCTGAAATTGATGACTCATGTTGGTTGAACAATGAGACCAGATCGAGAAATAACAATTTTGTTACAACCAAACTTTTATTGTGAATATACTGTGTAATGTGTTTTTTTTTCCCCAGCACAGTTTTTCTGACCCTTTGGAATTCAAAAGAATGAGACATAGCAGAAAATAATCATCTTGCTTCCAGTATCTGATGAACTCTTGCAGAAGAAAGTGTTATTTTAAAGGTAATTTGAATTATTTTAACTACGTAAATGCTTAAGTGCATTTTCTCCCAATTTTTTAAAGACAATATACACGTAATGAGTTCAAAACACTGCTTTGTATGACTTAACACGTTCATGCATTTACACTATCAAGTAAACTTACTTGGGATGAGCGAAAAATCACATGGGCCTGGGATTCGAACCCGAGACTTCTGACTTGCTGTGCAGACACTCTACCAGCTGAGCTATAAGGCACAGTAGTATACTGAAGTTTCACCTATGAACCCAATTTGTCTCTCGGTGTTGCATGGAGCGCAACTGGCCAAAGTAACAAACGTAATATCCCAAGTTATGTTGTTGCATTTAATGTTGATATTGCATTCCTCTCAAGAAATTAACATGAATCTGTCCTGCTTTGTTGAAAATGTTTCAGCTTTCACCAGTTGCCCGTTTCAAAACGCATTTCCAAGACTGCTAGTTGCCAAGGATATCTGCCAGAACTGGTGCCAAGACGAATGCATGCATGGTAGTAGATGGTGAAGCTTCTGAGAAATCTCCAGTGATTTCCGGTGTGCCTCAGGGAACGGTGTTAGGACCCTCTGCTCTTTCTTACTTACTTTAATGATCTTCCTGTGGATCTCAAATCAAGTGTCAGGCTATTTGCAGATGACTGCATTTTATATCGTGAGGTTAAAGATTCCAGCGATGCCAAAATCTTACAAGAAGACATAAATAACCCGTGTACCTGGCAATCTAGATGGCAAATGAGCTTTAACAAATCAAAATGTTTCACCATGAGAGTTACCCACAAAGCAAAACCCATGTCACATCAATATTTGATGGATGACCATGTTCTGGAGGAAGTTAGCCATCATCTTTACCTTGGAGTGGAGTTGTCCTCGGACATGACATGGAAAAGGCATATTAATCAGACCACTGCCAAGGCGAACAGGACCCCGGCTCTTCTGAGACGTAATCTTTCCTGTTGTGACAAGGCGACCAAAATCACTGCCTACTGTGCCCGAGTACGCCCACTCCTGGAATACTGCCACACAATATGGGACCATCAGAATGATAAAGATACTATTGAAAAAGTACAGAGGCGTGCCGCCAGATTTGTTTTCAATGACTACAGCTGGCAGTCCAGTGTTACAAATATGCTGAAGCAGTTAAAATGGGACAGTCTGGAAACTAGACGTTTAAGAGCTCGTCTTCATCTCATCTATAAGGAATCTCATGGTCTCATTCCCAGCAATATTTCTCCTCATTTGTAGTGACAATCTTTCAAGACCAAACACTCGTGGACATTCTGGGAACTTACTCTATCATCGGGTCTCTGTCAACAAAATCTGCTACAAGAAATCACTGTATATACCCACGCACAGTACCAGTTTGGAATTCACTCCCAAATCAGATACGAAACGTCAACACACTGGATATCTTCAGAAGCCAATTACAAACTGGAACCTTGGATGATCCAAGCCCTCCAATTCTCACTAAGTAATCTGTTTTAATTGATTGCTCCGACTCCTAATTGCGCAAACTGTACGGGATAGCCTTTTTGGTGGCGTTTGTGCAGAAGCAAGCAGAAGCAGAAGAGCAACAACATAATTGTAGGTTGTAATTTCTGTTGATACTAAATGTCGGAGCAGAGATGCCAACATGATTTAGGCGTTTGTACAATTATTGCGCCCAATGACAATCAGTATTGTGACATAATTCTAGAATGCATAGCTTCAAATGTGGGGTTAAATAGGGCTTGGTTTTAAGTTATAAAATTCCGAATCCAAAGTGTGGCAAAGAGTTTTAAAACCATTCAACATTGGCTATAACCAGGGGCGGATCCAGGATTTTGAAAAGGGGCGGGGGTGCATGAAATGTTTAAGCATGAAATGTTGACAATGCAATAGCGAGCCCAAAGCCTTTAACGGCTTCTAGATGGATTATGGATTCTAGATGCTCTGTGGTGCGATCTGAGGAAATATTTAACCACTTTAAGCAGGTTTTTTGTTTTTTTGGGGGGAAAAGATCCGCCCCTGATGATAAGAAATCTCATCACTTTCAAAAAGCTAATTTTAATTTTCACTTGGCGTGTTAATAAACAAAGTTTAAAAGAATAATCCGAGGTGCAGATAGGTAATTAAATTTACGCAAAGTTAAACACAAACGAAAAATGTAATGCAAAATAACTTTTGGATCAATTTGAAATGTTTTAATTCCAACACTTAAAAAAGCTAATTTGTTTATATGGTTCGAATCATACCTTACAGATCGAACACAACGAGTGCAGATTCATGCGGAATTTTCCACTCCAACCACCTTAACATCGGGCGTTCCTCAAGGATCTGTTCTCGGACCTGTACTATTCTCTCTCTACATCACACCTCTGGGACAAATAATCCGCAAGCACGGTCTTCATTATCATTTCTATGCTGACGACACCCAAATCTACACCTGTTTCGACCCTGAACAAAGCTCAGCGGAAACTGCGGTACGTCATCTTGAATTGTGTATTGATGAGATCCGTGATTGGATGTCAACAAATTTCTTAAAATTGAATGATGATAAATCAGAATTTATCATCTTTGGTTCAAAACATCAACGCAACAAAGTTAACATACCCAATATTCGTATTGGAACATCTTTCGTACCTGCATCACAAGTAGTGCGCAACCTGGGAACCATACTAAATTCAGCCATGTCATACAGCGACCATATCTCGTCAGTCTGCAGGATTTCTTCATTTCACCTCCGCAACATAGGGCTTATAAGGAAATACCTTACCCTGGATGCTACAGAGAAACTCATTCACGCCTATGTCACCAGCCGCCTCGATATAGGGAATTCTCTCATGTACTGTCTTCCAGAGAACCAGTTGGGTCGTTTGACTCGCCTCCAGAATGTGGCTGCCCGAATCGTTACGAGGACTAATGACAAAAGCTAGGGAACACATCACACCAGTTTTGAGAAAACTTCATTGGTTGCCAATAAAGGACAGGATTTCCTTCAAAATTCTTATGTATGTATACCGTTCGTTCCATGGCAGACTACCACCGTATCTATCAGAGTTACTACAATTACATCATACAAACCGGGACTCCATGCGTTCAAACAACAAACTTCTTCTCAAGAAAGCCCGGTCTAGGAGATCATGGGGTGACAGGACATTTGCATCAGCAGCCGCAACATTTTGGAACAAGATACCGGAACACATCAAACTCTCAACATCTATGGCCTCCTTTAAATCATCACTTAAAACATATTTTATGAAATTATATTAATTTAATATTTGTAGTACCTTGGTTGTGATATTTACATGTGTTTTTCATACTTGTGTGTTGCTGCGCCCTGAGCATCTTTTTGATGGATACCGGCGCATTACAAATATTCATTATTATTATTATTATTATTATTATTATTATTATTATTATTATTATTATTATTATTATATAACATGGGGAAATCACGGAGTGCAATACATAACTTAGGCCAGTTTTGAACTGTTCTTGGCCCAGTCTTGATTTTCGGTAATCAGCCTCGTCGCGTAGTCGCGTAGGGTTTTATTGGTTATTTTTTATTATTTATTCGCTCGCGAAGTGTGGGGAACCGCCTCGTGCTTAGTTATCGCGAAGTGCGGGGAACCGCCCCGTACTCGGTCCGCAAAGTGCAGGGTAAGGAACCGCCCTGTAACTCGGTCAGTAGTGAGTGTGGGTAACCGACCGCCCCGCACTCACAAAGCGAGGCTCTCTGGTGGTATCCGGTCGTCGCTAGCCTCGTCGCGTAGTCGCGTAGGGTTTTATTGGTTATTTATTATTATTTATTCGCTCGCGAAGTGTGGGGAACCGCCTCGTGCTTAGTTATCGCGAAGTGCGGGGAACCGTCCCGTACTCGGTCCGCAATGTGCAGGGATCTGCCCTGTACTCGGTCGGTAGTGACTAGTGAGTGCGGGTAACCGCCCGCCCCGTATTCACAAAGCGAGGCTCTCTCTGGTGGTTTTCGCGACTGATCTCGGGATTCGGCCAGGATTAAAAAAAAAATTACATTTATGTTGAACAAGGAATCACTCCGTGATGTACTCAATTTTAAGTCTACATATAATTAGTTTATTTGAAGTAAGGCAGACACAAAATAAGGTGCAGTTTTATTTGGGTATATTTTTATACCAAAAAGGTTTCTAAATTCAACAATGTTTAACAATTCTATTTTGTTTTTATTTTTTTAAATTTATATCCAAATCGAAATTTGCACTCTTCTGTTGTCTGCCAGACCTCAGAAAAAAACAAAAAACGTGCGG
Source organism: Henricia sp. BOLD:AAB3569 (assembly GCA_037783545.1). NCBI lineage: Eukaryota > Metazoa > Echinodermata > Asteroidea > Spinulosida > Echinasteridae > Henricia > Henricia sp. BOLD:AAB3569. Next base: position 798,863 of record JBBELK010000138.1, read on the forward strand.
TTGATTGCCTGCGGGAATTAGCATTTAGTTTATCCATGGTACGTAAGCAAAAATGTTAGCTGCGTATTTTGAGGGCGACCTGGGTGTGGCGGGACCGTCACGTTGGCTCGCTCCACCCAGCAGACGTGTAATTTTATTAAAATTTTAATAAAACTATTTGTTTTCGTAGCAGAACTATTTTCAGTCGCAAAGACAATGTATATTTTGTAATTTGCCAAGACGGTCAAATTGTGTCGGATTAAACAAAGGTTGATTTAAAATAATATTATTATATTTATTTATATTAAGTTGTAACAGAAAGGTTGTGCGAAATAAGACCAACACAACCCAATAACGAAAGTGTAATTTTAATATTTATTTAATTATTATTTTGGTTATTTCGTGTGTTTAGTGGAGAAGCTTCATTTTTTTATAGCAAGGAATCCACTCTTGTACTAAATTTGTTGCTCAGACTTGTTTCTATGATACAGTACATGTAAATAAATAATGATAAAGATGAACAAATTTGCACTCCGCTAATTACTAGCTGTACGTCCCAAGAGACACAATTGGTAGAAACTCTAAGAATTTTGCACTGCATGCAACAGTAAAGAGATACTTCTAAGTTTGCGAGTTGACTTTTATGCTTCAACACTTGACAGGTTATTTTGTGTACATAATGCCATTCCATCCTGCAGGCAAGTTACTACCGAGAACTGGACTAACATTGCCTCCGCTTGTGAAGTCTTTAGAGATCTGGAGCAGACTGTACTATCATTGTAACCCAAGATCTTGCTTGGCAAATTTCACCCAAAACAAAATCACCCACTGCTGCACAGTGGTACCAAATACCCTGCAGTATTCAACTTGAATTGTTTTGTATTTGGACAGTACGTGAGAGCTGCTAACTTTACTGTCTTTCCCCCGTCGCGCACCCCCACCCCCCTCCGTCGCCTCTTCTGTCTGTCTCCCTGTCTCCCCTCCCCTCCCCTCCCCTCCACCCCACCCCTAACCCCCGCCCCCCACCCCCCGCTTGAGTCTTCAACCTCAAATGACTTGACTTGGTGTGGACATACAGAAATTATTGAACTTGTCGCAGACTTGACCAAAATTGGCCTTTTGCATATTTCGCATTCATAATAGATCGAGATGAGTGTACCGACATACTTTAATATGCACACTTGGTATCCACTTGACCAGACTAAATTGTTGTTGCTATGTGGTGCATACCTCGGGTATGAAGTACAGAACCAATACCGTGTTTGCTGTAGGAGAGAATGGCATAAAGCAAACCAGACTGTTGGTTGCTAGGTATTAATGTGCACCACTTAGCAACAGCATAGTATGCGACTTTAGACTGCACTTCCATTTTAAAGCGAAGAATTTGTGGTGCCATATACTAATACTATGCAAAATTTGCATGCATAAAGCCGAGTGTCCAACCCCCGCCCCTTCCAAGTTATACAAAAAAGACTGTCGGTGACTGTTGTGTTGGACCTGGCAAATTAAAGGCACAGGCTCGTCAAATTCGTGCCACGAAATACGCACTCCATAGCAATTGTATGGAGCTGCGTATTACGTAGCACGAATTTGGCCTCGGGCGCGCATTGACGAGCCTGTGCCTTTAAATACGGAGGACTAGGATCTGATTTGTAGGAAGGCTGTGTCAATAAGCAGCCAATATCATCAAGCTATTTTGCACTAAAATTTAGTGTTTTACAAACCAAATTATATAAATTTCGTCATTTTTGTGCTCAACAATTACGCGAACCGCTCTCCTCTCCCCCAGGCTACCCCACCTAAGAGGTGGTGATTGTCACGCGAATAACATGCTAAAACGCACCGCGGAGTATAACAAATGGGGGTTCATCGACAATGGGGGGATAACGCCGAACCATCTTGTGACAGACGGCGTACATCTTAATTCCCAGGGTGTGTGTATTCTCGCCAAAAACATTATTCGGCACATCTACGGACCACCGAAACGGCCACATATGCTGTCGACGGGGTTGTATTCCGACGCCCTCAAGAAACCGGCTAAGGAAAATACACAAATGGAGTTTCGGAAGGCAAACCAGTACCGTCCGCAGACACAACGTCAACCCACCCGGAACCACCCATACACACCACCCATACATCCCACATCACGGGATGAGAGTCCCTCACCCCCGCACTCCGAACCAGAAATTGATACAGTATCTCCAGGAGGTCAGACAACTTCTAAATCCACAAAGCAGGGGTCAAAATAAGCCTAAAAGATGGTATCATACATAGTCATAGCGACGGGGACTTTTCTTATGCTCACCTTAACGTAAGAAGTATCATCAACAAATTTGACCAATTTAACATACTCTTCTCAAGAAAACCATTTGATGTTATGTGTCGACTAAATGAAACTTTCTGTGACGGCACGATTTCCGACGGCGAGATCGCACTGCCTGGGTATTCTATTGTTAGAAAAGACAAATCGCCACGGTGGCGGGGTAGCCATGTAATTAGAGACACGCTAAATTTTACTCGCCGATGTGACCTTGAACATGATGATGTCGAATGTATTTGGGTCGAAATTAGGTGTAAGCAAAAACGTATTGTCAATGCTGCTACATCACTAAATCATGTAATCAGTAGGCCGGTGTGTACCTTTAACTATAGTCGCCCGCCCGCCCGAACTTGCTCAGAAATGTCTCTGGTGGTGCGCGACAATGGGAGACGCTTGGTGGCAGCAAACAAATGGTCCTTATATTGAGCATGCGCACTTTAGTTCAAACGTGAAGCTGGAATTGTTTGCTGCCACCAAGTGTCTTAAAAGTCTCCCATTGGCACTGGAAGAGCGTAACGTGTAATTTGTACATGTACAAAATCCTGATAAAACTCGATTTTCTCAATTATGATAAAATCGCGGGAATGTGGTTTTCTTATTGTCCTACGACTGATTTATCGATCACCGGATTTACCCCTCCACGATTTTTTATGAGAAAAATTAAATAAAACAGTCGTTGGCTTGTATGAAGTCGTCAGTTATTCAAGATGGCGGCCTCCTGTAGTGGCAACATGGAAACCGAAAACGGAACGGCACAAGTAGTAACGCCTGACGTTTCGCCTGGATTACATAACACAGACTCCAAACCACCATGCCTTATAGTGCTTGGGATGGCGGGATCGGGGAAAACAGCATTTGTTCAGGTACTTGCGATGTTTTAGGGTTTTAAAATATAATTTAAATTATGTGAGTTCATAAATCGTGCCCAGTTTCCGGACGAATTGCTTTCTTCACGCTCGCTTGCTGACCTGTTGACCTAAAAAGTAAAGAGAAACAAAGAAACAAAGAAATAAAGAAATAAAGGAAAAAATTCCGTTTACTGGTCGCCACTTATTCTCCTTTTTGTTATAATGACTTAGTAACCACCAAAACGTGTTGAGGGGAACTGATTTTGGTATTTTTTTCGTATACATTGAACAAAGATTTTAAGGAAATTACCTCCTGGAATCAACACATAATGTAATTTTAAGATATACTTCCCACTTGCACTTTTGTCGCAAATGTCGCTTTTCTGTAAAAAAAAATCACGTTTCCTTCCTCAAAAATTTCCTTAGTGCACAAGATAACCATTCACGCGCGCGCGCAGCGCCCTCTGTTGTCGCGCTTACGCACAGACGGCTCGCCGCGTCATTTTGTGCATTACTTTATGCAGTAATTTTATCGGTATTGTTTTCGTATACATTGAACAAAGATTTTAAGGAAATTACCTCCTGGAATCAACACATAATGTAATTTTAAGATATACTTCCTACTTGCACTTTTGTCGCAAATGTTGCTTTTCTGTAGAAAAACACGTTTTCTTCTTCAAAAATTGCCTTCAGTTAGTGCACAAGATAACCATTCACGCGCCCGCGCAGCGCCCTCTGTTGTCGCGCTTACGCACAGACCGCTCGCCGCGTCATTTTGTGCATTACTTTATGCAGTACTTTTATCATTTATTTATCTCAGAAATGCAACATTTGCGACGGAAGTGTCAGTGGGAAGTATATCTTAGAATTAAATAAGCTATCGATTCCAATATATAAATTTACCCAAATCCGTGTTCAATGCATATGAAAAAAATACCATTTTATCATTTATTTATCTCAGAAATGCAACATTTGCGACGAAAGTGTCAGTGGGAAGTATATCTTAGAATTGAATAAGCTATCGATTCCAATATATAAATTTACCCAAATCCGTGTTCAATGTATATGAAAAAAATACCCCTTTTTGTTATAATGACTTAGTAACCACCAAAATGTGTTGACATGGTTGAGGGGAACTGATTTTTGGAGTGAAAAGCATTCATCAATTTCCTTGAAAATATATTTTCTGCCATGTTCCATCTACCTAAAAAATAAACGCATGGCACCTCAGTGGTGACCAGTGAACGGAATGCATACCGAAATAAAAAGAATTACGTAATTGACCATTCCAGGTGACTTTGTGTTAAAAACAGATGAGACTGGCTGAGAAAATCTTTTTTTTTTCTCATTAAAAATCTTCACATTTTGTTGTACTCTTGGTCAGATGGTTGTTTTGCAGATTTTCAGCAGAAAAAGTTGATATTTATTATCCTAACTAAATGGTAAACCTTCAATAGACCCCTTGCACGGCGGCCATGACAGGGAGCGGGTTTTCATATTTAAATGATGTGATAATAGGTCCACAAAGTGCCTACTCGTGCATGACGCACGGTGACAATGTGACTGCCCTCTGTCATGGCCACCGTGCAAGGGGTCTATTCTTACCAAATCTTCAACATTTTCTTCCTAATTTTGTGTTTTATCATCATGGTTTTTAGATCCTAACAGTTGTTGAACATGTAATTCAACCCCCTTGATTTTTGTAGTCCCCTTTTTTTCTGTTTCAGAGAATCACAGCTCACATGTACGCCAAGAAACAGTCACCATACGTCATCAATTTGGACCCTGCAGTACACGAAGTCAGCTTCCCTGCGAATATAGGTCAGTCAAATCAATAAACCCTTTCATGGTTTAATACGACGCCATGTTGTTCACGGGGCAGTTCGAACACGCGTTGCTGTGTGCGTGCGCGGATCGTATACGAATGCATTGTTAGGTCACTGTGCATTAGCTAGGGTTTCTTGTAGTCCACTGTATTGTTGTCTTGCGTATGCGATATTTGAAGTTATGCACCAATCAATTCTAACCGAACAATCATACATGTATTTTCATACGAAAACAAGAAATCTCAAATTTTGATGCGAAAGGAAGGTGTAATCACTCTGCTCTATGGAACCAGATAAATTAGTTTACTAATCTCTGGTGGATGTTTGCCGATAACCCTGGAAATATACAGATTAAGAGCGTGAAATTTCAAGATAGTAATGAGAAAAATATGACACATGATAAGGTATCAAAATCTCAACTTTATTTATTATTTATTCACCACATCTAAAGGAATGGGATCAATTGACATCGATATTCGAATAACTATCAACTTCTAAGTTGAATTAGAAACGGCGAGAGACACTGGGGAATCCCTCCCCTTGCTCTTCACGAAAGAATTGTCTGGAATCTTTAAAGTGCGTTACCGAAACACACTGGACCAACGGCTTTACATCCCTTCCGAAGGACGGAACTAGTGTGATTAAGTGCCTCGTTCAAGAGCACAAGTGCCACAACCCGTCACGGCCCGGAATCGAACTCACATTCTAGTACTGGAACAGGAACTTGAGTTAGACGCACTAGACCGCTCGGCCATAACACAACCCCTAGGTCATGCTCCTTTAAGACATAATAAATTCCAAAAATGTGCATTTAGCCTTAGTCCATCCACTTTGAAACCTACAATTTGATTGTCTATCTAGATATCCGAGATACGGTGAAGTATAAAGAGGTAATGAAGCAGTACGGCTTGGGGCCAAACGGCGCCATCATGACATCACTCAATCTCTTTGCAACACGGTTTGATCAGGTCATGGAGTTTCTTGAGAAAAGAAGTAAAGAAACAAAGTAAGACAAAGTTGGTTATTTGATTTGAAACTTAGAAATAAATGTCATCAAGGACATGTCAGTTTGTTTGTGCTTACTGGAAAACTTAAAAACTGGAACAACAGCATCACATAACTAAAGAATAATGTTGATAAACTGCTTGTAGAAATTTCAGCCACATTGATGCAGTAATACTTCAGAAAAACATAAAAATCCGTGCATGGTTTTTTTGTTGAATGAAATGGTAAAAAGTTGTCTGCAGACAATTCTTTTAAAAACACCTTCAGTTGGCAAAAATCATGTGGTGTTGGTTACCATTGCTGTCAACACTTTTAGTCAGGTTTTTTTTTGTCAACTCGTAAAGTACAGTTTTTGGTACATGTAACTGCAAATGATTTTATGTAGAAAAGTTGTCGATGGCAAATTTAATTTTGAAAGCAGTTTTTTTGGGGGGCAGGTTTGTGTTGCAATTATAAAAGTGAATTTCAGCAACAGTTTTTTTCCTTGAGAAAAAAATTGAATATAATCCAAGGGCTGATTTTTGCCACAGGTACGTTTTTGTTGATACACCGGGACAGATAGAAGTTTTCACTTGGTCTGCGTCCGGAGCTATCATTTCAGAAACAATGGTAAGGCTATGGCTCTGTCTAGTAAACTCATTGGCTATGTCTTGCTTGAAATTACACACAAGTCTATGGAAGGTGATCAAGCCGTCTACCTAGAGACTTCCATAGACTCGTGTGTGATTTGAAGCCACAGCCATCATGTTAGAAACAATGGTAAGACAATGGCTCTGTCTACAATCATTTAGCTACGTCTTGCTTGAAATTACACATGATCTATGGAAGGTGATCAAGCCGTCTACCTAGCGACTTCCATAGATTCATGTATAATATTAAGCCACAACCAGTGAGATTCAAGCCAAAGCCATCATCTCAGAAACCTTCCTTTGGTCATATAGAAAATTGTGTACAAATTGTAGTATTAGGTACCGTTAGGGTTAATTTATTTATTTTGGCAATAACAATGGACTCGCGCTTCATCTAGGCATGCTGCGCAGCCGTGGTGCACATCCTGTCAGCACTGACTGTAACATTCCCCTAACAGCTCCCCAATTATCGCATGGGTTAGCGAGGCAATTAAGATCCGAGTGTCATGCCCAGAGACACACCCCCATTGGAGATACTGAGGGTGGGGCATTCACAAATCAAGATTGGTCTGCTGGAAATAGTTTTACAGTGAAAATCATTAAAATAATTTGGTAATTTGAGTCATTTCCATTGTTTGTTCCATGTTTTTCAGGCTGCATCTTTCCCTACAGTAATTGTTTATGTCATGGACACGGCGCGAAGTGTAAACCCCGTTACTTTCATGTCAAATATGCTGTATGCTTGTAGGTAAGTGGAGACAGTTCACTAAAATATCAATTTTTCAAATGCGGTAACTCAAAAATCTTGTCAACTTAATGACAGGAATAAATTCATAGTCAGGAATTTAAAATTGCCACCAAAAACAGTGTCTCGGTGCTTACTTTTGTGATAAAATTTGCAAATAAAAAGACGTGTGACGTAATACAATGGGTTAACATCTGAAACGAGGCTGCCAGTGTTAATTTGAAATTTGTAAACAAAAGTAGATTTTACCATGCTAAAAAGCTGCTTACTCAATGCTAAAATATATAACACTTATGCTATAATACATAACACCTTCACTTTACATGGAGTACTATGGCGGAGCGGTCTAGTGGATCGTATTCAAAACCTGGGTTAGTTCCAAAGGTAGTGGGTTCGAATCCCAGTCTGGCCCATCCATGGTGCGTGTACCCTTGAGCAAGGTACTTTGTCATGCATTGCTTCTCTCCACCCAGGGGTAAAATGGGTACCTGGTGCTTGCACTGGGGAAGGAAACTGCAGACCCGAGCAGTAGTCGGCTCTATCGCGGGGTAGCCGGGGTAGCCTATATAATGCAGGCTGAAAAGCCAAGGAGTCGGGAGATAAGCGCCCGCAGCAAAGCGCAGAAACCGCGCATGCCCCATCCTTTCCGTTCTTCCTTCACTTTACCAGTTAAGCATAGCCTAATCACAGCTTGCCTTAAACTCGAATCTTAAGGTTATTACTTTTTTTGACCTTATAGTTCACCGAGTATTGTACTTGTAATAACTTTATTGTAAACGTAACCATCCACGATTCTTCAAAAACATCCCCTAATTGTTTGAAAGCGTTTATAACTTGCCATTCTTTTTTCTCCCAATTACAGCATTCTGTACAAATACAAGCTTCCGTTTGTAGTTGTTATGAACAAGGTGAGTTGACCAAAATGCTTCTCAATCCTCCAAAATAATCACAATCCTTTAAATGTGTATCTAGGAAGGAATGTTGTCACCGAAGGGGCACTGCCATTTTTGTGTTTAGAAAGGGTGCTTTCGCTGGAAAATAAAAAGTCTATGAGAAGATTTCAAAGGGGCACCAAGGCCAAGACCAGGGGCAACTGAGGCAATGGCCTCCGTGGCTCAGTAAAATTATATTAACATCTTTTTGTCACTACAATGAAACAACAACATTTTAGTGAGTGCATTTAAGTAAGTACGCAGCCCTATCCTACGCTTTGTAGAACTGTGAAAATGTTGACAACTTTGGACGCTGACGGACCCTTATTACTTGTTATCATTGACACATTTCTGCTTTGCCCAGATTGACATTGTTGACAATGCATTTGCTATTGAATGGATGCAAGATTTCGAAGCGTTCCAAGACGCACTAAACCAGGAGACGTCTTATACCTCCAACTTGACAAGATCTATGAGTCTCGTCCTTGATGAGTTCTATCAAAACCTTAGGGTGAGTTCCTTTCTACAGAAATACTGTCAAAACAATGAGGAACAAAGAATTGGGAATTTAAATTATCCTTGTTATAAACAACCAAACTTGCGCTCCCATGCAACACCGAGAAAACAATTGGGTTCATAGGGGAAACCTGAGGGAGTATACCAACTGTGCCTCCTAGCTCAGCTGGTACAGCATCTGTCTGGTGTGTCAGATGTCTTGGGGAAAACCTGAGGGAGTATACCACTGTGCCTCATAGCTCAGCTGGTAGAGCATCTGCCTGGTGTATCAGAGGTCTTGGAAAAAATCTGAGGTAGTATACCACTGTGCGTTATAGCTCAGCTGGTAGAGCATCCGCCTGGTGTGTCACAGGTCTTGGGGGAAACATGAGGGAGTATACCACTGTGCCTCATAGCTCAGCGGGTAGAACATCTGCCAGGTGTGTGTCAGAGGTCTTGGGAGAAACATGAGGGAGTATACCACTGTGCCTCATAGCTCAGCTGGTAGAGCATCTGCCAGGTGTGTCAGAGGTCTTTAGTTCGAATCCCGATAAGGCCCATATGATTTTTCTCACATCCCAAGTTTGGTTGTTTAATTTAAATGGTGATTACGCACCATACCAAATATTGCAATAGTTATAGACAGAATGTTGTATTAACAGTGCTCTGTTTTATCATGGTGCGCCTGCATTATTTTCTTTCCGTAGGCAGTGGGCGTTTCGGCAGTAACAGGGCAAGGTATCGATGATTTCTTTAAAGCTGTCGACGAAGCAGTTACTGAATATGAAACGTATGTATGTCATTAAATTTTGTGCTTTTGTGTTCTGACTTTTAATAAGCTTGGGTTTTGGGGTATTAAATTATGCTTTTTTATTCAAAACGTGGATAATTGTTTTGCACTTCTTTTGGTGCTCAGTATAAGTATATTATTTTGCTATTGTTTTGTATCTAAACATTCAAATAGATTTTCAATTTTTTTGCTGTTCTTGTTTCAGAGAGTACAAACCTGAATATGAAAGAATCAAGAGAGAGCAGGTATGCATATATATGGGTTGATAAACGCATGTAACTTAGTGGCTATACAGCTGTGCTCGTTATTAAGAGGTTATGGGTTCGGGCCCCACTAGTGCCAACATGTTTGTGTCTGTGGCAAGACACTTAAACTAAATTGTCTTGTTAACCCAAGGGATATTTGGGGAGCTGTTGGGGGGAATGCCTCAATCTAACTGCTGATAGGGTTGTGTGCGTTGGCCAGGTAGCCACCTAGTTGAAGTGAAATGGTTCTGGTGATTCCCTGATGGCAGCGGTAATAATGGCAGCAGTGCCAGGAGTATTCGGCAGGGTAGACACACACATTTGTGCTATACAAGAATTTGCTATTGTTAATTACATCCATTCAGTGCAAAGCTCGGTGGTCAAGTGGTTAGGATGTCTGCACTTGTAGGCAGGAGATAACTTTCACAAGTTATTTATGGGTACCACCGAAGGCGATTCTTTGGTTATATTGTGAGTCGCACCATAGGGTGCACGACGGGTCGCTTTCAGGGTCAATTATGGATCACACTAGTAGACTGATGAGAAGATGACAATAAGTCAATATTGTCTTGAAAAGAAACTAATTCTTGTATTTCAGCTTGAAGCAGAGGAGAAAAAGAAGCAGAAGCAATTAGAGAGATTGCGAAGGGATCAGGGCAAAGGTCAAAGTGTGACACTGCCTGGGTCACCAGCTGCCATGGCAACAGGTACGTCATTGTCTTGGTTCTTTTTATCTGTTTAGCTTGCAATATGTGATGTCTTGTAACTGTCTGACCGATGTTACATGTATGTAGTTGGGTCCATTTTGGGGATCAAGATAATACATGTATTTTCAAAAGATGCTTATGGCATCTTTCAAAATGGAAGCAAAAAACTTTCATCTTGTTCGAAGAAGATATCTTGAGCCCTAAAGGAGTAACGGATAGCAGGGTTATAGTTGAGTCCATCACAAGCCTTCACAAGTCCACCACAAGTCCCTGGGTCTAATAATTCAAGTGACAAGCTATTCAAATGAACTCCAACAAAGGCATTCTTTTGTGCGTGTTCATCCTTTGCTTCTTGATACTGGACTCGTAATGTGTGGTACTTTATGTTTTTTTGATACGACAGAAACGGAGCCAGCAAGGACACCAGTCACGCTCGGTCTCGGCGCTAGCTACGATGATGATGATGATGACGATGACGAAGATGGTAATTTGATTTATTAAGATGATTATAGACCCCTTGCAAGGATGGCCATGACAGGGGGGCAGTCACATTGTCACCGTGCGTCATGCACGAGTAGGCACTTTGTGGATCTATTGTTGCATCATTTAAATATGAAAACCTGCCCCATGTCATGACCACCGGAGCAAAGGGTCTGTTTGCATAGTACATATTTACTTGCTTTTCACTTCTGTGGTTCTGGTTCGAATCCCGTCCGGGTCAGTATATGGATTGGGTTCTCGGTCCCTGTTAGATTCCGTGGGTTTCCCATTACATGTGTTTAGGGGTTTCCTCCCACCTCTAAAACTGAGCATTTCTTCGTCGTCTTCTCTTTACAAGTTTCTTCAGGCTTACAAGCTACAGTGCCTGCCTCAGGCACTTTGAGGAATCCTTTGTTACAGTTCATGAAAGAATTATTAATATTAATAATAGTTTCAAGCCAAATTAATTGAATGATTTTGTCTTTATTTGGAAATATTTAATTTTGATTTTGTGAAAAATAGTAATGAGAAATAATTTTATAAAAAGTACAAAGGAACAATCGTCAAGTTTAATTCTGAATTTTAATGATAAAGGAAGATAATTTTTACATTGCTAAATGCTTGTGAACAAACTTGTAATTTGTCTTTAAATATTTTAAATAAAAATTTAAACATTTCTTTACATTTTGGAAAAGCATATTACAAAGTTAATTTTCTTTAATTACACTATAGCAAAAGTGGCCTTTCAACAATATTACAGGCGAAATCCGCTCGTTTAAAACATACAAGTCCTCAAATTGCCCGAACGACTACAAATTAAAGATAGTATACATGATTGGTAAACTGTGTGATTGAAGATATGCATGATTAAAACCAACCTGAGCAAAAACTAGCTCTGTACTTCTAACTTTTGAGAAAACAGTCAAAAAAGGGTTTGCAGTCATTTCGCCCCAAAACCACTTCGCCCTGAACCACGGCCTGTGCACGAAGTGGTTTTGGGGCTAAGTGGCATTTGGGCGATGTAGTGTTTGGACGAAGTGATTTGGGGCGAAATGGCACTTGGGCGAAATGGTTTTAGGGCGAAATGATTTTTCGTCTCATGAGACGAAAAATAATTGTTTTACTCATTTCTCAAAGACTATAGCACTTTAGACAAAACCATTTCAGGGGAAGTTTTCTACGGTCATCATGTTTATATTGTGTAAGTTAGGCGTAAATCTGTGAACATTTCTGATTTTCGAGATACCAATCATGTATACTGCCTTTAAGTGACAGGGCTTTCAAGTGCTAATGGTCAAAATGGTATAAAAATTTTATAATTACAAGATAATTACCAAACTCTAATGCAGGGGTCGAAATTAGCACTGGCCTTGTGGTCCGAGACCAGTAAAAAATCAGAAGGACCACTAGATCTGTCAAAAATGCTGGTCCGATGGACCAGTGAAAACATTTACTGACTCATGGAAACATTCCCCGATGCCTAATCCACAGTAAACATTTCTTACTCAATGCGAAGAATTCCTAGTTACCACAATCAGTTTCTGATCGCTTTAGACATTTTCAGATAACTACACCTCTTTCTCCGATCTCTCTAGACATGCCCCAGTGTTGGATCAAAAAGCAATCCCATCCATCCTGCACTCAATGACCTTAAACCAGAAAGTCGGTGCCATTTTGAAAAGCACCAGTGGACCACCAAATTTTCAGCAGGACCAGTAGAGTTCTCTAATCTACTGGTCTTTCTGACCAGCATGAAATTCAGGTTAATTTCGACCCCTGTAATGATAATTCAAATTCTAGAAATGTGAATCACATTGTTTTTATGGTAATTAGCATGATGTTGTAATTTGCATATTTCGTACAGATGAAGAGGAATTGCAAGAAGCGGAATCATTCCAGCGGTTTCTTCAGAGCCAAGGTGCGCACTGTTCCAACAAACCCCAGGACGGATCCAAACCAGTGACGTGACGAACTAAACCCGTGAGTTCTGTTATTCTCCTTTACGTAATTACTCCATTTGTTTGTATACATTCATTTTGTATTCGTAAAAATGGAGACAAATGTCTGAGTTTTGATGTGAAATCTGGATGCAGTTAAAAACAACTCAGCTTTAGTGGGATTCGAACCACGGACATTCTGCTTAACGTGCAGATGCCCTACCAATAGATCTACATTGTATTTGCAAACCCCAATAGAAACCAATTTTACTTGACCAAGTAAATCGGTGAGAGGTCTGCCTGGTATGCGGGAGGTCGTGGGTTCGACTCCCGCCCGAGCACGCTACGTGTAATAGCTTGTCCTCTGGGAACGCAATTAGTATATAGTGCATACTGCGTCGTGATGGGCACAAATTACTTCCACTTATCATAAATCGGTATACCTAGGCAAAATAAACGGAATGCATCGTAAACAACGACAATAATGTCATACATTTTAAAAAAGTAAGATAAACCTGTTTTCTTACAAGACAATGGAAAGTTAAATATTGCAATTGCAACTTGACAACATATAGAAGGAGTAATCTGAACATGGTCAAAAATGTGTACACAACTATATAAGGCAAGTCGTTTATGAGCTAATATTGGCTCATACGGCCGGTACTCATCCCCGGTTTCCGTGGCATGGAGTGACTAGGAGCAATGCTACATGATGTACTCCTCCTGTAGGAGAAGCCAGTCCATCGCAGGTCTACCCCCAACAGCTAGTTGGGTTTCCCAAACCGTATTTGCTGGTACCCATTTATACACCTGGGTGGAAAGAGACAGTGTGGAGTGGCCAGGTTTTGAACCATGGACCCTGGACCGAAAGTCCAACACGCTATCTACCAGACCACCACGTCTCCACAACAACGATATAAGTTACATTATAAATCGTTAAATTGCACGAGATAAAAAAAGGTCAGATTTTCAAGACACTTCAGATGTCTTCCGATGCCGCTTTTGTCTGTGAATGAAAAAGAGAAAACATACATTCATAAAGACAAGGAAAATTGTATAACAGAAACCAAATGAACATTTTTCATTACAAAAATATTAGACAGGATCTCTGCTCTGTTAAAGTTTTTAAAATTATTTTAAAATGGTTTTACGTTCGGAAATGGATGAAATGGTAATAGTATAATTATGGAAGTGTTGATGACTGTATTGTTATGTCTTGTGAATAATGGAAAGTGTTTAAAAACATCATATTAACCAATGTGTTTTTGAGGGTGCAACGGCACAGGCACGAGAAATAACACAATCTCGACACTGGGATTTGCACTTCAGCGTTTGTAACAAGCAGCACACGAATAAGACTATAAGGCTATACATGGTGGAAATCAACATGTGTACGTGATTTGCGGTAGCACCACATGAATATCTCATTAGCATTGTGTGGTTCCGAAAAGAACCGGTTAGTGTGAACTCAACGTTTCGAACAGTGTGCTCGGTTTGTCCTCTATATACAAAACAGATATTCACATGGCGCTACCACAAACACACGGCACACAAATGCTATTTTTGAGCCATTCGGGTGCAGGGTTTCTATTAGGCTCCCAAGCAACAAACTGAACAATAATTTAGGGTTGGGGCAAAAGAGTACATGGTCTTACTTTCTGCTTGCTCTTTCTTCCTCCTCGGCTCTTGCTGCTTGACTTGTGACCTTTGACATTGTGACCTTTGACCTTGCTCCCTTTGCTATCCCGATAAGAATCACCTTCCGAGTTTCTTCTCCTCCGCTGTGAATCAACACTCCTCGATGACCTCGGCTTATAGCCAGAAGGTCCTGCTATATCATCCATTGCTCTGCTTCTATGAAAACCATCGTCAAATGCTCTGCTACCATTGTAACCATATAGTTGTCCTTGGTAGCCGGTTTCCATCACCATTCTGGGTCCATCATATAAATCATCTCTGGCCCTTCTTTGATTACCATGGTAATCAAGACTTCTATGGATACCTCCTAAGTCCGTGCTGATCATGGGCAGTTGATGTATGGGAGCTCTGCTAAAGGACGGTGAGGGGAGCGGCAGTGCCCTGTGGGGCTGAGCCAAGAAACCAGCTATCCTTGGGTAGATCATCTGGGGCTGCATCAGTGTGCTTCCAGCGAAGTCTAAGCCGTAGGGGAGTGGGTCGATAGGCATGGGGTGCACCCTGGAGCCGCGGGAAACATGGTGATCCATCTGAGCATGGAGAATGAAGAATATACTTCTACAGTAAACCCTTGTTATAACGCCCCCTGATATAAAGCTCTTCCTGATATAAAGCTCCTTTTTAAAGTCCTGGCCGTTATTCTGTTTGCACTGGTTATAGCGATCTCTGGATATAAAGCTCTGATTACAGTAAACTCTCGTTATAATGCCCCCTGATATAAAGCTTGTCCTGATATAAAACTTCTTTTTTCAAAGTTCCGGCCGTTCTTCTCTTCATTATGTATGCACTGGTTATAGCGCTCTCTGGATATAAAGCTCCCATTATTTCGGTCCCTTCAAGAAATGTATATAAATGAGAGTTACATTATTTATTCTTTCTGGTATTGAAACCAAGGATTCCTCAAAAGCCGGAAGAAACCTGTGAAGAGAAGACGATGAAGAAATGCTCAGTTTTAGAGCAGGGAGGAAAACCCCTAAACAATTCTGTATAAGGGAAACCCATGGAATCATGCAGGGACTGAGAACCCAATCCACATACTGAGCCAGACGGGGTACGAACCAGGGGCACACAGCCAACCTGATTCCCAGAAATCGGCATTTCTGAGTGATCTTTATTGACAAGATTGACTATTTGTTTCAAATTCCTTACCGGAAATGGCATACAAGCCATGTTCATGCTGGGAGTGCTTCCACTGACGGACGATACGTGATGTTTCCTCCGTCGTTTCTTGTCTCTGGATTCCTCATCCAACGAACTTCCCTGTTCAGGCTCTCGGATTATCTAAAGGAAAAAAATTTTAAGATTTCATTTGCTACTGTGAAGCAATGGAGCCCTTGCCTTGGAGTGGCCTGTGGGCCGTGTAATGGTTCATCATTTGGATGTTTTCAGGGAAATGTAGTACTCGTGATAATCTATAATATAGAAAATATTTCATGGCTCAAAATGTTATTTGTGTAGTAGTGTTTGCTACGTTAATACTCGGTTTTGTGACACCAAGAATTAAGCTATTACCTTTGTAATGGGTGATTTGAGGGCAACATTGTAGTAATCGTTCTCGTACTAGTTTTTCTGAACTCATATTCATATTCATATATTTACGTGTGCTCGTACTCCTGAAAGTGTGCTCGTACTCCTGAAAGTGTGCTCGTACTCCTGAAAGTGTGCTCGTACTCCTGAAAGTGTGCTCGTACTCCTGAAAGTGTGCTCGTACTCATGAAAGTGTGCTCGTACTCATGAAAGTGTGCTCATACTCATATCCAAGAAAGTGTACTTTTACTCGTACTCAAGAAAGTGTACTTGTACTCATGAAAATGTACTCCACTACACCATGGGACTTCAGGGTACTGTTGCTTGTTTCTGTTGATTTCAATGGAAATAAACCAAACCTTATGATTGAGCACAATATTCCCGTTTCTCTTCACCGGTGAGAGGTCCGTTCTGTGTCTTCGTTCCGATGACTGTCTGTCCCTGCCTCTCTGTAGTCGTGGTGACCTTTCACCTAAGCTTCCTGGTCCTGGTTGGATCATCCTACTGTTAGTCCATGGTAGCATCTGCTGGTCAAAACCGAGGTTCCGAGGATCTGCTGCACTGGAGTTATAGAAAAAGAATGTGAACTGTAAGAAGCGAAGTACACGTTGTCCTCTAAAGGACCATCAAGACTATTCTTGCTCAATTCGACAGAATTCAATTCAACAAGTTGGTTGCGCTAACCTCTTAAAGGCACAGGCTTGTCCGCAATGCGCGCGCGCCAATTTCGTGCCACGAAATATGCAGCTCCGTAGCAAAGGCATGGAGCTGCGTATTTCGTGGCACGATTTTGGCGTGCGCGCATTGCTGACGAGCCTCTGCCTTTAGGGGTTCCCCAGGCCTATCCTACTCAATCCAACAGAATCCAACTACAGCACAAGTCGGTTGCCCTAACCCCCTAAGGGTTCCTTAGGACTACCCTGCTCAATCCAACAGAATCCAACCACAGCACAGGTTGGTTGCCCTAACCCCCTAAGGGTTCCTCTGGACTACCCTGCTCAATCCAACAGAATCCAACCACAGCACAGGTTGGTTGCCCTAACCCCCTAAGGGTTCCTCTGGACTACCCTGCTCAATCCAACAGAATCCAACCACAGCACAGGTTGGTTGCCCTAACCCCCTAAGGGTTCATCGGGGGTACCCTGCTCAATGCAACAGAATCCAACCACGGCACAAATTGGTTGCCCTAACCCCTAAGGGTTCCTCATGACTACCCTGCTCAATCCAACAGAATCCAACCACAGCACAAGTCGGTTGCCCTAACCCCCCTGAGGGTTCCTTAGGACTACCCTGCTCAATCCAACCATGTGTAACATATTGGTTGCGAATCCCTTTTTGACTAATCCATCAGAAGCCAACAATCTGAGGGATTTTCATCAGGATTACCTTACTCCAACAGACTACGACCACTGGAGAGATAACCTTAAAATGGTTCCTTAGCCATCATATGCTAGACTCTTGACAGTAGCTGCACAAGAACAAAATGTCTGCAGAGTGTGAACTCACGGGCTGTTGTCAGCTCTCCTGTAGAGTTCATAGGATTCTTCATGGATTGGATCACAGGCAATGTCGGTGCAGTTAGTCCCGGTGGATCGGGTGTTGAACTGGGAGAGAGATGTGGAGGTTGAGCCAAGAGATTGGTCGGTTCTGTCCAGATGCTGAAAGGAATGGATGGCAAGAAAGGGTTGTAAGGAGCTGTCTAAAGTTGTCAACATTTACAGGGTCTTCAGAGCGTACGAAGGCAGAGAGAGTGGGTTGCGGGGGGGGGTGGGGGGGGGGGGGGGAGGGGTGGGGGGGGGGGGTGGGGGGGGGGGGGGGGGGGAGGGGTGGGGGGGGGGGGGGGGAGTGCTGCGTAGGACTTTACATGCACTGTAAAATGTTGACATTTCATGGTGATGACAGTAGTAGTATTTTGGGGGATGGAGGTGTCTTGAAAAATACTACTCTGTAGAATCGTAAAAATGTTGACAACTTAATATTATTCATTCATTCTATCTGGTATTAAAACCAAAGATTCCTCAAAAGTGCCCGAGGCACTGAAGAAACATGTGTAAACACATTCTGGCAATGTATAGTCACAGGGGCGGTTGACTCAGAGTGTTGCAAAGTGTGATCTTTTGGTGAGAAGATTCATACAATGTAATGTAGAAACGACTCTCAAGAGTCAGTTTTGTGGTGCTTGACCAGGGGCCAATTTCATAGAGCTGCTTAAGCATGAAAAATTGCTTAAGCATGAAATATTTTGCTTGATAAAATGAGGTTACCAGCAAATATTTCATGAGATTGTCATGGTAATGAAACAGTCCTCTTACACTAGTCATACACCACTTATATCACATGAGGATTTCACTGATAACGTTCCCTATTAAGCAAGAGTTTTTTGTGCTTAAGCAAATAGTTGTGCTTAAACACCTCTATGAAATTGGCCCCACTCTTGGCTAATCACGTTTGCATTTTTTTTCTTTTTTTAAAAATAATTTCGGCATCAACTATAGTTAAAGCAATTCATCAGTATCTACTTGAAAAGATGCAGAAGTCTTGAGTATACCTGAACAGGAACCAGTTGATGATGTGCACCTGTTAGGTCTGCACCTGTTCCATCGGCACCTGTTGTTGTCATCAGAGAATCACTCCGTCTCCTCTGCCGAAGCTGGTTGGAATAACAAAACGAATTAGCTTTTCACAATTTCTGCCTTCCATTTTTGATTTTTAAAAGGTTTCTGCTGATCTAAAACTTGATCAGGCCTTTCTAGTCACCTGACCTGAGCTTACATGTAGGTGTCTGTTTTTGGCCGAGCAGTTTAGGTCACAGACTCACAAACTCACAAACTTTGGGTTGTGGGTTCAAAACCACTTGGGGTACTTTTGGTCGTGGGTGAGGCGCTTAACTCCAAATGCTCCACCCTTCGGATGGGACGTAAAGCCACAGGTCTAGTGTGTTGTGTAATACACTTAAAATATCCCAGAATATTCGTTCTCAAAGAGAAGGGATTCTCACTGGTGTTTCTGGCTTGGTTGCCGAAGGCACTGCCTGCCTATGGTGGATATGTCCACCTATACGCCTACAAGACTACACCATAATGACCCACCTTTATTTTTGTGTGGTTTTTGCTGTGGCTTTTCTTCCTTCTATGCAAGATTGCACTGCGCACCTCATGGCTCATGATAAGGTGCATCATAAAGAAGCAGACACCCTTGAAGATGATGGAAGAAGAAGATGTAAATGAGTAAATATCTTTGTTTAATCCCTGACTATTCTGCTATGGTCATGCAAGTTCTCTCTGGACTTGTAGTTTGAGGACTTAAGGAGTCGGCTTCTACTTACAAGAAGCAGAGCTGTGACTGCAAACGCTTGCTGTAGTACGTCGCTTTTGAGCTGGAAAGCGGCAATTCCAAACCCCCAGCACAGACACAGCATAGCGAGCATGAGTGCGTTGGATCGCAGACCGTCCCTGGGAAAATATGACGATGATAAACATTAGTTCAGAACAACCTGCCAAAAGTTAGAATTCACTTCAAATCGGCTGTGTCTGACCAAAAATAAGTTACTTGCTAAGAAAGCATCATATTTTTTCCTAAGCAGTTTAAATTCCCCTCTTCTTTGTTTCAACCTTTTGATGTTGGATGTTGAACTGTCTGATGAGTTTAACAAGAAACTTTGTTTGGCCTTTGCAACATGACATTTCTTATCAGCCTTTTGTATCTTGGGAATTGTGCTTATTCAAAAGTAGGTCAAAAGACATACCTGGATGATAAACGACTAAAAGAAGGCACGCATTCTCATTCGATACCCTGTCCCAAAACATGACCAGTTTCCTGGATGTATTTTGAAATTTGTTTTGCTGAAATAATGCTGAGTAGTTGGCAAAACATCAGAACATTACTTACATGGTTCTCTTTTTGGTGGTCGAGTTTCCCTCGGAACTGTTCTGCATCGTTGTTCCTATTGGGACACTCTTGCTGGAAAGATACACCAGAAGCATGGCATTGATCTGAAAAGCAGAAACACGCACAACGAACCATGGTCATGGATTTTCGTTTCTTCAACTAAATTTTAAGTTTCATTGACATTAAAAAACGCCTGACAAACTTTGATGCACCTGATCTCTGAATGCACTTCTCTACTTTCTACTACAAGTGCATATGTATTTTCAAAGAAAGAAAGCCAATAAAAAGATTGCAGTGAGTTTTGAAAATTTTTCTTAAAGTCTTTAAAACAACTTGAAGAGTTTTCTGTTCTGTCTCTTCTTCAGAGAAAAACCACGAATACTTATCACCTCTCTGCATTGTTGAGTTTAAACCTTGGTCGTTCCATTTCAAGTATAGTACCGTACTAGATATTTTGCGAGTTATATATTTATAATCTAAACACCTCTTATGGAGTTACCGGAGTGAGAGACAAAATATAGTATAACACTCATTTGGCAGATATTCTACACAAACTTACCAATACGAGTGCCCCCAACGATGATATGAATCCAACAAGGATATTATCACCCACCCAGCATCTTAAAGAAACAGAAACGAAACAAAGGATATTTGATGACTCGATCAATGTTTGCCAACAACATGGCTAAAGATTTCACAAATTTGTGGAATTAAGATCATATCTTGCACATTGTCAACGCATTGATTTATTTTTGGATATCGGGATTGTAATTTTATTTTTGTTTTGTTTTTGTTCTATATATTTTTGTGCGTTTTGGTCGGAATCTCTACTCATTCTGATTGTTGGTATGCGCACTGCCAGTGATCCTACATGAAGATAGACAAGTGCCCAATACCTTTCTGCTCCACCGTATTCACGAAGCCACAATGCAGCGCAAATACCGACTGGGAGCACAGGTCCACCTGGAAAGAGAACAGCCACTTTACTTTTAACCTTAAAATCTGATTTGTATGTTTATGACAGTACCTTGTATGTCATGTCTTTTGTGAGTATAGGCTGTGGTTTTCAAACCTCTGTTAGAGGTTAACAGAATTTCTAAGCTACAGTGGCTTATACTGGACATCAGTTTAGGCAAATAATGACTTTTTTACTTTTACATTTGAATAAAACATTTACAATTGTCACGCTCATATTAATTACCCAAGAGTCATGTTACATTTGAAATCACAAAACTCTCACCCCAGCCAATCACGTGATAGATCCACAGCTGAAAGGCGCGCTGTTCTTGCCGTTCAGAATTGGCCATGAAGCATAATTGAAGGGCTCCTTCTAGCGACCACATGAACTGTGACGTCAGTATGTAATGACTTGCTACGGCCAATACTTGACATACCACCTGCACACATTGAAGTTTTGACAATGTAAACTGTCATTGTACACTATATTCTAGCCTGTTCTAAAGATTTTGATTTATATGTATTCAACAGATGCAAACCTAACTTTCCGGGGTTGACTTTAAACTTAAAACTCTGAAACTTTCTTTTATTTTGTTGCACTCATTTTGTATTAGTTAAAGTCATCTAACGTAGAGCAGATGCGTTCACAAGTACGGAACGGTGGATGTCACCACGTTTTAAAACTCACAAAATATATATACCAAAAGCTTACCAAAATTTGTCTAACTTGAACATAACTTTGTGAGTGCTGCTTGAACACCAAATAGGAAACGAAGCGAAACAGTTTAAAGAACAGGGCTTTGGCATAAGTAAAAAGTATCTTTGTACCTGATTAGACGTTCTTTCCAGACCAATCATGATCACAACAAAACCGAGTATGACGGAGAAGGCGAGCGATGCATGCACAGTCAGTGCGGCAGTGTTCAGGTGTCTATCAAAAAAGCGAACAGAATCAAGACTAGACATATGCACCCTGATGAATTCGTTTCGTTTTTGTCATCGCACGTCAAGCAAAATTGGTAAAATATGACTTTGAATAGTGTTACCATTATCACAGAGGCGTTATAACAATTGTCAAGTACATTTACATTAAACTCTCATTTGGTCTGGTAACAAAAGAGCACAGTAACAAACTCCTGCTAAATGAACACCAAATGAATTGACTATTTTTCGTACAATTATATACTGCCAGGTTTAGTTTCATCCTAGTAGGGTATAATGTTCTTACCTTACTGAAAACAAAATCAATGCTGAGAGTAGGATGATAAAACATGCCGCAGAGCATAAGACGTAGGTCAGAAGGTGGAGCTGATAGGGAACAGTCGTCTGGGAAAGGTCAAAGGTTAAAGGTCAAATTATAAACGTTTTAAAGATGATGTACATCTTTTGTCACTATGAATTAAACTCTGTGTAAAATATTTTATATTTTTGTTATTGTTTGGTCTCTTTAAACGTAAAACAATTTGTGAAGATTGTCAGGTGTTTTGTTACAAAATGTTGTTTATTTTGTTTTTATTTTTAAACTGTATTACCTCAGTGGCGCTAAGCACAGCAAATGAAGTCATATGATTACAACAGCAGTGTACAGATCCATTCCTGTGTTCGTTCATCCAACAGCCGTCGGTTAACCATTGGTTATCTCCACTAAAACAACACGAACCAAAAAATACATTTATACCAATAATTTAAGCGTTGGCAATGATTAAATTCTTAAAATTAATTTAAAAACGACAAATAGAAAATACTCCAAAGGACTCTACCTGTCTGATCGACCAAGATAGACGCAACTTTCTTCTCTCCCATAAGTGGGAGTTTTCTGCAATGTAAATAGTAAGATTGTCAAAATTCGTTAATATACATGTACCAGACTATATACTCAGAAAAATATTTATAATTGCGATAAAGCACATCTCATGATTTTCATGTTCCGCCATTTTGAAAATTGAAATAACCCACCTTTGTGAAGTTAATACAAAGCGGCACGGAGAGTGTTTGAAACGCTGTCGCTGATTGGTGCACTGCCGATAACGTCACTATTGATGATATCACCTGCATGGAGCTGTCGGAGCTAAAACGAGAATTAGAGAAGCCTGGGAATTTTTTATTATTTAAAGCCATTTTGTCAATATCGTTTGCATGCATCGTGCCTTGGCTATTCTATTACGTCTTGCTTGTGCAGTAGTAGTTTTTGATGTAAAGAAATTGTCTTAATGTGTGAATTTAAGTATTTTACCACTAATTGGACAATTATAACTTGTTGATAGTTATTTTGTAAATTACCCAAACCCACAGTCCGTACCTTGGGAGCGTCTGCGGTGGTATAGAATCCAGAAGCTGGCCTATGGTTGGGTACATTGCGATCAATTGGGTCACTGCATTTACCGGGAGACAAACAAAATCCAAGATCTCATCATAAGTAGAACTTCAAATGAACCCTATAAGTTCAATCAAACAAACTTTAAAATTAGACCAGCGAAGGCAATATACATTAAGCATAGTAAGCTCATTGCTTGCTTGCTATTTTCTATACGGAGCTGTAAACGTTCTGGTCCCCTAAAGCTGACATAGATAAACGTACATGTACATATCATATTGTGCTTTGGGTATTACTGCCAGACTATTCAGATACGTTTGGACGAATATTTTTGTGAAATTCAGAAAGACATTTGAACGATATAGAATGTCGATTGATGTCTGTGGTATCTACGTAATGATGACGTTTCCACGATGGAATTAATTAGTTTGAAGTTGTTTATCAATGTGTTTTCTCCTATCTGTCTCCTAACCTTGTTTATCAGTAACATCACCAAACACCCCTTGTGGTAGTGTAATCGTAGCAGAGGGCGTACCGGCACGGTAGGTTAATCCGCTGAAAGCTTCGGAAGCCTCTTGAGACTTTCGGAAAACTGTAGACAAAAAAACATAATGTCTTGGTAAATTAGTAATTTGTATAATTACGTTATTCTACCCGAGTTGGCATCCTTTACAAAAATCCACTTATTTGTTATGTAATACGCCTCTGAATCTTTACTCTTATACAGTATGCCAAAGATTTAGGTCCAAAAAGCTGAAATATTTCTGGGTTTTTCTCTCACCAATGTGGTCGTATTTTCCTTCAAAAAATGCCGGCATGTCTTGATGTGAAGCCAGTGTCAGGTCACAGGTATCCGTAGCCGTTTGCGCCGTAAAACTCTCCACTGCGTCCATTATACGTATGCTGTCAGCAGACACCTGAAATACATCCGTTAATTCCCCTTTAATCATAAATAATCATTGACACACGTCTAGCAAGGCCCAGTTAGAATTTTATTATGTAGTTGTAAACTGTATAATGTGAGTTCACTTTTCCAGGAACCGCGCCGATATAAGCGCAACAAGCAACACCGTATAATTTTACCCCCCTAGCATTCAGCCAAAATGGCGACGCCCATATAAGCACATCATGTTTCCAGAGTGCACCTCCAGTTTTATCTAACTCGCGGGTCTTAACCATCGATATATATACACTGGGCGGGCACGTCTAAAATATTGAAGCCACCGTCCGTCATTTACCCCCACCTAATACAATGCTTTGCCTAGACTGGTCATACTGTCCTCACTAGTGTACATCATGGTCTACATGTGTTAAGTGGAATGCAGGCGATCACATGGACCAGGGAGCAGTCTAGGCCAAGCATTGTTCGTGGGGTACAATGGCGGCCGGCGCGTGGCTTCAATTATCGTATAGCCAACTGCTATTGCATACTTCATCCAGTGCATATATATCGATGGTCTGAACCAAGACCCCCAGTTTGCTGCCACCAATAGTTTATGCATGTACAAGTATGCATTGTAATCCGACGACTGTTTGATGTATGTGACTTGTCTATGGTGACATCGTGTGACGACAGTGGAGTTTATGTTGGTCGGATGATTCGATATTTCTTTAGCGTGTACTACCATACGTACCTGTTGACTAGACGACCAAAGAGCAATATTATCCGGATGCAGTATGTTGTCCACGGCTTGTAGAAATGACTGTATGAGAAAAACATTATTTGCCATTTTAGCTTTTTACATATGGTGTTTATGTGTCAGAATTTGAGGTTTTGCCACAAAAATGCTTTTCTTTGGGTGTTTCTTACAGACAATTAGCAGTTTGTTGGCAGGTAGTCTCTTTCAGAATGCCTAATATCATGTGGTTACTTTGAAACCGAGACTTTTGCCTCGGTTTGGTCAGATTACTCAGATGGCGAAGGTACTCACGTTAGCAAACTTCTCCATATCCTCTTGTCGACACTCAGTGAATTTACTCGGCAAAGCCGCCACTTTCTCCAGCAGTTCGACTAACACAGAGTACGTCTGTGCCGAATTGGATCTCCCTTCGGCCGTTAGGGGCGCTGCCATCTGAGACAACTGAAAGGTCGCTTTGATGACGTCATCCGGATTGACGGTTGAGAAGTGAGACATGAAAGTCAACTAGAAGATAAAAATGAAATTATTCTTATGAAACGTTTATAAAACGTACAGGGAAACTTATATGACCTATATAGACTACTGCAGAGTACAGTTTGGCAACCTGGCGAAATAACTAAAGGTCTGGTTCGAATCCGAGGTAGTTGTGTTCGTTTGAAGGTGTAGCGTCTCGAGAATTACGCCAGGAAAATCCCAATGTATACTTCATTCAAGGGAAAACGCCTAATGTCATACCTGTTGAGTTATTTAATGGTTAATAGTATCTCTAGCAGCACCGTAACCATGAACCAAAATTAGATAATTTCATTGGATGCGACGTTTGGATGCGAGTCCAATTGATTACCCTATCTAGTAGCTCCCCTGCGGATGGAACCTCGCAATCACTGTAGTCGGGTGGTCTCCATATTGCGGACGTCATAGACACTAACAGGCAGGCACGTGTTACGATAGCTGCAAAGAAAAAACGCATTGGTTAACTTTGTTTCGATGTTACCATGATTGTATAGTGACCAATTTCATTGCCACTATTTTAGAGGAATGAACTCACAATAGCGACCTTTATGGATTTTGCATTTTCATGACAACCACAAACATGTCCAACGTCTGATCATACGCATTTTGTAAATTCGACGTCCTTGTCCAGCAGTCTTTTGCTTCCGTCTTCTTGGAAGTTACTGTTCTAAAGGTGGATCCACTATGTACATATTGACACGTTACTCCCAAAAGGTCCATATGGTGGCCCAAAGCGGCAAAGGGTTAAAACACTAAAGTCTTGTTTCATGGAAATGTTTGTCGAAACGTACTCACCGAATGGATTCAGCGGACACTGCTGATTTGCCGCCGTGCCTCCTTCCGTTTCTGCCCACTGTAATCCGTCCAGAATCTCGCCTCGACACATCATAGGCATCGGTGTCGTTAAACCTGCTATTATTGTTGGCATGAAACGTGCAATAATCGAGAGAACATTGATAATCTGTCAGGATAGGTGTTGATGTTATGACATGCGTGTGTTTGCACGATTGGACAGCCCAAGATATTAGTATCCTCCAAGCACAGTGTGGTTCAAACCAACGTGGGTGATTCCGCCAATCAACAAAAGCAACATACTACTAATTAACACGCAACAAATATCCAAATAAAATTGCAATTTGGTTGTGTAAAGACGTGCGATGGGCGACGATACACAAGACCATGCGTGAAGTGATATTGTGAAGAGAAAAACAATTAAACGAAACGTGCAAAGGAGAAAGTAAATTCGTGAAAAGTGGCAAAAGGAATGACATTGTTTCTGGTGGGGTGAAGATTGCGGATTGTCATGCGAGGATTGGTGTTTGCTAATTATAGACTCATGCAGATTGTTCTACGTTTGTCGTTGATTGCGGCGTACCAACTAGGTGTTATTTATACATCGTGCAATTCTGTCATGCTATGCTCCTTCTTTAATTCGATCATGCACTCTGTCATGCATGCGCATCAGCCATGCATTCACGACGTGACTTTCATGCAGGCTAGAAGCTAGCTGATTGGTCACAAAGTTGGACTCACCACCGCCCACTTCGCGTCTCGCCGTCTGTGATTGGTGGCTGATGACGTCACTTGCCTTTGTCGTACTATCTTGCATCATTACTTCACCCTGATTGGTTGTGACGTCTTCATGTGACGTCTTGGATGTTCGCGGTCGCGTGGTGGGCTCAAATGTGTCAGCGGGTAAAGGACTGAATGTGGTGACTTTAGGGACGATGATGGTTCGTCGAGTTGTTGGTTTTTGTTCGATTATTGATGAAGGGTAAAGTCTGGTCGTACTTGGGGAAAATAGTATTGTTCTGCCGGGCTCAGATCGATAAAATGTACTTGTTAAAAGTTCGGTGGTTTGCAAGGACGGATCGGTTATTTTGGTAGACTGAAGATTCTCGTTTACGAATGACGATGTGTGTTGGATGTTAGTTACAGACGTCATGAGAGACTCTTCGTTTGAACTTGGTAAAATGTAAGGAATGTGTAAAGTACTAAACGTGTGAGTAGTAGAAGTTTTGTCTTCAGAGGGACTAGAAGAAGGTTGGGAAGAAATCGGAAAATGGGTCAAACTTGGTGTTGTTAGTTTGGGAGTAACTGAAACAGACGGAGATGAGTAAGTAATGGAAGGTTGTATGTTAGTTATAGTCCAGACTTCGGTTGGGTACGGTAAGGAAGTCTGCAGGGGTATGACGTCACTGCTGACTTGAGAAAAAGACGCGCGTGCAGACAAACCTGGTGTGTTACTAGGTAACGGTGTAAACTCAATGGGAACAGATGGGGAAGGCGTGGGCTGCGGTAGGGAGGTTATGGCGTCGACAGCTGGAAGAAAAAAATCATCAAATATGTATGACAATCGTTAGTAACCTCCTCTTTCGTAAGGGGTTTTGGTCTCGCGAGATTTTACGAGTACGATTCGTGGCTTGCGTGATTACAAATTAACCTGCCTTGTCTTACCTAACGTCTGGGTGATAAAAAATACCAAAACAAAATCTGATGGAAATTAAGAAAAAGAGGGTGATTCACACATTTTTTATTTCAATTAAGTGTCTTGCTGAAGGACACGTGTCCTGAACTGGGTTGGACCAAGCGCGTACCATGCATATCATTCCATTAAAGCTAGTCTCAAACGTCGACGTCTATCTTTAGGACTTACTCGAGTACAGCTCTACCGTAGAGGTCATGTATGGAACTGCCGATGACGTTTGAACCGCCATTACGGAGCTCGTCTCTTGCGGGCGCCCTGGAGAAGGCTTGGGGACTTCTGTAGGTGGATCTGTTGAGAAAATTAGATTTTTCTGATATTTGTTGCAAACTGACATAAAAAAAGGACCGGGAAAGTTGTAATGTTGTAGCTTAGAATTGGCTCTCGAGGTACTAGGTGTACAAAGAATGTGGATGTCGAGAACTTTCCCCAGTCCCGGACAGATATGTTTACAGATCATATATAAGGGAATGTACACTTAATTTTATGCCATTTCCCCCCAATTTACTGAGGATGTCGTTGGCTTTTGTTTGCCTTCAAATTACCTTTAGGTACTTCGCAGATGTATCCCTGTTCTAAGCCACATTTCTCGTCTCTGAAGATCCCAGATTGTTTGCAGTAACCGGCCAACACGTCAGCACAACACTCGGTATCTGGAGTTCAGAAAACAAATCACCACAGACCTAATTTGGAATTTGCAAAATGTTGGGGTTTGCCGTGCCAATAGGTTGGGTGAAATTGGAAGTTTCAGTCCGGCTTGCAATGACTCCAATCAATGTTTTCGAATCTTCCGAATGGAGTCACATTTTTTAGCGATTTGCCCTCAGTCACCGACTCAAATATCGCAGCAAAAGGCTAGAATCGTCTGAAGTTGAGCCGGCCCATCACTTATAAACAGTCTCGGAGAAAATAAACAAGTCTTGCCTAATTGTGAGAAATTCGTAGCAAAAAATCTAACAACGGAAGGCAGACTTAACAGTGACTCGCCGCAACTTAAAATCACTTTTCGTGTTTTGTACACTATCGTGAACTCTACAGGGTTAGGATTTAGTCGCCTTAGATCAACAATAGAAGAAAATAAAGTATACTTCAAGAAAGCCCCAATGAGCTCATTTCAGCCTGGACGTACTGTGGAAGTTGTCTGGTTGGCCTATCTCCCACCACACCCCAAAGACCTGGTCAAACTCTACTCCGCTGATCCAGGTGAAGATCTGTTGATCGCCTGAGCAGTCACGGTGAAGTCCGATCCAAAGATTGAGATAGGGAGATGGAGCCTCAATCTTGGGACAGCTCACCTCTTGGGTGATAAAACTGACAGGGAAAAGAGAGAAAATCAAATCGGGATTAGAACCCAAGACCTCTGATGTACCGGGCACATACAGCCCAGCTGTGTCACTAGGGACCATTAGAAATGGTACGCGTACAGGAAACGTGTGCGGCTCGCAAAATCTGGGTTGTTATATCACAATTTTGCGTGGCTGTTCAAGAAATGTGCGGATGTGTACATGGTTATATTGATGTAAAAAGTCACATTACCTATGCTGTGCAGACACAATAACCGCGCAAACTGTTGGTACAACCATCCAGTTTTTCCCAGCCGCATACGTTTGCCGTACGCGTACCATTTCTAATGGTCCCTACTGTGTTAAGCCCGCCGCACACCTACCTTTGCGATTTATCGCATCATCGGACCACACACCGGAAAGGTGTGCGCTGAAACAATTCGGGCCGGTCTGACCTTACACCATAGACCGCAGCAAATCAAACTTGTTTGATTTTTTTCCGGATCCAATGCGGTGTCCGATTGGCCGGTCAATCGCAAAGGTGTGCGGCGGGCTTTAGTTGGTGTTGTGTTAAGTTTATTACAGCATATTTTGTAGATGAATTCTTTATGAATTCCTTGAACAATGGTTTTAAAAATCAAAAGAAAATGTTGCTAAACTCCCTTGGAAATACAAAAAAAAGACCTTATTGCTTTTCCTTCTGAAAAGCACCGTTTAGGACATTCAAACAAAAACTGATGCAGTTAAATGTTGAGTAATATCTGTGGTTATGAATGACAGTTTGCGTGAAAGGATTTTTCCTAACTTACTTATGTTCGGCCGTGTTGTTCAACACCAGCAAATCACCACCAGGCGTTAGCTGACACGCTCGTTGGGCGTCCTCCCAAGAGAGTTTGGGCTCGATGGTGATATTGTAACAATGGTCACCGTATTCCTTCCAACCTGCGGGACACGCGGCTGCTGGAGTAGTGGGCTCTGGGGTAGAGGTTGTGCTGTCTGGGGTCGAGGTTGTGCTGGGCTCTGGTAGAGAGGTGGTGGTTGAGTCGATTTCGGCCAACGGTGTTGTGCGATATGTTGTGTTCTCGCTTGGTTCTAGAGGAAAAGTATAATGGCTAGATACATAGATGTATTCGTCGACCAGGCATTTGTACTTACAGTGGATAGCACCGTTACCCCTGGTAGTCAGACTTCCGCGATGATGTCGCACTTTAAAATGCCTCGGTGTGGGACGACGTACTGCAGTCTAGCACTGCTTAATTGGTGAACAGGGGCCAATTGCATGGCGCTGCTAAGCACAAAAATGTGCTTAGCACAGGATTTGTTTCCTTTGTAAAATGGATTACAAGCCAAAATTACATGTAAACTTGTGTTCTTCGCAAGAGTAGCAGAATACCTTTCAATACACACCACTTACAATTTTGGCAACCCATTTTGCAAAATAAAGCAAATGAATCCTGTCCTAAGCAAATGTTTGTGCTTGGCAGCGCCATGAAATTGGCCCCTGTTTTCTAGATCTGTTTTGCAGACAATATTGTTGAGAGTGGCCGCTTCGTAAAAACGTTATTTTTCTTTGAAGGAATATCAATTCAGGTGAAAAGAATTCACGGTGTTGTATTTTGGTGCTATGCCTAATAATTTCAGTAAGATATTTCCTGAAAATTTGTTAAGTACTATATCGCAAATCTTATTGGATATTTTATTAATGTACGTGTGATGGAGCAAGGCACAGTAATTCCCGTTGACATTGTGCAATTCCTCCGATTCGTAAATATTAAGCAAATTCGTCAGGATTGTCACCTTTAACAAAATAACCAATAGGCCTACCAAATTACCAATTGTTTTACTTGAGCCTACCAAAGTATTCTTACCAGAGATCGGTACGAGAGCAAGTAGCGTGAGTGTGCTGAACCACAGAGCGAGTGTCCGTCTGATGTTGCCTGTTCCCCTCGGCATGGTCAAATCCTCGGCCTGGTAACAGCTTGCCTCCAAACAACTCGATTCCCAACAGTCGTTGCTAATTGAAATCCCCAAAGAAATCGCTGCTTCTTTGTCGCTCGCTGATTAGATTTTGAGATGACCGTTTGCGACAATGGAGGGGTTTAAATTGAAGGAAGAGCCGGCGTAGAATGGTGGTGAAAAGCCGTGTTTTGTGCAGGGACTGTTTGATGCATTGAAGCAGATGCGTCTCTTGAGATGGTTAGGATGTGTTTTATATGAAATGGCGTCGTGAGTGTATGCTAGCTGCAGGCATTTCTCCCGTGGTGTAAAGGCGTCCTTGGCAGGTTGTGTTTCCGCTCATCGGTCAAATCGCACCAAAACGCTCCGCAAAACACCTGCCGGAGCGCGCGGAGTCATTAAGAATTGATAAAGGCCTTCATACTTGCACAACAATGGTGAATGATTTGGCATTTATTTTTGGATTCAAATAGTACAAATAGGTTATCTGTTCGAAATGTGGTGTAGGCCTAAGTTGTGGGCGTCTATCATTTTTAAACGGTCTATAGGTTAAATTAATTTGCACATTAATAATTGCAGTTTCAAATTCTGTTCCGGTATTATTTTTCTACTCATTTGTTTTACTTTTGTGTCAAAATGTTATTGTGCTTTCGCAGTAACAGTAAATCCCATCGCTGTTAATAGTGGGGTGTTATGGCCGAGCGGTCTAGTGCGTCGAACTCAGTTTCCTGTACGTGTCAGTACTAGAATGTGGGTTCGATTCCGGGCAGTGACTGGATGTGGCACTTGTGCTCTTTATCACACTTGTTTCGTCCTTCGGAAGGGATGTAAAGCCGTTGGTCCAGTATGTTAGGTTTCGGTAACGCACTCTAAAGATCCTGGGATATTTCGTGATCTTTCGTGATCTGTCGTGAAGAGCATGGGAGGAATTCCCCGGTGTCTCTGGCAGTTTCTAATTCAACTTAGAAGTTGATAGTTATTCGAATATATATGTTATTTGATCCCATTCCTGTAACTGGCGGTCCTTCCGCTGTTGGATGTGGTGAATAAATAAATAAATAAATAAAATAAATAAATATCTTCAATCACAGGGAGATAAATCTTGAAGTAGATTCAACTCATCGAGTTCCACGACCTTAACTCAGAAGAAAATTGTTGTCTTTGGAGTCGTTTAAGACATGATGGAATTGGTAACACTGTCCTTAGGTTGTGCAAACTACGTGGGAATGAATGCGATTCAATCCACACTCCGGATTGGCGGGTCTTTATTTCTCCTCATTCAGGTGGACATACACCTGCTGGTAGGATTAAATATTCATAACTTTGCTACATGGTCGTCACATTCATGTCTCTGTAATGCCGCTTAGACAAAAACAAATTATGCAATGGTGGGAAAAACAAATTGCACTGAATTACTCTAGCGCCCTCTTTGTCTAAATTCTGATCAC
Organism: Henricia sp. BOLD:AAB3569; assembly: GCA_037783545.1. Classification (NCBI taxonomy): domain Eukaryota; kingdom Metazoa; phylum Echinodermata; class Asteroidea; order Spinulosida; family Echinasteridae; genus Henricia; species Henricia sp. BOLD:AAB3569. The sequence continues at coordinate 831,507 of JBBELK010000138.1, forward strand.
GGGAGTCCTTAACAGCGCCACCAAGAGTTCAGCTAAGTACATGTATGCCCGGCTGTACACAAATTGAAGTCTCGATATGAAAAGTCCACATATAGACCTTTTGGTTTTGTGCATTTTGTTTTCAGTCGAAAGCCTAACATATTTGCCTCCTCTGTATACAAAATTCCATCGTTCTTGTTTGTAACTCTGTTCAGAATCTATTTTTAGTACATCGATGGTCTTCAATGAAGTAGAAAACACACAAGGAATTGTCCCGAAATAAGCTAAGTCTTTTTTTCATTCTCATAGTGTCAAAAGAGAGCAAGCAAAATAGGCCACCGGGTTTCAAATCAATCGGACCGTTACGAAGTATCGGTATCGTATAGAGTTGCGTCCTAATGGCAGGCTAAACCATAACTTGCTAGAAATAGGCGGGAAACGTGAGCGAAAATACCCAATACAGTTTTAATTTCACGTTAATTTGCTTCGAAAAGGTCACTTAGGCCTATATGTAACCCGAGCATGCCGCGCGGGAAGACTTTTCTTAAAAGTTGAAGATAAATATACTTAAGGTTTCATCGATATTTGAGGAGTGAAAGGACCATATAGACGAAATGGATTGTGACTGGATTATTGTGTAAATGTCAATCGCGTGGTATGGTCTGTAATCGAATCTAAATTTATACACTTGATCGGAACGCCACTACCTGTGAAGTCTTAACGAGTGGTCGTTATGGGCTAAAGGCGTAGGCGTTTAGGAGTATAGGACCAAGCACAATTGAAACCATTTGGCTATGTGCACATTCTGCTATCGATTAATGGGTCTGCTTGTTTTTCTCTCAGTTTTAAAATCAGTATTTTGCTATTTTTAATGAGACCACCCTTCGCCCTGCAGTGGATGTAGATGGGCCCGATCTAGGAGACATAAAGTTTGGTTGAAACTAAGAACCTATAGCATAAATGTCGGCATAAAATTAACTAAGTGGTGTTGAATTCTTGTGATGACTTGTGAGAAAATAAAAATAGAATAAGGTGGAATTAGGTGAACCCATTTGCGGCTAACCGGCCCCAATCACGCGGGTTTCAATTATCTTCGGTATGTATCGCATAGGGCCAATATGATGGGTATACAACCCATGCGGAGCTCTATCTAAACTCTCTTCGTGCAAATAGCCTATAAGCTTTAAAATGCCAACTGCAATTATCGGCAATACTGGGCGCTGGGTTTTCCGACTGGGTTGATGGTAATTAGGTTATTCGTAAATGGGATTTAAAAGCGCTCAGATTGAAAGATGTTGTGATTTGGAAACTGTACAAGGTGGGTTTAAAAGTGTCTAACTATGAGGTGTGTCTTACTATGAGGTGTGTCTTACTATGAGGTGTGTCTAACTATAAGGTGTGCCTAACGTATTTGTGAGGATGTAATATTTTGTGGTGTGAACCAAAGCTTCTGACCTGGGGCCAATTTCATAAAGCTGTTTAGCAGAAAAACTTGCTTAATCAAAAATTTGTTTCCTTTATCAAAATGGGTTAATAGTCAAAATGTTATGTCAACTTGTGTTCTTAGCAAGAATAGCAGATATTCTTGTGAAATACACAAGTTGACATGCAATTTTGATTATATACCTCATGCGTAGATTCCAGTCATCTGATTGGTTAAAAGTGGAGGCATTGAATCGGCTAGACCCGGCGCGTATGCCAACTGGTCAATAGTCTTTGCCATGCCCCGGGCATAGTCATTTAGCGGGTGCCGTAGACCAGCTTCCGAAATCGAAACTCGAAGGACCACTGTCATGACTGTATGATGTCTCGTTACTTTTAACCAACCAGATGACAACAATCTACACATTCGGTATATAAAACAAATATTGACTGCCGTTTATTCGGGTCATGGTTAAGATTATAGGCCCTCGGTGATCTCGAAGCCATGACTATGCCCCTCGGCTTCCGCCTCGGGGCATAGTCATGGCTTCGAGATCACCTTGGGCCTATAATCTTAACCATGCCCCTCATTGCAGTCAATATTTGTATACTATTGACCCATTTTTATAAAGTAAACAAGTTTTAGATTAAGCAAAAATTTCTGCTAAACAGCTTTATGAAATTGGCCCCATCAGTTCAGATTTAGAAATACAAGATTTATCTCGTATTATGATGAAAGCATTCAGTTAGTTGTCTATCAAGATATCTCAAGATTGCCTATGCAGGATGGATGGTTTGGGATGCACGGCCGTTCCAAGAAACGCATTCCTTTGAGTATTCCAAGAATATTGTACGGGGTCAAAACGCCTTGCTGTCCATCCTCCCATGAGACCATCATGCACCGCGCGGCGCCATCTTGAAAGCTCCACCTAATGCACTAGAGTGTCTTGGAGTGTTTTGTTATTACGCAGTTTAATTGCTGGTTTCCTCCGCAGGGTCTGACATTTCCAAACACCGAAGACATTTACTCGTATAAGGTGAGCTATAAATGGCTCCAGTGTGTACGAACCGTGACCTATACAATGGCACGATTTATAACTTGGAAAGAATCAATGACATTATTTTAGTATATATTTAGATTGTTTGCAGCGAAACTGGGTTATGGGTATTCTCTCCGTTTTACTTATAGAATTCATGGTATGACGCAAGTTCTTTATTTTCGTGAACACGGTGATAAATAAGTCAAGATACTGATGACGTCACTCCTTACTGCGTGTTTTCCATAAGCGCCTTGGTGTAACCGGTTGGTTCCTGGCTCCATATGAAAACGCACATGTAAAGAACGAGTGACGTCATCAGTATTTATTTCTTATTGCAGTATATGGCGTTATAATGCACAACACCGCTTACTGTGACAAAACGTACTTTTGAAAACAAATATAGGAAATAATTTTAATTTAAATACTGTTTAGAAATACGAGTACATTTTTCACAATATTACGACACTTGAAAGAAAGGTATACTTCCCATTGCAAGACCACCAATACATGTTGACGTCAAAATGTTTAAAGCAAAATACAACCTACAGTAATGCTACTTCAATATTACAGCACATGAATAAATAGTAAAACCTGTACATTTAATAAATTTAATTCATTTAGAATCACCTAACTCAAGTTACATTACAGTACATACGCAGCTCCATGCCTTTGCTATGGAGCTGCGTATTTCGTGGCACGAATTTGGCGCGGGCGCATTGCTGACGACCCTTTACCTTTAAGTGCTGTGTGGCATGCAACATCACGAAATGCCCCTATTTTCCCATATGCCGAAATAGTCCTCTATATTTTTCCATATCCTCAGATATGTAAACACTATTTTGCGATAACGTTTGGCCCAGTACGCTATTGATTGCTTTCCGGTGACGTCACGCCTTCCATCCACCATTTTGGTGGGCATTTTTCATGACCCACGTGGCTCGAGTAATAACCGGCAAACAGAGCAAGAAAAGCGCATTGGTTGCACTTACCTTTGTTGCTTAACCTTGCTTTATGTTGTTGCGCCATGGCTGTTGTATCGATAAAGATAAAAACGTATTTCTACAGGCTAAAAATCGCGATCAAGTAGAAGCACTTTCGTGTTTACAAGCTGACTGCATGTTCAATATTTTGAACGTATCGCAACGCGCGTGTGTGGCATCTTCGAATGAAAATACGCTGGTGAGTATTTTTTACGCGTGTTCATGTGCGTCTATTGGCGCGCGCGTGTACGCGCGTGACTGTTGCCGACCACACATTCACGGATGTTCTACGTCATCGAAAGCAATCAATTGAATCAATTATACATGTACCAATATCATGACCCCAAAATGCACAAAATTATCCTAAAATAAGCTTGCGCCGTTCCATTACTCTTGCTGTTTTGGTGTATTCAAGTAACGCGCAGGCGCAGTGGAATGACATGCATAACAGAAAGGAGTATGTTTGCTTGAGGACAGTACGTACTTACAAAACACAAATGAAATCAAGAAAAAAGACATTAAAATAGCTAGAAAATGAAGTATTACATTACACATGGCATTATGCACAATGGGAGACTTGAGACTCTTGGTGGCAGCAAACAAACCAGTCCTTTCCCACTGTGACGTCACGTTAGACCTAAAGAGCGCATGCTTTATATGACGTAGACAATGGAAAGGACCGGTTTGTTTGCTGCCACCAAGTGTCTCGAAAGGCTCCAATTCATACTCACAAAAACACAATAATTATCCCTATATTGCCAGTTCAGTACGTACCTGATCGTTAAAAAAAATTACGTCATCTAAAGCCCATATTTGACACTTGCAAGACATTGAAAATTTCAAGACAATTTATATTTCTGTACTGAATTTTATCAATGGTTGACCATCATTCGTTTCATCAACTTCGGTAGGTTTTATTTAATGTGAAAACGTGGAATTAAAACATTATGGCAATTTAATATTTTGATGTATGGTGTCGTAACAAAAGGAAAATATAGATCAATCCGGTAACTCGGGCCGCCTTCCCTGCGCATCCCTATGGGGTCATCTAGTATACATGAACTGTGCGCTGTATTGTTGCTGAACCAAGCATTATGCATACGTCGTGTGAACCATGTTATAAAACGCATAACGTATTCGAAGTACAGTGGCATGCAACAGATAAACACCAAAACATACAGTTCGTGCACTAGATGCCCCGGGAGTCTGTAGCTCTCAAATTGGCCTATCAAACTACATCACATTACGTAATAGGCGTTATCTGCGCCATTTTGGAACTTAACGAAGTTGTCTGACTTCGAAAATGGTATGCAGTTGTATATTGCTGTGCATCGAATGTTTATATGCGGTTACATTGCAGCCAAGAAATTAAGACAGTGAAATATATACAAGTAAACTGGTATTATCTCCTCTTGTTTGACAAGTCTTTGAAAAGTCTTGAGATAAAATTTCCTGGATGATCTGAAAAGGAAGCAAAAACAACGAATTAGAAGATGAAACGTCTTGTGATCTGCCCTGCGGAATTCCTTTATACATGTATAGAAACGGGCGGATGATAGAACATGAATAATGCATGCAATAAATAATTCATGAGTATGAATAATGCATGATGTATGAATAATGCATGACGTATGAATAATGCATGATGTATTAATAATGCATGATGTATGAATAATGCATGATGTATGAATAATGCATGATGTATGAATAATGCATGATTTATGAATATGACATACATGATTCCTACGGCGCATGCTCGCCAGTACCTTCATAGTTGACCTTTGGCCTGCACAGGAAGTGACGTTTGCGGTAGTCGTATTGGCATTGCGTAGGCATGGATACTATAAGGCCGTCTATTTCGTGTACCTCTTCTTGGCATGCGCAGGTTTTTACGATGTTTCTGTAGCGTCGACCTAAGCAGATCTCGTTTGGTCGACACTGGAGATAAAAAGATGAAAATAAAATGCATTTAATTAAATGTGTTTGAAGTGATTTCTTAACAGTCGATTTGAAGCCCCCTTTCCATACGCACACTGCGCAGAGTCTGGATACCAAACTGACAGAAAACGCGCGCCTTAAACGGTCAGTGACGCACAAACTGTCCAATCACGTGCTCTCTTTGCGCGGCCGTGTAGTACGCGCTATAAACTGTTAGCGATCCTGATACATTGTAGGGCGTGTTTGTTTCATGACAGATCCGAAATCAGATCCCGAGTTGTTTTACCGCGAAGAAATTGCTCTCAACTAGGATCTCAAGTCACGTGAATTGCAATATATTTACCAAATTTGTCAAATTTCTGTATGAAATTTCATTCATGACATTCATCATAAATAAACAAGCAGCGTAAATTTGTTTAGTGTCGTGTGTTTCCTCTGAAAATGTAAACGACACGATTTACTCGCACAAAAATCTATGCGATGTTTACGTCGCCATTCTGGATATAGCGATGAATCGAGAAAGATCCCAGCGATCACAGATCTCGATCAGGATCTTCGCGAAGTGAACGAGTTCATCACAGATCTGCGTAGATCTGGATCTGGATCCGTCCGAAACAAAAATACGTATTCTCAGTGGTTTTTGAACTTGTGTAATAACTTTGCTTGAATAATTTTCTAAAAATATTCGGTTTGTATCCATTGCCAGTGTGTCCCTTCATCTCTGCGGAAAATGTGTGCACAAGTACAAGTACATGCGCAATAAGCCAGTTGCGTGATAGATTTGCATAAATCCTAGAGTCCTGCCTCTGCGCTATGGCGCTCGCATAATAAGAGAGTACTGCACCAGACTACCAGGCCGTTGGCAACGGTTGCCAAGTGGCAAGGGGGTGCACGCTAGAACATGTTAGCCGGCGCGAAAGTCTGTACGGTACCTGGAATACCTCGCACAGTACTCTATGCATTTTGAAGCTGGACCATCCGAAATTACATGTTGAAATTGCATGTTAAAACATGTACTCGCCATGAAATTTCGTCAAAATAACGAGTTAGAACGTCTTGTTTGACTCGAAATAGACGTTAACTTTGAAAGCTGGATCGTTCCCAATCTGTGCATGATAAATTCAAAAAAAAGAGTAACGATTTCGGGTTATAAGACTGGTTTGAAGCTGCCGATTTAACGTCACGAACCCGAACGAAGGGAGACGTATACACTAGACACCAAACTTGACTTGAAATAGGGGAAATAAGATGACATGCAGATTGTAAATCTTGCCAATATGATAAAATTAATAGCGCCGTTGATTGTTTATCCATTTGACGGAACATCGTCAGAAATTGGCGAGTTTTACTGTTCCAAAACGCGCGTTCAACATAACAGCGAGCGACTCTCGTTTTGCGTACAAGACCGGCATACGATTTCAAATACACCTTCCGAATTTTTTGAAAAGAAAAGGTCATGCCTGTTTGTTTCCGAAAATGATCGACGTCTCGCAGCAACTTGGGTAAAATCAAAAGTAATTCAATTATGAATTAAAATGATTATCTAGCTACATACAAGTTACAACAGATTTTAGAAATACTTTGGCTGCAAAAACTTGACCGAGCGGTTGTTGTGTTATACGTTGTTGAGTTTGTCTATATCCGTGCGGAATACGGAATTCACCACTAAAAATTGAGATGGGAAAAAAGGGCAGGCTCTAATTTGTGGGCGACAAACAGCACCCGTAACACACTTCGATTAGAATAAAATTTTAAACAAAGACAAACAATTATATCTCCTAACAGTCCTCAGTTTCACAAATCTGTCTAGCAAACACGAACCAGGATACGATCGACCTTTTTATTTTGGTATATTTAGTAGGCATCGCATAATTTTCGCATTTCCATTTTTCCCGGTCCACACACGCAAAATTCATGTTTCCTATTAAACCAAATCACGTTTCCTAACCAAATTTAAACTTTATGGGGGCATAATATCATGTAATATTAGAAAGAATTAGTGGCGAGGGTGTACGGTATTTATATCTCCACTTAATTAAGTCGCGTACGTTGATGTATTTCTCGCGATTTTACTTGGGCTTCGGAATATGCCGGTCATGTACGCAAAACGAGAGTCGCTCGCTGTCGCGTTGAACGGCGATCTGAAACAGCAAAACTCGCCAATTTCTGACGAAGTTCCGTCGAATGGATATTAAACAATCAACGGCGATATTAATTTTTTATCATATTGTGGCAAGATTTACTAGCTGCATGTCATCTTATTTCCCCTATTTCAAGTCAAGTTTGCTGTAAATTGTATACGTCTCCCTTCGTTCGGGTTCGACGTTCAATCGGCAACTTTGAACCGGTCTCATAACCCGAAATCGTTACTCTTTTCTTGAATTGATCATGCACAGATTGGGAACAATCCAGCTTTCAAAGTTAACGTTCTTTTCGAGTCAAACAAGACGTTCTAACTCGTTATTTTGACGAAACTTCATGGCGAGTACATGTTTTAACATGCAATTTCAACATGTAATTTCGGATGGTCCAGCTTCAAAATGCATAGAGTACTGTGCGAGGTATTCCAGGTACCGTACAGACTTTCGCGCCGGCTAACATGTTCTAGCGTGCACCCCCTTGCCACTTGGCAACCGTTGCCAACGGCCTGGTAGTCTGGTGCAGTACTCTCTTATTATGCGAGCGCCATAGCGCAGAGGCAGGACTCTAGGATTTATGCAAATCTATCACGCAACTGGCTTATTGAAAGCGGGAAATGTTTGTGGATATATCGTCCTCAGATTTCGTTGCGTTTACTGTCGGATTCCATGTAACTGACTTAAACAGCACTCGGTCTCCGCTATCTCGATTTCATCTACTGAAAGCGACAATTGATTTCTCCTGGACGAATCAAGCTTTCCACACAAAATGACGTCATCGCAGCTTAGACCATCCAAAATATTTACCTGTTGACACTTCCAATTTAGCCTCCGGATGTGACCCGTATCAGCAAACTGGCTAACTACACATTACTCAAAACACACAGGGTTGTCACCACTAGGCGCTTAAACTAATTACGTCTAAATTTAGCCCGAGCACTTGAGCTAAATTGTGGTACATGTCGCTTCGAGAACTAGATAAATTTCACACGTGGTATCACGTCAGAGAGATTCACGTTGTTGACAAGACCTAGCCTGTGCCTCGAGTATTTCAGTTAATGGGGTCGTTTGACCGGTAGAATCAGGGTGGTGCCAGGCTAGTAGCAAAGTCAAGGCTTCCGGTGTTACGGTAAGCAAGTTTTCATCAAATCATCTATTTGTACCTTGCTTGGACCGAAGAGTATCAGTAATAACGGTTTCATGAGGACAAGGCTTGTGTGTGAATTCTCTCTAGTCGTTGAGAATCGATTCCTTTTTAAAGGGATCGACTTGATAAGAAAGTTGGTGGAATATGATTATGAACAGCGGACACCATGTAACCGCAAGTCCTGTCTATCGCAAAGCGATTTGAGGCCATGTTAGGTCAGTTTGTCCCTCGAAATTAGAGCAATTGTCTTGACTTTGATGTTTATTTGCTTTAAGTTTTCAGTTTTACTTTAGTTTTTTTCGTGTTTATTATTTTGTTGGTTTTTTTGTGTGCTAAATTCTATGTATTTTAGCCCGTATTTCAGCATTTATTTAGTAGCGGGTGATAAATGCGCGTTCATGACGTGATTTATCATAACTAGGTCGTCCTCGGTTTAACAAAACTCCCTCACTTCTCTTTATATGGCTGATTTTCTGCTTCATATTCTTAATGAGTTGATCTCATTTCAACGTAAAGCATTTCACCAATAAATCCTTAAAACTTGTCAAAAATAGAAAGCTTGTGTGATGCGTTTTACACGCTCTATCACGTCCGCATAAAAATGAAACTATATGTCCAAGACGCGTCAAAGCGTCTAGGATATGTTAGTGGGCGATAATGGTGTAAATTCTCGAGCCTTAGTTTGGGTTTGGGGGGAGGGCGGGGTGGTAGGACCTCACATCCTCCTCGTTAACTTAACAGTTTCGTCTGTAAATATCGTGCCTTTGATTGGACCACGGGGATGCTTATAATGTTGGTGTCTGCTGACGTTCTAGGCAAAGTGCAGGGCTTCAATGAAAAACGTGACGGCCAGTTAAGTATACGATAAACCATGCTACTTCATTACCGTTTGTCATTATAGGCCTATAGAACGTTACGTCTGAGAAATTGTCTCGCTCGGAATTTGATTAGTTTTTGCGATTAGGGAGTGAATATTAAGTTTCGTAATCGGACAGGCAACGTTGATTTATGATGCTAGCTGTGCGCTTGCTGTGCGGCGTACGCGTAATATACTCTTTGGGATAGGGAAATGATATTTTGGGTAAACTGTCGAGATTGATTGATCAGCTAATTAATTGAATAGTCTAGTGGGCTGGTTTTCAATTGCGCGGATGAAAGTTGTAAAAAATGTACTGAAAGAGATTTTCCTCATTAATGGTAATTTCCTCGTGAGATGAACACGCAACGAAAAGGCACGCTGCACCGTCAAAGATCTTCCTGTAATACGAGGGCGCCCTCGCGCGTTTGCTCTCGACACGCGACGCCCTCAAGCGTCAAGAAAAGTTTAAAATGAAGTTGATTTTGAGCATTGAGCAAGTTCGGGCGGGTGACTATAGTTAACTAGACTAACCTACGCCCGGGGCTTGGTTCCTCTATAGTCAGACTAGCTAGTCAAACCACGCAGCGTTCGAGTGACATCTAGGCCTTTTTTCAAATCTCGACTTGGGCTCAGTCTTAGGCTCCGGCTCCATGTAAACCCATGGAGACGGAGCCGGAGACAGAGACGAAGCCGAGATTTGGAAAAGACCCTTAGATCGACTATGGTCAGTCTAGTTAACTATAGTCGCCCGCCCGAACTTGCTCATTGATTTTATGCTATGCTAAAATTAAGACTAGCATTGTTCTTTCCATGCAATGCACAGATTTAGACTGGCTCGGGTATCATATCAGCGACCTTTAACGTGACACCACATCATGCATCCTTCACCGGTCTGGCACCTGCCTCGCACCTGTTACTAAATCAATCAATGTCCTTATTGAGTTGCAGACGATCGTGCCATGCACTAATTATACTGCACCAAAATCCCATCGTTTCCATTCTATCAAGTAATTGACTCCACAATGTTGTCATGTCAACGGTCTTTACCAAAGCTATTTTAGGTTGCGATGATTTGTTCTATAATGTTTTGCTAAAATCTATTTCCTTTTAATACTTTGTTTCAGAATGTTTCAGAAATCAACCTATGTTACGCCCCTTGTGTAGAAACAAGATGGCGCCGCCCATGTATGGGCACCATTTGTCATAAAACCACAGCCAGTAAGGCTGTATTTGCGTGTATTGCTGCCTTTTTTGCTGATCACACCCGGAAAATCAATCTATTTGCCAAGATGCGTGCACAATACCAAGAATTTCCCGGAAATTGATGGAGCTTAATCAGTGTTTTACCCAACTTTGCTTGTTCTGATGTCGAAACTTGTTGTTAATACGATAGTGCAAGTAGCTTTCCATCAGAAAAAATACAAAGAATATACCAGGCCTTAAAACGATCATTAGATATTTGGTGTGTTTTGTCAGTTTTTATTCCTTGTTTAATTGCCCTTGCTGGCCTTGAGTTACATGAAGTGGCGTGCTTTTCAGCCAAGGCAATGCATTTTCCATGTGGTTCTTCGTGACTGTTGAAAAAAGTGCAGACTTTCCTTGCTTTTTTAAGAAATTAATATAAGACGTTTTATGGTATACGCCCAGCTTTTAAAGTTGTAGATTGTTACTGATTCCTATGTTCAATATATTAACGACAGTTGGTTTTGAATTGATAAAAGACGGTTTCTTTGGCATTTTCTTGCTATTGATTTTATTTTTTTCTAAATCACAAATGTAGTTTTAGAGAATATTTAAACTACTATATAGTTCCTGCTTTTTCTCAAAAGATGAGCTGTACACGTCTATTGAACCTGCAGCTTGCCCGGCGGAACGTGTTCATATTTTCTGGTAGATAAGATCCGATCTGTGACCTTTTGGGATCCAATGAAGTGGAGAATTAGTCCAATTATAGCCTTTACTGGATATGAGGCTATAGTCTAATGGCAGAGGTCAGATCGTATCTAGTTAGGTAACTGTGTCATCTTTGTAACGAAGCTAAACCTTATATAAAAAATGTATCGCCCTATACTGTGCATGCTTGGGTACAGTGCGATGTCCTTCCCAGTGTCGTGACGTCAGTAGACATTGGACCAATAGCAATGGAGCTTTGAAACAGTGTGCGCTAATCCACATCCGAGTAGAAGTTACAAATGCCCATATGGGCGTGTTTGCTTCGGGCGGATCCGGATCCGAATCCCAACCTGTTTGTGCGCAGATCCTGAACGAGATCTATGATTTTATAATTCTTTTGAAACGGCGAAGATACAATTTAACAAAATAGGCTAATAATTATTATATAGCTCTGTCGTCGTTTTCAGTGTATGCGCGGTAGAAAAAGACCTACGGCGATTTGTTTTATTACATTTCTAACAGTGGGTATAATATGTTCGTTTTTTCCCCATCTAGCACCTACCGCAACGGCAATGTTAATCTTAGTGCGCATGACTTATCCTGAGGCTTCAAGCATAACGAGAAAGTGCCGCATGATTTATTGCTTAATAAAGCAACACCTGCTAAACAAATTAGTTTAATATTGATTACTTTGGCTACCAATCACTCAACACATTGCAGTTAAATCCAGGTAAGTTTCGCCTGTGAGCTACACAAAACTCTAAAAGTTGAAATATTTCGCAATATGCCTCAAGCCTGTACGCTCGTTGCCTAGTGTGCCTTTTAGCTTTCGTGAGGCGAAACAACTGAGATAATATTCGAAAGTATTTCCTCGGGAGTATTTCCCGGTTATTGTGTGGACGCATAGCAGTTTGAAGTAAAGTGTCTTGCTCAGGATGAAAATAAGTGATATTACCAAACCACTGAATGGGACCCCCTATATAAACCTAACGCGAACATTGACATATACACATTCCTGCACTGTAAAATCTGACTAGAAAACAGTCAAAACATTGCACCCGGCCAGCTGACCTTGCAGCCTAGTTACTGATTAATGACTAGAAATATAGCTACTGTGAATCTGACTCCGCCTAGTAGTTGTAGATATCTACTTGACATTACGAGGATTCATCCTGATTAGAAAATCTAGTCATACTGACTGATTGTCTATAGTTATTTTTGACTATAGATGTTTTTAGAGTGTGGTTGTGTTAATGAACCATTTCGAAGGATACAACGCGCTCCCGGTTACTATCTGATGACGTCACTTATGTCGTTAGGGAATCTGTACGTGCTCAGTTTGTGTTCGTGTCGCTACCAAAACTACCGACTAATTACAAAGAATTTAAGGTCTCATTTCAAATTAATAAAGAAAATTACAGTGGTGATTCGAACCAGAGCATTCGGTTTGACGTACCAGCGCTGTACCGACTGAGCTATCCAGCCGTATAGAATGCCGGTCAGAGGTTATACACCAACCAAGTATCAAACCCCACACACGGTTCGGAAAAAGGATTAGGTATAGTACTTACGTATTCGCCGTAGCTTCCGTAGATTCTAGCTTGTACGATTGTAGCGAGACATACTGTCAAGCAGAGGGTTATTACTAAGTACTGCGTTTTCACTTCCATGGTCAGAATGTTGACGATTATGGGGTCCGTAGTCCTCCTCTCGATTTCGTTTTCTCTTAAAACACCTTCGGCTGTCCGGCGTACTTTGTAGCAAATTTGCCAAGTGTGTGCAGTCCGTCCTTTTGGAGGTTGTTTCGGGAAGGAGTGAAGCTAGGTCGTCTTTCAAATTAAGCTGCGTACTTGTCACCCAAAATCAACATTTTAAACTAAAGTTGTATCCGCGTGTGTTCCCAAGTGGCGGTGATTCATGCGATCTGCCTGTCCGATTGATTTATATACTCAAGTGTCGATTTTGATATAAGGCGGAAACTTTTAACAAAAATGATCCCGGTTTGCAGTCGGCTTCGTGGTTTTATACGAGCCGGTAGTAAGATGATGACGTCACGGAAACTCCTACCGTCCCGTTAATTAATGTCACGGTCACGTGACAGCCAGGGGGCGCGGCATTGGCCAACCTTGGCTATCAATCATCTTTATAGCTCAGTCTGGTGCGCGTGTGTGTATGTCAACACTCGAGTAGGTGTACTTTGGATAAACGATTTTTTGAATGATACGCGTGTCGAGTGCTGCGTGAGGTCATGCGTGGTCGTAAAGTAGAGTGCGCCTTAAAGGGCTTCGCATGGGCAGTCTTAAGATCAAGAAAAAGCTGTCTTCCCTAGACTGGACAAGGTCAAGAAATGGACATGGTCGAGCGTTCTAAAGATATGAGTTCATGATTTTATTGCTTAATTCTGGAGGTCTGGGTTCCAGACAAAGCTGTGTCCGTGCATGCGTGTGCCCATTAGCAAGGCATTTTTTCTTCACCCGAAATAAATGCGTGCCTACAAGGCGAGGAAAAGAACCGCTAGGCCATCGGTGGATATCGTCTAACTTCGTGAGGCCGAACTTACGAAATAAAAAGCCAGGTCATTTTCTAAACAAACTAATTTATTTTGTAAGCTCCTTGGAAATTGAGGGTTGCAGGCCTCAAGGAAATTAAACAAGACCATGATTCGAAATGAATTGCTGGGAGCTGAGTGTTTGCGGGGGGTAACATGCAATCACCTTGACTTAGCCTTGGGTGTTTCATTGTAGACAATTTTTGTGTCTCCCACGATACACCTGTTGCGCGCATTTGGCATTTTTGCGGCTCTCCCACGCACATGTTTACCTCATGTATGTTGTGAAATAATTGTCTGTGTGCGGTGAAAGCGCAAAAATAACCAACGCTACCTTGAACAAAAACAACCCCGAAAAATCTTTAGCCAAAGGCACGTTATTCTGAGACAAAACATTATTGTAATTTTCTTCAGATATTTTTGCAACCAACTATATATATAGCGTCTGCCATTGACTCGTGTTTGGAAGTAGCTTCAGGGAAGCAGGTTAATTGGCGTAGCGGTTCTTTCCTTGCCTTCCACCAATGTAGCCCTGGTTAGAATCCTGTCCGGGTCAACTAGTCTGTGGATTGGGTTCTCGGTCCCTGCCTGATCCCCTGGGTTTTCCCCACACGTTGGTGTGTGCATAGGGTCTTCCTCCCACCTCTAAAACTGAGCTTGTCCTCTCAAGCTACAAGGCAACGACTTAAGTCGGCTAATCTCAGCAACCAGATCCCTCTGTGGGATCATACGAAAGAAGAAGAAAGATGGTGCGTTTAATCTCGTAAATCATTTGAGCTGTTTTAACTTTTATAAGTTTATAGTTTGCTACTTTAAAATCTTATTAGAGTGTCGTGGTCCAAATTATAGAACGCATATCATTTTCACCTTTAACTTGCAGCCATCGCGCGTGGGTCGCATGGGCATTTATCATCTGGTAACACTAGTCATTGGACGGCGTGTAGGTTGATGCCTACCGCTGTCTATAATAGTACATAGATACACCATGGATACACCTACACGTAAATCGTGGAAACTCGGCGACCCCAGTAATCGAAATCAGCGGTCTTTTTCGCCGCGGGGATTGTTATTTCAACACTCAAATCTGGTTACGAACCACTATCGGCTTTCAAGTTTCAAGAAATGACAGTTCCTTGGGGAATTTGGGCACGGGAGCGGAGGTGGCGTGCTTGGAAACGGCCAAGGAAAGGTTGAGGTGGGGTGGAGGAGGGGGTGCGCAGAATTCCTGAAATCTGAATAGCCACCGGCCTCCATGGTACCTCTAACAAGTCTCCAAAATAGCTATTGCCCTTAATCAAAATGTTAAACTGAAATCTGGGATGATATCGCGCTTAACTCTTCTGTAGTCAAGGTGCTTCTTTAAAGTTTATAGATTTAACTATAACAGTATGTTAGGTCATTAAAGGCGCAGACTCGTCAGCAATGCTCGCGCGCTAATTTCGTGCCACGAAATACGCAGGTCCATGCCCTTGCTATGAAGCTACGTATTTCGTGGCACGAATTTGGCGCGCGCATTGCTGACGAGCTGTGCCTTTAAGTTGGTACTTTGGCAAGCATGATACAATAGTCAGAAGTTTACATATATACTGTGTTAAAACTGGTGTGCCTAAACTTGCGTTGTCACCATTTTTTGTAACAGTCTTTACTAAAGTCGTAATTTTGTGAAATTCCTCACGTGCTTGCAGTACTTAAAACATAGCTTGCACACCTTGCAATGGTTCAGGTAGTCCTGTTTACCATTTTGGGTGATGATAGTAGTGTATTGTGTAAACTTCTGACTTCAACTGTAGCAACTGTGTCAGGATGCAAGATTTTGTTTTCCGTTCACCTCGCAGTCTTTTTGCGCAATTTTTTTTCCAATCGGGAATTAATTATCCTGCATGAATCGGCTCACATCCCGTTTCATAGTCACCTCCGTCTTTTCCGTAGCTAACCCTTGACCGAAGACATTCTTGACTTTGCTACGGCCTAGGCCAGCAATCCGGGGGAGCATATATTTACAAGGATCCGGAAGCTTATGCTGAAAGATGAATTATCGCTAAGCGTTACCGGATGTCTTCTCGTTGGCCCAATGTCATCATCATTACTATGGTGTAGCTGCAGGCTCAGCCCGTTACGTATAGTGACTAAGCCATTCAGTCATCGTTCAGTGACATCGTACTTTGCAGCGGAATGACTTATGATCCTCCTGGGGTAGTTTTTAACATTTTTGCCGCGCCGATGTTGCGCTTTGTGGTAGCTTATTCTGGGAGTCATTAGTGCCACGGGGTTGCTTTATAGCAGAATTTCTGGTTTTTATCGTGTTGGAATGTTCATATGATGGAGTATTCTTCAGGATTTTGACACACGCATGATACTTTTTCCGCAATGTGGACTTTTGCGAAATGTACACCTTTTCTAGACGTTCTACCCAATGACATTTTATGCTATGTTTTCCCAAAATTGAACTCTAAAAAGGTTCCTTTTTTCCACAGCTACATACACAGCTGGACTAACGATTGAAAGTTTTCCCAGATTTGCTTGAAATGTGTAGCTGAGTCCAAGCTTAGACCCGGCCTACTCGCTCCCCTGCACCCCTTAGTTACGGCTCTCTTTATAATCTATTCTTGCAGATTAATTTGACGAAAGCCGATAGTTGTATAAAGATCAGTCCTAGCCGGGAGCGCCATAGAGACCAAACCTGTCATCTCGTTTACTGCGGATTTACAACGCGTCTCTCATCCAGTTAAGCCCAAGTACATGACGTCATCTCTTTCCAGGACGATGACGTCATGGTAGCTCCGTCTGTGACGTCATAACACCACTTCCCCTCGCCTCGCACCCCTCCGCTAGCCAGGCGATGGAGGTGTTAACTGAAGCCGTTAAACCAAGCAGCTTCAATTGGTTCAGTTGAGGCCAAAGCGAATTGGGTTGATCGCTCCTCTGTAGATCTGACGTCTTCGATTACAGAGAAGGGAGTTGAGAGTCAGTCTTTCGACTGTCCTCATTCTTATGGTGTGACCTCATCCTGCAGGCTTGCATCTTTGGGTGCAAGGAAATGTACAATATTTTATTTGTAAACAGGATTTTATGCATTTAATTGCAACATGTCTAGATAGTTATACCACAGTGATTCGTAAAAACCCGGATTTTACAAAGAATCGAGCGAAATTGATCATAACAAAACCAATTATTATCTTATCTAAAAGTTAGTTCCCTATTCCATAGAATTGAGATGTAACAAACGGAACTATATACGTGTAACTTTATTGCCATTTTCTCCCCAGCCCCCCAAATTCACAGCTGACATTTCATAATAAATTAATTAAACGTCGTGCATACTGAAATAGCATTATATAAAACAGCGCGTTAGATATAACCAACCTGTGGGCAAATGACGCCATTTAAAGTCTTGAAGACTTGGCTACATGATAACTGCCACCTGTCCACTTATTAAATGACAATACCCGCTTGAGGATAAATACACACGGGATTATCGATTCATACTGGAGCAATTTCTCTTTTTGGATTTTATCTAAAAGCAAACCCGACATAGTGTCTGGTTTCAGGACAGGCTCAGGGTTAATGTTGAAATAGGTGAAAACATCTGTGGCGTTTTTACCTTGCGGGAGATTTCTCATCAAGGTTTTTTTATGTAATGCGTGAGAAAAATGTTGGGCTTATTTCATTAAAATCTCGAGGATCGAGGATTTTAAACCGACTCCCGAGGACCTTTAACTGAGGACTTTAAACAGGGGATTTTAAACCAGTGACTTTAAACCAGTGACTTTAAACCGAGAAAATCGAGAACCTTAAACTGAGGACTTTAAACCGAGGACCGTGAACCAAAAACACCGAACCGAGGGCATTCTATAGACCGTATCGTTTCGATACGACTATCGAAGAGCTCCCATCTGTTTGGGCAACTTTTGACGTTTAAATCAGTTATTTTGGTTAACAATATAAGCACAAAATAGGCAACCATGTATGCATGTCCTCACAGAACAAAGAAACTGCCCTACAAGATGGCAGCTACTCGATACGGTCTATACTCTGGGTGCTTATCCTGTGAGCCTTAGGTATAGCAGTGACGGGTGTGGGTGCATTATTAGTAATCAAATTAGCGTAGTGTGGGTTTAGGTAAAGGCAGCGAGGCGAAAAGCCGTATAATCTAATGCCGTGTCGGATTAACGTATTTCGGTTCAGCTATTATAATGAGGGTTTGCGGGAATCGGGGCATCTTTTAATGAACAGAGCGGATTGGGAAATGGAAGGTGGAAATATATTCGACTTCCCAAGGTTGTAAAGTTCTGAAAGGTGGCAAATTCCACGCAAATACTTCGCTCGCTACGTTTGACGTTACACAGTATTAGTCTTACGAGTGTTTTCTAAACTTTGTTTCCAAAATTGATTTTCTTCTGTGTTCATGTTTTTGGCAGAAAAATGTTTATGTTGTAAAACTAAGCAAAAATACGTGCAAATTACACTGAGAGTCAGTTTCACAAACTTAGTTATCAAACAAAAAATAATAAACTTTCACCTGCAAATTCCGTACACGATCCCACCTTTTTAAAACAAAATACCCACGCCTAAAATAAACTAACTGGCTCTTTTAAGAGGGCATACATCGCTTTTAATGTGTGTGCAGAATGGTAGCTGCGTCGTTTGATCAAGTATGTGTCAGGTAATCACACGTTGCAATTAAGTTTCTATAATTGGGCCTCTTTAAACCGTGTTAGCCATAATTCTCCCAACGCAATTCCCCAGCCAATTTCCGGCGTCAGCGATTAGCGACCGTGTGATGAGAGCGGGTGTCGTGGGCGTAAAGTGATTTCAAGTCGGTACACGCTTCGATGAGAGCTGGGCTCAGATCGCGTCTCTCGTTTAGCCATCCGCGGTCTAATTTGAAGGTTAGATGAGCCCAGTTTTACAGTTTCCTTATCCAGTCAAAGGGTGATATTTCTAAATGCCGCCTCATGCGCTGCCAATCAATATTAGACACGGATAATATGGTGGATAACTGGCAAGTTTTTTTGTTTTTGCAGAAATAGGAAGAAGTATGCGCTAAATATTAAATTGTCTGTTTATTTCCCATTTTTAGCATTTCATCATGTTGTTAATAAAGTGTGTTTGTTTCTAACAATGAATTCCTCACGCAATTTGTCCTGGTGGTACACGCACTCGCAAAAGGTCAACCATGTGGCCTTTCAAGTTCTCTCCCGCTGAGCCGGCGGTGGGGTTGTATATATTTATTCTGCTGATTTTTACTGCATTTCAATATTGCTCTTCGCTTCGCTGTGGTCTTTTCGCCGCATATTTTATGGTTTGATTGCAAGGTTGTTAAAGGTAAAGTACATCATTTGCAGTGACCCCAATTTTTGTTCTTGAGTTGATAAGAAAAACCTTACTGAAAGAGTTAATAATAATATGGTACCAAACACCACATGAATTTATTTCTGTCGTAAATTGTATTTTGTGTGAGAAATTAACAACTGAAGGTGGTTTTCAAAAATAAAATCTTCTGCAAAAGACTTTTTTTATTCAACTCAACACAACACAAAAGCCATGAATGAATTTTTTCAAGTTTTCTGAAGTATTACTGCCTATATGTGGCTTTTAATCACGAGTGGAAACCATTTGTAACAGTTTACCAATCATGTACTAGTTTAAATCAATATAGTTCGTTTCGATTGGCGATTCTGAATTCAATTTTTAAACCCGTGCACCTGCTTTGTGACAATGCAAAAAAAATAAGCTTGCCATATAAAACGCAATATTGAAGCAGATTGACAACTCGGATAACATGTGCAAGAGGCAGCTTGAAACTGATTCCACCATAACAAAAAATGAAAAAAGAAAATATTCCTTTCCGCTTACGCTATTATTGTGGCAGAATAGGCCTACATAAAACAGGTAAATATCTTTTACACATCTACGGGGCAACAGAAACGCTGACCAGCGGCAAGTGTAATATTTCAGCGGAATAATGGATTTATCTGAACCAGCACTGAATATTCCCAACTCGAGGGCGTCCGTCCTGGGATTTTTTTCGCTGAGTTCTCAAAAATAACACTTCCATTTTCTTGGGTAAACGCTTGGCTGCATTTGACCGACTTTACACGGTTATCACATGTCGAGAGGCGTGCTCTCGACCTCAGCCCGTGTTTCCAGTTTCATATAGCTCGCTAGAAATATTGATACCTTCCGTATTTTAATGTTTTTGTGCTGTATCAATTTTCCCTGGATTGAAAACACTCTTGTGAGAATCCCCGGAGAACTGAACTGAACACGGTGCTAAAGTAACATTTTAAGTTACATGTATTTCAAGACGAAGCCAAAGTTATTCGTACTCTGCTCAAGGTGCCCGGATGTAAACCTGAAAACATCTCCAGCTTCCAAAAGAGCGCCCTCTGTCTTCTGAGTAATCCAGTTCGGTTACGTTTGGCTGGCTTTAAATTTTTCTTTTCTAAAAAATAACATCTAGTTTTTATTGTTTTGAAACGGTGAATATTCCCTAATTCCTGGTAAATATTAAACTGGCATGTAGATGATGTGTGCGCTTTTCATTTCTGCAATTTGACTCGAGATTCGACGCCCCCATTGGCTGTCTCAATGTAAGCCACGCCTCTCGAATCACATCCAAGATGGCGGCCTCCATGAGAGTGAAATCCGCGAGCACAGCACTACAAACGTTTACGTATTGTGCCGTTTGCCGACACAGCCACGACCAGGGAAAGAGACACGCGTTTACAAGAAGTCACAGAGATAAGATTAAACATATTCTGAGAAAATTTGACGCCAAGGTATAAAGCAAGTCGTAACAGTGCACTGCAGTGGCCAGTGCGTTTTTACACGCACCGTGTATAAATCGCCATTTTTTTCCCCTAAATTTGGGTTTTCGATTAAATTTACCCTTTAACATGTTTAATGCAAATAAGCCATTTTAAGGAAAAGTAATTTACTAACTTCTCGATTCTTTCTTTCCAAAAGCAGCTAGGCCTAACATTTGTTTTCCCAAAAATAAATTCAACATTTGTGAACATTTGTGAAACAAAGTGCAAAAACATTTGGAATCACTAAAACCTAGGCTAATCTGTTATTTAAGAATGCCTAAATTCTAGAGTTGTAAATATTTAACCTTCTTTTTTGTGCAGGTGAAGTTAGCAAGACAAGATATGAAAGAACCGTGCATAGTGGCTGGATCGTTTGAACCAGACACAAAGTACTGGTGTTACATGTGTGCATGTGAAGTCAAGAAACATGTCACAGATGGAGAAGTGACGGTCAGACATGCTGGTTTCATTGAGCATTTGATGAGGTAAACAGGCTGGGGAGAAAACTGGTGTGATGTGGCTGAATGTTAGTACCGTGGCCAAAATATAGCGCTCTTTAAGGGACTGGAATAATTTGAGCTTTATATCCAGAGAGCGCTATAACCAGCATGCATACGTACACAATGCAGAGAATAATGGCTGGGACTTAGAAAAAGGAGCTTTATATCGAGAAGAGCTTTGTATCAGGGGGTGTTATAACGAGAGTTGGTTGTGTGGCTGTTAGAGGGCGCCCTTTTAGATCGCCATATTTTTAATGAGATGATGTAAAATATTCACATTTGACACTTGTTCTGCTGTTTTGAAGATTTATTGGGGAAAAACAATTACTGTACATAATTCTCGAGAGAACAACCTGCATGGTATATTTTTCAAAGTTTAATTTTTACGAACGATTTCTGACACATTAAGCCTAAAGCAGAGAATCCATCATTGATTTGCAAGCAGCCGGTTACTTCATGTTCATAGGTCAACGTAAAGTAATGGACTCAACTACATGATAAACCCTGCTAATGGGGTATTTTCGTCTTTCTTCTCAGCTCTGAGCACGGCAAGCAGGTTGATCGATTCTGGAGGGTCAATCGAATCGAGACGGACCTCCAGGCAAAGTTTGTCTTCAGCAGTGACTCAAATGCGACTTACAAGAAAGCAGTAGAAGATGCCCTGAGGAAACATGACGAGGAGCAACAACATATGGCATCTGAGGTTTGTAACAGTCTTGGCTTTCTGTCGAACATAATCATACTCTGAGGATGTTTGATGATTTTGTTCAATCATGTGACTACTCGAAGGTCACATGTTATCAAACTGTCCACTGATTGGCTGTTGTCTCTCCAGATTTCAGACTTTGTCTGAATTTAGCTGCATGTTCAATCTTTTGGCAGACAAGTTTGATCATGTCTGACAGTGTCTGATGGTGTTTGATGGGCAGTCCACACTGTCCGATTTTTGTCTGACAGACACGACAGACATTGTCTGACAGACGAAAATCTGATAGACAAAAATCTTATAGTGTAGACACCTTCACAAGACTGGGAACAGAATCTAGCCCATTCACTAAGACCAAGTACGATTAACATAGAATAAACACACTCAAAAGATGCCATTGTTTTTGGCTATTTAGATAATTATGGTAGCTTATGGCTTGATGATTTAACACTTACTGCTTTTTACTCTACAGAGTGCTTCCAAGATACGTCGATTGGAGTCGAACCGATCACAGATGTTACAGCAGTCAAGCAGTTCTACCCAGGATGCTACAGAGGTCTGTCACATGCAGCAACAGCTCTTTACGTATCCACATAAAACAAATATTCTTTGGTCGTGCCATAACACGTTGTATGGCTTCATACAACAAAGGGGGAAACGTACCATTTTTCTTTTCCTCTATGATTAAAGGCACAGGCTCGTCAGCAATGTGCGCCCGCCAAATTCGTGCTCGAAACACGCAGCTCCATGCCTTTGCTATGGAGCTGCGTATTGCGTGGCACACATTTGGCGGGCGCGCATTGCTGACGAGCCTGTGCCTTTAAGCATTTTCAACTCTACAGTGGGTGTTTACTGTTACAAGATTGTGTGGGAAAGTGGTGCACTCTAAGGCTGCGTTCGGGCGTGCAGTTCTCGCTACTCCGGAGTAATGCGTGCGCATTGCACTCGGGTCACATTACGCGAACGGCAGTCGCGAACGGCATGCGCGAATGGCCATCAGGGAATACCCTCTGTCTTTTGCCATGACTACACAAAAAACGCCGTTTCACTGCTCACAAGAAATTGAAGAAAATACAGACCGTAAGTCGTGAGAACCTTTGATACCGTGTAAAACAAACCTTAGTGAGTTGTTCTTTCAGTTATCCAGTTGACACGTTGAGCAAATTCACAAAAAATCCAACCTATATCCCACCATCTTCGTACGAATCACATGGCAATCGTCAGGAGTAAGAGCACACTCCCCATTTGTTGGGGAGTAGTGAGAGCATACTTTCACTGACCCGAGTGTCGTTATTCTTGCCGTTCACGCGCGCAGGAGTATAACTCGCACGAGTACACGCCCAAACGCAGCCCATATGTTCATAATTTTACAACATTTTAGAGGGTCAGTGCTCCCCTGGAAAAATGTGTGCACCCCCAGGTGCCCCCTCAAATGTTTCACCCTACTTAGGCCGCTGATGGAGAAATTGCAACATTTATGATTTAGGCGTAACTTGAATGATTTTTTAGTCAGCTACGATTGATATTGTCATTGTACATCAATTTAAACTTTACCTTGCCAGTGCTATTGAGCTCGTGCCAATGACGTCATTTTGGAAGTCAAATAATGCCGCGTCGTTGTGGAAGCAATGTGCGTGCGTGTTGTGTGTGTCCATAGCGTGCGTAACGCGCAATGCTAAGGCTCCCATTGGTGAATTAAACCGCGTTACGCCCACCAGAGACACACAGCGCGCACGCACATCGCTATATTTGCACGAAGGGGGTCAATAGACCAATCTGGTAACTAAGGTCTCCTTCCCTGTATATCCGCCATAGCTGGGGGAGCGTCTAGTGCATGGGCTGTGCGTGTTGTGTTGCTGTTAGAACGAAAAGCGCACATCCATTACATGCTTGAATGTGCCCCCTTCGCGTACACAATCCTACAATGTTTGAATTAACAAAATGCCACTTCAGCAACAGCAAAAACATACCATTCATTCAGTGGAAGCCCCCCAGCTATGGCGGGTATAAAGCAAAGGAGTCCTCGGCTCTCGGACTGGTGTATAGGTTTTGTGACAATGTTCTCAATTGATGTCTTGCTGTGGAGTTCTTGTCGTTGTTTGTTCTTTCTATTACACTATTTCCTGAATACACCGCAGACCGTTGCATCAATACAGTACCAGATTACTCCCAGTAGAGAGTCTGGCCCCAGACCCATGTCTAGCAGCAGACTCACTGGCGAGGCAGGTAGCTCGGATGCTGATTGGCTGAGAATGGAAGATATGAGAGAGATACCGCACTGTTCATCATGGTGAGCCAAATATTTAACAAATATTGTGGAAAATGCATATGTGAGGGGCCATCTAAAGTTGTCAACATTTTCACAGAAGGGGATGGGGATGGAAGGGGATCAAGGGCTGCGTAGGACTTTACATGCACTGTACATTTGACATTTCATGGTAGTGACAGAAAAATGATTAGTACATGTATTTCTGGGGGAGGGAGGAGATTTAAAAAATACTACACTGTAGAACTGTGAAAATGTTGACAACTTTGGATACCCCCTGAGCTGCTTTGTGTGCCCGTTTCCAACATGTTGTGCTATCCCTTCCCCCAGATTAAAAAATTCTGGCAATTTGATGCCGTGCCATTGATCATGAATGTCTGTATATAGACAGCATTTCAAACGAAAGCTTAGGCTTAATCTGAAATTACTGCCTTTGGTTGTAGCTATGGTTCTTGCCGTGCTGTGAGTTGCTAATGATTGCTATTGTCTGCTCATAGCCGCAGCCCAATCCAGTAATTAAGATGCAACCCAAGTTTCTGTAATTTTTTCAAATAAAATTATTCTTGACAATTGTTTTTACATTTTTCACAGGTCAGATCCTTCCACACGCCCAGCAAACAGTCGGCCTGTTAACACACCCATAGCTGTATCCGGTCACAACCAGAAGGATCCGGTTCCATCCAGTTCTAACCAGTACACCACCAGCAAACCCCAAATGGCTGGACAGCAACACAAGCCTGGTGTTTTGAACAGAGTCAAAACTGTTGGTGTTATATCATCAGGGGGATTGTCTGTGATCAATGTTAAGGTGTGATCATTGTTTTATGGTAATAGGTGTACTTAATATGCATAATTAATATGCCTCATGCATATTAAGCGGGATTTATTTGGGCCAACAGGCTATACAATAGACCACATGACAAACATGTAACTGCTTTGCTGCGTTTGGGCGTGTACTCGTGTTAACACGAGCATACTCCTGCGCGCGCGATCAGCAAGATTAACGACACTCGGGTCAGTGAGAGTATGCTCTCGCTACTCCCCAACAAATGGGGAGTGTGCTCTTACTCCTGACGAGTGCCATGTGATTTGTACGAAGATGGCGGGATATAGGTTGGATTTTTGGTGAATTTGCTCAACGTGTCAATAACTCACTAAGGTTTGTTTTACACGGCATCAAAGGTTCTCACGACTTATGGTCTGTATTTTCTTCAATTTCTTGTGAGCAGTGAACGGCGTTTTTTGTGTAGTCATGGCCATTTGCGCATGCGGACTGCGGACTTGCCGTTCGCGTAATGCGACCCGAGTGCAATGCGCACGCATTACTCTGGAGTGGGCTGAACGCAGCCAAATTGTATTAGCCTTTTTTAGGTTTACTTTTGAAGTCCTTGTTTTGTGATTCTAGGCACGTGGTATCGCTGGTAACGTACACAGCGGAGCACACCCTCCGTGGCTGGTGGAGAGTAGCAGCAATCAAGCTGAATGCCAGGAATTGGGGCCGTCGGAGGACGACTACAGGAAACATTGTGAGTTTCAACATTGCCATATCGGATGTATTTTGCTGTCTGTGTTGTAGTAGAGTCCATCACAAGTCCTCATAAACCTTCACAAGTCCCTAGGTCTTAATTCAAGTCACAAGCTATTCAAATGAACTCCAACAATGGCATTCTTTCGTGCATGTTCATCATTTGCTTCTTGTTACTGGACTTGTGATTGACTCGACTATAACCCTGTTGGCTACCAGTGGGGTTTTGTATGAATAGTTTTAGCATTTCTCAAAATAAGAGAAATTATCTACGTGTATAATTTATTAGAGAGCATGCATTTGAACAAATCAATGAAGAACAAGACATTTTAAACTAAACTCCTCGAAAAAAAGTTCGGAAAGTCACGTTTGACTGACGATTTCTCTCTTGTTGCAAAATAATTTTCCTAGAATTTTATATCATTGGAAAGCCCTGTTATTTCTCTTTACGATGATGTGTCATTTGTTATGATTAATCAATTGGGGAATGTGCAGTACAGCTGAATACGGGGGTGGGTGTAAAGTGAAATGTCACAAAATGCATTGCTATTGTCAAAAAGTGCATTGACACATTCCCATCCTCCAAGCAAAAGGGGAATGCACTGCATGACAATAGCAGTGAATTTTGTGACATTTCGCTTTCCACCCACCCCTGTATTCCGCTATACTGCACATCCCCCAATTGATTAATCATAAGAAATGACACATCACTGTAAAGAGGAATAACAGGGCTTTCCAATTATACCAAATTAAAGGGAAATGATCTAGTAACAAGAGAGAAATCGTCGGTCAAACTTGACTTTCCAAACCTTTTTTGAGGAGTTTATAATTGTCCTTGTTACAAGCAGAATTATTATTATTATTTATTTCTGGTATTCATACCAAGGATTCCTCAATAGTGCTCATTGCACTGTCACTCGCAAGCGTGAGGAAACCCATGAAGAATTAGATAGAATGTTGTATTAACAGTGCTCTTATTATCAGGATTTGACCACCGCAGTGGAGCATCATAGGCATGCATGTTGACTTAGAAGCCTGTGGAACTGTAACAAATTGTGGAATTACCATTCAATGGAGTCTCGGTGATCTGATTCTGTTGGTTGAATCATCGTGTGATCGTTCTTTTTTTCCTTTTTCAGTGGAACGGCAGCGGAAATCCAAGCTGAATCCTGGCCGAGTTGGCGCTAACTTTGATCATGGTTCATTGAGCAATGATGACTGGCTTCCATCATTTGGGCGTGTGTGGAACGCTGGTCGCCGGTGGCAGTCACGGTAGGTTACCAATACTACGACACAGTACACACAGTGTATCATTTGGACGTGTGTGGAACGCTGGTCGCCGGTGGCAGTCACGGTAGGTTACCAATACTACGACACAGTACACACAGTGTATCATTTGGGCGTGTGTGGAACGCTGGTCGCCGGTGGCAGTCACGGTAGGTTACCAATATGACAACATGGTACACACCGCGCCAAAACCTTAAAGGCACAGTGTATCATTTGTAATGACCCAAAATTTGACTTCATGAGTTGACAAGAAAAGCCTTACTTAAAGGCAGAGGCTCTTCAATGCGTGCACGAGGCCAAATTCGTGCCACGAAATATGCAGCTCCATAACAAAGGCATGGAGCTGCGTATTTCGTGGCACGAGTTTAGCCTCCCGCGCGCATTGACGAGCCACTGCCTTTAAAGTGTTGATTTAGCATTATGGTAACAACTGAATTTTAAAAATTGGAATTACAACTTCTGCTCTTTAAAAGACCTCAATAGTTTATGTTATGACAACTATCCTATACATGTAATTTATTTTTTACAAAGTCGTTTGAGAAATGGAATAATTTAAAGTTTCATGCTTTTCGTCTTACGTATATGTAATTATTATTTTTTTCACAGACGTCAGTACCGAAAAGAAGTGAACAACACAAGACCATCAGCCAGGCAAACTAACCCATGAAATGCTGACTACTTAAGATGTACAATGGTGGCTCTGTCACCAGGGTTGTAGTCGAGTCCATCACAAGTCTCTCACAAGTCCAGAGCCGATAAAATCACAAGTCCCGCACAAGTCCAGTAACAAGAAGCAAAGGATGAACACGCACACAAGAATGCCTTTGTTGGAGTTCATTTGAATAGCTTGTGACTTGAATTAAGACACAGGGACTTGTGATGGATTTGTGAAGACTTGTGATGGACTCGACTACAACCGGACCCTGCCGTCCAGGTAAATTATCACCTGTAATATTTATTATTGTAAAAAAGCTTTGCATTTCACAAAATTGTTTGCAAGAACCAATTATGTCAAGTTAAGAAGCTATGATGTCATGGAGAGAAGCAATCAATGACGTAATGAACACCCTAAAACAATGATGTGCGAACCTTGGGTTCCAGTTTGGGGTTGGGGGTGGGGGTTGGGTGTTGGTGTAACCCACAAGACGACCACGAATGTGAAGAGAAATCAACAATGCTATGTTTTTTGTCTATTTTAGCCAAAATAAATAAATAAATAAACTCGTACGATAGGACGATGTCAAGGTTTTAGCATTTGAATCTAAAAGTTTCGCCCATTTATTGATCTAACATCTTCCTTTAATTCCTGTTATTTGTAAAATACGACCAAAAATGTGAATGGCGCGATTTGTTTATTAATGTTAAAAGTACACACAACATTCTCCTTAATAACAATTTTTATATTGCTTTGTAAATTGTAGATGAGATATTTATTTCGAGTATCCTTTGATGTCAAAACCAATTCAATAAATCACACATTGAACTGATTCAAGTTGTCCTATCAGTCGGAGCTGTAAGAATTGCAAAATGTCGAAACAAAATGTCTCCATGAGGAGGACGTAAGAAAGAAGACATTGGTTTTAACAAATGCGAGTTATAAATGAAAAACGCCAGCTGACTAGAAAGCCGTATTGATCACTCTTGTGGAGAATTGTGTACAATTTCAAGACGCAGCCAGTGAATTCGGATACGGCCTGTTTCAGAAATTAATGCAGTTTGCTGCCACCAAGAGTTAGAAATTAAAGCAGTTTGCTGCCACCAAGAGTTGAATGCACGCCAACCGCAAAGGATATCCACGGGGGAGTCGCCGACAGAGGGCGTGCTTCTCGCTAAAGCTAACAACTGCTATTGCTCAATATCAGACAACGTTAGCGGATTAATTTAATATTTAAATCCGTTAATTCATTTACTTGTGTCGTTTTAAACCTTTATGATCCTTGCATTCGTGTCGCATGTGGAATATGAGATCCGGGAGCCAGTCTATTTCAAAAACGACCATAAAATCGTTATACCGCCCTCTGTTAATTGAAAGCGTGTAACACAGGTCCGGAAACGAGTCTACTTAAAAATAAGACCATAAAATCGTTATACCGCCCTCTGTTGATTGAAAGCTTGTAACACAGGTCCGGCAACCAGTCTACTTAATAAGACCATAAAATCGCTATACCGCCCTCTGTTGATTGAAAGCTTGTAACACACGCAGCGGCACGCGTACGTACGTACGTGCACACGACGTCAATTCAAATTCTCGAAACAATGACGAACTGTACCCGACGATTAACGGTAGCGTCCGGACGACCGGACATGCATTCGGGTAACTTCGGGAACCTTCGGAAAAAGGAGGAATTCCTCCTGTTTCAAAATGGCGGAATTGGCGGCTGCCGGACCTCAAATTCAGTCTAGTCAAACAATTTTTGGTCCGGGTACCAGACTACTTAAAAATAAGACCATAAAATCGTTATACCGCCCTCTATTGATGAGAAGAAGGAGGATGAGGAGAAGAAGGAGGAGGAGGAGAAGAACGAGGACGATGAGGAGAAGAACGAGGACGATGAGGAGAAGGACGAGGGCGAAGGACGAGGACGATGAGGAGAAGGACGAGGACGATGAGGAGAAGGACGAGGACGATGAGGAGAAGGACGAGGACGATGAGGAGAAGGACGAGGACGATGAGGAGAAGGACGAGGACGATGAGGAGAAGGACGAGGACGATGAGGAGAAGGACGAGGACGATGAGGAGAAGGACGAGGATGAGAAGAAGGTAGCCTTTTGTTAAGGCTGTGCTTTACAAGCGCCAGTATAGCGCCCTCACAGTGCTCACGCCATCGACGCGCCTGTATAGCGCCCTAAATTCAGTCTAGTCAAACCTTACGGCTTATACAACTCTATGAGTCAAACAATGTTTGGTCCGGGTACCAAATATTTAAATCCGTTAATTCATTTAATTGTGTCGTTTTAAACTTCAAACGAGTAAAATGCTCTTTATGATCCTTGCATTCGTGTCGCATGTGGAATATGAGATCCGGGAGCCAGTCTACTTAAAAATAAGACCATAAAATCGTTATACCGCCCTCTATTGATTGAAAGCGTGTAACACAGGTCCGGAAACGAGTCTACTTAAAAATAAGACCATAAAATCGTTATACCGCCCTCTGTTGATTGAAAGCGTGTAACACAGACTAGACAGACGCGCACACGTGCAACTTTAGAGAACAGCGAAACGAAAAAATAACGAATGGGACCGCCAGGTAAGCGACGAATATGTTAAATTTGTGTCCTGAAATCATGGATTTGTACTCAAAAGATAGAAGTTTATGAGATCAGCGTGGCATGGGAGACAATAAATATTACACGTTTAGCTTTTTTAAACGGAAAATCGGGCTTGAATTGTGTTCAGCTTTTGCGTGGTTGTCTCAAGTCTGTCTGTCGACAATTTCACCCCACTCGCCATTCAATTCAGTAGTCCACGTGATAATTGGCAAACTCGCCCGCATTGGCTGTTGAACTGGAAACCTGCATAACAATTTGGATGACTTTACACGAATGTCGGTCGTTTCGTACCCAAGTTGTTTCGTACCCAGTCGTTTCGTACCCAGGTCGTTTCGTACCCAGGTCGTTTCGCACCCAGGATTCATTGCACACGTGACAAAGGGTTCCAAATCCTTTTCTATTGAACAACAATGCTACTGTCAATCACTCTTGGTGGTTCACGGGACGGTGGTTTATTGTGTTATTCCAGTGTTATATTCTTTCAATATGAGTTTTAAAAATTCAAAAAGGGAAAACAACCTTAATAAAAACGGGAACCAAATGTGTTTTCCCAAAGGATTTTTCGCCGCTAGAGGGCCCACATTCGGTAGCTACTGTGCGCCACCGCATTGGTCGAGACTTCATCAGAATGATTCGAATGATTGACAGTGAAACAGACAGCCAGTACTGTAGGACGCAATCTTAATCCCTGGGAACTTGATACGTACATCTCTATGATGATGCCGCGCGTCGGTGACTAACAGGAGCGGGTTGCGATTTTTTTTTCCGTACCACATATTCGCTATGGGGCTTCATCGATTGGTGCATTGTAAATGAATATTCATATTTTCTATATAGCGCCTCCAAGAGTTATTAAATAAAAGGATATAAGAAAGAAAATTCAGGAGTTTGTCGAGTCGTTTGGTAGTCTAGTGGTTAAGACGTAGTGCTATCAATCCGGAGATGGCAGGATCGAATCTCCTCAGAGTCGTATTAATTTTTTTTTACTATTAATTGAGGAAAGAGTGTGGTATGGTGTGGGGTTATGTTGAGGTAGTTATCGACAAAACACATCAGTATGCAACATATGCATAGGGGTTAAACCAATCAGAAGCAATGTTCGCTAAACAGTGGTACGGAAAAAAATATCGCGAGCGGGTTTGCATGACTGGCTTAATCTCCTTTGTGCATCATAATTGACTGGGTACGAAACGACTTGGGTACGAAACGACCAGGGTACGAAACGACTTGGGTACGAAACGACCAGGGTACGAAACGACCTGCTTCGACTTTACACAGGGCCTAAGGTTAATATCTAATTTTAACACCCTATATATTTTCTTTATTAAATTCAAAGAATTCTTTTTTTCATTTTTATTTTTTGACCAGCATGACCAACACAACAGCCGATTTTACGAATCTTTGCAAGCCTGCTTGCGCAACTTTTTATTGCGTGAGCTGCACAACATTCCTTTTTAATTCCTTTGAGTGTGATTATTACACGCATGCCTATGGGGATTATGTCATTTTCAAAAGTTGCTCAAGCTACGAAATTTTTCGTGAAATCGGCTGCAAGAACGTAAGGTTTGTGCATAGTGTTTAATTAAAGTACAAATATGAAAGTAAAATATTCGTGCCATCATGACATTGTTTATTCTCTTATTCCTACAGGTTTTACACCGCGAGGGGTTGGAGGTTTTGGAGGGGGGAGAGGGCGTGGTAGGGGCGGTGGAGGGGGGCGGGGTGGTTTCCGTGGAGGGGGAGGTGGTGGTTTCCGTGGTGGGGGAGGTGGTGGTTTCCGTGGTGGCGGAGGGGGTGGCTTCGGTGGTCGAGGTGGGCGTGGTGGACCAAGAGGAGGGCGAGGCGGTGAGTAAACTTTGTTTATTTAAATGATGGTGTTATTGTTAACGATTCTACACCAACGGCGGAAAGATTACTAACTAGACCATGCTCAGACACCCACTGCATGCACTGGGACCCCACACACTAAACCTACGGGACAACCCTCAAATTATAAGTTTTTCCTTGGTAAATTCATGACACATTTCTTGGGACTTGGAAATCTGTGATGTCATCGCGCTCGCACTGGGTACACTAGTAATACTGGTCAGTTTTACAGTGGATTTCTGCCGTATGCGAAGTGGCGCATCGTGAGAAATGCGCTGTAAAACATCACAGCATTGTTCAATTCCAACTTTTGTAATAGATACTGAAAATAAAGAATACTTTCTGACAATTTATTTTTAAAACGATTTTTTTAAATATTTAAATTGGAACACAGCATTGAGCAAGATGTTTGTTTGGGTAGTTTGTGTTGCGAAACAGACTTGTGAAACCAGCGACAGTTTAGGGAGATTGTTCTGTGTTCGTGCACAATTTCAGTGTAAAAAACATACACTTTGTTTGTTTGTTTTAGCACACAAAAATGATTATCAGTTCCTCTTTGTGAGCGTCGTCGAGTGCGTAGTTTTCATTTCAGGCGTAAATGTGTGCTATTACACATTGACAATGACGTTGCGCATCTCCTGCTGCATCTAGGCTTTCGGGACAAAGGTTTTGACGTTGCGCATCTCCTGCTGCATCTAGGCTTTCGTGACAAAGGTTTTGTTTAGCAGAAAACGAGACAGCGTGTTGAACTAAGACTGATCAGACTTGAATTCTTCGCTGGCTTGGCGCAATATATCACTGTGGGGGCGCTTCTTCCAGCTCTCTCCTAATCAGTTTACACACACGATTTCGCAGAAAAACGGCCGATTTCTAAGATGTATATCTCGGCTACCACTTGCTCAATTTATGCGATGAATGTTGTTTTGGAATTTACAGAAAATAATCTGTAATGTGAGATGATATTTTCAATCAATATCGAACTTTGATTTTTTTTTCCAATTCCCTTAACTTTTCCCTCCTAATTTTACGTTTTTATCATCAAACTAACATTTTTACATGTACAGTACCCCCAACGGCCACCAACTTATTGTTATGGTTGTCCCATTTTTGACGTTTTGCAGGTTTTACTCCGAGAGGTAGAGGCTTTGGAGGAGGTGGACGTGGTAAGATTGTTATAGTATCTAATAGTAATAATAATGATAATGATTATATTTGTATAGCGCACATATCCACCCTGCAGGGTGCTCAAGGCGCTGTTACCATTATTACCGCTGCCATCAGGGAATCACCAGAACCATTTCGCTTCAACTAGGTGGCTGCTGGTCAGGCGCACAACCCTATCAGCAGTTATATTGTGGCATTCCCCTTAACAGCTTCCCATATATCGCTTGGGTTGACGAGGCAACTGGGATTAAGTGCCTTGCCCAGGGACACAGACACGTTGGTCGAAGTGGGGCTCCAACCCCCAACCTCTGATTGGGAGTCCCGCTTCATACCCACTAGTGCTGCGACCGTGTAAACGTTTAAACGACCGAAATGTAACTATGCTAAACGGATATCCGAAACCAACCTGTGAAAAAACGATCCTCCCTTTTTCAAAGATCTAATGGCCGTTTTGCGCCGCCGGAAAGTTCTAAAGAGGCAGTTTTGTAATGAAAGAATCAGGCAGCATACCGCTGTGATGAGCCCAACGGTCGGTAACCTTTGTGGTTTCAAGCCGAAGATGTACAGTTGCGTTCGCGGGCGGAAGCGATTTTACTGATGGTTTTCGGTTTCATCGTGCAAGTTGAATTCAAAGCAGGGCGGTAAACACTGTGGAGCCGACGATCGTGGTGCCCCACGAACGCACATGATACCAGGTCAAAGAACTTTATATTGCGAGCGTGGTAATAAGTTTTACTTTTTGTTATGTTTACTATTCGTTTAAACGAACGTTAAATTGACGTTTAAGCGTTTAGAAAAATAAACGGTAACTCCTGGAGACTTTTGAGAACTCGTATGGACTTGTGAAGACTCTTGACAAAATATACTACATGTAGCTCTGAGACATCGTAGTTTTGGAAAAAACTCTGTGTACTGGTTGCCATTTATTCTCCTAAACGTGTTAGTATTTTAATGGGAAGTGATTTTAGGAGTGAAAAACATTCAACAATTTCTTTGAAAATACTTAAAACTTGTTCTGCCCTGTTCCAAAGAATTAACACATGGCGTGACGTCTCAATGGCATCCAGTAAACGGAATTCATATCGTACTACGTCTGGGACATTGCATTTTTTGAAAACATTGTTTCCCATTTTGAAGCCATTTTGCTGTTTTTGTCAGGTGGGAGAGGAGGTGGCGGAATGAGAGGAGGCAGAAAGGTCATCATTGAGCCACATCGTCTTGAAGGCGTCTTTATCGCTAGAGGGAAGGAAGATGCCTTAGTAACTAAGAACCTGGTGCCTGGAGAAACCGTCTATGGAGAAAAGAAAATAACCGTGGAGGTAATATAGAGTAATATAGAGGCTTCGCAAGGTGACTAATACGGTTACAGATGTGAAAGATACGTTGAAAGATGTAATTATTCCATTCAACTCGGCTCCGCCTCATTGAATGAAACATTCCATCTTTCAACTCATGAAAATATTTGTACCGTTGAACTCATAAACATTCATTATTTGTACACCAGACAATATTCTAACTTTCCATTTGACATTTGTTTCTGCAGGATGGTGAGGTGAAAACTGAATACAGAGCGTGGAATCCATTCCGATCCAAGCTCGCTGCGGCCATTTTGGGCGGAGTGGACAAGATTCATATAAAACCGGGTGCTAAGGTTCTGTATCTTGGTGCCGCTTCGGGAACGACGGTGTCGCATGTTTCTGATATTGTTGGACCGGTAAGCTATGTTTGTTGTTTTTAATGCAAGTCAGCCATTACAATGCAAGTTAAAGCACTTACATTTTGTTTTGTACATGTAATTGTTGTAATGAAATTTTAAGTGTTTTGTAACCGATTGTAATTCAGCTTTTTGCTGCCAGTATCAGTAAAATAAACCATTAATAATATTTTTTTTGTTAAAGACCGAGGGTCAATTTCATGGCGCTATGCACAGAATTTATTTGTTCACAAAAGTAGGCCGCAAACCAAAATCGTATGTGATGTGTATTTACTAATATTCTGCTACTGTTTCAAAAAAAACCCCACAATTTGACATTTAATTTTGGCCAGTAACTCGTTTTACAATGCAAATAAATTGTGCTAAGCAATTGTTTGTGCTACACAGCGCCATGAAATTTCAGAGCAAGAATTCTAACTCTCAACATTCCATGCTTTTGTTATCTATGAAATTCCAACAATGTGATCTGTTTATCGATTAGATCAAACAAGTTTCACCGAAAAACAAAAGCTGTTTCTGTCTTAATCACTCATCTTTTTTCTCCATTTTCCCATTGCAGGAAGGACTGGTTTATGCTGTTGAGTTCTCACACAGGTCAGGTCGTGACCTCATTAATGTTGCTAAGAAACGCACCAACATTATTCCCATTATCGAAGACGCCAGACATCCACACAAATACAGGATGTTGGTCGGTGAGTACAAAGAAGATTGAAGCTTTGCATTTTTTTCCAAGTTGAAACGGTCTGTTCTCGACACTAATTTGTTTTCGCCCCTAAATGACGGGAACATGACCCGAGAACACTGCACTACAGGATCACACACCACCTATCAATCGAACAAGTTATCCGTGTCAAGAACAGACCGTCCAAGCTCGACTGTAGAGTTTGCGGTTGCTGTGGTTGGCTGGTTTAGACTTTGTTCTGGGAAAAAAATCAAGAATGGTTAGTTTGAAAAGATTTGCCTGTCTAAAAGGGAATTGAAAAGATTGAACTCATGTGATTCTTAAACTAAGGCCCGTTTCAAACGTCACGCTTATGTCGTGTCGAATTAAATTCAATTTGGCACGACGTTGGTACAGTGTAAGCACGGCAGTGGCTTCAAACGTCGAACTTAATTGCAAACTCCCAGTCGTTTTCCATTCTGTCCATTGTACGTCGCCATTTTATTATTTTGATGCACTTGTTTGTTGGTTATTTCTTTACTCACATACGAGCTGCGAGCATGCGCATTCCTAGTTGCGGACCAACTTCGAACTGGAATTAAATTCGACATGACAGAAGCACGACGTTTGAAGCAAAGCCGTGCTTGTGCCGCACTAAATAGAGTTAGCATGGCAGACCCTGTCGAGCTAAAATCTTCCGCCGAGTCAAACTCATTTTGCCGAGCCAAATGGCTTCAAACGTCGTGCTTGTGCCGTGTCAAATTAAAAAAAATCAAGTTTAATTTAATTCGACACGGCATAAGCGCGACATTTGAAGCGGGCCTAAGTTTACTGTGAGGTTTTTCTAAAATTGTTACAAACGGTAAAACGCGTAGCAATGTATGGTACAAGGCAATTTACTTATCATGCGGAAAATTTAACATTGACATTACTAGGAGCGCGTGTGGTCCAGTGGGTATGAAGCGGGACTCCCAATCATAGGTTGTGGGTTCAATCCCCACTATGAACAACGTGTCCGTGTCCCTGGGCAAGGCACTTAATCCCAGTTGCCTCGTCAACCCAAGCGATATTTGGGAAGCTGTTGGGGAGAATGCCACAATCTAAGTGCTGATAGGGTTGAGCTCCTGACCAGCAGCCATCTAGTTGAAGCGAAATGGTTCTGGTGATTTCCTGATGGCAGCGATGGCAACAGCGCCAGGAGCACCCCCACAGGGTTGACATGTGCGCTATATAAGAATTCATTAACATTAACCACAAATAGTATTTTGAGTGTTGGGGTTAATACATGGTTTCTATGTGTTTTTCCCCCCCAGGCATGGTTGACACTATATTTGCCGACGTAGCACAACCTGATCAGGCTCGTATTGTGGCTATCAACGCCCACACCTTCTTGAAGAATGAAGGCAATTTTGTCATCTCAATCAAGGTAACATAAAAAGTGACATTTGGATCTGGGTCATTCTCTAAATTTGGGGTCCAACGTGTGACATTTTTCTGTCCCCGTTACACCTGACATACTGCTATTTGCCATAAGTATCATTAGAAATGCCTTCAAACCATATTTTTATGGATTGTATTTTATGTAATCACTCTTTGAAGTAGAAGGCATTTAAAGAATATGTCCTGAATTTACAAAATACAACATTTTACAAGATGTCAGATGTAACGGGGACAGAAAAAGTGGACCCCAAATTTATAGAATGACCCATCTCCATGTGTGATTGAGGATGTGTGTAATAAAAAACCAACATGTGTATAAGTCAGCTCAGTACCTCGTCTACGTTCTGAGAAAACAATGATTTTAATCTCTAGGGGCCTTCCAATGTTAACATTTTCACGGTTCTACAAAACGTAGGAAGGAGGGAGGGTCGAGGGCAGCGTAGGACTTTACATGCACTGTAAAATGTTGACATTTCATGGTAGTGACAGAAAATGTTGATGAGTAGTATTTTGGGGGAGGGAGGGGAGTCTTGAAAAATACTACGCTCTGTAGAACTGTTAAAGTGTTGACAACTTTGGACGGCCCCCTTATACAGCCAAACGTGCTTGCTCAACTTGAAAATAGAGCGGAAAAAACACTCATGGCGTCTTCCATTTTGTCCAGGCCAACTGCATCGACTCCACGGCCCAGCCTGAAGCCATTTTTGCTGGAGAAGTCAAGAAACTTCAATCAGAGAAACTCAAACCTCAGGAGCAGTTGACCCTTGAACCCTACGAGAGAGATCACGCAGTGGTTGTAGGAGTCTACAGGTTAGTGTATATATCCTGAACATACTGCTCTCTTTAAATAAGTGAAAACTCGTGCTTTCAGCATGAAAAAGTATTTCAGTTGATAGGAATGTAATTTCAAACTACAAGCATGATTAAAAAATTTTTTTTTTTTTTTAAAGGCACAGGCTCGTCAGCAATGCGCGCGCGCCAAATTTGTGCCACAAAATACGCAGCTCCATAGCAAAGGCATGGAGCTGCGTATTTCGTGGCACGAATTTGGCGCGCGCGCATTGCTGACGAGCCTCTGCCTTTAAGCTCGGTCTACCCACTTAGAAAAATCTGCCCAGGCTCATGATTCACTTTCCCAACTCCAAATTAGCAAGAGAATAATACCGCTGTCCAATCCAGAGATATGGTTCTGGAGTTTTATATGTAGAGTCTTGGTAATATATTTCAATATTTGCAAAGGGTCGTTTTTGACAGGGTTTGGTGGGCAAATATATTGACCGGAGTTCCGTTTGGGTCAAGTATTGCAAAGCCAGTAGTTGGAGACGGGGGATATTTTTTCAGATTTGGGTAGCAAATACCCTTAAGAGTTAAATGATACAATATTTGCTTGTGTTATTTGTGGGGTATTTGTATTTTTAAATGTCTTCAAACTTGTTTCATGTTTTGTCCTTTCAGACCGCCACCGAAGAAGAAGTGATAAAGTCTGTCAAATCTTCCCCAATGATGTAAATAAATGTGCCTGGCTTCTTCACAATGATAAAAATCATCCACCATTATTCTGCTTTGCACGCTATTCTGTGTTTTCGAAGATGTTACGTTTGTTTTTTTCAAGCCCGTTTTCAAGTCTGTTTTTTATGACTTTTAGGGTTAGGCTATATGATCATAAGCCCTGGAGCCGATTTCACAAAACTTTACGCACTGCATAATCCCACTTGCGCAACTTTTTATTGCGTAAGTTGCGCAACATTTCTGCGGTAATTACACGCAAGCTATGGGGCCTATGCCACTTTTAAAAGTTGTGCAAGCTGCGCACTTTTTCGTGAAATCGGCTGCAGGTCGCGTTGCAGGGTTGTAGTTGAGTCCATCACAAGTCCTCACAAGCCTTCACAAGTCCACCACAAATCCCGGGGTCTTAATTTAAGTCACAAGCTATTCAAATGAACTCCAACAAAGGCATTATTTTGTGTGTTCATCCTTTGCTTCTTGTTACTGGACTATACATATGCAGCACGATATGTGGCAGAAGGTATCACCCCTACCATTGTTACCCCATTGTGTCTCAAACGTCCAAGAAATTTCCAAGGAATTCCTTTAAGTTTTTAGGGGTGGTTAATGCATAAACAAAGGAAGAGTGTGTTGAGGTTTAGGGGCGCAGTTCCTTTGCCACATATCATGCTGGATATAGGACTTGTGATGGACTTGTGCGGGACTTGTCACAGACTTGTGATTTTAATGGCTCTTTGATGGAATTCACTACGACCCTGTCACGTTGGCTGTACATGTATTCATTTAACCATTTCTCGGTCAGGTTAGTTAAGTGTAGGCAAATGACACGTCAAAATCCCCCAGCTGGCATGTATTGGACAGTATCGAATAGCCGCTATTTCGTGGGGCAGTTTCTTTGTTCCTTGTGGACATGCATGGTTGCACATATTGTGCTTACATTGTTGAACGGTTTAAGTAACAAAAGGTGCCCCACGAAATGGCAGCTATTCGATACGGTGTATTAGAAGATGCTACTGTAAAAGCTGAAATATTCGCGGTGGTTTTATTTTCGTGCACCAGACAGAGCCCGCGAAAATAACAACCCGCGAAAATGTCAGTGATGTTGAAATGCGCGAAAATATTGGCTTTGACAGTATCCACAGTGGACATTTTATAAACACTAGTTTAGAAAAGTATTAAAATGATTGAATATGTATTTACTGGGGTACAGGTAACATTTCGCACCTTATGCCTACATGCACCCTGCAGACCTTATTATCCATAGACTATTTCGTTTGTTTTTAACTTTTTCTTCTAAATTTAAATTGACTTTTTGCATTTTATAAACATGATCAGGCAACATAATTTTGTTTCCAATCATTTTACTCTTTAATTTCTAGATTCAGTTACTAATGGAATCTGTGTCACAGTAATTTACTAGTTAATTTACGTTTTATTTCATTTAAGGTTTGATTTTGAACAAAATAAACGAGTACTCGTATTTTGTAACAATTTCATTTATACACTTTAGTTTTTTCTTCAGAACAGATTATTTATAAGAACTGAACCATTGACCTATATACAATAGACCAGGGCTGCGTTCCAAACACGCGAACGTTGCCAACGTTCGGCACTGGTTACAGTACATGTACTTTTGTGCACTTGTCTATGAAAAGCCGGGTACTTGGGGGAAACTTCCTGTTAGGGGAGTACAGCGCCCTCTAGTGGTTTGAAAAACCTGCTTCTTTTTCATTCACTATTTTCGGAACTGCTGTCTTCGGTTTGGGCTCGGTGTATCTTTATAAAATGAAAGCAACTAAAGAAACGTATGGCTTTGCACGTCTTGTAGATGATCAAAAGGAATTGACGCAAGTGAGCTGCACACAAGGGGAAACGGGAAAATTGCAACTAAAGACTGAGCCTTAAGCCGAATGCAGTCGTTTGGAAAACGGCTGGGTACAAGATGCTTGGGAGATCGAGATGAGTCCGAAATTAAAGTGTTCCTCCCTGGCCAGAGAAATTAGCTTGCATTAATATGCCATATAAAACAAATCACAATGATTTAGAAAAAAAAAGATGAACAATAGTATTAAAACAATCTTTGCCAAATATGCTTCAAAAGGTCAGACTTCTATCTCTTAGCTGTGTCCTTAAATCTTAAATTTATCTCTTTTAGTGCTGACGTGCAGTTTAAAATGACTAATTTAAAATAAATTTTAGAAAAAATAAGTCATCACATCGGATCATTTGTGTCACGATGGCAGGGAAAATATAGTGGCAAAACATGTAGGAGTCGGGTGACTATGGTCTTAGTCACCATGTGATTCTACGGATGGTTGCAGAATGACTCAATTACTAGATAACGATTGCAACTTTCACCATACAATTCACTATCACAACTACAGTCAACATCTCAGAGAACTAGCGGGTATTTTGCCTAGTCGCAGTTAACACGCATCCATCCAAATTAATTAAAGAATCAAAAACATTTCGGTTATGCCAAA
This sequence comes from Henricia sp. BOLD:AAB3569, assembly GCA_037783545.1. Classification (NCBI taxonomy): domain Eukaryota; kingdom Metazoa; phylum Echinodermata; class Asteroidea; order Spinulosida; family Echinasteridae; genus Henricia; species Henricia sp. BOLD:AAB3569. The sequence goes on from JBBELK010000138.1 coordinate 872,651, forward strand.
CACGAGGAGTTTTCGCGGGAAATTCATCTTAACATCCGGGACATTTTGTACTGCGTTTGTTTTTATGCAAAACATCATAACATCCGGGAGCGTTACGCGCTGTTGTCATAGCAAAATGGGCGTGGTTTCATGAAGATGAGAAGAGCCGACAAAGTGATTGGCGGTTGCCATGGTGACCGACCTTGAGGTCGCGTCCTCGATGACGTTCGAATAAAGAACGACGCGGTAGCTTTCCGCCATTTTATATTTTGGCGCCGAACTCAATCTTAAATTTCTACTGATAAACAACTCCACAGCGTGGATGCGACCTCTGTTGGCGAGTGGAAAAATCAGCACATCACCGAAATAGACTTGTTCCTTGACTATTTTGACGTTTTCTTGGACCAATGCCGGATTTTTGAAGCTTTTTGAGGGAGCTATCGCAGTGCATCGACCGTCAACAAACCCGTTAAATTTTCATTTTCGCGCGCCAATTTCCCAGTGGCTCGTCGATGTGATTGACCTCTGAACACGGGGTTTGAACAACCCTGGGGGAATTTTGACCCCAGATACCAAGCAGACAGACATCAGGAATAAACCCTAAATATTTCCAAAGATAGGTGAGTGTATATTTCCGATGTTTATTTCATCAAAATCGTGCATTTTGTCGTCAATTTTCTGGAGGGCGCTAAGCTTGTTGGCCGATCGGCACCTGACTTGGCGTTGCCAGTTCACTTCCTTGTTTACATTTTCGAAACCTCGTGCGCGATTTTTAATGCAAATCGTGTCTTTGTAAGCATTTATTCTTGTCCTCTTGGAAATGGGGTTTTATTCTGTGTATAGTTTAACGCCTAACTGTTGTTTAATTACATGTATAAAGGGAAATTTGTGGGTCTTACTCAGCACGACCGGCCGGTAACGAGCGTGAATCATCGTGCTTGCACGCTTGGTCATGTTGCTAGTTGTTGACCGGCCGGCCCACTGATGAACACCGTCTTTTTTACTCAAATTTACACCACGAAGGATGGCCTTTTATCTTTATAACGGATCATTACATGTTTTGGGGTGATTGAACAGACGATTTTGTGTCGGTTCACACGGACATACGTCATTTAACGAAGTAAAATTTAGGTCCAAACACCGGGTTGGTGTGGCTTGTGCGTGGGGTTTCGCGCGGGCACAGTCCTCTCCTTTCACGCGGCAAAACGTCTGTCATTTCTGTCTCCCGTCCTTCAAAATGTAACCCCAAATGCCTCTTTTTTTCACACTGTATTGTCAATTTTTCATGTTCACGGCCCCAGCAATAAACAGGGGAGATCCCTGTGTGTGACATCACCCAGTTATGGTATCGATTTTACGAGTATTTGGCGGTATAATTTCCACGAGACCTCGTGGTCTTGTTTTGGCACATCAGCTGATCCTGATGCGTGTGTTGTTGCGGCGTGTCTGCCATGTTGCCGTCGGTTCACCCCAACATTTGCATAATGGCCTTTCGCAATTTTTGCGCTGTCATTGCATTGTGCACTCTGTCATGTCTGTGCGTGTTTTGGAGAACAGTGTTTTAAATGTGTTCAGGGAACAATCATTTGTCTGATTAGTGGATGGATTAGCAACAATCTGTTTGAACCAGAACCAGTTATGCTGTTTGAAAGAAGTAGGTCACCTGAGTGTACCTTTTGGAATAATGTCTCTTTTGTTGTCACAAAACAATTAAACTTGATGATTTACTTTATGTCTTGTTTAGGTTTTCATTGTCCATTGTTAGCAGTTGTCAAGTTTAAGGTTTAAGACACCACAGGCTTCAATTTGCTTTATATAATTTTCAGTGTCGCCGCAGTAAATTCGATACACATTTGTGGGGAATTGCCTCAAAGCAAATTCTACATTATGTGACGCTTTCGCATGTGACATGTGACTATTCATCTAAACAAATGTATGTCACTTAGTGATGTTCAGGATGAGTGGATATTTGGAGGAGGCTGTTGCATTATAACCTCTTTTGTGCATGCCAATAATTTCTAAATGTTCTGTCATTTTTGAAATTAATCGTTTTTGGACAATGTTGACAATTTTTTCCCCCATGACAGTAATTGGCTAAAGAAATTTTGGTTGGTTTATGAAAGATGGCCCCTGATAATGAATAAATAGTTTACATGTCAGAACATGAATTTATAAGGGGAAAAATGGGTAGACACAATTTGTTACATTGTACCTCAATCAGTTTTGTTCTCGCTTTGGGTCTATGAATGCACATAGTACAAAAAACAAGTTGGTGCTCAGTGTTCTCCACAGGTCAAAATTTTGTACGGGCACGCCGAAGAGGGGGGTGGGGGTAGCAAGTAGTCGCAGGGGCGCACGCCCCCGTAACTACGCCGCTGCGCTGTGCGTGCAGCGCCATCAGCAGGTGAACACAATCGCTACTTGAGGGCACTGTTCACAAAAAAACCATGCAACTGTCATGGCCGTTATTTTTATCGACACGGATTTGGGTCGCCGATCGGATAGATATGCGTGGTAAGTGAACGATAATCATGATAATGACACCAGTGGCTAGCGGATCACGTTCGTAGAATTTTAACCTAACTTTGAAATGACATCATCATGGCTGTACTTTCATAGTGTTTTAGAGGGGAAAATTGATTTTGTTTTGTCCGGGCAGCCAAGTTTTTTGTACGGGCGCTAACGGTACCTGTGATGATTTTGTCCGGGCAACGCCCCCAGACAAAACCGGCAGTGGCGAACACTATGAGTTCTATTTTCTATTCAAGTGACAACTAAAATTTGAGGAAATGGCCTACAGTATCTGTGAATGTATCAAGTTACACCGTGTTTACACTGGTCCTGAGCTCAGGATCAAGATTGATCCCCTGATAAGAATGCGTCAGTGTTAATCGCAATGATCCTGAGTGAGTCTCGCGTTTACATTCAGTAGTTGATCTCGAGCTCTGTGCCAGAAGTTGCAGTCAAAGGTCATGCTGTATGTGCGTATGCACGTGAACGTACAAAACATGTACATGTACAGAACATGGAATGTGTCCATGTAGTGTGCAAGGCCACTTTAATTTTGCGGGTATTTCCCCCGTCTATGGTTGTGGAGAGGATGTGGCAGGATGCGGTAAAGATTAATTGCTTATCTGACTGCAAACTGATCCTGAGCTCAAGATCGAACCCTCCGCCAACGCGAGACCAAAATATCGGCCAATTTAGTCCCGAGAGCGTTTACACTCAGTTTGTGATCCGGGGCTGATCCTGAGCTCGGTGTTCGACCCCAAGCTCGGGATCAAGTGTAAACAGGGTGTAACTGACACATTTTTGACAATGGACCTACGTTTGTACCATTTGTCCTCCCGATATTGCTTCCACTGCAATGAACCCCATTATAATTAATCTTTTATTATTTTGAACCGTCAAAGAGACTAGAGAAAGGTTTTGACTGGTCTACTCACTATGAACATCTAACAATGGAAATTGGGCACACACCATTGTTACTAACAATGGGGTTACAATGAACATGTACATGTTCTTGCTCATAGTGACTGCAGTTGTAACTTGCATTCAACGAGCGCTAGGGTTGAAAGTAAACGAACACAGCTTATCATGAATGGATGGACGTAGTGCTTACAGCGTGAAAGTGTTTGACCCAGTCCCAGACACTGTCTGGGTTTAACCCCCCTCTTGACACGGTTAGTCACCGCAGTGGCGAGCAGCGTCAAGGAGCCTTTTATTAATAAGTTCCTTCCTCCCGTTCTGTCGTAGTTCATACTGAGCTGACGACCGCAATGGACCTGTCATGTATAGTCTGGGCTTCCGCTTGAATTTTAGCGTGCATCAAAATTAGACAAATTAATTTTAATAAAGGGCGCAAAGTCGTGCTGTCGTGCATATGTAATAAGAATACTGTCATGTGACTTTGTATACTCCAATCAAATTTTAATCTACGTACAGTATTGTAATTGTTGAACATTAACTTTAACATTATTCTAAAAGATATTCCCTAAATGTATACAATAATAAAGAACAAACAATTAGTTTCAAAGCACACCGGTAAAATTTAACAGGCCACAAATTCCTCTGAATATGAAACAACCGATCTTTAAGCAACAAAAACCCTAGCAGGGAGTAAGAATCTCAAACAGAACATCTGGAACATCCGTGAAGTGTGAATGTCTTGTACTTGACTTGTCAAGTCTCCCGCACACTTTAATATGCAGGGGCAGTGTGTTCGGTGGATGGAACGGCCAAAACAGTACATGAATGTGTGCGGCGATTGATGATCTACATGTATGTGCAGGAGGCATGCATAATGTGCTGAACGGTCTGCTGGGTAAATTGTCCACTGTATCAGTGCGTGGGGAAAGTGGTATTAAGTAGAAGGGTAATTTATGGAGTTCTAGTTATTAAGATGATTTGTAGGCGTCTTTGTTGCAATTTAGCGTGGCTTAGGCTGACAAATTTATAGTCAAAATAGCTACCAGTACATGTACACATCATGCACATTTTTAGCAACATACTTGCATTTTCGGTAGAAGGATCTCTCTAATTTAGGCAAATAAAGTTACCAATTTTTATTGAGCTGATGCTCTGGGGAAAGTAGTATTTTTATTCAGTGTAGTGTCTGCTATATTAAAAAATAAGTCAGAAATTATTTTTTAAAAATTAAAATGAAATTTAAAAAAGGAATAAAAATGAGCATTGCAGAATAGATACACGTACACATAAAAAGTATTTAAAGGCAGAGACTCGTCAGCATTGCGCGCACGCCAAATTCGTGCCACAAAATACGCAGCTCCATAGCAATGGCATGGAGCTGCGTATTTCGTGGCACAAATTTGGCACGCACGCATTGCTGACGAGCCTGTGCCTTTAAGTTACTTATCTCTTGTAAACTGGGACTACAGTCCCAGAGGAATTTGACCGGGTCATTTTACGATGAAAATGGGATAGGGGCAAGAAGTGTGTTCTGGCTCTAAAGTGGCGCGGACGTTATCGTTCCTGGACACAACCGATTTAGATAAAGGTTTTGGTAAGACATTGCAGTTGGCATTATTATGCAGAGACGCGCGGCAATTGACGCTAACTTTAGTGTGAAATCCCAGGTCAGTCACGATTGATTGCATGATCGTGTTTACTCGCAGCCTTATTACCGCGATGTCAAGACGTCTCGCTCTTCCTTACAACTCCCAAATGTAGGCCAATAAACTCGGCTTTGAACCCTTTTGGGACCGATTCCAAAACGTCAACGATGTTCAACCTCTTTTAGAAACAGCAATGCACATTGCATCAATAAAACTAGGACTTGAATAAATTCCGATTCTATCATTCAGTCAGTTTGTTTTGTCAGTCAAACAATGCCAGTAAAGTGGAAGATTTATGTTCCCACTGTCGGCCTGTTGTGACGGAGACAGATATCAGACATCAAACAAGTTACTGTCTCTGTTTAATGAATTGGAACTTTAAATCAAAGATCAAACCTTCAAGTACTTAATCTTTCATTGGCCTTTTTGTTGATTTTTTTTTTTTCGTTTTTTGTCGAGGAGGCTGGATGCTTCCGTTAAATGGCAATGTTTATCAGTTTCCAAAGCTTTAAAAGTCACTATATTTATAAAACGTTCTTGAAGCTAATTGTTTCTTTAAGATCATGGCAGAGGATTTGATTCTCAGTATTGTGTTCACACTGCAGTTTCTTCATGACATGTCAAGATTATTTTTTACGTCTAGTTGGTGTCGTTGATGTAAGTAATTTGCAACATTTAAAGCCCAAAGGATGAGCCAGAAAAGTAATACTTCGTGCACATTTCGTACTATGGTGCTTTGTCATGCTTATTAATGCTCCAGCGTTAAGGAGTTAATTAGATCCTGTGGATTAGATCCTGTGGATTAGACTCTGCGATAAGAAACGTTTAGACTTGTTGGTTGCCCTTTGGCCATCTTGTTGCTATGCGATTGCCCTTGTCAAAACGGTCTCGGTATGTCCCTGTCATGAACCACATTGCAAACAGACTTTACAGTATGTCTCTAGTAATCATGTAGCATTTAACAAAATGTTTTTGTTCAGTGATTTCATGGCTAATATAGGTCGATATTGCACAATTGAATGTCTATTAGGATAATTTTGACTGAAGATTTAGGCCACATGAGATTATCTTGATAACGGAATTGGGTCAGGCTCAATGCGTGGAGTAGCCAATATGTCATTCTTGTGGGTTTTCTTGAAATCCCTAGTAAATAGTAGTAGTAGGCTTGCTTATATTGCCACAGATTTCTATAATACAATGTAGTTTCATTGAAATATGTTAGCAGTTACATTGACAAAGTACGAACAACAGTGAACAAAAGATACGGTATGCACTTGAATCAACAATAAGAAACTAGGGCAAACCTTTTTTAAAAGCAAAGTTGGTTTATGCCCGACAGGCCAGTGTTTGCCCTTAACTTTTTTTCCAACTAGCCAACAGAACAGGCTCAAGTCTTTACTGGCCCGTCGGCGTTTCAAGTGGCCTGGTTAAATTTCTGGTTCTTTTCACACACAGTCGACCTTTTAAATAATGTTTGCAATAACCACATTTGAGTGAATAAATTTGGTAGCCATAAGGTTCTCCCCAGTACAAGTTTTATTTCAACTGGACAGCCGGACCATTTGGGGAGGCTTTCTAGCTGGCCCGAGATGATTTCAACTGTCATTTGGCCAACGGACCAGTTCTAATCCGAACACTGCAGGCCCATGTGGTACCCACTGTAGTTTTTCTTTTTGCTTGTTTTTTTAATTCCCTTTATAAATATTTGTCCCAAAGTTAATTTGAATGGAAGATAACAATTAAGAGAAATTTGAGAGCTTGTGATTAATAACACAGGCTCGTCTGCAATGCGCGCGCCAAAATTCGTGCCACGAAATACGCAGCTCCATGCCTTTGCTTTAGAGCTGTGTATTTCCGTGGCACAAATTTGGCGCGCGTGCATTGCTGACGAGCCTGTGGCTTAAATTTTTTTTAAACTTGGCCATATCACATTTTTGACCCCCACATTTTCCCATGGGAGTTGAGATTTGTTGATACCATGTACCCGGTATCCATATCATGTGTCATATTTTTCTCATCACCTTTCTCAACATAAAACAATGTTCAGCTGCTTGCTGGCAAATTTTTTTCAATGACCAAAGTTTCAGTCAAATGTACATTTTGTGGCCACACATTTTTCATACAGTACTGTAAATTTACATTTGTTTTTCCCTGCCAAAAACACATAATTTTCACAGTGGCCAAAACAACGTAAAAAAAAACAACGCAGGTGACAAACAACCTGACATAGGGCAAAACATTGTGCGCTGTTTATTGAATCGCGTCAATTCCTGCATGCTTGTTTAGTCACAGATCGCATCAGATGTAGCAAGGAGGTTCGGACGGTGTGTTCTCATGGTCTGTTGTCATGGCGACTAGCGAGTTGTTTTGACAGTTACTGTTGGAAATTGTCACTTGATTAGTACATGTAATAGTATTAATCTGAGTTCAAGGCCGGCTGTTTCTCTGTATTTTATCGATTTTCAGGGGTGTTGAATCGAATATTGTATTTTCTGGAGCTTTTCATTGAATTGTTTTGCAGAACTACAGTATGTTTACAGGGGTCGAAATTAACACTGGTCCTTTTGTCCGAGACCAGTAACAAATCAGAAGGACCACTAGATCTGTCAAAGATGCTGGTCCGATGGACCAGTGAAAACATTTACTGACTCGTGGAAATATTCCCTGATGCCTAATCCACAGTAAATATTTCTTACTCAATGTGAAGAATTTCTGGTTAACACAAACAATTCCTGATCACTTTAGACATTTTCAGATAACTTCATTTCCTTCTCTGATCTCTCCAGATATGCCCCAGTGTTGGATCAAAAAGCAATCCCATCCATCGTGCACTCAATTACCTTAAACCAGAAAGTGTGTCAGTACGGTATATCTCGGTGCCGTTTTAAAAAGCACCAGTTGTTCACCAAATTTTCAGCAGGACCAGTAGAGTTCTCTAATCTACTGGTCCTTCTGACCAGCATGAAATTCAGGTTAATTTCAACCCCTGGTTTATCAAGGAACATATTTCAACATGAAATACAACTTTAGTTTTCTTGGGTACAGGTGGGCTGGAAAAAAATAGCAAATGAAGTGTGCGCACTGATCATTCTTTTTAGCATTTATCTAACACAAAAAACATGCATGGATTTTCAGGGCATGATGAAATAACATTGCATTTTTGCAACTAAATTCAGTGCAGGTTAGTTAGTTTATTGACCATCTTCTTTTGATAAACAATGCAATTCATCTAGGAATTCATCAAAAACAGTTTTATCTGTAAATAATACAACAACGGGCCTTTAATGTGATTAAAGTACCTCATCAGCTGGGTACATTTTACCTAAAGAAAATATTGATTGTAACCAGTTTAACAATTGCCTCAGTCTGTTTTGTTCCACCTTCTAGTTCTAGTGAACCCACCCTGTCTGGATAATGGTACAGTCCTAGTCCTACCCACACATGATTGCCAGCTGAGTGGCCACACAGTCACTGCCTCACAGCTCATTGTCCCTGTATCCTATTGGCTGACAGTAACCACAGCCCTAATCCCATAGGTATTGTGGGCAGCCAATGGGCTCTGGGCTCTCATGTGCTTTAGGAGGCACTAGTGGGCGTATGCAGATGGAAAATCCACTTCATGGGTGCACAGTGCTGCTGAATGCATAGGATGCCGTTCGGTGGTGCGTAGTTGAACAAATTGACTGTCTGTGCATAACAGTGGATTATGTGAACAGGCTGCAAACAGCGGGTGCTGTAATTTGATGGTTCAGGCAGAAAAAAAGCCGGTAGATAGTGTGTCCCTGTTTTGACTGCACTTGATAATCAGGTCGTTAGGTCTGTGTATTATTAGTGCAGATCTCTGGATCCTTAAATCGGCCGACGGTTTGTACTCCTAAGGAAATTTGCCGGGTTGTCGTACGAGAAAGTGACCAAATTGTGACTGTTGACTGGAAGGAATACCTGGGATTTTCCAGGTGCATGCCTTGTGTGTGAGATTTGACGCAAACTGACGGATTATCTGCATCCCATCTGGAATTGAACGACTGAGGGGCATCGCAGACGTCGAGGCATCGTTGTCGTCATTCAAGCTGAATTCTCGGGATGACTCTCAGCACACCTTTTTAGGAAGCGGCATGAACAGTTGTTGATGACCTCGAAGCCTGAATGTCAAGTTGGCTAGCCAGCATTTGTATGTCAACACGGGCAACACGATGCTCACTCTGTCTTTAGTTAGCTTAATGCCAGACAACGAGGGCAGTATAAATAGACGCTGGAGGGTAACCCCCTTGATATGGATGTAAACTCCCAGGTTTCAACGGTTTACTGGTCACATGATGTGCGTTTCTTCCCCAAGACAACACCAGGGTTACGCATGAACTCAACGAATGTAATTTGTTACGAATGCTGATGGAATTTAAATCTTGAAGCTTGATTCTCTTGCTAGCAGCTTGTGTCCCCGGAGGAAATAACTGACAATCGACGCATTTGCCCTTCATAGCGGTTGCTTCCAGTAAATTGTGCTTCATTATCGTCTGTTTGGACCACAGGAATCGTAAATACGTGCGTCATAATTTGGGATTGGTGCCAGTTTTTCTTCACCCCAAATATATCGGAATTAATACGTGGATTGTAAACAACTTGTTTCTTGGAGTGTTCTGAATGTTGTGCTTGGAGAGATTTTCTCAAGAAGTTTGTTTAGTTCTTCAGTAAGTTCAGTTCATGTCTGAGAAAATGACAACAACATTAATCTCTGTGGAATTAATTACACCGACGGCAAGGACAAACTTAGCGTTAAGATGTGTTTTACACTGTACAGACAAGTGTCAACACTCCTGCTGTAAAAATAGCTCGTGTTATAGTTTGATCTAAAAGAGATAATCATTGGGCCAGCGTTCTGTGCATTAGATTCAAATACCAGTAGATCAAAATAACAGCAAAAATAGTCACAGTCAAGGAGAAACAAAAACTTTGGAAATTTCCTTGAGGCTAGTATTGGGATTTCTGAGAAGACGTTAAACACTCGGCGGAATTGCCGATGGTTCAACAAGGTCACGGAGGCACTACGAGTCAAGGCATGTTGTCGCGCGACACCTCCGCGGCTTGGCGCAAGGCCGAGGGATCGCCGTACCTTCCCATCAATCCATTGGCTGTTCCAGGACGGAGGAGGGCCAACGGCAGGCGTATGTATCTCCTCGTTTTGAATTTAAGAACTTTGTTTAAATACCACTATTCCAGTGAGCACAATAGACCTTATGCACGGCAGCCATGACAGAGGACAGGTTTTCATATTTAAATGATGTGACAATGGATCCACAATGTGCCTACTCGTGCATGACGCACTGTGAGAATGTGACTGCCCTCTGTCATGGCCGCCATGCATAAGGTCTATTACAGAATACCCCGCAACTCCTAGTCGAGGTAGCATTCAGTGGACATCTTGGCTTCAGGAGGATTGTTAAATACACAACGAAGCATGCGCATTAAGGTCTTTTACAAGTTGTGGGTATTCTGTATTCGTTCCTCCCGGAATCATCTTATGATGTCACTAAAACGATCGATACAAATGTGGATAAATGTCCAAGAGTTTGGGAACTCTGGTGGCAGTTATTGGAATCAGTAAAAGTGTTCAAATGATTCTGAGAATGAGGAAGGAACACACGGCTTGTCAAATCAAGGGAAATCTGTAGTCTGTAAGATTTCATAAAATGTAGAGATTTTATGAAATCTTTACAGATTGGTTTTTTTTTGGCTTTCAATTAACCCTAACTCCCTAGGGTGTATGTAAAATCATATTGATTCTGGACGAGAGTTAGGGTTAACACATCTCTTGTCATGCATCTTAACGTGCGACATTCCACACTGATGGGAATTTCATTATTTTGAAAACTGACAAAATGAAAAATGTTTTGCTTGTATCTTTCAATATTCTACAGGACCAAAATGCTGTCATTTTTCATCCTCAGTTGTTTTGAAAATAGGAACTTTGTATTTGTTTTCAGTTTCTGAGTAGTGTTTAAAAAATAGAAAAATTCTTTTGCAGACACCGGGAACACCGAAATGTGCTTTTCCATTTCCCGCCAATTTTGCGTGGTTAGAAACCACAGAAGCTAGCCTTTGCCCACATGCTCTCAGCATGTGGTTAGTCAATGCTGTGGATTGTGCAATAAACAGGACAATGCCTAGTATGCCTGCAATGTACCTCACCTTTCCCCTCACTACTATTGTAATCTATTGAAATCTATTGATTAGTTGTGACCTCCATAATCCCATTCCACAGGTATTGTCCAAGGTCATCTATTTGGGGTACTATTAGGAGGTGGTGTGGGCTGTGCCAAAATATGCCACGCCCACTCCATTTGTAGTCTGTGAGATCCTGTTCAGCTTTTTGGGGTTAATGTACCTGGGTCTTTCTATAAATTAGGCGTCCAAAAGTGTGACATTTTGTGTCCCTGTTACACCTGATTATTATGTGTTATTTTTTGTACAACAATCATTAAAATGCCTTTAACCCTTTGCATACCACATTGTTTATTTCCACTTGTTTATTGTGTACCACATGTATGGGCAAATGTGTGTACTGTAAACCTAGGAGGTCAGTGGTCCAGTAAACTTGACAATGGTAAGGAAGCATAATGTGTTGTGTGGTGGAGTAAACTCGACATTGGTAAGCAAAGGGTTAAACCATTTGTTTATTGATTCCATTTATTTACCCATGGTGTGCCCAAACAGTTTACAAAAGCTGGTTTCCATTGGAGCCCTGCAAACACTCATAAAACAAATATATTAAATTAAACAACTTCACAATCACAAAACATCAACACTCGCACAATTGGACAAAACTAATGGTTACAGAAGAAGAACATCACAAGAAATATTGTACATGCACGTGACACTGAAATTTACGCTAATTACGGGAAGGGCGAAAAACCCGCAAAAACCTTTTTTAAGAGAAAAACAAATGGGAAAATTCCTCTCCGGCTCCAAAATTAAGATGTAAAATGTAACAGGGGATACCAAAATTGGACCCCTAATTTATAGAAAGACCCACCTGTATTGTATCTGGGTGTTTTAGGGGGTCAAGGGGTGCATTTTGGCAACTGGAAAATTATTTTTCCTGCAAATGTTCTCTGAATATAGAGGGAATAACCTTCAATTTTTTTTAACAAGATAACTTAATCCTGAGCTAGGCTTACAAGTGCATTTTCGAATAATTTACTATTAGAAAAATCGGTTTCATTTTCGATCAAATATTCGATATTCGATGCATGAAATTTTTCCTAAGATTTTGACAAAAAGGTTTGCTGTGAAATTAATTGACTTTTAGCACAACCGAACTCACAGCTCACAGGAATACAGCAGCCTTTTTATTGCCGAATTTTCCACCTCAAACTATAGACTTCATGTTGTAACTTGTGTAGCAGTCTCTCGCCCAAAGTTTTTTGCAGAAATTATCATCGGACCTTGTACACTGGACTCGTGGTTGGACGCAAATATGACATCAAAGCGGCTGTTTCAGAAAAGAAAAACAGTTGTTTTTACTTCTTCCTACATGTAGCTGAAAGACATGTTTGGGTTGGGGTGGAAAAAGCACATACCGAATATTCGATTTTGTAAAATGCTATTCGAATATTCGATGGACGACTGAATATTTGAATATTCGATTCGTTAGGCTCAGCCTTATCCTGAGCCCCAAATAGGTAACAGAAAGATAACATGCCTGCTCAAATTTCTTATGAAACACATCACAAAACTCAAAACAAAACTGGAAACCAAGTCACAACCTTGAAAATCGAGCACATTGAAATTGAAATGGAATAATTGTGCATATATATTTAGGGATTGACCTCCTTTTCCACACTGACCTTTTCTTCGTTTCCATTTAAATCCATACAATAGCGTACACATGTACAAGACTTTTTTTATTACGGTGACAGGTTCAAGGCCCTTGGGATTCCATATAACAATCAAATTCACCTTGCGTGAAAAGTACAGAGAAAGGTCAAATAATATAAATTATGCAGTATTAGATTGGACCAGTGGTGCTGGTAGTCAAATGCAGTTGGAGGTATCCGTATAATGATTCAGTGTACTACCAGGATATTGTGCTGTACATGTTATATTCTGCCCTTCAACCTACATATGGATTGCTTTGCACTTTGATACATCATACATGTGTAAATTATTGTAATTTGTTAAATACACGGGCCTTGACATTGTAAAAATTAATGTAATGGGTAGTTATTATTATTATTATTTCTTTCTGGTACATGTATTCATACCAAGGATTCCTCAATCATTGCACTGTCACTCGTAAGCGTGAGGAAACCCATGAAGAATTAGAATTAGAAATGGCCAGAGACACCGGGGAATCCCCTTGCTCTTTACGAAAGAATGCTCTGGGATCTTTAGAGTGCGTTACCGTTACCTAACACACTGGACCAACGGCTGTACATCCCTTCCGAAGGATCACCCCGGTCTTGAATTTTAAGGCGGTACTTAGGCCACTGGAATGGCTGGAGCACAATGGCCAACTTTCAAAATGTGTACTGTTTATTAGTGTATCAAGTCTTGCGAAATTTTAAGAGGACAGGGCATGCTGGCCAAGTTGGCCTTAGAAAGTTTACACATGAAGGGGCATGATGGCCAACTCAGCAGGGCATGAGGCCATTGGTCTTGGTGGCCTTAGTTAATGTTAAGGCCTGGGATAGGGCATGCTGGCCAAGTTGGCCTCAAAGTGTATCCTGAAGGAGCATGAGGGCCGACTCATCAAGGCATGAGACCATTGGCCTCAAAGTGTATCCTGAAGGAGCATCAGGGCCGACTCATCAAGGCATGAGACCATTGGCCTCAACGTGTATCCTGAAGGAGCATCAGGGCCGACTCATCAAGGCATGAGACCATTGGCACTTGACTTTTTCGGTGGGAGAGACAGAACCACATGTGTACATAATTTGAGGAAATTTGAGTTGTAGCCAAATATTTCGTTGTTAAGAAATGAATGCTGTGATTTTGCTACGGGGTACTGTTTTTTAATTGCGGACTTTTAAAATGCTGCTTTTACACTGGTGTTAAAATATATTTCAATACTTAGTGGATATCCCACTGGCACAGTAAGCAAAAAGACTTATGGATTTCATAATGATGAAATATTTTTACTGGAATACTGATTATATATTGCCAGCCAGACAAATTTGATAATTACAGATGATGTCTCAGCACGTTAGTCAAGTTGTTCTTTGCCACACTCAAAACAAACACATGTCCCAAAACCCGCCCAGCCGTCCGTCCGCCCGCAGCCCACCCACGCATTTTAAGCTCGGATGAAGCTTTATGACGAGGCCGTAACCCAACCGGTATTCCACGCACTGGTGCACGGAATCGTCGTCGTTATTGAAGCAGTGAGGACAAACGTGGGTGGGTGGGTGGCTGGATCGGTGGCCAACATCTGTGCCGGTTGAAAATGATAATTATTATGACATCAAATGCTACTGTGGGCCTTCAGTGGATTTTATCGGCCTGCAAAACATGTTGACTTTGCCACGTGGACAGAGTAGTTACCCAAATATAAAGAATATTAAATTGTATTCAGCAATCATACTTTGTCATTTTCACACTTACCGTATTCAGTTAGATTCTGTATTTTGATGGATTTTTTGCAAAAGTGTCTGTCTGGGTGACTGGTTAAGGTGCTTGTTTGGTTGGAGAAGGGACATTTAAAATTATATGGAGATGTAGAAAACTGTCTAGTGTTTTATTCAATTTGGAAAGGTTTATGGTTAATGCTTCAATGTTTTTGCACTGATACCAGTTGTCTAAAGCCCAATTCATACTCGCTCGGCGACCTACGGTACATGCGAAACGGAAATTTTGTCGAGTAGGGTCAAACAAGTTCAACAGTGAGCGGTCAGTCCGCATCTGAGCGGACGGGTCGTTTCCACCCGTTTCTATGCGCGCACTCTGAATTAAAACGCGCATACAAATTGCGCCGCAGAGCCTGTTTATACCTAGGCGACTACTATGCGCAAAGCGGATTTGTATGATCGCGTGAAAACTCTGCGGCGACTACACGCGGCGAGTGAGTTCGGCGGAGAAGTATGAACCTACGTGTAGCTTTACTCATTTCATGTACACACAAAACACAGCACCCCAAGTAAAAGCAAGCCCCATAATCTGTAAACCAATCAGGGTTTTTTTTTTAAACGCCATTTCCATATCTTGAAAGCAAATTTGCTCAGTTGCCATAAAAATATATTTTAAAACTGGACATGATTGATCATTTCACAAATATTTAGTAACCCTGCGACTGGCCCCTTTAACCACGTCAAACGACCGGTGTGATTCTATATTTAGGCTTCATTTGCTCGCCATATTAACAATAACCCATGGCCGTACGACGGCGTGGGCGTACAGTGTATCTCCACACCCAAATTAAATCTTTCCCTCTTCGACCGTCGTTCCGATGCTCTAAATTGCCCCTGATCAATGGCAGGTCAGTGTTTGCGTTCTCGTTTTTCGCTGATTAATTGGCCCGGTCGTAGACGGCGGATGTGCGGTGCATGCGTGCTCGGATTTTAACTCTTGTCGCCTCGTCGTTGGGGGGGGAAAAAAATATCATCGATTCTGTCGCTGTAAATTCCAGGTGCTCATGTTAAAATTGTGTAGAGCTCTGTAGTAGTTGTTCATTTACAGTACTTACATTTGGATGTTTTCAATTATCACTATTGCCTATTGAAACAGTCGTACCGTGATATTTTATAAGGACGGAAGTTACCAGACTTTTAGGGAATGTTTACACTCGATTCACCTTTGCCGAATTGAACTCCGCGATTTCCAAAAAGGCGCGTTGAAGCCGGCACTAAGTGTAAACGCAAAAGGTGAATTGAAAAAGGCGGATCAGACCTAAGTCTGATTCGCCTTTTTCAAGTCACCTTTGGGGTAGGGTTGAACCCCGCAATTGTCAAGGTCGCTTGTAGTGCAAATGCTACCTGAATACAGATTCGGCAATTTGAGCGTCCTTGGGGCAGTGCCCACCGTGTGTCCAATCTGGCACCAGTTCCGCAACACCTACGGTAACAACTCACGCATGCGCTGCAGTTACAACTAGTGGTGACTTTTGCGGTTTCTGAAGGCGAGTTGAAGCCGGACCGAGGTGTACCGGTAGCGTAAACGCGGCAAATGTTCGGTTTTGTGGTCGCAATAAAAATCCTGGTCTGCATCCACCTTTGCTGGTTTGAGTGTAAACACGGTATCTACATGTATGGGGTGTTTGAAGTACCGTACTAACTTAATAAATTATCTCAATAATCTACAAGTCAAAAAATTTCTTCTTTTCTTGCACTTTGTCTGCAGTAGTCTAGATGTCATTTTTTTTAAAATACCGAATTGAAATTCCAAGAAACATTCTTTGGTAATGTTTGCATCTGAGCATGCTGAAAATGTCTGAAGCAAGAGGCAGAATAGAATTAACAAACACAACAGAAACACTTTGATTAATGTGTGGAAGTAAAGCAGGCCGAATAAATCCAGCCTCATCTAGGAGCCTCGACGTGGCTAATCGTGACATTTTGTCTGGAAGGGTTCGACTGTCGGCCCTGCTTAGTGAGCGATGATGGGGGCTCGTAGACGACGCATTACGGCCGTCGTCTGGCGTGAGTTTATTCTTCGCATTTAGGTCGGTCGGCTGAGCGGGGCTGATTCATATTGAGATCATGTGATGATGTGATATTGAAGCCGATTCAGGCTTGGAATTCGGCCACTGAAGGGATGCTGTCACACTACGAGGAATCTCTGGTATTGCAAAGGGCACTTCCATAGACTAGAAAGATAGACAGTTTTCACCGGTGGCCATGTTGGGGGAAGGTTTTCACATATAATATGACAATAGATTCACAGAGTGCCCACTCATGCATGGCATGCCCCCTGTCATGGCCGCCTGAGGAAAGGGTCTATTGATTGCTGTTGACGAGTAGGCCTATACATCGGCAACTCAAAATTGCCACACGCTCGAGAATTTTAACAAAATTGTCTAAATTTATACATACCGGTATTAATTATGTGGACTTCTGCAGATCTGGGGTTCATTTCACAAAAGTAGGACTTAGTGGAAAAGGTCTTAGCAATAGGAGTTGACTGTGTCCTACAATAGGACTTAAGAACCCCTAAGATTGATCTTAGGATGTTTGTGAAATGAACCACTGTATCAGTAAAGTACAGTTAAAGTACATGTACAAATTCAGCTCGGCTTGCCCAGTAAGCCCCATTCCAAAACACTCTTAGCTAAACATCTCTCATTTGGTTGTACATGTACATAACGCAGCAGACCCGTAGAATTTTCTATACAGTTAATGATATCAGGAGCAGCGAGCTCGAGGTCAGTGACCCTTCTTTTCGCCTCTCATTCACTCCCTTTGTTGTATCATTTGTCTACGTGTTTGCTGATCATTTTAGTGTGCGTTGCGTGCTGGCTAAAAATAGCCGACACAAAACATTGACACAAAGCTGACTTTACACCTAATCTGTTAAACATTTCCAGTCTTGTAGGAGGTGTCGAAATTAGCACTAGTCCGAGACTAGTAGTTTTAGCTAGAGGACTACTGGCTGCATTGTGCTGGTACTAGTCCGACGAGCTAGTGGGCCAATACATAGTGCTACGTCATACTGTCTTTCATTCAATAAATAAAAATGTTGATAATAAACTAGTAATGTTTGGCAGGGCTGGAAATTCACGGAGGCCGCGAAGGCATCTTGCTCCCTCTTGCAATCCTCCCATAGATTTTTTCATTTTTCCAATGGAAGTGCCCTTTTTAAACTCCAAAAGACGACTCCAAAAACACAAATGGCAGTGCCCTTTCAGTAACGAATTTCAAGCCCTGGTTTGGCAGTTCAACATGTTAAAAACAACAATCAGGCTAAAAAACAACACGGCACTCAAAGTTTAGTTTCTTGATCTTTTTTTAATGTTTTTAAGTCGCCTCTCATCGATACTGTAAATTTGAATAAACATGCAAATATACATATAATCACATGTGATGGCGCGGACTAGTAACAATTAAAGAGGACTAGTGAAACATTTATCTGACTAGTCCTGTGGGCTACCAAACAAATTAATTTCGACCCCTGATGTAGGCCTATAGTATAGAAAATAAACTCCATGGGAACTAAAAAGAGGGGAATAAATTACTGTACATATTTAGAAAATCTGAAAATATAAGTAGGTTAAATTTAATTTTTAAATGAAATTTTTCTCACTGGTGAATTGTAGGAAATCAATATCTTAAGCCAGAATAATTTTTTCTCATTCAAACAAATTGTGGGCTCATGTTTCAACCCTTTCAGTCATCTTCAATTTAAAGGCAAAATGACTACAGTACATGTAGGTGTATGCAAAAACAGCACAGTTAATTTCAACTATCATGAGTCTAAAGGGACATTAACATTGTGGATTTTTCTTTGGCGATATTGAATAGGAACTGCAATGTGAAAGGATGAAGGGACTGATTTGCCTGAAGATCAAGGTCGTTTGGCTCCAAATTCCACCTGTCAAATGCTCACCCCGCTGTTGGGTTAAAATAACTGACTCACTCAAATATTGGGACAGGAAGTAATATTGTTAAGTCTTCTGGCCCATATGACTTGCACTTGGACCTTTTTGTACCATAGCCTGTTGTAGGGACAGCAGGCCACACATATAATTCACCCTATTCACATATATGTAAATGACATGCTTTGTGTTAAAGTTTGCTTTTTTCTATGTATACAAACAAAGCCAGTTTGTGGTTTTCCCAATGTATTCACAGTCATGCTGACTGACATTGGCTCTGAGGTCAACTGGAGGTCATCGGAATAGCCAATAGCTGTCCATCTTACTGTTGCTGGGCAGCAGCCACCCATAAATTAATTCTAGTTTCCTGGGCTAAGACTGTTCAGTCTTTGAAATGTCCTGTGTACATGTAATTAAAGCATCGTAAATGTTTACTATTTTGGGATTTCTGTGTGCAAGTGCATTTAATTAGGTTTATTTGAAAATGTTTTGAAAATACACACTGCAGTACAAAAACTGCTTACCAATTATTTTATGTTAAGTAAATTTCTAATTAATTTTTAATTAAGTACATTTTTAATTAATTCACTTCTATATGCTCAGAAATGTTGAATCTAACCAGTTTAAATAAAATAAAAAACCTCATTGCCTGCAGAGCTTTAATCACTTCATAGATGTTGTGCTTGCATTCTTGTCATTCCAAATGCTAACATTAGTTGAAAAAATAAAAATGAAAATAATACATCCCTCTCACCGATATCCTAAAAATAATACTTTTGTTAACGTAAAAGTCGAGTTTCTGGGAACTAGGTCAGTATTGTTATTGCTATATACTGAAAGAGAAATCATATCGAATACTTTCATTTTGTTTTTTTCAAAAAGGTGGCTGTGATTGAAACTAGTTCCACCCTGAAACATAAATTTAGATAAATATCTAATTTTCCGGTTTGCCAAAGTTTTCCCGGTTTGCTGTAAAGACACAGGCTCATCAACGATGTGCGTGTGCCACAAAATACGCAGCTCCATGCCTTTGCTGTGGGGCTGCGTATTTTGTGGCACGAATTTGGCGCGCGCGCATTACTGACGAGCCTGTGCCTTTAATAATTTTATAACCTTTCGAATGAGAGAGAATATTGCAGAGATCCCAAAAATTTCATTGCCTGCACCGACCATCTATAAAAAGCTTGTTGAATTTTTGCTCCATCTCTCGGGAGAAAGAGCCTGACATATTCTACATCTTTAAGATTCAAGTTTGGTTTCCTTATTGCAAGTATCTCCTTGTCAGAATAGTCAGGACAAATGTGTGTCAGATCTCATCGGAAATCTGCTTTAACCAGATTAAGGTTGACAGTTGTGACCCCTCTAAAACAAGGGTGTCCACTGGTCTTTAAACAGTCTTAAATTCATTTTATAAATTTAAGGCCTTGAAAAGCATTAAAAAATATCAAAAAGCATTAAAAAGTATTAAATTGTTAGCTTGATTTTGGGCCTGTGGTGGCCCAGTATTGAATTCCTTCCTGTTTTGGGGGTTTAATTGGTCTTAAAAAGGCATTAAAAAAGGTCTTCAAAAGTCTTAAATTTGACTTGCTAAACACCCTGAAAACTTAGTAGATTTTCTCACTGTACTTGGTCTAACTTTTGAGAAAACAGTAAAAAAAAGGGTTTGCAGTAATTTCGCCCCAAAACCACTTCGCCCTGAACCATTTCGCCAAAACACACGGCCTGTGTACGAAGTGGTTTTGGGGCGAAGTAGCATTTGGGCGATGTAGTGTTTGATCGAAGTGATTTGGGACGAAATGGCACTCGGGCGAAGTGGTTTGGGGGCGAAATGAATTTTCGTCTCGTGATACGAAAACTACATGTAATTGTTTTACTCATTTCTCAAAGACTTCATGTACATGTATATAGCACTTCAGACAAAACCATTTCTGGGGGAGTTTTCTACGGTCATCATGTTTATATTGTGTAAGTTAGGCGTAAATCTGTGAACATTTCTGATTTTCGAGATACCAATCATGTATACTGCCTTTAAATCATTGATAACTGATAAATAGGGATTAACTGATTCTGATCTAATTACTGTAAAGCTCTCTTGCTCACATCTGAAAGTTACGACACTTTCATTTTATAAGTGACGCTTAAATGTCTTATGAGTCATGGAGAAGGATTGGCATAATTTACATGTGATTCATTTGCAGATGCTCTGTAAGTGATTCATAGGAAGAATTTCTACAAGGTCGGGACAACATCTTTTTCTGACAAATTGTATCGTTTGATAGTTTTTGTGCCTTTTCACAGAAAAAATAGACGGGACATTTTGGCAACATTGACCATATTTTTAACGAAATTTACTTTGTCTGGTCTCAAAATAAAAGAACTTAGTTTCAGTTGTTCTGAAGAGATAACTTAGGCCCCAAAAGGGTTACAAATAGTGTGACAACATGCCTTTCTAAAAACCCTGTGTATAAATTTCCATTATACAACGCTCGTAACCAGGACGGCCTAAAATGTAACACTTGCCAGTTAATCAGATTATCAGAAGAAAAACAAAATTTATGGTCAGCTGTTCAGATTAGGCAAACTTCAAGAATGGAGAACTTGTAAAAATCAAATCTAAACAGTCAGGAAATATATGATTTGCCAGAGGGACATTTGACAAATCTGGGTGGATCAAAAGATCATAAAATGAAAACATGAGAAGGTTAAGGGGAGGGGGGTGTAGGAACTAGGTCATGGTGCTGCCTGAAAGGTTTAATGAAAGAAGAAGAAAGTGCCTTCGGAGTTTATGTTTCACTGCAACCAGATGTAATTGGTTCAAGTTGCTACCCAACATGATCTTAAGATCACACAGCCGTGAACCGGATAACATCTGGTCATACGTTTAAAAAACGATTCTCATATTTTACGATGACAAGAGAGGGGGAAAAAAACCTCTTCCTTTTCTCGGTTATGGTATGCCAGGCATGTGGGCTCCTCGCGTCGTGCATACCGGGCATACCAAGGAGCGGAGTACCAGCGTGTGGGCGGGTTTTACTGCTAGCCCGATATGGGCATATCACCGGTACCACCAGGAGGGGCCCCAAGTCTTAGTTGTCACATCACCACGGGGGCATAATGACGTTAGCGCTTGCCCCGCCGTGAAACATTGGCCAATTTTGTGTTGTCATGTAAAAGTGTGACTTTCTCAATCAATTTGGCTTCGGAATTGTTACAGTTATTTAAATGTCTGAGATGCAAAACACACTCAACTGTAGCCTACAAGTACATGTACATACATGCACTAGGAGAAACTAGTTTTAGATTATGATGGTATACTGTTACAGTAGATTGGTTCCCGATCCCTATATATTGGTTCGCTTATTGCGAAAATATAGGGATCGGTAAAGGGCAGCCATGACGGGCAGAATTCTGCCCGTCACGTGGTTATTATTATTTTTATTTTTTTAGTAAGTGCGCAGATTTTGCATTGACATTTGTAACTGGGCCGTGCGTGTCGAACAAAAAAGTACATTGCCTAAAGCAAAGGGCTTGGCCAATTTTTAAATATAAAAAACACCATGCGCACGCGCAAAGACGACCAATTACAGATCAAGATGAAGCACCCTTTACCTGTCCTTATATTCTCCTGCGTGGAATATGTGGACTGGAACCAGTCTACTGTTACAGTTGTAAATTTGTAAATCTCAAACTCCTGTCAATAGAACGCAATTTAGCTCCACCTCTGGGGCTAGCTCCGGGGCTACAGTATAGCCCTCTCCAAATTTAGCCCCAACAATTTGGTAGATTTTCCCTTAAATTTTCTCTAAAAGGAGGCACTGTATGATAATACCCTACCTAATGCATTGTTTTAAGACACTGTGTGAGTTACGGCACGGGTCTGTTTTATTTCAACTGGCCAGCCGGACCATTTGGGGAGGCTTTCCAACTGGCCAGAGACAGTTTCAACTGTCATTTGGCCAACGGACCAGTGCTAATCCGAACACTGCTGATATAAAGCTCCTGTCGATATAAAACTGTTTTCCCCAAGTCCTGGCACGAGTCCATTCTTGAATGGGTAGAGGCCATGAATTCTTCTGTATTGGAAAAGGGCATCGTGACATCTGTGAAATGCTTCCAGGATAAAATATCTGAAGCATTTAATATTAAGGCCAGTTGAGGACATGACCTGTGTGACCTCTGTGGTAATCCCAGGGCTTTGTCAACATAGCCAGTGGGATTTATTCCTTGATTAGATGTCGTTAAGCTTAACGACATCTAATTAAACAGCAGGGAATTTAATAGTCCACGACGTCCTTGGCCTTGGTGTCTTTTTGCAATCTTTCTATTGACTATTTGATTGTCTAGTGAAAGTGCCCTTTGTAATAGACAAGCCTGGGCAACTGCTGCTTGTCTGTGTATACTAGGAGCATGTCCTGTGTTCGCAAAGGGCACTACCATTAGAAAATAAAAAAGCCTTTTTTCCAAACTTCAAAATGACACCGAGACCAAGGAAATTTGCCTTCTGGCTTCCGTGACATTTGAGCCCTAAAAACATAAAAGTGCATTGCACTGTTAGCAATAGACTCAGTAAAAACAATCTATACTTGGCTGGTTTTTTTGCTAATTAGTCGCTCATCTTTATCTTGTTTATTGCCTGGGGCTGTTAATTGATTAAAATTAATGAGAGTGAATACAACAAATGAGCAAAGCAAACGCCACATTTGTTTTCAGTCTCTTTAAAAATCAACCATTATCTATATTTGTGTCGGAATGCGGTTCATGGAACGTACAAAAGTACACGCACACATGCATCATTGCTATGACGACCAGGCTTTCGTCACTGATAACGCATACATCAATGTCCTTGGTATGAAGAGGCACACTGAATAACATACCGGTACATGTACATGTACATGTACATGCCACGCATTGTTTGGTTGTGAATACATTTGCCCGTTGCCATGGTGAATTGCATTATTCATTCAGTTGGGACAAGTCATTGGTGGTTGTTGATCCTTTTTTAAGTTCAAAGAAGAAAAGGAACAAAATACAGGGAAAAAAATCAACTAATACAGGTATGTCACAAAACTGACATCCGTACAATGTATTTGGTACATGTTAGGAACTTGCTGAATGGCCGAAAAATTGTTGGTACCGGTATTTGACTGTGAAATTGACTGAAAAAGTTGCCGAGTTTGGTCTTTGTCTCGCAGGTCTATAGACCTTTATCACGGTGCGGCCATCTTCCCTTTTCTCCTATTCAGATGAACGTAACCAAAGCAGGGCTTGCAGAAAAAAATTGTTTGGTCCCGTTTTAAGATTGTTCATTGTGTGCATCACAATGGCACAGGCGTTGCGTGATCAAGAGAGCGCGCTGCGTGGCATTGATCCTCAACGGGGGATTACACGCGCTGTCGCGCAGACGCACTGATCGTACCTGACACGTACTAAGGGGAACAATAATGTTTGTCATCTATTCCCTATCAAGAGCCTTTGCGAATGCGCACAAGGTTTATTTGAAGACACTTTGCAGACTGTATCGTACAAGGTGCCTGTTCTTACGGCCCCTGCAACCATCGACAAATTGTATTCACACTGCACATTTGCAAATTTGCATTTACCATGTACGTGTAGCCGTATTGGAAATTTAAGCATGAGACGTTATTAAATATTTGCGATATTGAAATGCCCTTCAGATGTCAATGGCTGACATGTTAGGAAGCTTCAAGGTCGTCCGCATTGTCTGGCTCTATCTTGCTCTTTTGATGAGGAAAAAAAATCTGAAAATGTGAGCATTGTCTGCTCCAGAGGGTACTCAAAGTCAAGGCCGATTTAGACATTTTCTTGACATTTCTTTCTTTTAGTGTCTTTTCATGAGTTGATTTTTGCATCTTATGCCTTTTTGTTGCCTTGGTGATGGCCTTGGAAATCTTCACAAGAAAACAAAAGTCAGAAAAGATCTAATAATTTCCTTTTGTTTGAGTAGGTTTTTTGATGTTTTGATTCCTGATGTGTGTTTGGATTTTGTCTGTGATATGAAGAATAAATTTCAGATCTCGTCCTGTGGCCAAGTCCTTATGAAGACTATTTACAATTGTGGACAATAATATACATACATATACAAATTGTTCAGTATACTCGCTCAGAAACATACCGTATTCACATCAGAACTTGATCACTGACTCTATGTTGTGTCCATAGGGTATGTTCAGACGGAGGGCTACTTCTTAGTTAGCTGTAGTCCGAAATGCCCTCCTGTTCAAACGGTGATGATAACTCTGGAGCTAAGATGTTCATTGGCCAGATGCCACAGAGCGAGGTCGGTCGCGTTCAGTCGGTAAATAAGGGTGGAGCCACGTCATAAAAGAAGCCCCCGCTGTGCTAAAAGTGGAGTTAGCCCCACAAATTTTGGGGGCTAAAGTTGGGGAGGGCTAGCCCCGGAGCTAGCCCCTGAGTTAGCTCCAGACTAAGGTAGAGCTAAGTTGTGTTCACATTACCGGAGTTTGGAGTAGAGCTAGCTAGCTCTGGAGATAGCCAATCATCTGTACGACCTATAATAGGTTGTTCAGACAAGGGGCTATCTCTGGAGCTAGCTCCGGAGCTAGCTAGCTCCATCCCAAACTCCCGTCACAACTCTAACACAAGTGAAAATGAGTCCTGGTAATACTGTTACCACTTGCACTATCGTGCGCCGCTCGCAGGGGTTTGGGAGATGTCTACTTCGGGCAGAAAAGCAGCTGCTAGTGGCTCGCTGTAAACGTTAATGGAACTGGCCTTCAATTAATTATGTCACAGACCTTGAAGAATGTTCCGTAGAGACAATCTCAAGAAGCCCAACTAATTGCAAGAGGCAAACTTGCCATTGGCATCCTCACCAGGGGACTCAGAGATGTTTCTAGTCATGCCATTTGACAAACTTGAAACAACTTTAACCTTCAACGAAGGAATCCGAATCCTCTTATAAAATGCTTTGAAAGTAAGTTGAATGTCAAGGTTTTCTAGTGACTGAATATCCCCAACAAGCATTCCTAGGGCAAATCTCTCATCTGGCAGCCAGACAGTGTTTTGACTGCGATAGGCATCCCATCCATGGAGCAGTAATAATCCTACTCAAACCATATAAAGGAGCGTGACCATTTGATCGTTCTATTTTTTAAGGATTATTGTCAAAAAACCACCAATGTTTTGTGAACTAAATTATCTACAGCCGATTCCACAAACAATTGCGCAGCTTGCGCAACTTTTGAAAATGGCACAAGCCCCATAGGCTTGCGTGTAATTATCACAGGAATGTTGCGCAGCTTATGCAATAAAAAGTTGCGCAAGCGGGCTTACGCAGTGCGTAAGGATTCGTTAAATCGGCTGTTGGTTCCATAAAGCAGTGCAGTAATTGCACCGATCTTTTTCGCTTCCACATCCAAAATGGAGATTGCAATTTTTCTGTTTTCTTCCCATGGATAGTATATTTTATACGCTCCTTTAACAAACTGAAACAATTTCAACTGAGTGAACCCAAATCCCTTTATAAAACCCTTGAATGTCAAGGTTGTCTGGTGACTGAATTACCACCACAGCAATCAAACATGAGCTCTCCCAGCACAAGTCCCCTGTCTGGCAGCCAGACAGTGTTTTGACTGTCATATTAATAGCCCCCATGGATACGTCTAGCCCGTTGGTCTGCACTCTCTGGAATTCCCCTGGTCACTCCAGGACTTTGTTGTTTTGAGAAGGCCTGGGAATGACCCGAATTCCCCCTTATTTAATTATGTTCTCTGTTTTGCATCTTTTCACCGTGTTCACACTGGTCCCGAGCTCGGGATCAAGATTGATCCCCTGATAAGAATGTGTCAGTGTTAACCACAATGATCCTGAGTCCCGCGTTTACATTCTGTAGTTGATCTTGAGTGCGGTGCCAGAAGTTGCAGTCAAAGGTCATGCTTTATGTGTGCATGTACTGATCAATGTATGCAAGGGTTGTGCATGTATAGTGTACAAGGCCACTTGAATTTCACGTGCTTTTCCCCCACCGCAAACTGATCCCGAGCTCGGAATCGAACTCTCCGTCAATGCGAGACCAAAACCTTGGGGTCTGATCCGGGGCCAATTTTACACTCAGTTTGTGATCCGGGGCTGTGCAACAGGCCCGCCAAATCGCCTCGTCGAACGAAGGGAGACGTTCACATTTAAATTTGCTTCATCGAATAAAGCGATGTCTTCGTTGAAAGAAGCTATTTGCTTCATCGAATGAAGCGATTCTAATCATCGTCGAATAAAGAGGCGTGCGTTCACATCAGGAAAAATCTTTTCGTCGAATCATTGTCGAACGAAGCGATTTCTCTAATGAGAACGGGATCTCGGACATTGTTTGTGAATTTTCCAAGGAACTTGTACAAACATTGTATGGATAGGAAAAGAATTTGGTGAGAGTTTCACTGCTGCGTACATAATTTGTCTTCCAAAACAAGACAGTACTTGTCAGAAAAATGATCTGGTTACAGTTATTTAATTGTTCACATTCTTAGGGAGTAAGAGGCAGGATTCTAAGCATGCAGTATGGGGACCTCTAAAACGGATCATGTTACGGAGCGACACCAGAAAATAAATTCCACTAATAGTGCACATGAATGTTGTCTAATGTACACGTATATAATTCCAACACATTCAGGTTAATATGTGAAGACATTCCATGAAGTAGAGAATGGAAAAATAAGGAAATGTAAGAGAAAAGCCCAGGGGAGTTGTGGTTTTTGTAGAGGGGGAAGAGTGTTGATGGCCTGGCAGGGAATTTACCTTATTAGGAATGCAGCGTGGCTTTGTGGTTACATATGGAATGCCTTTGTGTGGAGTTGTGAACAAAGACTGTTTGTACCAGTACATGTATAAATATACACGTAATTGGCCTTCTGTTAATATTCAGTTTTTCATATTTTGTGACCTGGGGCCAATTTCATAAAGCTGTTTAGCAAAAAAATTTGCTTAATCAAAAATTTGTTTGCTTTATAAAAATGGGTTAAAAATCAAAATTGCATTTCAACTTGTGTTCTTAGCAAGAATAGCAGATATTCTCGTGAAAAACACAAGTTGACATATAATTTTGACTATTAACCAATTTTTATGAAGGAAACAATTTTTTGATTAAGCAAATTTTTCTGCTAAACAGCTTTATGGAATTGGCCCCAGTTCTGCCATGGTTCTGCTATAAATACATTTTTGTGTTTAGCAGAAATGAAATGAGCACTAGCAGCTTAGTTTCTGATGCTGAGCCGTTCTATTACGTCCCATGCCTTTATTTGCAAATTTTATCACAGAAGATAGCACTTTGACCATCGTTTTTGATAACAATTTGAAATTCATCTGTAGTATTTTTTCGCGTGACAAAATCCCCACCCCAGGGGCAAAATTTGGGTGACAAAATCCCCACCCCTGGGGGCAAAATATGCATGTTTTTTCCCCCAGGTGTGCTGAAAATTGGATTTCTATGTGTCAAAATCTCCACCCTGGGGCATGAAAATCGTGACCAAATTCCCACCTAAGGGATTGGGCATTTGGCTACAAATTGGTGTAGTATGAAGAACAATTGCTTTCTAACGTTTTGCCCATATTAAACCCACATTGATTTTTCCCAGAGCTGTTTATGTATGCACAGTGCACAGTGTCATTTAGCCAATTGAGGCTTGATTTCCCAGGCGTTCTTGAACAATCCAACATATTTGTAGCCTGACGGAATTGCTCAATAATTCTCCATTGTTCTGTGTTTGCTGAGGTCACATGATCATCTTAGCTGATATCAGGAAAGCCATTGTATCCTGGCCTATTTACACAACAACAATGGGAACAATTTGCCAAATATTGAGCCAATCAAACAAATGCTGGTGAGGCCAGGAATGTAAAAAGACTTGTTTCTCATTCTGCCTGGCTGGAAAGTCTTTATTGGCAAACCACAGAAATATAATAAAATCCAGAAGACATTTCAAGGACGATACCACTTGATCTATATCGGGCATGCAACTTTTCAGCTGATCAGCTGATTTCTTGTCTTTTGTTTCCTCTTTACGCTGTATAAAGTTGGACATTTGTTTGTATTTTCCTCTTTTGTTGTTGTAATGACACGTTTGCATGCCTGTTTTTGATGTATTACATGTACCCGGTAGATGGGTCATTCCCAAAATTAGGGGTCCAAAATTGTTGGTGTCCCAGTTACGTACGACACTCTCTGCATCAAAAATCACCCCTCCTGATCACAAATTCTCAGTAATGGACTGTGGCCTGTGGGCAGCATCATTTTCTTCAATATTTTGTTCTCCGATTCCTGAAAAATATTTAAAACAAAAGACCATAAAAGTATATCATTTGTTCCATGGTATTGAATAGGAGTTTGGTGTCCCGGGTTACCTACGCCAATGAAAATTGGCTGTAGAATGAGTTTGCATTAACCTTGGTGCCATATTTACACACAAACATTAAATTTAAGTGGAATTTGTTGAAATAAAAATCATTATTATCTACTGGGAAACCACTTTCAATCACTAAAAACACTTGGAAATCTTAAAAAGCATGTCGCACTTTTGGACCCCTAATTTTGGGAATTACTCGGATGCAAAACATTTTTTTTTCACAGTTTACCATACCGGTACATGTAGCATTGTCGACAAAGCTTTTTTTTTTTCCACTTACTGTACCTTGCTCGATTTAGTTACCCTGTACAATTTTGCATATTATCCCCGGACCAGATAAAGTTACAACATATAGGCCTACCTTTTTCCTGTTTGTAATCAATATGACTCACCTAAAATTTTTTCCGGCAACCCAGGCCACAAAACTTTGATCTGTTTTGAGTTGAAATTCTTGTGTTCCAGAAACATCCCCCAAACTCTAAGGACTGATAAGAGGCGATTTAATAGTTGATAGGGCTATCTAGGGATGCTTCACACATGACCTTTGACACGTCAAAGTCCTTGCTGAGTTCAGGAATGTGACTTTCATGTTGAATAGTGACAAATTCTGATAACAAAAATCCAAGTACATACTGTACAAGTCTCTACACCAATCCCATGCCCTTTGGCTGAGTTAATTATAGCATGGAATACATTTTGTTGAGTCTATTTGTTGACAATTTAATGAAAAGTCTTGACGGGTTTTCCCCACAGTTTCCAGTTTGGTTTCCCTTTTTGTGGTCTGTGTGGATCCTGTACATGTACATTTATGTGTTTTGAAGTTTAAGTTGAGGGTATTTGTAAACATAAATTGGTCTGTAGAATGTTTAAATTTTAAAGGCCAAATTGTGAATTAAAAGTACTCATTAGTTCAGAACTGTGAACTACTGGTTTTTAAAAATTTATAACAGAGACATGTAGAGCGTGATCCAAAACTGGTAAACACTGGATGAAGACTTCAACATTTCTTAAATTAATCAAAATAATACCTCGATCTATGAAGAAATGTCCATATTTTAAAATCATATAACAAAAATTAACAGACTAAATTTGACTGGGCACACTGTGCCATCACATTTTTAAGAAATAGTTTAAAATGCATGTAAAAAAATAGCATTTTTTTGTCAATTTTATTGATTATCTGTCCCTCGCGCATAAAAACAACCTATGCAAAAACTGTAAAGTCAATTTCAACATGTGATAAACTGGGTGTGTGTATCAGTAACAGGTAAACATACAGGTTCACTTTAGTTTTCATTTGTTGTTGACTAAGGAAAGGCATTTGTCTCTTGGTTTCCGTCCCTCACGTGTGAGGGACGGAATTGGATCACGCTCATTACTACATGTATTTATGGGATAACGAGGTTAATTAATAGGGAAAAAAATTATCTTCCGAGGTCCACACATTAAAACTATGAGTGCAGCTACCGGTAATACTACACGTGTACTTAACGATACTGCCATGCACGGAATATTTCAAGTTCCAGTGTTCTCCACTGCTAGTTTTTTTCTCCACTGCGAGTTTTTTGTCCGGGCGGCAAATTTGTGTACAGCCGCTAATGCTACTTCTAAATTACATGTACCGTACCGGTATTTTGTCCGGGCGAAGCGCTCAGACAAAACTGGTAGTGGAGAACGCTGCATGCTGGATTTGTTGACAAAATCAATAAAGTACACGTCCATGAGCATCGTAATCGACAAATTACAACAAATCAGCTTGCACAAAAAGTCATAATGATCCTGTTAGCTGTGTTTCATGTGTATTTTATCGTTTAAGCACCAACGAAAACAGATTGCTTAAATGTTCGTATCACACAATGACCCTCTACATACAGGACAGGTCATTGAAAAAAGGTCAAACTACATGTAGAAGGTTTGACAGTGGCGCAAGACCCCTTTTACATGGATTAAATACGATGTTTCAAGCCCATTGGACTATTAACATGCAGGGAATGTAATCATGAATATTTTTGTATTTCGTATGCTACAGGCCCGACCACCAAGCGCTACACTCTAACGACACCCAACGGTTACCACGATGACGATTTCGTGGACACTCACCGCCGACACGTAGATCACATGACCGACATGGCGTCTACGCAGGGCTCCCTGTCCAATCACGTGCCGGTACGTCCACAGGCCGGCACCTTTGAGGAACAGGGACAAGGGAGCGCGGCTTATACTAACCAGAAAGAGGAGATGGCAGCCATGCAGAATCGCATACCGCACACGTTTCGCGACGCCACCGCGGCGCCGCTTCGGAAACTCAGCGTAGATCTGATCAAGACTTATAAACATATAAATGAGGTGAGGGACTGGTCTCAAAGCCAGGGTACCAGTTGTCAATAGCATGAAAATTTCATAAAGCTGTTTCAATAGCAGAAAAAGTGTGCTTAATCCAAAGTTTATTTGCTTTGTAAAATATGTCAACTTATGTTCTAAGCAAGAATAGCAGAACACATACGGTTTCAACTGCTAACCAGTTTTGTTTAAGCAAATTAATTTTGGATTAAGCAAATGTTTCTGCTAAACAGCTTTATGAAATTGGCCCCAGGTCACTCTGGCTTTGATTTTGTAAAAATCTCAAAGAACACTGAAGCCAATTGGAGAAGCACCACGGCCACACTGGTTATTATTAGTGTATAGTGAAATTTAGGAGGATAGGGCAGGTTGGCCTTAGAAAGTGTATACTTGGAGGGGCATCAGGGCCAACTCAGCAGGGCATGAGGCAATTGGCCTTGGTGGCCTTAGTTAATGTCAAGACCTGGGATAGGGTATGCTGGCCAAGTTGGCCTCAGGAAGTGTACATGTATCTTGAAGGGGCATCAGGGCCAACTCAGCAGGGCATGAGGCCAACTCATCAGGGCATGAGGCTAACTCAGCAGGGCATGAGGATATTGGCCTTGGTTAATGTCAAGGCCTGAGATAGGGCATGCTGGCCAAGTCTGCCTCAGGAAGAGTATATCTTGAAAGGGCATCAGGGCCAACTCAGCAGGGCATGAGGCCATTGGCCTTGGTTAATGTCAAGGCCTGAGATAGGGCATGCTGGCCAAGTCTGCCTCAGGAAGAGTATATCTTGAAAGGGCATCAGGGCCAACTCGTCAGACATTTTACATATACACCTGTACATGTAGGCTATCAAGGAGGAAGATAATTTGGGTTAAAAGTGGCATTTAAAAAAATGCCAATACTTTCAGATGACACGTATTATCTACATTCTTCAAATTGATTTCATTTTTACCCGTTGCTCAGGTTTATTACGCGAAGAAAAAGCGCAGGGCTTTACCCGCTCAGGGAGACGACACGAGTCACAAGAAGGAAAAGCGGCTGTACAACGACGGGTACGATGACGATAATTATGATTATATCATCCGCAACGGCGAGAAGTGGGAGGATAGGTACGAGATCGACTCGCTGATTGGCAAAGGGTCGTTTGGACAGGTAAGAAGTGCTGAGTGGTCGATGTTTATACCAGGCAATCATTGGTCGTGTTTCGTTACCGTATAAACAGCCTTAAAGGGCCCCTTCTTTGGGATTTTTATCAATTAAATATATGCTATAAAACCAATATATTGTACTCGATTGTGTATTGACCCCCTTCGAACACGTGCGAATACGCCATATGCTGAGTCATTGTGGAAGCGATGTGCGTACGCGTTGTGTGTTTCTCTGGTGGGCGCAACGACGTTTAATTCACCAATGTGAGCCTCAGTGTAGCGCGTTACGTGCGCTATAGACACACAACGCGCACGCACATTGCTTCCACAACAACACGGCATTATTTGACTCCAAAAATGACGTCATTGGCATGAGCTCAATAGAGTCTATAGACAGTCTCAGGTAATCTCACCAAATCGTACCTACCGGTATTCGTTGGAAATTCGTGGCAAAAATCACACAGTGGGAGGCAAGCTTCAGAGAGATGGAGAACATTAAACTTACAATCGGCCATCAACAATTTTGGGTGTTTACAAATGTGCAGGCTGCAGTCCACATTGGACTAAATTAGTTAAACTTAAACGATCTCCGCAAGTTACTCCAGAAAATTACTCCAATGCAGACATGGCTAATAGATACACAATAGATACCACTTGTACTTTCTGTTGGGTTACTGATGAAGGCCCGATTATTATTATCACTCGTTGTTTGACAGATGACAAGTAAATTAGCACAGTTTTACTCACGAGATAATCCCATTATGGCCATCATTTGACAACTGGATCTATGGCTCACTGCGACAGCCGTGCCATACTCCGCCACCTCCGCCTTCCATACATTAACCCACAAACTTGAACTCCCATGAATATTTGACATGCTTTAGGTCACTGCTCTCTCAAGCATGAAATGACTAACAGTCTTAGAAGATTTGTTGTGTTAATTTAGTTCAGGGTCTTGTTTGGAAAAATATATTTTTAGGAGAGGTGTAGTAAATGTGGGGAAAAAAATAAAAATTGATGTGGATTGTTGATTTTTTAATTGATTCAAAATCGTATTTATTGAAAAGTGCGCCAGATCTTCAAGATTTTAGGAACCTAAACGGCAATGTATGCATTTTTTTTTGTTATTTGGCCTTCCCTTTTTTTGATCTTTTTTTTTATTTTTGTTGACTGAAAAGAACAGTTTTCTTTAGTACTTTAATAAAAATATGAAATTTCATATTTTTATTAATCTTTTTATTAAAAATACTGGCTACTTCAGAAGCAAGTTGTGCGTACAGATGACGACAGTAAAATTTATTGATTGATAGTAACAAGCTCCAAAGGTTTGTTGGCCGAGAAAAAAGGTGTCTGCGTTCGTCTTGCTGGTACTGAAATCAAGAATTAACCCATAGAAGATCCTATGAAGCGTAGCGCTGTAAAATGTTATGAAGAGATGGTATCTGAATAGTTTAGGAGTGTCAGATTGAATCTGTGCCAGATGCAGAACTCCAGTCCTACATTTTTGGACAGAAAACAAAATTGTAGAAATGTTATCAAGGTAGTTTAAAGGCAGTAGTTTAAATTTTTTACCTGGGAAATCACTTTAAATCACTAAAAACACTTGGAAATGTTAAAAAGCATGTCACACTTTTGGACCCCTAATTTGGGGAATTACCCGTTTGCATTTTACGTTCATCTAAATCTCTCTAATAGCTAATTTGAGATACATGGGTAATTAGCATATAATTAGCATGTAATTAGCATGCCTGGTTTAATGCCACTAGTACTAGACACAGAGCAGACAACCATCTGTACATTTGTCTAATGCTGTAGACAATCTCAGTACACTACAGCCATTTTTTTTCTAGCTCATACAATACACCACACTTCAGTCCCTGCGAATTAAACACGAAATACAGTCGGCAGATGAATATTATAGTCTGGTTGCTAGGTTCAACGATAGTTCAACAAACTCTCCTACGGTAGGCACAGAGAACTGTGTTCACTGTGTGGATGAAACAACGGAGTTGGCTTTCGCATGCAGGAAACATGCAGCATACATAATGAGGATGAGGCCCAGGGCGATATGTTGCTAGAACGCGATTGTTTGCTGGATAGGGACCCGGATTTCCCTGTTCTACAACGGCTAATCCAGAATCGCGAAACAAGTGTTTATTGCAAAGGCGATGAGTATCGAGGGGGGGGGGGGGGGGGGGGGGGGGGGTGATGATCCGTGACGTCACGTGACGTCACTTGTTTACATTTAGCACGCCCTCTGTTGTTTAACGGCAGGCAAAATAATACAACTTGGTCTATGAAACTTCATAAAATCTATAAATTACATCGACTTGGAAAACACAAGATGTCTTTATTTGGCTAAATTATGTAGCTTTAATATGTGAGCGAGTTTAATTAAGCCTAACTCCCTAGGGTGTATGTAAAATCATATTGATTTTGGAGGATTGAGGACTGTTAGGGTTAGTGACAATTTTAGAAATATTTTCACTGAGTTCACTGATTATGTGCAGCAAAAACCTGGACCTTTCCTGTTTGCAAATAAATCTAATGATAATTTTTAATTTTGTTCTACCAATTTTGTTTTTGACAACAGGTTGCCAAAGCGTACGACCATCAAGAGCAAGAATACGTTGCCATCAAGATCATCAAAAACAAGAAACCCTTCCTGAATCAGGCACAGATAGAGGTCCGCCTCCTGGAGCTCATGAATAAACATGACACCGATTGCAAGTACTATATTGGTGAGTACTTGAATATTTTATGCAAATAATGAGGCCCAGATAAACGTCCACCCACTTGAGCTTACCGGTATGAATAAACACGACACTGAATGCAAGTTTTTGATTTTTTATGCAAATTTATAGATTGTTTTACCTCAAATTTATAGATTGACCAATATGATACTTATATATTTTATGTTTATACACATTTCAGGCATAAGTAAAGTCCGACAGCTTTAAGGTGAAATTTTGACAGTCGACTTACAATCAACTTGAGCACTTTCGGAATGTCGTCACAATTTTGTCAGTTGAATAAAGTAATAAGGAAACTATTATGAAAGGGAAACCCCTTCTTCTTTCCGAACCAGGAAACTGGTTCTGCCACTTGTGTGGGAATTGCTTTCTTTTCTTTTCTTGCCGACAAGGAAATGGAATAACTGCCAGATTTTTTCAAGAATTTTAAAGCTACTGCTGCACGTATCAAGTTTCAGTTTTAAAATTCTTGGAACTTTGAAGTGTTTCACTAGTTTGTTTTGTTCTGCTGTTTATTGATGTTGTGTAGCACTTTACTACAGACAATGACACTGTGTTTACACTGGTCCCGAGCTCGGGATTAAGATTGGTCCCCTAATAAGAGTGCGTCAGTGTTAACCGCAATGATCCCGAGTGCTGCGTTTACATTCTGTAGTTGATCTCGAGCGCGGTGCCAGAAGTTGCAGTCCAAGGTCATGCTCTGTGTGTGCATAATGTACTGATCAGTGTGTGCAGGGGTTGTGCATGTACAGTGTACAAGGCCACTTGAATTTTGCGGGCTTTTCCCCGCTACGGCTGTGAAGTGGATGTGGCAGGTTGTGGTAAAGATTAATTGCTTCTCTAACCGAGCTTATCCCGAGCTCGGGATCGAACCCTCCGCCAACGCAAGACCAAAATCTCGGGTTCTGATCCGGGGCCAATTTGGTTCCGAGAGCGTTTGCACTAAGTTGTGATCCAGGGCTGATCCCGAGCTCGGTGTTCGACCCGGAGCTCGGGATCAAGTGTAAACAGGGTGTAGTTTGTTTTGTTCTGTTGTTTATTGATGTTGTGTAGCACTTTACTGCAGACAATGAGGTTGTGTTTCTACAATATCGCTTGTGTTAACTAAAACCTTTTTGTCACTTTAGCCTGTGTATTTGAATAAAATAAGTGTGAACTTTCTGTTTTAATAAAAAAATGATTAAAGTGAATTTTTCTTTTACCCTTTAAAGGCAGAGGCTCGTCAGCAATACGCGCGCCAAATTTGTGCCACGAAATACGCAGCGCCGTGTAGCAAAGGCACAGAGCTGCGTATTTTGTTGCACGAATTTGGCACGCGCGCATTGCTGACGAGCCTGTGCCTTTAAGTCAACAATTTTTCTAATGCATGTAGATATCGTACAAATTTGTACCATTGACGGTTAAAGGCAGTACACATGATTGGTATCTCGAAGAATCAGAAATGTTCACAGATTTACACATAACTTACACGATATAAACACGATGACGGCAGAAAACTTCCCCTGAAATGGTTTTGTCTGAAGTGCTATAGTCTTTGAGAAATGAGCAAAACAATTATATTTCGTCTCGCGAGACGTAAATTCAATTTGCCCCAAAACCATTTCGCCCTGGACCACTTCATCCTGAACCAAACACTACTTCGCCCAAATGCCACATCGCCCCTAAACCACTTCGTGCGCAGGCCGTGGTTCAGGGCGAAGTGGTTTTAAGGCGAAATTACTGCAAATCCTTTTTTGACTTTAATCAAAAGTTAGACGAAGTATGCAGCTGGTTTTTGCTCAGGTTGGTTTTAATCATGCATACATGTATCTTTAATCACACAGGGGGATACAACTATTTGTAACAGTTTACCAATCATGTATACTATCTTTAAATGTTCCTAATTCCTCAGAAATTAGACCCAATAATGAATTTCTTGGAAGTGAAATATGAGGTTGGAATAATCTTGACAAGTTTGTAATTATTAATTTATCTTTGCAGTAAAACTTAAGCGTCACTTCATGTTCCGCAATCACCTCTGCCTGGTCTTTGAGCTTCTCTCCTACAATCTGTACGACTTACTGCGTAACACCAACTTCCGCGGCGTTTCTCTCAATCTAACGCGCAAGTTTGCGCAGCAGATGTGCACGGCGCTGCTGTTCCTCGCGACGCCGGAACTGAACATCATCCACTGCGACCTCAAACCGGAGAATATACTGCTGTGTAACCCAAAGAGAAGTGCAATCAAGATTGTGGATTTTGGCAGCTCGTGTCAACTGGGCCAAAGGGTGAGTTAGGGGCGAGTTATTCTGGCCAAGTAATGTAATGAGGCCAACTGCAGGGTCAGCATGGCCAACTTTATTCCAATATGTACTGGCTATAAAATAGCCACCATCTTGCAGGGCAACTATTGTCACTGAAACTGGTCAACAATGTTAGCACAAAGTGTGCAACCATGATGAAGGCCCATGCAACGGTCTATCAGTGTCAGGGATGCCAGTCTTCCGGCTGTTGCCGGAATTCCAGCTTTTTCTAATTTTGGAAAAATAATTCCGGCAAAGCCTTTTTTCCAGGCCGGAAAAATAAACGGCCGGAAATTTTCTCACTTATACTGATCAACGATGTCCGGATATGCCCTATGTCATGTATACTACACATGTATGTACAGCCTATGTACATGATTTGCACACATGCAGTATGTCTGTATCCCGGCCATAATCATTCACGGCTCAAGTACCACAAAACCAGACTATTGATCAGAAGTACATAGACTATAGAGGGCGCTGTATCCATACAGCAGTGGTGCCGGTGACATTGCACACTGTACATGTACATACTGTACATGTGCTGGCAAGGCTGTGTGCACATACGTACGTACGTACGTACATGTATACGTACACGCATAGTGGATTTTTTGTTTCCGGCCCTGAAGGTAAGAGCCACTGGCATCCCTGATTAGTGTATATAAAAGCCTCATGGAAGCGTATATCCTGAAGGGCCATCTGGGCCAACACGGGGCAAAAGGCCATTTGCCATTAGCCAATATCAAGGTGCAAGTTTGCAAAATGGGGGGGAGGGGGGGGGGGGGGGGAAGTGTGGGGGAAGTGGGGGCAGGGGGATAGTAAACTGGATCCCAAGCAGTACATGCAAGTCCATTTACAACTTTCTTACTACCGGTAGGGTGCTTCATCACTAATGCCGCTTCTTCATGATGAGGCAATTGAGATTAAGTGTCTTGCCCATGGACACAGACACATTGGCCATAGTGGGACTTGAACCCACAATCTTCCAACTGTGAGTCCAGCATCATACCCACTGAAACCACAGACGCTCACAATTTTAAACTCATTCGCGTAAACTTAGATAACTATGATCAATTCTAAACAATTGTTTGTTTGTTTTTTGCGATGCCGACCAACAGATACACCTGTACGTCATTCCTGTAAACATTCACAGAGTAGATTATTTTTAATAATTCTTTGTTTGTCAATATTTTTTGCTGAATTTTAGATCTACCAGTACATCCAGAGTAGGTTCTACAGGTCACCCGAGGTCCTCCTAGGCATTCCCTACGACATGGCAATCGACATGTGGAGTCTGGGATGCATACTCGTTGAGATGCACACGGGAGAACCGCTGTTTAGTGGGTCTAATGAGGTACGTTAAAGGGGTTTTCACAAGGCCCCTTCTCCCTACACTGTCAGACAATGTCCGACAGTCTGTCATGTCTTTTAGACAGTGTGGACTTCGCATCAAACACCATCAGACACTGTCAGACAAAAATCTGACAGTGGACTGTGCATCAAACACCATCAGACACTGTCAGACATTATCAAACTTGTCTGCCAAAAGAAGTCTGGACAGACAACAGCCAATCAATGGACAGTTTGATAACATGTGACCATTGAGTAGCCACATGATTGAACAAAATCATCAAACTTCATCGGACTTTTCTGATAGTGTAGAAAAACCAGACTACCGATCAGAAGGAAATAGAGGGCGCTGTATCTATACAACAGTGGTAGATGACTTGTCCATTGCATTGCACTCACACATGTAGTACTGTCAATGTACATGTACAATGTACATACTGTATACAGTGTACCGTACTGTGCTGGTGAGTCCATGTGCACACGGCATAGGCCCTACATGCAGTTATGATAGCGGCCGTGGCCGTATATTTTGTCCGGCCCTGAAGGTAAGGGCCACTGGCATCCCTGATACTGGCATTATGTAATACAATTTCTTTTGTCATACAGATATTTTTATCCAGCAGGATACTTGCGGCACTATTGCCATTATTATCACTGCCGTGTATTAGATGCTGAATGATCCTTTTCACATTTGTTGCTGCAGGTGGATCAAATGAACAAGATCATTGAGGTCCTGGGGATGCCACCATCTCATATCATTGAGCAAGCCCCTAAGGCTCACAAGTACTTCATCAAAACGGACAAAGTCTGGGTGCTCAAGAAGACAAGAGATGGCAAAAAGGTGAGAAAGTCAAATTACACAATAGCCCGTACTGCGCACTTCCGCATTGAAACGGAGGCTCTTTGTGTCATGTTGGCAGTACACGTGCGCTACAAGTACACACGGATGCCAGTCCTCCGGCTATTGCCGGAATTCTGGCTTTTTCTTATTTTGGAAAAAGAAATCCGGGCCGGAAAAATAAACGGCCGGAAATATTATTCTCAACTCTTCGAAAAATGTCTCACTTACTGACCAACGATGTCCGGATATGCCCTATGTCATGTATACTACATGTATGTACAGCCTATGTACATGATTTGCACACATGCAGTATGTCTGTATCCCGGCCATAATCATTCACGGGTAAAGTACCACGAAACCAGACTATTGATCAGAAGTACATAGACTATAGAGGGCGCTATATCCATACAGCAGTGGTGCCGGTGACATTGCACACTGTACATGTACATACTACAGGTGTTGTGCGATCAAGAGAGCGCGCAACCCGGACAGTTACTCTCAACGGTAGATCACACGCGCTATATCGCACGCGGTCGCGCAGACGCACTGATTGTGCCCGACACGTGATGGACGCACGTGATAAAGGTCTATTAGTTGTGTGAGCTATTTTTCTGGAAGTCATTCACATAATCAGGGAGAGTTCTACTTGCTAAGCCTTGTATGATCGTTAGTTTGTATATTCATTATTTGTATGTTGATTTCTATCATTAGTACAAGTCAGCAGGCTCAAGGAAGCTACACGATATCTTAGGGGTGGAGACTGGCGGTCCTGGTGGGCGGAGGGCCGGCGAGCTAGGCCACTCGGTATCCGATTATCTCAAATTCAAGGATCTTATACTCAGGTGAGCTGGAGTATTCTAATGTGACTTTCCCTTTTCTCAAGTCCCACTTTGTCTTAATGATCTTTTTACCCCTCCCCAACGCCATTCTGATACCCCCTCCCCAACGCCATGCTGATACCCCCTCCCCAACGCCATTCTGATACCCCCTCCCCAACGCCATTCTGATACCCCCTCCCCAACGCCATTCTGATACCCCCTCCCCAACGCCATGCTGATACCCCCTCCCTAAACTTTCTCCCCCACTCCCATCCCCCTTCTTTACAAGAGTGCCATGGCCGAGCAGTTTAGTGGCTCAATCCAGGGTTGTAGTCGAGTCCATCACAAGGCCATCACAAGCCTTCACAAGTCCACCACAAGTCCCTGGGTCTTAATTCAAGTCACAAGCTATTCAAATGAACTCCAACAAAGGCATTCTTTTGTGCGTGTTCATCCTTTGCTTCTTGTTACTGGACTTGTGACGGACTTGTGATTTTATCAGCTCTGGACTTGTGATAGTCTTGTGATGGACTCGACTACAACCCTGGTTAAATCAAGTTCGATAGTTGAACTATTTGCAACCAAACGCAGTCTAGTCAACGATGGATAGTCATGTCTGGTCGACCATTTGGAACCAGCCCACAGGGCACGGTTGCGTTAGTCACTGGTACCCATCAGGTATCGAGTTGATGCAGCATTTTGCACGGAAGCAGTTGACTAATCAAAAGCATTCATGCACATGTGCATTGCTAGGATAAGGTTTGCTCATGGGTCGAGTCGGGCTCGTACATAGTGCATGTGTCCTTGGTATGGTCCTGTGTTATAAGCTAAACCGTATTAAATCTTAACATAACACTAACCCAGGTCTTACCTTTAATTTTCTCCCAGAATGCTCGAGTACGACCCCGCAGTACGCATCAAACCATATTATGCTCTCCAACACTCGTTCTTCAAACGCACAGCGGATGAGAGCACCAATACGAGTAACACGCCCTCTACGAGTCCCGCCATGGATCAAGCGGCCACGCCGCCTACGGGGGACGCATCCTCGGGGTCAAGCTCAGGTGGGTTATTAAGCACCGGTTTGCCACTTTGCTTCTTTAGGTGGTGTGGTGGGCAAGTAGATTGTGTCAAACAAGTGATCAGAAAATTTGAATAATTTCACTGTCGGTCAAGGGTGTCAATGCATAGTTCCGACCTGTCAATCAACTGAACTAGCCGACCAATCACAACAGAGCTAGCAGACATAGGCCGAAATCGCTCAAGGGGGGTGGAGGGGGGTTGGGGTGGGGGGGGGGAATGGGTGGAAGGCAACGATTTTCAATACGCCACTGCGCTTAGCATGCAGCACCCAAGAGAGGGTGCTGTTACGTGATCGATAATAGCAAGTAAATCATGTTTGGTGAATATACACCTCATTTTGGAATGACTTGGCTGTACTTTCACAGTGTTTTAGAGGGGAAAATTCGTTATTTTTAATCACACTGTCAAATTAGTCGCCTCGTGTGCCAACTGATTAAGATTCACAGATCGAAACGTTTTACTCCTACAAATTTATTTAATATCGTCTGTTTGACAACACAACAATGAACCGACTCTATCCCTGTGTGTTTTGTTGTAGGCGGAGCTACTGGAGGCAGCAGGGGGTCGGGTTCGGGGTCAGGAGGTCGAGCACGCTCAGATCCTACCCAGACCAACACGACTGGTACCAATCAGAGTGGTACCCATCACACGACGCAGCATCCGTCGGTAGTGGGTGGAGTAATGGACTATGAATCGTCATCAAGTCACGGCGTTGGGACGGCGACCGCGTCGCAAACATGGGGTTCGGGCGACGCTAGCTCGTTTAGAACCCACAACAGTGCACATGGACACTATCACGGGAGTTATCACTCCCACGGACACGCTAGAAAGCACCACCCACAAACACCGCCCTCTAGCACGGCAAGTTTGCCACAGAATGCTATAATCGTCCAGCAATCGTCGCAGAATCCCGTCACGAACTTGTCTTCCTGCGCTCCCCCACCGCACGCTCACTATAACGCCACGGACACCGCCTCGGGGCCGGGTTACGTTTACCACGGACAATTGGACTGCACGAAAAGTGGCTCCGTCAATATGCAACTAGCCAGTTATGGCACCAGCACGCACTCGTTAATAGGGACCCAAAACACGTCACAGTCGAGTTCAAATCCGCATCACTTGCACGGACAGAGTGCGACGAACGCTACTATCAATTATGCAGCCGCGGTTGGGAGTGCGCCGTTTGCGTACTCGTTAACGGCTCAAGCCTCGGTGAACCCG
Organism: Henricia sp. BOLD:AAB3569; assembly: GCA_037783545.1. Classification (NCBI taxonomy): domain Eukaryota; kingdom Metazoa; phylum Echinodermata; class Asteroidea; order Spinulosida; family Echinasteridae; genus Henricia; species Henricia sp. BOLD:AAB3569. The sequence goes on from JBBELK010000138.1 coordinate 915,424, forward strand.
GTCCTGGTAACGACGCAACAGTCGACGCGGCAAAGCGACGAATCGCCTATGGTCGGCATTGTACAGCAAAGTCCGGTGGTCAGCCACTGACCATTGTTATTCTTTGTAGGTTAATCAATTTTTAGCTCGAACAATGTAGATAAACGACATGTTCTTTTTTTTTAAATTGTACCATTTTTAAATGAGGTATTTGCAACCCCTCTGACAGTGGTAGAAAATCCTTCCCTATTTGGTGAATGCAACGGCCCAAAGTGAATGTTTTAGAGTCTACCATGTACCTAAAAGAGGGGGGAATTGTGACCTGTTAATTAATACAGTAATTACACTGCAAGCAGCATACTCCTCTTGTGTGTCTCTCCCATTGCGGACCCCGCATCAATGGACTGTGCTGACTGTTTTTAAAAAGCATGCCCTCTGGGTTCCTCCGTTCTGGAAAAGGGGATTAATGAATGATAAAACAAACGTTCAGTGTTTCATGTCAAGTTCTCTTCTAATTCTATCAATAAAGACGGGATGCAGCATCTTGGGTTTGTGTTGCTATGACAATAGGTACCAGTACCTTTTAGCTGCTTCACACAAACTTGAAAAATGATGAAACTTCCCAAAATATACTTTCCCTGTTTAAATTTGGGGGGAAATGCAAAAATCACTCATTGTATGTACATGTACCACACAAAGATGAACCGGATTCAAAATTCAGTCCAGTAGTTCAGTAGCATTTCAAGCACTGTTTGTGTACTGTCAATATCAAACTGATCTCACATAGCACTGGACTACACATGAACGCACCATGCATTCAAAATGCACCGCAAATAACGATGGCAACATTTGCAAGCAAAATGGATGTTGCATTTTCCTAAAGTTAGAGTTCATCCAATAATCATATCCACTTTGCCTCACACTGTCGTGAAAACTGAATAGACAATTTGCACCGGCGGCCATGACAGAGCAGGTTTTCTTATTTAAATGACTTGACAATAGACTTGACAATGTGACTGCCCCCGTCATGGCCGCCGGTACAAAAGGTCTATAGTGTAAACTAAGCTTTGTATAGATGTTTAAGGAAAGACGCTGCATACGGTATGTCGCTTGTGATGTGATACTGTGTGTTGAACTGGTCGCTTGTTACGCCGTCATTTTCATAAAGTAGCACTGGTTTGCACACTGCCCTCATGTGCAAACTGCATTGGTTATTATAAAAGAGTATAGACCGTATCGAATAGCCGCCATTTCGTGGGGCACCTTTTGTTACTTAAACTGTTCAACAATAGAAGCACAATATGTGCAACCATGCATGTCTTAAAAGAACAAAGAAACTGCCCCACGAAATGGCGGCTATTCGATACGGTCTATAGAGCGAACCTCAAACAGTCGCACCTCAAACAGTCGCACACGTGTGTTTTCTGCGATATTTTGGGACTCAAACGAAACCTCGTCACAATGCATTAAGTGTGTGTTGCGCCTTTTCAAATGCGGTCGCACTACGAAACGCCAATGAGATGCTGAATTTTGACTCCCAAAATGACAGTCTGCACACGTGTGCCTCCGTTAACGTTGTGTTGAACAAATGCAACTTTTTTAGGTGTAGTCTTAAAGGCACTCTCGTCAGCAATGCGCGTGCGCCAAATTCGTGCCACGAAATACACAGCTCTATGCCTTTACTATGGACCTGCATATTTCGTGGCACGAATTTGGCGCGCACGCATTGCTGACGAGCCTGTGCCTTTAAACTCGGCAACAAAAACCATGTCCAAAAGATTTGGCTGTTTTGTAATCTATACACGTATGTCTTTGGTAAATGGTCAAGTCGTCTACCACTGACGTGTGATTTCAAGATGCAGATACTACATGTATGTAATTCGGACATGGCCAAATTCCTCAAACATGGCATTATGGGAAGAGTGCAAAGAATTATGGGTACAGTGTATCACTGTACTCCTTTGGGTGTTTTTGAAAACCACTCAGTTCAGCTTCCACCTTGCATGTTAGTCTTTCCACGGTAAAGAGGGCATTTTGGCAACACAGACCATTTTTTTCCAGAAAATATCTTTGTCTGGTCTCAAAATAAAAGAAATAAGTTTCAGTTCTGAAGAGATAACTTAGGCCCAAAAAGGGCTACAAATAGTGTGACAACATGCCTTTCTAAAAACCCTGTGTACAAATTTCCAATATACGCTCGTAACCGGGACGGCCTAAAATGTTTTTCACAAGTATCCGTCCCGGTTACGAGCATATATTGGAAAGTTATCTCTTCAGAACAACTTGAACTTATTTATTTTATTTTGAGACCAGAAAAAGGTATTTTCTCGAAAATATGGTCTGTGTTGCCAAAATGCCCCTTTACTGTGGAAAGACCCATTTCTAAATTGTTCCACCGCCGTTTACAGTTTGCTCAATATTACTCCGTTTTTGGACGTAAAATGTGCAAAACTGAACTTTAACTGCAAGTTAGTCGGAGATAAAACTGGACATCTGCAGTGGACATTCGTGACGTGGAATTTTTAGAAATGTACCAAGTGGAAGCCAAAGATAAAAAGTGGCCCTTTTTAAAAACATCACAAGCTTTAAATAATAGACATAATTCAATTGTTGGTAATTTTAATGAATGGTCTGTGAGCGACTTGTTTGTCAAGGCTAGGCACGTACGGGAGACGTGCATTGTAACTATGACGGTATGTGCAAAATTTGTAACGAAGGAAACTGTACAGTAACGTATGTGTCTATACAAAGCCGAGGTCACTTGTAATATTTGTAAAGGAACTTGCGCACCAAACTGAAATGGCTCACTGTTAACGAGTTAGACACCTGCTAATTAATTAATTAAACACACCTGTTGTAAAATACAGTACTGCAGTCAGGACACCCTTCAGACTTAAAATCAAAAACAAATGGGATTCTGAACCAAATTATTGATAGATCTCCTGAATTCAAGTCATCCTTAATTTATTTGTCCAAACATGTACGAGTGGAATTAAACGTTGCGCTTCCTTTGTCACGTGATTTAAACTAAGCCTGTTCACCAACATGGCTGCCGATGCTATGGTTCCATAGCAGTCACAATTTTTTAAATCTCAAAATGTCAGCCCCTTTCCAACATGGTGCGATAGTTTGAGCCCTTTGAGAATAAAATGACTATAAATGAGTCATTTCTCTTTTTAAAAACCATTTTTATCCGAATAGTTGTAGGAATTTCCCACCACAATAAAGACAAGTTTTACGATGGCCTTTTTAAAACCCATTGCATTTTTAAAAGAGTTTTTAATAATTCTAGTTTTAAAAAATAAAATGAAAGTTTGATTTTGTATGTTGACACGTTAATCATGAATTTATTTAATAAGCAATTGTATGCATTTTAATTTGAGTTAAGGAGCGGGACCAGATTTTTTTTTTAAATATGGATTTCGTTCTAACCTATGAAATACCTCCCCAAAATACTATCCATGGGAAGAAAACGGGAAATTTGCAATCCCCTATTTGGATGTGGAAGCAAAAGGTTGGTGTAATCACTGCACTGCTTTATGTAACAGGATAAATTAGTTTACTAAACTTTGGTGGATTTTTGACGATGTCCCTGAAAATATACGGATTGAGGGCGCGAAATATTAGAATGGTAATGAGAAAAATATGGTGTCAAAAGCTCAACATCCACGGGAAAAACGGGGGGCTCAAAAATGTAATCTGGTCTCGCTCCTTTAATCGTTTTTGAAAGTTTTATTTTTATGTTGCATGGAGGTGCGTTTTATCAGTTTTATTATTTACGGGTTAGGGGCTTTTTATTGCATGATGATATCAATTGGGTTAAATAGGGTTCTACGTCTTTTTAAAGCTTTTTAATCGTAATGATTTGTTTCAGTCGGTAAAAATACTTCTGTTGGATATTCTGTGGACCATTCTTGCCAGTTATAAATCGTTCAAACTTTTAGAAACACATAGCATGCAAGAATGTCCCCAAGTAAAAATAGACGGAAGTTGGTGCCCCTCTCTCTCTCTCTCTCTCTCTCTCTACAAACAAAATGACAAATCGTTTATGTAACAGAAAAACAGAATTGCAATATGTGACCAGCAGCCGATTTCACGAAACTTACGCAGTTGCGTAAGCCCACTTGTGCAACATTTTATTGCGTAAGTCGCGCAACAATTTAGCGGTGATAACACACAAGCTATGGGGCTTGCGCCATTTTTCAAAAGTTGCGCAAGCTGCGCACTCTTTCGTGAAATCGGCTGCCGTTCTGGAACAAGTTAGCATAAGTCGCGCAGCGAGGTCAAGTTTTTGCGACCATAAGAAGAAATCTGTGACAGATCCACGCTCATTAAAATATTAAAACACAAAGGCGAAACATGGACCTGGAATTTTCATTGTGTTTTGTATTTTAATGAGCGTGGCTTTGCCGCAGATTTCTTCTTATGGTCGCAAAAACTCGACCTAGCCTGCGTGACTTATATGCTCCCTTTTTCCAGAGTGGGTCACGTGTATGTCTCAAACCACTGGCTTCTGTGTAAGCTCGGGCGATTCCAGCATTTTTTTCACATCGATTCCGATTCTGCAATTCCATTCAAATTTGATATCGAAGAAAGAAAATTGGCACTTAAAAAATTATAAAAATATCTTGCAAACCTTATACAAAACATTGCAATTTTCTGGAATTTTGTAGTCTTTACATCCAATAACCGGGCCGATTACCCTAAGAATTTCCAAGATAATAGGGAATAAATTCCTCCTTAAAAGCACAGGCTCGTCGGCAATGCGCGTGCCAAGTTCGTGCCACGAAATACGCAGCTCCATAGCAAAGGCATGGATTGGAGCTGCGTATTTCATAACACAAATTTGCCGCGCACCTATTACTGACGAGCCTGTGCTTTTAAGACGGAAATGCTGATACTAATTGACTCGAAAGAGGATCACCCAAGCCTATTGTTTTTATTGCATAAATAGATAAATTTATATAAAATTTTCAAATGGAAGCAGGCACGTTTATTTGATAGACTGGGAAGGGAACTACGGTAAGAATTTAGTACCCGGACGTCACTAATTTTGCCTTAAAATGATTTATTATACATCAATAAGTGCAAATCTAATGAAGAAACCAAAATTAGGAGGGGAAAAAATATGAAGAATTTACTAGGAAAAACTGAGAATATTTCTGAGTTGTCCCATAGGCTTAGTGCATGAGGGCTTATGTGACGTCCGACTTTTAAATTCTTTCCGGAACTACTATCTTTTTTTAATCTGAAGATTGCTTTTCTAAATTTGAAGCCCCATCAACACCCCTTAATTTAATATTAACGCATCATGTATTCACGTTACTGTTTAAGTATGTTTTCTCATTTTATTTAATTATTAATTGTTTTTTACTTCTTTTTTTTAAAAAAATCTGTACCGATTGTATAACAATTCACCCCCAAATAATTCACTGTTTTTTGGGACAATTTTAATCAGACGACTATCCTGTGCATCGATATATATACACTGGAAGTATGCAATAGCAGTTGGCTATACAAGAATTAAAGCCACGCGCCGGCCGCCATTGTACCCAACGAACAATGCTTGGCCTAGACTGCTCCCCGGTCCATGCGATCGCTTGCGTGCCACTTAACAAATGTAGACCATGATGTAGACTAGTGAAGACAGTATGACCAGTCTAGGCAATGCATTGTATTAGGTGGCGTACAATGGCGGATGGTGGCTTCAATTTTAGATGTGTTTTCATCCAGTGTATATATATCGATGGTTTAAACAGATCGTTAGACTGGTTCTTGGTCCACATTCCACATACAAACATGAATATTCGTTCGTGCTCGTATAGGAATATGAGGATCGGAAACTAGTATAGCAAATTATCCATGCTGTAGTATAATAGAACTGGGTGCCAAAAATACAAAAAATTGTAATATTCAATTGGTCATATTCAATGTTTAGATACGTAGAACAGTCAATCAGTAGATTTATAATTTTGACCTTAAACTTGTACATATCGTAATGATGGCCGCTTAATAAACTTGCAAGGGTGTGCCCCTTGTACATTTTTAAATAGTCCACTTATTGTTGTTTGTCTTATTTTTATATATTTATTTTTATTTAGGGTTTTGTTTTGGTTTTCCCAAAGTTAGGCGTGCCATACTTTGACGTAGATTGGTTCCCGATCCCTATAAATTGGTTCGCTTATTGCGAAAATATAGGGATCGGTAAAGGGCAGCCATATTATTTTTATTGTTTTAGTAAGTGCGCAGATTTTGCATTGACATTTGTAACTTGGCCGTGCATGTCGAACATGAGCATCTTTTTTGATGGATACCGGCGCATTATAAATTTTCATTATTATTATTATTATTATTATATCCAATTATGTAAATAAAGTACATTGCCTAAAGCAAAGGGCTTGGCCAATTTTTAAATATAAAAAACACAATGCGCACGTGCAAAGACGACCAATTACAGATCAAGATGAAGCGCCCTTTACCTGTCCTTATATTCTCCTGTGTGGAATATGTGGACGGGAACCAGTCTAACTTTGACGAAGCATGTGATTAATCACGCGGTCATTGTTTCGTAAGTAAGACTGGTTTCCAGTCCACATTCCACCTATTTATAAGAATTACCGTGTTGAGTGTTGACATGTGGATTATGAGGTTTGGAAACCAGTTTAAGATTGAAGAGTGAGAACCAGTCTAACCAGCCTGAGTCTGGAATCCTTTTTCTCTTATGAAAAAGTATACTCGCCGAAGTGTAAGTACCAGACGACAATAACAGTACATATTAAAATCTTTCACGCACGTTGTGCATTACAATGTACAAACGTTTTTATCGTTTTTGTCCATAATTTTGGGGAAATGGTGAGCCTTGGGGCTGGAAGACCTGACAGCCGACAAGCTGGGGTAATTTAGGGCCGTGGCCAAATGGTTTCTATCCCGATTGTGATTTGAAATGACCGGCTGGCGGCATTTTCGGGGGCACTCGGTCACGCACATTGCATATTGACGCACCGTACCGTCCCTAGCCCTGACAGCATGACTGGAAATTTATAAAACCCGGAGGTAGATTTTTTTTGCTAACGTGTAGTTGGTGCGTTAACGGTGGCCGGAGCTACGCGGTATAAGCCAGTTCGGAATCTCGCGCGCGCAATGAACGTCTATGGGATTGTGTCAAGGTCATTTGAGATAAACACAGGTCATTTGAGATAAACACAATGCATACCGCTTTGTTTATCTCAAACCAAAGTCGGGAGACGCATGCGCAGTCGAGACTCCGAACTGGCTTATTAACATAACAAGCCGTAGACTGGTTCCCGTCCACATATTCCACACAGGAGAATATAAGGACAGGTAAAGGGCGCTTCATCTTGATCTGTAATTGGTCGTCTTTGCGCGTGCGCATTGTGTTTTTTATATTTAAAAATTGGCCAAGCCTTTGCTTTAGGCAATGTACTTTATTTACATAATTGGATATGTTCGACACGCACGGCCAAGTTACAAATGTCAATGCAAAATCTGCATAAAATAAAAATAATAATAACCACGTGACGGGCAGAATTCTGCCCGTCATGGCTGCCCTTTACCGATCCCTATATTTTCGCAATAAGCGAACCAATCTATAGGGATCGGGAACCAATCTAAACAAGCCGGAGGTAGGTTGTAGCATGTACTACACGGTCACAACAAATTCTACCTCCGGGTTACCTCCGACCTCCGGGTTTCAACGACACCCAGCATGACTCGTTCCCCGCCCCCGGGTTATGTCGCCCCCAGCCAGGTTAAGTCAGGACAAGTTTACCCGCAGACGAGTTGTCTCGTTTCGCTTGAAATTTATACACACATCGGGTTCATTACGGTACCATAAACGGACACCCAGGCCAGGATTTTCCTTGTTTATATTAGGCCTATGACATAAATCATAATTATGTAAAAATGTGAGTTTGATGATAAAAATGCAAAATTAGGAAATAAACAAAAAATAAACAAATTAAAATTTTAAAAAAGCCATCTAAACTAGTTCTTTGGTCAATTTAAAAGCAATACAGAAAGTAAATTAGAGGCATTTGAGACATTAATCTCAGTGACAAATGCTAGAGCTAAATTAACACATGATGACATCATCATGATGTCATAATTCTGTCCCAAAAAGTCCAACAATGTGTTTTTTAACAAAAGAATCTTTAAAATAATCAATCCCACAGTGAGACCAAATTTGTTTTGTTTTAATTGACAGGGGTTTTTCTTCACGGAGCGAGAGCCGAGCGTACTACAGTCACCAGATGATGAAGATCTATTGCTAACCCACAACCTACAGACGGAGGAGGAGCCGCATTTTAAGAAGTGTAACACAGTCTGGGTTGCAGGAGTACAAATTCTCCTGATCGTGAGTACAGTATATTATTATTACTCTTAATGCAATTATCAATTGTTTCCCTCGCACCCCCCCCCCCCCCCCCCCCCCCCCCTCCTCCCCCCTCCCCAGGGGAAAATTCGTCGCAAAACTGACATACAGTAGTGACGAATGTGCAATGGCTTTAACACTGCACATTCGTCACTATGTCAGCTTTGCGAAGAATTGATAGGTGCATAACAGTGAGCAAGTTCGATTCATGGCTAGAGTTATCCACTGGTCTAACGTCATCCTGGCAACACACATGTGCATTAACGTTCGAGTGCGAATGCCTTTGGTAAGTCAATAGACCTTATGCATGGCGGCCATGACAGAGGGCAGTCACATTGTCACAGTGCGTCATGCACAAGTAGGGACTTTGTGGATCTATTGTCACATCATTTAAATATGAAAACCTGCCCTCTGTCATGGCTGCCATGCATAAGGTCTATTGGTTTCACGCAAAACGCTGCATCAACTCAATGCCTGCAGGGTACCAATGACCAGCATGACCGTTGGAAATAGGTTGCAAAATAGTTTAACCACAGTTAACTATAGTCGTGTATCTCTGAGCAAGTTCGGGCGGGCGACTATAGTTAACTAGACTAACCTAGATGTCACTCGAACGCTGCGTGGTTTGACTAGCTAGTCTGACTAGAGGAACCAAGCCTCGGGGATAGGTTAGTCTAGTTAACTATAGTCGACTTGCTCTTATATGTCGCCCGCACGGACGTATATACAAATTCTGGTCGCCCGCCCGAATTTGCTCAGGGATCCCACTGGTGGAAAGACTAGTACTACCATGGGGCAACTTTTAAAAATTATAGGTTTTCCCTTAATAAAATCATGACATTTTTCCCTCTTAAATTTTTATAGGTGTTCGTGCATGGTAATCTTCCCGACAAATCTTGCCCAAGTTATTTCTTCTATATTATGAGAGACGATAAAATAATTGTCAGGCTCTGTAATTGTGTTAAATCGTAACACTGGATGTGACTTCTTTTTTTTCCTTTCAGACGTCGTACATGCTCATGTCCGTGCTGCTCCCCTACGTCATCGAACCGCATTTTACGCCAAAAAAGGACGATCAACTTCAGAATGCATTCATATACATTGCGCTGAGTCATCCGGCCGTTTGGCTATTGTTATTGCTGGCCGATCGGTTCCTACAGTACAAACACATGGTGCTCAGGCGACATGGATATCTGGATTTTACGCAGAAGACTAGAAACATGCGCAGAACGGCAGAGTTCATGTTTTCACTGGGTGAGTTTCTTATCTACACGTCCCTGGGGACCCTCTGTACAAAACCTGCCAGGTTTTGGGAGCGCGTGTGGTCTAGTGGGTATGAAGTGGGACTCCCAATCAGAGGTTGGGGGTTCGAGCCCCACTTCAACCAACGTGTCTGTGTCCCTGGGCAAGGCACTTAATCCCAGTTGCCTCGTCAACCCAAGCGATATATGGGAAGCTGTTAAGGGGAATGCCACAATCTAACTGCTGATAGGGTTGTGCGCCTGACCAGCAGCCATCTAGTTTAAGCGAAATGGTTCTGGTGATTCCCTGATGGCAGCGGTAATAATGGTAACAGCGCCTTGAGCACCCTGCAGGGTGGATATGTGCGCTATACAAATCTAATCATTATTATTATCATTATTATTATTATTATACTTCTTTGAAAAAATTGTTTTAAATGGATTCTCTCCTAAATTTGAATTTTTGCTTCAGATTTTAATTTAATAAAGAAACATTGATGTGTAGTAGACATTGACCCCTTGCATATGTCATTTGGGGGTCAAATTACGACGCGTCCATGTTGACTCCATGTGCATGCGCGTTGTGTATGCCTCTGACAGACGTAACGCGGTTTATTTTACCTATGGGAACCTTAGTACAGTGCGTTACGCATGCTAGAGACACACACAGTACGCATGCACAACGCTTGAACAATGACGGGGCATTATTTGACCCCCAAAATGACGTAGTAAACACAAGCCTTATTAACCCAAAAAACAAAAGACATCATGCTTAACACGTGCAACTTGTACAGTAATGTTATATAAAGAACAATAGAAAACACCCACTGAAAATTGGATACAAATTTCTCAAAGAATGCGTGGGAAATGATATTTCTGTATATGTACAACTCCTTCCTGCATTCTGATGGCAACACACGAAAAAGTTGCACGCAAAAAATGTCATTCGTTGTCCATTGTCTTTTTTTTCTGGTGTAGACTAGAATATTTGTCTGTTTTCAATACTGGAGATACCTTTTCCTCCAGGATTATATCTCTGTACAATGTCATTTATCTTCTCTCAAAACAGAAATATCTAAAGAACTGAAACGAATAGTGCCACAACATACCTTCCTGAAAGCCCTGTGTGCAAATTTCCAATATACTGTATGTAACAAGGACACCAACAAATGTCACAAAGTATGTGTCCTATGTTACATACGTTAAATAGGAAATTTGTACACAGGGTTTTCAGAAAGGTATGTTGTTGCACTATTTAGATCTGTCTTAAGATATTTCTTTTGTTTTGAGGGAAGATAACTGGCATTGCACAGAGTTATGATACTGGTGAAAAAGTCTCTCCAGTATTGTAAACAGACTTATATATCTTCAACCCAATCGTATTTATTTCAGGAAATGCCTTGATGTTGGTCGTTGCGATCATTCGCTTCAAGTTCATGAAACCAATAGAAGTAGCCACTGCAGGCATTCAGGCCATACACGGAGTGAATTACCAAGAGATAATTATTGGAATTGAGTCCATTATATCGCTGTTCTTCTGTATCAGATACGCAGGTTGGTAGAAAAATTAGGCACAGTATCTTGGCTGAAAAAAGGCCGTCCATAAAGTACGTATGCACGAAATGACGGTTTTTAGACCCTCTCCCTCCCCCTCCCCCTCTGTACGCAAAATATGTGACGTCACCCATATACTTTAACATTGAGTGTACGCATTGGCTCTAAACCCCCTCCCCCCGCCGTGCGTACGTACTTAACGGACGGCCACAAATGGTGTCATGATTAGCGCCAACAATTTTGGAATCACGATTCCATTTGTATTGGGACTTTGTTAATAAGAGGTCCTTGAGACTTTGCAGATTACCTTAATCATGATAATACAATGTTCCTGTTATAACAGGAACATTGTATTATCATGAATAAATACAAGGACTTGGGACATAAACTTATAAACATTCTGCTTGTTATAAGTTTAACAAAGCTCTCAGGTAGGTAAGTCGTTTAATAGCCAATATTGGCTCACACGGCCGGTACTCATCCCCGATTTCCGTGGCATGGAATGACTAGGACCAATGCTACATGTACTGATCCTCCTGGATGGGATGCCAGTCCATCGCAGGTCTACCCCCAGCAACTAGTTGGGTTTCCCGGTACCCATTTATACACCTGGGTGGAGAGAGAGAGACAATATGGAGTAAAGTGTCTTGTTCGAGGACACAATGTGGTGCAATGGCCAGGTTTCGAACCATGGACCTCTCGACTGAAAGTCCGACACGCTATCCACTAGACCACCATGTCTCCTTGACTGTAGCAGTATGTACATGTATGTTCTTTTCCCAGTGAGATCCCATTTTCATGGAACAAATCTGTGAATATTGCTGTAAACACATACAACTGCATGGTCTCTAACAGATTAACAGTTGGTTGAAAAGTAGTGCTTACTTCAGCAAAAACATTGGATTCGAACCAGAGCCACATAAATTGAAGGCAATAAAAAATACCACCACACTAAAGGGCCTTTCAAAGTTGTCAAAATTTTCGCGGGTCTACAGAGCGTAAGAAGGGGGTTCGAGGGATGCGTAGGACTTTACATGCACTGTAAAATGTAGACATTTCATGGTACTGCCAGAAAAATGTTGATAAGTAGTATTTCGGGGGGAGGAGAGGGTCTTGAAAAATACAACGCTCTGTAGAACTGTGAAAATGTTGACAACTTTGGACGGCCCCTTACCTTATTTACAATGTGCTGTGATATTTCTGTTTCTTTTATTCGTTTTCTGCAGTGGTGGTGTATAAGTTTAATCGATCGCAGGCCCCACCGGACGCCGAACAAGAAGAACAAATGAATGCCGTTATGCAACCAAGCACACATCTCCCTGATATCGGCTTCAGGTCAGTAGCTTAATGTCTGAGGTTCGATTCCACACAAGTCCTTGGTCCAATCAGTTCCAACTCCCACCGGATGCCAAACGGGAAAAACTGAGATTTGAAAAACTGTATAAGCTGCCTAGTCTAGTGTACCCTCTCCAAAGTGCTGTGCCATCCCTTTTCACTCCCTTTGAAAAGTCTGGCACCTGCACCATTGCTGCTCGCAAACGGCTCATTTTGAGAACTTGCAAAGCCTTGCAATTTATGTCAAGCCATCCACCATTTTGGTGTCATTTTTTATGGCCCACGTGGCTCAAGTGATTATCAGCAAAATAAGCAAGAAAAGCGCATTGGTTGCACTTATCTCTGTTGCTTAACCTTGCTTTATGTTGTTGCGCCATGCCTGTTGTATCGAGAAAGATAAAAATGTATTTCTTCAGGCTAAAAATCGTGATCAAGTAAAAACACTTACGTTTTACAAGCTGACTACATGCTCAATAATTTGAACATATCGCAACACGCGTGTGCGGCTTTCTCGAATGAAAATACGCTGGTGAGTATTTTTTACAATTGTTCATGTGCGTCTATTGGTGTGCGCATGTATGTGTGTGACCGGTGACACCCAAACATTCCCGAATGTTCTACGTCACGGAAAGCAATCAATAGCCGTGTGAAAGACAACTTAACCCTTTCATACACAGATTGTTTTGTTGCTCTAAATTGTCTTGGGCAATCGCTAAAAACTGCCCTGTGCACCAATGGGTTAAGTGTGACGTCAGTTGCCAGAATAACTGGGTCTAAACATTTACTGGTTATCTGAAACATCCATTGTTAAGGTGTAGAGAAACAGTTCATTGGTTTTTGTGCAGACCCAGTAACCTTGGCTACACACAAAGGGTGACATTTCCACTTCTCTGGAAGTGGTTGTTATCTCATTGAAGGGTTTATCCCTCTGTATGGCTTGCTAAGCCCACTGTTCTGGCGATTATTAACATTTGAATATAATATTGCTTCATACTTGCATTATTTTGTGACTATTACAGGGACAGTCAATACGTAGACTCCCTTTTGGAGAAACAAGCCGACATGATCCGATACCTGAAACATCACACAGAGCATCTGAGTAAACGCATCCTCAAACTACGAACAGCTCATAGTGAAGGCCGTCTTATGGGGAGTGTGCAGTCATAAACCACGCATGGAGTAAGGTTGTATGTACCGCTGGGCGAATAGCTCCATTAATCCATTAATCGTGAGTAGTAAACGGTACTCGTACTCGTGACTATAATTTTTAAACTACAGTAAACACTCGTTATAACATGAGTCGAGTTCATCACAAAGCAACATGGACGAAATAGCAGCTGCGGTAGTTTTCCTCGCTCGTCTAATAAACGTTAGAGGCGACTACACCCAGGAAAAAATAAACGAATTTTCCAATATTCTAGCAGAATTTTTTGTAGAAAAGTTCAGAAATCACGGGACGTGGACAGTCCGAGCAGAGGACAGACATTCCGCTGCCTTCGAATCGCAACTGAGGAGCCGAGGGACGGTGTTTTTTATAACACCCCCTGATATAAAGCTCTTTTCGATATAAAGCTCCCTTTTCTAAGTCCCAGCCATTATTCTCTGCATTGTGTATGCACTGGTTATAGCGCTCTCTGGATATAAAGCTCCCTTTTCTAAGTCCCAGCCATTATTCTCTGCATTGTGTATGCACTGGTTATAGCGCTCTCTGCATATAAAGCTCAAATTATTTCGGTCCCTTAAAGGCCCAGTGTATCATTTGCAATGACCCCAAAAAGTAATCGACAAGTTTACAGGGGAAAAGTTCTGAAAGTAAAGATTGAATTAATAGCAACTACCCAATGAAAGGTTTCTGCTCAAAATGATATAATTAGTACCGTTACATACACGCAATTATAATATATGCTATATTGTTACACTGTAACAGGCCTGTTTCCCAGCACACTTAAAACCCGACCTGTGTGCAGGTGACTTATTTGTTGTGTATGCCAACTACATGTACTTGATTAATCGCGGTGCCGCGAGTACCGTTACATACTCGTGATTAATCGCGATTCATTATATGCAATATTGTTACACTGTAGCAGGCCTGTTTCCCAGCACACTTAAAACCCGACCTGTGTGCAGGTGACTTATTTGTTGTGTATGCCGACTATTTCGATTCATTGTTTCCTTTGTGCTAGCCGAAAGTCTGACAAGCATGTTTTGAACCGCAACGATCGAGTACAACGACTGCAGATCTCCACATGTCATCTGCCGCATACGCCCGGTTCAATGAACTGTTTCATTGCGCTACTCGTAAATTCGCAATTACTCGTGGATAATACATTACCTATGTGACAGTAGCTACATGCACGGGTTGAAGGAGAATTATGGCAAACTTATGCCGTCTAATCGCGGAGCAAGACCGTTTGATTTTCATTACTCAAAGGTAATCGAGGTAGTTTTTTAGGAGAGAAATACAAAATAATGCTTGCTGGAGTTCACAATCTATACACAGATTGGGCAAATGTCCGCTGTACAGTTGGCTACTTACATGTATATGCACACAAACGCGCATTTTGTTTTTTCCTCCCTTTTGATACTTTGCCAAGTACTTGCGATTAATGGATTACTCACGAGTAATGCATAGTTCCGACCTGTCAATCAAGCCGAACCCGCCGACCAATCACAACAGATCTAGCAGACATCGCCCACACAGGTCATTTAGGCTGCGTTCGGGCGTGTACTCGTGTACACACGAGCATACTCCTGCGCGCGCGAACGGCAAGATTAACGACACTCGGGTCAATGAGAGTATGCTCTCGCTACTCCCCAACAAATAGGGAGTGTGCTCTTACTCCTGACGAGTGTCATGTGATTTGTACGAAGATGACGGAGTATGGGTGGGATTTGTTTTGAATTTGCTTAACGTGTCAACTGGATAACTGAAACAACAACTCACTAAGCTAGGTTCTCACGACTTACGGTCTGTATTTTCTTCAGTTTCTTGTGAGCAGTGAAACAACGTTTTTTGTGTATTCATGGCAAGAGACGGCTATCTTGACTGATGGTCATTCGGGCATGCGGACTGCGGACTTGCCGTTCGCGTAATGTGACCCGAGTGCAATGCGCACGCATTACTCCGGAGCTAGTGAGAACTGCACGCCCGAACGCAGCCCTAAAGTGCATTGCTCCGGGTGAATTTTTGGTTTCAAGGCGGAGTTAACTGGGCAAACTCGGAACTATGCATTGCTGCTACTACTTGCGAGTATCAAAATCCACTAGTCGCCCAGCGGTAGTTGTATGTGTGGAATTTGACTATTTTGTACCCATGGTTGTTTTGTATAATATTAATCATATTAATCATAGTATGGCCAAGTCTGATCAGTTGACTGGATCCTCCAAGTTGTCCCACTGTGCATTGTCCGTTTTGACTTACAGATTAGGCCAATGAAATTAGATTACTAGTTTCTCGTCAGCGCCCGCATGTGATTTTGACCCTGCACCAAAACATTTCATTATGCCAAAATTTCATTATTTTGCAAAAAAAGGGGGAAAATCAGATGCAAACTACTCCAAAGCGAAAAGTTTCAATTTCAGTTGTGCAATCGTGATCTGTGTTTTGCAGCTTTTGTGTTTATATTCAAATAGATTTCTCTTTCATTACCAGACATCTCCTTTGTCATTTCCCATGATTTTGTCATCTCAACTTGTTCCTTCAAACACAAGCTACCCGGTATAACTCAATGGCATTGATATACTGGCACCAAACCATTTCTGGGCGAGTTTAGAGCCTTAATAATCAGTTTCTAAATGGCAGTTCGTGTATGTGTAAAGGTTGTATTTTTCCTTAATTAAATAATGAATAATAAATAATAAAAAGTACCCACAGAGTGCTGGTCGGAGTCCAGTAATATCTTTTTTGCCCTAATTTAACGAGCAAATGTAAACTCCTAAAAAAAAAGTTCGGAAAGTCAAGTTTGACTGACGATTTCTCTCTTGTTGCAA
Organism: Henricia sp. BOLD:AAB3569; assembly: GCA_037783545.1. Lineage (NCBI taxonomy): Eukaryota > Metazoa > Echinodermata > Asteroidea > Spinulosida > Echinasteridae > Henricia > Henricia sp. BOLD:AAB3569. The sequence goes on from JBBELK010000138.1 coordinate 931,915, forward strand.
AAAGTGCATTACATTCCCATCCCCCAAGCAAAAGGGAATGCACTTTTTGACAATAGCAGTGAATTTTGTGACATTTCACTTTCCACCCATCCCTGTATTCCGCTATACTGCACATCCCCTAATTGATTAATCATAACAAATGACACATCACTGTAAAGAGGAATAACAGAGCTTTCTAATGATACCAAATTCAAGGGAAATGATTTAGTAACAAGAGAGAAATCGTCAGTCAAACTTTACTTTCCGAATTTTGTTTGAGGAGTTTATATTGTTCTTGCTAATCTTGTCCAACATTTAAATCACTAAACTCAAGCAATGTTATCATCATTAACCAGTTTTCGGCAGTTATGTTGGGGTGTTATGGCCGAGCGGTCTAGTGCGTCAAACTCAAGTTCCTGTGGCAAAACTAAAATGTGGGTTCGATTCCAGGCCGTGACGGGTTGTGGCACTTGTGCTCTTGAGCAAGGCACTTAATCACACTTGTTCCGTCCTTTGGAAGGGATGTAAAGCCGTTGGTCCAGTGTGTTAGGCTTCGGTAACGCACTTTAAAGATCCCAGAGCATTCTTTCGTGAAGAGCAAGGGGAGGGATTCCCCGATAGTTAAAATGAGATAGTTATTCGAATATCTATGTTAATTGATCCCATTCCTGTAATTGGCGGTCCTTCCGCTGTTGGATATGGTGAATAAATAAATAAATAAATAAATTTAAAAAAACAGATTATATCAGCTTGATTTGGGAAAACTGCTACAAACACCGTTATCTTCATGTGTGAGTTTTGAAAGTCCTGGAAGTGAACCACTAGGATTAACTGTATTTAAAAGCGCTGGTTGCGGTCATCTGAATATATAATTCATAAAAAGTTGTTTATTTACTCAGAGAATTAAGAAAACAAAATCAGCTACACGGAAATGTGACCTCTACTTCCTGTTATATAAACAGGACAGGAAAATGCTGGGTGAATATAAGCAGTCCCAAACAGTCCCGAACGTTTGTTACAGTACGAATTATTAAAGTTTGTTTGTTTATTTGTATACCTCTTGGAGGAAACTTTGTTTTTGAGGAAAGAAGCAGGAGTCGGGAAAAGTGGACTCGAATCTGTTCTACACGTGTGTTATACTTGAGCCTTCAAAGCCTTCATTTTTGTTAAAAAACAAGAGAAATTACCACAGAATGCAAGAAGTATTGATTTCTGAAGAGCACAAGAAATTGTCATATACCGGTACAACATATTTTAGTGAATCATATTTTCATCAAGAACAAGATTTTGCTACTTTTGTTTTGAGTTGTTTCTAAGTATTTTGCACTTGTAATTTGCACTTGCCTTATTAGTATTACTAAATTTTGTTTATCCATTTACATTTGTTTTTTGCTACATGTACGATTGCTGGACAGGTCTACCCTAATGAAAGATGGTATAATAAATAATAAAATAAATAAATTGTATGTATAAGCTGATGTGATTTATGATGGAAACGAGCTACAAAACGAGTTAATGTCACTTAAAGGCACAGGCTCGTCAGCATTGTGCGCGCGCCAAATTCGTGCCGCGAAATACGCAGCTCCATAGCAAAGGTATTTCGTGGCACGAATTTGGCGTGCGCCCATTGCTGGCGAGCCCTGGGCCTTTAATATGTGTGTATCTATTAATGTCCAGTCCGATATAATTGCAAGAGCATTTTATTATGCTTAAATGCCAAAATTGAAAATAAAAGTGAGTAAATCGTTCTGTTTTGTTTTGTTTTTATGGTGTTTTAGTTTTATGTCAATGAGGGTCAGTTTCATTAGGAAACAAAAGGCATGTTTACAAATGTTGGTTGTTTTGTATTTAATAAACAAAACTGGTTTGTTTTTGATAAATGAAAAATAGTTTACTAGTATTTAATAATTAAGGTCTGTAAACCTCGCCCCCACCCCCCAAAGCTGCAAGTATTATAAACATATATGCATGTACAAACGGACAGTAAATTATTTTATTATAATTATGAATCCACTGCTAAATAAAATGCAGGTATGCAAATTTAGTTTGTAATAAATTAGGTAATAAATAACACTAATTAGTTAGTTAATAAATAAACATTTATAATATATATAAACAAATAAGAAACAAACATGATACATAGGTCTGGATGAAGAGATGAATGTATGACTGTGTTTCATACAAAAATTATGTTAAATGTTTTTGTCAAAGCAAATTTTGTTTATGTCAGGAAAAATTAGTAGTATGCCCTCCTGGCAGTTTTCCGAATAAAACTTGGCATACGTCCATGATCACTTCTTGTAATATATGCGGGTTGTGCGTCATGCGCAGCCTCGATCGCGCTGTTACCATTGTTGCATTGTTATGGCTAAAAATAGTTGTTTACTAATGTGCCAAATATGGGCATAGCTAGCCATATTTGGGAGGTGCGGATCTGACGTCGTGTAATTATTTATGTGACGCGGCATGGTTACGTGAATTGCACAACTCTGATTGGCTGGCTGATCGAGGTCGACGTGACGTCACTGTTCTATAAGGAAAATTCGCTGGCGAAGCAACTACATTCATTCGCAGTTGGAACACGGAACAACAAAAGGGGAGATTTTGATGTCGAAATATCACCGTTTCACAACCTTAACCATTACAAGTCCCCATTTTACGATACGTGGTGGACATCCTAGCTCATTCCAGAAGATTCGAGAGGAATTTCCCGTTTGGATACGAAGAAATCTACCAGAAATTTGCCGTCAACAAAGCGGAGTTGAGTTCATTTTTTCCAGTCAACTTTCACCATCACAAAGCAACATGAAGGACGAAATCGCAGCTGCGGTGGTTTTCCTCGCTCGTCTAATAAACGTTAGAGGCGACTACACCCAGGAAAAAATGAACGAATTTTCCAATATTCTCGCAGAATTTTTGGTAGAAAAGTTCAGGAATCACTGGTACGTGGACAGTCCGAGCCGAGGACAAGCATTCCGCTGCCTTCGAATCGCAACTGAGGAGCCGAGGGACGGTGTTTTGGTCAGGGCGTCTAAGAAAAGCGGACTTGATTACGAGCGATTTAATCTTCCTGTGGATTTCACTCTATGGGTGGATCCTCATGAAGTAGTCTGCAGGTATGTCCCGCCATTTTTACTGTGGTTTTGTAGTGGAGTAAAACCTTATTGTAAACAATGCCACTGGGAATCCATGACAATGGACGGGAACAAAAGGATTGGGTCGCCGCGCCGACTCGCGCTTCGCGACCACAACGCACCCTGAAAAGAAAGCGACCTTGAAACCAAAATAATTGTTTAGACTTAAGTTTTAGGACACAATTTGGTCCCGCCCTGGCCCTCTCCCCGCTTAAATTTGTATTGACGTTTTACACAGCAAATTAAGCTTAGTGTGCATTTCATTTAGACCTTGTGTACAAAACATATAGCTGTTTTCTATAATTTTTATTAATAAAATGTAAAATAGTTTCCCATATAGATTTTCCCCCATAAAATCTCAACACTGATGCTTGATAACTAATTTTAGGGAAAAAATTGTGAACTTTAGAAATCTTGCTGTATTGCATATCATTACTAAAAGACGAACATTTGCTTTTTGTACAGGTTCGGAGAGAACGGCACAATTTGTCCAATCGCATCTTTCTCAAGGACGTCAACAACTCAAGGAAACGATAACGACAATGCCACCACACAAAGCAGCGACGACAACGGTAACAATGAAGTTAACGCCAACCAAAGGACTGTGATCGATTGCATCACGGACGTCTTGAGAAAAAATGCTGCATCAGTGCAGAACACCAACAGCACGGTCATCACAACCCAACGAAAGGGTCGCAAGCACAGAGCGAAGTATAACCTAGTCCGTAACGCCATTAACGCACAGCCGGAATCCGATTGGCCAACGTTACCGCAAAGCCAATATCGCTGGGTTAATCAAACCCTAGCGGCCAAAGCGTAACTAGTCAAGCGCCCCTCATGACCAACTGCGTACCAAAAGTCGGAATTTTATATTTAATAATGACAGCCTCCTTGGATATATTGTGATTTTTACATTTTCTCTTTGCCAAAGTGAAAACGGGTGACCGATCTTTCAGAAAAAAAGTAATGGTGCTACTGTTATCATCTAATGACATGTTTAAAAAGATATGTATTCATATACATGTATGTGTGTTAATTGATCACGTTCAAATGACGTCACTTCCTACAAATCGCCACGTGCATCAGAATTTTAAGCGTTTTTTTTGTGACGCGCATCGGCTGCGCCGTATTTCGAGCAACACGCGCGCACGTTTGGAACATGTTACAGCATGTACGTGCGCGTACATGATGGCTTTTAATACGCAGTAGCATTTTGTCCTGCGAAGATGGCGTCTGTGAACGTGATCAATATCTGGCAAATCACACACTTTATGTGAAGGCTTACTAATCTTTTTGAGGTGGTTGTATAATATAATGCTTTATGTGGACAACTTAGGACGATGCCATCCTGAAAATAGACTGGTAAGCCTGTCACCTCAACCTAGTTTTCCCATTGCCATCTGGTTGGACTAACTTTAAAAAAAAAAAAATTGTCATTTAATTGCTTCCATGCGACACATATCCAGTCTGAAATCACTTCCAGGCAACTATGCAATTTATCTCGCATGCTTACGAAAACATGTCACTACATGTCAAAATTGAATCTTCCGTTCGGGAAAGATACAGAAGCTATTGCAGTTATTACTTGTTTTCAGTCACCTATTAATTCAATAGAGTACCAAAGTGGACATGTCACCCTTTGTGCATTGCCAAGGTTACTGGGTCTACACACTAAAACCAGTAAACTGTTTCCCTGCGCTTTAGCAATGGGAATGTTTAGACCAGGGAATGTTTAAACCCAGTTACCCTAGCAATTGACATGCACTTTAGTACTCTATTCCAAAGCACTAGTAGCCAACGATTAACAGCATGAAACAGTCGTTATCATTTTGGAGACGCTCCTATATTAATCCTGTCGGACGCATGACTCAACTTCCACGTTGGCTCCACACCCTCCTAAGTTGTCGCTCGGATTGAGCGCAGGATAAATTAGATTCCCTCGGCTTCCTAATTGCGTTAACTTAGCACTTTCATTCGGGTCATGATCCCTCAAACAAAAAGACCGAGAAAGATGTTACACCGCAAAGCCAATCTGCGTTTTTCACGCAGTAATTAAATCAAGAGATAACCCTCGCTCAGTTTACTCATTTTATTTACATTGACAAGATTTTTTTTTTAACAGATTCTAAAAATATTGACCGGCAATTGGTATTTTGCGGAACTTGCAGAACTTTGCAGAACCTTGCCAAAATAGCAAACAAACAGATTGTTACAAACAAAATACACAATAAAACAAGAATACATCTTATTATCTACCAATATGTGTCAAACAATATTGCAATTCCCATCAAAACACCCTCCCGATTTATTTAGGGGATGTTCGGTTGGCGCACAGATGTTTAGCAAACTCAAGAATCGTGCATAATACATGTATGTGAATGCCAGATTTACATTATTTTGCAGGGTGCTAGAAGGTTGCAGGAATGTCCTGAGATAAAAAATTATTCTTCATAGCATAATTGTGTCATATCTGAGAGTTCCGCAAACTTCCGCAGTTCCTCAAATTACCATTGCTTGTCATCTACAGGTTGCGAAAACATAACAATTTCAATGATCATGCCAACAGTATTGCTTTTTTATAAAGGTCACGATATATATTTAGCATAACAAATTTCTGTACATTTCAAGTTCATTGACGACATTTCACACAGTGCAATATATATTTTATGCTGAGCATTATGTATATCGTGATTGTTCATTTTTTGACAAAACGAAATGAGAAAAAAAATTTAAAAAAAGAAATTAAAAAATGGTCATTGTTGCAAAGAACATGTACAGTAATGTTTTAAAAATCATGATATGAACTCGATTTTCATTTTCAAAGCTTGTTTTATCTATTGCCAATTTGTTTTCGTTCATTTTTCTGGAAAGGCAGAAGTGAAACTGGGAATATGACATTTCATTACACGTAAATAACACAAACCCACTGTAATAGTTCAATGCTTTAACAAAATGCCTTGTATATTTTGGTACTGTATTTTTAAATTTAAAAAAGAAAAAAGAAAAATCTACGGTAATAAGTTTCATATCCCCAGAGACATTTCTGCCTTGAATTAACTCGATGATCATAAAACAGCCGTCTGCTGATTAAACCTGATTAAAATACGCAGACGACTGTTTCGTCATTTTACAGAGATCATACTATTTTGGAGGACTTAATTATTCTTTATGCATAGTTTTAGAAATTCTAAACATTTAGTTTTATCCCTCGTTGCGTAGAACAGCAGTACTCGTTTCATTGCAGTGTCCATTGTGGCTTTTCTAGAAAAAAACTTCAACTTTTTACTCTTTCTATGAAAATTGTAATTTTTGTGAAAATAAAAAGAAAAATAAAAGTGAATAATATTTGACATTGATGTACTGCTTATTTGATTTATGTACGCTGAATTTGTGAGGGTTTAACGTGCTCGGTCAAATTCACGAGGCACGTAAATGGTTTAGGGTGAAAGGCAGAGGCTCGTCAATGCGCGCGTGAGGCCAAATTCGTAGATCAATGGCCATAGCAAAGGCAATGATGTATCTTCTACATAATGTAGGCCTACTTTAAAAGCACAGGTTCGTCGGCAATGCGTCCGCGCCAAAATCGTGCCACGAAATACGCAGTTTCATGCCTTTGCTATGGAGCTGCGCATTTCGTGGCACTAATTTGGCGCGCGCGCATTGCTGACGAGTCTGTGCCTTTAAAAATCCGCACGTGGACGATGAAAGGATTAAAAAAATTAATTTACACAAGCGAACGAATTTAGAAAGCTTACGTGTCTCTGTAACGAAAAATATCAAAAACTAAAATTTCCGACGTCGGGAATTGGAGATACAAGCCTTTTTCTTGAAACGTGCTTCACATGTTGTACATATGCGCGTACGCTCATATGTACATATGGTTGTCGGACGCTTCGCCCCATTTCCACTTCGCCCCATGTCAGTTCGCCCCATACCACATCGCCCCATTACCACTTCGCCCCATTGCCACTTCGCCCCATTACTACTTCGCCCCATTGCCACTTCGCCCCATTACCACATCGCCCCATTACCACTTCGCCCCATTGCCACTTCGCCCCATCGCCACTTCGCCCCATTACCACTTCGCCCCACCTATGCTATTTAGCCGGCAGTCAGTAAAAAAAAAGGAAAAGAGTCTAATAACTAACCGTTCGTGGATTTTTTTCGTTGAGGTCTCATTTGAAAGTGAAGTCTCATTTGTTAGCGTCCACTTTTTGAATGATTCAGTCAGGGCAAGTTCTCACAGCTTTTAGCAAACTGTTTTCCTTTAGTCTATATGATACGATATAAACACCCCAGTGAATTTGGCAGTGAGAAAATTTCAACTGGCGAGGATGGTATTTTGATTTCCTGTATTTTTTCCTGAATGACTTTTTAACAACACTATAGGCCTACAGGACGTTTAGAAAACGGGCAAAAAAAGCGGATTAAAATTGGATTTCAGATTTTTATTTTTCGATTGCTTGCAAACTAAACAAAACAAAACAAAACAAAAACATGTCAATTTTAATTCTTGCTTTAATTACCTGCACTCAAATTCGGCTTAAAACGAATTAGATGAAAATTAAATCTTGTTGGACCTATTGACCTTTGGGCTAGTTGGCCAATTTCATAAAGCCGTTTAGCATAAAAATGTGCCAATTTGTGTATTTTACAAATATCTGCTATTGACCCCTTTCGAACACGTGCAAATACGCTATTTTGGGAGTCAAATAATGCTGAGTCATATAAGCAATGTGCGTGCGCGTTAATTGTGAGTCTCTGGTGGGCGTAACGCGGTTTAGTTCACCAATGGGAGCCTCAGCATAGCGTGTTACGCGCGCTATGGACACACACAACGCGCACGCACATTGCTTCCACAACGACGCGGCATTGTTTTTCTCCCAAAATGACGTCATTGGCACGAGCTCAATTATTTCTAAGGGCGTGTTTGTTTCGGACGGATCCATATTCTGCGTGTAAAATAACTCGGGATCTGGATTCGGATCTGTCGTGAAACAAACACGCCCTATAAAACACAAGTTGCATAAAATTTTCGAGCAACGCGCGCGTGTTTGAACATAAAACAGCGCGCGCACGCGAACCCCACCAAGGTCACCACACTTTAGCAAAAGTTTGGTGATCTTAGCGGTGCCCGCGCGCGCTTTATTCATATCACGTGAATATGGGGATGGTTTTTAATTGGCCAGCTACATTTATTTCAGCTCAGCACCCGTACCCCCGCACACGTGAGATTTTGGCCACGCGAGGCAAAAGAAATCAAACAAACGGCATAATTACGCGCACGCACACGCTGGAACATGTTCTAAACACGCGCGCGTTGCTCGAAATTTGTTTGAAATACGGCGCAACCGATGCGCGACACAAACAAAATCATGATGCACGTGGCAATTTGTACGTAGAAAGAGACGTCATTTGACGTGTTTTTTTTACACATCAATTTATAAACCAGTGTAAGTTAAGGCCGACTCTTTTCCTTTTTTTTAATGACTGCCGGCTAAATAGCATAGGTGGGGCGAAGTAGTAATGGGGCGAAGTGGCGATGGGGCGAAGTGGCAATGGGGCGAAGTGGTAATGGGGCGATGTGGTAATGGGGCGAAGTAGTAATGGGGCGAAGTGGCAATGGGGCGAAGTGGCAATGGGGCGAAGTGGTAATGGGGCGATGTGGTATGGGGCGAACTGACATGGGGCGAAGTGGAAATGGGGCGAAGCGTCCGACAACCCATGTACACATGTACATTTACGTCATAACCCTGTCGATTAATTGACCTGCCAGCCTTTTAATCATTTCTTGTTTTTAATCGACTGGCATTAATCCTTGACGGATTTTTACGTTCTTGGTACCAAGTGAAAGCTGATAACTTTTTCTATTCTAGAAAAATACCTATTTAACTTTAAAAAACAAATTTGACGCCCAAATCGGCCCAAACACGGGCAGTGCAACTTTAAGTGCCATAGCGCTAGTAGTGTAATTTTGCCTTGTTGAAACAAGGCGGTAATATTGGCGGAATCCCAAAGTCGTTCTGAGCTCGTAGTGTGATAAAGTCGTCAAGGAAATAACAGAAGCGTCAAATGAAATAATGATGCTACTGACTGGCTTTGGGCTGGCTTTACCCGTAAACTACTAGCGTCCGAATTCGAAAGTCAAAAGCAATTTTTTTTTTTTTATTGTAAAGACATGTGTAGGTGTTATTTTGTTTCCGGACGTCTGTTGTGTGAGCCTATTTTGTTTCCGGACGGCTGTTGTGTGAGCCTTGAGTAATTATTTTTAGGTGGCTCTGGGGTATTAAATGGCGGTCAGTTCTTAATTAGACCCTTTCTCAGTTCCTGTGAGGTGTTTTTTTACTCTGGATGCTCGCAGACAGACGATATCGCGTTGTGATTAGATAACGTGAGCGGGATTACAGATTACTGATAAAACTTCCTGTCATGGTTAATGCAATAGCCGTCGGGTAGACTAAATTGTTTTTCGATAAGACAGTCCCATCTTCTATTTTTACTTAACAACTGCTGTGAACGCTAACTTATTTCCTCAATTAGGTAATTTTGATGGCCGGGGAAATTAAACAAAGTCGGCCTAAAATAAACTACAAAAACCACAAAACGAGACCACATTACTTCTACATGTATATTATTAAACCTCGGTAATAAAAAGGAGGTTATTTTCTTAAAATCTTTCAGATGATTGTCGAATATTTTTCATGTAGCATACTTAAGTACTGTTTGACATTGAACGTCACGTTCGCGCTCGCAAGCATTCATAAACGCTTTATCTAATCGCCGACGTGACTCGTGAGTTGTGACCTCTTCCATTGTGTGATGTCATTATGGATGTCACTACAGGGAGGTCACGCTCTTTCTGTAGTTCTGACGTCATTGTTGACTACACCTTAACTTCAAGGCTGCTTTCGAGCGCGGCACCAGGTGCTCCATGGTGCTCCATGGTGCTCGCCCGAAAGCGTGTGTAAGCATGTGTGTGACGTAACGTTTCCACCACCTGGGAGCACCAGGGACGAGCGCTCGAAAGCAGCCCAAGTTGGAGTTTATTATACTTTATGTAAACAACAGTCAAAACTGTTTTGTAGTTTGGAACTGTTTAGTTTGGGTATTTTCCAGAAAAAAATGATTTCGTTCTAACCTGACAACCATACAAAATGCCTCCCCAAAATACTATAAAACAGGAAATTTGTAATCCTCAATTTCAATGTGGGGGCAAAAAGGTTGGTGTATGAAATCACTGCACTGCTTTATGTAACCGGATAAACTAGTTTACTAAACTTGAAATATACAGATATTGAGTATGAGGGCGCGGAATTTCATAATGGTGACGAGAAAAATATGACACATGATATGGTATCAAAATTAAAAAAGCAATGGGGAAAATGTGGGGGTCAAAAATGTCTTGAAACCCAACTATAAAGCTTAGAAACCGTGGCTATACTAAATGTGCACATGTCGACATGTACACGTATGTAAACTTACTAGAATTTCTCTGGTAGGTCTAGTAACTTGACCTCGAACAGTGTTTTGTTTCCAATCAGTGGGCTAATTAGTGTTCATTGTATTGGAAATAATGAGGTCAGGTCGTTCGTGGTTAGTTGATTGTTCGACCACCAACTCGCAGGGCCAAGCCCTGCAGGAAGCAACAGAGCCGGGTCGAGGCCGGTGTGTTTTCTTGGTACACGTACACCAATGAAGGTGACCACAGAATATTGACCAAAAAAACACCACAAACTAGAGTTACTGAACCCACAACGATTAAAAGAAGCTAAGGAGCGAATTTTGCGAACTTTTCTAAAGTTCTTTGATAAATTGCACTAAATGTTAAATTCTCCATTTCTCTCCGTCGGCGAATACTTGTTTTCACCTTTTTTCGTTTTGAAAGCCATTAATTTTGACCAAAACTAAATACGTTTTTTAAAAGGAATCGTTGAAAATATTCAATTGTTTAATATACAAGGCCAAGAGAATTGATTTTTTGTTATTTTAAATCATTTGAAGTTTGGTTATTTTAAATCATTTGAAGTTTGGTTATTTTAAAGGCACAGGCTCGTCAGCAATGCGCGCACACCAACTTCGTGCCACGAAATACGCAGCTCCGTAGCAAAGGTGTGGAGCTGCGTATTTCGTGGCACGAATTTGGTGCGCGCGCATTGCTGACGAGCCTGTGCCTTTAAGTTTGACTGTTTTTGAGGTTTCATTTTTGTTATTCAACTTATGACATTAGCTATCAGCTATTTATCATGAAAACAATCCTTTCCGTTGACTATGACAATATTTTTGTTCAGTTGTTAGCATATTTACAGTAACTGTACGCGATACGCCCGCGCACAATAAAGGACTTTGTACCCGCCGACAATCGATTGAAATAAACTTTATGATAAGAGGATTTATCATTAACGCTGACGAAGCACCAGCTGATGCAAAATTGCCAAATGATGAAAATGGCACTTCAGCATATTTTTGTTTTCAAAATACATGTACCGTATCGAATAGCTCATCTTGTGGGACACCTTTTGTTACTTAAACTGTTCAACAATGGAAGCACAATATGTGCAACCATGTATGTCCTCAAGGAACAAAGAAACTGCCCCACGAGATGGCGGCTATTCGATAAAGTCGTAATACATCTATCATATAATAATATTCATTTTCAATGCATGATTGTTTTGCCCGGCCCGACGTATAGCGTAAAGTGTTATGTATACCGTACTGCTTTTAAATTTCCCGAGACACGCGTGGAGACAGGTCATGCGCACTGCATAACAAAAGTGCACCGTTTCCGCCGTACGTACGTGCATGCTGAATCTTCCGGTGTCGCGTAAAAATTTAACCGCCATGTAAAATTATCCGGGGCTACGTGCTAGACATTCCTATTGCGTCATCCGGAAGAATTTACACGCCGGTGGATCGAGCACGCGACACCGGCACGCGTGTGAACGTGCTCGGGTGGGATTCGAACCACCGACCTGTTGGCCGAGCGGTTTGGGTCATTGACTCGCAATCATCGGTGAAAACCTGGGGTTGCGGATTCGAATCCGGCTGCGGTAGGCCTACCTGTGCCCTTGGGCAAGGCACTCAACCACACTTGCTCCATCCTTCGGAAGGGATGTAAAGCCGTTGGTCCAGTGTATTAGGTAATGGTAACGCACTCTAAAGATCCCACAGCATTTTTTTTTTTTGAAGAGCAAGGGGATTCTGGCCATTTCTAATTCTAATTCTTCATGGGTTTCGTCACGTACGCTTGCGAGTGACAGTGCAATGAGCACTATTGAGGAATCCTTGGTATGAATACCAGAAAGAAATAATAATAATAATAATAATACTAGGCAGTCGTCTAGCTAAACCACTCGACCACCGAGCTGGCCGGTGTTGAATGACCGGTTCGAATCATTTTCCAGCAACTTTACTTTTCAAATGCTTTCATGTTTCTGATTTTGGTCGCGAAAATACAGGCACCTGCGCGAGCCGTGGCATGCCTGTATAGCGCCACCACGTGGTAGCTAAGCGACATCGACGCCATGGCTGCGTTCGGGCGTGTACTCGTGTTAACACGAGTTATACTCCGATCCTGCGCGCGCGAACGGCAAGAATAACGACACTCGGGTCAGTGAGAGTGTGCTCTCGGTACTCCCCAACAAATGGGGAGTGTGCTCTTACTCCTGACGAGTGTCATGTGATTTGTACGAAGATGATGGAATATGGTTGGGATTTTGGGTGAATTCGCTCAACGTGTCAACTCAATAACATAAATTTGACTGTCTTCAGTGCTAACTGTGTGTGTCTTGAGGAATGGTTTTCTTGGCTTGGGATTCATTTTCTCTGGCTGGCACTGTCCCTTGTCACAAAAGCTGCGTTCGGGCGTGCTGTTCTCGTTACTCGGGAGTAATGCGTGCGCATTGCACTCGGGTCACATCACGCGAACGGCAAATCCGCAGTCCGCATGCGCGAATGGCAATCAGTGAAGAAGGACGTCTCTTGCCATCACTGCACAAAAAATGCCGTTTCATTGCTCACAAGAAACTGAGGAAATACAGGCCGTAAGTCGTGAGAACCTTTGATGCCGTCTAAAACAAACCTCAGTGAGTTATTGTTTCAGTTATTGAGTTTACACGTTGAGCAAATTCACAAAAAATCCCACCCATATTCCACCATCTTCGTACAAATCACATGACACTTGACAGGAGTACGAGCATACTCTCGCTGACCCGAGTGTCGTTATTCTTGCCGTTCACGCGCCCAGGAGTATAACTCGTGTTTACACGAGTACACGCCCGAACGCAGCCTTTGCATTCTTTAGGCGGCAGTTCAGAATTGACCAGGAAAGTTGTAATATATGTTACACATTACACAACTTTCAAAAGGTACATTCTTATTGGCTAAAAATTTGTGGGTAATATCTTTGGTCGTTTTTACATGTACTTGCAGAGTTTTCCCCAAAGCATTATGGATTTTGGAGTGTAAGGCTGGCCTGTGAACTACCCTCCAAGAGCAGAGGTTAAGGACTGGAGGTAACAATGTACTACGGTCCACTGTGGAGTAACTGCTTCCTCCAATACTGTACTCCATCTGGAGAATGTTGGCTCGTTGGTACTCTGCAATTAATATTCAGACTTCCGATCCCATGCAACACCTAGAGACAAATTTGGGATGTAGGGGGAAACCCGAGGGAGTATACCACTGTGCCTCATAGCTCAGCTGGTAGAGCATCTGCCTGGTGTGTCAGATGTCTTGGAGAAAACCTGAGGGAGTATACCACTGTGCCTCATAGCTCAGCTGGTAGAGCATCTGCCCGGTGTGTCAGATGTCTTGGAGAAAACCTGAGGGAGTATACCACTGTGCCTCATAGCTCAGCTGGTAGAGCATCTGCCTGGTGTGTCAGATGTCTTGGAGAAAACCTGGGGGAGTATACCACTGTGCCTCATAGCTCAGCTGGTAGAGCATCCGCCTGGTATGTCAGAGATCTTTGGGAAAACCTGAGGGAGTATACCACTGTGCCTCATAGCTCAGCTGGTACAGCATCTGCCCGGTGTGTCAGATGTCTTGGAGAAAACCTGAGGGAGTATACCACTGTGTCCAATAGCTTAGCTGGTAGAGCATCTGCCTGGTGTGTCAGAGGTCTTGGGGGGAAAAACCTGAAACATTTCCAGAGCCAATTTGAGAAAATAATTATCATCTTGCGTGGACAGACTAACAAACTTTCCCAGTTCACTAGTAATGAGATTAAAATCATTTCTTTTATTGAACACTTTCAAAGATCGAGTATAATAAGACAAATTACAATATTCACAAATATTTTTGTAGTTTAATTTATAACAATTAATTTTTAACAAACAAAATAAAGTGTAAGTTACAAAACACGGGAACAACTTGTGTAATTTTTCTTTCAGTGCCGACATAATCAAGTTAAAACCTAATTAACATTCATTCTCACGACACAAGTTAGATCATCTGTTGCAACAACTAAAGATGATGGACCAAGTCAAAGATGTGGGGTTTTTCATTGGCACGTCAAAGACCCTGTTCTTACTAGAGAAATTGTTTGTTCGACGAAGATTAGTTAATAATCGTTAGTTAATGAAGCGTGCATTCATATATTACTTAACGAGCGACTGCTGATGAAGCCGTGGAAGGTCATACATGTGCGTTGGGCATCAACTGCTAAGCTTCAGTGTCTAGACGCACTGTGTGGTTTTCCAGCGGCGCGTAAAAAAAATTGCTTGAAGGGCGCTCGACGCACAACAGCCTTGTGCACAGGCCCGCCAAATCGCTTCGTCGAACGAAGGGAGCCGTTTTCATTACAAATTTGCTTCGTCGAATCATGGTCGAATGAAGCTATTTCCTTCATCGAATGAAGAGGCGTGCATTCACATCAGGAAATTTCTTCATCGTCGAACGAAGCGATTTCTCTAGTGAGAACAGGGTCAAAGTTTCTCTCATCATAAAGTTCCTCCCATCTTTAAACTCCTTTTGTCGTCAGTGTCAAACTCCTTTTGTCGTCGGTGTCTTTTGCAGAACATGAGCATCAGCCGGTTCAATTCGCTTGTAGTGTTCCTTTCGTCGTCAGTGTCTTTTGCAGAACATGAGCATCAGCCGGCTCAATTCGCTTGTAGTAATGTTCCTTGGTCTCAATGATCTCAAAATCGAACTTCTTGTAGAATTCTATCGCCGATTCGTTGTTGATTTGTACGTGGCTGGTGACAAAAATGGAGAAAACAAAACTGATAACCTTTAACATCAGTCGCTTAGCACTCTATCACTAAAGATTTAAAATAAATGCATCACTGATTTTGTTTTTGTCTCAAAGGGACCTGAATAAAAGAGAATAGCTACTTACAGATAAATATTGCCGATATTGCCGTCCTTTGCACAGTAGTCAAGAACATGTTTGAGCATCACAGTTCCTGTTAGCAAGTTGAAATGAAATCTATGATTAGCAAAACAAGAGACAAACAGGGATCGATTTTACTTAAAGCAAAAACTTGCAGTTCCAGGCAGCAGCTGGATGTGGAATTGGTCCAGCAGCCCTCTCCCCCTCCCTACCTCGCGCCCTCCCCTTCCCCTTATCCCTGTCCCCTCCCTCCCCACCACTGCCGCCCATCAGACAACCAGGCATGGGGCTCGTTGCCATCAACCTACCAATGCCTTGCCTCATGTCCCCCATCAACCCCCGTCCGGCCCCCTAGTCTCCCCTTTCCCCAACCATGGGACAACCAGCCCAGGGGTCCGTTTTCATCAACCTACCAATGCCTAGTCTCCTGTACGGCGCCAGGCAACCCAGTGTCATGATGTAAAGTCGTCTCGTCCCATCCTCCGTTGTGTCGATTCTACAACACACTGCTCCTACCACGATGTCGTTAAAGTAACCTAAAACCATTCAAGAGAAACAAAACTGTCAAAAAATGGGAAAATCGCAACAAAATGTCAACAACTGCCACCATTTGCTATATCTGGCATCAGAATGAATGATGCTTAGGCTGGATCCGAATTAGTGGCTATGGCTGTTGCTATGCTGTTGCTATGGGCGGACAATGACGGTCCTTAGAAACAGCATAGCAACAGCCACAGCCACTAATTCGGATCCAGCCTTAATAAACAAAGTAACTTACATAACTTGGCCAGCTCCCCAACATCCAGCACATCTTTGTAGAATTTGTCGTTGTAGGAGACGGGGAACACGACAGAGTTTAGCCGCTTGAGTTGTTTGATGTTGTGTGGTGTGATGCCGCCTAGTTCAATCCTCCCACTGGTAAAAGAACAGCATTTGTGGTTCATAAGTAAATAGGCATATCCATTAATTTCTGGGGCAAGAATAAACCCTTTCACGGTTATCGACGCCATGTTGTTCAGGGGGCAGTTCGAACACGCGTTGCTGTGTGCGTGCGCGGATCGTATTCGAATGCATTGTTAGGTCACTGTGCATTAGCTACGATCCGCGCACGCACACGGCAACGCGTGTTCAAAGTGCCCCGTGAACAAGAGGGCGTCGATAACCGTGAAAGGGTTTATTAAGAAGTTGATTATTGATCACAAGATTTTCTTAGAAAAACACATGAAATGAAGTTTTGTACAAAAGGTTTGAAGCCAAAATCAACTAGGAGAAGTTTATCATGGCTTCAGCTTTGTGTACAAAACAAATGAGACAGGCTGAACAATTTTTAAAGTGTTTCCTCACAAAGTCTTGATTTTTTCTCACTCCTAAATTTGAGTTTTTCTGTCAGATCTGCCCTTACCGACGATTGATGAGTCATTTTTATTAAGAAAACATTTCTAATCAATTTCTCAACTCTTCCCTACAAACGTTATGGCCCTTTAAGAAAAAGAAAACTTCAAAGTTTTTTTGGCCTTCTTGGCCCTTGCCAGTTTGCAGCAATAAAGATGATGTAGCGCCCTCTGTAGTCATAAGTCTGAGAGACCGAGTCGAGTACGGATATCGCGCGCTGTAAAAAGCCATAACTTACCGCGTCATTTTGACAGCAATAATATTGCGATTACGAAAACACACAGCTTATTTTTATTGTCATTAATCATGTAATCAAACGACCCTGCTTTCAAATCCTCGTTCTGTGTTTAACGAGACAGAATTAGTCAAAGATTTCCCGGGAAAACAATCGCTTATTAATGTTGTTATCGTAATTTTAGCATGTGCGCGAAACTGGTATCCTGTCAAAATCTCTCGTTTTGAGTCACGTACTGAAATTGGTCACCCAAACCACTAGTCAGAATCACCTCCAAATGTCATTAGTTTAGTACGTGCGTCGTCTAGGTATAAGACATTTTGGGCGCTATTTGGGCGTACGTGGGCTGTATTTGTCGCCCAATTTCAGCACCTTCTATGCACTTTTCAATGCAATGACCATTCTTGTTTGGGCTCTTTTTTCCAACTGCATGCTCTGTACACATTATGCATATCACATGATTCGATTGATGTAAAGCGCTAGCACAGTAAGTAAGGCTCCGAAAAAGTAGATACATTTGGTGGATTTTATGCTTTCTAAGCGACAAAATTAACGGATATAGCTAGGTAAGAATGAGTAGTTGATCATGGCTTCAGACCTTTTGTACAAACATATGAAACAGGCTGAACATTTTCCGAGTGTTTCCTCACAAAAATTCTTAAAATTTTCTCACTCCTAAGGGAATCAGGTCAAGTCGCCCCCTGGCCGAGTCGCCCCTTACCTACTCGCCCCTTTCCAAGTCGCCCCCTGACCGAGTCGCCCCTTACCAAGTCGCCCCCTGGACCCAATTGTGTAAAGAGGCCAATCGCGAATTTGAAAGTGTTTGGCGAAGTGGCGTTTGGCGAAGTGGCGCCGGCCGGGCCGCGGATCGTGATCGTGATCGTAATCGTAATCGTAAAACTTCGCGCGTTCGCGTTCGGGCCACTTTTTGCAATCGGGCCAGGGGGCGAGTAGGTAAGGGGCGAGTCGGTCAGGGGGCGACTCGGTCAGGGGGCGACTTGGAAAGGGGCGAGTAGGTAAGGGGCGACTCGGCCAGGGGGCGACTTGACCTACAATCCGTACCCCTGCCTAGTCTATGGGGGATACTTATCCCCCATAGGTCATGTGGTTTTTTTCCAATATGGCAGCGCCTGAAGTTTAAGATCGGACAGAAACTTTTCTTGCTAGCGCAATAATCCGCTGCCCAATCGCCACCAAACTCCGTCTGATAGTTCTTGAGACACTCACCTTGCGTGTATCTACGGAATTTCAGTACTATTTGTCCATTAAATTGTCCAAAAATTATGTTTCAAAATCAACGGGTACATGTGCGATCATCCACATGCGTGTTTCAGGCGCCTGAAACACGCACATGTGGATGGATCGCACATGTACCCGTTGATTTTGAAACATAATTTCTGGACAATTTAATAGACAAATAGTACTGAAATTCCGTAGACACACGCAAGGTGAGTGTCTCAAGAACTATCAGACGGAGTTTGGTGGCGATTGGGCAGCGGATTATTGCGCTAGCAAGAAAAGTTTCTGTCCGATCTTAAACTTCAGGCGCTGCCATATTGGAAAAAAACCACATGACCTATGGGGGATAAGGGTAACTCCTAAGTATAAAATAAGGGTAATTCCTAAAATTAGGGGTCCAAAATGTTTGGTGTCCCAGTTTAACGTACGACACTCTCTGCTTCAAAAATCACCACTTATGACCAAAAATTCTCAGTAATGGAGTGTGGCCTGTGATTATAGGGGGCAGCATCATTTTCTTCAATAATTTGTTTTCTGATTCCTGAAAAATATTCAAAACAAAAGACCATAAAGGCTTATATTATAGTTATAATTTGTTCCATGGTATTGAATAGGAGTTTGGTGTCCCGGGTTACCTACACCAATGAAAATTGGCTGTAGAATGAGTTTGCATTAACCTTGGTGCCATATTTACACACAAACATTAAATTTGAGTGGCATTTGTTCAAATAAAAATAATTATTTTCTACTGGGAAACCCCTTTCAATCATTAAAAACACTCGGAAATTTTAAAAAGCATGTCACACTTTTGGACCCCTAATTTTGGGAATTACCCATAACTAAGTATAATTATAAAAAAGTCCTAAAAAGTAAAATAAATTTAGGGTTTTTCCATAGGCCTATGCACTGAAAGGTATTTTTTTCGTATACATTGAACACAAATTTTAAAGAAATTACCTCCTGGAATCAACAGATCATTAAATTCTAAGATATACTTCCCACTTGCACTTTTTTTTTTGCAAATGTTGCCATGGCATGGTTGCATTTCTGAGATAAATAAATGATAAAAATACTGCATAAAGTCTGTGGCTGTGCGTAAGCGCGACAACAGAGGGTGCTGCGCGCGCGCGTGAATGCAGAAGGTTATCTTGTGCACTAACAAAAAAGCAACATTTGCGACAAAAGTGCAAGTGCCAGTGGGAAGTAGGCCTATATCTTAAAATTACATTATTATGTGTTGATTCCAGGAGGTAATTAACTTAAAATCTGTGTTCAATGTATACGAAAAAAATACCCACTTAAATATGCGCTAAAGACACTGATTAACTTTTTAACTCTTACCCTTTATAATACAGTGGAACGTGTTGTTTTCATTTGTATCAGAATAATCCAGTAAATCATCATGCCGCAGACTCAGTTTGATAAGTTACCCAAGATCCGAGATGAGGAAAAGGAGAGTCGCTATGGTTACGTGCACGCTGTCTCCGGCCCCGGTAAGTCTCAGACTCAGGACCAGACTTCTTCACTAGCTGTTTTGTCACAAAATCATCAGAGATGCCGTTAGTGCCCGGAAAAAAATAAACTGGCCAGCCGGACAAAAAATATCCATTTGTCCCTCTAAAAAGCGCTTCAAAAGTAAGGTTGAATCACTGTTTGTCATGTGAGGGCGCTGGTTCAGTGCAATCAGTGGAGAGCCCCGAAGACCAGACCTTTGGTACTGTTCCAAGATAACCGCGTAAAGGTCCAAACCAGTACCTTAGGGACTTGCCCCTTATTCTCGTCTCATTTCAGTTGTTTTGTTGATGTTTTTCAATAAAAATATTTGTGTCCAATGATTAATTTACAGTGGTGACCGCGGAGAAGATGGCTGGCGCGGCCATGTACGAACTGGTGCGCGTCGGACACAGCGAACTAGTCGGAGAGATTATCAGATTGGAAGGAGAATTCGCAACCATCCAAGTTTACGAGGAAACCTGTATCCTTATGACTGATAGATTCTAGCATGCCATGCTTGATTTATTAAAAGATAAAGAAATATACCACAGTTTGCTTTTATCCATTCATCAAAGTGATTTGAACCTTGCCCTTGACTTGGACAGGATTTGAACCCAGACCACAATAAAAGTATTACATGTCAACTTGTGTCAAAATTGTATGTCAACTTGCGTTTATAGCGACAGTAGCAGAATACCAGTCGATCGTAATACACATCACATATGATTTTGGCTGGTATCCTATTTCGTGCTGAGCAAATTTTATTGCAAAATCGCTTTATGAAATTGGCCCCTAGATATATAAACTCCTCAAAAAAAGTTCGGAAAGTCAAGTTTGACTGACAATTTCTTTCTTATTGCAAAATAATTTTCCTTGAATTTTATATCATTGGAAAGCCCTGTTATTCCTCTTTACGATGATGTGTCATTTGTTATGATTAAGCAATTGGGGGGATGTGCAGCACAGCTGAATACGGGGGCGGGTGTAAAGTGAAATGTCACAAAATGCATTGCTATTGTCAAAAAGTGCATTGACACATTCCCATCCTCCAAGCAAAAGGGGAATGCACTGCATGACAATAGCAGTGAATTTTGTGACATTTCACTTTCTACCCACCCCTATACTGCACATCCCCCAATTAATTAATCACAACAAATGACACATCATCGTAAAGAGGAATAACAGGGCTTTCCAATGATACCAAAATTAAAGGGAAATGATTTAGTAACAAGAGAGAAATCGTCAGTCAAACTTGACTTTCCGAACTTTTTTTAAGGAGTTTATATATTTTTTTCTCAAAAATGTGCGCTTGATGCTAAGTCTGTTTTGAAGAATGATTCCTTAATGACAATACCAGCTGGTGTTAGTGTGGGTGACCCCGTGCTCCGGACCGGCAAACCTCTCTCGGTTGAGATTGGTCCTGGAATTCTGGGATCAATCTTTGATGGTATCCAAAGACCACTTAGGGTAAGTCATAGCGGTTGTATCATTAAGCAAGACACTTTACCAACGAGGCCATTGATCTCATGCCCTGCTGAGTTTTCCCCTAATGTATCACTTAAAGGCACAGGCTCGTCAGCAATGCGCGTGCGCCAAAGGCATGGAGCTGCGTATTTCGTGGCACAAATTTGGCGCACGCGCATTGCTGACGAGCCTGTGCCTTTAAATTGGTTAACAACGTAAGCACAAAATGTGCAACCATGTATGTCCTCAATGAACAAAGAAACTGCCCTACAAGATGTCACCTTTTCGATATGGTCTATACACTTTTTAAGGCCTACTTGGCTGGCATATCATTTCCTTTAATAAGGAAAAAGAGAAAGAGAAGGTCACACCACCATGATAAAGGTCTATTTTGTGTTCCTTTTTTTCATATCAGGATATTAATGAGTTGACTCAGAGTATTTACATTCCTCGAGGGGTCAATATAGCTGCACTAAATCGGGCTTTGCAGTGGGAGTTTCAACCGTACCAAGGGATCAGGGTGAGTTGGAGACATTAATGACCCTCAAAGGTACTTGGGGTCGAGTTCAAGCTGTCTGTGCTTGACACCAGGGGCCAATTTCATGGCGCTGCTTAAGCGCTAGCTGAAAACATGTGCTTATTGTAGCAGAAAAGTTGTGCTAACGTTAAGGCTATTTTACGCCCGCGGCTTGCTTGAGCATGCGCGTGCTTGGAAACCGCCATTGTTTTCAGTTGCTTACCGTTAACGATGTCTATGTAATAGCCTCATGCTTGGTTAACGGAAAATGGGCTGTTAAACAGCTCTATGAAATTGGGCCCTGGGTTGTTGTCGAGTTCATCAAAAATCTATCACAAGACCAGAGCCGATAAAAGTCTGTGACAAGTCCTGCACAAGTTTGTCACTTGTCCAGTAACAAGAAGCAGTTGCGGTCGCGGTGCGCGCACGTAATGTAACGTCCCCTGTCATGGCTGCTCATGAAAAGGGTCTATAGATGTAAGACATAATGACCTCCATTTTATTACAAGCTGTGGGGTAAATTTCATAAAGCTGGTAAGCAGAAAAATTGGCTTAATCAAATGGGTTATATAAAAATGGGTTAGCAGTCAAAATTGTTTGTCAACTTGTGTTTTTAGTCAGAATAGCAGAATTGTAATTCACATCACATGACTAAAAACCCATTTTTTATAAAGCAGACAAATTTTTGAATTAAGAAAATTTTTCTGCTAAACAGCTTTATAAAATTGGCCCCTGTTCCATTTTATCTGATAGGTGGGAAGTCACATAACTGGAGGTGATTTTTACGGCATTGTGCAAGAAAACTCCCTGATTGAGCACAGGTTGATGCTTCCACCGCGGTGCCATGGAACGGTCAAATGGGTGGCTCCAGTTGGTAACTACAGTATCACGGTAAGAAGCCGTCCAAAATTGTCAACATTTTTACAGTTCTACAGAGCGTAGTATTTTTCAAGACCCCCTCCCCCGAAAATACTACTTATCAACATTTTTCTGGCACTACCATGAAATATCAATTTTTTACAGTGCATGTAAAGTTCTTTAATATTATTATTTCTTTCTGGTATTCATACCAAGGATTCCTCTAAAGTGCCCATTGCACTGTCACTCGTAAGCGTGAGGAAACCCATGAAGAATTAGAAATTAGAAATGGCCAGAGACACCGGGGATTCCCCTTGCTCTTCACGAAAGAATGCTCTAGGATCTTTAAAGTGCGTTACCGTTACCTAACACACTGGACCAACGGCTTTACATCCCTTCCGAAGGATGGAGCGAGTGTGGTTGGGTGCCTTGCCCAAGGGCACAGGTACCGCAGCCGGGGGGGAGGTTCGAACCTATGATTGTGAGTCAATGACCCAAACCACTCGGCCACGGTACCCCACACAGCCATTGAACCCCTCCCCCTTTCTACTCTTTGTGAAAAATTGACAATTTTGGACGGCCCTAATTGTTCGTTGCTTCACCATTGGCCCAAGCTTACTTGAAACAGCTGGCCTAGAGTGGTATCTGATGTCTTTCTTCTTTGCGTTCATTCAGGATGTGATCCTAGAAACCGAGTTTGATAATGAAGTCACTAAGCACAGCATGTTACAAGTCTGGCCGGTGCGGCAAATGAGACCAGTCTCGGAGAAATTACCGGCTAATTACCCTCTACTGACAGGACAGAGGGTTCTTGACGCGTTGTTCCCGTAAGTATGCGCAGAAAATTGGTCTGGGGAGGGACACACCCACCCCCAACAAATTTTGAGCAACACGCACTTGTGTTTGGACCATTTCCAGGATGTGCGTACACGTACTTGATGGCGTTTAATACGCAGTTGTATATTGCCTACAAAGATAGCATCTTTGAGAGTGCCCAATTTGGCATATATTTGAATCGGGGCATTGTGTTTGATTACTGCGGAGATTCCGCACAGGTATTGTTTAAAAAAACAACCCCCTCGGTACACCACTGTATAAACCTTTATCACGGTGCGTCCATCTTTGTCTTGTTCCCTAGGCCTACGTGTCGGGCACGATCAGTGCGTCTGCGCTACAGCGCCATAGTGCATGTAATCTCCCGTTGAGATACGCTGCGCGCTCTCTTGATCGCACAACGCATGTGCCATTGTGATGCACACAATTAACAATTTCAAAACAGGACCAAACTATTTTTTTCTGCAAGCCTCGCTTTGGTTACGTTCATTTTAATAGAAGAAAAGGGAAGATGGCCGCACCGTGATGAATGTCTATTGTCCTCCAAGGAAAAAAAAAGCTATCTGGGAAGATTGTAAAAGATTATGATATCGGTAATGTAAAAACCTGTCTTGCATTTTTTTGCTTTTGTTCCAGTAATAGGGAGGTTTAGATGCACGTAAAATGCAAACATGACATCGAAATGGCATATCTGGGCATATCTATAGGATGTCTCAGAACCCAGGTTCGAATTTTGGTCACGGCAACAGATTTATCTTGGTACGAATATCACAATTTTTGGATTTTTGTTTTCGTCTATTTTAAGATTCCCTCAAAGTAATGACGAAGTGCTCAAAGCATTTTGCGTTCACATTTGCATTTTACGTGCATCTAAATCCCCCTAATATTTGACTCTTTGCATGATCATGTCTAGATGCGTACAGGGAGGAACCACTGCCATCCCAGGTGCTTTCGGCTGCGGCAAGACCGTTATCTCCCAATCGCTGTCTAAATACTCCAACAGTGAAGTTATTGTTTACGTAGGATGCGGTGAACGCGGTAATGAGATGTCGGAAGTACTCAGAGATTTCCCTGAGGTGAGGACTGGCGGCCAGTCTATTCATTAATTTATTGTCTGTGTATTTTTGAACCCTAATTTTTCCCATGGGTGTTAAGATTTTGATACCATATCATTTGTCATATTTTCCTCATTACCATTCTGAAATTTCGCATTCTCAATCCACATATTTTCAAGAATATTGTCAAATAATCACCCATGTTTTGTAAACTAATTTATCTGGTTCCATAAAGCAGTGCAGTGATCACACCAACCTTTTTGCTTCCACGTCCAAATTGGAGATTGCAAATTTCCCGTTTTCTTCCCATGGGTAGTATTTTGGGGAGGTATTTTATATGATTGTTAGGTTAGAACAAAATCCATTTTCTGGAAAAATCTGAACAAGTTTCTTTAACTTTGCATTCACATTCACGTTCATGTAATTAAAGGCACATGCTCGTCAGCAATGCGCGCGCGCCAAATTCGTGTGACGAAATACGTAGCTCCATGCCTTTGCTAAACGGAGCTTCATATTTCGCGGCACGAATTTGGCACGCGCATTGCTGACGAGCCTGTGCCTTTAAACCTTACAAATACCACATACATATAAATATGCATTCACATTTGTTAATATTTTGTTTTTGAATTGTTTGGATATATTTTTTGGCAGTTGACCGTTGAGATTGGAGGCAAAACGGAATCGATTATGAAGCGGACGACACTAGTAGCTAACACTTCCAACATGCCTGTGGCCGCCAGGGAAGCCTCCATTTATACCGGTAAATTACTGGTCTTGCATTCGTCTCAGGAGGGTCTCAAAGGGCTTTTTATCCGTTCCATAAAGCAGTGCAACGAATACAACATCTGGTATGGATCACCATTGAAATGAAACGACCAAACTTAGGATGAGATAAAAATCATAAGGGTCTTATCGGTCAAAATGCCCCCTTTACTGTGGAAAGACCCAATTGTCCATTTTATCCATTATTCTCGACAAGCTCCTTTACTCCAAGGCCTTCTGATGCTCATATCAACATTGTTCTTGTTACATTTTGGTCCATTAGGTATTACATTGGCTGAGTACTTCCGTGATATGGGCTATAACGTGTCCATGATGGCTGACTCTACATCAAGATGGGCTGAAGCCCTGAGGGAAATCTCTGGTCGTTTGGCTGAAATGCCAGCTGGTCAGTTTCTCAAGTTTTTCTTCAATATAGATCGTATCGAATAGCCGCCATTTCGTGGGGCAGTTTCTTTGTTCCTTGAGGACATGCATGGTTACACATATTGTGCTTCCATTGTTGAATGGTTTAAGTAACAAAAGGTGCCCCACGAAATGGCGCTTTTTCGATACGGTCTATAGAGGCTTTAGTTAACCAGTTAATGCAAGGATTATTTTGGGCCAAAAATACCAATTTATTAAAAGGCAAATGTGATTAGCCGAAAGTTAAGACCAGGTCAAGCGCCACAAATACTGACTCTTGAGAGTCATTTCTACATGCATTGTACGAAAATTCTCACAAAATGTAATACTTTGCAACACTCCGAGGCGGCCGCCACGGAGCGAGATTTGCTACACTGACAGGCTGTCCACAGCCGTCAAGTTCAAAACACGGTGTGTACAAATGAATGGTGGACACGTGTTTACATGTCAACTGTGGAAGACTGGCAAAGCTGACATTTGAACTCTGTCAACTGCCCCTGTGACTATATATTGCCGAGGGGACGATAGATTGGTGCATAAGATGTAACTCTTTGTAGTTTATATTGGATTAACACAACGTTGCATTACTTGTTTTACAGATAGTGGTTATCCAGCGTACTTGGGTGCTCGTTTGGCTTCATTCTACGAACGTGCTGGCCGTGTCAAATGTCTGGGCAACCCAAGCCGTGAGGGCAGTGTTAGCATCGTTGGAGCGTAAGTCATGAATAATTCATGATGAATCAATTATAATGAATAATTCATGTAAACATCATGATGAATGATTCATGATGAACAAATTATGATGAATGATTCATGATGAACAAATCATGATGAATGATTCATGACGAACAAATTATGATGAATGATTCATGACGAACAAATTATGATGAATGATTAATGATGAACAAATTATGATGAATGGTTCATGATGAACAAATTATGAATAATTCATGAAGAAATTGATGAATAATTAATGACTCAACCATGCCAAATGAGTCTGATGTTGCAGTCTGGGCCTTGTTTTTGCGACCAGTTCTAGAAATCAGCAGCGGTAACCAAAAATCCCAGCCAGTACCTAGATACTGCCCAAAATGTCAATAGAGCTTTTGCACCGGCAGCCATGACAGGGGGCAGGTTTTCATATTTAAATGATGTGACAATAGATCCACAACGTGCATACTTGTGCATGACATACTGTGTCAATGTGACTGCCCCCTGTCATGCACGGCATTTTAATGAGCCTGGATTTACCACTTGGCCCAGACAGTGCGACATCCACACGGTCGGATCAAAATATCTCTTTTAATGAATGTTTTGACATTTTTCTCCAATTGCCAAATTTCCTGCATTTTTTCTCCCAGTGTGTCGCCCCCTGGAGGTGACTTCTCAGATCCCGTAACCACGGCAACCCTCGGCATCGTTCAGGTGTTCTGGGGTCTTGATAAAAAACTTGCTCAGCGTAAACACTTCCCGTCGATCAACTGGCTTATTAGCTACTCCAAGTACATGAGAGTTCTAGACGATTTCTACGATAAAAACTTCACCGAGTTTGTTCCGCTCAGAACCAAGGTCAGTTATTACCAGCAGCCGATTTCACGAAACATTGCATAGCTTGCGCAACTTTTGAAAATGGCATAAGCCCCATAGGCTTGCGTGTAATTATCACAGGAATGTTGCGCAGCTTACGCAATAAAAAGTTGTGCAAGCGAGCTTACGCAGTGCGTAAGGATTCGTGAAATCAGCTTCAGGGTTGTAGTCGAGTCCATCACAAGTCATCGCAAACCACCACAAGTCCCTGAGTCTTAATTCAAGTCACAAGCTATTCAAATGAACTCCAACAAAGGCATTCTTTTGTGCGTGTTCATCCTTTGCTTCTTGTTACTGAACTTGTCACAGACTTGTGATTTTATCGGCTCTGGACTTGTGATAGACTCGACTTCAACCCTGGTTCTTACATGGTAACCGGATGACATCGAAGCTTCTAATTTGGTGGAAAATAATGACGGCTTTGTCCGTGAACAATTTGTTGAATGGAGGATTTTTAGTACGGAGGATACAAAGTGCATTTAAATGGGTCGTTCTATGAATTTGGGGTCCAATATTTCTGTCCCCGTTACATCTGACATCTTGTAAAATGTTGTAGTTTGTAAATTCAGGACATATTCTTTAAATGCCTTCTATTTCAAAGAGTGATTACATAAAGTACAATTAATAAAAAAGTTTGGAAGGCATTTTTAATGATACTTGTATGGCAAATAGCAGTATGTCAGGTGTAACGGAGACAGAAAAATGTTGGACCCCAAATCTATAGAATGATCCTTATTGTAGTCATTTTAATCATAATGAATAAACATGTCCATTGACCTCTGACTTCTGACATCTCATGAATATGCATATATAGGTCAAGGAGATTCTACAGGAAGAGGAAGATTTATCCGAGATTGTGCAGCTCGTGGGAAAAGCTTCGTTAGCCGAATCCGATAAAATCACTCTGGAGGTTGCCAAACTGCTCAAAGATGACTTCCTACAACAGAATGGCTACTCATCGTATGACAGGTCAGTATGCTTAATATTAGTTTGTAAATTAGTTTACAAAATATCCATGTATTTTCGACGATATCCTGGAAAATATACGGATTGAGAGCGCGTAACGTCAGAATGGTAATAAGAAAATTATGCCAAATGATACGGTATCAAAATCTCAACACCCGTGGGGAAAATGGGGGCTCAGAATGTGATCTGGTTATGCCCCTTTAACACACTCCCATTGTGACTCAACAGGTATTGCCCATTCTACAAGACGGTGGGTATGCTGCAGAACATTATGCTGTTTTATGACCTCGCGAGGCATGCTGTAGAAACGACGGCCCAATCGGAGAACAAGATCACTTGGGGCATTATCCGAGAGAACATGGGTGACATCATGTACCAGCTTAGCAGCATGAAGTTTAAGGTAAAGCCATGTGTAAACGGTTTACCGGTTAATTAACTTTAAACCGCAGCCTGTGGGCTGACTTGGGGTGTTATGGCCGAGCAGTCTAGCGCGTCGAACTCCAGTTCCTGTGACAGTACTAGAATGTGGGTTCAATTCCGGGCCGTGGCACTTGTGCTCTTGAGCAAGGCACTTAATCAAAATTGTTCCGTCCTTCGGAAGGGAAGTAAAGCCATTGGTCTAGTGTGTTAGGTTTCGGTAATGCACTTTAAAGATCCCAGAGCATTCTTTCATGAAGAGCAAGGGGAGGGATTCCCCGGTGTCTCTGGCCGTTTCTAATTCAACTTAGAAGTTGATAGTTATTCGAATATCTATGTTAATTGATCCCATTCCTGTAATTGGCGGTCCTGCCGCTGTTGGATGTGGTGAATAAATAAATAAATAAATAAATAATCCTAAATAAATAAATAAATGAAGCTTACAAGTGCCTTCCACCTTAACATCGCTGGCCAGAGACACCGGGTATCCTCTTAAGCCCAGTACATACTTCAGACGAAAGTAAACGCAAATACAAATCTGACGTGAGATTTGTCAAACAATTTGTGGCAAATATTCGCGCAAGTTGAAACTTTGTGCAAAATCACAGCGTGAAAACTTTGTTGTGGCGTCAAATTTGGTATTATGAACCAGGCTTTACTCTCCACAAAAAAATGCTCTGGGATCTTTTAAGTGTGTTACACAACACACTGGACCAACGGCTTCACATCCCTTCCGAAGGATGGAGCAATTGTGGTTGAGTGCCTTGCTCAAGGGCACAGGTACCACGGCCGGGTATCTGAAAAGAACCGGTGAGAGTGAACTTGATGTACATGTGAAGATGAACAGAGCACACTCTTCAATAATTTGCAAAGTCCCAAGGACTTCTCTTTAATAGGGTTTGAATTAGACCTATTAGCCAAAGGCCTAGGAAAGAGTCTAATATTGTGGGGTACCGTGGCCGAGTGGTTTGGGTCATTAACTCGCAATAATGTGTGAAAACTTGGGGTCGTGGGTTCAAATCCGGCTGCGGTACATGTGCCCTTGGGCAAGGCACTCAACCACACTTGCTCCATCCTTCGGAAGGGATGTAAAGCCGTTGGTCCAGTGTGTTAGGTAATGATAATGCACTCTAAAGATCCCAGAGCATTCTTTCGTGAAGAGCATGGGGATTCCCCGGTGTCTCTGGCAATTTCTAATTATAATTCTTCATGGGTTTCCTCACGCTTGCGAGTGACAGTGCAATGAGCACTATTGAGGAATCCTTGGTATGAATACCAGAAAGAAATATTAATAATAATAATAATAATTTTTTTTTTCAATCCACACAGGATCCTGTTAAAGATGGCGAAACAAAAATCAAAGCAGAGTTCAACGAACTTGCTGAAAATATGCAGACACAATTCCGCAATCTGGAAGATTAGGTTTAACTTCAAAAAAACCCACCCAGTTGGTAAGATATCTCTATATAAATATGGTGAAATAATAATGCATATATAGTACTGTATGTTGTCATATTTTAATATTAGTGTGCTTTATAAAGCATCTTTAAGAATTCCGAGTTGAAACTGCAAACATCGAGCTGAATTAAAGGTAGTCTACTTGTTTGGTAATTAACCCACCCCCAAAACAAATTTCTGAGTTATTATCTTTAGGCTTACTTGTTATCAAGATGGTAATAGTAGTCTGAAGTGCCCCCATTCATGAGAAATGAAGCCTTTTTAAACAGTTTACTGAACAAGTATACTACTTTTAAGCTTGTGCCGCGTCATTGTTGAAGCGATGTGCACGGGTTCATCTATTCAAACCGTGGACGTTTTCTCAGTTTTAACAAAGGGAACAATATCGTCCGCGATTCGCTCGTGTACAAAACAAACGAGAGTAAGGAAAACAAAACTATGTCCAAACAAAAGAGGAACAAAGGGACGTCTGCGGAGGGAGGTGAGTTAACTCATGTGTGCGTGTGCCTGGTGTCTCTAGCACACGTAACACGCTGTACTAAGGATCCCATTGATAAAATAAACCGTGTTGCGCCCGTCAGAGGCACACGCAACGTGCACACACATGGAATCGCCTAATAAGCGAGAAAGTGCAACATTTAGTACTTGATATGTGACAAAGGGTATTCTGTACCATTGTGTATTTTTTGTGTCTCAAACATTGAAGGAAATTTTGAATGAATTCTTTTCAGATTTTCGAGATGGGGGCAAGTGGTAGGGGGTGGGATTTGTTGGTTCATTAACAGACGGTGAGGATGTGTTTAGGTAGAGTGGCAGTAGGGGGAAGGGAGGTACATGTTACAAATTGACAAAAAGGAAACATTCTTTATAGAAATAGCTTCGGATAACATTTTAATTTTTATTTTTGGGTACAAACATGAGACAGGAACTTAGCCAAATGTCTTGAAGTTGGTTCAAATTGTCATCCTCGTTCTGCGCTTAACCACTTTGCGACGGGAACTCCATATGCAGTTCTAAGTGTGAGTGTCTTGGGAGCGGTTATACAGAATTAGCCCCATGAATTAGACCAGGGTATAGCTGGTCACTATTATCTTGTTGGCTTGGGGTCAAGTCAGTTTTTGGTTTTTGACCTGTGATTTGACTCTGGAAAAAATGACTTGTGACTGGACTTAAGAAATAAGATTGATTTACGACTTGAAATAAAAACTAGTCATCAAGTCTCCAGCCCCAGGGACATACATGTATACTGCATAACCAAAACTGCTAGTGCAGTCTCCCGCTCCAGGAGAATAAATTGGAATATGCCTAGCTATCGTGAAGTGGTTAATCTTGTGGTATTTTCAGTGTTTGAAGTACCCTATACGCCTGTTTACCCTCGATTCGCCCCTACAGAATTTAACTCACAATTTCCAAAAAGGCGAGTTGAAGCCGGGTAGGCGTTAAGTGTAAACGCAAAAGGTAAATTGGGAAGGGTTGAACCCCGTAATTGTCAAGGTCGCTTGTGGTGTAAATGGTACCCAAATACACAATATTGGATAACGTGTTGTGCCCACAGACTTGGAAAAAATACTGCAATATTTTCAGAATATTTTGTTCAATTGGTCACCTCGATTATGTTTAAAGTGTCCTCAAATACTGCAATATTGAAGATAACGCCCCATATTTTGTGCACCTTTTTGCTGAAGTATATAAAATAGATTTTATCTTTATTGTGTAGCTCATTTTTTCAGATTTGAATATAAACTTCAAATAGTTACTGTCGTGGTAACGACTAATTAGAAGAAAACACCAGATACGGTATTTTTCTATAAATTTTGGCAACATAATTTCCAAAAATGCCAATTTTGCTGGCATTATTTAGCTGGACATATGATCACTGATGATTATTACATTTCTATAGCGCACATTCCATATGAGCATGTTCACATGATGCGCTGTACATTATTATTAGTTTACAGAAGCTTACAAGTATCCTCCACCTAAACATCGAGATACATAGGTGGGTGGCGCCATTGGCAGCCGACGGCCAGAGACACCGGGGAATCCCCTTTTCAGTACTCTTCACGAAAGAGTGCCTCTGGGATCTTTTAAGTGCGTTACTCAACACACTGGACCATTGGCTTTAAATCCCTTCCGAAGGATGGAGCAATTGTGGTTAGATGCCTTGCTCAAGGGCACAGGTACCATGGTCGGGTATCGAACCCGCAACCATATATCTTTCAATCTAAGCTATGGTTTTGTCTTAATTTATTTTGCGTTCTTTAGTTTTTCCAATTTGTGTGTAACTACTGTTAACCAATTGTTGTTTTTTTTAAAATAGTGTTTTAAAGATTATGTGGTAAAAAAGTTTGTATGTCTAAAACAGATTTGATGCAATTTTCCTAAAATTTTGCCAATTGCTGTAACTGGCAAGAACCATTTCATTTTCATGAGCGTGCAAAAGCTTGACAAAATCAAAACTGTTGATTTTTTTTGTCAATTTTCTTGAACTATAGCAATCTTTATTTTTTGCATAACTGTCATATGTGTAAAGCGGGCCTCCCACTGTGCAATTTTTTTTAATACGATTTGCTATGATTAGCTACGATTGAGTACGATTGTGTGTAGAGTATATAGACAGTCTCTGGTAATCGTACCAATTCGTAGGAAATTCGTGGCAAAAATCGCACAGCAGTGGGAGGCCCGCTTAAGACATACATTTTTATTTGTCCCACATCTTAGAAAAAGCTCTGAAAGAAGAGGAAAAAACGGTCATTTTTAGTTTTTAATAAGCGTACGTTTTGTGTACTCGTGGAAATAAAAATCAGCTAATCAGTATTAACTGTTGCTTAATGTCATAATGGCAAATTGTGTAAAATCCCTGTATGGATTCGGGGGAAATTAATAAAGTACTCTCGAGTCTTATTGGGGTATCCATAGTGTTTATGTTGAGTGCATATCTCCAAAAGCTGCATATGCAGTCCTTTGTATTTAGCTAAATTATTATGCAATGGCGTCCTCACTTTTTCTATAATCATGCTGAAAAATAGACGACTTAATCAAGTTTAGGAAAATTTGCATATAAACTTAAGTTACACACGCGCAGTAGGTTCGGGGAAAGTCGTCTAAATCCATAGTTAGGCTGGATCCGAATTAGTGGCTTTAGCTGTTGCCATGCCGTTGCTATGGGTGGACAATGAAAGTCCTCAGAAACAGCATAGCAACGGCCAAAGCCACAAATTCGGATGCAGCCTAGGCTGCTTTCGAGCGCGGCACCAGGTGCTCTATGGTGCTCCATGGTGCTCGCCCGAAAGCGTGTGTAAGCATGTGTGTGACGTAACGTTTCCACCACCTGGGAGCACCAGGGACGAGCGCTCGAAAGCAGCCCATGTATATAAAAATATATAACTGTCTAAATCATTTTTCTAAGACCACAAATATGCAATAGCGCCCTCACTTTTTCAGTAACAAGCGCAACATGTGGACTGGAAACCAATCTAGCCACAAGGTAGACTGGTTTTCGGTTCACATATTACACATACAACAGGAATATTTGTGTGCGTAATGGGTCCGGGAACCAGTCTAGCCATGGAGTTTTGCCTCAAGGTCAAAGGTTGTATGTAGTACGCATGGGGCGCGGGGCTTTTAAAAACACGTGTACGACGTTCGTGGTGATTGACATGACTAAATTACGAGGACAAATCCCGGGGAAAAATGGAGCTAGAGCTGGAGCCATAAATCACATGAAATTAGCTGTTCTGAAGTGGTGTTCCAATTGGAGCTGTTCAATTATACGATCAAGATCAAGCAGCTAGAAGAAGCATGGAAGAATTAAGGTATAAACATATATTTCTCTTTACATCTCTTTCTCTGCATGATAATATTTTAGCCTCGGCTGGAACATATATTTCATGTCACAATATTTCGATGAGACCATTTATTGACCAGACAAACCAAAACCGAACAGAATAACAGACTTCTGAAACCACAATTTTTTGCTAAAAAATTACACCCTGGTAATGCTTAAATTCATTATTATATTCTCAATTTTTTAGCTGTTAGTCAGTCTTAGTAATGAATTTATAGGCATGCAACTCCGTAAAACAAATGTCAAAGAACCTAGGACAGTTTTATTCATGTTTTGATTACCCTACGTACTCGCATTGATAGGGAAATTGCCTCATTCAATGATGATTTAGTTAATCATTTAGTCAACGAAGATCCGTACCGGTACTCATATCAAGCAATCGAAGATTTAAATAAACTGCCAACGTTCCTGTCATGTTACATGTATGTACATGTATGTCTAATCTCTTCGTCACACGAAGGGATAGTACAGTATATATTACACATTGGAAATTTGCAAACGAAGCAGACTTCTATTAAAAAGCAATTATTTCAAAATGAACCTATTTTAGGCCTTGAAATTTATCCATTTTCAAAAGGGCACGGCAATTTTCTCCTAGTAAAGGGCACCTGAATGAGGAAATTTTTTTAAGGGCAACACAGCAAAACTTGAAGATAGTATACATGATTGGTAAACTGTTACAAATAGTTTTATCCCACGGCCTGTGCACGAAGTGGTTTTGGGGCGAAGTGGCATTTGGGCAATGTAGTGTTTGGACGAATACAATTTTACTCATTTCTGAAAGACTACATGTATAGCACTTCAGACAAAACCATTTCAGGGGAAGCTTTATGAACAGCGTGAGTCTGTTTTAATTCAACTGGACAGCCGGACCATTTGGGAAGGCTTTCTAGCTGGCCCGAGATATTTAAACTGTCATTTGGCCAACGGACCAGTGCTAATTCGAACGCTGTTATAATCTTGACTACAAAATCACAAATTAAGAGTGGTGCATTGTAATGCCAGAATGATAATTAGGCCAAACAAAATGATGCGTTTACACTGGCGTTTACGGCCTTAACAAAATCCAGGTACATGTAGACCTACATCTAGGTAGGAAAATAATTTTGTTTAATTTTTGTCATTTGTTTTTACATTTCAGTTCATGCATTTGCGTGTTGTTTTGCAATGTTTGAAACTCACTACATGTATTAACCATGTTCATGTACAAGTGTAGAAAATGTTATGTTTGTTGGAAATTATTGCAAATAGTGCTCATTTAAAATTATCAACTTGAAAATCATGAAAATTGGCAATAAAAAAAAACTTGTTTGAGGTCGGCAATTTGGCCGTAAACACACCATTTATTTTTATTTTGTTTTGGCCTTACACACAATTACCAAACTGTTTTTAAACACATCTGGCATGGTGCCTAATCACCATTGAAATGAAACAACCAAACTCGAGATAAGAGAGAAATCGTAAGGGCCTTATCAGGATTCGAACCAGAGTCCTCTGACTCACCGGGCAGACGCTCCACCAGCTGAGCTACATGTATGTATAAGGCACAGTTGGTACATGTACAAAATGTATATACTCCCTCGGGTTTCCCCCTAATATATGGACCAAATTTTTCTCTTGGTGTTGCATGGTAGTGCAACTGGGCAAAGTAACGTACATGTACACAACATTTTGGTATGGTGCCTGATCACCATTGAAATGAAACAACCAAACTTGGGATGAGAGAAAAAACTGGTATAAATCATAATACAGTTGAACTGCAATAACAAGAGCCCATAATTTCAGCATAACATTTTACTTGTATCAAATCAAATTTTGGGTCAAAAATAAAATATACAAGCAAATTGCTTATAAAACCCTTAAAGGCCCAGTGGATCATTTGCAATGACCCCAAAAAGTATTCGACGAGTTTACAGGGGAAAAGTTCTGAAAGTAAAGATTGAATTAATAGCAACTACCCAATGAAAGGTTTCCGCTCAAAATGATATAATTTTACCAGAAAATAATCCGTAAAGATGAAATTATTTAAATCGTTTGCAAATGATTTACTTATTTTTGGTTCGCATCTACGCGGTCCAAAATGCATGGGCGCTGTGTACTCCGCGTGCGTGTTCCAACGCGATGCATTTTTATGGAGCGCGCAGACGCACGCAGTATATGATGTGCGCCACAGAGTGCATGACGCAAGCCACATAATACCCGATCAACTGAGAACGAATATTTGAAACACCCCGCCAAGACCAGGAAAACGCATGTGGATTTTCATGGTTTTTTTAAACGTGGTACATTTGACAAAGCTGAAATTTCTTGGGATGAGTTTGTTGATGTCTTTCTTTTGATTTATAATGGTTTTATTCGCAGAATCGCTCAAAAACAGATCATCTACAGGGCCTTTAATACCCTGATTTTTTCTTAAAATTAAAATACTATTTTTAATTTCCAAAACTATTTTTCTTGATTCATAGAAAATGCCTAACTTTGAAAATCACACACAAGATGTGTATCCCAAATACTCTGAATACATTCTGCTATTTTAAAGAAAGACGAGGCGATTTCAATTCCAAAAGTATAGACCGTATCGAACAGCCGTTATTTCATGGGGCAGTTTGTTCCTTGCGGACATACATAGTTGCACATATTGTGCTTCCATTGTTGAATGGTTTAAGTAACAAAAGGTGCCCTACGAAATGGCGGCTATTCGATACGGTCTATATTCTGGTGATAAGTGGAGAAAAAAAACCCCAAAATTAGGCCTAATAAAAAGTAACATAATTCTCCCTCTTGAAAGCTGCTCCAGAGATGCCCGCCTGTGATTGGTTAGTCTTTGTCATCACATGACTTCTAGATTCACTCATGACCAAATATGGCCATTGTGGGCGGAGATAATGCACCGATGTCTCTGACCATACAAATCTGTGTAAAACAACACATACAGTGAATAAATTATTTTTAAAATAAATACTTTGAAGCAAACTGATTAAAGGACATAACCTTTAACTTAATAACAAAAGCCTGGTTCTTACCAATAGTTGGAGGCTTATCATACATCTTCATTGTTTTTCACTTGCACCGTTTCTCCCAGGTTATGCTTGTCCGTTAAAGCCAACTTCCCATAACCGTGGTGAAGCTCAAAAATGATAATCTGAATGGAGTAAAAAAAAACAAAATTTATTGTAATTTGCTTTTGGGCAAAAGTTGTATTGTGTTTGGAACTTGAGTCCAAGTTACATGTACATGGAACTTGAGTCCAAGTTACATGTACATGCAAAAATGAAAGCCTTTGCTGCAGTTCACTTGTAATGATCTGTGAATTCTAGGCCTATTCTGATAGAGCCAACTCATATTTTGGTTCATTATGGGGTGTTTCATAATAACGTAAAATATGTCAACCAGAATTGTTAAGTGGCTTTAAATAACCATATCTCTACAGATTTTAAACCAATTTACACCAAATCTTCTGAGAAGTCTTAATCTTTTTAGATAATATATCAAAGTGACACATCAGCAGGCCTTGAAATAACCCACGGCACATTGCCATCAGTGCCCTATGCTTTTGCCAAGCTGCCCTTAAAAAGTTAACACAAATTTTCCATTTCCTCATTCAGGTGCCATTTACTAAGAGAAAATCGTCGTGCCCGTTTCAAAATGAATTTCGAGGCCTGCATCAGCAAAATTGGTGTTATGCATGGAACATTCCCATTTATTTTCAAAACGAAATTTCTAGAATGAAATTTGTGGGTACACATAAACTTGGCAAAGCCCAACATACAAGATATTTTTAAAAAACTGGTGAAATAACTGACAGTTATTTCTACACAGCCTGTTAAAGGGCATGAACTTGAAATTTCACTGAAACACCCCTTATATACATGTATGTACATGTACATGTATCTCACCTCATTTTGACCACTCTTCAGTAACGGACCCGGCAGGTAGTAGGTTGAAGTAGGTCCGACGTTCCAATAACGTCCAAGATTAAATCCATTTATAAAGATGATGCCTTTTTCCCAACCCTAAGCCAAATGTAACCAATGTAAAATTAGGTCATTTTTTGTGATTTAAACATGTGTAAAATTTCTCGATTCTGTGAGTTTAACATTACAGGTACATGTACTGTGGGTGTCCTTCCAACCATTGTATTACTGTAGCTATTCTAATAAAATAATTAAATGTTTGTAATTTTTTTTTCAAATTCTCGAATTGAATGCCTGTTAAAAGGATTGCTTTTTTTCTCCATGAAAGCATCTTTGTTCTGCGTGGTTATGAAAAAAAGTGATAATGAAACTTACTGATAAAAAAAAAACTTAAAATGTTGATTTTTTTCTGAAAATACTTTTTATCAATACGAGCAGAGATGTCACGTCACCATCTATGATTTAGGCGTAGTTTGTACAATTGTTTCAGCCAATGATGATCAGTATTGTGACATGATTCTAGAATGCGTAGCTTCAAATGTAGGGTTTAAATAAGGGCTTGGGTGTAAGTTATAAAATTGTCTCCAAAGCGGGTGCCCCGTGGCAAATTACTCTTTTTTAAATTGCAATGTTGGCATCTCTGTAAGAGGAAGAAGCAGTATGTAAAGCAATTTATGGGTACAGGGCCCACTACAAAACACAAAAAATCCCGCGTACCGTCATGTCAACAAATGTGTCTTTTGGTGGCTTATCTTTAACCTCAAACTCGGCTTTGTAGAGAGTTGGTCGGTGTTCCACGGTTTCCGTGTAATCCTTCCACTTTGTTGAAGACGAAACCCTTGAGAATGAAAAGATTTAAATCTTTCATTCACACTGTACGCAAGATGCGTTACAATCTTGCTAGCAAATTTATAATCATTAAAAATTAAGTTAAAATGTACATTTTTGGTATACATGTACCGGTAACTGCATACAATTTACGCAAAACTATTGTTTCAAATACTTTAAATGCAAGTGAGTCTTTCCACAGTAAAGGGGCATTTTGGCAACACAGACCATATTTTCCAGAAAATACCTTTGTCAGTTGCTCTGAAGAGATAACTTAGGCCCAAAAAATGTTACAAATAGTGTAACAACATGCCGTTCTAAAATCCCTGTGTACAAATACATTTTAGGCCGTCCCGGTTACGAGCGTAACACAAGTGTCCGTCCCGGTTACGAGCGTATATTGGACATTTGTACACAGGGTTTTTAGAAAGGCATGTTGTCACACTATTTGTAACCCTTTTTAGGCCTAAGTTATCTCTTTAGAACAACTTAAATTTATTTCTTTTAATTCCTCGAAAATATGGTCTGTGTTGGCAAAATGCCCCCTTTACTATGGAAAGACCTAAATAGAAATGTCAGCTAAACTTACGCTTCAAGAAACGCTGATTTAAACTCAAATGGAAACATGTGCCATCTTCGTTGCGGTTTGCCGTCAATTTGAACTTCTCCAAAAATTCCTGAATAGAAAAAAAGTAAAATATGTAACTGGCAATTTTAAAGGCATCATCTGACATTTAAAGCAAACATTTTCACTGCACAAGCATTAATAAACCCTATGACATCATGATGATGTCATAATGCTAATCATACCTTTTCGTTCGTGGTCAAGATGGGAGCCGTAATTTACACGGCCCAAATTTTCCACAAATAATTCCAGCGTGTTTGTTCCGTCTATTCCGCCCTGAAAAATGAGAGTAGAAGAAAAATTACGTATCAGAAATCTGGGTGTTTTGTTGTTTGATTTGGGGCTGAAGTACATGTACGTATGTTAGTTTTTAATTGACAATTTATTCTAAAATATTTCCTCTCGTGTTTCCTCTTGCTAGGCTGCAGAAGAGGACCCTATCATAATGTGCACTTATCATGCTGTTCACTACATGTATATAAATGGCAGTTCTTTTCAATGTATTGACCACTCTCACAGACGCCATCTTCGGAGGAAAAATGCTACTGCGTATTAAACGCCATCAAGTACATGTATGCGCACACACCCCCTGGGCATGCTGGGAAACTGTTCCAAACGCGCGCGCATGTTGCTTGAAATTTGTTCGAAATATGGCGCAGCCGATGCGGATCATAAAAATCTACGCTCAAGATTCTGATGCACGTGACAATTTGTAGGAAGTGATCAATTGACAAATCTGGTAGTTCTACATGTACACAGTATGTAAAATTCCAAGCATGTTGCTAAAATCATTTTCAAATTGATCCCAAAGCGTTATTACATGTACATGTACCTTTAAAGGTAGAGCCGTGTCTTCATCGGACGTAACTCGCCTCATTACTCCAACTGGACTAGAATTCAGAAACACCTACCGATAAATCAACAGGGTTAACAACGAAATTTGTACATTGTTCCGTTAGGTAATTTAATGAACCATCATAAACTTCTGTTTCGAACATTTTGTAAACAAAAAATTTCCCCAAACCATAAAAAATTGTTGCAAATTGCTATTGTTTATCGTACATATCAGTGTGGGAATTTCATGGAGGCCATCCATTCCATTGCCTCCGTTGCCCCTGGATTGGCCTTGGTGCCATCCTTCCATATACTTCTTGATTTTCCAATG
Organism: Henricia sp. BOLD:AAB3569; assembly: GCA_037783545.1. Classification (NCBI taxonomy): domain Eukaryota; kingdom Metazoa; phylum Echinodermata; class Asteroidea; order Spinulosida; family Echinasteridae; genus Henricia; species Henricia sp. BOLD:AAB3569. Next base: position 972,439 of record JBBELK010000138.1, read on the forward strand.
GAAGTGCCCTTTCTAAACACAAAAATGGCAGTGGCTCTTTAGTGATGACATGTCTATCCTAACATGTCACATGATGATACTATGTTTTCTTACCTGCGCTCTATCATGCGGTGGGTGCTCTAATATTAATTTGTCGGGATTGTGGTCAATCTTGGTACGGTAAAGAATGAAACCATAACCCTGTCCGCCATTTTGGTTGATAGGCAGCTTTTCCATGGCAACAGGATTCTCCATTGTAATAGGATTCTATAAAATAAAAACATAAACCTCAGTTGGTAAGAGTACTGTAATAGGTTGAACTGGAGCCAGTTGAACCAAATTGTTATTTTGCTCATTTTGAAATTTTATTATTAACTACTTTCTGAGAAAGTATGAGCACAAGCAATATTTTATTACCCAAGTTCAGCCAATATCCCTTAAACAACCCATGTTACCTGTCATTTGCGGAACGTTGGTCAAAATATTCTTAGTGCTTTTAAAATCTTCCCATACTAAAAAATAACTTTGCTCTATTAATTTGTTTTCATTTGTTTTCTTTATTAGAATGTTCCAACCCATTAAGCTCTACTCTCCCAGAAATGAATCTAGTAACTATCCCTCCCATTCCCCCCACACTGAAACATACAGAAGTCTCAGTTTTACCCCAACAAACTCGGTTGAGTCGTCCAATGTCATGTAGTGGGTGATCTTGATGTCACCGTAAGCCATCTTGCCAATCTGAGTTGGGATATCTGGCAGCTTTTCTGGAACTAAAAGGGATCACAGATGAAAGAATTTATTCTGACTTTACCCAGCTTTACATAAGAACATAACTAAAAAGGTTAGAGAGAAATGGTCTAAAATGGATTTGAACCCGAAACCTCTGCCACACCAGGCCAGCTGACCAGGCAGATGCTGTACTAGCTGAGCTATAAGGCACTGTGGTATACTCCCTAAGGTTTCCCCAAGACCACTGACACACGGGGCAGATGCTCTACCAGCTGAGCTATGAGGCACTGTGGTATACTCCCTAAGGTTTCCCCAAGACCTCTGACACACGGGGCAGATGCTCTACCAGCTGAGCTATGAGGCACAGTGGTATACACCCTCAGGTTTTCCCCAAGACCTCCGACACACCAGGCAGACGCTGTACCAGCTGAGGGACAGTGGTACACTCTCTCAGGTTTTCCCCAAGACTTCCGACACACCGGGCAGATGCTGTACCAGCTGAGCTATGAGGCACAGTGGTATACTCCCTCAGGTTTCCCCCCAAGACCTCTGACACACTGGGCATATGCTCTACAAGCTGAGCTATGAGGCACAGTGGTATACTCCCTCAGGTTTCCCCCAAGACCTCTGACACACCGGGAGTATGCCCTACAAGCTGTGTTATGAGGCACAGTGGTATACTCCCTCAGGGGCCCAAGAGATGCAATGCGATATTGACCATAACAGCATTCGAACCAGGGCCACAGATTCCGCTCTTCCTCAATCGATGGTCTTACCCGTCCCTTTGGGTGCGTGGGCCTTGAGCACCTCCTTGATTTTGTAGTATTTCTCCGTCAGATCACCTGCTTCAGATATTGGTGAATCATAATCTGGAAATATGAAAAGAATCTTAATTATGCATAAATTGTTTCCCCCACCCCTCCCCCGCGCTGCCACACCCCCTAGATGGGGGTTTGGTCACATTTGTTGTGCCCCAGGGTGGGGATTTTGTCACGCGAAAAGTTACAATTTCTTTATTATACATGTACACTTGCATAATGAACATGTTGGTATCTTGGAAAACGTTTTAACCATGTTAACTATGACTATGTTGTCGTGGCTATACTTACCATAGCTAGTAATATCCGCAGCATACCCACCATCCAATGCGTTGATATTGGCTCCATTCATAAACCCAAAGTTTGTACCACCGTGAAACATATAGAAATTGATCGAAGCGTCAAAATCCAGAATGTTCTTAACAAGGTTACCAACGTCTGTTGGTAAAAAAAAACCATGCCTATATGGTTTATCTGAGGGTAGTGGTAAAAGTAAATAAATAATATGCTAATATCCAGTGCATTAATGGGCGGGGTCAAAACTATGAATATGCACATATCTAATGACTGACCATCAGCACCAAGGATGTGGTGTTTATCTCTTCAGTGATCAAACCAATACTGGATGGGGTTAAAGTTAATGAATATGCGCATATCTAATGACTGACCATCAGCACCAAGCACGTGGTGTTTATCTCTCCAGTGATCAAACCATCACTGGACGGGGTTAGAGTTAATGAATATGCGCATATCTAATGACTGACCATCAGCACCAAGCACGTGGTGTTTATCTCCCCAGTGATCAAACCATCCTGACCAAAACTCCATCACCATCAACGGTTTATCTGCTCCCTGCAACACAATGGGGAAAAATCACAATCAAGAATTTGATCAAGTAGGCCTATGTTTCTATTTTGAGGCACAGTGGTATGTGGTGAAATCCAACAGTCATTTTAAAGAGCTATACATACATGTACATTACATGATTGGGGAAACTATTACAAATGGCATTTTCTGCTCAGATGGGAGATGAGTCACTATTAACTGATATAAACAATGTCTTCATTACCTGAACTTCCTTAGCATCTTGAAAGTGCCTCTCGGCATTATCCTGAAAGTTTGCCGTCAATAACACTGAAAATAAAACATTGGAAGATTTGTATGCCTTGCTCAAGGACACATGTTCCGCTAACTTTAGATAAACGATTCCCATTGTCACATTCACTTAGAAATCAAATGGCACAATGTACTCGCATGAACATCTTTACAATCTTTACGTCGCTATTTTATATCTACCACTAAACTACCTCCCGAGAAGGATCGCAGATCTCATCAAAATCTGCATGAAATAAATGAGTTTGCCCCAGATCTGTGCAGATTTGAATAATATGGGTCCATCTAAACCAAACATTTCAACCGTATATCAAGATCTTACCTCCTGGCAAACCACCATTGGTCATTGATGTTCTGCTGTTATCCGATGTCAGAAACATTTCTTTGATATTTCGTTTCTCCATGGCCTGACACAAATAAAAAACAACAAATTATTATTCAATATAAAGAGAAAGAAAATAGATTACATGATCAACTTTGGGAAACTGGTTTGGGGGTAAAAATTGTATAATAGTTTGAGAAATGGGAAACCATTGAAAAGGGATGGGAGGACTTCGCAACCTTGCCGACTCAAGATTTTTCTTGTCAACTCTTGAAGTAAAAGCTTGGGTAATTGCAAATGATGTATTGAGGCTTTAAGACATGAACTAACCTCCTTAATGTACGTCATATACTCCTTGTCCTTGCCATATGAACCATACTCATTCTCAATCTGAACAGCTATAACGGGCCCACCGAGATGATACTGTAATAAAAACAAAGAAATCTGTCAAATCTGAAAGTTTCATAGTTAGTGGGGTGTTACGGCCAAGTGGTTTGGTGCACCAAAAGAATGAATTTTAGTTTCAATGTCACATACATTGTACTTGCACTGTACTTGGAATGTTACTGGGTTCGAATCCTGATCATGAAAGTTTGTAACACTTGTACCCTTAAGCAAGGCACTTTGCCTAAATAAGGACAAAGGCAACTTGGTTGTCTTGATTCGGACTGGTTACCCCTTCCGTCCCCACTCGTATTGTAGAGAGACTGTTATTATGTCCGGTCTTGTTTTAGTGTGAGGGGCTTGCTGGTTTCCTCACACTTGACTTTGGTAACCCTTATACCTTAGAGTGGCCTATGGGCCTTGTAATGGTTGACTTGCATATAAAGCAGGGTTGCAGTCGAGTCCACAAGTCCCTGGGTCTTAATTCAAGTCACAAGCTATTCAGATGAACTCCAACAAAGGCATTCTTTTGTGCGTGTTCATCCTTTGCTTCTTGTTACTGGACTTGTGCAGGACTTGTCACAGACTTGTGATAGACTCGACTACAAAACCGATACAAAGGGAACAATGTAACACAATGCATCCTACCTGTAAGCCATGTACTTTAGGCATTAACTGATCAAAGTATTTATCGACGGCGTCAATGAAGAGGGGATACATCGATCGAACCTTCATCTCATCATCACTCAAGAGCCAACTATGGAGGAAGAGAAAATTAGGTCTAGTAAATGTTCAATTTTTTATGTGTAAATCTCTGGAATGTAATTATTATTTTTTTAATTATCTTAAAATGTGTTTATTTTTGTATGATAAATGTACCTCAAATGTTGGATCAGAAATAAATAAATAGATAAATAATTAAAATAAATAAATAACTGTTTATCTGGTGGACTATTTTTGTGTTTGTCTAAATGACAATGATAAATGACTTAAGCCATTTTGCATCATAAGCAAACGCCTGTGGGTTGTACCAGGAGGATTATACTAGTTTAAGTTTTTTTAAATTAAAATGTACCTTGGCAGGCCGCCCAGATCCCATTCAGAGCAGATGTATGGCCCTGGCCTCAGGATAACATACAGTCCCACCTTATGAGCAAGTTTGAGAAAAGCCCTGCAATATGGATAAAATAAGAGTATGTTGATATTGTCGGGAACATAATATGCTTCAGGACTTGGTCACTGAAAAATGGTACAGCAGCAATACAGTCTTTGCACTGGCAGCCATGTTAGGGGGCGGGTTGTCTTATTTAAATTATTCAAAAAAAATATTTCTCAGATGCAAGTTTAACATCTTTGTGTTGCTGACATTTTTGACCAATGATGACCTTTGAGAGATGACAAGGGATCACTTCAGAAACATAATTCTGGTTAAAGGCGCAGGCTCGTCAGCAATGCGCGTGCCAGTTTCGTGCCATGAAAAAAGTCATGGAGCTGCGTATTTTGTGGCACCAATTTGGCACGCGCGCATTGCTGACGAGCCTGTGCCTTTAAGGTCGCAAAACATGAGGAGTTGCAGAGTTGCAGAGTGGCTCACATATTTACCCGATGCAAATTAAACATCTCTGATTCTTCTACATGTATGTACATGTACCTTGATGACATAAATGTTTGAATGCTACTTACACAAGATCCAAACGCCCTGTAAAGTCAAACTCGCCTCTGACTTGCTCATGCATATTCCATGGTACGTACCTGTATAAACACATGTACATGGTTGGTGCAGAGGAAATGGTTAATTACAGTACTATTGGCTATACCTTGAAGTCTAAGTGGGTGGTAATAAAACAAAATAATAAAACTGTTCCATTTGCATTCTTAACCATGAACCAAAAAAACAACAACAGAGGCTGGAAAATGTCAAGTTTTTCTCTGGCAAGTAAAAGAAAGTTTTAGTCAGTTTTGAACATACATTTAATCGGTAAAAATCACCAAAATTAGCTCGTCGTTTTGTCATGTTTTGCATTCACTTTCTACACCCACAGTGTCGACACCGCGTTCGATCGTGCGCGTTAAGCGTAAAGCAAGCATGTTGTACGCGCACGCACACAACTGGGTACAATTGATAGGTGCATAACAAAAATACCATTAATGAGATAAGAAATCCTAACGTACGTGGTGACAGTGTTGAGGCCGCATGCTCTCATTTTAATCAGTCTATCCTCCCAGTATTCTGGTACCACCCTGAAGTAGTGTAGACTTCCCGATAAGATACGTAGCTTCTTGCTGTTTTTACCGAGTAGAAACTCTTGACCAATGTTCCTTAATGAAGGTACCTGGATTAATACGAAGTACAGCAAAGGGTGGTACATGTAACGTAAATGTCGGCATGGTCGCCAGGTCCGTTATCTCGTCACCCTGACCTCGCCACCCTAGTGGCAACCTCACGGATCTGGCGAAATTAACATTAGTAGAAGTAGCTGTCATTACTTGAACAAAATATTTTTGTGACAAATTATAATCCCAACATGAACGTTTTGTCTAGCTCTCCGCCCCTCTCTCTCATTATCACTCCGTCTTCCCCACCCCAGACCAGTCAAGCCATTTAGTACTGTTTCGTTTTTGCAAACACTCGGTCTGAATAAATAATTCCCCGATTATTTACCTGCAAATTGGTCGCTTCAAGTTGAAGGTTCTTTCGATATTCATACCAAAAATATAAAATAACCGCAGCAATGCCGAGCATAAACAGCCATCGTATGATGTGTACGGAACGAACCGAAATCTGCGACATGATGTTGGTTTGGAAACCGAAATGTTAAGCTAATTCGTGGATTGTTGATCTGATCCGATGTTTTCTGTCAATCCATGGGGCCACAAGCAATAACAAACACGGGAATTCCGAGCTGTGAAAGACTGCGAACAGGAAAATGTGCTTCGGTTCAGTGAACAAATAACTGTTGATCATACATCGTGCATTATAGGTTGTGCCCATCGCTGTCATTTCGCCTCTGGAGGGCGCTATAGGTCAACAACAAGTGCGTCCGCGCCACGTGTTTGCGGTTCTTTTTGGTTGGTCAAGTACGGTAAATAATTTGAGGTCAGCGCATGCAAACATGCATATGTTGCGCAGCCATTTTGAACCATGCTCGCATGAAACGTGCATTCATGTACGTACGTGCACAACAACAAGTAGATGTCTTGCCAAAGACATGAAAGACGGGAATCTTCGAACTGTCCACATTGCAAGGCAAGCCAGACTGGTTAGTGGTAGGCCTACTGTGGCGTCTTCAAGAATGCTAGACGTTTTGAAAAACGTCTTGACTGAACAGTACAAGGAAAATATTGCCATGTAAGGGAGGAGCATCCGATATGGCCAACCACATACCTGGATGAGCGTAAGTTAAATATAGCATGGATGTAGGAAAAGACCTCCATGGCAAGGCGAGTAATTTTGAATTTTCAACAGAAAAACAAAATTAGAAGCATACACGTTCGCCAGTTGAGACTCCAGCACTAAGTCTATGGAGCATACATGTACATGTAGCATGCATACCGGTACCAATCCGAAGTGTTTCCACAGAAAAACCTAGTCCACACCACTGATTGAGGGAGTGAAGAGAATTCTTCTTGTGTTTCAAAAGTAGGTTTAACAGTCCATTCTCTGAACTCTCTCATCTTTACAAGAATAAGGACATTTAGAGAAGTGATCTTGTAGTTTCCCATTTTCGATTTATACATATTGATGTTTTGCATATTGAATTTATATTAAATGTAACATAGACCGTATCGAATAGCCGCTATTTCGTGGGGCAGTTTCTTTGTTCCTTGAGGACATGCATGGTTGCACATATTGTGCTTCCATTGTTGAACAGTTTAAAGGCACAGGCTCGTTAGCAATGCGCGTGCGCCAAACTCGTGCCACGAAATACGCAGCTCCATAGCAAAGGCATGGAGCTGCGTATTGGAGCTGTGCCTTTAAGTATTAAACAAAAGGTGCCCTGCGAAATGGCGGCTATTCGATACGGTCTATTGGGTGATCTGACTATGTCTTTCTAATCTTTCGTTTTGTCTTATGCGTTTCTCTCTAAAGACTATTCTGGGAAAAAGCGCATTCTAACACATCCTTCATAATGCCTTACCAATCAGTTGGGAAACCAAGCTAATTTAAATCAAAACGATTGCTCTTTTTTAGATACCGATAAGACTGTGACTGTTAGCTAAACAGCGCCATCAAGCAGAACACTGGAATAAGAGAAGTTCATGTAGAAAAAGATGACCATCGCAAGATTACAGATTTAATGTTGTTTTCCCCGATCAATTTGGTTTCGTATGTTCAACTTCCTTAGCTTCTTTCTAAAAATCATAATTTAATTTGTACTGTTAAATTGTACCGAGAAGACAAACCAACCATTGATGAGAAAAAAAAAAAATCACTTTGCTTAAATGGCAATTTATCTTTTAAAATTGGTCTTGAATTTGTGATAATTTTTTTTCTTTAAGTTCGTTTATCAAAGGCCTCTACTAATATTACCATGTTGATAACAGAGATTATTCCTATGTTTAATATAATTAGTTCTCTGCTAATTACAGGTACCGGGGGTACATGTAGTTATACTTTAACTGAAAACGAAAGATTGCGTGGAAGAATTTTACTCAAAAAGGATGAAACTTTATGACAATAAACTGAAAGCACTTAATACGAAAAACAATGGTAGTGCCGTCAGTTCAATTTATAGAACCATCAAATGATTAAATAACATCTGAACTCCTCAAAAAAAGTTTGGAAAGTCAAGTTTGACACGATTTATCTTGTTACTAAATCATTTCCCTTGAATTTTGTATCATTGGAAAGCCCTGTTATTCCTCTTCACAGTGATGTGTCATTTGTTATGATTAATCAATTGGGGGATGTGCAGTATAGCGGAATACAGGGGTGGGTGGAAAGTGAAATGTCACAAAATTCACTGCTATTGTCATGCAGTGCATTCCCCTTTTGCTTGGAGGATGGGAATGTGTCAATGCACTTTTTGACAATAGCAATGCATTTTGTGACATTTCACTTTCCACCCGCCCCCGTATTCAGCTGTGCTGCACATCCCCCAATTGCTTAATCGTAACAAATGACACATCATCGTAAAGAGGAATAATAGGGCTTTCCAATAATATAAAATTCAAAGAAATCGTCAGTCAAACTTGACTGTCCTAACTTGTTTTGAGGAGTTTACTTTAAATCGACTCGACTGTAGTGTAATTCAACAGTAACAAAACTCTTTAACCAAACCAAACCAAATGAGAATACTTGCAAGCGGGAAGCTTTATTTAACAAAAATACATACTCTGAATACATGTACAATGGAAGCCTTACAAATGTATATTAAAAATGGGAAGAGGCCAATACATGCAATACATCTCCAGTAATCCAATGATATCATACATCTTGGTCATGTGTCCCTATTTCCCCAGCCCAGTCTGTGTACCTTACCTCCTCCCCTCTAGACACTCTGTGCTCTCGACATTGCAACTGGAAGCAACGGATCAGTTGCTTAAAAAGGTCGCTGTACGCGCACTTGCAACTACTGTCAACTGGAAAAATCCCAGTTGCCGATGTTCTACTTTCTGGCAACAAGTTGTACCCAGGCCAGTTGCGTCGATGCTCGCGTGTGCATTTGATCACGTGCGCACACATATACATCGACAGCAACTGCAAGGGCGTGTTTGTTTCGGACAGATTCAGATCTGCGCAGATCCAATTCATGTGACTTGAATTCCTAGTTGAGAGCATTTTCGTTTGTTTCTGCGCGGTATTAAACATGCCCCAAGCAACAGTTGCTTCCAATTTAGTAGAAGGTGGGACATTAATTACAAATCAGTTATCAAATATGTTTCTTGAAAAGTACAAAAATACATGATTTGTACAGAACCAGTCAAAAGCTCGAAGACACCTGCTCAAAACAAGTTTGTCAAAATTGTGTAAGTTTCTCTAAAGACTTGTTTCAACAGGTGTGGTCAAACGAGTACTGTTACTATTGTAGAAAGATTGCAAACCCAGGGTATTGGCAAAGTTGCCTTCAATTTTTACAACTGCAATTTAACAATTTTAGCCGTGGTAAAAACCAATATATATATACAAAGTTAAATGTCATTTTTAAAACAAACATGATTAACGTGAATAGTTGCACCAAATTAATTTAAAATCTTAAAAATCCCTTCACCGGAACAAAATTAAATACAATATACTTGTTTTTAATGATTTGGTACTGAAGATTGAATTTAATAGCCGCCATTTCGTGGGGCACCTTTTGTTACTTAAACCGTTCAACAATGGGTGCAACCATGCAACTGCCCCACGAAATGGCTGCTATTCGATACGGTCTATTAAGGAGATTCGACTACATGTATTAGGGATGGGAATTTACGGTTAATTCAGAAACTGGTTTGCAATTCTCTCAAGTCTTGGTTAACCGTTCGGCCGACACTAAAGATTGTTGCTGGTGTTTATAAATACATGTGCAATGTACACAATACCCCTAGGCCCTCAAAATAATAATTGAACCTTTATGTGGTCAAAATTTTACTAAAACCACAAATAAATTTATTTCAGTTTCATGAAGTCGTTACAAATAACCCCCTCTGAAAACTATTGTACATTCTTTAAAATTGGTTTTCGTTTAAACATAAGGCAAAACCGGTTTTAAATTTGTCATGGTTAAACGTCCCATCCCTAATTTGTACGAGCCTGATATTAAGACAGGTTGTTTTGGAAATATACAACACAACTCCTCAAGGCAATTAGTTACTGTGATTTCACTCGACCTCGTCATTCAGGCATCATTTACCAAAAATTCCACATCTTGTATCAGCAAGTGGACAAAATTTAGTCACATTTGAAAGTACTCAGAAATAGGCAAAACCTCTCGACAGTACAATAGATTTTAATTTGGGAAATAAAATTGATTCTCATTATCTTGACTATTCCAGGAAGTACATGTACCTGGCGATTCTGAATGTTTTATGTTTTCAGAAATTTGGTAGTGTTTTGTTTTCGATTTGCGAGATATCTTTATAATCGTATGCCAACTTTTGTTTTGAAAATGTAATTGAATTGATTCTTGATCCCTTAGCGGAATCACGATAGGTTCCAAAAATGTTGGAATCGCCCAAGGGGGCAATTTCATAAAGCTGTTTAGCAGAAACAAATTACATGTCAACTTGCATTTTTAGCAAGAATAGCAGAACATCAGTCAACCTGGTCAATGCACAGTTCCGACTTTGCCCAGTTAACCCCGCCCCCTTGGATATTGTTGCTATGGCTCACACGCTATCGTCAAAATGGCGACGCACAAAGCACTGGGACTTTCAACGGAAAGCACAGATTCATTGGAGAAAACTCAAAGGTATTCATGTTTCAGGGTCGACAGTTATCTTAGAACACACCGAGTAAAGGGCCAGTAATACAGGGATGTCATATCATGAAATACGTGCTTTAGTACCTTTGAACAACGAAACGACCAGCCTTAAAACCAAAAATTTACCCGGATCATCGCATACAACACTGTACAAATTATATGGGGCAGAACATCGCGTGATGTTGTTGGGAGACCGTGCACTTTGACCTATGTGGGTGATGGCTGCTAGCTCTGTTGTGATTGGTCGGCGGGTTCGGTTGATTGACAGGTCGGAACTATGGATTGTAATGCACATCACATCAGATTTTGAATGCTAACCCATTTTTATAAAAAGCAAACAAATTTTGCATTAAGCGAAATTTTTCTGCTAAACGGCTTTAAATTGGCCCTAGGGCTACTCAACAATTTACGACTTAAATTGTTGGTAATGAATTACCAATACTCATGACTACTTGGCTTTGTCATCGTCCGGTGATAAGTCAATTCTGTGTCCCGTTCTATGACCTTTGACATGCTTGTCGTAGTACCTATACATGGCGCGGAAGTGTTTGTCCTTCATGATGATGTGAGGGCGCTTTGTCTGCATACAAATCTGCGCTTCCTGCGGAGTCCACTTGTTAACCTGGAAACAATTTTAGGAACAGATTGAACAGTTTTATTTCCAACTTTGCATGCATAATTTTAGCTAAAACTTAAACAAATTTAATTGAGAATCTTGATTTAACAGGTGCGTCATATAAAAAGGGATAACAATTAAGAAAGGTGAGTGTATATCTCAAATTCAGCTAAATAAACATTTTAACTGCAGTCTCCGGTTTTAGTAACATAACCTCTTGTTTAACAACTGTTAAACAGAACAAGTTTAATATACATTGTAATCAAATCAAATGCCTGCCAGGGTTCATATTGTCACAAAATGCACGATGAGTCACAAGTTACCTCATAAAATGCACCTTAAGAGACAAAAATCGTGTCTTGCGTGACATTAACAGTCATGTGTCAGATGACATCATCAGTCACGTCAAGAGTCATGTTGTGACCGACTTTAACGACCATGCCATGAGTGACATCTGTCACAAGGGATTAGTTTTTCTGTAGACGTCACATGACAAATATAGGGTGTTTGTTTCATGACAGATCCGAATACAGATCCCGGGTTATTTTACCGTGCAGAAACTGCTCTCAACTCGGATCTCAAATCACGTGAATTGCAATTTATTTACCAAATTTGTCAAATTTCTGTTCCAAATTTCTTCCACGACATTCGTCGTAATGTAGCCTAATTTTGTTGTATCGTGTGTTGCCTCTGAATACTGAAACGACACGGTTTTACTCACAAAAATCTTCGCGATGTTTACGTCGCCATTTTGGATCTAGCGCTGAACCATCTCTCAATAAGGATTCCACAGATCACAGATCTGCACAGATCACAGATCTGCGCAGATCTGAATCTGGATCCGTCCGAAACAAACACGCCCCCAGACAAACACTTTACCCATGATTACTTACTTGCATGAGATAACATCCGACCAGTGTAGCGCTCCTTGTCCTGCCCGCCTTGCAGTGAACGTAAACCGACTCGTTTCTCTTTGCATAATCTAAGATAAACTCCACGCCTTCCTCGATCTTGTCCAAACTCGGTGCCTCGGTGAAGTCGACTGTAGGCAGGTAGAGAGTCTGGACCCCTAGGTCTACCCACTCCTACAGAAAGATAGAAAAGTCCTCGGTGAGATTCGAACCCAAGATCTCTGATTCTATGTACATCGACAGGGTGTACAATAGACCCTTTGCATAGGCAGCCATGGCAGGGAGCAGTCATATTGTCACTGGGCATTATGCACAAGTCAGCACTATTGATATGAAAATCTGCCCCCTGTCATGGCCGCCGGTGCAAAGGGTGTATATTTGAGAATTGAAGCAATGCATCGGCCATCTTACTGTACCTAGACTGCTCCCAAGTCCATACTACAGTATACAATTCCTTGCATTCTACTTCACAAAATAATGTACTCTAGTAAAAATGGCACAACCAGTCTAGGGAAGGAAGATGGCGCATATGGTTGCTTCAATCATGGAGTGGCTTATCCAGTCCATGTTATTGAGATCAGTGATTCCAACAAACCGGTATACCCAGCACGATATGGGCCTCAGGACTCCCACTAATGCCCCTATATGACTCAGCACACTCTTCCCTTTTGTTACCGCAACCCCCCCCCCCCCCCCCCCCACTCCCCTAAAAACTGAAAAGAATTCCATATCATGCTGCATATGATACCCGGTGTGTCAAGAGTACAGTAACAATAGAATCAGGGTGGTAGGGACAATGTGGTGGGTTGGCCGTGTACAAATTTGCATGTACAGCCAAGATTATGGTGTGCAAAATGTTACTCCAATAAGTTGTAAGGCGTCTTTAAAGGATTAAAAAATGACATGTGCATAAACAAATGTTCACCTTTTCTGTTGTTACAAATCTCTTCAGTTCATAATCCTCATTCATTGAAATGACGCCTCGGACAGTCTCTTTATCAAAAATCTACAAGAAAACACAATACTTAAAGATTTAACTGAAGCAAATACCTATTATCAGCCGTTTTGTGCCTCTCAATTTTGTCTGCACCCCACTTCATGATATGCATGATTAAAACCAACCCGAGTAAAAATCACTTCGCCCAAAAACCACTACACCCTGAACCACGGCCTGGTCACTATTAGTAGCTTTTGGCAAAGTGGTGTTTGGGTGACATTGTTTGAAAAAATAATGTTCATCTCATGAGACGAAAATTAATCGTTATACTCATTTCTCAAAGACTATAGCATTTCAGGGGAAGTTTTCTACCGTCATCGTGTTTATATCATGTAAGTTATGTGTAAATCTGTGAACATTTCTGATTTTCGAGATACCAATTAATCATGTGTTCTACCTTTAACTTTTCAGATATAACTTTGAAGCTATGTTAAAAAAAATGTAATGGTACTGAAGTTTGAAAGCAAATAAAAAGCATACTCTCTATTCAAATGCAATGTCACTTGAACAAATATGTCCACTTATACATAAGCAGTTTGGCAGATGCTACAATGTACTTTGCCCTACTTGTGACTATACATTGCTCTTGAACAAAACCCTTTTGTCGCTAGTTTCTTTATGGCCGTGTTTTATGACATTTTATCAAGGAACCTAAACACAATAGCAAGTGCATGTGTACATATTTTGATCACCACGTACATACATTTGTACAACTAGTACTTTTTGACAATCTTAATGGTACTTGAAACACGCCCGCTTGCAACTTTAAAACCTGTTTCACAATGCATGATCAACACAACGCAGTCATATTATTAGCCACACAAATTTGCTTTCTATTTGAGTCATGCCACAGTAAAGGGGGCATTTTGGTAACACAGACCATATTTTCCAGAAAATACCTTTGTCTGGTCTCAAAATAAAAGACATAAGTTTAAATTGTTCTGAAGAGATAACTTGGGCCCAAAAAGGGTTACGAATAGTTTGACAACGTGCCTTTCTAAGAACCCTGTGTACAAATCTCCAATATATGGTACGCTCGTAACCGGGACAGCCTAAAATGTAACACAAGTGACCATACAAAGGTATTTCCTCAAAAATATGGTCTGTGTTGCCAAAATGCCTTCTTTACCAGTTTACTGTGAAAAGACCCACTTCAATACTTTGAAAGCCAACGAATATTACACAAGATTTTGATAACTTTACATTTTCTGGCAAAGATATAATTGAAGAGAATGCAAAAACACTAAGAAACCAACGATTGAAGTTATGTTTGGTGAAATGAATTGTATGAAATTTAAAACATTCACCATTATTTTAGAATCGCCTTTGATCACTTAACATGCTTAAAGGCAAAGGCTTGTCAGCAATGCGCGCGTGCCAAATTCGTGCCACGAAATACGCAGCTCCATGCCTTTGCTATGGAGCTGCGTATTTCGTGGCACGTATTTGGCGCACGAGCATTGCTGACGAGCCTGTGCCTTTAAAAGGAATCGACTTATAGTTGGGTTATTAATTCTTTTCCTAGTTGTACGCCACAATAGTTAGCCAATATTTCCATTTTAATTAAGCTAGGCATTGTGTGGTTTCAGTACTGCATTAATGACTATTAAATATGCGTACATGTTTTTTCCAACTACTGTATGTACAGCTCCACAGGAGGTTAGCCTATTATTGTTGGGGGGAGCGGGGGCATTCAGGGTTGAAGGTAAAACTACATGTATACATGCTATTGAGGTGGTGTATTCAAGTGAAAAACCCCTTTTCTTTTCCTGGTAGATTCCAAGCCAATGCAGGGCCATGATACACAAGCTGGCCAACTTCTCTATTGTATGTCAGAGTCCAATATAGAATGTACAACAGACTACATGTGTTCATGCATGTACCAATACCCAATCCTTTATATACCAACGTCCTTGAGTTTTACAGATTCCCTTAGAGCCTTGTCCTGCTACATGTAGGAATGAAAACGAGTCATTCTTTGACACCCCAGCAGTATAGCTGGTTGTATTGGTATTTTTTTAGTTTATGCCACAACTCAAATTTAAGGAAAATAATTATTGGAATCTATAGCTTGGACGATTTTAGAATAGGACTACATACATGTACATGCATTTCCGTCGCAAAGGCTTAGTTTTAGAGAAAAATCACGGAAAGAATATTGCATATGATTGCACGCAAAGCGGCCGGCCAGACACCAAACGGATCATCACGCGCACGCCCTCTTTCTTCGCGCGCTTCACAGTTTCAAACACTTTTGTATGGAGGCGGGCGTGACAAAAACACAGAATTTTCATGGAAATGCAACATTTGCGACGGGAATGTCAATGGAAAAGGTATTTCAAAATTATCCAAGCTATCGATTTTGGCATACAAACATGCGTGCAGTGCAGGCATGTACTGCCAAAGTACATGAACATATTACAAATATATTCTGCGCTCTCATTTTTAAAATTTCAATGGACTTAGTCTAAAGCTGTACATGATTGCTGTACTGCAACAATATTTTTGGGTGCTCCTAGTCCCCACCAACATGGCAGCTAATGCAAACGGCATATTTGCGATTTAGTTAATATTCATAAATACCTTGGACAGTTTACGCATCTCTATTGGCTGAGAGCACGTCACGTGAGCAGTCTTAAATTAGCGATAAAGAATAGTGATAATGCCCGGCTGGCTGTCCCGCGTTTGTGCCCTAGTCAGCGCGTATATGGAACACGCACATGCACAAAGAAACTGCACGCACCTGAAAGCAAATTGTGCACTTATATCCAGTCGTGTGCGTGCGCAAGCAACACGCCTGCGTTACGTGTAACGCGCGCGATCGAACAAAAACATCACGCACAGCTCGCAGTTGTACGAACGCCGTGGTGACACTAGACTGTAGGCATAGGAAAGTGAATGCAAAAGATGGCAAAACGACGAGCTAATTTTGGTGAATTTTACCGATTTACACGAAAAGGTATTTATGAATGGAATTAAAAGTAGGTTTGGCCAATCTTAAACAACCGTTTAAAACCAGCTAGGGGTCCTGGGCACTGATAATGCCCTCGCCTGGCGGCTCGGGCATTATCAGTGCCCAGGACCCCTAGCTGGCTTTAAACGTGTGTTTAAGATTGGCCAAACCTACTTTTAACCCCTAATTAATAGCCTAGTTACATCATTACCTCCTGTGCTACATTACCACTTCTCAACGGCAGAGCACCTAGCAACACCGCCTCATCGATTCGATCGTACCATCGACGTGATGACACTTTCTTCATGAAAACATTGTACCCCAGTGTTGGGTAGAAGAGAATACGAGACCCCACACCCATGATCTTAAGCTGCGGCTACCGGGGGGGGGTAGGCTGGGACTCTTGGAGTAGGAGACGTACCCGGTGGGGGGACAAACTACGACGGGTGCTGTATAAACTTGGGCAATCTCGTTGAACACTTAAAATGGCTGGCTGACAACAGAAAACATAGAATAGTCATATCCTTAAACATGTCAATAAATGGAGGGTTGTTTAAATACTTGACTTGTTGTAGATTGTGTAAATTATGTTGGCATGATTAAAGGTCGCGTCGTACATGTATACATGATTGGTAAACTGTTAAAAACAGCGTTATTTCCACTGGTAATTGAAAGCCTATGTCAGAAAACTACCTTGTAGAAATCGATGTGGCCAACTTTCATTCTGGTATTTTTTCCGTATACATTGAACAAAGATTTGAAGGAAATTACCGCCTGGAATCAACACATAATGTAATTTGAAGATATATCCCACTTGCACTTTTGTCGCAAATGTTGCTTTTCTGTAGAAAAATAACATTTTCTTCTTCAAAAGTTGCCTTCACATGCGCGTGCAGCGCTGTTCATTGTCGCGCTATTGCACGAACTGCTTGCGTTCTAATTTTGTGCATTACTTTTTCAAAAATTGGGGGCAGGTTTTATTTATCTCAGAAATGCAACATTTGACAGAAGTGCAAGTGGGAAGACATGTACATCTTAAAATATGATGATCTGTTGATTCCAGGAGGTAATTTCCTTCAAAACTTTGTTCATTGTATACTGCAAAAACACCTTCATTCTTGTATATGTACTTGTAAGTATTAATTGTAGTAACCATGGTAACTAGCATGTAGTTACAGTTACCCCCTCCTCCCAGCCCCTTCCGATTTGGAAGTACATAACTACTCCTTCGTCATGTTCGTCGCCGATCGCCTCGCTCGCGCTGGCGATCGAGTTCCACGGCCACCACAACTTTTTCACGAAATCAGGATCTTTCCACTTCGACCAAAAAGACGGTAAATCACATACTCACCAGATCTAAAGCAAGGACAAATGGCCGATCAAATACCTTCACGATCACTCTCATGTACGCATTTGCAAGTTCTTTTTTAAAAAGTCATCCACCTCCACAGTACTACGTGACTAATGCCAATGATATGCGCTATGCATGCATTACGCGCGCTGCGGATGAGTGACCACGTGCTTTGTCAATGCAAAACAAAGAGGCGGTGGACAGACGATTTTAATAGAGGGCGGTATAACGATTTTATGGGAGGCTCCATCGACATATATATACACTAGACGAAGTATGCAATAACAGGGTGCGCGTTTAATAGTGTAATCCCAGCAACATTTAGTGAGCCCGCCCTCTTGTGGTTATTCCATTGTTACTGCGGTGAATTTCTATTGTGACGTCTTGATCTTGATCTGTACGTGGCAACTAACCCTGTAAAAGGGAGGCCGGACGAGCGGAGCAAAGAAAAGACACGGTGAAAAGCAAGATTCCATCTTTTGGCAAAATTGTACACTCTACAAATTTTTATTCCACAAAATATGATTATCAGGCAATTAAAATAAACACTTTATTTTACATAACAAGAAGCCAAAATATCAACACAAATTGTAAAAGTTTTTTATCATTTTCTGCAGGACCAGCATTGTTGAGTTGTTATACATGTACAATTTATAAGCATTTAGTGCCATACTAATTTTGATATTGGTTATGTATGGTCTTATCCAATTTTACCAAATGTACACACTCATGTTATGCCCAACAATACATTCTGTTGAGTTTATCAGTCACTACAACATATCTTTTTTGAAAAAAAATTTATTGGTCAAAATAAATAAATTGGGCTGGGTATGATCAAGCCTCTATAGACTTTATGCATAAACATTAGATGCAGGCCTTAACATTAACCAAGGCCACCAAGGCCTCATGCCCTGCTGAGTTGGCTTGGTGTCCCTTCAAGATATACACTTCCTGAGGCCAACTTGGCCAGCATGCCCTATCTCAGGCCAATGTCCTCATGCCCTGCTGAGTTGGCCCAAATGCCCCTTCTAGATATACACTTTCCGAGGCCAACTTTGGACGGCCCCTAATGTCTATGGCATTGGGTCTATAAAGGTCATCATATCATAACCCATGCACAAACACAACAAGCTGTTTACAAACCGCTAAGTTTTAAATAGGCAATGACTTATAACTGATTAAGTGTTTCCAAGTACAAATCAATTACATACATGTATTGTCAAATAGACCGTATCAAATAGCTGCCATTTTGTAGGGCAGTTTCTTTGTTGCTTGAGGACATGCATGGATGCACATTTTGTACTTGGCTGACAAATTTAAATACCAAACGTCCTACAAGATGGCAGCTATTGGATACGGTCTATACACACTGATGATTTGGAATTCAAATTGAAGACCTCTGGTTTAACCAAGGCTAGTATTTCAGACATGCTACATTCTTGGCCTCGATGCTCTTTTTAATGATCCCACACACTTTTTGATTTGATTTTCTATTGGTAGTGCCCATTCCTTAATAAAGACCAATAATGTCCCAGTGCAGTAGACACTACCCCTTCAATTTTGTGGCTTAATTCCAGTTAAATAAAACACTGCAATGTTTAACTACATATTGTCTAGCACATGTAACATACAAATCGTTTCCTCAGCCTTTTCAGGGAGTTGCTGAAAGCTCAGCATAAAATATTTGGGCCTTTAAAAGTGATACATTTGGGCCTTTAAAAGATCAACATAGATCCCGGTAACACCTGTTGATGTTTTTCTGTAAAGTTGCAAATGTACTGGTTTTTAAAGGAGAAAGATGTTCTGTGATTTGACAACCATTTTGTTTGTCACTGATGAACCATTCTTATGAACAACACAAAGGGATTATGGGATAGATAGGGGACATCGTGCCATGCAAAGCACACATCCGCAACGGACCTTGACAAATTTCTAACGCAACTTAAAAATAATTGCTACTGGTCAGTTGCGGTCGACACTTTGCAAAGCTGTCAAAATCCCAAACTACCTAGCCCTTCTGTGCCTGAACTGCAGAGGGCGCTCCATCAACCATCAAGATTGTGCAGTTTAACCAAATACGCTTGAGGGGGATATTACCTATAGTTCAGTCAAGTGTCATAAATAAAAGGTCTTGGGACTTTGCAGGCTTTTTTATAACAGGAAAACTGTATTATTATATAAAATGAAGCTTTTGCGGATACTGTGCAGCACAGAGCTCCAATCTGATGCGCGTGTACGCTAGGCGCACCCAAGCACACGCGTACGCGCTCGTCGTGCATCGAGTAACTGGATTGCGCGTGTGTGCTATGTGCGCAAGAGTACAGTAACAAAAAATACTGTACAACAATAACAAAAGCACATGCAGTTGTAAACTGAAGTTTTCAACACCAAACAGACAAAAATCTCGCGGAAATCTTTCAAAACAAAGCTTCATTTTATATAACAATAATAATATTGGATGTCTTTTCGAGTGATATGAGAATATACCGCACTCGTCATAAAAATACCGAACTCGCCTTCGGCTCGTTCGGTATTTTCATGACTTGTGCGGTATATTCTCATATTACCCGAAAAGACATCCAATATTATATAATTATCAAGAATAAAAACAATATAGAACAGTATATTGTATTAAAGTGTAAAGTGCTCTTATGTTCACATTTGGTTGTTTATATTTGGTATAGTTGATCTAATCACTTGAACCAAGTACGATTTTCCGTAACAACTTATTAAATAAAATGTTGAGTTACTCCAAATGATACTTGACCTATAATTGCAAGCATGCAAACTTGTGAAGGATTTCTGACATACTCGAACACAACTTGGATTTATGTTTTACCAAAGAGGGGATTCAATAGAGCTTCTGCACCGGCGGCCATGACAGGGGGCAGGTTTTCTTATTTAAATGATGTAACAATAGAACCACAAAGCACCTACTCATGTATGACACATGGTGGTAATAATGTGACTGTCCCCTGTCATGGCCGCCGTGCAGAGGCTCTATTGTCTTCAGGGAAGAAATTTCACAGCGGTCATCAAGACAAAAAGGCTACACCCTCTCTTGTTCATGGTCTTGGGAGAACAATATTTTTTTCTGTTAATCCATACATAAGAACGTGGCAGGAGGAAACTTTGGGGCTAGGTCTTGGAGAAATTGCCTCTGTGAAATTTCTTCCCTGAATCTTTAACATTCGTGATTTAAGGTACAGTTGAAGTCAGAAGTATATGTACACCACTACCATCATCACCCAAAATGGTAAACGGGACTACCTGAACCATTGCAAGGTGTGCAAGCTATGTTTTAAGTACTTCAAGCACGTGAGGAATTCCACAAAATCACGACTTTAGTAAAGACTGTTACAAAAATTGTGACAACGCAAGTTTAAGCACACCAGTTCTAACACAGTTGTATGTAAACTTCTGACCTCAACTGTATATATACAACAGGATTGATAATTGAAAGATGAATACAAACACGAAAAATTCCAGTGCCCCGACTGGGATTTGAACCCAGGTCCTTGGCTTACATGGCCAATTGCTTTAGGACAATAGCCAATGTGTTATAACTTGGCCAATAGCCAAGGACCTGGGTTCGAATCCTAGTCGGGCACTGGAATTTTCTCGTGTTTTTATTCATCTCTCAATTTGTGATTTAATCATCTTTATGACCACAGCATCATAATGGCCTTTGTGATTCCAACATCGTTATAGTTGAAGTAACAGAGACCAGCAAACGTCAGAGCAGACACAAAGATAAGACATGAATGCGCCACCTTGGGCAATGTGTTGCCGTGGATGTAGTCTGTGAATACTTGCTCCATACCCCTGAGGTAAAAATGAAGAAAAGGGCTTTCAATGTAAATACAACGCCCCCCTAGATATAAAGCTCATTTTTCTAAAGGGGAGTTCACACTATCGCGGAAAATCACACTGTGCCATTGGTTTGTACACAAACTGGTTTGCCGCTTGTGCGCGGCCTATCGCGACGCGCAAAACGTTTTGAGCTGGGTCAAAGTTCAAATTTATTTAACTTTGACTGCTTTTAAACGCGCAGCCAATGAGGTATCAGAGAAAACTCAAGTTACCAGAGTGGAATTTTCTATTTTGCAAAGATCGGCGATTGGGAGCTCATACAATGCGGTGAGGGCAGCGCGGCAGTGTGATTTTTCCGCGACAGTCTTGACTGTTACTCTATGCATAGACAGCCGAAGTGTGACGTCGGTTGCCGTGGTAATTGGCTCTAAACCATCATGGCCGTCGAAATAAAAGTACCATTGCAAAAGCACAGGGACACGGTTCAGTGATTTTTCGTGTTGAGCCATCGCCCAGGAAACCAACAAAAGGTGACGTGTTCACTTCGGCAGTATATTGGTTATAGCGCCCTCTTGATATAAAGCTCTGATCAGTTCGGTTTCTTGAATTGTGCTATTCGCTGGCAGAATGACCAGAGTATTGAACCACTTAGACAGGCATACAGGAAACAGAGTAAACGCTTGAAAACATGGCCCATTATAGCCCTCGGAATCTTTGCAACTGTCAATGGCTGTAACTCACCAATGGCCATGAAGAGTGAGACAACCAGCCAGTACGTAGTCCAGCAAAGGATGTTGGGTAATGAATGCTGTCGGTATGGCCGCAGTCATGGCCAAGGTTACGGCATGCTCAACATTCCAGCGAGTTGAAGGCAAAATACCAGAAGGACCTGATTAAAACAAAGTTTTTCCTGTAAAATTTGTACATCGTCAGCAATGCACGCGCGCGCCAAATTCGTGCCGTGAAATACGCAGCTCTATGCCTTTGCTATGGAGCTGTGTATTTCGTCGCACGAATTTGGCACACGCGCATTGCTGACGAGCCTGTGCCTTTAAAAGTGGCTTTGGCAGGTCTTAAACAATCCTTTTAAAACCTTCGGCTTGGGCCATTATCAGCGTCCAGGACCCTATCCGGTTTTAAACGTATGTTTAAAACTGACCAAATCTACTTTTAATCCCTAATTAACCACATTGCGATACATTTTTTTCTTCTCAATATTGCAATTTTACCCTGAAATCCTAGAAGAGGTATTTACCTGTATTGTTATTCTGTGGCGTTGTGTGGACTTCAGCAGCTGCATATGGAGTTCTAGCGTTGTCACTCTTTAGGAAGGAACGCGTCATAAACTGTGGGCTCAACAGAAGAGCTGCAGAAAGAAAGAAATAAGCAGTTGATTATGGCTTTAGACCTTGTGTGCAATATACTATATAGGGGCCTAGCCTATACAGTTATGACAATAAATATGAAACTGGCTGAAAAATGTTAAAATGTTTTCTAAGAAAATATAATTTTTCCCACTTTTAAATTTGGGTTTTTCTATCAAATCTACACTTACCGGTGCTTTATAATTCATTTTAAAGAAAATATTCTGATCAACTCTTTAAACTGTAGTAGGGCGCCCTCAGGGTCTAACCAGCCATGGTCTAACTCAACGCAGACCAAATGCCGATACGATACCTAGCCGCCTAATCATGCGTACTTGCGTTGCGTGCAATCGTCGTTTCAATTTATTAGTGTACACCCAAAAGAATTTTGTGAGAAAAATGTACCAGGGCTAAAGACATAATAGTAATGGTCACAAACAACTCAAAAATTGCATTTTCCCCCCAAATATCTTGGTAAAAAAACGAACGTTTTTACAACGAACCTCGCGTTCGAAGCAACCTTAGAGCCGCCATCTTGTTTTAGAAGTTTTAGTCAGGTTCCGCGCGTTCATGCAGTATTAAAGTCAGAATGAAGGGTGGGCTACCAGACGAAGGAGGAGCAAGGTTGACGTTTATGAAACGCCGGGATTCGATTTGGATTTTGTACAAATTATAAACTTTGGTTTTATTTAATTAAATTTTAACACGATTACTTTTCATTGTTTTATTATAATAAGACAATAATATAAATTTTACAGTGAGAGAAGATGCATTTGTTTCAGATAACGGGCTTCAAAAGAATGTTCCCAATAATCCCAAACCTGTTTGTGAAGTCGGACCTTTTGTTTTGAAAATACTGGATTGAATGCATGCATCCAGCAAATTGGGAGCTGACATTTCGATCAAAAATTGTACCAATGCATGTCTCCTTATTTATGATTTAAGAGTTCCGTGCAGCATCTGACAGTATGAAATGTGTGATTTTAGTTGCCGGACATGGACATAAGTTGGAGAACGAAATTAAGGTTTTTCTCGAATGTTTCTTTGGTCATGTTTTGGTATTGAATTTGTCACTGCCTGGCCCTGGACCATGCCATGGAGGAAGTCCATGCTTGGACCGGACTGGCGCGGACTGGCCACTGGGGCCGATTTCATAGCGCTGCTATTGCTAAGCACAAAAGTTTGCTTAGCACAGGATTTGTTTGCTTTGTAAAATGGATTTAATAAAATTATCAGATTATACGCCAACTTGTGTTCTTTGCAAGAGTATGAGAATGCCTTTCAACACACATCACTTGCGATTTTGGCTACTTCAGTCCATTTTTGCAAAATAAAGCAAACAAAATTGTTGTGCTTAGCAGCGCCATTAAATTGGCCCCTGGTCAAAAATATCCCCTCCCCCATACATGGGGGCAGGGGATATTTTTCCTTTTTTTAAATAATTTGTTTTTTATTTTTTACATTTTTACTTTTCACCGTGTTTACAGAATGACACTTCAGGATGCTATGCCAGTTTAGAGGGTGTACCCAAGTCCTTACTCCCCGGCGTTGGTGGAAAGAAGATTTTAGATTTCTGGTGGGAAGCAATCAACACGTATGTTTTTTTTCTTTCTTTTTATAGTTTTCTGTAACAATTCTTGGGTTTCACTTGACAACCGGTTGCTATCCGCCATTATGTGTCCATAGGCCTACTATGGCACGCCAAAGCAAAAATAATTCAACACTGATAATGTTGCTATCAACCCTAAAAAACAAATCTCAACATTTTTGAAAAACTTGGCAACATAAGCACGGTTTCCGGTATGCCAGTTTCAAACAGTCTGTCATGCCAACCTTTTTTTTCTTGCACAACATTTGCGAAAATATGCGTCAACATTAAATTATCAGTGATGAATTTAGAAACACGAGAAAATTGCAATGCCCTGACCAGGATTCGAACCCAGATCCTTGGCATACATGGCAAACTGCTCTACCAACTGAGCTATCTGGGCATCCCGTCCAGGGCTCGAAATACCCACTGGACCGAGGCCAGTAATTTAAGCCTCGGTCTAGTGCTTTCTCCACCGTACTAGACCAGTGGTCTAGTGCATTTTAAAACTAACGAACAGCAGTAAATCCACGTTCCTTGTAGCTTTGGTCTTGTAAAAATAGCGTCGGTCCAGTAAATGGTTTAAGCTACTAACCCTGTGGTCTAGCAGATTTTTTCATGAAATTCGAGCCCTGCCGTCGGAGCATCACGACAATCTTGTGCTTGCCACTCTTTTTCCAACAATGCAGTGGGGCAAATCCATGCCGACAAATTTAATAACTACACTGATGGCCTATCGTGAAGAGAGGGGTGCACATCCATGCCAACATCCAATATTTATCAAGCCAAGTTAAACCCAAGAATTGAAGGTTTTCTCAGGAAAAATGTAGACACATTTTCACACGCGAGACGCTAATTTAATTTGTTTTTTTCATTTACAGACGCCAGGTGTTCAGTGATGTGTTTCTCGCTACCAATGCAGATAAGTAAGTCCATACATGTATCGATCAATCTCAGGTGACGTCGCTTCTGACATATTGCCACGTGCATCAGGATCTTGAGTGCAAATGTTTGCGATGCCGTATTTCAAACAAATTTTGAGCAACACGTGTGCATGTTTAGAAGATTTTTCATGATGTACGTACGTATATTTCCTGCAAAAATGGCGTCTCTGAGAGTGGTCAATACCCTTCTGTTTTATTGTAGTAATTTCTAAAGGAACAGAAAAATAGGGTTCATAATTTATGTTCTCAGCTTGTTCTCAGGGAGCTGAGAAGGATTAAGGAATGATATTACTGAGCCCAATGACCAGGGGTAATAATGCAGAAAGCGCATCGAGAGATCCGTAGGAGCTGAAATGTGCTATATAAGAACTGCCAATTATTATTATTATGGCAATTATTGTAATTATTAATTATTATAATTAATTATTATTAAACTGTGTTTTGTCCTCCCCATTATTCTAGTTGGGCCATAAGCCTAACAAAACCGAAATGTTCTACTAAGTTGAAAGTCACACTCTCTCTTTTCTTTAGATACAAGCATTATGAGCGGTGGGCAACGGCCAACGACTTTCCCGTCGATAACATCATCAATGATGGCTCCACGGTATATGACAACAGGTTGGTAATATGATCATCTTAATGATCTCTGGAAGTGGTGGTTATTTCATTCATGATTGAAAGGTCCCTCTGTAGGACTTGCTAAGCTCACGTGATAGCCAATCTCAATCATCGAGACCACCAGTTGGCTTTATAGCTCAATTTGTAGGGCATCTGCACGTTAAGCAGAAGGTCCGCGGTTTGAATCCCAATGGAGCCAAGTTGTTTTTCACTGCATCCAGATTTCCCAAAGTCATGGACATTTGTCCACATTTGTATCCAATATTTGTGTGATTCTATTACCTGAACTCGTCAACCATTGTCAATGGCTAAATTTGGATTACCTTTGATCCCCTTATGATTTCTTTCAGACTGGGCTCGGTGGGAGATTTTGATCTTGTGCTCAGAAACAAAAAGATAGACGATGATGTGCTGGTTGTAAGTCAATTAATGAATGACTCGGCTTTATTCATATGGTTTCACACCTGCTGTTTTAAATTGTGAACACTGCAGTGTCTACTAGGTATGGGAATATACGGTTAATTCAGAAACGGGCTTGGAATTCTTTTAAGTGTAGGTTAACTGGTTAACCGTTCGTCTGACACTATTATTATTATTATTATGATTTTATTCGTCATCATCACGTCAGACAAAACAATACATCACCGACAAATAAGGACAAGATGACAGGAGCTGCAAAATTGAACCTAATCACTGTTGCCCGCAGGCATACAGCCCCAAACAACTAAAGATTGTTGCTGGTGTTTATAGATGCATGTGCAATGTACACAATATTGCTTGGCCCGCAAAATAATTGTTAAATCGTTATTTCAATTTCATGAAGTCATTACAAATAACCCTCTGAAAACTATTATAAATTCTTTTAAATTGGGTTTTGTTTAAACATTCGATAAAACCGGTTTTTTTCCATCTTTGTTCAGTTAAACGTCCTATCCTTAGTATCTACTGTGTCTTTCCCGAGATGATTGGTAAATTAAACCCAAAAAAAGGCTTAAAATTGTACAAATTGTGCAAATTTCACAGGCATGGTCACTCACTTTAATGTTGGAGATTATTGCCAATGGTACAACACTTCCTTGCAGTTACAGTAATAACATGTTGTAAACCATTTACTAAAGGTATCATTGCATGAATTATTTGTGGTTGTCATTGAAGAAATGCCAAAATGTGAAAACAAGTCAAGTATTGGATGTCAAATGCAGAAAGAATAAATTGCATTTTTATGTTTAAATTCCTAAATCTGTCTTCAACAGGTTGCTGGCGATATGCTTTTCCAAGACCACAATTTTGACATCACACAGGTTGTAGACTACTTCAAACGAAAGGTACAGCAGAGAGACTCTTGAAGACATTCCTCCCCCCATTCCCCACCTCCACCTCTTGCCCCCGCTTCTTTCCCCCACCCCTAACCCCCTCTCCTCGACTTAGTGGATGATTTGAAATATTAAGGATACTTTGTTGTGTTAGCCTTCACATTCTTGTCTGCTTTCTAACTGGTAATCTTTCATTTCTCTTCAGAAAGGCGAGCTTGCCATTTACTACGAGATGGAGCCAACCGAGTTGTCTCGAAGCCGAGGAATCGTTGATGTCTGTCCATTAACAAACATGTAAGTGGTTTTGTGATCTAATTAAACTAAAGTAACAGGTGCAAGAGAACAGGTGCTGGAACAGGTGCCTGAGAGTGGATAAGAGATCTGCACGGGGGGATTTAGCTGAAATATTAATATTAGGAGTGTGTTCAGATCACATTTTTTGACCCCCGACCAACCACCCACCCATGGGTGTTGAAATTTTGATGCCATATCATTTGTCATATTTTTCTCGTTACCATTCTGGAATTTCCTGTTCAATTTTCTGGAAAAATCTGAACATCTTCTTTAAACATGAGTCGGTGGAAAACGGATGATGTCGTCGTCAGTGTATGGCAAAGTCAAATTTATTGGCTGTCTTGCTATTTTACACATGTCTATGGATAGTGATAAAGCCATCTACCTAGTGTCTTTCAGGGAAACCCTCGGGGAGTATACCAACTGTGCCTTATAGCTCAGCTGGTAGAGCATCTGCCTAGTGAGTCGGAGGTCTTGGGGTCGAATCCCGATAAGGCCATTTTTCTCGCATTCCAAGTTCGATTGACTCGTGTGTAATTTCAAGACATCTCTTTCAAGTCTTGTACTGCAATGACCTTTGACCCCGGTATGACCTTTGACCTCCAGAATCACCTATTTTGCTGAGAAGCCCAACCAAGACGAGGCAGCATCACGAGCAGCCAGCGTTGTATTCTACTGCTTTCAAAGACAAACGCTACCAACCATTGGACAGTACTTGGAGGCTCATCCTAAGGTCTCGGAGAGAAACTTTGGCATGTATATGGTGAGTAGACAAGCTCCCCACCCCCCCTCGACCCAACCTGTATGTAAAGTTTGGCCAAATTCATGGTGTCATCCATTTACTGCATCGTTAGTATACGCATTGGCTCTGACCCCCCTCGCCCCCTCGGTGCATACGTATTTTATGGATGGCTCGTAGACTGGTTGTTGGAAGGGGGCGGTGTTCCTTTGCCAAAAAGGTGGACCAATTTCCCCTCTGCAAGGTCTAATGACATTATGTTGATCGAACCTTGGGCTCTAAATGGAGTCAGTTTTGGTCTTAAAGTAACGGGTGTTTTCCCAATCTCCAACAGCAATGGCTTGTCAATGAATCAAACTATCCCGTCTATGGCATGAAGCTACCCACAGGATTCCAGCTCATTGGCCAAATCGGTCTTGAGGAGTACAAGAAATGGCTGGGGTATTTCTCTGATAAAAGTCTCCTGCAAAGAGTCAAGGAGCCATACACGGCCACAGCATACGCGAGGTTGGTGTCAAGCTTGTCATCATGAAAACAAACAAACAAACTTATTCAATCAGTAGTTGTTTCCAAGCAAAGTAATATTTGCTATTCATTAGTTATAAAGACTTCAAAATGTCTAATCAGAAGTCATGTCAAAGGTCACATGATGTGACCTGTCATGTGACCTTGATGTAATATGTCATGTGACCTCTGACATGACCTGTCACGTGACTTCCATTGTGACCTGTCATGTGACCTCTGACGTGACCTGTCATGTGACCTCTGACGTGACCTGTCATGTGCAGGCATTCACATGACATTACAAAAAAGAGGAAAATGCAGAAAATCTCCAAATTTGTACAGTGTTTTTTAATTTTAAATTTTAAGAGGTCACATGCCTGCATGTATGTGACCTGTCATGTGACCTGATGTGACATGTCATGTGACCTGACGTGACATGTCATGTGACCTCTGACGTGACCTGTCATGTGACCTTTGACACCATTTATCTCTTTCCAGGCTTGGCCTAATGGGCAATCCCTCTGACGGTTTCTATGGTAAAACCATCTCTCTTTCCATTGCAAACTTCAAGGCACAAGTCACCATTAGTGAGAGTGAAAAATTGGTGAGGACAGCTGAAGAATTTTAGTTATCCAAGATTTCACAGTATTTATTTTGTAGAATAATTCCCTTTTTGTAATGAAGGAGTAACTAAACATTTCATTTCAGTATTATTATGGAATCATACGAAATATTGCATTACTTTGTTCAGTTGCGAGTCCATGCAACTTGCGAGTCCAAGTTGGGTTCATAGGGAAAACCTGAGGGAGTATACTACTGTGCCTCATAGCTCAGCTGGTAGATCATCTTGCCTGGATTGTTGGAGGTATCCAGTTCAAATCCCGATGTGGACCATGTGGTATTTCTCTCTGTTTGTTTGTCATATTAACTAGGTCCTCGTTCCGCACCCTTTGAATGACCCTACTGAGTTTGGTAGCCTAGGGGATCTCTATGGTATTAGCAGGAAGGAGGGTTACTTTGGCGGTTTGAGGTTACTACAAGCAACTTGCAAGAAGTTCTACCAATACTGCTCACAACAAGGGTAGGTATAACCACTACTAGTCCTCTTTCAAGTTTATATCTACATAATAATAATGACAAGGCTGGAGTCTTATATGATGTGTTAAAAATTCGTTTAGAGAAAGAAAATTGAATTTGCCAAGAACCACAGACTTATCTTTAATATATTTTTCTTTCTTTTTAGGATCGCATTGCCTAAGAGAAACTTTACTTTGAAATATGACACCAACATTCCACGGCAAGTGGTAAGTTGGCCAAAAACAAACTGTGGAATTCCACAAAGTCAGTATGGTATACATTGTAGGTTTACTATATATCACACGTTATTGTTAGCGGCCATTTTTTCCAAAGTTTGCAAATTTTTCCTTTGTCTACAGGGATTGGCCGGGAGCAGCGCAATTGTCACAGCAACGCTGAAATGTCTGATGCATTTCTTTGACCTCACAACATTGGTAAGTATGGCGTATTGCTTTACGTAAAGGAAGTACACATGATTGGTATCTCAAAGAATCAGAAATGTTCACGATATAAACACGATGACGGTAGAAAACTTCCCCTGAAATGGTTTTGTCTAAAGTGCTATAGTCTGAGAGATGAGCAAAACAATTATTCAATTGGCCCAAAAACCATTTCGCCCTGGACTACTTCATCCTGAACCACTTCGCCCAAGTGCCATTTCGCCCCCAAACCACTTCGTCCAAACACTACTTCGCCCGAATGCCACTTCGTCCCAAAACCACTTCGTGCACAGGCCTTGGTTCAGGGCGAAATGGTTCAGGGCGAAGTGGTTTTGGGGCGAAATGACTGCAAACCCTTTTTTGACTGTTTTCTTAAAAGTTAGACGAAGTACGGAGCTGGTTTTTGCTCAGGTTGGTTTTAATCATGCACATCTTCAATCACACAGGGGGATAAAACTAACAGTTTACCAATCATGTATACTATCTTTAAAACAGTATTTTGTTGGTCAAACTCAAACGATATAGGGCCAAAACGTAGCCAGCTAAATGAATTTTCAATCTTTATTTTGAATTTCAGTAGTATCACCAAAATCAGACCCTGTGTTTTTTCCATGACAAATGTTGCTTATCTTTCAGGACATTCTGAAGACCATGCAGCCACAGTTTATTCTTAATGTTGAGGTTGATGAACTCTTTATCAATGCTGGCCTTCAGGATAGAGTTATACAGGTAATAGGCCTTCTGAACTGGTGGCCATGACGGGGGGCAGGGTTTATTAAAGGTAGAACATGTGATCGCACCAACTTTGTATGTTTCTAATTATCTGCTGAATTTGTGTAAATATATTGATAATTTCAAACATTAACAAAATGTAAACAGTTTTCAAAAAAATTGTTAACACCTGACCATTAAAGGCACAGGGTCGTCAGCAATGCACACGTGCCAAATTCGTGCGAAGAAATATGCAGCTCCATGCTTTTGCTACACAAAGCCGCGTATTTTGTGGCACGAATTTGGCACGTGCATTGCTGATGAGCCTGTGCCTTTAAATACTCGCAAGTAAGATTTTGAACTTGTTTGTGTTTTCAGGTTTACGAAGGTCTAGTTTACATGGATTTCTCCAAGGATGTCATGGAGGTCAAAGGTCACGGTGATTACCAGCCAATGAACTTTGACCTCGTCCCTCCTCTCTGGTTGGCTTATGTCCGTGATCCTAGCGACTCGGGCAAGATTCACAGTAATGTTAAACAACGTTATGAGAGCGGTACGTACAATGCCTCTACCACAGATATCCATTAAAATGGGGGGTGTTATGGCCGAGCGGTCTAGCACGTCGAACTCAAGTTCCTGTGCTAGTACTACAATGTGGGTTCGATTCCGGGCCGCGACACTTGTGCTCTTGAGCAAGGCACTTAATCACATTTGTTCCGTCCTTCGGTAGGGATGTAAAGCCATTAGTCCAGTGTGTTAGGTTTCGGTAACCCACTTTAAAGATTCCAGAGCATTCTTTCGTGAAGAGCAAGGGGAGGGATTCCCCGGTGTCTCTGGTCGTTTCTAATTCAACTTAGAAGTTGATAGTTATTCGAATATCTATGTTAATTGATCCCATTCCTGTAATTTGCGGTTCTTCCGCTGTTGGATGTGGTGAATAAATAAATAAATAAAAATCTAAAAAAACGGAGGCCGTACGTGCATAACCACACCTTCTCATTACCATATTTATAGCCACTCATTTGCATAATTTTGGGCACCATTTGCATGATTTTGGGCATCGTAATTTGCATGGTTTTGGGCACGTGTTCGAAACCGCCCCAAGCCGGTTACGGTGATGTGCCATGCAATAACACGCACACTGGTTTCTGATCTTGTTAAATACAAATCTGCGGCCTCTACTAAACAATGTCGAATGAGTTCAAATCACACAATGGTTTTGTTATGGTGTGTGCTCTTAACCAAAACTGCAGTGCCCCGACTAGGATTCAAACCCAGATCCTTGGCATACATGGCCAACTGCTCTACCAACTGAGCTATCTGGGCATCCCGTCGGAGCGTCACAACAATCTCGTGTTTGCCACTCTTTTTCTCGTGTTTCTAAATTCATCTCCAAATGTCGATCCTATCATATACCATTAAAGAGGTAATTTGTTTTCCTGATTTTTCTGTGTTTTTTCAGCTAGATATTGTCAATCAAAATTTCAATTTTTTGTAATATTCTGTGAAAGCAACTATGTCTGCACCTTTAATGCATATATTGACTGAGAAGATGTCATGTTCTATTTTGGTCTTCAGGTGACCCTGAGGTCATAGCTGGCATGCAGAAGTTTGCTGAACTCACTGAGCAAGCAAAGTAAGTATTGTTGGGTTTCACTTGGCTTAACAACGGTTGCTATCCGCCATTTACTGTGTTCATACTATGGCACGCCAAAGCGAAAAATAATTCAACACTGATAATTTAATGTTGACGCATATTTTCACAAATGTTGCGCAAGAAAAAAAGGTTGGCATGACTTTTAAATGTTGATAGACTGTTTGAAAAGGCATTCTGTCCTTTTGTTGGCAAGTTTTTAAAAATGTTGAGACTTGTTTTTCAGGGTTGATGGCAAAATTATCAGTGTTGAATTATTTCTACTTTGGCGTGTTAAAGTAATGGCGGATATGATACATGTATTTGTTGACGTTACAAGTATAAAATGGCAGTTTTCTCCAAAAGCCCAAAACAGATATACAGCATTTTGCGATGAAGCTTTTCAATTGTTTTTTTGTGTCTTGCCTGGATCAGGGTTGCTCTAGAGAATAAAGACATCTCAACACTGTGTACTTTAATGAACGCTAACTTTGACTTGAGACGGAGTATATACGGTGATGATGTACTGGGGGAATTGAACTTGAGAATGGTGCAGCTAGCTAGACAGGTAAGGGGCTGCCTTCCGTCATGGCTGCCGGTGCAAAGGCTCTACAGGGCTAAAGGTCGTCCAAAGTTGTAAACATTTTCACAGTTTTACAAAGCGTAGGAAGTGAACCACTTCACCCTGAACCACGGCCTGTGCACGAAGTTGTTTTGGGGTGAAGTGGCATTTGGGCGAGGTAGTGTTTGGACGAAGTGGTTTAGGGGCGAAATGGCACTCGGGCGAAGTGGTTCAGGACAAAGTGGTCGAGGTTGAGGTGGTTTTGGGGCGAAATAAAATTATTTTACTAATTTCTCAAAGACTATAGCACTTCAGACAAGACCATTTCAGGAGAAGTTTTCTACCGTCGTGTGTTTAAATTGTGTCAGTTATGTGTAAATCTGTGAACATTTCTGATTCCTCGAGATACCAATCATGTACCTTTTTAATAAGAAAACGTGCCTCCTGTCATGGCTGCTGGTGCAGATGGTCCATAGCACTCATGTTCAGTGCCTTGAAGAGTTTATTGTATCAATTGTTTTTGTGACTGTCGTTTCTCTATATCTGTAGTTTGGAGCCTCGTCAAAGTTTCCCGGCAGCGGGGGCGCTGTTATCGGTGTTTGTCCCGATCCTGAACAACTGGTAAGTGAGTACCGGGTAATTCCCAAAATTAGGGCTCCAAAAGTGTGACATGCTTTTAAAGATTTTCAAGTGTGTTCAGGCAGGGGCGGATCCAGGGGGTGCGTGGGGGGCGCACGCTCCCCCCTTTTAAAAAAAAACATTTTTTTTGTGCACACTTTTCCTGCTTAAAGTGGTTAAATATTGCCCCAGATCGCACAGAGCATCTAGAAGCCGTTAGGGCTTCGCGCTACACGCTCGCTATTTCATTGTCATCAGCATTTCATGCTTAAAAATTTCACGCACCCCCTTTTCAAAATCCTAGATCCGCCCCTGTTCAGTAATTAAAAAAGGTTTTCCAGTAGAAAAAAAATATTTTTATTTCCATAAGCGCCACTTAAATTCCAGCAACAAGAAGCAAAGATGAACACGCACAAAAGAATGCCTTTGTTGGAGTTAATTTGAATAGCTTGTGACTTGAATTAAGACCCAGAGACTCGTGGTGGACTTGTGAAGGCTTGTGATGGACTCGACTACAGCCCTACTTTCTATTCTTTTGTTTTGGTCAAACAGCCCCTCTTGAGGACAGCATTCCAAGCCGAAGGTTTCGTCTTCTGTACGATCATTCCCAAACAACAAACCATTCCATTAGGCCCCACCCCCATTCAAGCTCCGCCTCTCCAATTGCTGGCAGACACCACTGATGACAAGACACTAGTGGCTACAGCAGAGGAAAAATCAGGTAGTCTGGCTAACAATACCTCGTAACCATTGTGTAAAACCAGCGGCCAGTATCATAATGCTGTTTAGCTCAAACATTTGTTTCGTGCAAAATTTGCTTATAAAATTAGGTTAAAAGAAAAAAATGTACGTCACCTTGTGTTGAGCAAGAACACAAGTCAACCGTAATCACACATCACATAGAAATTTATCTGCTACCCTAACTCATTTATGTAAGGGGATTATGAAAATTTTTATGATAAAAAGCAGCTTTATGAAATTGGTCCCAGGTTGTGTAAAAATTTAAATTATGACTAGAGTCCTTTTCCCACGACACTTTAACCCCGAGAATACCCGGGTAACAGAAAAATTCAACCCCGAGATTACCCGGGTTAAGGGCTCGTTTCCCCACGGCAAATCTCGGGGTTATGAATTACCCGGGTTAACTGGCCAAAAATGCCACTTAACCCGGTTAATTTCTAGCCCTGCTCGGGAGGTGGGTTAACCCACCAATCTCTAGGTTAACGGCGACCTTGAGACAATTCTCCGGGTTAACGTTTGCCGTGGGAAACAACGACAATGGCCGACCCGGGTTAGTGAACAAAGCGGGTTATAATAGAAGCGTCTCCGCGCGATTGGCTTGCAGGCTTTGGAAATGACTTGTACTGTGTTGGGCGCGGCAAATGCGTTGTTACAACAAGAACACTGATTGCAATGTAAGGTGTTCCCGCAATGTCTTAATTCGACCGCCATGTTCTTTAAATGCATGATCAGTAGATCGGTTTTTCACATGCAATTACTGTACTTCAATTACGCGAATTTGACGACGAATCTACGCGAAGTCGATTTGTGTTGTTTTTCGTAATAAATCACAAACGTGTTCTCAATACTTCGTAGTTGAAGTTTGTCCTAATGAGTCATAAGACGAGTTCAACCAATGATCACATTTTATCAACTTTGGTTGCTGAATCAGTCAGATACCGTAGAATGTTTCTTGATTGGTGTACCCGGGTAGGTGCGCGTGCAGAACTGCAGTGGGAAAAGGGTCGCTGATAACCCGTGTAAGAGACGACCCGGGTAAGTGTTTCTCCGGGTTAAATTAAACCCGGGTTATTTGCAGCTACCCGGGTAGTTACCCGGGTCGGAAGTGGGTAGTGTGAAAAGGCCTAAAGTGGTAAAAAGTATTTGAAAAGAAGAAAATATTAAAGGTTAGAGTGACCCAAATTTTTTTTACGAGTTGACAAGAAAAACCAAACACCATGATTTTTCTTCAGTCCTAAATGGTATTTTGTGTAGACTTTTTTTTAACATCGACACAAAAAACCATGCATGGATTTTTCAAGTTTTCGGAAGTATTACTGTACCTATCACTATGAACATCTAACAATGGAAATTGGGCACACACCATTGTTACTAACAATAGGGTTACAATGAACATGTACATGTTCTTGCTCATAGTGTATGTGGCTGAAATTTCAACAAGGCAGTTTTATCAACATAGGCTTCTAAACTCTTCTTTTAACAGTTTACCAATCATGTGTTCTACCTTTAAAGGCTCAGGCTTGTCAGCAATGCGCGCGCGCCAAATTCGTGCTTCGAAATACGCAGCGCGATGCCTTTGCTTTGGAGCTGTGTATTTCGTGGCATGAATTTGACGCGCGTGCATTGCCGACGAGCCTGTGCCTTTAACAGTAATTGTAGGGCCCATCATGCCTTTTACACAGCATTCACACTGGATCTTGTAAGACCCAAATTTGAGTCCTC
Source organism: Henricia sp. BOLD:AAB3569 (assembly GCA_037783545.1). Classification (NCBI taxonomy): domain Eukaryota; kingdom Metazoa; phylum Echinodermata; class Asteroidea; order Spinulosida; family Echinasteridae; genus Henricia; species Henricia sp. BOLD:AAB3569. Next base: position 1,008,699 of record JBBELK010000138.1, read on the forward strand.
GTCTGCCGACCCTGCTCACCCGCACACAAGTACGACGCATGCATGGGAGTTTGACATTAACTGCAAGAGGCGACGTGTTACTTCACCTTCTCAACCGAGGCCAAAACGTGACTGTTATTTGTGCCCTCCTCGCCGTAGGGGTGGCAAACAAACCAAGCGTAGTTGCAGCTTATGCCATGAATTTGTTTGTCAGGAACATTCTGCAAAGGTCATGGCTTTTATAGTATGCAATAACTGTCATTAGAAGGAGGCTAGATCGAGTTCGGGCGATCTGTTCTTAACACGGGTAAACTCATCTCGCGCCTGAACGACGGGAACACGACAGCACACCCGTTTCATACTGGTGCACCAGAGTGGGGAGGCGAGGCAATACGTTTGCAATAACTGTCATTAGAAGGATTCCAGATCGAGTTCGGGCGATCTCTTCTTGACACGGGTAAACTCATCTCACGCCTGAACGACGGGAACACGACCGCACACCCGTTTCATACTGGTGCACCAGAGTGGGGAGGCGAGGCAATACGTTTGCAATAACTGTCATTAGAAGGATTCCAGATCGCGTTCGGGCGATCTTTTCTTGACACGGGTAAACTCATCTCACTCCTAAACGACGGGAACACCCGTATCATACTGGCGCACCAGAGTTACACCGAACTAAATTATCCCAAAATTATGAATTAAGTTCGACGTATGAAACAATTTGGAGCGACTTGGTTTACCAGAAGTTGAAAGATCGACTGTTCCAGTCCGCGGAACAACCGAAGAGAGACTTGGTTTCAGACGTCGGTCTTCAGTGTGTGCACGGCTCACAGGCACTAACAGAAATGACACAATTAGTTCCTGTGTTTGTAGCTTGCTCTTTAATTATTGTTACACGTTTGTTAAAAAGCAATTGCTACATAACTACATGCGTAAACATTTTTGTGAATATTGTAATTTGTCTGATTATACTCTTTACAAAAAACGTGTTTTTTATTAAACATTTTTAATCTAATTACCAGTGTACTGGGAAATTGTTAGTTTCGTCTATTCGTGTAAGATAAAAGCTGGTCTGAATCTGTTGGACATTATCCCTTAAAAAATACTTAAGATAAAAGCTGGGGAAATTAATACTTCGAAACTTCATAAAAACTTCCAAAAGACGTGTGGAAAAGGATGCAATGTGGCTTTGTTGAAGGAGCAAAAAAATATTGTTTTGAAAACATGAAGACCAAAGGGACCTGGCGGAATCAGGGCCCAATGTTTTCATTCCTCCAGTAATTATTTGAAAATCAATGCAAACGCAGTGCGGTATTTTACACATCTTTAAAAGCGGTAATTTAAAATGATAAGCGTACCCCAACTCCAGCCTACAGGCCTGCGCACCCAAACAATTATACAATTTATAAGCAATATCAGTAATCATCAATACAATAATCTACGTAGACTAAGCTACTTATAATCCGAGTATATTCTGAATATTAAAGCATAACAGATTAAGAAAAGCGGCAATAAAAATGTTTCATTACATTTGTTAACACTTGGGTAAATCTACGGAATTATACAAAAAATAATAAAAAATAGTGTCTCAAACTACTAAGAAACGAAACGCACAACAATGCACCGTAGTGCGCGGGTTCTCCCAAACAATGGGGAGGTTTAACAAAGAACAATATCGTCCGCGATTGCCAAGCGAACGTCCTCGATTCGCTCGTGTACAAAACAAACGAGAGTAAGGAAACAAAAACTATGTCCAAACAAATATACCCAGCACGATATGTCGCAAAGGGACACACCCCCTAACGCCCCTATACCTCAACACACTCTTCCCTTTTCTTAACGCACCAACTGCCCCTAAAAACTGAAAGGAATTCCTTGGATGTTTGAGACACAATGGGGAAACAATGGTAGGTGATACCCTCTGCCACATCGTGCTGCATATGTACATGGGTGAACTATCTCGATGTAAACTATACACTGGAGTTCCAAGAGCAAACTAAAAACTCCCGCTCGAAAACGCGTCATAACTTATAGCTTGAAACAAATTAATCGTGCAGTAGCAATTTTAGTTTTAAAAACAATTTATGTCGTAAAATCGCTCTAAATCTATTTACAATAAAAGGCGTCATATTCTTTTAGTATTACTTTTACTCATTTGGCTCGTGGTGGCCGGCTACATATGCAGCACGTTATGTGGAAGAGGGTATCCCCCCTATCATTGTTCCCCCATTGCGTCTCAAACATCCAAGGAATTTCCAAGGAATTCCTTTCAGTTTTTAAGGGGGGGGGGGGGGGGGGGGGTTCGTGCGTTAACAAAAAGGAAGAGTGTGTTGAGGTATAGGTGTGTTAGGGGGAGTCCCTCTGCCACATATCATGCTGGATATAGGCACAGGGGCGGATCCGGGGGGTGGGGAGGTGCGCGGGGGCGCACGCCGCCCCCTTTTCAAAACAAAATAAAATAAAATAAAACAAATCCACTTTTTGTGCTTAAAGTGGTTAAATATTGCCCCAGATCGCACCACAGAGCATCTAGAATCCATCTAGAAGCCGTTATATTTCATTGTCATCAGCATTTCATGCTTAAAAATTCACCCGCCCCCTTTTCAAAATCCGCCCCTGAGGCCGGCTGGGGCTTAAAGTTTAGGCTGGATTTACTGTGAACCTTTTAACGTGACCTAGTATTGCTGAGTTGGCTCGTTATAAGGCCTAGTAGTAGGAGGGATATTGATTGTTAGTTGAATGGCACTCTGGGGCGCAATGCTTGGTTCGGTGTTGGCCGAGCTTGTCTGAGGCTTGGGCTGTTCGGCAGCTTGGCTTGTACTCGGAACGTCGTGATTTTTTTTCGTGTGAGCGCGTAGTTGGGATTTCGTACTGAATGTCTGATCACATTGTTCACACTGAAATGGTTTTTCGAATGTGTGGTAGATTCGAATGTGATCGAGCAAAACACATTTCTTATCAAAACTCTTATTGCAATCTGCACAAACAAAGCATTTCTTAACCTTGTATCTTTGTGCTGTGTTACTTGTCTCGCGCCTGCCTGGAGCGATCTTTTTTTTCGAATCGGCTCTAGGAGTGTTTCGATTATTTGCCTTAGTTTGACGAGTTACAGTGCCCTTGTTACGCCCCGAGTTCGGGGTAACATGTGCAGGTGTCGTGTTATTGTGGAGTTTGTCGTGTTCACTGAGGTCGCTTATGTCTGTAAAAGATCCGTGACCCCTGTTTCGTGGCGCTATTTGTGGCCCCATGGGGCTTTTGTTTGTCATGTTTCTTGGGGATTCCCCTCCAGCAACCCCCGAACCTCCAGCAACCGACATTGCGTTGTGTGCTGTAGTTTGAATGGGAACGTTGGGGATTGAAATGCCGCCACTTGTACCTTGGATGTCGTGCTGCGAATCATGTGACGAATGTCCCGGTTGAGACTGTTTAAATTGTGACGAGTTAATGACACTTCTGGATTTTGGTACATGTAACTGATTGTCAAACCTTCGCATTTTGGCGTGCATAATTTTTTGATTAGTCTCATGAATCTGGGCGGAAGATGTGAACCCGCCCGGCCCCCTGCCTTTAGCTTGAGTCAACAACTTGCGACTTTTCGCGCTAGTTTTATTTTTGAATGAATTTCGCCGATTCAGCGTGCGCGAGCGATCGCTACTGTTGTCAATTTGTTGTGAATTTTGATCAAAAACGGCTTGATTTTCGCAAAAAGGAACCTTGCTTTGCGAATTAAGACTACGGCGAAAGCTGGGATGACTTGCCAGAGAGCTGCGACTGGTGGCCGGTTTTCTATCCCGTGAGATGTTTTCCAGTCCGGTGTTGACATGCATGCTATTTGTATTCGTGTCTCGGTAGCCTTCAGAAAGCCCATTCGAGCCAACGTCTTGCTTCAAGACTGAAAACAAAATTTAAAATAAAGCATTCTTATAGCAAATTAATCGTGGATGAAAAACATGTACTGCGGGGAAAGTGTCCTTTATGAATTCGAATTTGTTGTTCAACTTTGAACTTGGATGGAGTAAACACTAGGTCAAACTTAGTTTTCCTTCGTTTCAGTTCACACGCAGAGCTCGTGTGGTCGAATGTTATCTCTAAAGCGGCCGGCCTTCCACTGTGCGATTTTTGCCACGAAATTCTAACGATTAGGTACGATTTGGTGAGATTACCAGAGACTGTCTATAGACTCTATACACAATCGTACAAAATCGTAGCAAAACTTAGCTTAAAGCGGGCCTCCCACTGTGCGATTTTTGTCACGAATTTCCTACGATTGTGTGTAGAGTCTATAGACAGTCGATATGATTTTACATACATCAGGGAGTTAGGGCCAATCTTAGAGTAAGCCTATACAACTTGTACAATATCTGAAGTTGTTTTGGTAGGCCTATCATGTTAAAGTTTCGTTCATAACCCGGACTTGAGATTGTTCTTTAGGAAAATACGGCAACTGCGAATGACAAACGTTCCGTAAGTAAATTATGCTATGTCCCAGTAAGTGTAAACCCTCTGGACACCGCAATAATGCTCTAATCGAAGTGTTTTTTAAAACTTGCACTTACTGAAACTGTCCTCCGTGATTATAGAAACCTCCTTGTCCGTTTCCCACGCCTGCACGATGTCTTGGAGAACAGCAGTACGAGCTAAAATTCTCTCGGGGGGTCCGTTCAAGATGAAGGTGTTCAGTTTTAAGATCAGCTCCACCGCGGCGTTGGGTCCTGCCATGTTGGAACCAACAACGTTTCAGTGTTTAGCTACAAGCCAAAGTAAATGAATCCTTGGGCAGTCTCCGAGGTTTTCCTGTCAGTGATAATCCAGTGATGGGCCAGTATATTGTTAGGGAAAAGATGTTAAAGTTCCCGTCTGTTGCATGCAAATAACGACAGCACAAGGCGGAAATATACTCGACTGTTGCCAGTGTTTTTTCCTTCCAGCAACAGCCTGATTTCAAACAGATTTTGCCCCTTTCGAAGTTCCTCATCTGCTGCATGCAAATAACGACAGCACTCGACTACTCGACAGCACTCCGACTATGTTGGCGCAAACGTTAGGCGGAGTTCGCAAGTTCATATGGATACTGCAGTGGGTACGTCATTGTATGCAAATACTCGTCGGATTTTCATTGGTCCAGCGCCGACCTTATACCATTGGCGCGCTGGTGAACTGCCAATTAATTTAGGGGAAGCGGAAAACCATAATGTGGAGTGACATACGTCACAGTTGTAACACTCATGGGCAAGAACAATTTAACGACGTTGCTTTTATTTTGAGAGAAAATAAAAGCCATACAGAGATAATCGTGGTCACCAAGTCTTTCCAGTATTAGGCCTAGGCTACTGTGGACATACATGTAGTTATCGAGACTTACTCGCAACAGTATATATCCAAGCTCCAACGTTTCTGGACTGTTTTGAGTAACCGACGACAGCACAAAGGCGCAAACGACTTATGGCGGGTTTTTTTTTTACAAAAATGCTGCCGGGGCCAGGCGAAACGTGTCAGTCGAGAGTTCAAGAATACTGCAGGCAAGGCGTGATAGTACAGGGGCACGCAACAACGATGACTATGCATGGCTTTGGTTACCCCAATTTTAAAAAGGAATTTGGAATTCAGTCAATTTTAATTCATTTCTCAACTGTTTGGCTTATATTTATAAATAACACAAATACAAAGCGTATTTTTTTACAAATGTTTGAAAAAAACCAAAAGAAAATGTGAAAATTGCTGCAAATAAATGCACTGCATTTACTGCAAAAACGTGTTTTAGAACTTAAACTGTTACTATAGGTAATCTTCTTAGAAATACAGGAAACACTACGAATAATTATTAAATAGTTTTGGCTCCTACGGAACAACTTATAAAAATCGTTTGGCCAGAATTTAAGGAAAACCAGAATGTGTGCATATTATTAATGCATGTGCATCAATAACAAAATCATAAATTCCTGTGGCCGTAACTTTCATCAAAACGAGTGGTCGTTTGTTCCGAATTCTATCCAGGCCATGCTTAGCTCATGACATTGACTTATTGTGGTCTTCAAGACTGAAACTATTTCACAGAACAGCTGTGCTCCCTCACTAGGACCAGTGGCGAGCCACTGATTTATGACCTATCCAGCATGATAATGACTGTTCCAGAAACACTTGACCTTCCATTACCAAAAACTGTACACAGGGCATTGCCTCTATACTATAGTGAGCTACGTACTGCAATGTGGGCAGTGAGCTAAACCATGGAATAGCTGATTTCCTAATGCACTGTGCAAAGAGACGGCAAAATGTTTTGTGTATACATGTACTTCTTAAAAAGGCCTATAAAGTTAATATTGACAATCTCCATAATTAAAGCACTCAATATTTGGATCAATAATTATACTGGTCATTTTTTAGAGATTGAGGTTGTGAATAACGTGAGATGTTGTCTGTGGCAGATAAGGCACATATAACCATTAACTAATTTTAACTCATGCCAGTGATTAATTTATTAATTATCAAAATTACCTAAATTCATGAAACTGTCTTTCTTTGCTAAAATGAACTTGGACAATGATATCAAGCAAACCAGAACAAATCAAAACATATGAAATGCTCTCTAGTCCAAATAACTGTGGGATAATTATCTACTTGTAATTAACTGATAAAATAAAATAAGTTTCCAACATACCTGATAAGAAGAGAGGAAACGAAAAGAACCCTCAATCAGACCGTGTACATTTCTTGATGTTCTTATTCTGTGGTCTTATTCAAGAATGGCGCCACAGAATTCAGCACTTCTAAGAATGTACATTTCTGACTCCGTTCCTACGTCAGAAACTTCATTTCTTTTCTATATCTACCTCATGTAAAGACACCAAATAAAGGGATCATGACACACATTTCATTGGTGAACATTTGGGATGGCTGCGGGCACGGAAACTCGCCTGTTTATTCATCAAACCATTTAAGTCAAATTCTTATTACATTCTTACCGATTTAAATAGCATGACAAAAAGTTTGCTTCACTTATCAATTTATACAGGAACATGAACAAGGCTTTCGGTATCAGTCCATACAGCACGCTGCTGGTCCTCGGAGGCCACGAAAAACCCCCTTTTTTCATTTCTTTATATTTTTTAGGAGGAAACGTGGGTGCATCCTAGGATACCGAAAGAGGGTGCACTCCCTTTTTCCTTGCCATATACCTAATTAAATGCTTAAACACTGGAATTCTTGTGTCTGAATGGGTGGGCGGGTGGGCCCGGTTTCAATGCTCACACCGAGAAGAAAGATACAATGCGAATTGCGCTCCTTATATAGGAAGGAGCATTGGTGCGTAACAGAGCATTACGCAAGAGCTCAATTGAGCGCACCTGTCGTTATTGAACGCACCTGTCGTTCGATAACGAAAAGAAATTTCATTGTCCCATTAGTTGGACTGTTCCAAACACAAAATGGGGGGGTGGGGGGGAGGGGGGCGGTGGGTGGTACAATTTCCGGTGTACTTAATTTAGGAGGGGCAGATTGGGCCCAGATCCCCACATAAATAACTTCCGTGACGCTCTGCTTTCCTATAAACATGTACAGTGGAAACATTACCTTCACGATCACAAACATCACTATTTTATCCCTAATGCTAAAATGACATATCAACAATCAAAACGGGCAAATTTGATGGGAGAACCCAATTAATAATGAATTAGGAGTCCGCAGTATTGGAGAGACTATTGGCAACCAAGAGCATAGTACAGTGAAACCTGCTATTAAGGCCACCTTGATAAACAGGCCACCTGCATTTAGTGGCCACCCATCTTTGGTCCCAAATACCATGTGTAAAAGGCTTAAAACCTCTATAAAGAGGCCACCTCTTTATAGTGGCCAGTTTTTTACGGTCCCGAGGGTGGCCACTAAATAGACAAGTTTCACTGTATATATGTAGTACATTTGTGTGTCGCATGTTTTGCTGCCGTTATAGGGCTTTTGGTCGACAAGTCTTTCCAGTATACTGCGGACAGAGTTACTATACAGACGACATGCAGCACGAAGGCGGAAGTATACCCCGCCAGCTCGATAACTGTTGGCGCGAATAACGTTTGATGGAATTCCCACTTTTTGTAATGCAAGTTCAAGATGACTGTGTACGTCATTTTCTGCAAAAAATACCCCCCCCCCCCCCCACCCCCCCCCCCCCCCCCCCCACCTCGGCATGCAGGAAGGAAATCTCCATGACCTTGGTGACAAAGTGTAAAAAAAAACGTGCCATTGTATAGTTTCAGGGGCGTCCCCTACGCACGCAATACTCATGACTAAAGTCTAAAGTTACCCCAATTTAAAAAAGGATTTGAAATTTAGTCTATGTGTTCATTTCTGAACTTTTTGGATTATATTTGAAAATACACAAATATAAAGCGTCATTCATTTTTGAATGACAGAAAATGTGAAAATTGCTGCAAATATCACTGCAAAAACTTGTTTTATTGCTATAGTAGACTGCAAAAACGTGTTTTAAAACTTACACTGTTACTATATAGGTAATCTTTTATACAGCCCTAAGCAAAACGTAGGCCTATCTGGGAATTTCCACAGTAAAGTGGGCATTTTGGCAACACAGACCATAATTATTTTCATAGAAAATACCTTTGTCTGGTCTCAAAATAAAAGAAATAAGTTTCAGTTGTTCTGACGAGATAACTTGGGCCCAAAAGGGTTACAAATAGTGTTATAACATACCCTGTGTACAATCCAATATACGCTCGTAACCGGGACTGCCTAAAATGTAACGTGTCTGTCCCGTTTACGAGCTTATATTAGAAATTTGTACACATCAGGGGTTTTCGACGGAAAACGTATCTATGAGTGCAAGCAATATACTCAGACACAAGTGAACTAAAATGGAACTAGAGGTATGACGTTTGTTGTTACAAACGCCAGGTGATCGGGTTAAATGAACATTTTGTGATGAATTTCAGACGTTGTTATCACCAGTGGAATGGCAAAAATGGAAGTTCAGCAGCCGATTTCACGAAACTTTACGCAATTGCGCAAGTCCACTTACGCCATTACTTGCGCAATAACTTATGGCGTAAGTGGACTTGCGCAATTGCGTAAAGTTTCGTGAAATCGGCTGCTGTATACACTAATCCGGTAACTAATATCTCCTCCCTGCATATCCGCCATAGCTGGGGGTTGATAGCTTGCACCGTTTTGAGATATGAATTGTTGAAATAATAACCTTTGAAATCTTTTAATGTGACACCTGTGACGACATCATGACGTCACAATTTTGTGCACAAATTGTTCAACAATTTGATAAACATCAAGTTCTTAAATGTGGCGAAAGAATCATGCAAATATCTGCTGTAGTTCTCAAGATACAGCATTTTAAAACATCTCAGCTCCAAATTTGCGTGATTTGACACCACATTACGTAACCACCGTCCATGTAATGACGTCACCAATGGTATAGTCAAAAGGTCCACATGTGTGGAAACATTTCGTTCCGTAGAAATATGGTCAAATTCACTACCACTTTGAATCTATTTGCATTCAAAATGCTAAAAAATTGCACATTTTCGAACAACTTCCGGTTTGGACCGGAAGTAGGCGTCACACAGGGGTCATGACATCGTATGATTTGTTCAGTTCATTTAGACTTATCATGTTGTGAAAGAATTGTTCAAGTATCTATTACGGTTCTTGAGATATGAATTTTGAAAATAATAACCTTTGAATTTTTGTAATTTGACACCTGTGACGATATCATGACGTCACAATGTTGTGCACAAATTGTTCAACAATTTGATAAACATCAAGTTCTTAAATGTGGCGAAAGAATCATGCAAATATCTGCTGTAGTTCTCAAGATACAGCATTTTAAAACAATTCAGCTCCAAATTTGCGTATTTTGAGGCCACATTACGTAACCACCGTCCATGTGATGACGTCACAAATGGTATAGTCAAAAAGTCTACATGTGTGGAAACATTTCGTTCCGTAGAAATATGGTCAAAATCACTACCACTTTGAATCTATTTGCATTCAAAACGCTTACAAAATGCACATTTTCGAACAACTTCCGGTTTGGACCGGAAGTAGGCGTCACACAGGGGTCATGACATCGTATGATTTGTTCAGTTCATTTAGACTTATCATGTTGTGAAAGAATTGTTCAAGTATCTATTACGGTTCTTGAGATATGAATTTTGGAAATAATAACCTTTGAATTTTTGTAATTTGACACCTGATGACGTCATGATTACGTCACACTTGATGCCATCGTGATACTATACATTCTGGTGAAAGTCTGTCGTAGGGCCTATGTCTGTATCTAATTTACTAACGATTCAGCTTGGTTTGATAGGCATTGTTGCTGGTAAGTGTAAAAACTGAGATTCTCAGTTTCGTTGAACTTTGACCTCCAATTGACCCCAGAAGGAAGGGTCAGATGAAAATGCCCACACAAAGAAAATTGTAGCACAGAATGTCATCTGTAAACCTGCCAAATACGAAGATCCTGGGTCACGTGGTTTTTAAGACGGAAGCATTTTAAAATATGCATATTTTGTTTTTTTGGGGGGTGTAATTTGATACTTGATGACGTCACGATGACGTCACGCTTGATGCCATCATAATATTATACACGCTGGTGAAAGTCTGCCATAGGACCTATGCCTGTACTTAGTAACTTAAAGATTCAGCTTGGTTTGATGGGCATTGTTGCTCAATAAGTGCAAAAATTGCGATTTTCGTTTTCGTTGAACTTTGACCTCAGATTGACCCCAGAAGGAAGGGTCAGATGAAAATGCCCACACGAGGAAAATCGTAGGCCATGATCTTATCTATAAGCCTGCTAAATACGAAAATCATGGGTCACGTGGTTTTCCAGACGGAAGCATTTTAAAACATGCATATTTTAGTCATTTTTGGGTTGTAATTTGATACCCAATGACGTCACAATGACGTCACCCTTGTATGCACACCTTCACATTGGGGTTGATGTTCCTACAAAGTTTCAAGTTGATAGCTTGAACCGTTTTGAAGAAAAGCTCTGGAAACGTTTGAGTGGAAAAAAAAAAAAAAAAGACAAAGAAATCGTACGAGAGTAATAGGTGATCGGGCTGTTGGCCCGATCACCTAATAAGCACATCAAAATAAACGCAGGCGCGGATCCAGAGGTTTTTCTCCGGGGGGTGGGGGTGAAGGGGGCTCCCCCCCCCCCCCCCCCCCCCCTCCCCTCCCCCACCCCCCGCCGAGCGACTTCATCGCCACTGGCAAAACCCCTCCTGGATCCGCCCCTGAAACGCACTATGAAAATGGTTTTAAAGTCTAACAAATTAAAAAAGGTTTTGTATAGTATTTTTGGGAGGTATTATCATGGTATTATGTATGATTCTTAAGTTAAAATGAAATTCATTTTCTGGGAAAATTTGAACATGCTCCTTAGGCCTAAATAAGTTCATATTTAAAGTTCCGAAGATAATAGTTTAAACAGAATATATATTTTGTCATAAAAGTATTCAATAAGTTTCATTGTACAAAATATTTAATAATATAAGTTCAGCATTCAAAATATTTATTTATTTATTTATTTATTTATTCCATTTCTTTACCCAGGGTGTGCCCAAACAGTTTACAAAATTAAGAACCGAGTCCATTGGGGGCCCTGCAAACACTCCCCAAACAAATATATTAAATTAAACAACTTCGCATTCATAAACAAACTCGTGTTAACCCGAGCGCACACGCCTGAACGCAACCTTTGTGTTTTACTTGTTCGGAGGGACGTTGATTGTGACCTGAATGCTACTTGCCGACGCATTGCTTGGTTCGGTGTTGTCCGAGCTTGTCTGAGGCCGTTCGGCAGCTTCAGTTGTACTCGGAACGTCGTGGTGTTTTTTAATGTGATTGCGAAGGTACGCTTTTGTCCTGAAATCCTCCTCACAATGTTCACACTGGAATGGTTTTTCGCCGGTGTGGATTCGAATGTGATCTTCCAACAAACGTTTGCTATCAAAACTCTTCTTGCAGTGTGGGCATTCTCCCGAAAACCTGCCCCTTTGTGTTATGTGCTTACGCGGAGTGAGATGATGGCCAGGTTCGGTTTTGGGCCTGTAATTGTCTCGGTGGATTGTTTGATGGGTTAACGCCTGGTGGTTACGTAACGTTGTTTGCGAGGTGAATGCCTGATTGCACATGTCACACCGAAGCAAGTTCGGGATAACACGTGTTGGTGTCGTGTCTGCGTGGACCTTGATGTGTTCACAAAGGTCGTTTATGTCTGCAAACGATTGTTGGCATTTGTTACATGTATAATTATGAGAGCCTGCTTTCCCCATAGCGCTGTTTTGGAAGGATGTGTCTCTTGCCCCATCCTGCATTTTTTGAGAACCCTCTGGCCTTTGGTTTTCATGCATTTTGGTTGTCATGTACTTAGGGGATTCCCCTCCAGCTCCCCCTAAGTTTCGTGATGTAGTCTGAATGGGAACGTTGGGGATTGAAATGCCGCCACCTGTACGTAAGATGTCATGCTGCGAATCGTGTGATGAATGCCCCGGTGGAGACCATCTTACTGGATTTTGAACTCGTTTGTGTGGCGAGTGAATGGCCCTTACTGATTTTGATAAATGATGTTTAGATCTTTGCATTTTGGCCTGTCTAGAGGTCTTAATGGAAGGGCCTGCTACGGTCATCTGAGAATCACCTCGGTATTTGTTTTGACGCATCTTATGAGGGTGCGCTTGGAATTTTGCGCCGACTATATTCTGGGTCAGATTACGCTGATTGAGCGAGCGCGTGACACCTCTATCGTTACCAGACTGTCGTGGATATTGGGTCAAATCACTGGCAGTTTGAACGCCGTCAGAATCGGCGCGAACATTCGGAGAAGAACGCTCTTCCTTTGGAAATCTCGCCTTTCTTTTTAATTTAGTTGTCTTGCGTGGGCAGTTTGGGCAGTCTTTACAAGTACCCACAGCCCGATAATCGTGTCCACACCGTACGCAAAACAAGGGTTTAGTAACGGGTTGACTTGGCAGAGAGCTCCGACTGGTAACCGGCTCATCATCTTGTAAGAGCATGTCATCTGTATCCATGTATCGGTAGTCTTCAGACAAGTCGTCATGACTTCCATAAGAGCCCACGTCTTGCTCCGAAGCTGAAAAAAATAAAGCATTCTTATTGAAAATCAATCGTGGATGAAATACTACGGGGAATATAATATGAGTTCAACATTTCTGTTCAAATTCTAACTCGGAGTATTAAACAAACACTAGTCGAACCTATTGGGGTTTTTTTGACAAGTTTTTCCTTGTTTCGGTTCACACGCAGAGCTCGTGTGATCGAACCTTAATTTTAAGTAAGTCTAAAGCGGGCCTCCCACTGTGTGATTTTGGCCACGAATTTCCCACGAATTAATACGATTATCGGAGACTGCCTATAGACTCTACACACAATCGTACCAAATCGTAGCTAATCGTACCGAATCGTGGGGAATTCGTGGCAAAAATCGCACAGTGGGAGGCCCGCTTAAAGCGGGCCTCCAACTGTACGATTAGCTACGATTTGGTACTATTTCCAGAGACTGTCTATAGACTCTATACACAATCGTACCTAATCGTTGGAATTTCGTGGCAAAAAAATCTCACAGTGGGAGGCCCGCTTAAGCGGGCCTCCCACTGTGCGATTTTGGCCACGAATTAGCTACGATTGGGTACGATTGGCTACGATTGTGTGTAGAGTCTATAGGCAGTCTCCGATAATCGTACCAATTCGTAGGGGAATCGTGGCAAAAATCGCACAGTGGGAGGCCCGCTTCTAGGCGTGTATATTCTCTAGTTGTTTGGTTTAGGTCATGACCCGGATGTGAGATTGTTCTTCAGAAAAAATCCGCCAACTACGAATGACAAAATATTCCACTTTGTGAGTATACATTCTGGGTGTCAGATATCGTGGTTAACCTAAATCAACACTGTTTAGTGTTTGTATTCACAAAATGTCTGATCATTCTAGGCACTGCATCAAAATGTTTTAAGTTTTCGTAAACTAAATTCCACTTACTAAAACTGTCCTCTGTCATTAAAGTCACCTCCTTGTCCGTTTCCCACGCCTGTACGATGTCTTGGAGAACAGCAGTACGAGCTAAATTTCTCTCGGGAGGTCCGTTCAAGATAAAGGTGTTCAGTTTTAAGACCAGCTCCACCGCGGCGTTGGGTCCTGCCATGTTGGAACCGACAACGTTTCAATGTTTTGCTGCAAGCCAAAGTAAATGAATCCTTGGGTAGTCTCCGAGGTTTTCCTGTCTGTGATAATCCAGCGATGGGCCAGTATTTTTTTAGGCAACAGATTTTAAATAGATTTTGCCCCTTTTGAAGTTCCCGTCTGTTGTGCATGCATATAACGACAGCACAAGGCGAAAATACACTCGTCTAGTATTAGCAGTGGAGTTGTTAGCACAAACGTTATAGGCGGAGTTCGCAAATAGCCTATGTTTCAAGGTTCATGAATACTGCACGTACGTCGGCGGATTTTCATTGGTCCAGCGCCGACCTTATGCCATTGGCGCGCTGATGAACTACAAAGCGGAAAACCATATGTGGAGTGACGTACGTCACAGTTGTAACATGAATAAAACACGACACATCATATAGGTATTATAGTATGTGTATGTTTATTCATTAATGACGTCTTGGCTGTACCTAGCGTGATGTTCCGTCTGTCTCACCTCAATCACCTGTTGCCTTTCTGTGGGGTGACATATAGGTGTCACTGTGTATTTACGGCGCGATTACAGGGAGTGTAACGTCCCTCGCGCACGCAATATACTATACTATATAATCAATGACAAGATTCCAAAGTTCCCCCAGCGAATTTCGGATTGAAATTAGTTTTATGGTCAGATTAATAATTTAATATAGTCCACAAGACAGGGAATGAATGTCATGCATTGGAAATAATGTTATGCATGGCAGTCAAAAAGCAGCGCGCTTTAAAAATTAACGTTAGGCCTAATGCGCTGCAACACAATAGCTGCATACCTATGTCGTGTTAGTTATTTTAGACGTTTACAGGGGCCAATTTCACAAAGCTGTTAAGCAAAAAATATTTGCTTAATCCAAAATTTCTTTGGTTTATATAAATGGGTTTTCAGTCAAAATCATATATGTGATGTGTATTTCAATTTACGTACTTGTGTATACTGCTATTCTTGCTAAGAACACAAGTTGACATACAATTTTGACTATTAACCCACTTTTATAAAGTACACACATTTTTGATTAAGCAAATTTTTTTGCTAAACAGCTTTATGACATTTGGCCCCTGGACATGGTACTGGATCATTGAAAAGCGTCGCTCATTGGCTGAACGGAATATTGCGATGAATAATACTAAGCATATTCTGCGTGTGGCAATCATTTATGTTTGCTATACGTATATGTCATGTTAGTACATCATCGTTAAGCCTCGTCTACACTGACAAACACTTACAAACATCGTCAAATAGATATTATGTTTGCTGATGTTTTCCTGTGTCTCTATATTGGCAAACGTAAACATGCAGATGCAAACTTCTTGAACAGTCACATGATCACGATTGGCTGGCTCTAATCACATGACTTCAAACTGGTTCCTGATTGCATGGTTCAGACGTGATGATCGAGCAACCAGATGTTTGCCAATAGCTGCATGTCCAAACACCGGCAAACACGGTTTGGTCAAGTTTGCTGTTGTTGGCTAATGTTATGGATTGTCCACACCTACCTGCAAACCACACCTGCAATCGTTTCCGTGGCCGAGCGGTTTAGGTCATTGACTCGCAATCATAGGTGAAAACTTGGGGTTGCAGGTTCGAACCTCCCCACGGCTACGGTACATGTGCCCTTGGGCAAGGCACTCAACCACACTTGCTCCATGCATCCTTCGGAAGGGATGTAAAGCCGTTGGTCCAGTGTGTTAGGTAATGGAAACGCACTCTAAAGATCCCAGAGCATTCTTTCGTGAAGAGCAAGGGGGATCATCCCCGGTGTCTCTGGCCATTTCTAATTCTAATTCTTCATGGGTTTCCTCACGCTTGCGAGTGACAGTGCAATGAGCACTATTGAGGAATCCTTGGTATGAATACCAGAAAGAAATAATAATAATAATGACCAAACTATGTGAAATGTTTGCCAGTGTACGGGGTTTTACTTTGTGGAGAAAGCAGATATCAACATTTAAGTTTTGAGTTTAAGTTATTTCGCTTTGTCCACGACCCCTAAAAACTGGGATGGAGCGAGAACATCAACAGATTACGCAATTAAGGCAGGTTTCTGATTAAAAATGGCTTCCAGTATTGGTTCGTGTGCGTATGTGGAATTTGTGAGCCGGAAACCAGTCTAATGAGTGGTTGACAGTATGAAAGTTGGCGGTGAATCGCCATTGGGGGCGCTATATCCGAGGACCGCGCGTGCGACAGGTGCATGCGCCACGGGCTGACATGCACTATTGTGATGACAGGGGAGAAACGGGTGCATGCAGTTTGGCAAGGTCGAAGGTTGGTCAGCTGGCTGATGTGGAAATTAAAGTCGATTGCAATTCAAGTTGAAAAGGTAGGGGAAGTTTATAGGGTAAGAGTTGGGAAGTTGATCATAATTTGTTTTTTCTTTAAAGGAGCGTGGCCAGAGTTTCTGGAAAATAGTTTTCGATGTAACTTACCAATATTATCAAGACTTCAAGTAACTCCCATACACACCTCCCATGTCCCCAAAACCCGAAAACATTCGCAATTTCCAGTAAAAAATTGAACAAAACTATCGAGTCGGATTTCAGCGGATAAACGTTGATACTGGAAAATTAGTTAACAAATAATCGGTGGATTTTCGACGATATCCTCGGAAATATGCGGCCTAGAAGCGCGGGAGTTTCAGTTTCGTAATCAGAAAAATATAACGGATGTTATGATATAAAAATCTCATGACCCATAAGGTAAGTCCCGGGGAGTTATGGGTAAAAAAAAGTGATCTGGTCACACTCCTTTAAATAAAATGACTCGTTTTTTAATAGTTTATGATTTTTTTTTGGAATGTGCAGATTTGATGGGAAAAAACCAAATTTCGAGTGGGAAAAATTTAAGATTTTGTGAGCATAGTGAGCTAGGAAACAGAGCTAAGATTTAATTCATAATTGACTTGTTTCCTTGATCCTTCCTCCATGTTTGAACCATGTTTGAACACATGGTGATGGTCTGCGTCTGAAGTCATGATCACCTTCCCAATTCTTTCCTATTATATTAAGTGCATTTTTGGCCAGGTTGGAAGTCTGTTTGGTTGTTTTGGGGGCACTTTCTGGAACGCATCGTTTCCAAAAAATGCAGGAAATTTAAATTCCATGATCATGATGATTATACTTTTAGCGGTATGGGCACATGCTGGGTCATTAAAGGTGAAAAGAAAACTAATATCATAAAAAAAGGAGCCAACGACCCAGTTACTGGGTCTAATTATGCAGTAACCTAGGAAAGTGGGGGTCAGAAAGAATTGAGAAGTTGATCAGGGCTTCAGCATGTTTCATATGAAACATGCTGAAAAAACTATTTAAATGTTTCCTCACAAAATCTGTCGGTCGCTGGAGTGAAAACAACGGTGTGCCCATGGTGACAAGCGAAGGAACAAAGCCATTGTCTACGCAACACGAACATGTATCTAAGCATGAACCAATTTGTTTTCACTCCAGTCGCGGTGCTATGCCTGAATAAACCTTATCGACGTTCTCAATGCATTATGGGATTGGATGACAAAATTGCCTGGCCAAATGTGCATAAACCTATGAGGCGGACACCAACTAGGCAACTTTTTTACTCATTTTCACGAAAACCAAAAAGAGTTCAAGAATCAACCTCCCACCACTTTATCTTTGACACATATCAAACATACTGACAAACATGTCCCGAAACAGAAATGTTGCAAATGCGAGAAATCATCGGGGATTCCCTTCGTATCGGTAGTGCGAGTACCACGCTCGCAGCTCGGTATGCGCTCCCCAACGCACGCCGTATCGGCACTGCTAGTCAGGGTGGCCTGACGGACTCGCAGGCTAGGCGTGTGTTGCATAGCGCATACCGAGCTGCGAGCGTGGTACTCCCCCTACCGATACGAAGGGAATCCCCGATGATTTCTCGCATTTGCAACATTTTTGTTTCGGGACATGTTTGTCAGTATGTTTGATATGTGTCAAAGATAAAGTAGTGGGAGGTTGATTCTTGAACTCTTTTTGGTTTTCGTGAAAATGAGTAAAAAGGTTGCCTAGTTGGTGTCCGCCTCATAGGTTTATGCACATCTGGCCGGGCAATTTTGTCATCCAATCCCATAATGCATTGAGAACGTCGATAAGGTTTATACAAAGGCATATGACACCGGTTCACAAAAGTGCCAGGATGACAGACCTTACATGCCTTATCTTATCTGATTTCCAGTTTTGTTTGCTTCAGACACTATAGAAACTTAGTTGGCCTGTATACCGGGAGCGTAATTCCGAGTGACTGTGCTATTGTGCGACTGCTATATAATGTGGCCGTTTAGTGCTGATACCGGTGTGTTACCAGGGGCTGGCAGATTCCCTGTTGGATGTGTTGACGTTATGTCAGACGGTTCCCAACTGGGGTAAGTTGAGGTCTCGCAAAATGTCATGTATTTAATTTGTCTAAAGCTCGTCTCAAACTAAATCATGCAAAACAAAATGTAAATTTTATGTAAATCTCACCAGGAAATCACCAGATCCATTTCGCTTCAACTAGGTGGCTACCTGGCCAAGGCGCACAACCCTATCAGCAGTTAGATTGTGGCATTCCCCCTACAGGATACTCCTGGTGCTGTTGCCATTATTACCGCTGCCATCAGGGAATCACCAGAACCATTTCCCTTCAACTAGGTGGCTACCTGGCCATGGCACACAACCCCATCAGCAGTTAGATTGTGGCATTCCCCCTACAGGGTACTCCTGGTGCTGTTGCCATTATTACCGCTGCCATCAGGAAATCACCAGAACCATTTCACTTCAACTAGGTGGCTACTTTGCCAAGGCACACAACCCTATCAGCACTTAGATTGTGGCATTCCCCATACAGGATACTCCTGGTGCTGTTGCCATTATTACCGCTGCCATCAGGGAATCACCAGAACCATTTCCCTTCAACTAGGTGGCTACCTGGCCATGGCACACAACCCCATCAGCACTTAGATTGTGGCATTCCCCATACAGGATACTCCTGGTGCTGTTGCCATTATTACCGCTGCCATCAGGGAATCACCAGAACCATTTCACTTCAACTAGGTGGCTACTTTGCCAAGGCACACAACCCTATCAGCACTTAGATTGTGGCATTCCCCATACAGGATACTCCTGGTGCTGTTGCCATTATTACCGCTGCCATCAGGGAATCACCAGAACCATTTCCCTTCAACTAGGTGGCTACCCGGCCAAGGCGCACAGCCCTATCAGCAGTTAGATTGTGGCATTCCTCCTACAGGATACTCCTGGTGCTGTTGCCATTATTACCGCTGCCATCAGGGAATCACCAGAACCATTTCCCTTCAACTAGGTGGCTACCTGACCATGGCACACAACCCCATCAGCAGTTAGATTGTGGCATTCCCCATACAGGATACTCCTGGTGCTGTTGCCATTATTACCGCTGCCATCAGGGAATCACCAGAACCATTTCACTTCAACTAGGTGGCTACCTGGCCAAGGCGCACAACCCTATCAGCAGTTAGATTGTGGCATTCCTCCTACAGGATACTCCTGGTGCTGTTGCCATTATTACCGCTGCCATCAGGGAATCACCAGAACCATTTCCCTTCAACTAGGTGGCTACCTGGCCATGGCACACAACCCCATCAGCAGTTAGATTGTGGCATTCCCCATACAGGATACTCCTGGTGCTGTTGCCATTATTACCGCTGCCATCAGGGAATCACCAGAACCATTTCGCTTCAACTAGGTGGCTACCTGGCCATGGCACACAACCCCATCAGCAGTTAGATTGTGGCATTCCCCCTACAGGGTACTCCTGGTGCTGTTGCCATTATTACCGCTGCCATCAGGAAATCACCAGAACCATTTCACTTCAACTAGGTGGCTACTTTGCCAAGGCACACAACCCTATCAGCACTTAGATTGTGGCATTCCCCATACAGGATACTCCTGGTGCTGTTGCCATTATTACCGCTGCCATCAGGGAATCACCAGAACCATTTCCCTTCAACTAGGTGGCTACCTGGCCATGGCACACAACCCCATCAGCAGTTAGATTGTGGCATTACCCCTACAGGGTACTCCTGGTGCTGTTGCCATTATTACCGCTGCCATCAGGGAATCACCAGAACCATTTCACTTCAACTAGGTGGCTACTTTGCCAAGGCACACAACCCTATCAGCACTTAGATTGTGGCATTCCCCATACAGGATACTCCTGGTGCTGTTGCCATTATTACCGCTGCCATCAGGGAATCACCAGAACCATTTCCCTTCAACTAGGTGGCTACCTGGTCAAGGCACACAACCCCATCAGCACTTAGATTGTGGCATTCCCCATACAGGATACTCCTGGTGCTGTTGCCATTATTACCGCTGCCATCAGGGAATCACCAGAACCATTTCCCTTCAACTAGGTGGCTACCTGGTCAAGGCACACAACCCTATCAGCACTTAGATTGTGGCATTCCCCATACAGGATACTCCTGGTGCTGTTGCCATTATTACCGCTGCCATCAGGGAATCACCAGAACCATTTCCCTTCAACTAGGTGGCTACCTGGTCAAGGCACACAACCCTATCAGCACTTAGATTGTGGCATTCCCCATACAGGATACTCCTGGTGCTGTTGCCATTATTACCGCTGCCATCAGGGAATCACCAGAACCATTTCCCTTCAACTAGGTGGCTACCTGGCCATGGCACACAACCCCATCAGCAGTTAGATTGTGGCATTCCCCCTACAGGGTACTCCTGGTGCTGTTGCCATTATTACCGCTGCCATCAGGGAATCACCAGAACCATTTCCCTTCAACTAGGTGGCTACCTGGTCAAGGCACACAACCCCATCAGCAGTTAGATTGTGGCATTCCCCCTACAGGATACTCCTGGTGCTGTTGCCATTATTACCGCTGCCATCAGGGAATCACCAGAACCATTTCCCTTCAACTAGGTGGCTACCTGGCCATGGCACACAGCCCTATCAGCAGTTAGATTGTGGCATTCCTCCTAACAGCTCGTGTTGATGAGACAATTGAGATTAAGTGTCTTGCCAATGAACACAAACCTATTGGCAGTGGTGAGGCTTGAACCTACAAACTCTCAATCATAAAACACAGCTGTGTAACGTACCACACCACAATACATGTACCTCATCGGAAGAATGGCTCATGTCAATTCCACACCTGTTTATATTCTGTAATTTGTCCCATTATTTCCTGTTTTGCAGGTGTTTTATGCGACTCTTCTACCCAGCTGACATACCGGACACAGGGAAAGACAAAGCGACGTATCCAACATGGCTGCCTAGTAGAGAATACGCGGCTGGGTTTGTTGATTACACGGGGTGGAAACGGGACAGTGTTTCAAGCAGACTCCTTACGTCATTGCTCAATTCTAATACTGGTGAGAAAAGTTCAACAGCTGTGCTCATAATATGTTAATATAATAAGGGGGAATTACAGTAAACTTTCGTTATAACGCCCCCGATATAAAGCTTTTATTTTTTATAAGTCCAGCCTGTTAGTGTTATTCTCTTCAATATGCATTGGTTATAGTGCTCTCGGGATCTAAAGCTCCCCATATTTTGGTCCCTTGAAGAGCGCTATAAGGAGAGTTTAGTGTTTTATAAAATGTTAAAATAAGAGTGGGTTCGAGTTTTTACCATGTCCTCGTGAAAAGCACTCGGTATATGGTACATACCGTGTCATGTATGGGCAAATTACATAACATGGGATTTTTATATTTATCTAAGCACGCGATCCCCCATCATGTTACTTTTTTTCAGGAAGTGTCAAAGTTCCCGCTGTGTGGAACGCACCGCTAGCGAAGTCGGACACTCCATTCCCAATTCTGGTGTTTTCCCACGGTCTTGCGGCGTGTCGGACGACTTACTCGTCAATATGCATCGAGATGGCATCCCAAGGATTCGTAGTCGGAGCTGTCGAGCATCGGTCAGTCACCTTATAAGGAGTTGTCAATATTTTCACAGAGCGTAGTATTTTTCAGGACCCCCCTCCCTCTTCCCGAAATACAACTTATCATCACTCAGGTTTCCCCCAAAACCTATGACTCAATGGCCAGATGCTCTACCAGCTGAGCTAGGAGGCACAGTGGTATACTTCCTGCAAATCAACCACGCAAGCCAAATCCTTGGCCAGTTGGGAAAAAAGTTGATGGCAAACACTGACTTGAACATTGTGTATCGTATAGGGACAGATCAGCATGCGCAACCTACCTCTTGAAACAAAAGACCGAAGATGGAGGAGATTGTACAGCGCCCTCTAGTGGCAGAGACAAGGAATGGGTTCCTATTCTGCTTGTGGAAGGCGATGACTTTGAAATCAGAAACGATCAAGTAAGTTTTTGTTTGTATTTAGTCTTGGTTTCAAGGTTTCTCGCTGGTAACCTGTGACAGCTAGGCCTCGAAATTCATTTTCAAAAAGGCCAACAATTTTCTCTTGGTAAAGGGCACCTGAATGAGGAAATGGAACATAGTGTTTGCTAGATTCAGAGGCAATATTTGCTAAACATGCGCATGCCGTGGTCGTGAAATAGCCTAGCACAACCTTTCTGCTACAGCAAGCACACATTAATTGTCCCACGTTTTCCCTTCAGTTGAAGACACGCGCAGCTGAGTGCACACGGACATTGGATCTGCTATTCAGAATGAACAGTGGGGATCCCGTGACCAACTTAGTTGATGAACAGTTTGACAATAGCATGTTGAAGGTAGGTAAACGGTTTGCTTTAAGAGCCTATCGTGCATTGACCTAGTAACTAGAAGCAACTCGTGACAACTCAAAAAAGGGTCGATAGACGCGAACTTGCAAACTGGAAAAATTTTATTTGCCGTGAGTTGTTCATGTTCTACTTTCTGGCAATTAATGCATTCCTGCAGGGGAAGTTGGACACTACCAAGGTTGGAGTTTGTGGTCATTCCTTCGGGGCAGCTACAACTCTACTGACGCTAGCGAAGGACAAACGCTTCAAGTAAGATTAGTCTTTGTCAGAAATTTGTCAAAGTTGAGTGACAGATTCTATACAGTGAGAAAGCTTAACAGAGTGTGTTCAGAAAAGTAGATTTCGTTTTAACCTAACAATCATATAAAATACCTCCCCAAAATACTATCCATGGGAAGAAAACAGGAAATTTGCAATCTCCAATTTGGATGTAGAAGCAAAAAGGTTGGTGTAATCACTGCATTGCTTTATGGAACCGGATAAATTAGTTTGCTAAACATGTTGATGGTTTGACTGCCCATGTTACTATTTTTAGATGCGGTGTAGCATTAGACGCCTGGGCATTTCCCATTGACAAATCAACATATGCCGACATCGAGCAGCCAGTTCTACTGATCAACACGGAGACGTTTCATTGGCCGTCCAACGTAGCTCGTTTGATTAGACTGGTGCCTGACTTCAACAACCCCACTGAAGACAGGAAAATGATTACAATCATGTGAGTGGAGACATGGATGAAGGTTCTGGGTTTCAGACTGGAGATGGCTGCTATAGGCTCTTTGCACTTGCAGCCATGACAGTGGGTAGTCAGATTATTACCCTGCATTATGCACGAGTAGGCCCTTTGTTGATCTATTGTCATATCGTTTAAAGATAGTATACATGATTGGTAAACTGTTACAAATAGTTTTATCCCCCTGTGTGATTGAAGATATGCATGATTAAAACCAACCTGAGCAAAAACCAGCTCCGTACTTCGTCTAACTTTTTAGAAAACGGTCAAAAAAGGGTTTGCAGTCATTTTGCCCCAAAACCACTTTGCCCTGAACTATTTCACCCTGAACCTTGGCCTGTGCACGAAGTGGTTTTGGGGCGAAGTGGCATTTGGGCGATGTAGTGTTTGGACGAAGTAATTTGGGGCGAAATGGCACTTGGGTGAAATGGTTTTGGGGCAAAATTAATTTTCGTCTCATGAGACCAAAACTAATTGTTTTACTCATTTCTCAAAGACGATAGCACTTCAGACAAAACCATTTCAGGGGAAGTTTTCTACGGTCATCATGTTTATATTGTGTAAGTTAGGCGTAAATCTGTGAACATTTTCGAGATTACCAATCATGTATACTGCCTTTAAAAATGCTACACTCTGTATAATTGTGAAAATATTGATAACTATGGACGACGCCTAATGCTCTGGGAAAACACTGATTAACTTACGACTGATTCTTTTTCAAGCCACAGATTTCTAAATTTAATCTTTTCTTCCACTACTCCAATCCTCAGTTCTTAGAATGAAATTGCCATTTTTCATTTCAGGGGAACCGTGCATCTGAGTCAGACTGACTTTGCCTTACTGTTCAGACCTCGCATCGCTAAACTACTGCATTTCGCTGGACCTCTCAACCCAAAACTGGCCATGCAACTCAACAATCGGGCCACTTTGGCTTTTTTCTCGGCACATTTTGGTGAGTGACGGGAAACTATATTCGCTATAATTAATAGCGACGTGACCCGGAATGCAGTGTGTCATGGGTTCAAGTCCAATCCGAGGATGGGGAATGTGAGAAAGTGCCGAGCTCAAATCACTCAAATTTCCCCCCAAAATGCACATTTTAATGTGCAAATCAGTTCTATAATAATAATAATAATAGCCAGTTCTTATATAGCACATTTCAGCTCCTACGGATCTCTCAATGCGCTTTCTGCATGATTACCCCTGGTCATTGGGCTCAGTAGTATCATTCCTTAATCCTTCTCAACTCCCTGGGGAGTATGCAGTCCCGTGCAGCTTATGTGCACAGGGACTAATCAAACACATCAGCTTTCACTACCCTCACCCAGAGAGGCAATTCATGGCAAAGTGCCTTGCCCAAGGGCACACACACCATGGACGAGCCGGGGTTCAAACCTTTCCAAGCACCTTTCCAATCGGCCATTTGGATGCTATAGAACTGATTCGGGAGGCCCGATTGAACCGCTCAAATGCATGGATAGGTCTGTTTATCTGTGTTGCTTGCAAATGTCCGCTTAAAGGAGCGTGACCAGGATCACATTTTTGACCCTACCATTTTTTTTCCCATGGGTGTTGAGATTTTGATATCATGTGTCACATTTTTCTCATTACCATTCTGAAATTTCACGTTCTCAATCCGTATCTTTCTAAGGATATCGTCAAAAAGGCACCGACGTTTTGTAAACTAATTTATTCAGTTCCATAAAGCAGTGCAGTGATTACACCAACCTTTTTGCTTCCACATCCAAATTGGGGATTGCAAATTTCCTGTTTTCTTCCCATGGATAGTATTTTGGGGAGGTATTTTACATGATTGTTAGGTTAAGATGAAATCCATTTTCTGAAAAAATCTGAACACGTTCCTTTAACCTTTTCTCATGGATTCCCCCACAGGGCTTCAGTACAACACCGATTTTGACAAGATCTTGAAAGGAGACCAGGAACATGTAGCGATCGGAACCAACGTGAAGTTAGACTCGGAGAAAGTCCAGAATATCAAAGCTTCACTGTGATCAACTCCAAATAGATGGATTATGTCTTCCTCAAAGGATAGTCATTGGGCGTTTATAAACAGGTAAGAAAGAAACAAAGGGGATTGGTTGATGAACTTTTAGGATTAAGTTTTTGATGGGACTAGTGAACGATTTGGGATAATTAGTGTTTTTAATCGATGGTATTGCCTTAGATACTCTTGGTGCTGTTGCCAATAGGGCTTGGGAATGCTAAACAGCTTTATCAAATTGGCTCCTGATGAGAACATGTGGGATTTTAAAGTTCTTGTTGGTTTTGAGGGAATCTAAAAATAATACGGACATATTTCCTTTTTTAAATGAGATGACTGAAATATAGAGAAATTTGCATTGATGTCGTGTTGAAAAATGTATTTTAAAATAGACATACATATTTAAATTATTTCATTGGCTATGTATTTTTTTCTATTTTTTCACATTTGGTACAGATGAGATTTTTGTGAAACAACTAAAAATCAGGTTTTTTGGGTGTTATATGTTTATATTTGGATACAGACATATTTAAATTGTTTTATTGACGATGTATTTTAACATTTTGTTAATTTGGGAATAAGTGCATGTTTTCGCCTTACATACAGAAGAAATGCACGTTCAGAGGCTTTTGTGCGTGAAAGCCCTGTGACGTTTACCAACAGTTCAAATGTAATCCTTGGTATGAACTTTGTGAAACAGAATTCTCAAAGATAAGTAGAAAATGGAATGGCCCAACAATCTGGATAAAAAGTGACATTTTATTGAAAACTTGAGGCACGAACAACAACAGATCAATCTATTTGTACTAATCATGTGGACTACCTTTAACACAGATCAAAAGTGCTTGAGTTTCATACCTTTCATGACCTATAGACCGTATCGAATATTCGCCATTTTGTGGGGCAGTTTCTTTGTTCCTTGAGGACATGCATGGCTGCACATATTGTGCTTCTATTGTTGAACGGTTTAAAGGCACAGGCTCGTCAGCAATGCGCACCAGGTTCGTGCCGCTACACGGAGCTGTGTATTTCGTGGCGCGCACATTGCTGATGAGCCTGTGCCTTTAAGTAACAAAAGGTGCCCCACGAAATGGTGGCTATTCGATACGGTCTATAGTGAGCATTTAACATCGATGTGTTAGTAGGTAGGTTAACTTAAAATGTGTCAGACCTGTTTTTAAAGAAATTAACATTTACACAACCATTAACCCCTCAAAATGAAGAATTTTACTTCCTAAAACGTATATAGAACCAAATATAAGAGTGAGCTTAAAAGACGCCATACTCTCCTTAACATTTTCCATGCACAATCTGGTATTTTTGTTTGCCTCATTTCTGGTGGGATGTTTTGTAGACAGAAATCCTATAATGCACTTTGTAATGAGAGTTTACTGTACTGCATTATGTTGTTAATTTTATGGCATCTTCGGCAACTAAGGCCCTTTATGTCATCAACTCAGTATACGGTTTTAGCTTTAACTATACTTTATTATCAACTTGAGATGACAAAGAAGGGCTGGCGGGAAAACCCAGGCGGTTAAGTATATGGACTGCAAACCCGGATTCGAACCCGGGACACCAGAGGTGAGGAAAGAGCCACTACGCCAACCCGACCGCCATTCTGTACTGCATTAGTGCATTTAGCAACCTTTAAATGATCTCTCAAACTAATTGCCATGAGTACCGACAATAAAACGTGTTTATATCTGAAGGGCCCTCTATTAACATCACTCCTGCCATGACGTCACACTGTCTGTAGTGTCAAAGACAACGTGCTCTTTGTTTATATCTAAAGCACCCTTTTTGAAAATTGGTCGTCATTATGGGTGCACATCCGTTTGCATAAATTTTGTTTCAGTAATGTCAAAGATCAAGAAATTCAAAAACGATTTGACATGCGACCTCATTCCTAAACAAAATTTACGTAAAACACGATGCGTGCGCATGTTTTGTGTCGTCTATACTACTCTACCCAAGCTATTTATTTACAGGTGGGTACATACATACATACAAACGGGTACCAACTATCATTTTAACTTAACAGCCAATTTGCCTGCATCCTTTTTACTTGCTCTTTGCACATCCCGTTCCATCCTCTTCCGATGTTGTTCTACCGCTCTACGATCACGATCGGCTTGCTTCTTCTCTTTGATAACCCTGTCAGCATCCCATGAGAGGTCAATAGCACCGGCTTCGTCTTCCCAAGTCCCGTCATTGTTGTCGTCCCACGTTGATAATTCAGACTGAAACGACAAAAGGTAATACGTAAAAATGTCATTTATCAGACAAAAGGGAGGAACCCTAATGCACCTATCAATTAGTTTTCGTCTCATGAGACGAAAATTCAATTCGCCAAACAACTTCGTCCCAAAACTACATCTCCCAAATGCCACTTCGCCCCAAAACCTGTTCATGGCGAAATGACTGCAAACTCTTTTTTGACTGTTTTCTCAAAAGTTAGACGAAGTACGGAGCTGGTTTTTGCTCAGGTTGGTTTTAATCATGCATATCGTCAATCACACAGGGGGATCAAACTATTTGTAACAGTTTACCAATCATGTATACTATCTTTAAACACCAACTTACAGATGTAACGGGAGCAACATCAACATTCATCGCTAGTCGGTTGGAAATCCCGCTATTTGGTAAACCTCCTCGACCGCGATCTTTTTTCCGAATTAAAACCTGATGCAAAACAAGAAGATAAATAACGTGTGGTTTTATTCGCCGGCAGAGTGTGAAGTCAACTTCCGCCCAGGTCGCGTTAATGCACCTATCAATTGTTTCCCCCACCGGCCCTCCTGGAACACAGCACACGGAGTACACAGCGCCCATGCATGTTGTACCGCGTAGATGCGAACCAAAAATAAGTAAATCGTTTGCAAACGATCTAAATAATTTCATCTTTAGGGATTATTTTCTGGTAAAATTATAACATTTTTAACGAAAACCTTTCATTGGGTAGTTGCTATTAACTCAATCTTTACTTTCAGAACTTTTCCCCTGTAAACTCGTCGATTACTTTTTGGGGTCATTGCAAATGATACACTGGGCCTTTAAGCCCTAAGAATTGTATCGTTTACTCACAGTCTTTTTCAATGTCGGTGTCATATCACTAAAATAATCCATCTCTGGTTGGTCCTCATTGTCCTGTTGCATGTCCATTCCTACAGAGACTCCACCCCTTGAAGCCACACCCTGTCCTTGGTGTGAATTGGTGGGTTCAATGATAATTTCTGTAGGTGCCCCCGTGTAATCCCAATCATCCCAGTCTGCCACGTCCTCCTAAATGCAAAAAAATAGGAAAATCTTTAGAGATAAGATTTGCAGAACACCGTTTATCAGAACTTTCTCATCAACTCCCGACAAGGATTTGGAGCGAAACCAACTGGGGCCAATTTCATAAAGCTGTTTAGCAAAAACATTTGCTTAATCAAAAATTTGTGTGCTTTATAAAAGTGGGTTAATAGTCAAAATTGTATGTCAACTTGTGTTCTTAGCAAGTTTTCAGAGCATTCTTTCGTGAAGAGCAAGGGGAATCCCCGGTGTCTCTGGCCATTTCTAATTCTTCATGGGTTTCCTCACGCTTGCGGGTGACAGTGCAAGGGGCACTTTTGAGGAATCCTTGGTATGAATACCAGAAAGAAATAATAATAATAATTCTTCTTAATGCTGCAAACGGTCGACACCACGGGAAACCATTCCGGACGACCACCAAAATTTCGGCAAGAATCACTCAAATTGACACCAAATTTCTCTACCCAAAGCTTCAAAAAAATGGTTCTAGATCTAAGAAAAATGGTTTTTGACCTTAACAAAAATGGTTTTTAACCTCCAAAATATTGGGGCTACACCAAATTGTCGCCCTAACCGACCGTGTCGCCCTAACATAACTTTCTACGCAAAAAGTATTACCTATTGGATAAAATAGAAAAATAAATAAATTTCCTTATGTTGACCTTAAAATGCGTTAGACAGAGGGCAAAGTTACAGTTGGTGTTGAAGCTAGACGATTCTTTTTGGGATGACCAAGAGAGAAAACGGGTCGTTTCGAAAACAACCCAAGTTTAACATGATTTCAAGATTAGTGTAAGATCTCACTTTAATGGGAGCACCAGCCGCAGCAGGAGTGCTGATGTTCGTGGTAATCGTTGGCAAGTCAGTGTCACTCTTATTACGACGGTGAAATCTATTGAAGAATAATCTCTTCATAAAGTGGAATATGGCAACCAGAACGGTACAGAGGAACCACTTGTTGCATCGGAACGCCGCCATCTTGTTGCTATTCCATGGACGTTGGGATGTCTTGCTGTTGAATTTTTTTCATCGATTTAGATGATCTTTTGGAGAAAAAAAACAAACAAATACTGAACATGCTAGGAGGTGGGTGGGGATTGTCACTTTTTGAGTGACAAAATCCACAACCTGCCAACTCCTTGGACAACATTTGTGACAAATTCCCAACCCATTGGGTGCAAAACATGCACATTTGCTCTGAGGGGTGGGGCAGTGCAGGGCAGAGGGGGGATAATTGATAGTGATAACTGGCTTTACAGTTACTTCGCCCCATTTCTACTTCGCCCTAGATAACCATTCCCGCGCACGCGCGGCGCCCCTTGTTGTCGCGCTTACGCACAGACCGCTCGCGCCGTCATTTTGTGCATTATTTTATGCAGTAATTTTATCATTTATTTATCTCAGAAATGCAACATTTGCGACAAAAGTGCAAGTGGGAAGTATATCTTAAAATTGGATGATCTGTTGATTCCAGGAGGTAATTTCATTCAAATCTTTGTTCAAGCGGTATTAGCGATAAGGTCTATGCCAATGGGGCGAACTGACAGGGGCGAAGTAGAAACGCATCGGCATGAAACGGGGCGAAGTGACCGACATCGGATATTAAAATTGCCTAGCTCTGCCTCTCTGCCTCTGCCTGGGTGGACGTTCTAATCCCACCAGGTAAGTTGTAGGCTAGGCCTATTAACACCAATGAGTTAATAACACGCAAAGTTTACGATCTTGTTGCCAGTAGCAGCAAAGGATCATATAAATGCCACGTTTCACACGAGCAGATTCGTTGTGTGCAGTTACGTGCGATTATGGATGGAGGGTGCCCTGTTGAATGCGCCCTCTAGAGTTTGACCATGAGTTAAACTGGTTGCCAGACCACATATTCCACTAGACTAGTTCCCAGTCCCTACAATATCTTTGAACTTTGCAATTACATGGGACCGGGAACCACTCTAATTCAACGTATGAGAATCGTTGATTGGCCGAACGATGAATAAATGTACATATATGCCTAATTCAGCGTGAGTTTCACGCATATTTGAAATGCGTCGTTCGCGTTTTGAGAAATTATGCGTAGGGGAAATTTGAAGTGAAACGACGCACTGAAAGCCACGTACAGAATCTTGAAAACACTTTCCGCCTAAAACACTTCCCTCGGGTGAGGCTTGCCCCAAACCCATGCCCGGCTTGCCCCAATTATTATTCAAATTACCGAGTATGCCTGGTAAGGCAGCAATTTGACTGTCTTCAGTGCCAACTGTGTGTGTCTTGAGGAATGGTTTTCTTGGCTTGGGATTCACTTTCTGTGCCTGATGTGGGCGGTCGGGTTGGCGCAGTGGTTCTTTCTACTGGCCTGCCTGTGATGACCGCTTTCCAAAGGATTACCCTTGCACATAGGTAGTTAATTTGAAGGAGTTTTCTCGCGGAAACCCGTGTGATGTCCTGGAACGTTGCTCAATGACGGAGTGACCAGTACGTACGTCACTGGGAATGCCGGTACAATTTTGGAACACGATTGGATCCGTGTCTGCGGTCTTGATGATGGCTCGACCTGGACTGGTGATGATAGTGGATAATGACCTGGACTGGCAACGACAATGATGGAGGAACTGGTATAAACGGAATCGACATTGGACTGGACTTGACCTGGCTTGCGTGTTTTATTCGGACGAATAAAACATTTTATAAAAAGCCTTTCCACTCTGGCGTCCCGGGTTCGAATCTGGGGCGTGTATGTGGATTGGGTTTGCAGTTCACTTGACCGCGTGGGTTTTCCCCCAGGAATTTCTTTGGGTTTTTCCCTCCCACTTCTAACTGCAACTCCTTCTGCGTCATCTCAAGTTGATAATAAAGAATAGTTAAAGGCAGAGGCTCGTCAGCAATGCGCGCGCGCCAAATCCGTGCCACGAAATACGCGGCTCCATGCGCTGCCTTTGCTGAGCTGCGTATTTCCTGGCACAACTTTGGCGCGCGCGCATTGCTGACGAGCCTGTGCCTTTAAAGCTAAAACCGTATAGTTGATGGCATAAAGGGCCTTGCCGAAGATGCCATAAAATTAACAACAACAACAACAACTGCCCGGTATTGTCCCTTGTCACACTGTACGCACTCTCTGCACTCTGTGCGCGGACGCTGTAACATGCCTCAGGGCGTTTACTTCCTTTTAAAGGCACAGGCTCGTCAGCAATGCGCGCCCGCCAAATTCGTGCTCGAAACACGCAGCTCCATGCTTTGCTGACGAGCCTGTGCCTTTAATACGTGGGTCACCACGCCCCGGGGCAAACACAGCACACTTAAAGGAGTGTGACCAGATCACTTTTTTTTACCCATAACTCCCCGGGACTTACCTTATGGGTCATGAGATTTTTATATCATAACATCCGTTATATTTTTCTGATTACGAAACTGAAACTCCCGCGCTTCTAGGCCGCATATTTCCGAGGATATCGTCGAAAATCCACCGATTATTTGTAAACTAATTTTCCAGTATCAACGTTTATCTACTGAACTCGATAGTTTTGTTCAATTTTTTTACTGGAAATCGCGAATGTTTTCGGGTTTTTGGGACATGGGAGGTGTGTATGGGAGTTACTTGATAATATTGGTAAGTTACATCGAAAACTATTTTCCAGAAACTCTGGTCATGCTCCTTTAATACCACTAACCATTAGTTAGTCTTTTACAAGACCCAGGCTTGGGGAATTTAGCAAACAAACATAAATTTACTTTCGTCAATTTTGAACAAAAACAAGTTATAGAGTTGAATAAATTAAGCATGTTCCTTTGTTCCTTAAGAAAAAGAATTGGGAAGATAATTTGTCAGTTGCTTTACAGAAACGAAAACAAAATTATTAGATCATGTCCCCAGATTTGTGTGTAAATTGCCAACATTGTTTGTCATCGAATCCCATGATGCCTTGCGAACATCAATAAGGTCTCAACTTAGTTGACATGAAATGTCAGATCATTCAATGTTCTTGAGACATGTAGATGAATGATATTGCAACATACTAATTACTAATTGTTAATTCCATTGTAAACAAGTTAACCTTGTTT
Organism: Henricia sp. BOLD:AAB3569; assembly: GCA_037783545.1. Lineage (NCBI taxonomy): Eukaryota > Metazoa > Echinodermata > Asteroidea > Spinulosida > Echinasteridae > Henricia > Henricia sp. BOLD:AAB3569. The sequence continues at coordinate 1,041,698 of JBBELK010000138.1, forward strand.
TTCCCCTATGGTGACTGCCAACCATGGCCTCTGCGTTGCATTGATTTCATGGTTTGTGAAGCAATGGTTCTATCTGGCCTCTCCAAGTTAAGAGCGGTTACCAGCTTCACCCGTCGTGTTTGGGGTTCACGACATAATACGTCCCCTTTGCACTTCGGTGCGAGTTAAGAGCGTTGCTGGTTCCACTCGTCGTGTTTAGGGTTCACGACTTAATACGTCCCCTAATCAAACAAAAGCAGGATGTTTTAAAGATGTAATTAGGCGCCTTTATAAGTAATTATTATTTTTATTAAAATAAACGTATTGTCGTCGCCCTAAAAACAATGTAAATTAAAGGCGAATTTAACCCACTATAATTTGCTTGTGATAGAAATATGTTGTTTTAAAAGAAAGTCTTACAAAAAAGATTGAAATTGAGTTTGAGAGTAGCATTTTTATTTTCGGCTTTGGCTTAATTGACAGGTTGGAACAATGCATTCGCATTATATGGATTGGAAACCAGTCTAAAAACACGACAGCAGCCTAGACTGGCTTGTGGTCCACATATTCCATATACAAACACAAATTTCCTGCTCGTATGTGGTGGAATAAAAGTATTGGTCCAGGAACCAGTCTACCAGCAAGTCTACTTGGTTTTGACACGAGCACGTGCTGACAATGGCTGACAATGGCATTGACGGGTGTCGACATACCATGTTTTTATAGTTTCTGCCAATCACCGCTGAGCCAAACAAATGTCTATTGATCGTTTTTGCTGAACCGTGATCATACGCTCACCGAAAAGATGTAGAGTCTTCTGATTGGACCTAAAATGTCACCGATCTACCGATGTCCCAGCTCACACCACTTTGCCTGCATTGATAGGCCTACGTACATCGGCTGTCGTCGTGCGCCTATCGGTTCAAGCCTGTAGCTACTAGCTATGCGTGTACGTGTGTGTCGTGGATTAGTGTTCGCCATTTTTCATAAGTTTGTTGGGCAGTTTAAATCGTAGTTTCTGAACCTGTGCAAGGAGTCAATCGTCGAACGTAAGTTTATTAATATTATTGGTATTACGATATATATTTTGTTCGTATACATTGAACAAAGATTTGAATGAAATGACCTCCTGGAATCGACAGATCATCTAATTCTAAGGTATAGTTCCCACTAGACTAGAACGGGAAATCCCGTAGGGACAGAGGGAACCCCTTTCATAAAGTGGATTGTTGTCATTTTGCCTCGAAATTAGAATCATCACCCAAAAATTTCCTCCTAGTTGTGTCCTACAGTGGTTTGAGATGTCCATGATTGGAAAATGATTGGAAAGAAATACTTACAACACCGTTTTTGAAGCCAAAATGTTGTCCAACGTACACATTTTACGACTGCTTCTGTCGTTGCCATGTTAATAAGTCTGGACGTGAGATCCCGTGAAAATAAATTACAGTTGGGCCTGCCCATGCCGAATTGCAGACAGACTGTATCAAGCCTTAACGTTAATCGGGCACAAATACATTTACACGTACGCAGTCCTTTCCGTGCCGCTAGCGCTGTACGCACTGAGGAAATGACTTGGCTGCTCTTTCTGACAGCTGTTTCATTACTTAACACTTAATGTCAACCATGTCCACTTACTAAAATGTCGCTTTCCAAGTCGCTAACTAAGGCACTAGTGACTAGTATTAGTAAGACCCTATGTGCTAAACCCTTTTCCTTAGTAAATTTATGACACTTTTCCCTCCTAATTTTGCATTTTTATCATTCAAACTACATGTACATGTACTAATACTAATGATGTAGCATCATGGTTCATATGTCATAGAAAGTTAAATCCTGGGTGTCCGTGCATGGTATGAACCCCACACAACTTTATGGCAACATGCCGTGTGTTTGACCCAGCTATATCCCATAGTGCTTTGTGGAAGGGTGTCCTCTGTTGGTGAAATGGTATTTGCGATATCCCTTATGTGCAGACGAAGACGCCCAGAATCTGACTTGTTATGGCTTATAAACCATGTAAAAATGTTAGTTTGATGATTAACACAGAGGGGAAAAGTACCATAAATTTAATGCACCCGCTAAAGGTACAGGCTCGTCCGCAATGCGCGTGCCAAATTCGTGGCACGAAATACGCCGCTCTGTGTTGCTAAGACATGGAGCTGCGTATCTCGTGGCACGAATTTGGCACATTCGCATTGCTGACCAGCCTGTGCCTTTAATTGTCCTCCCCGTAAAGAATTAGGAAGTTGATCATGGCTTCAGACCTTGTGTGCAAAACATACGAGTTGGAGTGAAAAATGTCAAAGTGTTTCCTCACAAAATCTTACATTTTCCCATTCAAAATGTTGGGTTTTTTCATCAAATCTGCACATTCCAATGCTAGATGAGTAAGAAAAACATTTCTGATCAACTTCCCAACTCGTACAATTTTGTATCTGTAGGTGGGGATTTTTGTCATCTAAATTTTGTCCCAGGAATGGGAATTTTGTGACAATTAATCCCCACATCTTACTCTTAAGTGGGGCATTTCAGAATTTTACTCCATGTACTAATAAGTCTTTGGCACACACCTCCACTTCCTAAACATTTTTGATAACTTTTGCAACTGTTGGGGTATCTGCCTCATATGACATTACACTTTTGCCTGCTTTTAAAGTGGTTAAATATTGCCTGAAATCGCACCACAGTAGAGCATCTAGGGCTGACCGCCCTCGCCATTTGATTGTCTTCATCATTCATGCTTAAACATTTCACTCTCCCGGTATGGAGTATGACATATCATGTCATATTATTAGGAAGAATTAGTGGCGAAGGTCAGGTGTATTGTACATGTACATACTATTTACCCCCGGTATACCATTTTTGTGAGTTTTGTAGTGTACTAATGTCTGTAGTAAACGGTGCATAGAAGCTTTGCATATGGTATGGTAGGTCCACACTTTCTAGTTTTAGTTAATTGCGTGGGCATGATCAGTGGGCATGTATAAAATTGCTAGGATGTGTATAGATTACAAATACTTCATGTATGGTACGGGGTCCACAGTTTCTAGTTTAGTTAATTGCGTGGCCATCAGTTGGCATCTATATAATTGCTAGGATGTGTATACCGGTAGTTCTCAAATACTTCATGTATGGTACGGGGTCCACAGTTTCTAGTTTAGTTAATTGCGTGGCCATCAGTTGGCATCTATATAATTGCTAGGATGTGTATACCGGTAGTTCTCAAATACTTCATGTATGGTACGGGGTCCACAGTTTCTAGTTTAGTTAATTGCGTGGCCATCAGTTGGCATCTATATAATTGCTAGGATGTGTATACCGGTAGTTCTCAAATACTTCATGTATGGTACGGGGGTCCACAGTTTCTAGTTTAGTTAATTGCGTGGCCATCAGTTGGGATGTGTATACCGGTAGTTCTCAAATACTTCATGTATGGTACGGGGTCCACAGTTTCTAGTTTAGTTAATTGCGTGGCCATCAGTTGGGATGTGTATACCGGTAGTTCTCAAATACTTCATGTATGGTACGGGGTCCACAGTTTCTAGTTTAGTTAATTGCGTGCGCATCAGTTGGCATAATATTGCTAGGAAGTAGGATGTCTATAGATTACAAATACTTCATTTGTGAAGTATTGGTGGGAGTACTTTTTTTCCATGGGAGTTTTTTCCCATAAAAGGTGAAATGGACCAGAAAGTGCAGTCCTGAGACTTTTGACTAGAATGTACAAACCCAGAGGCGATCACATTATGGAGTTTTGTATAGCTTGTTGGACAAAAAAAAACCTAGTGGGGGATAAGTTATTTCACAATCACAATGCTTTATTCAACGCTCAGTGCTACACTTGATTAGATTTCACCAGGAAATGAAAAGTAAAGCAAATTCATGACAAACAGATTCGTGACTACATGTACATTCGTAGCTACATGTACCACAGGTGTCAACAATGCATATAAATAGTACTGGTTGTTCCATATCATATCATGAGGTGCTGTAGATGAAGACATGGCTGTGCACTAGTGGGCAGGTAGAACTAGGCCTATATATATGCCCTGGAAAGTAATAAGAATAAAATACATTGATTTAATTGGATGGGTTCACCATGCACGGACACCCAGGATTTTCATTTTTATGACATATAAAGCATGTAAAAATGACAGTTTGATGATGATGATAAAAGGAAAATTATCTAAATTATCATAAACATTTTTAAACACGATTTATGCCTGTAAAAATGCTGCTTTCTCGAGCAAAATCATAGGCTATGCTGCCTACGAGTGAAAATACGTAGCCTGCTGGCACATGGCTGGTATGGAAGCGCCCTCAACGTCAACAGTTTGTCAATTTTTATTTTGCGATGTACTTTTTTTTTTCGATGTTAAATTTCAGTCGGGTAATGATTGTTACAAGCTTGAGATGTACTAGGAGTGAAACAGTTGGTCCTCGTGAATGGCACGCTAAAGTGGGTTAAAATTCCTTGTGGCTGCGTTTGGATGTCGTTTATTAAAGGTAAGGATGTCCCTCAAATAGCTAATCAGTGTTATTGTGTATTCTAACCAGTCGGGTAATATTGTCACAATCTTGATATGTACTAGGAGTGAAACAGTTGGTCCTCGTGAATGGCACGCTAAAGTGGGTTGTGTTTCTTGTGGCTGTGCTTGGATGTCGTTGATTAAAGGTAAGGATGTCCCTCAAATAGCTAATCAGTGTTATTGTGTATTTTAACCAGTTGGGTAATATTGTCCATGGAGGAAGTATTATCACAAACTTGAGATGTACTCGGAGTAAACAAAAATCATGGAGATCAATGTTATCATTTGTATCAAGTAGGGATGGGACTGTTAACCCATGAATGTTTAAGCGTTTAAATGAAACCCAATTTTAGAGAATGTACAATATAGTTTGCAGAGGATTATTCAAGAAACTGAAATAAATGTATGAGGTCGTGGTAAAATTTTGACCAGATAAAAGTTCAATGATTATTTTGGAGGCCTAGGGGTACATTGTGTACATTGCAGATTGCACCAGCAACTTACAATCTTTATAGTGTCTGCCGAACGGTTATCCGACACTTCAAAGAATTGCAAACCGGTTTCTGAATTAACTGTAAATTCCCATCCCTATTAACTTTTTCTACAAAAGTCACACCCAATGTGCCCTTTAGAATGTTTAGTGTAGACAAACCGTATGGATGTTTGTTAATATTTATGCATCACTCATTGACTTTATGCCCTAGCTATTAACCATTTATCATTACTATCCAGTATTTTGTATGTTTGAATGTGCACTTTGGAACTCTTATCACAAATCGTCGTTAATAATTCAACCTCATTTACATACAATAGACCGCTCATTTTCCATTACGTTTCATATTTTTATGAAGCTAGCTGGATCTGCCTCCTTGATTGTGTATCAGTTTGTACAAGGAGTGCATCCATTCAACACATCGCTGTCTGTTCGGCATCCGATATAAAGCTAGCTGGATCTGCCTCCATGATTGTGTATCAGTTTGTACAAGGAGTCCATCCATTCAACACATCGCTGTATGTTGTGCATCCGATATAAAGTTAGCTGGATCTGCCTCCATGATTGTGTATCAGTTTGTACAAGGAGTGCATCCATTCAACACATCGCTGTCTGTTCGGCATCCGATATAAAGCTAGCTGGATCTGCCTCCATGATTGTGTATCAGTTTGTACGAGGAGTGCATCCATTCAACACATCGCTGTCTGTTTTGCATCCGATATAAAGCTAGCTGGATCTGCCTCCATGATTATGTATCAGTTTGTACGAGGAGTGCGTGTGCGTTCAACACATCGCTGTCTGTTCTGCATCTGATATTCCTCTCTTTATAAGGAGTCAAAACTACGACAATAATGGGTCATGCCATGTCAACTCGGCCATCCATGTAAATATAACATTTTACGAAGGAATCCCAAGTGATAGGGAGCTAACATTCCTTGGACTTCTGCCCAGATTGCAAGATTCTGCAGTCTGAATCATCAAGTTATATTATTTGAGGAAAAGGTGAACCCCCTAATTTTCAATTTTTGGAGGATCCCTACATGTCTAGGTCCGAGTTCAACTACTTTTTCTGGTTGGAATATAGTTTTTCTTGGTATTTGGGAGCTTTTCCAACACCAGAATGGTTTTCAGGGCTATAGTGCCGCTGGTGGTGAAATTGTGGGGGTCTGAAAACCACGTCAGATCAAAATTACCCTTTCCGACCCCCAAATTCATACTCCCAGATGACCATGTGGGCACTTGATGAAGTTGATGAGACTTTCACCAGACAAACATACACGTATTCATTCATTCATAAAATGAAATAAAACGTTTAATTATCAGCCTCCTTCGTTATATACATATATGTAATTTTTTTTAAAATGCATTCTCGGAATCTTTTTATACATGTAATTCAACAGAGAAACTAGGTCAAGTAGTGACAATAGGCTTATTGTATGTTTCCCATGAATAGCATCTGTTGTATTGATGTATTTTCTTCAAAATACAGACCACAGGGCTTGAAATTAACGGAGGCCACGGATGCCATTGCCTCTGTTGCCCAGCTGCTCTTTGCCTTGCGGTGCCCTTTTGCAAACCTCCCATAGACTTTTTCATTTTGCAGTGGAAGTGCCCTTTTTAAACTCCAAAAGACAACTCCAAAAACATAAATGGCAGTGCCCTTTCATTGACGAATTTCAAGCCCTGAGACCATACTAAATGTTTGTTGCTATGGTGCATGTAAATGAGGTACATGTAAATGTACCTCTGTTACTTTTGAATAAATGTCCGGTCAGTTGCTTATTGCTCAACTGTCTCCACCTCTTCCTCTCCCCCCTCCCACCTCCCCTCGCCCTCAGGCCTCCCCACCCTCGCCCTCAGGCCTCCCCACCCTCGCCCGCAGGCCTCCCCACCCTCGCCCGCAGGCCCTCCCCCTCCCCAGACTGTACCATACCTAAGAGGTGGGATTGGTAGTTTTTAAAGACGAATTACATGATTGGAAAAAAATTTAAAACAGAAAACAGCATTAGGTACATACGGTACATAACTAAAGAAATATTGTTGATAAACTGCATCTGCCTTGTAGAAATTTTAGCCATGCAGTAAGATTTCAGAAAACCTTAAAAATCCATGCATGGTTTTAGTGTTGAATGAATGGTAAAACAAATCTGCAGATGATTTTTTTTTAAAAACTTCAGTTGACAATTACCATTATTTTTACATGTATGGGAATTTCGTGAAGCAAATAATGTATTGGGGCTTTTGAGAAACTTAACAAGTGCCTAACCCTAAAGCAACATTTAGGTGAACAAATCCCCACCCATTGGTGCTAAACATGCACGTTTTGCTCCCATGTGCACTGATTTTGATGTGATTATTATGCTATTCTCTCCTAGGGTAAACACAGTATTGATTCCGTAATTCACACCTGCTGCATGCACCACGTAGCAACAAATAATTAGTCTCGTGAAGTGGATACTATGTGTGCGTTATTTTATGTAATGCAGGTGTTCCTGTTTTTACATGTTTTAAAAGTTTCCCAATAATGTAATCTGTCCTTAAAAAGTATTAACACAACCTCTTAGGTAGGGTAGTCCGGGAAGAGGGGTGTGGGGGGGGGGGGGGTGCTGGTAGTGGAAGAAAAAGGAAGGGGTGAGGGGGAGCAGCATGTAAGCATTAACCGGTAGCTACTTGAACATTTATTCAAAAGTAATAAAAGTTCATGTACTTCATACCTGCCATGTCATGCACCACATAATAACAAAAATTTAGTCAGGTCTGTATGTAAAAGGAAATACATAAATACAACCGACGCTATTCATGGGAAACACACAGAAGGCCGATTGTCACCTAATCCTACTTGACCTAGTTTCTCTACTTTGAAATTTCTGCGGAATTACATGTATAAAAGGGGTCCGATAATGCATTTTTTTCAAAAACTATGTTTATAATGGAGGAGGCTGATAATAAAACTTTTTAATTCATTTTATGAATGAATGAATGTGTATGTTTGTTTGGTGAAAGTCTCATCATCGTCATCAAGTGCCCACATGGTCATCTGGGTGTCTGAATTTGGGGGTCGGAAAGGGTAATTTTGATCTGACGTGGTTTTCAGACCCCCACAATTTCACCACCAGCGGCACTATAGCCCTGAAAACTATTCTGGTGCTGGAAAAGCTCCCAAATACCAAGAAAAACCACATTCTAAACAGAAAAAGTAAATGAACTCGGACCTAGGGACCTCCAAAATTTGAAAATTAGTCAGCGCCCCTACAGAAAATAGGATTTTTAGGGGTCCACCTCTCCCTTAAATAATACAACTTGATGATTCAGACTGCAGAATCTTGCAATCTGGTCTACAAGCGAACAAAATTTCAGCTCCCTATAACTGTTTTTAAAAAAAGGTTATGGGTCTTCAAAGATGCTACGAACTGCATTGAGCAATTCTCATTTGTAAAAAGGGGCCTGACACTCAAATTTCAAAAGGTTGTCTTGCAAAAACCGTTAAAGATATTGGGCTAAAACTTGGGATTCCTTCGTATGATAACCTAGTAAGGTATTTTTGAAAAGTTTCAGCAAAATCTGGGAGGTGTCCTGTACGATCGAGATATCTGAATATTGGAATGACCATAATGTAAGTTATCTAAAAGACACACAACCCTATCGGCCCTTGGATTGTGGCATTCCCCTGCAGGGTACTCCTGGCACTGTTGCAATTATTACCGCTGCCATCAGGGAATCGCCAGACTACCAATTCACTCCAACTAGGTGGCTGCCTGGCCAACACGCAAACCTATTATCGCTCGGGTTAACGAGGCAATTTCAGATTGTTTTGCCCAACAGATACAATTGACACGTATATGCACAAGGGGGCCATCCATAAAGTAAGTACGTACGTACGCACAAAGGGGGGAGGGGGGGGGGGGGGGAGTGGTGGTTGGAGCCAATGTGTACACCCACACCCTCTAGATCTTGAGCACATTACAATATGCTCAATAATTTTAGCATAATTAGGTGATCGGGCCAACAGCCCGATCACCTATTACTCTCGTACGATTTCTTTATTAGGTGATCGGGCCAACAGCCCGATCACCTATTGCTCTCGTACGATTTCTTTATTTTTTTTTTTTTTAGGTGATCGGGCCAACAGCCCGATCACCTATTACTCTCGTACGATTTCTTTATTTTTGTTTTGTTTTTTTTTTTTTTTCTTCTTTTTCCACTCAAACGTTTCCAGAGCTTTTCTTCAAAACGGTTCAAGCTATCAACTTAAAACTTGGTAGGAACATCAACCCCAATGTGAAGATGTGCATACAAGTGTGACGTCATTGTGACGTAATTAGGTATCAAATTACAAACCAAAAATGACCAAAATATGCATGTTTAAAACATGCTTCCGTCTGGAAAACCACGTGACCCATGATCTTCGTATTTGACAGGCTTATATATCAGATCATGGCCTACAATTTTCTTCGTGTGGGCATTTTTATCTGACCCTTCCTTCTGGGGTCAATCTGAGGTCAAAGTTCAACGAAAACGAAAATCGCAATTTTTGCACTTATTGAGCAACAATGCCCATCAAACCAAGCTGAATCTTTAAGTAACTAAGTACAGGCATAGGTCCTATGGCAGACTTTCACCAACGTGTATAATATTATGATGGCATCAAGCGTGACGTCATCGTGACGTCATCAAGTATCAAATTACACCCCCCAAAAAAACAAAATATGCATATTTTAAAATGCTTCCGTCTTGAAAACCACGTGACCCAGGATCTTCGTATTTGGCAGGTTTACAGATGACATTCTGTGCTACAATTTTCTTTGTGTGGGCATTTTCATCTGACCCTTCCTTCTGGGGTCAATTGGAGGTCAAAGTTCAACGAAACTGAGAATCTCAGTTTTTACACTTACCAGCAACAATGCCCATCAAACCAAGCTGAATCGTTAGTAAATTAGATACAGACATAGGCCCTACGGCAGACTTTCACCAGAATGTATAGTATCACGATGGCATCAAGTGTGACGTAATCATGACGTCATCAGGTGTCAAATTACAAAAATTGAAAGGTTATTATTTCCAAAATTCATATCTCAAGAACCGTAATAGATACTTGAACAATTCTTTCACAACATGATAAGTCTAAATGAACTGAACAAATCATACGATGTCATGACCCCTGTGTGACGCCTACTTCCGGTCCAAACCGGAAGTTGTTCGAAAATGTGCATTTTGTAAGCGTTTTGAATGCAGATAGATTCAAAGTGGTAGTGAATTTGACCATATTTCTACGGAACGGAATGTTTCCACACATGTAGACTTTTTGACTATACCATTTGTGACGTCATCACATGGACGGTGGTTACGTAATGTGGTGTCAAAATACGCAAATTTGGAGCTGAATTGTTTTAAAATGCTGTATCTTGAGAACTACAGCAGATATTTGCATGATTCTTTCGCCACATTTAAGAACTTGATGTTTATCAAATTGTTGAACAATTTGTGCACAACATTGTGACGTCATGATATCGTCACAGGTGTCAAATTACAAAAATTCAAAGGTTATTATTTTTAAAATCCATATCTCAAGAACCGTAATAGATACTTGAACAATTCTTTCACAATATGATAAGTCTAAATGAACTGAACAAATCATACGATGTCATGACCCCTGTGTGACGCCTACTTCCGGTCCAAACCGAAAGAGGTTCGAAAATGTACACTTGTTTAGCAATTTGAATGCAAATAGAGCCAAAGTGGTAGGGAATTTGACCATAGTTCTACGGAACGAAATGTGTTCACACATGTGGACCTTTTGACTATACCATTGGTGACGTCATTACATGGACGGTGGTTACGTAATGTACGTCAAATTACGCAAATTTGGAGCGGAGATGTTTTAAAATGCTGTATCTTGAAAACTACAACAGATATTGGTATGATTCCTTCGCCACATTTAAGAACTTGATGTTCAACATATTGTTCAACAATTTGTGCACAAAATTGTGACGTCATGATGTCGTCACAGGTGTCACATTACAAGATTTCAAAGGTTATTATTTCAACAATTCATATCTCAAAACGGTGCAAGCTATCAACCCCCCAGCTATGGCGGATATATAGGGAGGAGATATTAGTTACCGGATTAGTGTATACAGCAGCCAATTTCACGAAACTTTACGCAATTGCGCAAGTCCACTTACGCCATAAGCTATTGCGCAAGTAATGGCGTAAGTGGACTTGCGCAATTGCGTACAGTTTCGTGAAATCGGCTGCTGAACTTCCATTTTTGCCATTCCACAGGTGATAACAACGTCTGAAATTCATCACAAAATTTTCATTTAGCCCGATCACCTGGCGTTTGTAACAACAAACGTCATACCTCTAGTTTTTTTTTTTTTTCTTTTTCCACTCAAACGTTTCCAGAGGTTTTCTTCAAAACGGTTTAAGCTATCAACTTAAAACTTGGTAGGAACATCAACCCCAATGTGAAGATGTGCATACAAGTGTGACGTCATTGTGACGTCATTAGGTATCAAATTACAAACCAAAAATGACCAAAATATGCATATTTTAAAATGCTTCCGTCTCGAAAACCACGTGACCCAGGATCTTCGTATTTGGCAGGTTTATAGATGACATTCTGTGCTACAACTTTCTTTGTGTGGGCATTTTCATCTGACCCTTCCTTCTGGGGTCAATTGGAGGTCAAAGTTCAACGAAAACGGAAATCTCAGTTTTTACACTTACCAGTAACAATGCCCATCAAACCAAGCTGAATCGTTAGTAAATTAGATACAGACATAGGCCCTACGGCAGACTTTCACCAGCATGTATAGTATCATGACGTCATCAGGTGTCAAATTACAAAAATTCAAAGGTTATTATTTTCAAAATTCATATCTCAAGAACCGTAATACTGTTCCACAGACGGACTACTTCTGTTATCGTAAACAGAGAGCCCCATATACTCCACACACAGCGCCCGTGGTTACTGCACATTCCTATGGGCACACACAACTTCCGGCGAGTTCGTGTCAGTGGTACACACTTCAACGCTAAAACGAATCGGGCTAAATAAGATCGGAACACTTCGGGTAAAGATTTGCGCGTTCTGATTGGCCGGTTGGCTTAGAAACGTCATCATCGGAAAAGAGTATGTTTCCAGCTAGCCTGGGGTCCATTCGCGTACAAAATCGACCGCGGGTTGCAACATTTGCGATCAAAAACATTTTTTCTCGTCCATAAAGCGATCCATAATCAACGTGAATCACCAAGCGACAAGGTATGTATACAAAAGTAGACATTAAACAATCCTACCATACTGACAAAAAGTCCGTAAGGCCTACCATTTGTCGCAAAAATGTACTTTTAGGAGGGCATGTTGAGCAGGAATCCGAGACTTCGCTCGCGTGCAATGTCCACACCGACGTACGACCGAGTTCCACGCCGTGTGTAGGGCCGGGACGTACGGCGGTGGTGTGCCCACTGCATACGCGATGATCTCGTAATTCCCGTGAAACAAGCAATGATGCAGCGTTAGAAAACCTGCGTTTTACGTCAATCTGTGCAAAATTGTGTGCCAATTTTGTAACTGATATTGAATTTATTAACATTCAAAGACAATACGTGATATCAGATACACCAATTAAAGATATTTAGTTGTTACTTAACAAATGAAGGCAAATAATTTGTTGAGTAATATTATTCTTTGTCAATTATTTTTGCAGCTTTTCTGTGGTCCTCGTCCTGTGACATACCACCAGTGAGCCTGAAGATGAAAAAGGGTAGTACGAGTCCCTTGATGATGCAGAATCGTCATCCATAGTTGAGCCTCCTGCCCGTAGTAACATCTGTAATTACTATTATTTGTAAAGATTTAAATATAACCTCTAGGCTCCACATCCGTTTGTTTTGATCAAAACATAAATTATTTATCTCTGAAGAATAATACGTCATTCTCTTCTCTGTTTTGTATTTAGGCCTAATGTAACTTTGTAAGCAATTTGGAAAGTTGTACAGTTTGTGTGTGGATGCGCTACCTGTCATTCTTTTTTGCTGCCCTCAATCCACACCTCTCCAAAATAGTATTGGCTTGGTAATTAACACATACAGTGATTGATTATGTCAATTAAATTATTGATGCAAGTCCCAATCTTGACTATAGACAGATTTGATTATATCAGTATCTCTTATCAATCTATTTTTCAACATTAATTGGGGAAAAATAAGGTTCCCTTAACAATCAACATTTTTGCATAAATTATGCAAATTATGGGATTTCAATATAAACTAATTATCTGTAGTTAAGCAGGTTTGATTATTACAATGTCTTGCATCATTTAATTAAAGTAAATACTTTAATTAAATGATGCAAGATGCATTGTAATAATCAAACCTGCTTAAGATAAATTTGAGAAAAATGAGTTTTCCCTTGAAAATTGACCGTTTTTGCATAAATTATTAATTTATTATGCAAATGAGGTATTTAAAATATAAATTAATTATCTTTCCTTGTACATATATTAATAACTGTTGTTTGTACCAACTTTGGGCCATCCAGGATAGAGTTGAGCAAAGATATATAACCAAAAGTATAAGCCACAGTGACCATTGTCGGTGCCAAATTAGAAATAAAGAAAAACATAGGATAACCTTTGACCTGCCGATGAATTTTTACCCTGTTTTCAATTATCCAAACCGACTGTAGCTTCGCAATGCAAAATCCGATTTGAAAAAAATAAACAGATTTCTTCTAGTCAATAACCACTCTTTCAATTGACACTGATTTTAAATCGATGTGGGCTTTAAAATAAAAGGGTTGAAACTGCCTAAATTATAATTATAGATACTTGAACAATTCTTTCACAACATGATAAGTCTAAATGAACTGAACAAATCATACGATGTCATGACCCCTGTGTGACGCCTACTTCCGGTCCAAACCGAAAGTTCTTCGAAAATGTGCAAATTTTTAGGATTTTTAATGCAAATAGATTCAAAGTGGTAGTGAATTTGACCATATTTCTACGGAACGAAATGTTTCCACACATGTGGACCTTTTGACTATACCATTGGTGACGTCATGACATGGACGGTGGTTACGTAATGTGGTGTCAAATTACGCAAATTTGGAGCCGAGATGTTTTAAAATGCTGTATCTTGAAAACTACAACAGATATTGGTATGATTCCTTCGCCACATTTAAGAACTTGATGTTCAACATATTGTTCAACAATTTGTGCACAAAATTGTGACGTCATGATGTCGTCACAGGTGTCACATTACAAGATTTCAAAGATTATTATTTCAACAATTCATATCTCAAAACGGTGCAAGCTATCAACCCCCAGCTATGGCGGATATGCAGGGAGGAGATATTAGTTACCGGATTAGTGTATACAGCAGCCGATTTCACGAAACTTTACGCAATTGCGCAAGTCCACCTACGCCATAAGTTATTGCGCAAGTAATGGCGTAAGTGGACTTGCGCAATTGAGTAAAGTTTCGTGAAATCGGCTGCTGAACTTCCATTTTTGCCATTCCACAGGTGATAACAACGTCTGAAATTCATCACAAAATGTTCATTTACCCCGATCACCTGGCGTTTGTAACAACAAACGTCATACCTCTAGTTTTTTTTCTTTTTCCACTCAAACGTTTCCAGAGCTTTTCTTCAAAACGGTTCAAGCTATCAACTTAAAACTTGGTAGGAACATCAACCCCAATGTGAAGATGTGCATACAAGTGTGACGTCATTGTGACGTCATTAGGTATCAAATTACAAACCAAAAATGACCAAAATATGCATGTTTTAAAATGCTTCCGTCTGGAAAACCACGTGACCCATGATCTTCGTATTTGACAGGCTTATATATCAGATCATGGCCTACAATTTTCTTCGTGTGGGCATTTTCATCTGACCCTTCCTTCTGGGGTCAATCTGAGGTCAAAGTTCAACGAAAACGAAAATCTCAATTTTTGCACTTATTGAGCAACAATGCCCATCAAACCAAGCTGAATCTTTAAGAAACTAAGTACAGGCATAGGTCCTATAGCAGACTTTCACCAGCGTGTTTAATATTATGATGGCATCAAGCGTGACGTCATCGTGACGTCATCAAGTATCAAATTACACCTCCCAAAAAACCAAAATATGCATATTTTAAAATGCTTCCGTCTCGAAAACCACGTGACCCAGGATCTTCGTATTTGGCAGGTTTATAGATGACATTCTGTGCTACAACTTTCTTTGTGTGGGCATTTTCATCTGACCCTTCCTTCTGGGGTCAATTGGAGGTCAAAGTTCAACGAAAACGGAAATCTCAGTTTTTACACTTACCAGTAACAATGCCCATCAAACCAAGCTGAATCGTTAGTAAATTAGATACAGACATAGGCCCTACGGCAGACTTTCACCAGCATGTATAGTATCATGACGTCATCAGGTGTCAAATTACAAAAATTCAAAGGTTATTATTTTCAAAATTCATATCTCAAGAACCGTAATACTGTTCCACAGACGGACTACTTCTGTTATCGTAAACAGAGAGCCCCATATACTCCACACACAGCGCCCGTGGTTACTGCACATTCCTATGGGCACACACAACTTCCGGCGAGTTCGTGTCAGTGGTACACACTTCAACGCTAAAACGAATCGGGCTAAATAAGATCGGAACACTTCGGGTAAAGATTTGCGCGTTCTGATTGGCCGGTTGGCTTAGAAACGTCATCATCGGAAAAGAGTATGTTTCCAGCTAGCCTGGGGTCCATTCGCGTACAAAATCGACCGCGGGTTGCAACATTTGCGATCAAAAACATTTTTTCTCGTCCATAAAGCGATCCATAATCAACGTGAATCACCAAGCGACAAGGTATGTATACAAAAGTAGACATTAAACAATCCTACCATACTGACAAAAAGTCCGTAAGGCCTACCATTTGTCGCAAAAATGTACTTTTAGGAGGGCATGTTGAGCAGGAATCCGAGACTTCGCTCGCGTGCAATGTCCACACCGACGTACGACCGAGTTCCACGCCGTGTGTAGGGCCGGGACGTACGGCGGTGGTGTGCCCACTGCATACGCGATGATCTCGTAATTCCCGTGAAACAAGCAATGATGCAGCGTTAGAAAACCTGCGTTTTACGTCAATCTGTGCAAAATTGTGTGCCAATTTTGTAACTGATATTGAATTTATTAACATTCAAAGACAATACGTGATATCAGATACACCAATTAAAGATATTTAGTTGTTACTTAACAAATGAAGGCAAATAATTTGTTGAGTAATATTATTCTTTGTCAATTATTTTTGCAGCTTTTCTGTGGTCCTCGTCCTGTGACATACCACCAGTGAGCCTGAAGATGAAAAAGGGTAGTACGAGTCCCTTGATGATGCAGAATCGTCATCCATAGTTGAGCCTCCTGCCCGTAGTAACATCTGTAATTACTATTATTTGTAAAGATTTAAATATAACCTCTAGGCTCCACATCCGTTTGTTTTGATCAAAACATAAATTATTTATCTCTGAAGAATAATACGTCATTCTCTTCTCTGTTTTGTATTTAGGCCTAATGTAACTTTGTAAGCAATTTGGAAAGTTGTACAGTTTGTGTGTGGATGCGCTACCTGTCATTCTTTTTTGCTGCCCTCAATCCACACCTCTCCAAAATAGTATTGGCTTGGTAATTAACACATACAGTGATTGATTATGTCAATTAAATTATTGATGCAAGTCCCAATCTTGACTATAGACAGATTTGATTATATCAGTATCTCTTATCAATCTATTTTTCAACATTAATTGGGGAAAAATAAGGTTCCCTTAACAATCAACATTTTTGCATAAATTATGCAAATTATGGGATTTCAATATAAACTAATTATCTGTAGTTAAGCAGGTTTGATTATTACAATGTCTTGCATCATTTAATTAAAGTAAATACTTTAATTAAATGATGCAAGATGCATTGTAATAATCAAACCTGCTTAAGATAAATTTGAGAAAAATGAGTTTTCCCTTGAAAATTGACCGTTTTTGCATAAATTATTAATTTATTATGCAAATGAGGTATTTAAAATATAAATTAATTATCTTTCCTTGTACATATATTAATAACTGTTGTTTGTACCAACTTTGGGCCATCCAGGATAGAGTTGAGCAAAGATATATAACCAAAAGTATAAGCCACAGTGACCATTGTCGGTGCCAAATTAGAAATAAAGAAAAACATAGGATAACCTTTGACCTGCCGATGAATTTTTACCCTGTTTTCAATTATCCAAACCGACTGTAGCTTCGCAATGCAAAATCCGATTTGAAAAAAATAAACAGATTTCTTCTAGTCAATAACCACTCTTTCAATTGACACTGATTTTAAATCGATGTGGGCTTTAAAATAAAAGGGTTGAAACTGCCTAAATTATAATTATAGATACTTGAACAATTCTTTCACAACATGATAAGTCTAAATGAACTGAACAAATCATACGATGTCATGACCCCTGTGTGACGCCTACTTCCGGTCCAAACCGAAAGTTCTTCGAAAATGTGCAAATTTTTAGGATTTTTAATGCAAATAGATTCAAAGTGGTAGTGAATTTGACCATATTTCTACGGAACGAAATGTTTCCACACATGTGGACCTTTTGACTATACCATTGGTGACGTCATGACATGGACGGTGGTTACGTAATGTGGTGTCAAATTACGCAAATTTGGAGCCGAGATGTTTTAAAATGCTGTATCTTGAAAACTACAACAGATATTGGTATGATTCCTTCGCCACATTTAAGAACTTGATGTTCAACATATTGTTCAACAATTTGTGCACAAAATTGTGACGTCATGATGTCGTCACAGGTGTCACATTACAAGATTTCAAAGATTATTATTTCAACAATTCATATCTCAAAACGGTGCAAGCTATCAACCCCCAGCTATGGCGGATATGCAGGGAGGAGATATTAGTTACCGGATTAGTGTATACAGCAGCCGATTTCACGAAACTTTACGCAATTGCGCAAGTCCACCTACGCCATAAGTTATTGCGCAAGTAATGGCGTAAGTGGACTTGCGCAATTGAGTAAAGTTTCGTGAAATCGGCTGCTGAACTTCCATTTTTGCCATTCCACAGGTGATAACAACGTCTGAAATTCATCACAAAATGTTCATTTACCCCGATCACCTGGCGTTTGTAACAACAAACGTCATACCTCTAGTTTTTTTTCTTTTTCCACTCAAACGTTTCCAGAGCTTTTCTTCAAAACGGTTCAAGCTATCAACTTAAAACTTGGTAGGAACATCAACCCCAATGTGAAGATGTGCATACAAGTGTGACGTCATTGTGACGTCATTAGGTATCAAATTACAAACCAAAAATGACCAAAATATGCATGTTTTAAAATGCTTCCGTCTGGAAAACCACGTGACCCATGATCTTCGTATTTGACAGGCTTATATATCAGATCATGGCCTACAATTTTCTTCGTGTGGGCAGTTTCATCTGACCCTTCCTTCTGGGGTCAATCTGAGGTCAAAGTTCAACGAAAACGAAAATCTAAATTTTTGCACTTATTGAGCAACAATGCCCATCAAACCAAGCTGAATCTTTAAGAAACTAAGTACAGGCATAGGTCCTATAGCAGACTTTCACCAGCGTGTTTAATATTATGATGGCATCAAGCGTGACGTCATCGTGACGTCATCAAGTATCAAATTACACCTCCCAAAAAACCAAAATATGCATATTTTAAAATGCTTCCATCTCGAAAACCACGTGACCCAGGATCTTCGTATTTGGCAGGTTTACAGATGACATTCTGTGCTACAATTTTCTTTGTGTGGGCATTTTCATCTGACCCTTCCTTCTGGGGTCAATTGGAGGTTAAAGTTCAACGAAACTGAGAATCTCAGTTTTTACACTTACCAGCAACAATGCCCATCAAACCAAGCTGAATCGTTAGTAAATTAGATACAGACATAGGCCCTATGGCAGACTTTCACCAGAATGTATAGTATCACGATGGCATCAAGTGTGACGTAATCATGACGTCATCAGGTGTCAAATTACAAAAATTCAAAGGTTATTATTTCCAAAATTCATATCTCAAGAACCGTAATAGATACTTGAACAATTCTTTCACAACATGATAAGTCTAAATGAACTGAACAAATCATACGATGTCATGACCCCTGTGTGACGCCTACTTCCGGTCCAAACCGGAAGTTGTTCGAAAATGTGCATTTTGTAAGCGTTTTGAATGCAAATAGATTCAAAGTGGTAGTGAATTTGACCATATTTCTACGGAACGAAATGTTTCCACACATGTAGACTTTTTGACTATACCATTTGTGACGTCATCACATGGACGGTGGTTACTTAATGTGGCGTCAAAATACGAAAATTTGGAGCTGAATTGTTTTAAAATGCTGTATCTCGAGAACTACAGCAGATATTTGCATGATTCTTTCGCCACATTTAAGAACTTGATGTTTATCAAATTGTTGAACAATTTGTGCACAACATTGTGACGTCATGATATCGTCACAGGTGTCAAATTACACAAATTCAAAGGTTATTATTTTTAAAATTCATATCTCAAGAACCGTAATAGATACTTGAACAATTCTTTCACAACATGATAAGTCTAAATGAACTGAACAAATCATACGATGTCATGACCCCTGTGTGACGCCTACTTCCGGTCCAAACCGGAAGTTGTTTGAAAATGTGCAATTTTTTAGCATTTTGAATGCAAATAGAGCCAAAGTGGTAGGGAATTTGACCATAGTTCTACGGAACGAAATGTTTTCACACATGTGGACCTTTTGACTATACCATTGGTGACGTCATTACATGGACGGTGGTTACGTAATGTACGTCAAATTACGAAAATTTGGAGCTGAGGTGTTTTAAAATGCTGTATCTTGAAAACTACAACAGATATTGGTATGATTCCTTCGCCACATTTCAGAACTTGATGTTCAACATATTGTTCAACAATTTGTGCACAAAATTGTGACGTCATGATGTCGTCACAGGTGTCACATTACAAGATTTCAAAGGTTATTATTTCAACAATTCATATCTCAAAACGGTGCAAGCTATCAACCCCCCAGCTATGGCGGATATGCAGGGAGGAGATATTAGTTACCGGATTAGTGTATACAGCAGCCGATTTCACGAAACTTTACGCAATTGCGCAAGTCCACTTACGCCATAAGCTATTGCGCAAGTAATGGCGTAAGTGGACTTGCGCAATTGCGTAAAGTTTCGTGAAATCGGCTGCTGAACTTCCATTTTTGCCATTCCACAGGTGATAACAACGTCTGAAATTCATCACAAAATGTTCATTTAGCCCGATCACCTGGCGTTTGTAACAACAAACGTCATACCTCTAGTTTTCTTTATTCTTCTTTCACATTCTTCTAGGCACAGCTCCAGTCCCAAAAGGGTCAAGAAATATCCTTCATTAGTGTCTGAAGAGAGGTAAAATAGGTGATCGGGCCAACAGCCCGATCACCTATTACTCTCGTACAATTTTTGGCTTTTTCGTTTAGGACGAAAAAGCCTTTGTTTTCGTTTTGATTTTTTTTTTTTTCTGTTTTCTTCTGATTTTTTTCCCATAGACAAAGCGCATAGGCGTTGTCGGCGCTTTTTAAGGTTGTTCCCAAACATTGATCTTAACCAAACTTGGTCACATCAAAGACATAGTATAAGAGGTGTGCACCCAAGAATGGCTTCATTGTGACGTCATCCGTTACGTCATTATAACACTTTAAAAATGCCTAAAAAGCGGGAAATTGCCGAAATATGCACTTTTTAAAATGGTTCCCTTGCCCAAACCACATGACCCAGGGTTTTCATATTTGGCAAACATTTAGATCAGATCATGAGCTTCAATGTTCTTAGTGTAGGCATTTTCATCTGACCCTTCCTTCCTGGGTCAATCGAAGGTCAAAGTTCAGCCAATTCAAAAATCACATTTTTTGTATTTGTTTGTACTTATGAAGCAATATTAGCTATTCAACCATGCTTGATTTTCATAAAACTAGGTACAGGCATGGGCCCCATCACAAACGTCCACCACCATGTAGAACGTCACCATGACGTCAAGGATTACGTAATTATAATAATTTTAAAATGGCACAAAAATGGATTTTTCATCATAAAATTACCAAAATATGCATTTCGTAAAACGCTTCCCTGTATGAACCCACATGACCCAGGGTCTTCATATTTTGCATACATATATATCAGATCATGGGCTACAATGTTCTTTGTGTAGGCATTTTCATCTGACCCTTCCTTCCTGGGTCAATCGAAGGTCAAAGTTCAGCCATTTCAAAATTCACATTTGTTGTGTTTTTGTGTACTTATAAAGCAATTTTAGCTATTAAAGTACGCTTGATTTTCATAAAACTAGGTACACGCATGGGCCCCATCACAAACTTCCACCACCATGTAGAACATCACCATGACGTCAATGATTACGTAATTATAATAATTTAAAAATGGCAAAAAAGTGGATTTTCGTCCAAAAAATGCATTTCGTAAAATGTTTCCCTCTATAAAACCACATGGCCCAGCGTCTTCATATTTAGCAGACATTATAGATCAGATCACGGACTAAAATTTGCTTTGTGTAGGCATTTTCATCTGACCCTTCCTTCTTGGGTCAATCGAAGGTCAAAGTTCAGCCAATTCAAAAATAACATTTGTTGTATGTTTTTGTACTTATGAAGCAATATTAGCTATTAAACAACGCTTGATCTTTATAAAACTAGGTACAGGCATGGGCCCCATCACAAACTTCCACCACCATGTAGAACATCACCATGACATAACTGATTACGTAATTATGATAATTTAAAGTGGCAAAAAAGTGGATTTTCTTCATGAAAATGACCCTAAATGCATTTCGTAAAATGTTTCCCTCTATAAAACAACATGGCCCAGGGTCTTCATATTTAGCAGACATTATATATCAGATCATGGACTACAATGTTCTTTGTGTAGGCATTTTCATCTGACCCTTCCGTCCTGGGTCAATTGAAGGCCAAAGTTCAGCCAAGTCGCAATTTGCGTAAAACCATGCATAAGTCACCCGCCCCAGGCCATGCACTCGCGTTTTGCTACCGTGAAAGTGATATAGCGCCCTCATAGTTATACATGTATAGCTAAAGAGAGAATGCGCAATACGTGAAAACACATGTACTTGTTGTAAGTTGCGCGAACATGCAGTGCACATCCCATTTAAAAACAAAAGCTTAATATAGGCCTGAAATAATTAAGTCATTGTCTAGATTTTATTGAACCATCTTTTAAAAATCTAATTACGAAATTGTCCTCCTTGGTCAAACTCTTTTCAATCTTAACTAATTATGTGCTCTGATTTCTGCCTTTGATGACTAATATATGTATATCAGTATTTCGAGTAAACATCGCGTTTCCATCCCAAATGTGAACAAAACAAACTAAAAATGAACAGTTTAGAATTCGCAAAGGGAAATCAAACTTGCCTCTAAACTGAGTTTTCAGGATAAACTTTTTTAATATTTAATTTATAACGCCATGTGACATTATTACAAATAGTACTAATTTTACAGTAACTTAATTGATGTTTTTAAAAGTGCAAAAACTGAAAATTGCCATATTCTCAAATCTAAACAAGTATTTTCTCAACCGATGAAGGTAACTGTACTGTTTACATAATGTACATGTTATTTTGTTTTATATGAAATTTCGCCCAAGACTCTCTTAGTATAAATCCTGAACATACATGTTACGATACTCCTCAAGGAGCTAATTAAGTAATCAAAAGTTTTTACCTGCGCCATGACTTGGTATCTCACAGTTCATCAAACACTTGGAAGTGGCAGATCTGTATAGCAGTACACTCAGGCAAACTGACACAACTCAAAAACTGTTCATCATCAGGTATAAGATTAAATGAGCATACAATTTAATGTTTTCCATATTCAAAATTCGTAACAAATCAGCCGATTCACCTATGATCGTGATTCATGCGCCATATACGGTCATTAACAAAGGTATTTAACTGATGATCTCATAATGACGTCATCACGTGTCAGATTAAAGGTGATATAAATATTATAAATATGAAAAATTAACAAAGGCGAGCTACAACCCCGATTCCTTCCCATATATGATCACTAGCAAAGGTCATTAACTTTTGGCTTTTCCGTTTATTTCTTCTTCTGATGTTTTCCCCATTGACATAACGCATGGGCGTTGCCGGCACTTTTTGAGGTTGTTCCCAAACTTGAGGTTGTTCTTAAACAAACTTGGTAACATCAAAGACATATTAGAAGAGGTGTACACCCAACAATGGCGCCATCATGACGTCATCAGGTGTAAGTTTAAAGGGGCATGACATTTAGGCTGCGTTCGGGCGTGTACTCGTGTTAACACGAGTTATACTCCTGCGCGCGTGAACGGCAAGAATAACGACACTCGGGTCAGTGAGAGTATGCTCTCACTACTCCCCAACAAATGGGGAGTGTGCTCGTACTCCTGTCAAGTGTCATGTGATTTGTACGAAGATGGTGGGATATTTGGTGAATTTGCTCAACGTGTCAACTCAATAACTGAAACAATAACTCACTAAGGTTTGTTTTAGACGGCATCAAAGGTTCTCACGACTTACGGCCTGTATTTCCTCAGTTTTTTGTGAGCAATGAAACGGCATTTTTTGTGCAGTGATGGCAAGAGACGGCCATCTTCACTAATTGCCATTCGCGCACGCGGACTGCGGATTTGCCGTTCGCGTGATGTGACCCGAGTGCAATGCGCACGCATTACTCCCGAGTAACGAGAACTGCACGCTCGAACGCAGCCATCATGTTTCCTTATGCAAAAATTCATTTAAAAAATCAACCGTTTGACCTACGATCTTGATTCTTTCGGCATATACGATCATTAATAAAGGTCTTTCAGATGCCCACATGCCTTCACATTTGACCTCATTCCCTATTGGTCAAACAGACTTTGCCTTTCCATTTGAAACTGGTAAGAGGTATTTGGATGGGGTCAAAGGTGTTTGAGTTCGACTAGGGTGGGGTATCCAAAAAATATCGCCGTGACCTTGCTCACTTCCGGTAGAAACCGGAAGTGCATTTAAATGAACCTATTTTGTAAAAGTGGGGAAAGCTGCCGAGATGCGGTTGGTAGTGTTAGTGTCTAAGGTAAATAGGGTTTCCAAAAATGTAAGTTTCTAGGTCATTCCATAAAAGGGTGCCCTCTAGCGGCAAAATTAAAAAGTCTTAAAATTACCCTTTGATAGCAATGTTTGCGCAAATTAGCCCAATAGTGGTGAATATAGAGTGCGTCGACCACCAAACATGTCTGTATTGTTAAAACAATGATTACGTCATCAATCCTTTAAAGGTAACACATTAAAGGTAAACATTTTTTTAATTAAATACTTTATATACTTTTTGCAAGCTAAGCATGCTCATTTTTGAAGTTAAACAAATTGGAAAAAGCCCTACGCTCTGTTCATAGAACAGACGTAGCTCTAGTTTTTTTTCTTTTTCTTTTTCTTCTTCCACTCAAACGTTTCCAGAGCTTTTCTTCAAAACGGTTCAAGCTATCAACTTAAAACTTGGTAGGAACATCAACCCCAATGTGAAGATGTGCATACAAGTATGACGTCATTGTGACGTCATTAGGTATCAAATTACAAACCAAAAATGACCAAAATATGCATGTTTTAAAATGCTTCAGTCTGGAAAACCACGTGACCCATGATCTTCGTATTTGACAGGCTTATATATCAGATCATGGCCTACAATTTTCTTCGTGTGGGCATTTCCATCTGACCCTTCCTTCTGGGGTCAATCTGAGGTCAAAGTTTAACGAAAACGAAAATCTCAATTTTTGCACTTATTGAGCAACAATGCCCATCAAACCAAGCTGAATCTTTAAGAAACTAAGTACAGGCATAGGTCCTATGGCAGACTTTCACCAGCGTGTTTAATGTTATGATGGCATCAAGCGTGACGTCATCGTGACGTCATCAAGTATCAAATTACACCTCCCAAAAAAACAAAATATGCATATTTTAAAATGCTTCCGTCTCGAAAACCACGTGACCCAGGATCTTCGTATTTGGCAGGTTTATAGATGACATTCTGTTCTACAACTTTCTTTGTGTGGGCATTGTCATCTGACCCTTCCTTCTGGGGTCAATTGGAGGTCAAAGTTCAACGAAAACGGAAATGTCAGTTTTTACACTTACCAGTAACAATGCCCATCAAACCAAACTGAATCGTTAGTAAATTAGATACAGACATAGGCCCTATGACAGACTTTCACCAGCATGTATAGTATCATGATGGCATCAAGTGTGACGTAATCATGACGTCATCAGGTGTCAAATTAGAAAAATTTAAAGGTTATTATTTTCAAAATTCATATCTCAAGAACCGTAATAGATACTTGAACAATTCTTTCACAACATGATGGCTGCGTTCGAGCGTGCAGTTCTCGTTACTCGGGAGTAATGCGTGCGCATTGCACTCGGGTCACATCACGCGAACGGCAAATCCGCAGTCCGCGTGCGCGAATGGCAATTAGTGAAGATGGCCGTCTCTTGCCATCACTGCACAAAAAATGCCGTTTCATTGCTCACAAAAAACTGAGGAAATACAGGCCGTAAGTCGTGAGAACCTTTGATGCCGTCTAAAACAAACCTTAGTGAGTTATTGTTTCAGTTATTGAGTTGACACGTTGAGCAAATTCACCAAATATCCCACCATCTTCGTACAAATCACATGACACTTGACAGGAGTACGAGCACACTCCCCATTTGTTGGGGAGTAGTGAGAGCATGCATACTCTCACTGACCCGAGTGTCGTTATTCTTGCCGTTCACAGCGCGCAGGAGTATAACTCGTGTTAACACGAGTACACGCCCGAACGCAGCCGATAAGTCTAAATGAACTGAACAAATCATACGATGTCATGACCCCTGTGTGACGCCTACTTCCGGTCCAAACCGGAAGTTGTTCGAAAATGTGCAATTATTTAGCATTTTGAATGCAAATATATTCAAAGTGGTAGTGAATTTGAACATATTTCTACGGAACGAAATGTTTCCACACATGTGGACCTTTTGACTATACCATTGGTGACGTCATTACATGGACGGTGGTTACGTAATGTGGTGTCAAATTACGCAACTTTGGAGCTGAATTGTTTTAAAATGCTGTATCTTGAAAACTACAACAGATATTGGTATGATTCCTTCGCCACATTTAAGAACTTGATGTTCAACAATTTGTGCACAATTGTGACGTCATGATGTCGTCACAGGTGTCACATTACAAGATTTCAAAGGTTATTATTTCAACAATTCATATCTCAAAACGGTGCAAGCTATCAACCCCCCAGCTATGGCGGATATGCAGGGAGGAGATATTAGTTACCGGATTAGTGTATACAGCAGCCGATTTCACGAAACTTTACGCAATTGCGCAAGTCCACTTACGCCATAAGTTATTGCGCAAGTAATGGCGTAAGTAGACTTGCGCAATTGCGTAAAGTTTCGTGAAATCGGCTGCTGAACTTCCATTTTTGCCATTCCACAGGTGATAACAACGTCTGAAATTCATCACAAAATGTTCATTTAGCCCGATCACCTGGCGTTTGTAACAACAAACGTCATACCTCTATAGTGTTATATTGATGTGATTTGCTAAATCATTCAAGACAATTTGAGATGAAGTGTCTTGCCCTTCGGACACAATTGACACGTACTCACAAGTGGGGCTCGAACCCACACCCTCTACATCTTGAGCACATTACAATAATTTCACCATGATTTTATTTATTCTTCTTTCACATTTTTTCTAGTGGAGAAATGGATGAAGACATCCTCAGCCATCCTGAACAAACAGCCAGTGCCAAAGGTCGCATGACAAGGTTTTTGTCTCGACATAGGCACAGGTAATGTATTGATGTGATTTAGATTGTGGCATTCCCACAAATTATGTTTATAATGAAGGAGGCTGATAATAAAACTTTTTAATTCATTTTATGAATGAATGAATGTGTATGTTTGTCTGGTGAAAGTCTCATCATCGTTATCAAGTGCCCACATGGTCATCTGGGTGTCTGAATTTGGGGGTCGGAAAGGGTAATTTTGATCTGACGTGGTTTTCAGACCCCCACAATTTCACCACCAGCGGCACTATAGCCCTGAAAACTATTCTGGTGCTGGAAAAGCTCCCAAGTACCAAGAAAAACCACATTCTAAACAGAAAAAGTAAATGAACTCGGACCTAGGGACCTCCAAAATTTGAAAATTAGTCAGCGCCCCTACAGAAAATAGGATTTTTAGGGGTCCACCTCTACCTTAAATAATACAACTTGATGATTCAGACTGCAGAATCTTGCAATCTGGTCTACAAGCGAACAAAATTTCAGCTCCCTATAACTATTTTTAAAAAAAGGTTATGGGTCTTCAAAGATGCTACGAACTGCATTGAGCAATTCTCATTTGTAAAAAAGGGCCTGACACTCAAATTTCAAAAGGTTGTCTTGCAAAAACCGTTAAAGATATTGGGCTAAAACTTGGGATTCCTTCGTATGATAACCTAAGGTATTTTTGAAAAGTTTCAGCAAAATCTGGGAGGTGTCCTGTACGATCGAGATATCTGAATATTGGAATGACCATAATGTAAGTTATCTAAAAGACACACAACCCTATCGGCCCTTGGATTGTGGCATTCCCCTGCAGGGTACTCCTGGCACTGTTGCAATTATTACCGCTGCCATCAGGGAATCGCCAGACTACCAATTCACTCCAACTAGGTGGCTGCATGCCTGGCCAACACGCAAACCTATTATCGCTCGGGTTAACGAGGCAATTTCAGATTGTTTTGCCCAACAGATACAATTGACACGTATATGCACAAGGGGGCCATCCATAAAGTAAGTACGTACGTACGCACAAAGGGGGGGGGGGGGGGGAGTGGTGGTTGGAGCCAATGTGTACACCCACACCCTCTAGATCTTGAGCACATTACAATATGCTCAATAATTTTAGCATAATTTTCTTTATTCTTCTTTCACATTCTTCTAGGCACAGCTCCAGTCCCAAAAGGGTCAAGAAATATCCTTCATTAGTGTCTGAAGAGAGGTAATGTTATATTGATGTGATTTGCTAAATCATCCAAGACAATTTGAGATGAAGTGTCTTGCCCTTCGGACACAATTGACACGTACTCACAAGTGGGGCTCGAACCCACACCCTCTACATCTTGAGCACATTACAATAATTTCAGCATGATTTTATTTATTCTTCTTTCACATTTTTTCTAGTGGAGAAATGGATGAAGACATCCTCAGCCATCCTGAACAAACAGCCAGTGCCAAAGGTCGCATGACAAGGTTTTTGTCTCGACATAGGCACAGGTAATGTATTGATGTGATTTAGATTGTGGCATTCCCACAAATTATGTTTATAATGAAGGAGGCTGATAATAAAACTTTTTAATTCATTTTATGAATGAATGAATGTGTATGTTTGTCTGGTGAAAGTCTCATCATCGTCATCAAGTGCCCACATGGTCATCTGGGTGTCTGAATTTGGGGGTCGGAAAGGGTAATTTTGATCTGACGTGGTTTTCAGACCCCCACAATTTCACCACCAGCGGCACTATAGCCCTGAAAACTATTCTGGCGCTGGAAAAGCTCCCAAATACCAAGAAAAACCACATTCTAAACAGAAAAAGTAAATGAACTCGGACCTAGGGACCTCCAAAATTTGAAAATTAGTCAGCGCCCCTACAGAAAATAGGATTTTTAGGGGTCCACCTCTACCTTAAATAATACAACTTGATGATTCAGACTGCAGAATCTTGCAATCTGGTCTACAAGCGAACAAAATTTCAGCTCCCTATAACTATTTTTAAAAAAAGGTTATGGGTCTTCAAAGATGCTACGAACTGCATTGAGCAATTCTCATTTGTAAAAAAGGGCCTGATCGACACTCAAATTTCAAAAGGTTGGCTTGCAAAAACCGTTAAAGATATTGGGCTAAAACTTGGGATTCCTTCGTATGATAACCTAAGGTATTTTTGAAAAGTTTCAGCAAAATCTGGGAGGTGTCCTGTACGATCGAGATATCTGAATATTGGAATGACCATAATGTAAGTTATCTAAAAGACACACAACCCTATCGGCCCTTGGATTGTGACATTCCCCTGCAGGGTACTCCTGGCACTGTTGCAATTATTACCGCTGCCATCAGGGAATCGCCAGACTACCAATTCACTCCAACTAGGTGGCTGCCTGGCCAACACGCAAACCTATTATCGCTCGGGTTAACGAGGCAATTTCAGATTGTTTTGCCCAACAGATACAATTGACACGTATATGCACAAGGGGGCCATCCATAAAGTAAGTACGTACGTACGCACAAAGGGGGGGGGGGGGGGGGGCAGTGGTGGTTGGAGCCAATGTGTACACCCACACCCTCTAGATCTTGAGCACATTACAATATGCTCAATAATTTTAGCATAATTTTCTTTATTCTTCTTTCACATTCTTCTAGGCACAGCTCCAGTCCCAAAAGGGTCAAGAAATATCCTTCATTAGTGTCTGAAGAGAGGTAATGTTATATTGATGTGATTTGCTAAATCATCCAAGACAATTTGAGATGAAGTGTCTTGCCCTTCGGACACAATTGACACGTACTCACAAGTGGGGCTCGAACCCACACCCTCTACATCTTGAGCACATTACAATAATTTCAGCATGATTTTATTTATTCTTCTTTCACATTTTTTCTAGTGGAGAAATGGATGAATACATCCTCAGCCATCCTGAACAAACGGCCAGTGCCAAAGGTCGCATGACAAGGTTTTTGTCTCGACATAGGCACAGGTAATGTATTGATGTGATTTAGATTGTGGCATTCCCCCTGCAGGGTACTCATGGCGCTGTTGCCATTATTATCGCTGCCATCAGGGAATCACCAGAACCATTTCGCTTCAACCATGGAGCCTTTTATAGCTCCATGCTTCAACTAGGTGGCTGCCCAGCAAAGGCACACAACCCTATCAGCACTTTGATTGTGGCATTCCCCTGCCAGGGTACTCATGGCGCTGTTGCCATTATTACCACTGCCATCAGGAAATCACCAGAACCATTTCACTTCAACTAGGTGGCTACTTTGCCAAAGCGCTCAACCCTATCAGCACTTAGATTGTGGCATTCCCCCTGCAGGGTACTCCTGGCACTGTTGCCATTATTACCGCTGCCATCAGGAAATCCCCAGAACCATTTCACTCCAACTAGGTGGCTACTTTGCCAAGGCACACAACCCTATCAGCAGTTAGATGGTGGCATTCCCCCTACAGGGTACTCATGGCGCCACAGTTGCCATTATTACCGCTGCCATCAGGGAATCACCAGAACCATTTCACTCCAACTAGGTGGCTACCTGGCCAAGGCGCACATCCCTATCAGCACTTAGAATGTGGCATTCCCCATGACACCCCCCATATATTGCTCAGGTCGATGATGCAATTTGAGATTGTCTTGCTCACAAACGAGGCATATATGCATCACGACGTCTGAAGATAAACCACTGTGGTTGTGCTCCAAAACTAGTCTGTTTTCAGTCGTTGTAACACACCCTTTTGTGTAAATCGGACCAGGTTCTAAACTGCAAACGGCACGAAGAAGAGACTACGTCAATTCGCTGGTTTTGATGCAACAGGGAACCAGTGGCAAAGACCATCCAATGTGTATGGTTGGGAACGGTGGTTTATCTTCACATGTCGTGATGCATATATATATCTCCCACAATCACAATAACTACAACCTCCAGATTATGAGCATGTTACAATAAGCTCAATAATTTCAGCATGATTTTCTTTATTCTTCTTTCACATTTTTCTAGGGAAAAAATGGATGAAGCCGTTACCAAAAATGTCATGAAAGAAGGTTCATTAGTGTCTAGACAGAGGTTATGTTATATTGATCGAGGCTATTCACTTATTCGCCAAGGGAAGACACATAAAAATCAGTAATTTCAAAGTGAGGACATAACAATGAAGAAATACTCCGTTTTAGAGGGGGAAGGAAAACCCCTACACAATTTTGTATGGGGGGGGGGGGTTTATTGGTCTCGCTTCATTGGTTTTAAATATATAAACAGGCTATTATGTAAGAGTAGTGCTTTTTTAGGCCCTTCCAAGTTTAATAATAAGGAAGATGACTAGTGCACAATTTGCGTTCAGCAGTGTGCAGTTTGTGTGCATGTTCCATACGTGCTGACAAGGGCACGGGTGCAGCCGCCAACCATGCTCAAAAGTCCATTTCAAACTGCCCACGTGATGTGCTTTCAGCCAAAAGGGATTCGTAAATTTTAAGGTATTTATGAATATCCCTTTAAATGTACAGGCTCGTCAGCAATGCGCGCGCACCAAAATCGTCCCACGAAACACCCAGCTCCATGCCTTTGCTATGGAGCTGTGTATTTCGCGGCACGAAATTGGCGCGCGCGCATTGCTGACGATCCTGTGCCTTTAAATGTGCTTCCCAGCCATGCTGAATGTGGTGTCCTAAATTGTCAGTGTTAGAAACTTTGTTAAAAGTTAAAACACTCTAATGAGCCTTTTTAATTTTTACTTCAAACAGATTTTCAGCAGGAGACCTCAGCAAGATACCCACCGCATATTTGGATGAGAGCAGAGAGGACGAACAAGGTACATGTATATCAAGCATGTAGTAAAGTTATTCACCACTTGAACGGAACCGCCATATTGGCAAAACAGCGAGGCTTTCCTTGCATGAACAAGGACTGAATAATATACAACACGATAATTGAAGATAACATTATCTGTGAAGAAATAATTGTCAACAAAATACAGTACCAGTCAAACGTTTGGGACCTGCTGAATGATAATCTTGTTCGCCACGAGATTTTCTAAATACTTCTATTCAATAAACAGACCATTGTCTTTATTTGCACATTTTAATAGGAATGCTAAAAAAACTTACATGGAGTGCAAGATTGTTTACTATGAAAATTAAATTTGTGGTTTGAAACACTGTGCCTTTAATCTGCCATGTCACATGATCATGATGTAAGCTATGAGGGTTTAGTCGAGTCCATCACAAATTTATCACAACTGCAGAGCCGATAAAATCACAAGTTCGTGACAAGTCTCGCAAGTGGCGTAACTACAGAGTGTGTGGAGGGGTGGGGGAGGTGAAACCTCCCACTTTTAAAAGTTGGGGTGGAATCACAAATGACTATTTCCCCACCCCTCCCCCCCGCCCCCCACCCCCGCCCCCCACCCCCACCCACACCCCTCTTTTCTGCCTACCATGTACGGTGCAATTCATTTGTCAACAAAAATAAATGTTCGGCCGGCCAAACAAATTAAAAATTAAGAACTAATCGAAATGCAACGGCAATGGTATTAGATTATATTGTGTCCATACGATCTGTTGCGTGAGAGCACTCGGCAGCTTGCTATGCCTAGGACTTGTGACGGACTCAACTACATGTACAACACTGATGTGAGCACAACAGAAGCACAGTGTCAAGCTTCAGCTGAACCAAAATACTTATGCTGAGCCAAAATGTTGCCGAACTAAATTGATTTCAAGTGTCATGCTTCTTTCATATCAAATTGAGGCGAAAAAAATCAACTAAAAAAAAGGGAACAAATTCTGCTGAATTTAGGTTGGCATAATGTCTTGGTGTCACATTCTCTTTTAAGGTTTGAAGCAACAAATGTCCTTCAGAGGTCCACACTTGGAGCGTCAGTGGGGGTTTGGACATGGCTACAACATGCATTACGACAGATTTCCAAACTGGGAGCGTCAGTGGGAGTTTGAACCTGAATATGGTGTATGGGCCGTTAGTATAGCAGGCATTGGTGTCAGACAGTTTGCAGCTGCAGACAGGGATTCACGCCGAATTACCATTTACTCCATAGAGGGAAAGGTTGAAAGAACCATCAGTGTCAAACACGGTATGTTTTGCTCTTAAAAACTAATAATTAATGAACGTATCAATATAATTCATAAATACCTTAGACAGTTTATGCATCGTATTGGGTGAGAGCACATCACCTTGCCAGTCTTGAACAGATGATAAAGACCCACCCAGTCTTAAACCGTGGTTACCCAGGCCCATGTCTGCGCCGATTAGTGTGTTTGGAACACGCACACATGCACACGGAAACTGCATGCTTCTGAAAGCAAAATGTTCACTGTGACAAGTACCTGGTCGTGTGTGTGTGCGTACAACACGCCTGCAATATGCATAACACATGCGTCGAACAAAAAACTTGATGCACAGCCGTTTGAACATGGCAAAATGACAAAATTATCGAAAAATCATTGTCGTACTTTTTACCGATTTAAACAAAAAGGTATTTGGGTTTGGCCAGTCTTAAAGGCTCTATAGATGATCTGTTTTTGAGCAATTGTGGGCAGCTAGTAAAACCATAAATCAAAAGAAGGACATCAACAAACTCATCCGAAGAAATTTAAGCTCTGTCAAATGTACCACGTTTTCCAAATACATGAAAATTGATCTGTGTTTTGCTGGTCTTGGCGGGGTGTTTCAAATATTTGTTGTCGTCGGTCGCGTACTCTGTGGCTTGCATCATGAACTCTGTGGCGCACGTCATATATACTGCGTGTGTGTGTGCAGGACCGAGTTAAAAAAAGCATTGCATTGGAACAGCACACCTGCAGTACACAGCCCATTTCGGACCGCTCATATGAGAACCAATTAAGTAAACGATCTAAATGGATTAGTTTCTGATAAAATTATATCATCTCGGGCAGAAAAATTTCATCATTAGTTGCTACCAAAATTCAATCTTTACTTTGAGGAAAGTTTACCCTGTGAACTCGTTGATTAACTTTTGGGGTCACTGCAAATGATACAGTGGGCCTTTAAACGATCTGTTTGAAACCGGCTAGGGGCCTGGGGCGGTATTCACAAAACTCAATCTAAGCGGGGTACTTAAGTCTGTCTTAAATATAAGCACCCCGCTAAGATAAGTGGGGCACTCAACTTCGTATTCACAAAAGATTTAAGCGCCCCGCTTACCTTAGTGGTGTACTTAATCAATCAGTCCACGCTTAACTCTGTCACGTCATAAAGTCTCTGCAATCAAAGCAGCGCAGACCACGCGCGGACGTTTCAAAAACATTCGATTGTACTACGCGCGTGCATCATACGCGCACATTACGCGCGTGTCGTGCACACATACGAGTGCACGTACCACAAGTAGACGACGTACGTTGTGTTATGCGGTAGTTATTGGTCAGTGGCGAACAAAGACGGAAAACGAAGGTTTTTTAAGGTCAGTAAGAATAGAAATTGAAATCTGTTGTAATCTCCCAATGTCTAAATTGTTTAGGCGTTCTCTAATCAATCATAAAGCTGTTTTCCGATAACACACTGGGCAGAAAAACAATGCAATTGCAGACGGTTGACCCAGCGTTAAATGCACTTAAGACAGGTCAGACCACACTTAAGTTTAAGTCTCAAAAATAAGCGGGCCACTAAACGAAAACGCGCTGTGAATACCACTTAACTTTATGATTTGACTTAAGTCTAGAATTTAAGCGGGGCGCTTCAATTTCATGACTTAAGTCGTTTTGTGAATATACCGCCCCTGGATGCTGATAATGGCCCGAGCTGCGAACTCCTATACCCAGTTTTAAATGCATCTTTAAGAGTGGCCAACCCACTTTTAATACCTAATTAATGAACTTATCAATTTGGCAAATGTGAGGCAGTAATATTTGGGGAACGTTGATACATAAGTCCTTTTTATTTCTTACACCCTCTCCCCCCCCCCCTCCCCCCCCCCCCCTTCCCCCCCCCCCCCCCCTTCCCCTAATCTCCTCCTGCATTCCCACTTCACCCCTTTTTTGCCCTTTGCTAATTGTTCCTATTTCCTGATACTAAGTGTACCATATGTTAATCCCTCTTTTGCCCCCCAGCACGATATGTAGATCCTCTGCCACATATCGTGCTGCATATGGTTTTCTATCCCAGGCACGAGGCATGATGCAACCAGCTTTGTTTACTCATCACAACCCCTCTCTCTGCATGACTGCCTCTCTTTGTGTTTGCCTTAGCATCGTGTTTTAATGTGCTGTTTTCTGTATGTCCTAGTCATTTTGCCTTTGAAGGCGGCACCAGAACTGTTAATCTGGAGGCGCAAGAGGGGGCAAACTTAAATTTAGGGGGAAAACAAAAATCTATAATGTAATTTTGTAAAGTGTATTGGGCTTTTTGATGGTGCCAGCTAATTATGATGGATGAAATTGAGTTTATTATTTACAGCGCAAACAATATTGTAACAAATTGGGTGCAATGGTTTTGGATTAAACTCAATTTCCGCCATCGGGGAAAAAACTGGGGGGCAAAAAAATAACCGGGGGGGGTGCATTTCTTAAATTTAGGGGGAAAACAAAAATCTATAATGTAATTTTGTAAAGTGTATTGGGCTTTTTGATGGTGCCAGCTAATTATGATGGATGAAATTGAGTTTATTATTTACAGCGCAAACAATATTGTAACAAATTGGGTGCAATGGTTTTGGATTAAACTCAATTTCCGCCATCGGGGAAAAAACTGGGGGGCAAAAAAATAACCGGGGGGGGTGCATTTCCCCCCCCCCCCCCCCCCCCCCCCCCCCCCCCCCCCCCCCCCCGTGGCCCTCCGTAGCGCTGCCGGAACGCGAGGCCACTAATTTGACTACAGGTCCTGCTGATTGATAAGCGGTTTGCAACCGTTGTGTGTATTAATTCACTTTGATTTAACCAATTATTATGATTACAGTAACTTCATTCACATTATGTATCACTCTCACATTATGTATCACTCTCTCCATGCTCTCACCAACAGCTCCGTGTGCCATTGCATTTGCAAGGCAGGACAATCGTATCATTGTGGTTTGTAATGACCACGTGGAGGTGTTCAACCAAGACGGCAGATTGGCCTTCAAATTCTCAACGATTTCGTCTTGCTGCAGCATAGGAGTGAAAGACAATGGAAATATCCTTGTGGGTTATGGGTCGCGCTGTGTAATAACAGAACACAGCCAAGCTGGTGAGGTGCTACGGACTATTTCAGTCACTACCAAACCATGGCATTTGGCCATCTTGGATGAAGAAAGAGTTGTGCTGGGTGGTCATCATAATGTGGTTGTTGTTGATGGTGAAACTGGTGCTCAACTTGCCTCCATAATAAAGCAAGATCGCTATGATATCCGTGATGTGTGCTGTTGGAACTGTCATATATTTGTTGTCATTGATGAGCACATCCACTGGTATGATGCAGAGGGTCAATTCCAGGGCTGTATTGATCAGAATTGTGTTTGTCATGGGCATATCACGTTTACGACCGACGGGCAATTCCTGGTAGCTGCAGACCCTGACCATCTTGCAGTGTACAAAAACCCACTGATGGAAGACAAACCTGCAGAGACTACCCCGGAGAAACCACTCACAATGCAATCCACAGCAGGTAAGTTGATGTGACATTTTCAGCTGGAAAGGTTTTATTCTCATTTAATAAACATAAAAATAAAATGAATAAAACGTGACTTGGCCTGCCTATCTATACTGTAATATTATTTTGATGATCAAGAAAGTATACATTAAATGCTTACAAAGGTTACATGTAGAATACAAAATTATTTACTATGAACAAAAAACTTTTTTTAGCAGCTGTTGACTTAAATTGAATTATTCTTTTTTTAAACCGTGCTGTTCTTCTGCCGAGCAAAATGATCATGATGTGAGCAGAACAGAAGCACAGCTGTCCCTGCCAAGCTTGAGCCGAACCAAAAATACTTCTGCTGGGCCAAAATGTTGCCAAACTGTTTCAAAATCATGCTTCTGTCATATCAGATTAAAATCATACATGTGTAAATCAATGATATCAACTTAGTTTAGTTCAGCATGGCAGCAGCACAATGTCTTATGGTGTCATGTTCTCTTTCAAGGTTTGAAGCAACAAATGTCCTCCTTGAGATTACATTACAACAGATGTTCAAACTGGGAGCGTCAGTGGGAGTTTAAACCCGACTACAGTATATGGTCCGGTTGTATAGCAGGCATTGGTGTCAGACAGTTTGCAGCTGCAGACAGGGATTCACACCAAATTACCATTTACTCCATAGAGGGAAAGGTTGATGAAAGAACCATCTTTGTCGGACATGGTATGTCTTACTCTTGTAATTTGATATCAATTAGTACATCTATCAAATTGGCAAATTTAACACACTAATATTTTGGCAAGGTTGGTGCACAAGTGTAATTTTGTTTCCTCTTGAAAATGACAAAACATCTTGTACCCTAATTTCACATGTATCACTCTCACCAACAGATTCGTTGGTCCGGGTCATTGCATTTACAAGGCAGGGAAATCGTATCATTGTAATTTGCAAAGACCACGTGGAGGTGTTCAACCAAGACGGCAGTTTGGCCATCAAATTCTCAACAATTTCATCAGATGAGGCTGGTAAGACTGATGTGGACCTCCATAGCATAGCAGTGAAAGACAGCGGAAACATCCTTGTGGGTGATAAGTCGCGCCGTGTAATGACAGAACACAGCCCAGCTGGTGAGGTGCTACGGACTATTTCAGTCACTACTGACCCACGGCATTTGGCCATCCTGGATGAAGGAAGAGTTGTGCTGAGTGATCGTCGTAATGTGGTGGTTGTTGATTGTGAAACTGGTGCTCGACTCGCCTCCATAATAAAAGAGAGATACATGTATCACTACCGGTACGATATCAATGATGTGTGCTGTTGGAACTGTCATATATTTGTTGCCATTGCTAATGGCCACATCCGCTGGTATGATGCAAAGGGTCAATTCCAGGGCTATATTGATCATTTGTTAATGACTTCTAAGTGTATCACATTTACGACCGAGGGGCAGTTCCTGGTAGCTGGAGAAGGCCTTCGTTTTGCAGTGTACAAAAACCCACTGATAGAAGACAAACCCGTAGAAACTGCCCCGGAGAAACCACTCACAATGCAATCCACAGCAGGTAAGTTGATGTGACATTTTCAGTCAGCTGGAAAGGTTTTATCCTCGTCAAATAAACAAAAAAATTACTTGTTACTTGGACTCTGACTCGAAGCAAATGACTCGTTACTCGGACTCGGACTTGGGACTCGGACTCGGAAGTCGGACTCGGACTCAATATTGGTGACTCGACGACAACACTGCCAATTTCATAAAACATGTTAGCACCCAATCTTTGATTAAGCAGCCCTCTCTCCATTTCATAATTGTTTAAGCACTTGCAAACCAAATCGCATGCTAAACTACCGATCTTTTTTCGTCGCGCCATACTCGGCAAAAAATTAGAGACACATATTTCAACAGATGCACAACTTTCAGCGACAAGTAAGGGTCTTCTGTGGTTGCGATAATCATCCGAAAATGTTAACATTACCTTTGACTGTATTTGAAAATTTTGATGCTGACACAAGTAAAGCAGATGACGAACACGTTCGAACAAAACAGACGACAGCATTGCGCTTGAACTCTCTTCGCGCGTTTAGAACAAGCTTTATGAATACCTTGCTTTAGCAAAAATATGCGCTATGTTTATCCAAGATTTCTGATTATTATATAAAATGAAGCTTTTGCGGATACCGTGCGTTTCTGTTACTGTGCAGCACAGAGCCCAGATTCAATGTGCGTGCACGTTGGGCGCACCACGAACACACGCGTACGTGCGCGTCATGGATTAATGTTCAATGGTGTCACATTCTCTTTCAAGGTATGAAGCAACAGATGTTGTCTTCGGGATTACATTGCAATAGACGTCAAAACTGGGAGCATCAGATGGAGTTTAAAGATGACCACGCTACATGGTCAACTAGTATAGCAGGCATTGGTGTCAGACAGTTTGCAGTAGGAGTCGGTGATTCACGCCAAATTACCATTCACTCCATAGAGGGAAAACTGAAAAGAACCATCAAAGTCAAACAAGGTACTTATATGTTAAGTAAGGTTGTTTTTGCCCTTACCCGACGTAATTATAAACACTGTATACTCAGTGCTTTCCCGAGACACTATGAAAAACTTCATAGCGTGCTCGGGTGGGACTCGAACCCACGACCTCCTGCATACATGGCAGATGTCTTAACCACTCGACCACCGAGCTAGCCGGTGTTGAATGGCCGATTCGAATCATTTCGCAACGGGGATTGCAATTAGTCAGAATTTGATTTTAGACTTGCGTCGGGGAAATTGAATGTTAAGTAAGGTTGTTTTTGCCCTTACCCGACGTAATTATAAACAGGTACTTATATAAAATTATATGGCCTTGAGAGTGATATGAGAAATAACACACGATCGTCATGAAAAAAATTGGAATGAACAAGCCAGAGGCAAGTTCAGTATTTTCATGACGAGTGCGGTATATTCTCATATCACCCGAAAAGACATCCAATATTATTATTGTTAAGTAAGGTTGTTTTTGCCTTACCCAACGTAATTATTAGCGTAATTATCAGTGCTTTCCCGAGACGCTATGAAAAACTTCATAGCGTGCTCGGGTGTGACTCGAACCCACGACCTCCTGCATACAAGGCAGACATCGATCTTAACCACTCGACCACCGAGTTAGCCGGTGTTGAATGGCCGGTTCAAATCATTTCACAACGGGGATTGCAATTAGTCGGAAACTGATTTAGACTTGCATCGGGGATAATGAATGTTAAGTAAGGTTGTTTTTGCCCTTACCCGACATAAAATATTATTATTGTTACATAAAATTAAGCCTATATCTTTATTTATGTTTTCCGAAAGTTTTTTGTCTGTTTGGTGTTGAAAACTTCAGTTCTTTTCCAACGTTTACAACTGCGGGTTCGATGGTCCTACAGTGGGCCACTGTAACTATACTTTTAACTAAAGTAATATTTGAGGAAGGTTGACACATAATTAGTCCATTTTTTGTTCTCATGAAAATGACAGCACACCATGCACACTGATTTCACACGATTCATATGATGCCAATAACATGCCAATTACATGTAGTTTATTCACATACATGTATCACTCTCACCAACAGAACTGCGGGCCTTTGCATATGCAAGGCAAGGCAATCGTCTGATTGTAGTTTTCAGCGACCACGTGGAGGTGTTACACCAAGACGACAGTTTGGCCTATAAATTCTCAACGATATCATCAGATAAGGCTGGTAAGACTCATGTGAACCTCTGCAGTGCAGCAGTGAAAGACAGCGGAAATATCCTTGTGGGCGATGTACTGCGCCGTGTAATAACTGAACACAGTCCAGATAACGGCAAGGTGCTACGGACTGTTTCAGTCACTACCAAACCGAAGCG
Organism: Henricia sp. BOLD:AAB3569; assembly: GCA_037783545.1. NCBI lineage: Eukaryota > Metazoa > Echinodermata > Asteroidea > Spinulosida > Echinasteridae > Henricia > Henricia sp. BOLD:AAB3569. Next base: position 1,082,085 of record JBBELK010000138.1, read on the forward strand.
TTTGGCCATCCTGGATGAAGAACGAGTTGTGCTGAGTGATAATCAGCGTGTGGTTGTTGTTAATGGTGAAACTGGTGCTAAACTTGTCTATATCGAGAAAGAGCGAGATTACTACCGTATCGCTGATATATGCTGTTGGAACTGTCGTATATTTGTCGCCATTTATTATAAGCACATCCACTGGTATGATGCAGAGGGTCAATTCCAGGGCTGTATTGATCAGGGGTTGAAGAGTCCTAAGAGTATCACGTTTACGACCGACGGTCAGTTCCTGGTAGCTGCAGGCTATGGCCGTTTTGCAGTGTACAAAAACCCACTGATGGAAGACAAACCCAGAGAGACTGCCTTGGAGAAACCACTCGCAATGCAATCCACAGCAGGTAAGTTGATGTGACATTTTCAGTCAGCTGGAAAGGTTTTATCCTCGTTGAATAAACATTAAAATAAATAAAACGTGACTTGGCCTGCCTATCCATACTAATATGTAATTTGTTTTGATGATCAAGGAGTATGTATTTTGTCTCGTTAACTTAAGTGAATAATGAATGCACCTATCAGGTGGGGATTGTCACTTTTTGCGTGACAAAAATCCCCACCCTCGGGTGCAAAACATGCGCGTCTTGCAAAGTCCCATTTGTTATAAAAGATATCTCTGATACCCAGAAATTGATTCAGCTTGCGTCGGGGAGACTCGATGTTAATTAGGGTTTGTTTTGCCCTTTTACCCGACATAATTATTAAAACTTGTATATACTCGGTGCTTTAATTCCCCCGAGACAATATGAAAAATATCACAGCGTGCTCGGACGGGACTCGAACCCACGATCTCTGATACCCTTTATTAATGACAACTTGCTGTTGCACTCTTGCTCTAAGGCTAAAGCAATCGAACGTGCACTACGGGGTGAAAAATGAATGGCCTGGATCACTCCCCATGCATTTGTTTCCTTAACCTTTTCGTGACAGTGAACTGCATATATTAGTAAGTTTTAAAGTGTAAATGACTTGGGGCTGTTTTCCAGAATTAGCCCATCCGTCAGTGCTACCAGGGCAGAGCTGGACTCTCATCTTGTTGGCTTGAGGTCAAGTCAGTTTTTGGTTTTTCGACCTGTGACTTGACTTGGGAAATAATTAAGATTGATTTACGACTTGAAATAAAAAGTCATCAAGTCTCCAGCCCCAGAAAGTAACCAAAACTGCAAGTGCATGCAGTCTTCCCCTCCTGGGGAATAAATTGGAAAATGATTAGCCCTTATAAGATGTTGACCTTTAACACGCTATTAGCGACTTTAGGTCACTGGGTCAATGTAGTAATTGGGCCTTTCAAGTTTTCCTTTCACCAGTAATGTCTGTACCTGTCAATTCAGGATGTTGTAGTTTTTATTTTCTTCATCCAGATGAAGACAAGGACCGAGAAGCCAGTAAAACTCGAGATGATTCCGCTGTCATGAAACCTGTCAAATATGTGACCAAAAGGTTCCGTGCTTTATATTCCTTTGTGAGTAAACAACTGGTTATAGTTTAATTTGAAAGATTCAATAGCAAGAGTGAATTAATGTATTTTGCCCGCCTTATTTCACATTTGAACTAAACGTTCAAATGTCTATTTGATATTTTTTTATTCAAATGTTTGATATTTAATATTTATTTACTTTTCAAATTTTATTACAGGTACTGTATGGTCAAATCATATTTTAGCAGCAGCAGCAGATCTGCATGTTGTTTCTTGAACATTAAAGGGACACACCGGCTACCCATACATTATTCTGAAGCGCTTTCCAGAGTAAATTAGATATATCCTGAAAAGACGCCGCCAAATGTTGCCGTTTTTGACAATATTTTTTTTAGAATTCCAGGTCGCGTGACTTTTCGGAACCAGGTTCTGGATCCGAAAAGTCACGTGGTCTTGTGAGTTAGTTGTATTTCCAGCCGTAGAAACCAGCACGAAGTCCAAGTTGCTTTTGTCATTCGCGGTTATTTTCTCTTCTTGAAAATAATGTCCTACGAACACTAAGTACATATACCGTATTTTCCATATTGTACACACATCTGCCAACGGATTTCATTAGAAGGGTTTCTAGGTGTTCGCGGCGATAAATAATATCCGAAGAAAAAAAACAGCATAGGCCTATTGAGGGCGCTGACCTGAGGGACCATGCAAGGTGCGATGAGTCGGGGAAAACAAGGAATCAAGGTTAAACATGTGTCGACCCATTTCGAATGGCACTTTTATTAACAAACACATGATACATAATACATCGCGACGGCTGGTAAAGAGTATAGCCCACATTTGTCTATTTTGTTAATTTTAAACATTTCTAGTTAATTACGTGACATTTTGACATATTATTGTCAAGCCAGTGTGTCCCTTTAAAATAGGAATTAAGTATGCCCTTAAAAAGTACTGATAAGATAAAACATTTAGAGCAGAATGTTGCTTTCGCAGATCACAACTTAAATTTTCAGTTACTTAAATCTGTTGTTTCAGGTCACGGAAAAACCTGCCCAAAAACCCTCCTGCCCAAAGACTCATCTCCAGTTGTTGTTGGATGAATTCAACAATCAAACAGCTAACATGAGTGACAGCGACCGATGGGAAACACGCCTCCAGCTGCCGTACATCGCTCTTGGTTACTTTGACCATAAAGGAGGGAATCTTGATCTTAAGGAGTATGGTGTCCACCTCACCATTCCACAAGGCGCATTACCCCAAGGCGCAGTACCCCAAGGCCAGGATCCTCCGCTAATGTACATCTACGTTGATCCCACAGCACCACAACCAAATAAAATGACACTACCAGAGGTGCCACTTGCCCCTGTGGTTCAGTGCGGGCCTCAGGGCTTGAAGTTTGAAAAGAGCGTAATTCTGTCGTTCCCACACAGTGCAAGTGGAAAAGATGACCAGATCACTCCACGCATGCGCTATGACGACCCCACAGAGGGTGAATGGGAGGAATTTGATGGCAAAGCTTTTTTTGTAACAGATCATAGAGTCATTTGTCTGGTTGACCATTTCGCCCTGTTTACTGTTAGTGGGACCCCCTCTGATGGAAGCGCTAAATTGCTGACCTTGGCTGCCTTTGGGCCTGTTCTAGACCCAACATCTGGACAATGTCGTGTTCACAGTTGGAACTACAGCGACAAGGCAGCAGAAATGGTAAAGTCCCACATTATTTCATTTGTAAAAGTCACTTGGCTTTCAAGTGTTTAGTGGGCAAAGTGTTCAAACTAGTGGACAAATGTGACATTTTGTTGAAGTAGTGTTTGGACGAAGTGGTTTCTGGGAGAATTGGCCTTTGGGCAAAGTGTTTCAGGACAAAGTGGTCCACGGCAAAATGGTTTTGGAGAGAATTGAATTGACGTCATGCGAGACGAAAAATAATTGTTTTGCTCATTTCTCAAAGACAATAGCACTTCAGACAAAACCATTTTAAGGGACGTTTTCTGCCGTCATCATGTTTATATTGTGCAAGTTTTGTGTAAATCTGTGAACATTTCTGATTTTTCGAGATACCAATCATGTGTACTGCCTTTAAGGGGCTGTCCAAAGTCGTCAACATTTTTACGGTTCTACAGAGCGTAGTACTCTTTAAGACCCCTCTCCCTCTCTCCGAAATGATAGATAGATAGAATGAAATGATAGATAGATAATAATAAAAATTAAATTCGGTTTAGGTGGAAATTCACCCTTTATTTCATATGCAGATCACAATTTTAATTTGCAGTATCTCAAACCTGTCATTTCAGGTCAGAGGACCACACTCCTGCCCAAAGACTCATCTCCAGTTGTTGTTAGATGAATTCAGCAAGCATGCAGCTAACATGAATGAAATCGACAGATGGAAAACATGCCTCCAGCTGCCGTACGTTGCTCTTGGTTACTTTGACCATAAAGGAGGGAATCTTGATCTTAAGGAGTATGACGTCCACCTCACTATTCCACAAGGCGCATTACCCCAAGGCCAGGATCCTCAGCAAGTGTACATCTACGTTGATCCCACAGCACCACAACTCGAGAAAATGACACCACTAGAAGTGCGACTTGCGCATGTGGTTCAGTGCGGGCCTCAGGGCATGAAGTTTGAAAAGAGCGTAATTCTGTCGTTCCCACACAGTGCTGGCGGAAAAGATGCCCAGATTAATCCACGCATGCGCCATGACGACTCTACAGAGGGTGGATGGGAGGAATTTGATGGCAAAGCTATGTTTGTAACGGATGATAGAATAACTTTTTTGGTTGACCATTTTACCAAATTTACTGGAAGCCAACCAGTCTCGGATGGAAGCCCTACATTGCTGACCTTGGCTGCCTTTGGGCCTGTCAACCCAACATCTGGACGATATAGAATTCGTGTTCACATTTGGAACCACGGTGACAAGGAAACTGAAATGGTAAAGTCCCACATTATTTCATTTGTAAAAGTCACTTGGCTTGTTACCAGTAAAAGAATCGGTTTCGACAATGGGCAATATGGTCCACACACTTGTCCTCTTGTTCATGGTAAACTATTTATAAAAAACACAAGACTCAACAGCTTGGATGAGTCTTCAAAATAATGGCATTAAACAGTGTTGGAGGTCTCGAGGCCGATTTTCATGGCCTCGGCCTCGTGAATCTGGTCGAGGCCGCCCAATTTTCCCAACAATTCACATGTATTTTTGTATCAAATATTTTTTTTTTTTGTTCATCGTATCAAACTTTCGAGAAGGTGCAACATTGCGTTCGATCCCGGTGTTTTTATTTCTCCATGGTGAAAAAAATAGGACATTACATTGCAGTGTTGCACATTACTCAGTCCACAATTCACAGGCAGCATCTTCTTGTTAGAGACGAGAACCAGTCTAACTCCCACTATGGACTGGTTTCTGGTCCACCACTTGGCCATGAACGAGTGTAGGCCGCGTCCGAAATCAAAGGCTTCGTCTTGAAATTACACACGAGACTATGGAAAATGATCGAGCCGGCTACCTAGCGCTTTGCATAGACTCGTGTGTAATTTCAAGACCTAGCACTTGATTTCGGACGCAGCCTTAAAAGGCACAGGGAACCAATCAATGAGTGCGTTCAAGATGCTTTACACCGTGTAACTGGGGGGTTTACATCGGGGAAGCCCCCAGAAGATGCAAAACGTCAAAGATTGTTGCCAGGCAGGGCTTTACAAACGCTGTTGTCGTTTGACTAAAAAATGAAAAATTAAGCCAGCGCTACGCAGAATTAGTTGCCTAAAAGTATCACAGTAAACTTTGTCAGTGCTCACAGACATCTACTGATAGAGCAAAATATATTTACAGCCCTATTTCCTCCTGTTTTGTTTCATAAATTTGGTTTTTTTCATACTCGCGTCGCCTAGGTGATGTCATTACACCGCGCCTTCCACCACAGACCCGCCCGCGAGCTCGGGTAGTTGTGTAAGCCCCTGGGGGAGGCACGAGTGTCACATGATGGCTAAAAAAAAAACGCTCCAGTGTAAGTTGGTGTTCCACGAGGGAAGCATCTCGTACGCACTTATAATGCGGCGCGTGCATACTCCCGTATCTTTCCCGACTCCCGTTTCCATGTGTGACCGACAATCAGACCTCGTTGGCAAGATCTCATCAAATTTGCGAACATATCCGTGAATTCTCGAATAATCAGATTCGGCTTCAATGGCTGGCCACAAGGAGTTCAAAGCCATTCAGCCGTTGACTTTAAAAGAAACAAAACCTTGTTTTGAGTGATTAATTTATTTTATTGTTTACATGTAATACCATTAGCCGGCCTCGGCCTCAGGCTCGTGGCCTCGGCCTTGACTACAACACTGGCAGTAAACATAAGCAGTGTTGTCGATGAAATAATCGGTAAAAACAAGTCAGGATAAACGCTATTATTTGGTACTCGCATGACGATGTGTATGGACAACATGTTAATTAATCTTTTTTGCATTTCTTTAATGAAAGAATGTGAAAGGACAAGAAGAGGAGATGTCTTCAAGAATGTTGGACGTCTTCAAGAGTCTTGTGTTTTCCTTGCATCAAGGAGACTTGGTTATTGAAGTGACTGATTTAAATGAAGGCTGGACTACATGTAGATCGAGTCAGGAGGTTAGTGTTGTGATGTGGTATCTTGTATTAAAACTGAAATTCTTAGTTTTTTTTAGGGCACTATCCGGGAGAAATGTGTAATTTTGCACTTCAATTGTGACTGTGGCTTTTTTATTGAAAATGCATTTTAGGTTTATCCTGGGGAGCTAGGGGTGGGGGAGGAGCGAACCTGTATTTGTAATCCTCAGATAACGGCCATTCCGTCACTTAAGGAAAGTGAACCTCCATTTCTGATAATTGTAGAATATCGCCCATGAGAACATTCGACACATTCCATCAAACTCAGTGACCTTTGACCTGATACAGCAACAGCAGGCCGCAGCATCCAGTGCAAGTCATTCAGATCTCTACTGCAATGTGTTGAGTTACCAGAAATTGGCAGATAAGCAAAGCTCCCGGAACAGTGTCCGTTTTTCCATCTGTCCACAACTGGTGAGTACAAATTTACAGTATGCAACAAAAAAAGAAACGAGAAGACGAAACAATATATAAAACATCACATAAAGAGAGCATTTCATCTTTCATTTTTATGAAAGATCCAATTATTTCCTAACGGGGAAACCCTGAAGAAGGCGCTTACATTATTACTACCCCTGATCGTAGAGCTGCAATACATCACTCTATATACCATCTCAGCTCTCTGGGAAGTATACAACCCCAGCTGTATCAGGTGCTCAGTGGTAAATTGAATCATTCTGGAGGCTTGTACACACTTAATGTAAACATTACACTTCTCCAAAAACATCTTGCATACAGAATGGACCCAAGGGACGTCCGAAGGTTGAGAACCAGGCAAGCCGCTGTATGTGCGTTGAGGTATGTGCAGTCAAACCTTTAACAGCCTTGCTTCTTAATAAGATGTCCTTATCTTTGCAAGCACTCTGTCACCTTCCCAATAAGCAGTTTCTATCTTTTTGGCAGCAAAAAATGCTTAATCCAAAATTTGTTTACTTTATAAAAAAGGATTTTATAAATTGTATGTCAACTTGTGTTCTTAGCATTGTGGAACACCAGTCAATGCATAGTTCCGATTTTGCCCAGTTAACCCCGCCCCTTGGACATTGTTGCTATGGCTCACACGCTATCGTCAAAAATTGCGACACACAACGCACAAAGCAATGGGACTTTCAACGGAAAGCACAGATTCATTGAAGAAAACTCAAAGGTATTCATGTTTCAGGGTCAACAGTTATCTTAGAACACACCGAGTAAAGGGCCAGTAATACTGGTACAGGGATATCATATCATCACGAAATATAGCTTTCGTACCTTTGAACAACGAAACGACCGGCCTTGAAACCAAAAATTCACCTGGATCGTCGCATACAACACTGTATAAATTGTATGGGGCCGGCAGAACATATCGCGTGATCATGTTGTTGTGAGCGTACAGTGCACTTTGACCTATGTGGGTGACATCTGCTAGCTCTGTTGTGATTGGTCGGCGGGTTCGGCTGATTGACAGGTCGGAACTATGCATTGTAATACACATCACATAGGATTTTGACTGCAAACCCATATTTATAAAGCATACCAAATTTACATTAAGCAATTTTTTTTGCTAAACAGCTTAATTAGTGTGAATAAGGTTGCTTCTCGTCACAGCTTGGTCTTTCTACAGTAATGGGGTACATTTCTGTGACATATTAGATCTTAGTTCCAAGTTAACTTCAAATGTCTCAGGTCACACGAGAAGAATCTCATAATTACTTTATCATGATACGATTACAATAGTTCCTACGTTGATTGTCGTCCCGCGTCCGACGCTCTGAATGCTCCGTGTGGATTGAGCGGCGCGTAAAAAAAAAACATTCCAGCGTCGTTTTCAAGCAGGGACTTATGGTGTGTGTGTTTAGTGACTGGTGGGAGACTATATTGTATTTTATTGTATTGTTTTTGTTTTAAAGATGTACACTGGGAGAGCAAATTTCACATTCTTAATGTGATTAATAAATAAAATTGAATTGAATTGAATGGGATGGATTGTAATACGATTAATTACGAGATGGGGTCACACGCGTGTTTTGCCATTCTATTGTGATACCAGCTAGGCCTCGAAATTCATTTTCAAAAGGGCACAGCAATTTTCTCTTAGTAAAGGGCACCTGAATGAAGAAATTGAAAATTTGTGTTAGAACTTTTTAAGGGCAACACGGCAAAAGCATAGGGCACCAATGGCAATTTGCCGTGGTGCCGTGGGTTATTTTGAGGCCTGGTGATACGATCACAATCTATCACAGAATGATGAGAATTCTCGTCGTTGACCGATTGTGATACGATTACAATAGATTTGGGGTCACACGCACAAAATCTTGTAACTGTAGTATGGTAATACTACATTAAACTGGATCTCATAATTCGTGTGACCCCGGCCTTAATCTTATCTATAAATTATCTAGCTAAACCGGGGAAATGACTTTTACCCCAAGGAGTAAGTAAAAGAGTCCTACAACATACATTCGTGAAAACCCTGTGTACAAAATTTCTCTTATACGTATGTAACAAAGACAGAAAAAAATGTCACAATTGGTCTGTCCATGGGAAAATTTGTACACAAGCTATTTTTGTCGTGGCAGCAAGTTCTTACCTCTTTGGTCAAAAGTTAACTCCTGAGAACAGTACAAGGAAATTTCTTTAAGTTTGAGATAAACTGAAGACATCTAAAAGGAATTATTGACTTATTTTTCAAATATACCCCATTACCGTGGAAAGAGCCAGCTGTGAACATTAGTATCAGTGTGCAGACTATATGTGGGGAAAATTATTGAGAATACCGGCATCGTTCTTGATATGTTGTTTTCTTTCAGAATGCTGGGTCAGACAATTCATCGAATCTTTGTACCTTTTGCAAGGTAAGAATTTTCCACAACATTTAATACACAGTTTATGCGGTCTTAATTAAGAATTCCTTATTGTTTTTGTATCTAAATTGTTCAGACACATTTGTCACAAAAACCAAATCATTTATTGATAACTTTTTGTCACACAGGAGCAATTTCGTCTGAGTTTTTTTAGAAACCAGCAGGACAGATCTAGACCAGAGGAATTTCGTGGTTTGCCTGAAAAAGTCGTTATGGAACTCTGTATTCATCTTGATGAGGATGACGCTGATAAACGTCCCAGATGGAAACGACTTGCCGACAACATTGGTAAATTGTGTAAATCGAAAGAGGATTTCATGGCATATAACTTTCTACAAATATTTTTTGAAGTGTGTCGAGCAAGTGGGAAGGACAATGAGCAGTCTGTAAAATGTCTAATCGCAGACCTTCGTTTAGTACTTTACAATAGTGCAGTTGAGATTATAGAAGAGGGGATGGGGAATCAGGTGCTGGAGGTGGCCCAGACGGCTGAGCCTGTCGCAGGTCAGGGGCCAATGCATAATTCTGACCCGCCGACCAATCACAACAGAGCTAGCAGACGGCGCCTACATAGGTCAAAGTGCAGTGCATCGTGAACAATCACGCGATTTTCTGCCCATATACAGTTTGTACAGTGTTGTATGCGCTGGCCAGTGACTGGGTGAATTTTGGTCGGGCGCATTTTTATGAATGTCATTCCCTGCATTCTTTGCTCAGTGTGTGCTACGGTAACTGTCGACCCTAAAACATAAATACCTTTGAGTTTTCTCCAATGAATCTGTGCATTCCATGCCGAGTCCCATTGCTTTGTACGTTGTATCGCTATTTTTTTGCGATGGCTTGTGAGCACATAGCAACACTATCTAAGGGGCGGGATTAACTGGGCAATCTCAGAACTATGCATTTCATAGGGCTGCTGAAGCATGAAAAACTTTGCTTGACAAATTGAGGTTACCAGCAAATATTTCATGTGATTGGTCATGGTAATGAAACAGTCGTCTGTCATACAATACTTCTATCACATGATGATTGCACTGGTAACATTCTCTACTAAGCATATGTTTGTGTTTAAACACTGTCCTCTCTCAAATTAGCCCTCGGCTCAATTGCATAGAGCTGTTTAACAGCCCATTTTCAGTTAACCGAGCATCAGGCTGTTTCATAGACATCGTTAACGGTAAGCAACTGAAAACCTGCCTTAACCGCAGAGCTAAATGTTGCTTAAGATAGTGATGCAACAATGGCGGTCTCCAAGCGCGTGCATGCTTAAGCACGCCGCGGCCGTGAAATAGCCTTGACGTTAGCACAACTTTTCTGCTACAGTAAGCACACGTTTTCAGCTAGCGCTTAAGTAGCTCTATACAATTGGGCCCAGGTCATGAATGGTACCAAACACCAACAGTGTGTCTCCTTAGACATTAAATGGGCCATTACCACGCACACTCTTTCCTTGGATTCCCTGTGTGGCATCTAAACAGCCACAAGCTCGTTGATGACTTGGAACAAATTCATAAAAAAGCATAGCGTGAAATCTTAAAATGTCGGACTGAATCGGGATCAAATTCATCTTTTAAATGGTTTGGTCAGAGAGAACACTCTCAAAGTGTTACAGAATATGAACTCAACATTGGTTGTTGTTAGAATGTTTAAAGATTATCAAGTTGAATTTAGTATTTTAAATGTCTCTAACCTAAGCATTGAAAGTGTTGATTCAACGCCTTATTTTTCAGTGTGTAGTTAATAGACATAAGGCATTATGACGCCATGCTTTGTCTACATGTGTGCAGTTCCATGAGAGTCTATAAGGAACTAGACAGTTTGTTGTGCCATTGCAAAGTCCACAGGCAAAACAAACCACGATGCCTTGGGTCTTTTGCCAGACTCTGGTATCTAATATCATTCCTAGCTACGTTGAAAGTCACACAGTGTAAAGACACCATCAGATTGCATTAACTATTAGCATACTGATGACCTCAACTCAAGTTCATCTGGTCTCTTGAACTCAATGTTTACATTTGTCTCGGAATCAAAGTTTTAAGAGTATAATTAGACGTCACAAACGGGCACCACAAATGCTTATTGGACGAAGAGAGCTGAAAGTGTACTTAAAATATACATGTATTTTAATTTTAAATCTGTAACGATGTACATTTTACATTTACATTTACTTCATTTTCCGGGATATAAAAATCACTGAATTAGACAAAACAATTACAGATAAAATAAAATTGAGCAGAAAACATAACAAAAAACATAACAGAAGACAATACCCAAATAGCTCTGGCAGGATTACCCAAAAGAAACAAGTTTCTACCGAGGGACTCTCCAAACTAATTGGATAATAAATACATTTAATAAGAACAAATGTACAAGTGTACAAAATTAAGTAATTATTAAAAATATAATTGAAAGTTACAATATGTGTAAATAAAATGAAGTACCACAATGCTTATTGGACGAAAAGATCTGAAAATGTACTTAAAATATACATGTACTTTAATTTTAAACCAGAAACAATGTAGTTTTGTACGTATAGTGAGAAACTATTTTTATGCATTTTTATAAGAAGGCTTGCTTATACCTTAAGCCTTTTGACCAGAAGCAATGCAGTGTTGTATATCATGTGTCTGTTTTTAATACTGGAGAGACCTTTCCTCCAGGATTATATCTCTGTATAGTGTCATTCATCTTCTCAAAACAAAAGAAATGTCTTAAGATGGATCTAAGGAGATAACTTCAGCTAAAGAACTGCAACGAATAGTGCCACAACATACCTTCCTGAAAGCCCTGTGTGCAAATTTCCAATATACCGTATGTAACAAGGACACCAAAGCAAAGTGTGTGTCCTAGGAAATTTGTACACAGGGTTTTCAGAAAGGCATGTTCTTTCACTATTTGTTGCTCAAGTTATCTCCTTAGATTGTCTTAAGATATTTCTTTTATTTTGAGAGAAGATAACTGGCATTGCACAGTGTTATGATTCTGGCGAAAAAGTCCCTCCAGTATTGAAAACAGACTTATATTTTAACATTTTATTATATTTCAGGCGATTGACAATAAGAGCGCCACCAAGTGTTTCTGTCAGAGAGGGCATTTTAGTGACAGAGCGGTCGACATAAGTGTATTCGTTTACTGCACAAACAATTCAGATTTGATTTGAAAACGATAACCTGATGCAGAGGTTGAAGTCTATTTAGGAAGCCTAGACTATTTAAACACGGTTAACAATGTTTGCTAAAAAAAACAAAAGTTCAGTATGCCCTTTTCCTGCTTTTGCAGGCCTCGAAATTAATTTTTAAGAGCACAGCAATTTTCTCTTGTAAAAGGGCACCTAAATGAGTAAATGTAAAATTTGTGTTGGAAATTGTAAGGGAAACACTGCAAAAGCATAGGGCACCGATGGCAGTTTGCCATGGTGCCGTGGGTTATTTCAAGGCCTGCTTTTGCAGTCCCTGGCGCGCAAGTGTAGCCTTTCCGCATCAAACACTTGGTGCTATATAAGGCGCCTTTAATGTCAAATGTCCAAATTGAAATTTTTAATCTAACAGTACAGTGCCTTTTGTCAAGTTTTTTGCACCAGTACGTGTACACGAGCAATATCCAGATACACTGTATCTAGATTTGACATTTTATCATTGTTTTGCATACAGATATTGTCACATAAGCAATAAGCAACAGTTGTAACATCTATGCAAGTATATGTACAGTGTTTCTATATGTATAAATGAGAAAACGAATGCAATGTAAAATGTATTTGATTTAGTTTGATTTTTTTTAAATAATTAATTAGGTACAATTAAATGTGGACCAATATATTAATGTCTGTGAGTTTGAGAAATATGTATCCATATCTGCCAAACCCACGGACATTTGTCCACATTTGTATCAAATGTATTCACCCCGGCGATCCCTGGGTCATAATCCCTAATAATAATCACTTATTCATGATCTATTAGGTAAAACTATTTGTGTGTATTATTGAGAGATTTTTAATTTTACCCTAAAATTGCAGACTCGTGTAAAATGACTTCATGGTTAAAGATTCCGGTTCGTGTTGGGATATGGGAGCAAAATTCTGTCGGTCCTTTATGGTTGAAAGGTTTTCACAGTAGATATGTTAAAACGTTCCCACAGAAACATCACTCAACTCGGGTGAGGGTAGAGCTCAGCATGAGAGAACCCATTTAGTGGCCGTCTAAAGTTGTCAACATTTTCACAGTTCTACTGAGAGTAGTATTTTTCAAGACCTCCCTCCCTCTCCCGAAATACTACTTGTTATCATTTTTTGTCACTACTGAAATGTCGACATTTCTCCCCCCTCACCCCCCCCCCCCCCTCTCCCCCCCCTCTCTCCTCCCCCCCCCCCTCTCCCCCTCTCCCCCCTCTGCCCCCTCTCCCCCCCCCCTCCCCCCCTCCCCCCTCTCCCCCTTCCCCCTCCCCCTCATATGCTTTGTCATTCCGTGAAGATGTTGGTAACTTTGGATTGTAATTATAGTTCAGCTGATGGTGGTAGGTATCAAACTTTTGTTTAAAAACTAGAGTTATTGATTTATGTGAATAAATTTTTGCTTTTTTAAACTTTTGCTTGATATAAGCATTATACTTTGTATTAACAATGCGCTTATTGAAGGAGTTTTATATCTCACTTGAGTGTTCCAGTACTTGGGCCTGACTAATAACTGTTTCTAGTCAGTCCTGATGAAGATCTCCGGATCAAAACGTTTACTCAACCATTAATTTGCTTTCTATTTGGTGTTTTTGTAACTCTCTTTTGTACCATTTACCGTCATCTCAAATTGCACGTCTTCAGAAACTCAAACTGTGCAGCTCGTGTTGTAACTCGTTGTACACGTAGAACTCACATTACACCTGTTCTGCATTCGCTTCATTGGCTCCCTGTTGTACAACGAATTGAGTTCAAAATTCTTCTGACAGTTTTTCATATTGTACATGGCTCTCCACCAGCATATAACAGCAGTATAATTAAATTACAGCAACATGGCGTTCGTTACCTCCGCTCTTCCAGTGCTTGCCAGCTGACAGTTCCACGTACCACCAACACATGGGGAGATAGATCATTTTTACATGCTGGTCCATTCCTGTGGAACAAACTTCCTCAGACCATCCGTTCACTCACAAATCTCTCTGATTTTAAGAGTGCACTCAAAACACACATGTTTCACCTTCTTTTGTTAGTCTAAGTATTCTGTTTCATTGTTATGCGCCATGAGCGTCATTTATGACGGATACCGGCGCAGTATAAATGTTCGTTATTATTATTATTATTATTATAATAGCTCAATAATTCTGCCATGTTTGTATATATAGTGCTCTTATTATCAGTGTTTGATTGTATTCCAGTCATGAGCTGTGTTTGCGAAGAAAGACTTCTGGAAACAGTTGGTCCTTGTGAATGGCACGCTAAAGTGGGTTGACATTCCTTGTGGCTGTGCTTGGATGTCGTTTATTAAAGGTAAGGATGCCCCTCAAATAGCTAATCAGTGTTATTGTGTATTTTAACCAGTCGGGTAATATTGTCCATGGAGGAAGTATTATCACAAACTTGAGATGTACTCGGAGTAAACAAAAATCATTGAGATCAATGTTATCATTTGTATCATCCAGGGATGGGACTGTTAACCCATGAATGTTTAAGCGTTTAAATGAAACCCAATTTTAGAGAATGTACAATAGTTTTCAGAGGATTGTTCAAGAAACTGAAATAAATGTATATGTGGACGTAGTCGAATTTTGACCAAATAAAAGTTCAATGATTATTTTGGGAGCCTATAGCTAGGGGTACATTGTGTACATTGCAGATTGCACCAGCAACTTACAATCTTTAGTGTCGGCCGAACGGTTAACTGACACTTCAAAGAATTGCAAACCGGTTTCTGAATTAACTGATAATTAATAATAATAATGTATTAATTTATATTGCGCCCATTCCATCCAATGTTCACAGGCGCATTACACTTACACTTTCAATAATAATAATAAAAAATAAAATAAAAAAGTTATTAAAACAGGTTAACATAACTACAATACATTAATTTACACGTGTAATTACCTAAACATAGAAAGTGCATCGGTAGATATCAAACCCACCCATCAATAAAAAGCTTGTTTAAAAAGGTGAGTTTTCAACACTGATTTAAAAACATCAAGACTAGGAGCACTCCTAACATTAAGTGGAAGTTTGTTCCATAGGTGTGGTGCACTATACTCAAAAGCTTGGTTCCCAAGAGTAACCTTACCATGGCCTGTAGGATAATTTAGAAAAATACCGTCAACAGAGCTACGAAGACAATAACGAGACTGGGACCTGACAGAAACAAGCCGACTTAAATACTGTGGGGCTAAACCAAATAAAATTTTATACGTAATTAATAAAATCTTAAACTCGATTCTAAACCTAACAGGAAGCCAATGTAAATCCATGAACAATGGTGTAATGTGGCAGAACTTAATCTCGTTACAGACAAGCCGCGCACAAGCATTCTGCACTCTCTGGAGTTGTTGGACTTGTGTGTCCGGTAAACCATAAAAAAGGCTATTGCAATAATCAAGTCTACTAGAAATAAATGCATGGATCAGAATCTCGGTACAGAATCTCGGTACTTTGATAAATATGGCCTAATTCGTCTGATATTGTGCAAATAATAAAAAGCACTACCACAAACCTTAGTGACATGGGTTTTCATAGACATATTAGCATCAAACCATGCACCAAGGTTTCTGGCAAGGGACACAGGGGAGAGAGTAAACTGCCCGACCTGTATACCATCCAGAGTGACTTTGGATAATTGTTGACGGGTACCAACTATCAGGAACTCAGTCTTATTGTCATTCAAAAGTAACCCGTGAGTAAGCAACCACTGCCGGACATCGTGGATGCAAGCCTCCATGGCAGAAAGAGCAAACTCTTGACTACCAGACTCATCAGGACAGAATGACAAATACAACTGAGTATCGTCCGAGTAGCAGTGAATCTGTGGATGATGAGCTTTAACAATGTCAAACAATTGGCTGGTATACAAAATAAACAGTAGAGGGCCCAAACATGATCCTTGTGGGACTCCCCATTCAAGATCATGTCTTTTAGACAATTTGCCATTGATTAAAACCCTTTGAGATCTATTTACCAAATATGAATGAAACCAATTAAGAACTGTACCGTTTACTCCAAAACGTGACTTAAGTACACTCAACAAAATACCATGGTCTATTGTATCAAATGCAGCACTTAAATCTAATAAAACCAGAAGTGATACGTGTTTCTTGTTCATAGCCATTAACAAATCGTTTTGAATTTTTAAAAGAGCAGTTTCAGTACTATGAAATTTACGGTATGCGGACTGCATCAATGGGTATAAATTGTTCTGTGTCAAGTGAGTTTGTAATTGGCATGCCACAGCTCTTTCCAGTAATTTCGAAACAAACTGTAAATTACTAACAGGGCGGTAGTTCTCCACTCTAGCCTCGAGACCAGGTTTTTTTTAACAGAGGCAGAACAACTGCCGACTTCCACATAGATGGAAAATTACCAGTTTGTAGTGAAAAGTTGATCAACTTCGTGATAGACGGTAAAAGAATATCCAAACATTTTGAAAATAACTGCATGGGAATTGGATCCAATACACATGTTTTCTTACTAGAACTATTCACAAGTTTGTACACACAATTTTCAGTAAGTTGACAAAATTCACCAAAAACTGCCATCTCAGGATGGAATGGAGTAGGCATGTCATGGTCGAGTGACCTATTCACCGTACATAATGTTGACCTTATACGAGAAATTTTCCGAATAAAAAAGTCACCCATATGGTTTGCAAGCTGTAGATCATCAGTGTGCGGAGGCAATGATGGTGCACTTTTACGAAAAAGAGAACTTGCAGCTTTAAAAAACTTCTTTTGGTTGATACTATTCTCTATAAATTATTTATCCTCTATAAATTATCCTCTATAAATTCCCATCCCTATTAACTTTTTCTACAAAAGTCACACCCAATGTGCCCTTTAGAATGTTTAGTCATGGAGGAAGAAACATTCTTCCTCCATGGTTTAGTGTAGACAAACCGTATGGATGTTTGTTAATATTTACGCATCACGCATTGACTTTATGCCTGTATCAACCATTTATCATTACTATCCAGTATTTTGTATGTTTGTGCACTTTGGAACTCTTATCACAATCGTCGTTAATAATTCAACCTCATTTACATACAATAGATTGCTCATTTTCCATTACGTTTCATATTTTTATGAAGCTAGCTGGATCTGCCTCCATGATTGTGTATCAGTTTGTACAAGGAGTGCATGCATTCGACTCATCGCTGTCTGTTCTGCAAAGCTAGCTAGCTGGATCTGCCTCCATGAATGTGTATCAGTTTGTACGAGGAGTGCATCCATTCAACACATCGCTGTCTGTTGTGCATCCGATATAAAGCTAGCTGGATCTGCCTCCATGATTGTGTATCAGTTTGTACGAGGAGTGCATCCATTCAACACATCGCTGTCTGTTCTGCATCTGATATTCTCCTGTTTATAAGGAGTCAAAACTACAACGACAATAATGTAAGTTCTCTTAAAATGATTGCCGTTTTATTCTGTCGTGTGTTTGTCAACTCTCTTATTGTATTCTGTTATTTGCAGTTTGTCAAATCACTGTATATATACAGTTATTCAAAGCTAGTTCAGATTGAGAAAGAACTATTTGCCAAAATTCAACCATGTTTCAAACACGGAAGAATCCTTCCATGTTTCAATTCAACTAATAATCCTAGGCTGGTTCCTGGACCTCATATTCCACATATGAACATGAATATGAGGACCGGTGGTGTAATTTTTTACACCGTCAAGATGACCAACATTCTTACTTTAAGATGACCAGTAACTGTTTCCACAGGGGTGGATCTGGCTTTCAATGATTAAGAGTGGGATTGAGGCTCCTACAACTGTGTGCCAGTAATACACACCCTGCTATACGGGGTCTGAAATTTTTTGAATTTTAGGTGCTTAGCAGTTTTAATTCTCCTGCAATTTGAGGCATTTTGGTGGCTTTTTTAAAGGTTTCAAAAGAGGTATTTTTAATGCAATATTTATTCATTAATTTATTTATTTATTAAACGTTGGTTCATTGCTCAAGGGTGGGGTTGCAATCCTCTCAATTCCGCACCCCCCTCCCGCCCCCCCCCCCCCCCCCCCCACCACCACTGTTCTAGATAGTCAGTCCTGATGACCTCCGGATCGAAACTATATGTTGACCCGTAACCATGTGATAATAATAATAGCAATTAAAGCATTTATAAGGTGCACAAAAACTCTGTTTGCTAGGATAGGGTGACAATTTGTGTGTAAAAAAGCTATATTAGGGCGACACGCTCAATAGGGCGACAATTTGGTGTCGCCCTAATATTTTTGTGATTAAAAACCATTTTTTTAAGGTCAAAAGCCATTTTTTTTAAATCGAGAACCATTTTTATTAGGTCTAGAACTGTCTCTCTTAGGCCTGTAACCATTTTTGGAAGCTTTGGGTAGAGAAATTTAGTGTCAATTTGAGTGATTCTTCCTGAAATTTCGGTGGTTCCCGGGGAAAGGCTTCCCGAATTGTCGCCCTATTGCTGCATCCAGGTTTATTACAATATCTAACATTGTTATTTAAGCCTTAGCGTGCCCTGGCCCTTATTTTCGCTGCCATCTTTGGAGAGTCACTCGATTGTGATTTAGGTCACATTTAACAATCCTTCAGGGGTGTTACCATGTAGGGGAGCTAGTGGGGTTAGTTAGAAAAGTTTTCACAAAATCGTCTATAAAACACTAACAGAATTAAAGAAAAACTGTACCACTTCAAGCATGCATATGTGGGCTACTATTTGTTAGGACTCGTTGATGGTTTCTCGTATAATCCACTTTGAACATGACCATGTCAGCTGTTCCGACTTACCCCACCTATGGGGTAAGTTGAAACACGGTATGTTGTCATTTAAAAACTGAACTATAACTTCTGCAATCACCCTAATTACCAAGGCAGACATTTAAGCTGTTAACCCTTTGGGGTACAGGGATAACAACTCCACAAAACAAGAGCACCAAAACAATTTATGCATCAAGCGGTTAAGATCGCTTTTTGCTCACTTATAATGCAGTGAAACTTTATAGTTGCCACCCTCGGGACCGTAAAAAACTGGCCACTATTAACAGGTGGCCTTTTTATAGAGGTTTCTGAATAAGCATTATAACAGTGGCCAGTATAAACAGGTTTTACTGTACAACTGTTACTTTTTAACTTTCTAACTTTAAATTGTTAAAATTAACAATAAAACATTATAATTTATTTAGATTATAAACTTCACATCTTGAAGTTTTGATCTTCTTGAACTTTATCTTAGGCTGGATCCGAATTAGTGGCTTTGGCTGTGGCTGTTGCTATGCTGTTTCTAAGGACTGCTATTGTCCGCCCATAGCAACCGCATAGCAATAGCCACAGCCAAAGCCATAATTTGGATCCAGCCTCGCATTACATTCCTCAGCCACATACACTTCACAGATGCAGACTATACATGGCCTATACATTTAAACCTGTTTAAACTAGATATAAGCCAAATAAATGATACGTGTAATTATAAATATAAGCCAAATAAATGTGTGATTATAAAAGTAGAAGGGGTGTTTCCATGTAATGTTTTGTTTTACATGTATGTCAATTTTCTTCTGTGTGTACTGTACCTTTTCATGTTTGCCCTGAGAAATAATAAATGAAAAAAATAAAAAACCACCAATCCTGAGATCTTAGGGAATTTCCATTCTGCTAAGCAACATTACAATACCCTGAGAAAATCCATGCAAATCTGTGAAGTGCGTTAAGGGCACTGTTTTAAGAGGATGTGAATCACCAGAACCATTTCGCTTCAACACAAGGTGGCTATATACCTAAACAAGGTGCACAGCCCTATCAGCACTGTTGCCCATATGACCGCTGCCACCAGAACCATTTCACTTCAACTAGGTACATTGTGTACATTGCAGATTGCACCAGCAACTTACAATCTTTATAGTGTCGGCCGAACGGTTAACCGACATTTGAAAGAATTGCAAAAAGTTTCTGAATTACATGTAACTGTAAATTCCCATCCCTATTAACTTTTTCCACAAAAGTCACACCCCCTTTAGAATGTTTGTGTAGACAAACCGTATGGATGTTTGTTAATATTTACGCATCACTCATTGACTTTATGCCCTAGCTATCAACCATTTATCATTACTATCCAGTATTTTGTATGTTTGAATGTGCACTTTGGAACTCTTATCACAAATCGTCGTTAATAATTCAACCTCATTTACATACAATAGACCGCTCATATACGTTTCGTATTTTTATGAAGCTAGCTGGATCTGCCTCCATGATTGTGTTTCAGTTTGTATGAGGAGTGCATGCATTCAACACATCGCTGTCTGTTGTGCATACGATATAAAGCTAGCTGGATCTGCCTCCATGATTGTGTATCAGTTTGTATGAGGAGTGCATGCATTCAACACATCGCTGTCTGTTGTGCATCCGATATAAAGCTAGCTGGATCTGCCTCCATGATTGTGTATCAGTTTGTATGAGGAGTGCATGCATTCAACACATCGCTGTCTGTTGTGCATCCGATATCCCTCTGTTTATAAGAAGTAAAAACTACAACAACAATAATGTAAGTTATCTAAAAATGATTGCCGTTTTATTCTGTCATGTGTGTTTGTCAACTCTCTTATTGTATTCTGTTATTTGCAGTTTGTCAAATCACTGTATATATACAGTTATTCAAAGCTAGTTCAGATTGAGAAAGAACTATTTGCCACATTTCAACCATGTTTCAAACACGGAAGAATCCTTCCATGTTTCAATTCAACTAATAATCCTAGGCTGGTTCCTGGACCTGATATTCCACATATATGAACATGCATGTGAGGACGTCCTCGTACACGGCCCCCACCCCCACCCCACCACCACCCCACCACCACCCCACCACCACCACCCCACCACCACCACCCCACCACCACCACCCCACCACCACCACCCCACCACCACCACCCCACCACCACCACCCCACCACCACCCCACCACCACTGTTCTAGCTATATATAGTCAGTCCTGATGACCTCCGGATCAAAACTATATGTTGACCCATGGAGCTTTTTATAGCTCCATGGTTGACCCAACCATGGGATAATAATAGTAGCAAAATTAAAGCATAATTAGGCGCACAATATCTAACATTAATTGTTATTCAATGGTGCTCTAGTTGGTCATTATTTTCGCTGCCATCTTTGGAGAGCCACTCGATTGTGATTTAGTTCACATGGTGTTACCATGTAATGTTTTGTTTTATGTAAATTTTCATCTGTGTGTACTGTACCTTCTTATGTTTGCCCTGAGAAATAATAAATGAACAAAATGAAAAATCACCCATCCTGAGATCGTAGGGAATTTCTATTCTGCTAAGCAACATTAAAATACCCTAAGGAAATCCGTGCAAATCTGTGAAGTGCGTTAAGGGCACTGTTTTAAGAGGACGTGAATCACCAGAACCATTTCGCTTCATTACACAAGGTGGCTATACCTAACCAAGGCGCACAACCATATCAGCAGTTAGTTTGTGGCATTCCCACTACAGGGTACTCCTGGCGTTGTTGCCATTATTACCACTGCCATCAGGAAATCACCAGAACCATTTCACTTCAACTAGGTGGCTACCTGGCCAAGGCGCACAACCCTATCAGCAGTTAGTTTGTGGCATTCCCACTATACAGGGTACTCCTGGCGCTGTTGCCATCATTATCGCTACCATCAGGAAATCACCAGAACCATTTCACTCCAACCAGGTGGCTACTTTGCCAAGGCACACAACCCTATCAGCACTTAGATTGTGGCATTCCCCCTACAGGGTACCCCTGGCGTTGTTGCCATCATTATCGCTACCATCAGGAAATCACCAGAACCATTTCACTCCATCTAGGTGGCTACTTTGCCAAGGCGCACAACCCTATCAGCAGTTAGATTGTGGCATTCCCCGTACAATGTTACCCGGCCTGGCGTTGTTGCCATTATTACCGCTGCCATCAGGAAATCACCAGAACCATTTCACTCCAACTAGGTGGCTACCTGGCCAAGGCGCACAACCCTATCAGCAGTTAGATTGTGGCATTCCCACTATACAGGGTACTCCTGGCGCTGTTGCCATTGTTACCACTGCCATCAGGAAATCACCAGAACCATTTCACTCCAACCAGGTGGCTACTTTGCCAAGGCACACAACCCTATCAGCACTTAGATTGTGGCATTCCCCCTACAGGGTACCCCTGGCGTTGTTGCCATCATTATCGCTACCATCAGGAAATCACCAGAACCATTTCACTCCATCTAGGTGGCTACTTTGCCAAGGCGCACAACCCTATCAGCAGTTAGATTGTGGCATTCCCCGTACAATGTTACCCGGCCTGGCGTTGTTGCCATTATTACCGCTGCCATCAGGAAATCACCAGAACCATTTCACTCCAACTAGGTGGCTACCTGGCCAAGGCGCACAACCCTATCAGCAGTTAGATTGTGGCATTCCCACTATACAGGGTACTCCTGGCGCTGTTGCCATTGTTACCACTGCCATCAGGAAATCACCAGAACCATTTCACTCCAACCAGGTGGCTACTTTGCCAAGGCACACAACCCTATCAGCACTTAGATTGTGGCATTCCCCCTACAGGGTACCCCTGGCGTTGTTGCCATCATTATCGCTACCATCAGGAAATCACCAGAACCATTTCACTCCATCTAGGTGGCTACTTTGCCAAGGCGCACAACCCTATCAGCACCTAGATTGTGGCATTCCCCGTACAATGTTACCCGGCCTGGCGTTGTTGCCATTATTACCGCTGCCATCAGGAAATCACCAGAACCATTTCACTCCAACTAGGTGGCTACCTGGCCAAGGCGCACAACCCTATCAGCAGTTAGATTGTGGCATTCCCACTATACAGGGTACTCCTGGCGCTGTTGCCATTGTTACAACTGCCATCAGGAAATCACCAGAACCATTTCACTCCAACCAGGTGGCTACTTTGCCAAGGCACACAACCCTATCAGCACTTAGATTGTGGCATTCCCCCTACAGGGTACCCCTGGCGTTGTTGCCATCATTATCGCTACCATCAGGAAATCACCAGAACCATTTCACTCCATCTAGGTGGCTACTTTGCCAAGGCGCACAACCCTATCAGCACCTAGATTGTGGCATTCCCCGTACAATGTTACCCGGCCTGGCGTTGTTGCCATTATTACCGCTGCCATCAGGAAATCACCAGAACCATTTCACTCCAACTAGGTGGCTACCTGGCCAAGGCGCACAACCCTATCAGCACTTAGATTGTGGCATTCCCCCTACAGGGTACTCCTGGTGCTGTTGCCATTATTACCGCTGCCATCAGGAAATCACCAGAACCATTTTACTCCAACTAGGTTGCTACTTTGCCAAGGCACACAACCCTATCAGCACTTAGATTGTGGCATTCCTCCTACAGAGTACCCCTGGCGTTGTTGCCATTATTACCACTGCCATCAGGAAATCACCAGAACCATATTTCACTCCAACTATATAGGTGGCTACTTTGCCAAGGCACACAACCCTATCAGCGCTTAGATTGTGGCATTCCTCATGACACCTCCCATATATTGCTCAGGTCGACGATGCATATGCATCACGACGTCTGAAGATAAGCCACGGTGGTTGTGCTCCAAAACTAGTCTGTTTTCAGTCGTTGTAACACACCCTTTTGTGTACATTTGTACATCGGACCAGCTAGTTCTAAACTGCAAACAGCACGAAGAAGAGACTACGTCAATCTGCTGGTTTTCATGCAACAGGGAACCAGTGGCAAAGACCATACAATGTGTATGGTTGGGAACGGTGGTTTATCTTCACATGTCGTGATGCATATATATCTCCCACAAACACAATAACCACAACCTCCAGATTATGAGCATGTTACAATAAGCTCAATAATTTCAGCGTGATTTTCTTTATTCTTCTTTCACATTTTTCTAGGGAAAAAATGGATGAAGCCGTTACCGAAAATGTCATGAAAGAAGGTTCATTAGTGTCTGGACAGAGGTAATATGTTATATTGATCGAGGCTATTCACTTATTCGCCAAGGGAAGACGCATAAAAATCAGTAATTTCAAAGTGAGGAGATAACAATGAAGAAATACTCTGTTTTAGAGGGGGAAGGGAAACCCCTAAACAATTCTGTATTGGGGGGGGGGGGGGGGGGGGGGGGGTGGTATTTGTCTCTCTTTATTGGTTTTAAATATATACACAGGCTATTATGTAAGAGTTGTGCTTTTTTAGGCCCTTCCAAGTTTGATAATAAGGAAGTTGACTAGTGCACAATTTGCGTTCGGCAGCGTGCAGTTTGTGTGCATGTTCCATACGTGCTGACAAGGGCGCGGCCGCGAACCAGGCTCAAAAGTCCATTTCAAACTGCCCACGTGATGTGCTTTATTTAGCCAATAGGGATTCGTAAATTCTAAGGTATTGATGAATATCCCTTTAAATGCACAGGCTCGTCAGCAATGCGCGCGCGCCAAAATCGTCCCACGAAACACGCAGCTCCATGCCTTTGCTATGGAGCTGCGTATTGCGTGGCACACGTTTGGCGGGCGCGCATTGCTGACGAGCCTGTGCCTTTAAATGTGCTTCCCAGCCATGCTGAATGTCGTGTCCTAAATTGTCAGTGTTAGAAACTTTGTTAAAAGTTAAAACACTCTAATGACTCTTTTTAATGTTTACTTCAAACAGATTTTCAGCAGGAGACCTCAACAAGACACCCACCACATATTTGGATGAGAGCAGAGAGGACGAACAAGGTACATATGTATATCACCCATGTAGTAAAGTTATTCACCACTTGAACGGAACCGCCATATTGGCAAAACAGCGAGGCTTTCCTTGCATGAACAAGGACTGAATAATATACAACACGATAATTGAAGATAACATTATCTGTGAAGAAATAATTGTCAACAAAATACAGTACCAGTCAAACGTTTGAGACCTGCTGAAAGATAATCTTGTTCGTCACGAGATTTTCTAAATACTTCTATTTAATAAACAGATCATTGTCTTTATTTGCACATTTTAATAGGAATGCTAAAAAAACTTACATGGAGTGCAAGATTGTTTACTATGAAAATTAAATTTGTGGTTTGAAACACGTACTGTGCCTTTTAATCTGCCATGTCACATGATGATGATGTAAGCTATGAGGGTTGTAGTCGAGTCCATCACAAATTTATCACAACTGCAGAGCCGATAAAATCACAAGTTCGTGACAAGTCTTGCAAGTGGCGTAACTAGAGAGTGTGTGAGGGGGGAGGGGGTGGTGGTGTGCGCACCTCCCACTTTTAAAAGTTGGGGTGGGGTCAAAAATGACTATTTGCACCCGCACCCCACCCCTCTTTTCTGCCTACTTGTATGCTGCAATTCATTTCAGTCAACAAAAATAATTATTCAGCCGGCCAAACAAATTAAAAATTAAGAACTAAACTGGTGCACCGCTGATCGAAATGCCACGGCAATGGTATTAGATTATATTGTGTCCATACGATCTGTTGCGTGAGAGCACTCGGCAGCTTGCTATGCCTAGGACTTGTGACGGACTCCACTACATGTACAACACTGAAGCACAGTGTCAAGATTTAGCTGAACCAAAATACTTATGCTGAGCCAAAATGTTGCCGAACTAAATTGATTTCAAGTGTCGTGCTTCTTTCATATCAAATTGAGGGGAAAAAAATCAGCTAAAAAAGAGAACAAATTCTGCTGAATTTAAGTTGGCATAATGTCTTGGTGTCACATTCTCTTTCAAGGTTTGAAGCAACAAAAGTCCTTCAGAGGTCCAAATTGGGAGCTTCAGCGTGACTTTAAAAATGGCTACAACATGCAGTCTCAATGTATAGCAGGCATTGGTGTCGGACAGTTTGCAGCTACAGACAAGCATGCACGCCTAGTTATCATTTTCTCCATAGAGGGAAAGGTTGAAAGAATCATCCGTGTCATACAAGGTATGTCTTGCTCTTAAAAACTGATAATTAATGAACCTATCAATATAATTCATAAATACGAACTTAGACAGTTTATGCATCGTATTGGGTGAGAGCACATCACCTTGCCAGTCTTGAACAGATGATAAAGGCCCACCCAGTCTTAAACCCTGCATTTACCCAGGCCCATGTCTGCGCCGATTAGTGTGTTTGGAACACGCACACATGCACACGGAAACTGCATGCTTCTGAAAGCAAAATGTTCACTGTGACAAGTACCTGGTCGTGTGTGTGTGTGTGCATACAACACGCCTGCAATATGCATAACCATGCGTCGAACAAAAAAACGCACAGCCGTTTGAACATGGCAAAATGACAAAATTATGGAAAAATTGTTGTCGTACTTTTTACCGATTTAAACAAAAAGGTATTTATGAATGGGAATAAAAGTGGGTTTGGCCAGAAGAAGGACATCAACAAACTCATCCGAAGAAATTTCAGCTCTGTCAAATGTACCACGTTTTCCAAATACATGAAAATCGATCTGTGTTTTGCCGGTCTTGGCGGAGTGTTTCAAATATTTGTTGTAGTCTGTCGCGTACTCTGTGGCTTGCATCATGAACTCTGTTACTCCCTTTCCCGCCCCCCACCTCTAATCTCCTCCTCCATTCCCACTTCACCCCCTTTTTCGCCCTTTGGTTTGTTCCTATTTCCTGGTACATGTACCGTAATTTTCGGAATATAAGCCGCGGCTTATACGTTGATTTTGCCAAAAAATATAGTTCCCGGCGGCTTATAAACGGGGCGGCTTATACGCCGAGCTCTAAAGATAAAAATCATTATATGCTCATATATATATTATGTATCGTGGTTCGTAAAATAATTCTATAATTTATTTATGGGAATTTTTTATTGTCAAAAAACGATGTTGAAGGCCGTCGCACGCGCACAAAAATGTGTGCAATTTTCCCAGGTGCAGAGTGTACCGATCTTCGTTGGTGACCCATACATCAATGTGCAGACACTACACCAAGCGCAGGCAACCAGTTCGCCATCGGACCATGCCATCAGTCGTGAGTACTAGTCCAGGCCCGTAACCAGGGGGGATCGGGTGGATCGGACGATCCCCCCGCAGAACAGGGAGTTCCGCTCTACAGAATAAAAATTCAATAATTTGAATAATTCAATTTTTCGTTGCACAATATAGCCAGTTGGATATTGAGACTAAATCTACTTATCCATGCATTCTTCGTTATGTATGCAATGTTATGTATATAGCCGGCATTTTACTGTTTCAAAACTAGTGCCTCATGGCACTATTCGATCCCCCCCGCAAAACTCGCTGGTTACGGGCCTGTAGTCCAACGCCAAACAAATCGTTTGGTGCGTCTGTTCCTTCCGTGTTTTCTTCAATTCTTTACTTTTAGTTGGCGTTATTTTAAAATCCAAAGAGTTATTTGTTTGTCATATTGTCTGTGGAAATTTGTGTTTTAGATGGAAAATCAATACAAGTAATTTTAATTAACCATGTATTTCCAACGATGTACAGTCACTTTGCCCAACTTGAGCCCCTTCGCCCAAAAGCCATTTCGCCCAAGCGGCATACGTGTACGTACGTCCGCAAGGCAGGCAACAGTCCTCCATTTTAATTACGTAAGTATCTTTCGTTTTACAAAATGTAACAATTGCTTTTTCCTTTGCTCACGCAATACGTACGCGAAGGTGCATTCATAATCCAGCCAAGTGTCGATTTCATGATTATGGATGTATCCTGGCGTCATGGGTTTTCGATCGGATAACGGGAAAATTCCTCCGAAACCAAAACGACAGCAAATATCTTAAAAAGATTTTATCCACGTTTAAACACTATTCTTGAATTTTATTTTCCACAACAGACCATACCGTTTCTGCCGTTTTTTCTTTTCTCAGATTGCCCGAGAGTGATAAACTCTGCATGCGCCACGGTGATAGCACTGTGACATGTTTTCGATCAGTCGTTTGATATGGGCCATTTCTGTTGACGTATGGCGTGCCAAGTGTTTCAAATTGAGCAACAAAAATGCCCAGTTTTTCAAAACATCCAAGTTCACATGCTGGCCTATTTTTCTGTCAGTAAATCAATATGAACTTCTAACGGTTTTGTATAAGCGGTGTGCTGATTTGTTTCGCAAAATACGCTGCGAAGTTTAGCGGTGCATGGTTGGAGCAGGCGCGCGCAAAGTGCAGTGTAAAACAAAGGTTCTGCGTTAGGATTCCTCCCAAGCGCGTTCAAAAATATATAAGAATTTGTTTGATTTGGCACGCCATAAACTTTCAACTGGCAAGGCAATCACACAATCGATCCTGCACGAATTAAAGACGGGACCTTGAGCGATCCAAGGATGCTTTTGGTGGAATATTTAATAAAAGATAACGTTCGTATGATACACTTGATTAAAAGTCAAAAAGTGTGATAGTGATCTTCAGCCGAAAATACACATTTTGCAAAGTTTGAAAGATAACTCATGCCAGGTAATTTGATTTGCAGCAAGTTGAAGGCACAGCCAAGCGACCGATTCACCGTTTGCAAAACAGCCACATCACGGTGCGTGGATCTCGTACAGTCCGGCGGTAAATCAGTGTAAAGTTTGCTGATCGAAAACACATGACGACACGATATATGATGCAATGGGCGATGTAGATGAGTGTCTTTTGGGCGAAATGACCGATTTTTTTTAAATACAAAAGCGTGATCGCTATAAACTAGGGCAAATGTTCGCTCATTCCGGCCCACCGCCCATAGGCCTACTGGGCGCTGGGAAGGGCTAATCTGTTGCGCCATCATTGGCCAAAATTTTACACAACACTGGGTCACATCTTTTTTTGTAAACTGAAGTAAAAACAACTTCCGTCAGAAATCTAAAAAGGCACATCAGCCCGTACCAGCGCCCAGTATGGGCGGTGGGAATGAGCGAACGCTGCCGGGCCAGGACGCCACCTATTGGTCCAACTTTGAAAATGGGAAAATACCAGTACCAAGCAGAAGGCAAGGATAGATTTATATTGCATTCGTTTTCCGCCTGTGAATTACAAATATTAATATCAATCACCCTATCCCCAGGAAGCCCCTTTATGTCAGTTGCAATCTTCTTTTTAATGATTTGCAAGTAATTTTGAATGATGTTTCTGTGAATAGCGAATTGACAGAGAAGGATCTATTCAGATAACCGATTTCGCAAAAAGAACTAGAACAACAAGTTGGATATAATTCCGTTGTTCGAGAGGCTATAGTTGACTTTAGTCGTCAACCGAACTTGCTCTGAATGGTTTTTAAGTGCTTTGAATCATGCTATCTGCGCTGGCCAGGCATATAACTTCCGACCTTTAAATTAATAAACTTGAATTTTCTTATCCCGCCCCTTTCCTTACTTTAAAATAAATAATGTCCACACAACAAACGGGAAGAGAAAGGAAATAACACAAATGCCGGCATTGTCGCCAGGTCCGTGAAATGGCCACCCAGTTCATGAACAGTGGCTAATGAATAGGGTTGGCGACTTCACGTACCTGGCGACTATGCTTATATTTGTGTTAGGCCTTTTTTCTTTCTTTCTTTTTTTTAAATATCGTTACTGGGACATGGGCTTCGGCACGAAATCAATTTTTTCTTTGAAAATGTGGTAGCCCTGAAAAGGGCTGTTTGTTTTGATGAAGTGCAGTTGTAGCGATTTCTATCCGAATATTACACCACTAGGGCAAATGCCCTAGACAATACTCCAAGGATTCCATGGAAAAAATCAAACTTTAGAAAAATGCGACAGACAATGCTCCAAGAATTCTTTATAAAATCCATTAACGCCTTTTCCAATAAAGCCCCTTTTTGATTTCAATAAGGTTTTCTCTTGATACACTCGTCAAAACAACCTGACCACAAAGCTCTCTTCGAGGGTACAAGCCGCGCCGACAGAGAGTGTGACTACTGCAATTCGTGGGCGCGCGCGAGCGGCGGCAGTTCTTTGTGATCGATCTGTGGCCGACAAAATGGTGCGGCTAATAAGCCGGGCGGCTTATACGCCGACGGTAAATCTTGTTCCTGGAATTTTCGGGCATCGCGGCGTATACCCCGGGCTATATTATATTCCAAAAATTCCCCAGCTTTCTATCCCAGGCAGGCATGATGCAACCAGCTTTGTTTACTCATCACAACTCCTCTCTCTGCATGACTGCCTCTCTTTGTGTTTGCCTTAGCATCGTGTTTTAATGTGCTGTTTTCTCTATGTCCTAGTCATTTTGCCTTTGAAGAAGATCCTGCTAGGATTGTAACGCGAGGCCAGTAATTTTAGTGTGATTTGACTATAGGTCCTGCTGGTTGGCAAGCGGTTTGCAACTGTTGTGTGTATTAATTCACTTTGATTTAACCAATTCTTATGATTACAGTTATTTCATTCACGTTACATGTATCACTCTCACCAACAGAACCGCGGGACATCGCGTCTACAAGGCAGGGCGATCGTATCATTGTAGTTTTCAGTGGCCACGTGGAGGTGTTCAACCAAGACGGCAGTTTGGCCTTCAAATTCTCAACGGTTTCATCAGATGAGGCTGGTAAGACTGATGTGGACCTCTGCAGCATAGCAGTGAAAGACAGCGGAAACATCCTTGTGGGTGATAAGTCGCGCCGTGTAATGACAGAACACAGCCCAGCTGGTGAGGTGCTACGGACTATTTCAGTCACTACTGACCCACGGCATTTGGCCATCCTGGATGAAGGAAGAGTTGTGCTGAGTGATCGTCGTAATGTGGTGGTTGTTGATTGTGAAACTGGTGCTCAACTCGCCCTCATAATAAAAAAGACAGAACGCTGCTATGTCACTGATGTGTGCTGTTGGAACTGTCATATATTTGTTATCACTTTTAAGCACATCCACTGGTATGATGCAGAGGGTCAATTCCAGGGCTGTATTGGTCATTGGTTATCGTATCTTAGGTGTATCACATTTACGACCGACGTCCAGTTCCTGGTAGCTGGATATGATGACATTTTTGCAGTGTACAAAAACCGACTAATTGAAGACAAACCCAGAGAGACTGCCCCGGAGAAACCACTCACAATGCAATCCACAGCAGGTAAGTTGATGTGACATTTTCAGTCAGCTGGAAAGCTTAGGTTTTATCCTCGTTGAATGAACATGAAAAGAAAAGAAAATGAATAAGACTTGGCCTGCCTATCCATACTGTGTAATGCAATATTATTTTGATGATCAAGATACATGTAGTATACATTAATAGAAATGCTTACAAAAGTTACATGTGAAGTACAAAATTATTTACTATGAAAAAAAAAACCTTTTTTTAGCAGCTGTTGACTTAAAGGCAGTACATGATTGGTAATCTCGAAAATCAGAAATGTTCACAGATTTACGCCTAACTTACACGATATAAAAAGCATGATGACCGTAGAAAACTTCCCCTGAAATTATTTTGTCTGAAGTGCTATAGTCTTTGAAAAATGAGTTAAACAATTAGTTTTCGTCTGATGAGACGAAAATTCAATTCGCCCCAAAACTATTTCACCCAAGTGCCATTTCGCCCCCAAACCACTTCGCTTGAGTGCCATTTCGCCCCAAATCACTTAGTCTATGCTACTTTGCCCCCAAAACACTTCGTGCACAGGCCGTGGTTCAGGGCGAAGTGGTTTTTGGGCGGAATGACTGCAAACCCTTTTTTGACTGTTGTCTCAAAAGTTAGACGAAGTATGGAGCTGGTTTTTGCTCAGGTAGGTTTTAATCATGCATATCTTCAATCACACAGGGGGATAAAACTATTTGCAAAGTTTACCAATCATGTATACTATCTTTAAATTGAATTTTTTTTTTTTTAAACCGTGCTGTTCTTCTGCCGAGCAAAATGATCATGATGTGAGCAGAACAGAAGCACAGCTGTCCCTGCCAAGCTTGAGCCGAACCAAAAATACTTCTGCTGGGCCAAAATGTTGCCAAACTGTTTCAAAATCATGCTTCTGTCATATCAGATTAAAAACATACATGTGTAAATCAATGATATCAACTCAGTTTAGTTCAGCATGGCAGCAGCACAACGTCTTATGGTGTCACGTTCTCTTTCAAGGTTTGAAGCAACAGATGTTGTCCTTGAGATTACGTCCAAACTGGGAGCGCAGGTGGGAGTTTCGTCATGACTACTCTATAGAGCCTGGTTGTATAACGGGCATTGGTGTCAGTCAGTTTGCAACTGCAGACAGGGATTCACACCAAATTACAATTTACTCCATAGAGGGAAAGGATGAAAGAACCATCTTTGTCGGACTAGGTATGTCTTAAGTCGGCAGACAAAATAATTGGCATGATAGGTCTGTGTAAACACTTGGCCGATCGACCGACAAAATCGGGGACCGATCAGAGTCTGACATGTCAGACTCCAGCCGGCCGATAAAATCGGTGTCGGGCTGTGTAAACAGCAAATCGAGCTGTGTAACCACGGCTTAAATGTGATACCGATTACGTCAGCTGATAAACTTACGTAAAGCACGTGCATATGACAATTTAACCTAGTCGAGTTGCCCGATAATTACGGCGCTCTGTGGGTGCCATCGTACTTGTTTAGGTACCGAGACGTATGTCGACTTGGTGAGATGATTTATGTCGCAAAGTCGACCTCCTGAATTCAATCATTTGACTTAGTTGAGAGTAAATTAATTGTTGCTAACTCGAATTGACATACATAATGCATAGTTCCGATTTTGCCCAGTTAACCCCGCCCCCTTGGATATTGTTCCTATGGCTCACACGCTATCATCAAAATGGCGACACACAACGCACAAAGCAACGGGACTTTCAACGGAAAGCATTGGAGAAAACTCAAAGGTATTCATGTTTCAAGGTCGACAGTTATCTTAGAACACACGGAGTAAAGGGCCAGTAATAATAGAGGGATGTCATATTATACAAATATTGACTGCAATGAGGGGCATGGTTAAGATTATAGGCCCAAGGTGATCTCGAAGCCATGACTATGCCCCGAGGCAGCAGCCGAGGGGCATAGTCATGGCTTCGAGATCACCGAGGGCCTATAATCTTAACCATGACCCGAATAAACAGCAGTCAATATTTGTTTTATATACCGAATGTGTAGATTTTTGTCATCTGGTTGGTTAAAAGTAACGATACACAGTCACAGTCATGACAGTAGTCCTTCGAGTTTCGATTTCGGAAGCTGGTCTACGGCGGAAAAGTTGTATATTTACAGCAAACATTTGTAGCATAATCACCTGGCACTTTAGTAGCACATTTCACCTGACACAGTTTTCACTGTAGGCCACTTCTCTTACTTTCTTAAGGACTTCATCATCTACGACAGACGACAAAATTACGTCGAGATTCCGCCATTACCGTCCTGATGAATGTTTACGTGAGCGCCCAGCTGCATAGTTGGTGCACAGCTATGCTAACACATGTAATGCGCGCGTCCGGAACCCGCTAAATGACTATGCCCGGGGCATGGCAAAGACTATTGCCCGGTGGGCATATACGCGCCGGGTCTAGCCGATTCAATGCCCCCACTTTTAACCAATCAGATGACAGGAATCTACGCATGAGGTATATAACATGAAATACGTGCTTTCGTACCTATTTGAACAACAAAACGACCGGCCTTGAAACAAAAAATTCA
The DNA here is from genome assembly GCA_037783545.1 of Henricia sp. BOLD:AAB3569. Taxonomy (NCBI): domain Eukaryota; kingdom Metazoa; phylum Echinodermata; class Asteroidea; order Spinulosida; family Echinasteridae; genus Henricia; species Henricia sp. BOLD:AAB3569. Next base: position 1,115,773 of record JBBELK010000138.1, read on the forward strand.
CCCGGATCATCGCATACAACACTGTACAAATTGTATTGGACAGAACATCGCGTGATGTTGTTGCAAACAATGTACTTTGACCTATGTGGGTGATCTCTGCCATAGCTCTGTTGTGATTGGTCGGTGGGTTCGGTTGATTCACAGGTCGGAACTATGCATTATCTTACCAAGTATATTTAGAAAGGCGACTTGGCAACCAAAATATCACGCTAGTAAATCGACATATAAATTTCAAGAAGATGGCGACTTATTGATTTGAGAAAGTCAACTTGGTAATAATATCTCGTCAACTGAGTGAGTCTATGTATTTAAACGAATGGGATGGCACTCACAGAGCGCCGTATGTAGGCACACTGGACGATAATCGGGCAATGTAAACACTGCATGTTTTTCTCGAAATCGTCAAACAAAATCGGTCGACTAAATAAAAACGGCCGACTTACAAAAATCGGGCTGTGTAACCACGACTTTACTCTTGTAATTTGATATATATTAGTACATCTATCAATTTGGCAAATTTAACACACTAATATTTGGGCAAGGTTGGTGCACAAGTGTAATTTTGTTTCCTCCTAAAAACGACTGCACACCTTGTACCCTGATTTCACATGTATCACTCTCACCAACAGATTCGTTGGTCTGGGTCATTGCATTTACAAGGCAGGGAAATCGTATCATCGTAATTTGCAAAGACCACGTGGAGGTGTTCAACCAAGACGGCAGTTTGGCCTTCAAATTCTTGACGATTTCATCAGATGAAGCTGGTAATGTGGACCTCTGCAGTACAGCAGTGAAAGAAAGCGGAAATATCCTTGTGGGTGATGGGTCGCGCTGTGTAATAACAGAACACAGCCAAGCTGGTCACATCCTACGGACTATTTCAGTCATTACTAAACCATGGTGTTTGGCCATCCTGGATGAAGGAAGAGTTGTTCTGAGTGATAATCGAGATGTGGTTGTTGTTGATTGTGAAACTGGTGCTGAACTCGCCTTCATAATAAAAGAGAGAGATCGCTGCATTGTCAATGATGTGTGCTGTTGGAACTGTCATATATTTGTTGCCACTGGTAATAGCCACATCCACTGGTATGATGCAGAGGGTCTCTTCCAGGGCTATATTGATCATTTGTTAATGACTTCTAAGTGTATCACATTTACGACCGACGGGCAGTTCCTGGTAGCTGCAGGACGCTACCGCCGTTTTGCAGTGTACAAAAACCCACTGATAGAAGACAAACCCGTAGAGACTGCCCCGGAGAAACCACTCACAATGCAATCCACAGAAGGTAAGTTGATGTGACATTTCCAGTCGCCCAAGTGCCACTTCGCCCCAAAAACACTTCGTGCACAGGCCGTGGTTCAGGGCGAAATGGTTTAGGGCGAAGTGGTTTTGGGGCGAAATGACTGCAAACCCTTTTTTGACTGTTGTCTCAAAAGTTATAAGACGAACTATGGAGCTGGTTTTTGCTCAGGTTGGTTTTAATCATGCATATCTTCAATCACACAGGGGGATAAAACTATTTGCAACAGTTTACCAATCATGTATACTATCTTTAAATTGAATTATTCTTTTTTTAAACCGTGCTGTTCTTCTGCCGAGCAAAATTATCATGATGTGAGCAGAACAGAAGCACAGCTGTCCCTGCCAAGCTTGAGCCGAACCAAAAATACTTCTGCTGGGCCAAAATGTTGCCAAACTGTTTCAAAATCATGCTTCTGTCATATCAGATTAAAAACATACATGTGTAAATCAATGATATCAACTCAGTTTAGTTCAGCATGGCAGCAGCACAACGTCTTATGGTGTCACGTTCTCTTTCAAGGTTTGAAGCAACAAATGTCCTCCTTGAGATTACATTGCAACAGAAGTCCATACTGGGAGTGTCAGATGGAGTTTAAAGATGACCACGCTATGGAGTCAACTATAGCAGGCATTGGTGTCAGACAGTTTGCAGTAGGACGAGTCCTCCAAATTACCATTCACTCCATAGAGGGAAAACTTGAAAGAACCATCGATGTTGAACGACATACTTATGGCATGTTTCACACATAGTGGACCATTTGTAGTTCTTAAATTTGAGTGTTGTTTTATCCTAAAATAAAGGCCACGTAAAGTGTTTCAAAGTACTGCACAATAGTGCATACACTTCACTAATATGAGGTATAATTTTGACCTTACTGGTTTTTCAGCTTTAACGCAATCGGTTCTCAAGTGTCCTGAATGTCAGCATTTTTGACGGACCTGAACAACTTCGTCACTTTTACCCATTCATGAACAGCTGTAATCATAAATACCTACATTTGTTTCTTAATTCCTTGGCATGTGCTGATCAGCTGTGGTTCCTTAAAATATTTATCCATTTAGCACTGAAATAAATGCTGGAAGATCGATGAAAGTCACTTTCCTATGTAAAGTTCCTTATGTCAGCTTTTTTCCGTCAAAATCTGTCAAATTTTTAAAACAGGGACAGCACCACGAAAGATTATGATTAGTGAGCCTGAAAAGCTTTAAATACTAGCAAGACCTCATTTAGATACACACACAAAATTGAAACTTCACAAGGTCTTGATTTGCTTGGAAAAAAAAATGACAAATGCGGCGAACTGCTTTAAAAACCCATGTCTGTCCATATTAGAATGTGACGTCTGAGAAGTTTGCTTTGTGATTTGAACGAGGCCAACTTGGCACCATCAAAAATGGGACGCCCCCTTTCATCAGAGCTACTCATCTGCTGTTCCAGTTAAATTCATTCGTGCTGAAAATATTTTTCCAGCGCTAGAGACTTGTTTGAAAAGAATCCGTCAAATAAATGACGAACGACAAATGGTGACATTAGAGACTTTAATAAAATCCTTCACTTAAAATGACAAAGCACGTGGACAAAAACTAAATGCGGTTTTTTTCTGCAGAACATTTACCGCTATTTTTTGACAAAAAACATGAAAAACAAATCGGCGTGTAGCGTTCCTCGGCTGCAGGCATTACTTGGATATGTCTCAGACATCATTGACTGGACAGATTTTCTTGAACGTCACTTTTTTTATACAAAAGTATGCCAAAGTGACACCATCAAGCTTAATATCTTCTCTTTATCATTTTCTCAAACTTTAAGATATGCACATTGAGTTTTAACACCTAAAATCATTCTGAGAGCACCTTTAAAAAATGGATTGAGAAGTTGCAAAGTGGTCCACTATTTGTGAAACGTGCCTTAAATATAAAATTATATGGCCTTGAGAGTGATATGAGAAATAACACACGAGTCATGAAAACAATTGTACTGAACAAGCCAGAGGCAAGTTAGGTGTTTTCATGAGTGCGGTATATTCTCATATCACCCGAAAAGACATCCAATATTATTATTGTTAAGTAAGGTTGTTTTTGCCATTACCCGATGTAATTATTAGCACTGTATACTCGGTGCTTTCCCGAGACACTATGAAAAACTTCATAGCGTGCTCGGGTGGGACTCGAACCCACGATCTCCTGCATACAAGGCAGAGGTAATTAACCACTAAACCACCGAGCTAGCCGGTTCAAATCATTTCGCAACAGGGATTGCAATTAGTCGGAAACTGATTTAGACTTGCGTCAGGGATAATGAATGTTAAGTAAGGTTGTTTTTGCCCTTACCCGACATAAAATATTATTATTGTTACATAAAATGAAGCCTATCTTTAAGTTTTCCGAAAGATTTTTGTCTGTTTGTTGTTGAAAACTTCAGTTCTTTTCCAACGTTTACAACTGCAGGTTCGATGGTCCGACAGTGGGCCACTGTAACTGTCCTACAGTGGGCCACTGTAACTGTCCTACAGTGGGCCACTGTAACTGTCCTACAGTGGGCCACTGTAACTGTCCGACAGTGGGCCACTGTAACTGTACTTTTAACTAAAGTAATATTTGAGGAAGGTTGACACATAATTAGTCAATTTTTTGTCCTCATGAAAATGACAGCACTGCACCATGCACACTGATTTCACACGATTCATATGATGCCAATTACATGTAGTTTATTCACATACATGTATCACTCTCGCCAACAGGTCCGCGGGCCTTTGCATATGCAAGGCAGAGCAATCGTCTGATTGTAGTTTTCGCGCACTACGTGGAGGTGTTACACCAAGACGGCAGTTTGTCCTTCAAATTCTCAACGATATCATCAGATAAGGCTGGTAAAACTGATGTGGTCCTCTGCAGTGCAGCAGTGAAAGACGGCGGAAATATCCTTGTGGGCGATGTAAAGCGCCGTGTAATGACTGAACACAGTCCAGATAACGGCAAGGTGCTACGGACTGTTTCAGTCACTACCAGACCACAGCTTTTGGCCATCCTGGATGAAGAACGAGTTGTGCTGAGTGATAATCAGCGTGTGGTTGTTGTTGATGGTGAAACTGGTGCTAAACTTGTCTCGATCGAGAGAGAGCGAGATTGCGTCCAAATCCTTGATATGTGCAGTTTGAACTGTCGTATATTCGTCGCCAAGCAGCTTACTACATGTAACCACATCCACTGGTATGATGCAGAGGGTCAATTCCAGGGCTGCATTGATCAGAGGTTGAAGAGTTTTAGGAGTATCACGTTTACAACCGACGGGCAGTTCCTGGTAACTTCAGGCAAGCAACATTTTGCAGTGTACAGAAACCCACTGATAGAAGACAAACCCGTAGAGACTGCCCCGGAGAAACCACTCACAATGCAATTCACAGCAGGTAAGTTGATGTGACATTTTCAGTCAGCTAGAAAGGATTTATCCTCGTTGCATAAACATAAAAATAAAATAAATAAAATGTGACTTGGCCTGCCTATCCATACTAATATGTAATTTGTTTTGATGATCAAGGAGTATGTATTTTGTCTCGTTAACTTAAGTGAATAATTATGCACCTATCAGGTGGGGATTGTCACTTTTTGCATGACAAAATCCCCACCCCTGGGGCAACATTTAGGTGACAAAAATCCCCACCCTCGGGTGAAAAACATCACAGCGTGCTCGGACAGGACTCGAACCCACGATCTCTGATACCCTTTATTAATGACAACTTGCTGTTGCACTCTTGCTCTAAGGCTAAAGCAATCGGACGTGCACTACGGGGTAAAAAATGAATGGTCTGGATCACTCACTATGCATTTGTTTCCTTAACCTTTTCGCGACAGTGAACTGCATATATATGTAAGTTTTGAAGTGTAAATGACTTGGGGCTGTTTTCCAGAATTAGCCCATGGGTCAGTACTACCAGGGCAGAGCTGGACTCTCATCTTGTTGGCTTGAGGTCAAGTCAGTTTTTGGTTTTTTGACCTGTGACTTGACTTGGGAAATAAGATTGATTTACGACTTGAAATAAAAACAAGTTATCAAGTCTCCAGCCCCAGAGAGTAACCAAAACTGCAAGTGCATGCAGTCTTCCCCTCCTGGGGAATAAATTGGAAAATTATTAGCCCTTATAAGATGTTATCCTTTAACACGCTATTAGTGACTTAGGTCACTGGGTCAATGTAACCTTGGTTAAAATGTAGTAATTGGGCCATTCAAGTTTTCCTTTCACCAGTAATGTCTGTACCCGTCAATCCAGGATGTTGTAGTTTTTATTTTCTTCATCCAGATGAAGACAGGCACCGAGAAGCCAGTAAAACTCAAGATGATTCCGCTGTCATGAAACCCATCAAATATGTGACCGAAAGGCAGGCTTTATATTCCTTTGTGAGTAAACAACTGGTTATAGTTTAATTTGAAAGATTCAATAGCAAGAGTGAATTAATGATATATTTGCTTTTCTTGATGCATATTTCACATCTGAACTAAACGTTTGAATGTCTATTTGATATTTTTTATTTACTTTTTCATATTTTATTACAGGTACTGCATGGTCAAATCATATTTTAGCAGCAGCATGTTGTTCTTGCACATTAAAGGGACACACCGGCTTTCTTGGGCTACATGTATTTTGGGCTCGAAATAGACCCATACATTATTCTGAAGCGCTTTCCAGAATAAATTAGATATATACTTTAAAGGAGTGTGACCAGATCACTTTTTTTTACCCATAACTCCCCGGGACTTACCTTATGGGTCATGAGATTTTTATATCATAACATCCGTTATATTTTTCTGATTACGAAACTGAAACTCCCGCGCTTCTAGGCCGCATATTTCCGAGGATATCGTCGAAAATCCACCGATTATTTGTAAACTAATTTTCCAGTATCAACGTTTATCCACCGAAAGCCGACTCGATAGTTTTGTTCAATTTTTTACTGGAAATCGCGAATGTTTTCGGGTTTTTGGGACATGGGAGGTGTGTATGGGAGTTACTTGATAATATTGGTAAGTTACATCGAAAACTATTTTCCAGAAACTCTGGTCATGCTCCTTTAAAGATGCCGTAAAATTTGGCCGTTTTTGAGCATTTTTCATAAATTCAAGGTTACGTGACTTTTCGGAACCAGGTTCTGGTTCCGAAAAGGCACTTGGTCTTGTGAGTTAGTTGTATTTCCAGCCGTAGCGACCAGCACGAAGTCCGGGTTGCTTTTGTCCTTCGCGGTTGGTTTCTCTTCTTGTTGGAAAATAATGTCCTACGAACACTATGTACATATACCGTATTTTCCAATTTGTACACAAATCTGCCAACAGATTTTATGAGAAGGGTTTCTAGGTGTTCGCGGCGATAAATAATATCCGTAGAAAAAAACAGCATAGTCCTATTGAGGGCGCTGACCTGCCGGGGATCATGCAAGGTGTGATGAGTCAGGGAAAACGAGGAATCGAGGTAATAAACACGTGTCGACCCATATCGAATGCCACCTTTATTTACAAACACATGATACATAATACATCGCGACGGCTGGTAAAGAGTATAGCCCACATTTGTCTATTTTGTTAATTTTAAACATTTCTAGTTAATTACATAACATTTTGACATATTATTGTCAAGCCAGTGTGTCCCTTTAAAATAGGAATTAAGTATGCCCTTAAAAAGTACTGATAAGATAAAACATTTAGAGCAGAATGTTGCTTTCGCAGATCACAACTTAAATTTTCAGTTACTTAAATCTGTTGTTTCAGGTCACGGGAAAACCTGCCCAAAAACCCTCCTGCCCAAAGACTCATCTCCAGTTATTGTTGGATGAATTCAACAATAAAACAGCTAACGTGAGTGACAGCGACCGATGGAAAATGTGCCTCCAGCTGCCGTACATCGCTCTTGGTTACTTTGACCATAAAGGAGGGAATCTTGATCTTAAGGAGTATGGCGTCCACCTCACCATTCCACAAGGCGCAATACCCCAAGGCCAGGATCCTCAGGTTGTTTACATCTACGTTGGTCCCACAGCACCACCACTCGATAAAATGACACCACCAGAGGTGCCACTTGCCCCTGTGGTTCAGTGCGGGCCTCAGGGCTTGAAGTTTGAAAAGAGCGTAATTCTGTCATTCCCACACAGTGCTGGCGGAAAAGATGACCAGATCAATCCATACATGCGCCATGACGACCGAACAGAGGGTGAATGGGAGAAATTTGATGGCAAAGCTGTGTTTGTAACGGATGATAGAATCATTTGTCTGGTTGACCATGTCGCCCTGTTTACTGTAAACAAACCACTCTCTGATGGAAGCCTTACATTGCTGACCTTGGCTGCCTTTGGGCCTCTCAACCCAACATCTGGACGATATAGAATTCGTGTTTACAGTTGGAACCACGGCGACAAGGAAACTGAAATGGTAAAGTCCCACATAAGTTCATTTGTAAAAGTTACTTGGCTAATTGTTACAAGTAAAAGAATCGGTTTCGACAATGGGCAATATGGTCCACACACTTGTCCTCTTGTGCACAGTAAACTAAAACACAAGACTCAACAGCTTGGACGAGTCTTTAAAATAATGGCAAAAAAAAACAGTGTTGTCGATGAAATAATCATGCAGTAAAAACAAGTCAGGATAACCCCAAAAAGTGTCGGTAAGATAAAGATGCTTCTCGTCGGTCTAATCTTTGGTACTCGCATGACGATATGTGGACAACATGTTAATTAATCTTTTTTGTGTTTCTTTAACGAAAGAATGTGAAAAGACAAGAAGAGGAGATGTCTTCAAGAATGTTGGACGTCTTCAACAGTCTTGTGTTTTTCTTGCATCAAGGAGACTTGGTTATCAAAGTGACTGATTTAGTTGAAGGCTGGACTACATGTGGATCGAGTCGGGAGGTTAGTGTTGTGATGTGTTATCTTGTGTTAAAACTGAAATTCTTAGGGTTTTTTAGGGCACTATCCGGGAAAAATGTGTTGGCTTTTTAAATTTGAAAATACATTTGTGGTTTATCCTGGAGAGCTAGGGGTAGGGGAGGAACAAATAACCTGTATTTGTAATCAGATAACTTGTGAAAATGGCATTGTAACTATAACCTCCATTTCTGATAATTGTAGAATATCGCCAATGAGAAAATTCGACACATTCCATCAAACTCGTTGACCTTTGACCTGACACAGCAGTACCAGGCCGCAGCATCCAGTGCAAGTGATCCAGGTCTCTACTGCAATGTGTTGAGTTACCAGAAATCGGCAGATGAGCACACGCGCTCCTGGAACCATGTCCGGTTTTCTATCCGCCCACAACTGGTGAGTACAAATTTATGCAACAAAGAACGAAACAAGAAGACGAAATGATTTACAAAACGTCAAATAAAGAGAGCATTTCCCCTTTCATAGGCAGCCGAAGTGTGACGTCGGTTGCCATTGTAATTGGCTCTAAACATCATGGCCGTCACGAAAAACTACCATTACAAAAGCACAGGGACACGGTTCAAGTGATTTTTAGTTGAGAGCCCATTCCCTAAGAAACTCTCAAAAGATGACGTATTCACCTTGGCTGTCTATTATTATTATGAAACCCTGATCAAGGTGTTTACATTATTCTTACCCCTGATCATAGGGCTTCATTACATCACTCTATATATACCATCTCAGGTCCTTGGGAAGCACACAGCCCCAGCTGCCTATCAGGCGCTCAATGGTAAATTGAATCATTCTTAGAGGCTTGTACACACTTGATGTAAAATTACACTTCTCCACAAACATCTTGTATACAGAATGAACCCAGGGGACGTCCGAAGAGTGAGGACCAGGCAAGCCGCTGTAAGTCCGTTAAGGTAAGTGCTTATAATTGCTTCTTAAAAAGATGTCCTTATCTTTGCAAGCAGTCTGTCACCTTCCCAATCAGCAGTTTGTATTATGGAGAATCGGGGCCCAATGTCATCGAGCTGTTTAGCAGGAAAAAATTGCTTAATCCTAATTTTGTTTACTTTATAAAAATGGCTATTCCAATCACATCACATAAGATTTTGATTTTTTTCCAACCCATTTTTATAAAGCAAACAAATTTTGCATTAAGCATTTTTTCTGCTAAACAGCTTTATGAAATTGGCCTCTGATCAGGAGACACAATTACAAATTGCTTTCGTCTGAATAAGGTTGATTTAGTATGCATCAGTGTGCAAAGACTATATTTTTCAGAATGCCGGGTCAGCCTCTTCATCGAATCTTTCCGACTTCTGCAAAATAAGAATGTTCCACAAAATTGAATACACAATTATGTGGTCTTAGTTTATAATTTCTTATCATCCATGGAGTTCAGACACATTTGTCACAAAAATCAAATCATTTATTTATGACTTTCTGTTGCACAGGAGCAATTCTGTCTGGGGTTTTTCAGAAACCAGCACGGCAAAGCCAGACCAGAGGAATTTGGTTATTTGCCGGAAACGGTTCTTGTGGAACTCTGCAATCATCTTGATGAGGATGACGCATATAAACGTCCCAGATGGAAACGACTTGCCGACAACCTCGGTGTCTGGGGTAAATTGGCAGAGAATTGCAGGGCGTATGACTTTCTACAAATATATTTTGTAGTGCGTAAGGATGTAGAGCAGTCAGTACAATCTCTAGTCGCAGACCTTCGTGAAGTGCATTACGATAGGGCAGTTCAGATTATAGAAGAGGGGAATCGGGTGGCCCAGACGGCCGAGCCTGTCGCAGGTCAGGTCATGAATGGTACCCAACTCCGACAGTGTGTCTCCTAAGACATTAAAGGGGCTATTTCCACACACACCCTTTCCTGGATTCCCTGTGTGGCATTTTAACAGCCACAAGCTCATTGATGACTTGGAACAAATTTATGGAAAAGCATCGCGTCAAATCTTAAAATGTCGGACTGAATCGGGATCAAATTCATCTTTTAAATGGTTTAGTCAGAGAGAGAACACTCTCAATGTGTTACAGAATATGAACTCAACATTGGTTGTAGTTAGAATATTTAAAGATTATCAAGTTGAATTTAGTATTTTAAATATCTCTGACCTTAGCATTGAAAGTGTTGATTCAATGCCTTAGTGTGTAATTAATAGACATAAGGCATTATAACGCCATGCTTTGTCTACATGTGTGCAGTTCCATGAGAGTCTATAAGGAACCAGACGGTTTGTTGTGCCATTGCAAAGTCCACAGGTAAAACAAACCACGATGCCTTGGGTCCATTGCCAGACTATGGTATTTAATATCGTTCCTGGCTACAGTATTAATACACCATCAGATTACATTAACTACTGTATTGTGGGCTTGGGGTAGGCTAGCTCAGAAAAGTTCTGCCTTACAGTTTTTTTTATTACCTGAAACTTATTGATGGATATATACCGGTAGGCGAAATTTCAGGGAAAAAACCCTCAGTTGGGGGGGGCGGTGTAAGAGTGCACCAGCGCACCCCTCCTCAGTGACTTCGCTTGTCGGGAGTTAAAGTTCCGCTTTTGTGAAAATGTTACCCGCTTGGACAAAACCAGCCTATACGCCCATGTATTGGCATACATGAGGAACTCAAGTTTATTTATTTGGTATCTTGAACTCAACATTTTAAGAACGAGATGTCACCAACATGCACCTCAAATATACATGTACTTTAATTTTAAACCAGAAACGATGTAGTCCTGTACGTACTATTATTATGCATTTATATTTACATGTACCAAAATAAGAAAGCTCGTTTCTCTGAAATGCCAAAAGTTTTTAATCATTGATGATCAAGTGCATTTAAAAACAGTTTGTACAGTACAAGTAATTTACCTTTTAACCAGAAAGAAGGCCGTTTAACTTTAATCTTTTACTACTAGCCTTTTATCAATAACATATTTGTTTGCACCAGTGTACACAAGCAAAATCCATATTATTTAGACTTGAAATTTTTTCTTTTTTTTGCATGCAGATATTGTCACATAAGCAATAAGAAAACGAATGCAATGTAAAAGGTAGTTGAATTTTTATCAACAAAAATATTTTCTCTTTGCTGTTTTGGAGGTAACTGTTGCCTTTTTGTCTGGATCAAGTAATAACTATTAATACATGTACAAGTAGTTCGATCATACCGGTACAAAGCCCTAATGTAGAAATGCCGCTGCTTTTATATAAGTCTTAACCATTACAAATAACTGGCAAATTTGATATTATAAACATTTCTGCCAAATTACAGTAGAAATTCAATACAATTATGATGCATGAATGTAGAAAACACATAATTTGTTAGTAATATGCATTAATTTTTTCCAGAAAATGGATTTTGTTCTAAACTAATCATATAAAATACCAGGGTTGTAGTCAAGTCCAGAGCCGATCAAATCACAAGTAGCAAAGGATGCCTTTGTAGGAGTTTATTTTAATAGCTTGTGACCGACTCAACTCTAATTTAAACCGGGACGGCCTTAAATGTAACACAAGTTACTTATTTCTTTTATACTTGAGGAAAAAGCAAATTTAATACATTTATGATGCTTGTATGTAGAAATCATGCATTAATTAAAACTAGATGTTTCTCCAGAATATGGATTTCGTTCTAAACTAATCATATAAAATACCAGGGTTGTAGTCAAGTCCAGTAACAAGAAGCAAAGGATGAACATGCACAAAAGAATGCCTTTGTCAGAGTTCATTTGAATAGCTTGTGACTTGAATTAAGACCCGTGGACTCGACCACAACCTTGGCAAGAAAATCTCTAAATTTGGATGTGGAATAAGTTTAGACCAAACATTTGGTGTTTTTTTTACGATATCCTTGGAAATACACGTATTGAGAGATAGAAAATGACAAATAATATGATCTGGACACACTCCTTTAAAGTTAACCTCAAGATACTAACTCAAGAATGTAAATGTAGAACGTTCTGTTTGATGGCGTTGGAAAAATAAAGCGCTTTGTAATTTTGCCAAACTTTGTTTCTCCACAAGTTAAAGGTACATGCATTACGTAACACCATTGCAGGAGTTAGCACAATTAAGTTGTAGAGAAAATTAATGTGTAAGACATCAAGGTAAATTTCATTGATTTTTTCTTGACCCTTTTGTGCAGTGCATAGTTCTCTAATGAAACCTGCTATGGGGGGCGGGGGGTCAAAAGGTTACGTGGGCTAAACAAAAATCTGTTTTTTTCATGAAACCTGCATTTACGTTGCTTGACAAGAAAACTGTTCATGGTCAACTTAGTTTATACCCAGCACGATGTGTGGCAAAGGGACGCGCCCCTATACCTCAACACACTTCCTTTTGTTAACGCCCCTAAAAACTTAAAGGAGTTTCTTTGAAATCCCTTGGATGTTTGAGACACAATGGGAGGGGTGTACCCTCTGCCACATATAGTGCTGCCTATGTCTCAGTTCCTACTCATCATATTGTCCAATGTGGTAATTTGTCTGTATACATTGCACAAGGATTTGAATGAAATTGCCTCAGGGAATCATCAAATTTTAAGATGTACTTCCCACTTTTGTCATAAATAAATGACTGCATAAAGTAATGCACAAAATTAAGTTCCTTGAAATCTTTGTTCAATGTATACGGAAAAATACCTCCAATGCTATTTGCCACTGTGAGTTCCAAGAAAGTTAAGGAATTCCTTGTGGTATGATGAATGAGATTGCATCAGCCGTGGCGCCCCATCGAGCTCGATTCAATTGGAATAAGGTGATCCATGTAATCAGAGCAGCTGTCCATAAGTTAGAGCCAATGCATGATCGAATCAAATCTGAAAATTGTAATAATGAAGACGTATTACGCATATGCCACTCTCATATTATCCCCAATCATTGGGCTCAAGACCATCCTAAGTTGTCAACATTGAGCTTCATAGCTCAATTGATAGGGCGTCTGCATGTTAAGGAGAAGGTCCCTGGTTCGAATCCCGGTGGAGCCAAGTTGCTTCTCACTGCATCCAGATTTCCCAAACTCATATGGACATTTTGTCCACATTTTCACAGTTCTACAGAGCGTAGTATTTTTCAAGACCTCTACCCCCCTCTTTTCCTACACTTTGTAGAACTTTAACATTAGGCAGCCCCTTAAAGGCAGAAGCTCGTCAGCAATGCGTGCCAACTTCGTGCCACAAAATACGCAGCTCCTTGCCATGGAGCTGCGTATTTCGTTGCACGACTTTGGCGTGCGTGCATTGCTGACGAGTGCGTTACCAGTGTAAGGGTTTATTTTCCTCGACCAGTCCACTTACATTTCTTCATCTGTTTCTGTTCATCAAATGGAGGCCTGATAAACGCTTCCTTAAAGAACCAAATGAAGTTTATAAACCACAGGAACGGCAAGAAGAAAAATCCACCTTTGTGAGGAACAGAAATGAAACACATCTTGGGTAAGTGTGTTTTTATAGCCGTTGGAGAATCTAACTTGTTTTGAAAATAATGCACCTGTCAATTGTAATCTCGGCCCTGGGGGATCCGGGACTAGCGAGGACTGGGCCGGGTATGTCCAAGTGGCCCAGTGTGATACTCCCACAACGTCCCCGCACAATCCCGGCCCTGACATGCGGGGCCGGTAGGACGGGGTGGCAAATTTGTACAACCCCGTCTATGTCCCCGCTATTGTCCCGGCAGAGCGGGGCAACACAATTGTACAACCCCGGCTATGTCCCCGCTATTTTCTCCAAAGTCCCAGGTCCCCCTGGGCTGGGATTACAATTGACAGGTGCATAATCTGGTGACGAGTATTTGAGCTGCATTATGCACCTATCAATTACATGATGCATCAATGTCCACAGGAGCGCCATCCATTTGGGTCTCATGAAGCACCCTTTGTCACGAATTAGTGAACCATTTTTGTCAAATGATGCTCCAAGCTACCAAATTTTGACGCTCACATCAGGAAAACCCTTCTTTAAATCATCGTTAAACGAAGCGATTTCTCTACTGAGAATGGTCTATGTCGACATTTACGTTATATTCTCATTTATACAATGTGAAATCCCGGCCCGATTGTCTTAATCACGTGCGCGTGCCACGATTTTTCAGGAGACTTACCAACATAGTATTTGCGACAAAGCTGCAGTTTTTCAGTATCAGACACTCTCTCCAGATTCATGATTAATGGAATCGGCACAACACTGGTGGTGCACAGGAAGTTGGCTGTCAAGTTCTTAGGTCTATCAGTATCAATGGGAGACACAACTGAACAATGTAAAGGTAAACCAGTGTAGGCTGCATATGTATGAGATGAAATAGCCTAGGCCAAATTAAGCCTCCGGCCGGGTATAGCAGGTACATGTAGGCCACCCAACGTTAATCCTTCTGCTACGGTACCACAAAAACCAATGGCATGCAAAAACATACGACTCATTGGAATCAGGTCAAGTCGCCCCCTGACCGACTCTCCCCCTCACCGGCTCGCCCCCTGACCAACTCGCCCCTTAGCCTACTCGCCCCCTGACCGACTCGCCCCTTAGCCTACTCGCCCCTTAGCCTACTCGCCCCCTTTACCCATTATGTAAAGTGGCCAACCGCGAATTATAAAGTGTTATCTAATTAAATTAAATATAAAAAAACAAAATGAAGCCTTATGCCATGCGGATCTGGCGTTGTAAACACATGTGACATTCCCGTTACCTTCGTTTTTTAACGTTTGTTACTATTTGGGAAAATGCAGCCGACATTTGCCTACCTCAGTAGGCCTACCTGCAAAACCATTTAAACTTTCTGCGAATTCGAGCCACGCAAACGAAAACTTTGCGCGTTCGCGTTCGGGCCACTTTTTGCAATGTGTCCGGGGGATGAGTTGGTCAGGGGGCGACTTGCGGTTAGGTGGCGACTCGGTCAGGGGGCGAGTAGGTCAGGCAGGGGGCGACTTGGTAAGGGGGCGAGTCGGTCAGGGGGGAAAGAAGGTCAGGGGGCGAAAAGGGCGCCCTCTGTTGGTGAAAAACGATTTGCGATATGGTCTAGGATAGTAATTGACCGAGTGTCATGTCATGGATGATCGGATCATGGAGGTAGTCTTTTCCTACCTCCATGATCGGATCGATGTGGGTGAACATTTTTCAAAAATCTTTAATTTTCGCAAATTTGCACTTAGGGGCCCAGGCCTATTTGATTTTGAGTGACTTACATTCGTGATAAGTCATTTTAAAAGGAAATATCAATGACTAACTTCTCAATTCTTGACATAAACTTACCCGAAAATGCCTAGATTGTTACTAAAAATACTAGTTTTGTTACGCACTCAGTCACCGCGCCGGCCGGAAATGAAAAATAATCGTGCATAATGCAAAGAAAGAAAACGAAAATAGCGACATACAACAGCCGTAGCTAGCTCATGAAAACATAATGAATATTCATAAACTGCACTCTGCAAAACGAAAAGGACACGCCCTCGACGTGCTCTTTGCGGTCAAATTTATACAGCGCCCTCAACGTGATTCGTGCTGAACAAGTAGTACCGAAGCGTAGAAAGGACATGAATAAAAATAATAATAATTATGACTATACTTGCAATAAGTCATATATGCAGTTTATTAGTACCGTGCGCAGTACGTACGACAGAAACACCGTGAAAATAAATGCATGGATCAGAAACCATGGTAGCTGGAACGTGTACAATTTCCCAATATTGTACACCGTTGAAAGGCAAGGGCGCCCTCTCTTTGTTTCTGGCAACATCATTCGTTTTGGCTACATCATTGCGAAAACAAGTACAGGATCGGGAACCAATCTACTGCGCTTGGTGGGCACGCACCGGAAGCCAGTCTAAACAAGATGGCGGAGTATCTTGCGTCGATTTTTGGAACCGAGAAAGACAAGTGAGTAGTTTTCTTAATTAAGTTGATAATTTGGAGTATTGTGGACAAAACGTTTCATAATATTAACCTGTCGACTCGGGAGCATCCTGTAGTGTCAAACGTTTGTGTTTTGTCCTTACAATTATTTGCGTAAAATCACGAAATTTTTGTTTAGCCGACGCGACCCGGCTACGCGTTGTGCAACTGCAGTGCAAGAAATGCCGGTCAACTCGACTATTTGCCAACTCGACTTCAATGCTACTCGCAGTGGTTTCCCCTCGCAACTCCCAGGCTGAGTAGCATTTAGGAAGAATTCCATACTCGGACATCACTATTTTTCCTTAAAATGACTTAGTAAGCATCAATAAGTGCAAATCTAATATTTAAAAAATTGGTGGGGAAAAATATTCAGATTTTACTAGGAAAATGTTGTCCCATAGGGATATGAATTCCGTTCACTGGTCGCCACTGAGACGCTGTGTTATTTAGAGCAGAAAAAGTAGGTTCAAGGAAATTGTTGAATGTTTTTCACACCGAAAATCACTTCCGTTTTAGCTTTTTAAATATTAAGACGTTTTTGTGGTTATTGAGTCGTTATATGAAAATAAGTGGCAACCAGTAAACAGAATTCCCCCCCCCCCAACCCCCCGCTATAGGTTTAGTGCAGGAGGGCTTACAATGTATATGACGTCCGACTTGTAAATTCTTTCCGTAAATTTATAACACTTTTCCCTCTAATTTTGCATTTGTATTTATAATCAAACTAACATTTTGACATGGTTTATACCGCAATGTCATAACACGGAAAATCCTTGGTGTCCGTGCATGGTAATCTAACCGCTAAGATTTCTAAATTTGTGAACTTGTCTACATTTTGCTGCAGGGTTAACTGTTCCTTCTACTTCAAGATTGGAGCTTGTCGTCATGGCGATCGCTGCTCTCGGCTACACAACAAGCCCACATTCAGTCAAACTATTGTGCTGTCAAATATCTACCAGAATCCACAAAACACAGCGCAAAGTGCAGATGGAGGAAGTAGTAAGGAAACACTATTAGCCACTTATTAAAGGCAGTATACATGATTGGTATCTCAAATCAGAAATGTTAACAGATTTACGCCTAACTTACACAATATTAACATGAGGACCGTAGAAAACTCCCCCTGAAATTCTTTTGTCTGAAGTGCTATAGTCTTTGAGAAATGAGTAAAACAATTGTTTTTCGTCTCATCAGACGAAAATTTGATTCGCCCCAAAACCATCTCTCCCAAGTGCCATTTCGCCCCCAAACTACTAGGCCCGAGTGCCATTTCGCCCCAAATCGCTTCATCCAAACACTTCGTGCACAGTCCGTGGTTCAGGGCGAAATGGTTCAGGGCGAAGTGGTTTTGGGGCGAAATGACTGCAAACCCTTTTTTGACTGTTTTCTCAGAAGTTAGATGAAGTACAGAGCTGGTTTTTGCTCAGGTTGGTTTTAATCATGCATATCTTCAATCACAGGGGGATAAAACTATTTGTACCAGTTTACCAATCATGTATATTATCTTTAAGGACCTACCGGTATTCAAAGTTCTCAACATTTTCACAGTTCTACCGAGAGTCTTTTCAAGACCTCCTTCCTCCACCGAAATACTATTTATCAACAACTTTGTCACTACCTTGAAAGGTCAACATTTTACAGTGCATGTAAAGTCTTAAGCGGCCCTTTTCTACACTTCGTAGAACTGTGAAAATGTTGACCATTTTGGACAGCTCCTAACTGTCTGACAAGATCTGCATGCAAATGCCATGTAACTTGATAAAATAAACGCTGTTAATACAACATTTTACTTGTAACAAAAACAAGTTTGGTCCAATTTCCGTGTTCTTCATTGTTTTCATTCCTGATAATACAAGGTTCCTGTTATAACAAGGTAATCTACAAAGTCCAAAGGACCTCTTATTAAAGGCACAGGCTCGTCAGTAATGTGCGCACACCAAATTCATGCCACGAAATACGTATCATACACGCATTACAGTATATGATTTTTGTAGCAACTTTCTTTACGTCACCATTTTTTATGCAAACCCTGGATATTTTCCTGATAATTTAAGGGAAACCATGAAAAGACTAAATTACCAAAAAAATACTGACATTTTAGCATTTAATAGTGTAGGGAAGTAACACCTTTCCCGTCTTTTTTCCCCAAAGTTTCCAACATTTCCGATGTGGAGATGCAGCAACACTTCGACGACTTCTTTGAGGAAGTGTTCACAGAACTTGAAGAAAAGTATGGAGAAATTGAAGAAATGAACGTCTGCGATAATTTAGGGGATCACCTGGTGGGAAACGTCTATGTTAAGGTATGGATTGGTCAAAATTAGCCTGTTGTGAAAGCTAACATAATAATTGCCAAGTGGTTAAAATGCCATGTGGACATTCTGTCTTTGTTATATTTACGTTTTAAGGCAGTGCCCATGTGAACATGACTGGTGTCTCTGGGAATCAAACCCTAATTAAAGCGTAAACGATTCCATTTTGCTGCGTAGTTTCATCGTGAGAAAGACGCAGAAGCAGCAGTGCCCATGTGAACATGACTGGTGTCTCTGGGAATCAAACCCTAATTAAAACGTAAACGATTCCATTTTGCTGCGTAGTTTCATCGTGAGAAAGACGCAGAAGCAGCAGTGCCCATGTGAACATGACTAGTGTCTATGGGAACCAAACCCTAATTAAAACGTAAACCGTTCCATTTTGCTGCGTAGTTTCGTCGTGAGGAAGACGCCTCAGTGCCCATGTGAACATGACGTGTGTCTCTGGGTATCAAACCCTAATTAAAACGTAAACTGTTCTATTTTGCTGCGTAGTTTCGTCGTGAAGAAGACGCAGAAGGAGCAGTAACTGATCTCAACAATCGTTGGTTTAATGGACAGCCAATCAGAGCAGAGCTTTCACCCGTTACTGACTTCAGGGAAGCGTGTTGTCGTCAGTATGAGATGGGGTAAGTCCAGGCTTCTTTGCAGTATTAGACACAGGGGTTGAAATTAACACTGGTTCTGTGGTCCGAGACCAGTAAAAAATCAGAAGGACCACTAGATCTGTCAAAAACGCTGGTCCGATGGCCCAGTGAAAATATTAACTGACTCATGGAAACATTCTCTGATGCCTAATCCACAGTAAACATTTCTTACTCAATGCGAAGAATTACTAGTTACAACAAACAATTCCTGATCGCTTTAGACTTTTTCAGATAACTACATTTCTTTCTCCGATCTCTCCAGACATGCCCCAGTGTTGGATCAAAAAGCAATCCCATCCATCCTGCACTCAATGTGCCATTTTGAAAAGCACCAGTGGACCACCACATTTTTAGCAGGACCAGTAGAGTTCTCTAATGAAATTCAGGTTAATTTTGACCCCTTAGACAGATACAGGGAGACGTCCACTATTAAGATTTAGTCTGTCAGCTGTGCCTGCAACTGTTATGTGTTTCTTTCCACAGTAAAGGGCCATTTTGGCAACACAGACCATATTTCCGAAAAAATACCTTTGTCTGGTCTCAAAATAAAAGAAATAAGTTTAAGTTGTTCTGAAGAGATAACTTAGGCCCCAAAATGGTTACAAATAGTGCGACAACATGCCTTTCTAAAAACCCTGTGTAAAATTTCCAATAGACGCTTGAAACCGGGATGGACACTTGTCTTGCATTTTAGGTCGTCCCGGTTACGAGCGTATATTGAAAAGACTCGTATCCCGGCAAGGGTGTGATTTTGACCTATACAAATCAAAATTTCAAATTTCAATGCACCTTGGAGCAAAACACCCATCCTTTCTGCCCGGGTTGAGATTTTCTCACACAAGTCAATCCCCACCTTTTTGGTGGGGTAGCCGGGGATGCGAGGGAGGGTGCGAACATTTGACGTGGTACATTGCACAGGGTGCTGTGTACCAGCAAATGCCTACATATTCCAAGAAAAGTGCCGAGTTCTATACTGGAACAGGCAACATATCGTGTGTAAAGGGCAGTTTCTCCACAAACTTAGTAAATTTCTGCCTTTTGAAATATTGTGCTTTTTAAGAAAAGCACCAACAGTCTTGGATTGTTGGTGCGTGTTGGCGTGTATGCATTTTAATTGGGAATTTCATACACAGCATTGCAAGTTACATTAATAGATGATCTACAGTACCAATTACTAATGTGCAGCAAAAACAGTTAAATGGTTTTAACATAGACCCAGTAACGTTGGCAAGACGAAAAGGTTGATTTATTGATTTAGTATTTGTTTACTCTATTGAGACTAAAACCACGGGAAACATAGACCATAGCCAAAAGAGGGCACTACGGAAAACAAACGCAGACTTGGAACCAAGTCTAATAGCCATCATGCTTCTGAAATTTGGGGCCGTCCATAAAGTATATACACACAGGGGGTAAGGGGGCGGGGGCGGGGTTTAGAGCCAATGCGTACACCCAATGTTAAAGTATATGGGTGACGTCACAAATTCTGCGTACAGGGGGCGGTGGGGTCTTAAACATCGGCATTTCATGCTCACTTAGACTTACTAGGTGATTTTCATAAGAAAATACATTTTAGGGGGAAGGTTTTTATTTTATATTTACTTTTGATCCAGATAGTTCCTCATTTCTGTTAGCGCTGATCTCGCTCACAATGTCTGGACGATCTTTTCCTTTTTCCATTCTTAGAGAGTGCACTAGGGGCGGCTTCTGTAACTTCATGCATCTAAAGCCAATCTCCCGCGAATTGCGTCGTGATCTCTACGGCCGCCGTAAGAAAGGCCAACATTCACGCTCTCGCTCGCGTAGTCGGGAGAAACGAGGGAAATCACGCTCCCGAAGCCGTGAGCGCCCTCGTCGTCGCGATAGGTCGCGGGATCGGGAACGCTCTGGCCGATTCTAGATGTCTGTCCATTCCTGCTTAGCACACTCTGAGACTTAGCTGCTTACTGGCCAATCGCTTCTTGGACGTGAAAATATACCGTCTTCACTCTATTAGGGTTATAGCTGAGTCAATCACAAGTCCCTTCAACTAGAGTATGAACGTTCTAGATTCTTTGAATCTGCTAAGTCAGACTTGATTAAATCTGCTTGTTCCGTGCCATCAGCTTATCTAATAAATCTGTTTAATTTTAGTTTAAACAGTTGTAAAAAGTTCCACAGTACATGCTCATACATTGTGACGAAACACGACAGTCCTTTCCTCTTAAAGGCACAGACTCGTCAGCAATGCGCGCGCGCCAAATTCATGCCATGAAATATGCAGCTCCATGCCTTTGCTATAGAGCTGCGTATTTCGTGGCACGAATTTGGAGCGCGCGCATTGCTGACGAGCCTGTGCCTTTAACAGTTTGATTTATGTCCCTTTTTATTATAATGCAACTTCAGATTATTGCATAGTTCATTGTTTAATCTGTACAGTGTTTTTGTGTTTAATTTCATTTGCATCTTCTCTTTTCTGTTTTGTTTGTTTGGTTTTTTTTTTTTTATATAAATAAACCACATGCAACTGCAGTGTGAAACTCTGTCAGGGCATAATTTAGACAAGATATTTTGCAAAGCAGTTTTACTGTGCTCTATAAATATTAATTTAGTGTTATTCATTAAGAATATGCATAGCGAAGAGTCGGTCCATTATTGCATAGCAAACTGCTATACTGTAGGGTCATTCCGGGTCAATTCAACACGCTTTTGGACCTAAGTGACCATCACGGATTGAAATGAAATTTGGTGTGCTGATTGGACTCCTTAAGAAACCCCGAGAACTTAAATTTTATGTCATTCGGTCAATTAATTTTTGAGATACGGGTCAACGAACTTTTGACTAATTAGCATGACCTGCTATGTTTGGACAGTTGTATCTATAAAAGTAATGGACTTATCAAGATAAACTTTACATCATTTTAAAGCTCTTGAAATGGCCTAAAGGAGTCCAATCAGCACACCAAATTTCATTTCAATCCGTAATGGTCAGGTCCAATTGACACGGAATGACCCTATAGACCTTTATCACGGTGCGTCCATCTTTGTCTTGTTCCCCCACTTGTCAGATACGATCAGTGCGTCCGCGCGTGTAGTATTTCGTTAAGAATCACTGTCCATGCTGCATGCTCTCTTGATCGCGCAAAGCCTGTGCCATTGTGATGCACACAGTGATCAATTTCAAAACGTTACCAAACTTGTTTTTTTCTACAAGCATCGCTTTGGCTACGTTCATTTTAATTGGAGAAAAAGGAAGATGGCCGCACTGTGATAAAGGTCTATACCGAGTGAATTATGCCCTGTCTGTAAATAGTACATGTATTAGTAACAATCCAAGTGCCCCTGACAATAACAATGATAATCTAATCTTCAAAAAGCGCTGCACTCACATCAGGAATTTTACTCGTTAAACGAAGCAATTTTACAGATGTTAACAGGTTCAAGGGGAAAACCCCCTTTTGATTTGTTTTTATTTTAAAATGGAGCGCCATGTTAATTTTCACCTTACTTGTATTAAATGTATTGTGTTAATGTTTTTCTGTTGAAATAATTGTGAAATTTCATTAAAGTTTTCATTGTTTTCATTTGTTTCCATTCGTTTGTTTTTATTAATCTTGTTTTTATTCATTTGTTTTCTTAACTTTAATTCCATTTATTTATTCTCATTCATTCGTTCTCAAGATGTCGTATATGGGTTGCTCTTTATTCTCATTCATTCGTTCTCAAGATGTCGTATATGGGTTGTTGATAGCAATAATAACAAACACCACATGAATTTATTTCCGTCCAAAACGGTATTTCATGCTGGAAATTGACAACCGAAGGTGTTTTTTTTTTTACCATTCATATATAGATTTTCAAGGTTTTCTGAAGCATTGATGTATCTATTGATGAGGCTAGTTTACCAACATTCTTCCTTAGATATGTTACACTCTTATTCTACGAATCTGTCAAATGTTTTATCTTGCAAATGATACATAGAGCCTTTAAAGGCCCCATGAAATGAAAAGAAAATCGACGGAGGCTCAAACGTTGCATTATAGATATATAAAGGATTATTGTAATAAAACATTACAGCTGTTCATTTTGATTTAAATACAAAAGAAAAAGTCTGGGGGTTAATTTTCCAAATATCTGTACAAAATGAGGGCGCTCTTTTTTCTACGTCACTGTAGGAGCGCACCAGTAAAAGGTTAACTTAGAATAGCGTCACAATTCACGGTGGAATCGTTTTCCCGTTTTCACCGTCCATGTCAATGTCATGTTCCTAGGAAAAGTTACATACAGCTCGTATCGATAAAACCTTATTTCATGGGACCTTTTGAAATGTTTGCCACCTGTTTCTGTGCATGTATTTTTTTTAAAATTTGGCCAGAATGTTCATCCTTAAAAAAATGTTGATGCTCCGTACCGATTTCAAACAATAGACTGCCGAAGTGAATACGTCATCTTTTGCTGGTTGCTTAGGCAATTGGCTCTACACTGAACCGTGTCCCTGTGCTTTTGCAATGGTACTTTTTTTCCGACGGCCATGATGTTTAGAGCCAATTGCCATGGCAACGCATGTCACACTTCGGCTGTCTATAATTTTCTCGGTTTGCAATGAGCATACGCCTTTCTTAATATTTATTCATAAACGGACCAAAGCGAGGCTATAGTTCCTCCGAAAAGTAAACAAACCATTCAACGCACGCACGATGTATGGCAGCTATGGGACCTTAGCTTAGCCTCAAGTTTCGTCGATTCATGGTCGACTCCAGGATTATATCAAAAGACAGACAGTTTGCAAAGAATGCAGGTACTTCTCAGCGGCGTAGGTGCAAGATTTGAAAGGTAGGAATGCTGTAAAATGATGGTGTTTACATCCGCATAACCTGATGAAATATCGTAACGAACGACATGCATGTTTGCATATCATGCCTATACTACACCATGCATATGTACACAGTACATGCAGATTCACTGTCATGCTCGTGTCGTGCCTTCGTGGTAAAATTGTACTGAAATGCCTGCACTACATTTTCCTTTATTACGGCATATTAAAATCAACCACCAAAACGTGAAATTCTGTTAAGAAATTGTAATATTAGCATGGAAATGTTAACAAATTTCGGAAAGAATTGGGAAGTTGATCATGGCTATAAATTCATACCTTGTGTGCATACTGCAGTGCAAAACATTCAACATTTTTATGATCAACTTCCCAAATCTTGTCAAGGTGACGACCATCCCAAGTTTGTCCTCCATATGTTTTTTTGGGGGCAGGGGGGGAAAATAGCCATGTGGGGAAACGCACGTAGCTGCTAGCAGAAAAACATGGGCTCTATTATTTACACTTTCAATCTGGAGGACAAATACTAGGGTAAATTCGTTCAGGAAACTTTCAGGTCAGGATTTTAGCAATGAAAACACTTTAATTATGTCATGCTCCATTGCATTCTAACAATCTCTTTCTCTTTCGCTTTTCTACTCCTCAGACCCACAAATTAGCAGAGTTGCAATAAAGTACGGCATGGAAGATGGAATCTCTGTCGGCAAAGTATTTCTGCGAGGTAAAATTTGTTGTAACATAACTTTAGGGTCTTTTTTCTAACCAAAAATTCCAATGTCACATTTAAGGTAGCAGTCACTCCACCCATGGGACACACAAACCCCGGGCACAAACCCATGTTGAGCATTTACTAGTACATGTATTTACTTTTGCAGTCTCTATACTAGGCGAACAGTGACAAATTATTAATACAAGAATAGATCCACCTTTATAAGAAGCTTTTCATGCTGATATTACAAAAATCATGTTAAAACGGGGCACTTTTGCAGTGCCTATACACAAGTGTTGAGTTCAGCTGTGTGCATGTACAATTCGTACCTGCTTGATAGTATAGATCATGGACAAGGCTGTCCTTAATGTGCATAATGAATTTAGTAATTACAATTAAATGCCGTTTTAGGCAAATTCCTAACAAAAGCGATTCCTTTGCTTTTTTTCAGAAAATGAGGAATAAGATTGACCTCCATCTACACGGGATTCTCATCAGTCCGTATACTTCCTGACTACTTGTGGCTTCTCCCGACAGAAGAGTGTGCAATCCTTTGTCTCCACGCTTTGGTCTTCTTTAAGTAAAATGTCTTGTTGCTACTTCGTGTCTGGGGCTTCCATATTTGATAAATGATGATAAAATTACAGCTACACAAGACTTTTTCCCTAAATGCTCTGCATCTAGCTGTATGGACTTTGTGACTTATGTTAATTGCAAAGGACATGTCACACACAAAACTGTTAAAGCCTTGCTTGACACATTCTATTTTGAGCATGTGATCAGCTACATTAAAGTACATGTACACTCCATGGTGTATTCACATAACATGGAGGCCTACTTGGCAGATGTACATGCAACTACAATAGTTGTTTGATAATCATGAATGAACCTCCACTGTACATGTATTTAACATTTTTGTTGAAATTTTGAGCAAACTGTCCAAGGAGTGAATACATGTAGACACACTTTGTGTGCTCTTATGAAAGCTCCACTGTGCCCAATTTCACGGTGCTGCTTGGCTTACTGATGTCATGAGATTAGCTAGTGGATTTTGAAAGTTAATTTTTCTGAGCTATGAAGGTACATGTACATTCCTGCCTAAAGGCACAGGCTCTTCAGCAATGCACACGCGCCAAATTCGTGCCACGAAATACGCAGCTCCATAGCAAAGGCATGGAGCTGCGTATTTTGTTGCACGAATTTGGCGCGCGCGCATTGCTGAAGAGCCTGTGCCTTTAAGCTTAAACAGCACCCATGGGGTCAAAGACTTGCGACGCGTCGCAAGTAGCGGTACACCAATTGCATTGCATCTCGCAACAGGTTCAGCGAGTTGCGATGGATGTGGCTATATCTGCGACGCGTCACAAATCTTTGTGATATCGACCCCTGCTCCTGTATAGAGTCTTAGACAAGTGTACATGTGAACAAAATTTGACAGTTTGAGTCCACTTGGAAGCATGCATGCCTCCGAATACACAAAATAAATGCTACATTACAATTGAACTCCGACCTCCAAGTTTGTTTATTCTTTACATGTATAGACTCTAGTCATCACTCATCAGTGCTTGGGACAATTATTTTTCTGTTAAAAAATTAGATTTGTGGAAAGACTGACGTGCCTGCATTAGCAACTAAGACAGCAAGCTGTATACTAATAATAAAGTTAACTAATCTGCTTATCACAAGAAAATGTTCAGGCCCTATCTTTCAATCATTGCTTTCCTTTATTAGGTTTAGAGACACGATTGACGATTGATTGGTAAACTTTTAAAATGGTACGCACAGCATTACAGAACTAAAGGTGCCTTTTAAAATTTCACTCATTAATAATTCAAAAACCTTTAAAATACATGCTGCTTTGATGCATGATTTTTTTAATGGTAGGCCTAGGCCTAAATAATTCATTTGCAAAAAAAAATGTAATTGGCAATTTCTCGCACAAAGGTACCCGAAATAATTGAGAAGTTGATCATGGCTTCAGACCTTGTGTGCAAAACATATGAGACACAGGCTGAACAAAATCTTAAATGTTTTCCACTTGAAATTTATTCCATCAAATATGCACATTCCAATGCTAGATGGGTCATTTTAAAGAAAATAAATTCTGATCAACTTCTCAACTCAGAGGTTGATTTTGGACTTGCGTCGGGGAAATTGAATGTTAAGTAAGGTTGTTTTTGCCCTTACCCGACGTAATTATTAACACTGTATACTCAGTGCTTTCCCGAGACACTATGAAAACTTCATAGCGTGCTCGGGTGGGACTCGAACCCACGACCTCCTGCATACATGGCAGACGTCTTAACCACTCGACCACCGAGCTAGCCGGTGTTGAATGGCCGGTTCGAATAATTGCATTGCAATCCCCGTTGCGAAATGATTCGAACCGGCCATTCAACACCGGCTAGCTCGGTGGTCGAGTGGTTAAGACGTCTGCCATGTATGCAGGAGGTCGTGGGTTCGAGTCCCACCCGAGCACGCTATGAAGTTTTCATAGTGTCTCGGGAAAGCACTGAGTATACAGTGTTAATAATTACGTCGGGTAAGGGCAAAAACAACCTTACTTAACATTCAATTTCCCCGACGCAAGTCCAAAATCAACCTCTGACTATTGCAATCCCCGTTGCGAAATGATTCGAACCGGCCATTCAACACCGGCTAGCTCGGTGGTCGAGTGGTTAAGACGTCTGCCATGTATGCAGGAGGTCGTGGGTTCGAGTCCCACCCGAGCACGCTATGAAGTTTTCATAGTGTCTCGGGAAAGCACCGAGTATACAGTGTTAATAATTACGTCGGGTAAGGGCAAAAACAACCTTACTTAACTTCTCAACTCTTACCAGTGGTACCATTTCATATGAAAAAGGAGAGAATTTACAAGTCAGACTTCTTGTACTGCCTCATAAATTATATGAATATGAGATCGGCTGAAAAATTGCAAAGATTTGTTCAAATATGAATCGTAATTTCTTCCTGCCCAATTTTTGTTTTTCAATCAGATATGCACTTACTGACGGCTAACATTAGTTAATTAGTCATTTTTCAACTTATCGTGATGTCCGACTTGTAAATTCTTACCCGTAATAAATCAACAGACATGACAGAGCCTCAGAGGGAGGAAAAAGAGTCATCGTCGCTGCATGGCCCAATTTCCGGACACGGTTCAAAATAATTTTAAAAAAATGTCCTTCGAAGATCTGTCCTTCGTTTCTCCTAATTTTGATGTGCCCCTGCTTCTGTCGGTCATTATCACTCAGAAATCTACAAAAGCAAACCTAAAAAGGTCCAAACGACGAACGTTTTACGCTGTCAACTTGGAGCACATCGGTACGTTCGTAGGCTTATCGCACGCATACAGTCCGGCACTGAAATGAGTGGAACTATAGCCTCGCTTTGGTCCGTCATGAATAAATATTAAGAAAGGCGTATAACGCGCTAAAAGTGGGACAAAGGAGATTTTGTTCTTTTAGCATTGTTGAATAGCGCCCTCCAGCGATTGCTCTTTCTTTTTGTTTATTGCTTTTTAGAGTTTGTGTGCAGAATTGAGGTTTTCTCTAGCTTTCGCCCTCTTAGAACGAACCATATACTTTCACTGCCCAATGTTAAAGTGCTAAACTTTTTGAGTTTTTCGTAATTGTTTAAGTCATACATGCGCGACGGTTGGCTTGTTGGAAAAAAAATGATGCAGTCGAGATCGTACATGTGTATAGTGTAATCCGAGCAACATTTAGTGAGCCCGCCCTCTTGTGGTTATTCCATTGTTACTGCGGTATATATCTATTGTGACGTCACGTAAACACCCGGTTATGTGGCAAAGGGACTCACCCCTAACGCCCCTATACCTCAACACACTCTTCCCTTTTGTTAACGTACCAACGCCCTAATAAAAACTCGAACTCCTTGGAAATTCCTTGGCTGTTTGAAACACAATGGGGAACAATGGTATGGTGGGGGAGCTAGGGGGGGTGGGTTGGGGGGCTAGGGGGGGTGGGTTGGGGGGAGTGGAGAGGAGATACCCTCTGCCACATATCATGCATGCAAATGACATACTGTACGACATCGGCAGTGAATGGCTCTTCATGTAGTTCTCTAAAGTCATGCCATGGATTGCTTTTAGTACACCGTGGAGACCGCACATTCTGCCCGAATCAAGGCCGTTGCCTCGGCATCTAAGCCCGCTGGGGATCGCAACACCTCGCTAAATTGGCTCAGGCAGTCCCGTAACCTGCTGACAAACATCATCTTGTGTTCTGTGCCTCGGGTTCAAGCTATGAAAGGCCATGCAGTATCTAGAAACTCGGTCACGATGAGCACAGTGAGGAGATCTAGGGCCAATTTGTCACGATTTGGGAGTTGTTAATCATGTATACCCAAGAATAGTACCTCTGAATCGCATTATGAAAAGATCAAGTGAAAAGGACTCACGGATAATAGTTTTTTAAATATTCATTTATTCGTACCCTAAATCGGGGGTATCGGGGGTATCGGCTAGATTCATCCAAATACGAGAAAACATGCAGTGTATTCAGTGGGAAATTGCTGTTTGTATCCGTCGTATTCCCATATTTTAATGAGCCCTTTTCACGCCATTGTCGCCAAAAACGACTTGTTATTCCCGAGTGCGCAAAGCGGTGCGCAGAATGCAATTTACCACTGTTTGACGTGGTTGATTGGTCGTTGCTTGGTGCGTATGCATATAGGGGCACGCGCGCGTGCACACCAGTCACGCGCATACGTCACCGTGGGATCTTGACTTCGATTACTTCAGCATAACCAGTACAGTCAATGGTATCAATGTAAATGGAAATGGAAAATTGAAAGGTAAGACATTTGCTTCGTTGTATTCCGTAAAAGTACTTGGATGATTAGGCCTATACGTTGATTGGGTTTAGAAATTGCCAATTAGAAGCCCTATACAGTAACAGTAACTGTCTTTATTGTGTTAGGTTCTGAAACCCGCCTACTATATATAGGCCTAGGTCGAGTTTTATTTCGTGAAATACTCTTACGGCGTGTTGCCTTAAAGTTGCATTGCCCGTGTTTCGGTGAAAGGTTTTTAAAAAATAATTTACACAAGCGAACGAATTTAGAAAGCTTACGTGTCTCTGTAACGAAAAATATCAAAAACTTAAATTTCCGACGTCGTGAATTGGAGATACAAGCACTTTTCTTGAAACGTGCTTCACATGTTGTACATCTGCGCGTACGCTCATATGTACATAGTATGTGTACAATGTACACATGTACATTTACGTCATAACCCTGTCGATTAAATGACCTGCCAGCCTTTTAATAATTTCTTGTTTTTAGTCGACTGGCATTAATCCTTGACGGATTTTTGCGTTCTTGGTACCAAATGAAAGCTGATATTTTTCTATTCTAGAAAAATACCTATTTATCTTTTTAAAAAAATTTGACGCCCAAATCGGCCAAAACACGGGCAGTGCAACTTTAAAACAATTCTATAGTTATTGGTAGAAATTGCGTCTTTACGTTATTGTCGTTTGTCAACATACACTGTTAAAAATGTACGGAGCGTCCTGCAGCAAAATTACCAGAACATTTTGTTTTTCTCGGTAAATTAACGGAATTATTCCGTTTATTCCGCCGTTGTTTTGTCTGTAAAAATACCGATTATTCGACAATGTCCATAAAATTACCGAGCTCGGTCCTTAAAAAAACAGTGTGAATTCCGTAAAAATATGGGAATTCCGTAAAAATATGGAAATCCTGAAAATTACAAAAATTTTGTTTTGAGTTTTGAGTTTTTAATAAAGTTGATATAGTAGTGAAAGTCGTCTTGCACAACCCCAAACGTCGTGTGCTGTAGAGTCGTGAGGTTTGGTTTATTTCAAGATGGTTTTTTTTTTGTTCGGAGTGTGATTTGACGCTACATTACAATTGCCGTTTGCGAGTATCTCAGGAGCGCGACTTAACAAACATGATTTGAAGGCGCCAATTTCCGTCAACCAATTCGACTTTGCTCCCGGCAATCACTCGTGGCAACGGTTCCTGATCGTACACTCGGCCATGAGAGAAACGATGATAAAATCGTAATACTATACGACAATGATATAAACGTAGCTCATGCTGTTTTTCATTTCGTGGAGGTGTAACAAATGGCGTTTTGTTGAAGAGCTCTTTTGATTTGTTGGACGTTAATGAAGTATAACAGAAAATGCACAAAAAATATTATGCAAACTACATGCATTAAAATGAGTTTGAGCATAAGCGTTCGTAGCAACATCTCCTTTTAATTATCAATTGATTGCATCTGTATAGTTGTTACTGCAAAAGCTTGTGCTCATGCAAACTCATTTACAACGCCATGAAGTTTTCATATGTCTCGGGAAAGCACTGAGTATATACAGTGTTAATAATTACGTCGGGTAAGGGCAAAACAAACCCTAATTAACATTCAGTCTCCCCGACGCAAGCTAAATCAATTTCTGGCTGAATTATTTTGTTAATCTACAGACTAACACCGTGACGGCTATTCTACTGTTTTGTATACATCAAAAAGTGTACTATGAAACTGTCATGCGAAAAGCTAAACCATTAAAGGTAGAATACATGATTGGTAAACTGTTACAATTAAAGGGCGTTATTTCCACTCGTGATTAAAAGCCTATATATGTTGATAAAACTGCCTTGTAGAAATTTCAGCCACATAGAGGCAGTATACTTTCGAAAACTTGAAAATCCATTCATGGCTTTTGTGTTAAGTTGAATGGTAAAAAGTCTGCAAAAGACCCTTTTTTTTATAAAGAAAACCACCTTCAGTTGTTAATTTCTCACACAAAATAAATGCATGTGGTGTTTGGTATACCATTCTTATTACAGAAAGGTTTTTCTTTGTCAACTTATAGAAAAATATCGGGGTCACTGCAAATAATATACTCCATCTCTAATATAAAGAAACAGACTATAAACAAAATGACTAAACTGGTTTGTAAGGTGGAGTCGTTGAGATGATTGCTAAGCAGCTGTTCTTGGAAATTGGGAATGAAATTGCAGCAAGATTTAAAGGGCCCCTTATTTAGGATTTTCATCAATGAAATCTTTGCTTAAACATGTTAAAAACCACTTTACTCGGTTAAAGTCATAAAAATCCTATTTGGAGCTTGCTTTGGGGGTTAAAACAAAGGTTTTTAGTTTTTATGCTAATGAAAATGCATATTCATGACCAAGGTCACGATGTCACAAGAGGCAAACACAGGAAAATCACATTCAACTGTGCACAAAAGATTCCACTTTTTTTTAAATTTTCCTGAAACTTTTGTAATCCATGGCTGTTTGAGTTTGTTTTACATGTTGCCTGCTGTAAGCCATGACAAAACTGGGGGTAGAAACTGCAGCAATTTGCCACAAGTCCAACTTGAAGTCTTATGTTTTTTCTTAACTTTTCCCTTCTGTCTTCCTTATGTGATGCACTCAAAACAGCGCCCTCTGTCTGTGATTTATTGCAATGAAATCTTCAAAGTTGAAAAATGCCACCTTTTATTGATTTTTACATCCAAACGAACAATAGTATGTCTTGCTGAACAAGTAATCCATCATATAAAGCAAAGATTAGGCAACAAGTTGTTTAGGATGTCACAGGCCCTTTAAGCGTGGCGAGGTGCAGAATTGTCGTTTTTATCACGGAATGGAGAATCGTGGTTGATTGAAATCCTGGCCCAGTTTATTGTCTCATTTATTACGATGTGTTCAGAAAGACCGAACGAGCACCGTTGTTTGGCTGCTCTCCATTATATCAGGCATGCAACTTTTCAGCTGATCAGCTCATTTCCTCTTTTTTGATTCCTCATCTGTCCCATTGAAAATAAAAAACACTGTACAAAATTGGATTTATTTTACATTTTCCTCTTTTTTTTGTAATGGCACAGTTGCATGCCTGATTGTATTTATAATAAGTACTATATACGTGTTTAAAAAAAACATTTTCTACTTTTGATCTTGAATAACTTTATCATTTTTTAACGGATTTTAAACCAAAATTTCACATCATGTAAACAAGGCCTGACAAAATTCCTTGAGTGAGTTTCATCAGTTTTGTCCAAGAGGTTAAGATTTAAACGCCACACGAAAACAAGCTCTAGCATCCGCCATTGTCAAGGAAATTGTCTGTCTGAGGTCCTTTTGTACCTCTTGATTGCGCGAAAAGGATCGAGATGGTTTGTGTAACATTTGGAGTGATCCCGCCTTTCCTCAGAAGCTTTCGGCTCAGCACACACATTCCACCGCCGTCTCCAGCGACGTATAATTGACATTGAAGGAGGCCAAGTCGAAAGTTGCGAATTCTGAAATTGACTTTATTTCGTATGGCGTTTAAATCTCAACCTTTTGGACAAAACTGATGAAAATCACGCAATATAATTTGTCGGACCGTATTTACATGATGTGAAATTTTGGTTTAAATCCGTTGAAAAATGACAGTTATTTAAGTAGGACGTGGTTGGGTTTTTTTTACATGACGTATAATTTGCGGTCATTGCATAAGGCTAAGGGTAAAATTGGACGCGCTATAATGAAACCTCGGCTTGGTTTCTGTCGTTAATAGAGTGAGGCATTTTAATCCGTGATTGAACAGTTTCGGATATTAAAACCGGCTCATCACGACGTCAATTTCGTATCGGAAATGAAACAAACTCAGATATATAGGGCATGCACAATAGCATGTACATTGTACACCCGAGCTACTAGCGCATTTTGTACAGGTATGATCGTGAGCCGCGTATAGGGTCAGTCCGCCATGGTGATTGCTCAGTATAAATTACATGCTCAGGTTGTGCCCTTCATAAAAACGTCTTATGTGATTTAAGAAAACAATTGTAATGTCTTAAACCGTTTTGTCCAAATGTATTCAAGTAAGGTCTTTGTTATGCATAACTGAAATTTTGTATTTTGTTTTCTAT
Source organism: Henricia sp. BOLD:AAB3569 (assembly GCA_037783545.1). Lineage (NCBI taxonomy): Eukaryota > Metazoa > Echinodermata > Asteroidea > Spinulosida > Echinasteridae > Henricia > Henricia sp. BOLD:AAB3569. Next base: position 1,149,281 of record JBBELK010000138.1, read on the forward strand.
AAAATGACAATTAATTGCGTTGAAAATGTGGTCTAGAATATCCAATATGATATTATTAATTAATGAAAGATTGTCAATTTGAGCGGGAAACCCGAAGGTCATATCGTAATGAGGCACAAGCACTCAAGGATCTTCCCACTTGTATTGAGTGTATACGGTACTTAACCTCTCGGGGTTTGAAGCGTTTCCAATGAGAGCCACTTTTGCGAATACTTCGTCTTAATTACACGTGCTTAATTATACATTATAGCCCTTTGTTACAACGCGACCTTTTGTAACGGAGAATCCACGCGCATGGCCGGCCATAGACCTGCATTTATAACAGGGTACCTGCGCAAAATCGAAAAACCCATGTTTTTTCCAATAATTTGATTGACTTGCATGCGTAAGAGGGGAACCAACAAAGAAAACGGGGCGTCAATTTTGGTTGCGATTGTAGTGAATGTGTTTATATTAATTTGAGATAAATACAAAGGACCAATCGCGAACGCGGGTCATCGTTGTATGTACAGACTTGTATATGGTTTGTTTGTGGCGTGATATCTCAACAACCACCCATTCTGTTATTGAAAGCCTGTGGCGACTACACATTGTATTTTCAACCCGTATAATTTAATTGGAAGACGCGAGGTCTCTTTATGAGAACAATCGATACTTGTTACTGAGTATTTGGCCTTCGTTGACTTGTAATTTATACAGAAGGAGGGTGGGGAATGAATGGCGGAGACAATGTGCGCGTCAGTGGAAACATTTGACTTTGGATGTTATTTAACTGCAATTGAAGACTTTTAAGACAAACAAATCGCAAACAAATCGGCCCTTTTTTTGTCTACGTCATTCTAAAGCATGCGCACTTTAGCTCAAACGTGACGTAAACAATGGAAAAGGACCGGTTTGTTTGCTGCCACCAAGAGTCTCAAAAGTCTCATTTTGTTTAGACATTTAGGAATATTAAATGTAGTTTTAAAAGCGCCCATTGCGCGCACTGTCGCTCGCAAGCGTGAAACCCATGATTAAACGGCCAAAGACACCGTGATCTTTAAAGGATCTTTAAAGTGCGTTACCGGTACATAACACACTGGATCAACGGCTTTACATCCCTTCCGAAGGATGGAGCAATTGTGATTAAGTGCTTTGCTTAAGGGCACAGGTACCGTAGCTGGGGCGAGTTTCGAACTCGCGCAACCCCAAGTTTTCACCTGTTATTGCGAGTCACTGACCCAAACCACTCGGCCACAGTACCTCACGGTTCTGACAATTCGGTCAATTTTTTTCTGCTGTCACGAGTAGAAATTAGTCTCATAATGATTCTCTCGAGTGGCGGCTATATGACTTAGGCCCTACGCTTTGTGTACAACATTGTACTCGCTCAAATATCTTGTCTTAGGCAAGTTTGGTAAACGCTATAGTTCTAGTTGTCCACATTCAAAGGAGATGATCATGATGGCATACATGGCGCCGCGAGGTCGCCTCGAGTTGATCACTAAGTCAACGACAACACAGCAATGTAATTCCGCCTCCCCGACTGAAATGTCCGTCGGAAACAGGAAATCCTGCATTCGAGCATCATACGACCGGATATTCTATCTGCCTTCAAGATTCCGTGCCTCACCTTAATGACATGTTGGACCTGTTCCAAGGCCGCATAAGTTGGGTTTCTGGGTCAGTAAGATGGTCGTGTTTCTTTGTCAGACTTCCGATCTGACGAGGCTAAGGCTTTTATACTAATGCTGCTGTATTTATCCAGCCAACGGAACCATGCGAATTGTCTCTGTTTAATAGCATTCTCAATCTACCGGTAGAGCGTTTCCCATGGGTTGGGTCGCGGAGTGGGAAATATTTGCTGTATGTTTCTGATCAGCATATTCATATACTGACTGCATGGACAGTGAATAAAGTGACAAATTTTACAGAACCGTGCAAAATAATACCTTCATATTTTGTTGCACTGGAATCTGCATAAATCGACGGTCAGGGGAATGTACATTATCAAAATTGGTGTTACCATATCATAAGTTTTAAGTTTAAAGGCAGAGGCTAGTCAGCATTGCGCGCGCGCCAAATTCGTGCCACGAAATACGCAGCACCATGTATTTGCTATATGGAGCTGTGTATGATGATCGTGGCACGAAATTGGCGCGCGTGCATTGCTGACGAGCCTGTGCAGGTATCGGGATGTTCTAGTATTCATAATTTGTGTGATCGATATCTTTGAAAAAGAAATTGATAAGCCTATGATTTTAAGAATTATCATGTTGGAAATATACTACTGTAGTATAGGCGTGGTACGTGCGCATGCACACAGATTGCAAAATCATCACTACAGAGTACACCCTCATCTAAACAGTCATACCGTGGTTGCTATTGGGAACTAATGAGTTTCCACGTCATTTGTCTTAGCGCTGTCAGTTGCAGCCGCGAGACAAAGTCTTTCGTCCTATACTAGTCTAAATGAATTTCTCATCATGCAGTGTAATAAAGGATTACGTAGAAAATGATTTGGTCGTTGCATGTACCAGTGTACATTGTAGCTTTCCGCCAAAGCAAATCGCTAAAAACAAAATGTTATTATTTTGTTAATATTCGTGTGGCGTGTCGAGATCTTCAAATAAAGTACCAATTTTTATATAAATACATGTATATCCACTATATACACGACATTTTTACAATATAAATATTCAGGCCACGTATAGTGCTTTTTCATCGCTTTGGCTCCATTATGCGCCTAGCAATTGTTTCTCCCACCCCTCCACCGGGCTACCCCACCTAAGAGGTAGGGATTGTCACTTTTCGCCTGACAAAATCCCCACTCTATGGGGCAAAATTAAGATGACAAAAATCCCCACCGTGGGTGCAAAACATGCGCGTCTTGTATACAAATGCACATAATTTGTTTTTCAATGGGTCAAAATCCCCACTCTGGGGTACGAAAAACGTGACAAAGCCCCTACCTATGGGGTGGGACAGCGCGGGGGAGGGGTGGGGAAACAATTGATAGGTGCATTATTGTAACGAGGTGTGTTTAAATAACATAATAGATCTGATCTGATATAGCGATATGTCAATATATTATGAAGCCAAACGACGAACATAATTCCTTTAGCCTCATACCGTAAAATTCAAGGATTCGTGTCTAATTCCATGCCGTGTGTATGGCGGAACAATAAGGCAAAATTATACACAGTTGATCTGATTTGGTTCGCCCATTTCTTCCTCCGTGGTTCGCCACAGTCACAAGAACACACATCGAACTACATGTACATATCATTTGCTTTAATCCCGTAGGCGTGCCATCAGAAATTACGACATTCTAGAGCTGTTAATTCGATTTGCTGGAAAAAGAATTGTAAAAATGGTATGGCATAACATAAGTAGGTCTGGTGCCTTGACACATATGCGAAACCTATGGGTGTTAATGTTGATGATTCAATCATCTCGGAACGCAGTCCATTTTATGCTTTAGGCTTGCTTAAAAAAAGATAGGTCATGGTAGAAAGTGATCTTGTAGAAAGTGATCTTGCGGTAATTGTCAAATTAGGTTCTTGATAACAATTATAATATGATAGTCTCAGTACGAATGCACGATAATTGAGCTTTTTTTATTGAGTCTTTCATCGTTTAAAAGGTGAAGCCATACGATTCCTATATATAATTCGATGGAATGTTGGCCTAATTAATCACTGGAACGGACAGGTTGCAGTTCTGAAGTATAGGCCTAACTACGTGAAGTATATGCGCGTGCTTGCGGAGCCTATAGTAACCAGACCGTTGCTGACGTCACTCGTGTATACACCCGCGCGCTGCGCATAGCTTATAGCCACGTAGTTAGTTATATTTTATCTCTCAAAATGTTTAGGCATAGCGAACATTTTGGTAAAGTGCAGGCCTATGCTGAACTCCAGTGGATGGAACGGATGTGGTTTGTGTTCTGTTGACAACACGGTAACCAATCACATGGTAGCATGGTGATTCCTGTTCATAACTCACTTTTTGAAAAATAACTATAAAAAAGTCTGATCCTTAAATTTTGTTGAGTATAGTTTGTTTTTCTGTTATATTTTCCCCAGTGTTACAGGTCAGCATGATTCTACTCAGATGGCAACTACAGTGGTGGGACGTTGGTCGCTCGGACTGGTCAACTCAACGCAATGTGTACCTGAAGATGGCATGGCCATAATGGACTCCAAAGGATTTCTTCAAATCGTTTTTTAGTGTAACTCATTGCAAAGTATAGCAATTTTAGAGACGAATTTTGCGACTTGCGACAAACAGAATAAGAGGATTGTTTCTTGCAACGTTCGGCTGCTTGTGTACTACGCAGCAGCTAGTTACCACGCGGGCATCATGGTGCATAACGTTACCATGACAACTCCCGGCACATTTCTACACTCTTTACCCCCACATCTTCGCAATGGCTCTATTCTATTGAGGAGAGAAACTCCGCCCACAAGATGGGATGATGCAACGTGGATACTCACAAGTGCCTTCATTATATTCACCATGCAGTCTGGTTTCGGGCTCCTCGAATCAGGAAGTGCATCGCAGAAAAATGAGGTACATACTAGACCGAAATTCGTGCCACGAAATACGCAGCTCCATAGCAAATGCACGGAGCTGCGTATTTCGTGGCACAAATTTGGCGTGCGCGCATTACTGACGAGCCTCTGCCTTTAATGTCTATAAATGGCTAAATGTTTCCACTTAATATTTCAAAAAGCAAATATAAAGGTATAAGGAAAATATAAACCACTACTTTAACCAACAGGATTAAAACCATCACTGAGATGACATGAATAATTTACACGCGCGTGCAGGTAGTACGCGCGCGTTGAATAGCTCCTCGACCAACGGAGTGCTGTGACGAGTCAGTACGCGCGCGTTTCGAGTTTTGAGAACGCGCGCGTGAGGGTAATGTCGTGCCAGTAATGGCGGCTGCTTGGATTAGTCTATTTTGATTGGACTCAGCACAGTGAGTGTTATGATTGTTATTTAAACTGTATAACATTGTTTGTTTTTCTCGTCAGGTGAATATTATGGTAAAGAATGCAGTGGACGTATTGTTCGGCGGCATTTCATATTGGATGTTTGGCTACGGTCTTAGCTTCGGCCTAGACCATGGCTCGAATGGTTTTGTCGGAATTGGAGATTTCTTCATGGATCGTAACACCTCAGATCCTCGTCTCGGCAATGATTTTGCTCATTTCTTCTTCCACGCTTCATTCGCTACCACGGCTACGACCATAGTCAGTGGTGCAATGGCCGAGAGAACCAAGCTAGAGACGTACATCATCTTCTCGTTCCTAAACACAGTTGTGTACTGCATTCCCGCACATTGGATATGGGGCGACAATGGTTGGTTGAAGACGATGGGTGCCATTGATATAGCCGGTGCAGGGGCGGTGCATATGGTGGGCGGAGTCACGGGATTAGTGGCCACATTACTGCTTAAACCTCGCACTGGGAGGTTCGTGAAAGGAGGCGGGGCGCCACAGATGGGATCGGCAACCAACGCTATATTTGGTTTCTTCATGTTATGGTAAGTGTTAACACGTACAGTCCAATAAAGCGATCGCATGGACCGGGGATCGGATACCGGGAGCAGTCCAAACCAAGCATTGCTTCAATTCTCGTATAGCCAGCTGCTATTGTATACTTCATCCAGTGTATATATATCGATGAGCACTGCGCACTTTAGCTCAAACAATGAAAAAGGACCGGTTTGTTTGCTGCCACCAATAGTTTTAAAGTCACCCATACTGCCGAAGTTAATACGTCATCTTTTGTTAGTTGCCTAGGCCATGGCTCTACACTAAAATTCACTGAACAATGTCTCTGTGCTTTTGCAATGGTACTTTTTCCGACGACCATGATGTTTATAGCCAATTACCATGGCAACACGTATATTATTGTATAGTAACAGCAATGCTCACTCATTCGATCTTTACACAATTTCTTGTAAACTCGATTCAGTGTTTACTGGCGTAATAAGAACCATACACACAGTTGACCTGTTGCCATGGAAGTCGATGAATCCGTGATCAGATCTGAGTAGCGGAACATCGCAGCATGATTAATTTAAAAATGACAATGGACCAATCTACATGGCGCCGTTTGGGTTCTATAACGAGAAGGTTCACTTAAAAGCTTTGTACGCACTGAACAATTTATGCCGTTTCTGAATGGGGCTGCATGGCCATTTGTACGGCGACCATTTTGTGTTTCTGAGGTCGCCTCGTTTCCAGTTAAATCTCATTAATAAGAGGCCCTTAAATTAAGGTATATGATTGGTAAACTGGCGTTATTTCCACTCGTGATTAGAAGCCCATGTTGATAAAACTGCCCTGTATCAATTTCAGCCACATAGAGGCAGTAATACTTTAGAAAACTTGAAAAATCCATTCATAGATTTTGTGTTGAGATGAGTTGTAAAAAAATATTTTGCTGCAAAATAATTATTTTTAGAAAACCACCTTTAATTGTAATTTTTTTTTGTTTACATGTTTGCAAATTTTGTTTTACCGGTACCCCTATAATATTTTTACATGCAACCATTTTCCCAAAGGGTCGCTTTATTTACAATGAAAAAGTACAGCTCGGTTGTTTTCCTCAACACTTAGTAATCATGATACATTTTAAATGAATGTTTCCAGTCCTTGAAAATGGCTGTTGTTGACTAGTAAATGTACCCATAATATAGAGAGAGAGAACACTAATTGGCGAGAAATTGATCTGGCTCATTATACCGAGGACGTTCTCACTAATAGACTGTGTCGTGAAGTGACGTCACCGACTGAAATCAAACAATGCCCGATACAGTAGGTGCGTCCGATTGGCTTCCACGATTTGACACAAGTTTTCATGGTCTCCTAGACCAATCACATCTTGCATGATCATCTTCTGGTCAAGGCTAATCGAACACACCGTGTTGTTGTTTTTTCACTCGATGACGTCATCAGCTGAACGACTCCCATCCCGTAGGAGTAATTTCACATGTGAATGGTCTACTTCATGACTATCGGTTCATTTGAAAACGTCTGCAGTATATAACAATGTATACCGCGCCGTCCATCAAAGCCGGCAGTGCACTTTTTTGTTTACCATACGTCCCGTACGGTTATAGGGGAATTTCATCTCATTTGCTTTTATCGCCGTCGAAAGCGGGGTTGTAGAAGTCGAATCTATTACAAGTCCAAAGCCGATAAAATATAACAAGTCCGCGACAAGTCCCTGTTAAGTCTAGTAACAAGAAGCAAATTATGAAGACGCATGCATGCCTTTGTTGGAGTTCATTTGAAAAGCTTGTGACTTGAATTAGGACCCAGGGACTTGTGGTGGACTTGTGAAGCCTTGTGAGGACGGGCTTGTGAAGGACTTGAGTACAACCCTGTTTGGGGATATGTCTGAAATCGGCACAGAATCTGCATCCGATTTTGCTTCCTCTTGTCCTATCACACATTCGCCATATTGCCACCGATAGAGGCACCCGCTTATATAAAGGACGCATCTGTTGATCAATAACCTGTTCAAAGGTGTGAAAAAATGTGGTAATTATACCACAAATTGTAGCTGGGAAATTTAGGCTGTGGGGAAGTCAGTGGATATTGCGGAGTCACCTCGCAAAATGAGAAGAATGTTTCAAATAACCCTGGATGCAGCATGCAATAGAACGACAATTCGGGAAGCCTTTCCCCGGGGACCACCGACATTTCGGGAAGAATCACTCAAATTTACACCAAATTTCTCTACTCAAAGCTTCTAAAAATGGTTACAGACCTAAGAGAGACGGTTCTAGACCTAATAAAAATGGTTCTCGATTTAAAAAAAAAATTGTTTTTGACCTAACAAAAATGGTTTTTAATCTCAAAAATATTAGGGCGACACCAAATTGTTGCCCTATTGAGCGTGTCGCCCTATAGCTTTTTTTACACACAAATTGTCGCCCTATCCTAGCAAACAGAGTTTTTCTTTGATTTGTACGCGCGGTCTTTTCCATTTCCTATGTGTCATTATTTGCATCACGTCTGAATGAGCTGCGCTTGCTATATATGATGCATGGGGGATTGCGGAATTGTTTCTATGGCTTCGATGCCGGCCCCGAGGGAAATGGGGGAGCAGTGTTATGTTCAATCAAAGTTTTGTCAAGCATACTCGGAGTCTTTTGTGATCAGTCTTGTTGCCTTGCCAACCATAGCTCCCACGGAATGGATGATGTCTTGGTTGACCGGTGTTGGCGTGTAGATGCATTCCGGGATGCTTTCCCTGTTGTTATGGTGACGTGTTCAGATGGCGGCAACGCGTGTGTATAGTTGTTAATTGACCTCGGTGGCAATTAGTGTTTTTGAACAGAGAATTTCACACGAAAACAAATGTTTGTAGAGAGAGTTCTATAATAGAAGTATTAGAATAAGCTAGACTTGCATTGTAATTTACAATAGCGTTTAATTAGATATTACATCTGCTTAAACGCTATAATACTTATTAAGTTGTGACATGTTTAATTCATTTTTCTTGAAATATTCAACAAGACTTCTGATATTTCAATTACGTCCATTTTGCGGTTTGAGAGGCATATAACTCCTATCCATCCACGACTCTGGCGTCTGAGCTTTTTCTTTGCTCTATATTGACGTTTGGTGTCTGTTACAATGCCATACACGCTGTACCAATGAATTTTTTTCGACTGGAAAAGGACACACAAACATTTCAAGAATAACCGTGCAGAATGTATTATCTCACTTTTTCGTCTGTATTTCTTCAAACATTTTAAAACTTATTTTATTCCGAAGTGAAATTTACTCGATATCTTCTTTCGACAGAGACTTATCACACGCCTTATAATGGCAAGCTGTAAAAAACAGCAATTACTGTTCATAAGGGAGGGATGATTTTCCTTGACTGAAGTCAACCTTTAAGTTTATTTACTGTCTTCGCCGTGTTTAACATTGTTGTTGTTATTGATTGTTTTTCAGGTGGGGTTGGCTGGGGTTTAACTGCGGCAGCACGTACGGAATCACCGACAAGAAATGGATCTTGGCAGCTCAGTAGGTTTTGCTTGGGGTTATCGTCCGTCGGTGATTTTATGCAAAATTCAGTAGATGTTTCCTGTAGATTGGTTGAGTATTACAATATTAATCAAAAGTCTACTTGAGGTTTTGGCCCACGTTTTGTTTGGGAAACTTTTAATATACTTACTTTGATCAGTAAACACTCTACATTCCCATGTTGTGCTGTGAATATTGGTCGATCTTTTAGACTGTGCAAGGCTTTAAACCGACAGGTTTTTAATTTTCCTGAGGGCATCAATAAAGTGAATTGGATGGACTTTGAATCCCGGTGTGTGCTGCCCTTTTAGTTATCTACTGAAAAATACAGCATTTTTATTCAATTCGAGATTATAAATCACCTCGAGTTTGTTTCCCAGAGAACAGACCGTGGCACCGAGCCCGAGGTCTACGATTAACAGCTTTTCAAAAGCAGCACTTCATTTTTGAGTTTTAAAACGTAGGAAAGTCACGTACACGATAAAACACAACATCTCTAAATGTGATTAATTGTATCTTGGGGTGTGCGCCTCTGGCAACAAGCAGAGCTAGCGATTAATGAGAGGTCCGAGGCATTTTGTTGAATGTTTAGCTTAATAAGTTAAACATTTCACAAACATAATAAGTTATAGTCGATCGTTTCAAGTGATTTCATCTTTTCTGCCCACTTAATCATCAGACAATTTATTGTTCTAATAAACCCCATAGTTATACCTAATGCACCTATCAATTGTCCCCCCCCCCCGGGCTGCCCCACCCCTGAGGCACAATTTGGGTGACAAATTCCCCACCCCTGGGGGAAAAATACGCATGTTTTTCCCCCAGGTGCGCAGACAATTTCTGGGATTTCTATGTGTCAAAGTCCCCACCCTGCATGCCTGGGGCATGAAAATCGTGACCAAATCCCCACGTAAGGGGTGGGGCAGCCCGGGGTGGGGGTAGGGGGTGGGGTGGGGGGGGGGGGGGGGGGGGGGGGGTTAAACAATTGATCGGTACATACACAAACACATAAGCTAAAGCTGAAAAAGACAAATATTAAAATTGTAATCATGACGGGAATTTGAATTAAACGTTTATTTATTTATGTTGTACCGTAGGTCTGCCGTAGCGACTATTACTGCGTCGATTGGAGGGGGCATGTCCGCCATATTCATGAGGTAAGTGTCACGTGATGTGTCACGCGATGCATTACAGTCACGTGACCACCATAGTAAGCCATTTTTAAATGTTCTTGTTGCGTAATCTCACCGCATAATTTCTATATAATGGATCAAATTATGAGCCTTTATAGTATTTTGTTTCAAATATTTGTCAGTAATCAATAACAAAATATTGAAGAAATTGGTGCTGTCCCCTGTAATACCAGGCCACAGTCTATTACTGAGAATCTGTGATCATGAGTGGAGATTTTCTATGCACAGAGTGTCGTACATAACTAGGACACCAAACGTTTTGGACCCCTAATTTGTTGGACCCCTAATTACAAGTGTTTTTATCTTCAAATCGATTTTGTGTTTCAGTTACATCACGAGAAGAAAGAAGTTCGAGGTGTCCTACATCATCAATGGCATCATGGGATCTCTAGTGGCCATATCAGGTACGATAATCGTTTCATGATGACAATCATGAAAGGCACATGCAGGCTCGTCAGCAATGCGCGCGCGCCAAATTCGTGCCACGAAATACGCACTTCCATAGCAAAGGCATGGAGCTGCGTATTTCATGGCACGAATTTGGCGCGCGCGCATTGCTGACGAGCCTGTGCCTTTAATGCGTCTGCTTAGATTCTGCAAAATCCAACACATGAGTACATTTAAGATGATACCGGTAGGGCCAATTCAAATGAAAATGTCCAGTAGACCTTATTGACCTGGTCGCCATTTTAAAATCATGTCCCCAGAATCATTCGTGTGAAAGGTAAACGTCTTATTTGTTTGACGCCAGACTGGTTTGAAACTGGTTTGAAACTGCTTAGAACCGGTCCAAACACCTTTTGGCGTAAAATTTGTGATAAAATTCTACATTTTATAGAACTGATTCGGGGATCCAACTGAAAAAAATGTATATGTTGGTTTGTTTTGTATGCAGCTTTCTGTGCCTTAGCGCAACCCTGGCATGGGTTAGTTATCGGAATCATCGGAGCAATCATAGCGTGTTTTGGGTGTAAAGTTACCGATAGACTTCGCATAGATGACCCGGTGGGTGTGGTGCCCGTTCACGGTCTAGCCGCGATCTGGGGACTTCTAGCCGTCGGAATCTTTGCTGATGTCGACACACTAGATAAGCTGAATACAAAGAAAGGTAAGTCGACAACATGTGTCGACGTGATCGACAAATATGTCGACGTGATGTCGACATGTCGATAGATTTGTCGATTAAACGTAGGCGACTCGTAATTTACCGCAAAACCACTTGAGGTCTATACATGTCTGTCGAAGGTTGTGTCGACTTGGCCTGACTATGCACACATCATTTTAGGTTGCAGTGGGTTTAATCCTCTTTTCGACGCTCGTGATCGCTGGTGTGATCGAATCTGGCTTGGACTACAAACAATCTTGGACAAAATAGTGAGGAATAATAATGATGTGCTTCCTGATTCCCCGTTGTATAGGGTGGAATGTCCAAACTCGGCACAACGGCAGAGTATAGTCCCGAGCGGTTTTGTCTAACTCTGGGCTTTCTCAGGTTCAACATTCAGTACGTGACGTCTGTAGTAACTTTGTTTTAGTTGGATAACATCGAGTCACGTCAACAAGAAAGTATTGCATGATTTGGGAACATGATTTGCTTTTAACTTGTTATTTGTTTGTCATAACAGGTTTAATTGCCGGTGGAGGCTTCGAATTGTTAGGTATCCAAGCCCTAGCCTGCGTTTCAATAATCGCTTGGACGGCCATTACATCTTTCATCTGCCTCGTTTTATTGGACGTAACGTTCGGTTTAAGAGTGCCGCTGCATGAGGAGTTGCTTGGTGCAGATATTGTGGAACATTCCCTGAATGGATCGTATGACAAGACTACAGGGGAATGGCGGGATCATTATGGCAATCTACTGACCGTCATTGAGAAGGGACGGACTCAGAGTTATTATCTGAGAGTTATTGCCGAGGTTCGGGAAGGATTACGACGAGGGGATTGGCCCTCATCGACGCCTACACCGACCAAGAAGTCAGCCTTTGGCTTCAGGAGAAGCGATACCAGCGAGGGGGATATCCGAGCATTCCTTGAGGTACAACAAAGGGAGTCTGGCTCCGAGAGGCAGGCTCGTAGTGGGGAGAGATTGGGAGTTAGCAATGGAACGAGGCCGAAACTTAGACGACGCGTGTCAAAGGTCAACGGCAACCAGCGAAGACCTAATGATAAGGCATGGACGGTTCAGGACGCGGACACCAGGCAAGCGTCACGTGATGACAACGTGGAGTCGGGACTGGGACAACTTGCATCACGTGATCTTGCTGATAACCACCAGTCGGCTATGTCCATGAGGAGTATACTTTGATACGAAGATGAGAGTACAATTTATAAAGACTGCATATTGAGCTTTGTTTCTTGAAGCCTAATCTCCATATAATCGTAACGCGCACACGCAGACGCAAACAACGGCAACGCATGACTGAAACAATCGGAAAAGTTAAACTTGGTTCAGCTTTGCCGACTGTTTGCGTTTCCAGTTTGCGGTATACTCTCTGCGTTTGTTACGATGATATGGAAACCGGGCTTAACTCTTCGTATAGATGGGATTCTTTTGATTTAATTAAACCGCTGACAGAAACCACCAACCCCCCCCCCCCCCGCCCCCCGCCCCGCCGCCCCCCATGTTGCTCGAGAAATTTAAATGATCAAAAATGAATAATGAATAATTTCTTTTGATTTAAAAACAAAATAAACAGTTGCTCCGATGTTTGAGGATGCTTTCTGATCTGGTGCATGCAGTGCACATAATAAACGCGTCTAATTGTTAATTTTCAGAGGGTCCTGGGGAACATCTGTTGAAGACAACTGCAGTTGGGGCATTATCGGACCAAAAGAATACACTCTGCAGCAAACACAGTGAGAATATCAACACGTTTTACTGCGAGACGTGTAGTAAGGAGTTGGTCTGCAAGTTTATCTATATTACAATGTCCGGAGTTTCACTCGGTACTGGACACATCCATCGCTACGACATGAGTGGAGACTACGTAAGCTGTGTGGCTTATGGCCTGTTGGCACCGCAAGGAATGACCTTTACGGCTGGTGGTCGGAGACTAGCTGTGGTAGATGTTCACTCAGTCAAGATATTCCGCAAAGTCTAACATAACCATATTATAAAGTCAAAGCAAATCTCGCAATGGATTAGACCTTGAAGCAATGCTCAGTCGTGTCCCCAAATCGGGTCTGTAAATTATAGCCTGCTCATTGGGAAAGTGTCAGACTATTTTTGCGTTCCAAGCCTCGTCTTTGCAACAGGCTCGTCAATGCGTGCGTGAGGCCAAATTCGTGCCACGAAATACTCTAAGCAAAGGCATGGAGCTGCCTATTTCTTGGCACGAAATTTACCTCACGCGCGCATTGACGAGCCTTTTCCTTTAAAGGCACAGGCTCGTCAGCAATGCGCGCGCGCCAAATTTGTGCCACGAAAAATACGCAGCTCCATGCCTTTGCTACCTGGAACTGCGTATTTCGTGGCACGAATTTGGCGCACGTATTGCTGACGAGCCTTGCCTTTAACAAGCAACACTATTGAAACAAGTCGCTCGAAATTATCTATCGGCCGCCATAGCTGTTCAAGCAAAATACCTTTGATTGGCCAATGAGTAAAGTACACGCTATACACGTCAGTATAATCAAATATTTATTGAATCTCAAACGAACATGTTTCTAGTTGTTCAAAGAATGACGTGCTCTTTGTATTCTTCTCGCATGTTTTAATAATTGTAACTGGACCTCGTTTGTGTACATATGTGTACACATGTATACGTAGCACAAGCTGCATTCACTGATATACATGTATAAATACAATGGTTTGGTACATCGCTCTCTTAGTCTAACAACCATTCGCCGTCTTGCAACAGGAATAACATTGGTTTTGCCTAGACTGGTTAAGCCACATTTTATACAATGCGGGAATTAAAATGCATGAAGTCTTGTGGACTGGGGACAAAATGGCCGACGCGTTGTATCAATTTTCGTCTGGTCATGCTGCTATTGCACACTCGATAAAGTGCGTTATGTGTACAGGGGCCAATTTCATAAAGCTGTTTAGCAAAAAAATTTGCTTAATCCAAAATGTGTTTGCTTTATAAATGTGGGTTAGCAGTCAAAGTCTTATGTGGTGTGTTTACAGTTGACTGGTGTTGTGCTATTCTTGCTCAAAACACAAGTTGGCAAACAATTTTGACTATTAAACTATTTTTATAAAGCAAACCAATTTTATGAAATTGGGCCCAGATCAGTGGCTGCAGCATCTTTTAGCAACTTTATAGAAAAGTAAAAACCTCAAATCAAAAGTAACCAAAATAATAAGCAGTTCCGTCGTAAAGGGATTAATGGGAAATTAATTATTTAATAATTATTGTTGTTATTTATATAGACTAATCCGACGAATGAAAACTGCAGTGTATCTCCAGGGTGTTTACGTGACATCACAATAGCAATACACCGCAGTGACAATGGAATAACCACAAGAGGGCGGGCTCACTAAATGTTGCTCGGATTACACTATTATAAAAGGTTTCCATTGAAATGTTTTGTAACTGTTTAACTTTGTGTTAAGATCAGGGAGGCCTACAATGGTCGACAATACACCAATCCGGTAACTAAGATCTCCTCCCTGCATATCCGCCATAGCTGGGGGGCGTCCAGTGCATGGGCTGTGCGTTTTGTGTTGCTGTTAGAACGAAAAGCGCTCATCCATTACATGCACGAACGAGCCTCCTTCGCGTACACGCGACGCGCCCGCCTTTGCGTACACGCGACGCGCCCGCCTTCGCGCGCATACAACCCTACAAAGATGCGCAACTTGTTCGAAGTAAACAAATGCAGCTTCAGCAACAACAAAAACATACAGTTCATTCAGTGGAAGCCCCCCAGCTATGGCGGATGTACAGGGAAGAAGACCTTATTACCGGATTGGTGTATACTCTAGAAGTATAGTCAAGAACATGCATGATGTGGCATAGCTAATCCAGAGTTTTTCTTTGTAAGTGGATCCCCATACAACCCTGCATAGCTAGCTTAGTACATCACACCATGCATATTCCTCCGTTATTGTTGACCAAGACGTTTAGAGTCAACTTGAAGATTGCATAGGCACGGTATAGTTGAAAAGAGTATGTACATGTACTACCACTGGACAGTCTAAAAAGAGATGGCGCTGTTCCTATTTTTAAGTCAATGTTTGAAGTAAACTATATCACAAAGACGTGTCATTTACAGTCCTATTATTATAATAATAATTATGTACATTGTCTCAGGCTTGGTGATTCGCGCGATTCAGTGTGAGATTGGCTCCTCACCTGTGTGAGACGTTAAAGGGGCGTTCACACTATCGCGGAAAATTCACACTTTCGCGCTGCGCTCACCGCATTGCATGAGTTCCTAATCGCCGATTATTCCAAAATAGAAAATTCCACTCTGGTAACTTGGGGCTTCTCTGATACCTCATTGGCTGCGCGTTGGAAAGGTCAGCGCACCGCGGTCAAAGTTCAACAAATTTGAACTTTGACCCAGCTCAAAACGTTTTGCGCGTCGCGATAGGCCGCGCACAAGCGGCAAACCAGTTTGTGTACAAACCAATGGAACAGTGTCATTTTTCTGCGATAGTGTGAACGCGCCTTAAGTACTGCATCGGTGAAACCTCTGCCATTGATTTTTCACAGGATCCCAGTCCTTCAGTCGCTGCATCGCACCTGAAAAAGTATAATTCGACGGACGTTGAGTTGTCAAATATTACTTTGGTATAGAGCTTCTGCACCGGCGGCCATGACAGGGGGTAGGTTTTCTTATTTCAATGATGTAACAATAGAACCACAAAGCACCTACTCACGCAAGACACTTGGTAACAATGTGACTGCCCCCTATCATGGCCGCCGTGCAAAGGCTCTATTGTAAATTAAGAGATGCAAAGTTCATGACCGTTTAGGCCGACACATACATTTGCAGTAGGCCTAAGCGACACGTTTGGTTGAATTTATGGGCGAGTTTGTTTCGGACGGATTCAGATCCGCGCAGATCCAATTCACGTGACTTGAATTCCTAGTAAAGAGCAGGGCTGCGTTCCAAACACGCGAATGTTGCCAACGTTCGCCACTGGTTACAGTGCTTTTGTGCACTAGTCTATGAAAAGTCGGGTACCAGTTGTTGGCGAACGATGCAAACGTTTGCAATGTTCGCGTGTTTGGAACGCAGCCCAGTTTCGTTTGTTTCTGCGCGGTATTAAAGGCACAGGTTCGTCAGCAATGCGCGCGCGCCAAATTCGGGCTACAAAATACGCAGCTCCATAGCAAAAGCCTAGGCATGGAGCTGCGTGTTTTGTGGCACGAAATTGGCGCGCGCGCATTGCTGACGAGCCTGATATGCCTTTAAACTCGGGATCTGGATTCGGATCTCTCGTGAAACAAACACGCACTATGACATTGGCCCCACAGTGACATAAATTCAAATTTTTTTTAATTAGTGGAACTTTATCTTAAAATGTAATGTTTGTAAGACAATGAGGTATTTTCGTTTTTAAATCGGAGTTCTTGTTAAAAGTAATAATTCACTACCAAAATTAATCAGTCAATAGCATCGCTCACCTTAATTTCCTTGTGTATCAACTGGGGCCTCCGCTTCCGCTTCAATGCCGTCAGTTGTCTCTTCTGATTCAGCATTATCTGAATAAGCTTCGTTATCATCCCCGTCAATATCCTCTTGATCATCGTCCGCGGTTTCGTCCGCTTCGTCGTCCGACTCCCAGTCCTCCGCGTCTTCGTCTTCATCGTTCTCTTTATCTTCCCTGTTATCTTCGTCGTCTTCCCGGTTATCTTCGTCGTCTTCATCCGCGACTTCATCACTCGATTCATCTTCATCGTGACCATTATCTTCATCATCCCATTCCAAGTCTGCTTCGTCTTCGTCTTCCCAATCCTCTGCGTCCTCATCCGCCACATCTTCGTCATCATCCAAAACCACCTCGCCATCGCCCTGCTCACCGTTGTCCAAAGCCGCATCATGCTCACGATCCCCATCACCGCTGGCGACCACGGCCCCCGCCGATTCCGGAGCAGCATCCAAAGCAGCTGGGAATGGTCGAGGCATGGAGTCGTCCTCCAAAGGCCAAGACTTTGTGACCGGTGAGGCACCGACCAGTATCGCAATGCATAGGATGGTCACAGTAAACTTCATTTTGATTGTAGGCTTAGTTTGTAGGCTAACGTTGCGTTAAATTTGTCGCACTCTCAGACTCTGGCAATCTCTACAACAAAAAAGACAATTAGCAATTTAAATGTAGCCCTGGCCATTAAAACAGTCGCTAAAAAGTCTTCAAAATTATTTATGAAACGCCGTTATCGGGCAGCAAATGATCAAAATGGTCTGCAGGGATTAGGCTGCCCTAGGCTAGTCAAGTTTCGCCACTTATGATTAGGCCTAGGGATTAGCCCAGGTTGGACATCGTCTTCGTTGCATTACGGTACGGAGTCCAACCTGGGTTAGCCTATAGGCTATGATTAAGTTTACAGAACAAAAAAATAGATTTTTATTTTAAAAATCAAAGTAGACCTACCTAGGCCTACCAAAAATAATTGTCAGACAATCGTAAACCGAGGTTCCCCCAAGGACTGCACTACTTGGTATATAGGCCGAGGCCTATTATGTTTTTAAACACGTACCGGTAGGCATACAAAGCAGTAAAATTAGCACTCACCAAAAATGAGTCTTCCCGAAACAGCACAAAGCTAAAGATAAGAATGATTAAAATGACGCTCGTTTTTCTTTTCAAATTTCGAATGTTATTTGCGTGCGCGCAAAACGTTTCTGTGCGCCCAAATTGCTGCGCGCGGGCGTAAAATATCGCTGCGTATAAAACGATGACTGGGATCGCGCAGTTAGTTTTGGGACGTTTGACGCGCGCGTCCCCTACACACGCTCTGATTACGCTCGCCCCACCTACTCTGCCCTTGCCGCAGGGCCCGCCCACACGGAGCCGGGAGCTCTCGATCTCTCTCGACTCGTCTTTTGGCTCCTTCGTACGTTGGTTTGATTTGTGTGGTTCATCTTCGCCAACATTGTTACGGTCTTTCGTTCTTTGTTAATGAATTTGCACGTATGCGGTCCCTTCATGTAGCAAACTAAAGCAAATCAATTCTGTGCTGAGCAAAAATGTTTGTGTTTATTTGTAGCATCCCATGAAATTCACCGGCAGATAACCACCTTCGCTCGTACCCAGATCGCCGGGTACGAGCGAAATAACCGCCACACGAACGCAGCCATTGAGTGTACCGCATTGGTCGAGTGGGGGCGCTATATCGTATATACGTCAAAAATGGATGGATCCGTCTCGAAAACGGAAGCTGTTATGGTTTCTACTCCATCAAATTCTCCCAATTTTGGGACAAATCCGACTCCTGTACCAACATCAGCAGCCGACAAATCGACTAAAGGACTGTCTAATCTCACTTCAAGTTCCACCCCAAGCCAATTTTCTCACCAAAAAGGTAATGAATTTTCGACCTCGAAATCGGCTTTCCCAACTACTCCGACTCCGAGTCCGAGAGTGAGCGGCGGTGGCGGGTCATCAAGTCGCCACGGGCCGGCGACGGTGCAGTCTCTGCTGCAACAACAAGCCCAGCTTCTGCATCTACAACAGCAGCAACAGCGACAAAAACAACTGCAGCAACATCAACAACAACAACAACAACTACAGCAACAACAACAACAACAACAAAAAGAACAACAGCAGATACTGCAGCAACATCAACAACAATTGCAACATCAACAACAACTGGAGCAGCAGCAACAACTGGAGCAGCAACAACAACAACAACAACAAAAAGAACAGCAACAGCGGCAAGAGCAAGAACAGCTTCAGCATGTCCAACAACAGCTGCAACAACAACAAAAACAACAGCAGCAGCAGCAGCAACAACAACAACAAAAAGAACAACAGCGGATACTGCAACAGCATCAACAACAATTACAGCATCAACAACAACAACAACAACTGCGGCAGCAGCAGCAGCAACAGCAACAAAAGGAACAGCAACAGCGGCAAGAGCAAGAACAGCAACAGCTTCAGCATGTCCAGCAACAGCTGCAACAACAGAAACAACAGCAGCAACAGCAACATGGGCCTCATTCCATTGTCCCAGAATTACACAGTCCTGGTGCACAAACAGTAGCACAGCATTCTCATAATGTTGGGTATTCGGCTATGCAAGGTAAGATTTCATTTCATTTTATTAATGAAAGGACACCACATAGACAAGTTTGATTCACGACTATAGATTGACTAGACTCTGGAGTCTCTCAAATCCATTGTTCGGAAAGATTACCATGCACGGACACCCTCTGGACCCCAAGTGCTAAACCTATGGGACAACTCTAAAAAATTATACATTTTTCCTTAGTAAATTCATGACACTTTCCCTCCTAATTATGTGTTTTTATCATCAAACAATAATTTTTACATGATTCGGGCCCTATGTCATAAAGAGTAAAATCCTGGGTGCGATCCGTGCTTGGTAATGAACCCGTTGCTGTATGTATGCAACTGAAATTCTGCAGCCCATTTTACCAAAATATTTAGCATCATTGTTTTAGAATTTGTGAAAATATGAATTAATGAATTAATGCACCTTATAATAATTTCTAAATTGTCTACAATAGCCAACATGCTCCAGATGCCTTCAGCCCATCAGCTGACACTGGCTAGTCATCTGGCTCGTCTTAGACCCGGAATGCTACCAAACATGGGACAAGACCTAGCCGGTCAAGGAGCCAGCCTAGCCGCAGCCGCTGCAGCAGCTAGCCTGGGATTACCGTTCAGTTTGCCCCAGCAACATGGATTGCGACTATACAGTCTTGGCCAAGGCTTAGCTGGGCTAGCCGCTAATATGGAGAGACAAGGCGTTATGACGGGATTTGGAGCCAAAACACAACAACAGGTCGTTAGAATGCAAAGAATTCCACAAATAATTATAATGTTCGGGCCTTGAAATAACCCACGGCACCATGGCAAATTGCCATCGGTGCCCTATGCTTACCCACGGCACCACAGCAAATTGCCATCGTTGCCCTATGCTTACCCACGGCACCACGGCAAATTGCCATCGTTGCCCTATGCTTACCCACGGCACCACGGCAAATTGCCATCGGTGCCCTATGCTTACCCACGGCACCACAGCAAATTGCCATCGTTGCCCTATGCTTACCCACGGCACCACGGCAAATTGCCATCGTTGCCCTATGCTTACCCACGGCACCACGGCAAATTGCCATCGTTGCCCTATGCTTACCCACGGCACCACGGCAAATTGCCATCGGTGCCCTATGCTTACCCACGGCACCACAGCAAATTGCCATCGTTGCCCTATGCTTACCCACGGCACCACGGCAAATTGCCATCGGTGCCCTATGCTTACCCACGGCACCACGGCAAATTGCCATCAGTGCCCTATGCTTTTGCCGTGTTGCCCTTAAAAAGTTCTAACACAAATTTTCCATTTCCTCATTCAGGTGCCCTTTACTAAGAGAAAATTGCCGTGCCCTTTTGAAAATGAATTTCAAGGCCTGAATTGTTCACATTTGTGACACACCAGGCAGATGCTCTAGCACCTAAGCTATGAGGCACAATGGCATACTCCCTCTGGTTTCCCCAAAGATCTCTGACACACTAGGCAGATGCTCTAGCACCTGAGCTATGAGGCACAGTGGTATCAGGTTTTCCGCAAGACCTCTGACACACTAGGCAGATGCTCTAGCACCTAAGCTATGAGGCACAGTGGCATACTCCCTCTGGTTTCCCCAAAGATCTCTGACACACTAGGCAGATGCTCTAGCACCTGAGCTATGAGGCACAGTGGTATCGGGTTTTCCCCAAGACCTCTGACACACTAGGCAGATGCTCTAGCGCAAGACATGGTGGTATTCTCAGGTTTTTCTCTAAGAATCCAATTTTTCCCTCATCCTATATTTGGTCGTTTCATTTCAATGGATATTAAGCACCATACCATAAACTGCAACTGGTAACCCGATCTAGCGTTTGTGTTATTTCAGCAGACTTTGTCCAGCTCCAGTCGGTATCCTGTTCCACCTCCCATGGTTTCACCCGACTACCCTTCAGACATGCTTTCTAGCGATGTGTTCGCTTCCGTTCCAACAATACCCACCACTGTCAATCCAGTTGGAAATGGCACCCAAGTGTATGTACAAACCAGAAACGAATACTGTCCAGGGATCGATTTTACAAAAGTTAAGATGAGTTCAATGCATCCTAATTTCAATACCAACGTCCCAAGATAGAGTGACCCTTCCTTGTCATGCTTGTGGGGTGTTATGGCCGAGCGGTCTAGTGCGTCAAACTCAAGTTTCTGTGCCAATACTAGAATGTGGGTTCGATTCCGGGCCGTGACGGGTTGTGGCACTTGTGCCCTTGTTCTGTCCTTCGGAAGGGATGTAAAGCCGTTGGTCCAGTGTGTTACATGTAACGCACTTTAAAGATCCCAGAGCATTCTTTCGTGAAGAGCAAGGGGAGGGATTCCCAGGTGTCTGTGGCCGTTTCTAATTCAACTTAGAAGTTGATAGTTATTCAAATATCTATGTTAATTGAACCCATTCCTGTAATTGGCGGTCCTTCCGATGTAAAATCGTCCCCTGGTCATCAAGTAACAGGTCTCGCAAGTTAGTACAAATTATCAACTAACCACTGAGACCTAGGATCGATTTCACAAAAGTTAAGACAAATTCAATGCGTCTTAATTCCCATGGCATAGGTACCAACGTCCCAAGATAAGAAGAGTGACCCTTCCTAAGACACATCTTGGTGCTTTGTAAAGTCGGCCCCAGAACCGAATGCTCTCTAGAATGTGCATAAGGGAAGACGGACAAATCTAACCACCGGTACTGACAGCATTACCAGCTGCACGAAGATTGTGGTTTCTCCCTTCGTGCAGGCGGTACCACTAAAAAAAAACCACCTGTACCTCTGTACTTGACGGTGCCGGCGGTTAGATTTATGTGTCTTCCCTAACCTGGAGCGCATTCAATAGCGCAATACGTATGCATACTGACAATACCTTCAACGGTGAAGGTATAGGAAAATACTGAATAACGGCGTACGTATTGTGCTATTGAATGCGCCCCTGCACTTTCTTTTCTGTGTAGTTTTAGGCACCCCATTTACGTTAATGGAATGTGTACCATTGTGACAAGAGTAAACACCAGTATAAAGGCAGGTTTTTAGATCCGTTTTAGCAGCAAACAAACCGGTCCTGTTCCATTGTTGACGTCACGTTTGAGCTGAAGTACACATGCTCAATATGACATAGACAATGGAAAAGGACCGCTTTGTTTGCTGCTAGCAAGCGTCTTAAACGTCTCTCATTTGTTGTCGTATTTGCAGTGATGTGACTGGATCGGACAGCAGTGACCGATTAGGAATGAGCTGGCTAGATGCTGCCCAGGTAGGAATAGCTTGTCTTTCGAGGGCTTGTAGTAAACTTAAAAATATTTCTCAGACAGAGTCGGCACTTACATTTATTTTGTAATCTTTTCTTGATTCTCGCTATTAGGTCATCTTATCGGATGCCGGTGAACCTCTTCACATCAAAGTAATCAAGCAGCGCATCATAGACCGAGGTTTAATCCAATCAAACGCTAAATCATCGTTGGAGACGGTTCTCTACAGTGATACCCAGCGAGGCAGTCGACGGTTCAAACGCGTTGAGGGGCAAAATGGCGTATTCAGATTAGCGGTAATCATTAAAGGCACAGGCTCGTCAGCAATGCACGCGCACCTAATTCATCCAAGAAAATACGCAGCTCTATGCCTTTGCTACACGAAATTGCGTATTTCGTGGCACGAATTTGGCACGCGCATTGCTTACGAGCCTGTGCGTTTAGTTTGGATTTCAGTACTGCAGAGAGTTTACAAATGAATTTTCAATATTTCGTTGAATATTCAAATATATAAATAAATTATTTCAATTTGCGTGGCATTTGTTAGACAACGCATTATTTTTAAAATTCTCACTCTCATATATAAATGCCTGCATGATCAGTCTCCATCATATTTAGTTAACCTCATACAGTTGCTTAACTTCAACACTTCAAACACCCAGAGACAGCGACTCCGCTCAGCTTCAGATCGCACCCGGCTTTCCATTCCAAGATCTAAGAGGAAAGCTGGGGATAATTCCTTCAGCATTGCTGGTCCTCGGTTGTGGAACATGTTGTCAGTCGATCTGAGAGAAACGGAGTCGCTGTCCCTCTTCAAGCGTTCTCTCAAGACTTTCTTTTTTCGGTTTCCTTTGTGAATAATGTACCCAGTGATTCCCGTTGACTACTGTTTTGTTATTTGTTTGTCTTCACCCGTTCATTGTTACACGCTCTGATCTTTGTATAGCGCGATACAAATGCTTATTATTATTATTATTATTATTTGCACAGTAATAAACTACTAAAGTGTCACGTCAGTTGCCATGGTAATTGGGTCTAAACATTCACTGGTAATCTGAAACGTCCATTGCTAAAGTGCAGGGAAACAGTTCACTGGTTTTAGTGTAGACCCAAAAACCTTGTTAACACACAAAGGGTGACGTTTTCACTTTAGAAGTGTATTTGCTTATCCAGCGTTCGAATTAGAACTGGTCCGTTGGCCAAATGACAGTTGAAATCATCTCGGGCCAGTTGGAAAGCCTCCCCAAATGTCCGGCTGTCCAGTTGAAATAAAACTTGTACTGGGGAGAACCTTATGACTACCAAAATTTCCTAATTTATTCACTCAAATGTGGTTATTGCAAACATTAAAGGTTGACTGTGTGTAAAAAGAACAACCAGAAATTTTAACCGGGCCACTTGAAATGCCGACGGGCCAGTGAAGACTTAAGCCAACTGGCCCTGTTGGCCAGTTGGGAAAAAAGTTAAGGGCAAAAGCTGTTATCATTTGCACAGTTAACTATTTGAATTTACACAGCCCAAATCCACGCCTTAATCCACCTATAAATTTGTTTTTAATGACCCCTAGAAACCTGAGGACAAAGTAAGGAAACGTAGAGGACCCGCCGTTGGCGCATCACGTAAACGAGCAACGGCTAAAGACGCAGCTGCCATCCTGGCACTTCGCTACAAGGCCAAGTATCGCAGGTTACGGAAACTCATTAAACTTATGATCTTTGTAAGTAAACCTGCAGAAGCTCAATGTTTAAGGACCGTCTAAAGTTGTGAACTTCTTCAAAGTTCCACGGAGAGTAGTATTTTTCAAGACCCCCTCTCTCTCCATTACTGTGGCGCAGCAGTAGAGTGTCTGGCTTGCAATCGGAGGGTCGTGGGTTCGAACCGTGAAGCGGTCACAGGCTTTCCATTGGTCCAGGAAACTTAGCTGAACATTGTCACCAGCGTCAGCTAGTGTAGCGGGCCCTGGCCACCCAGTCGTTAAAGGCATGGGCTCGTCAGCCATGTGCGTGTGCCAAATTTGTGACACGAAATACGCAGCTCTTTAGCAAAGGCATGCAGCTGCGTATTTTGTGGCACGAAATTGGCGCCCACACATTGCTGATGAGCCTGTGCCTTTAATGGGTACCGGGTGCTTGCACTGGGGAAGGAAACTGCAGGCTCAAAAGCCAAGGAGTCGGGAGTTGAACGCCCACAGCAAAGCGCGGACACCGCGCATGCCCCTTCCTTTCCTTTTTTCCTCTCTCTCCCAAAAATTCTGCTTACCAATATGTTTCTGGTATGGTGCCTGATCACCATTGAAATAAAACAACCAAACTTGGGACGTACGGATGAGAGAATCAGTACCATGAAATGTCAACATTTGATAGTGCATGTAAAGTCCTACACGGCCCTTGGCACCCCCCCCCCCCCCCCCCCCCCCACCCCCCCTTCCTACGTTCTGTAGAACTGTGAAAATTATTGATCGTTTCTATAGGAGAATGCAGCTATGAATGATGAAGTGTGCCGAGTAGAGCAGAAAGTAAAACGAGCACAGCAGGAACGATTCTTCCTGTTACAGCGCGTTCTTCACTATCGAGAGATCTGTGACATTCCACCATCTAGGATGACGTCTTCTAGACGTCAAGTTCCAAAGCGTCAGAATACTAATGATGACAATGGAGATGGGAACGTACAAGCAGCGAAACGAGATAAGATGGATAAAGGAGATAGGATCAGGAACAAGAGGAAACATAAGAAATCTAAGAAATCAGAGAAAGGTGAGTTTGGACAATTTGATGATGCCAGCAGGGCATAGACTTTATATTGCATGTATGAGATTCTGGCGTACAATAATGGTCCTGAAGCAATATTCGTTGTTATTGCAGACCATATGAGAACGTCTTAAGAAGAGACTAGGGTAGGGGTAAAGGGTTAGGTGTCGGGGGTTAGGTTTAGGGTTGAATTCATTAAAAAGTGATGATCTTGCAGCGAGTTCGTTTGGTGTAGTGGTTAGAGTGATAAACTTCTGTTCTGAATGTCCCTGGTTCGATTCCCATTTGTGACAAATTTTGTGCAATACTCGTTACTTTGTTTTAAAAGATAAAGTAGTTAGAAGCTTGAAAGAGCTAGAAAAAATGGTAGTCTTTGTTCTGAGTGTTAAATGTGTTCAAGAAAAATGAGAAAATTTGGCTTATGGTCCAATTTGTAGGCCCAAAACACTCGCGTGCACCTTAGATTCATGTGGAGTTAAGTCGTGTACCCTGAATCAGTTGTATAGAATGCAAACTGTCAATTGGAAAGGTGCCAGACTAGACCACAAAATCAAGGTCCAACAGGTGGCTGGCACGTATGTTCAATTTTTGTATTCACTCTTCTTTAGCCCCTGTACCCCCTCCGCCTCCCCCGCTCACTCCCTCTAAGCTTGTAGCAGGATGAAGATTGTAGCAGGTGACTTGCATTAGTTAGGATGAAGTTACAAGAACACAATGCCTGATTAATGGGTTATTTTTATCGTCCAATTTAGACAAGTTGAGGAAAGATTCCGGAAGCAGAGCAAAATCTAAACGAACTACCAATATTGGCAACAAGCGCCTTGTGCAACAGATTCCACTGGATTCAACAGGTTGGTTGGTTCATTTGTTTGTTTGTTTTTTTTGTTTCTTCGTTACTTAGGGAATAAGTGTGGGTTTGGCCAGTCTTAAACATACGTTTAAAACCGGCTAGGGGCCTGGACGAGTGGTTAGGGTCATTGACTCGCAATCATGGGTGAAAACTTAGGGTTGCGTGTTCGAATCTGGCTGCGGTACCTGTGCCCTTAGGCAAGGCACTCAACCACATTTGCTCCATCCTTCGGAAGGGATGTAAAGTCGTTGGTCCAGTGTGTTAGGTAACGGTAACGCATTCTAAAGATCCCAGAGCATTCTTTCGTGAAGAGCAAGGGGATTCCCCGGTGTCTCTGGCCATTTCTAATTTCTAATTCTTCATGGGTTTCCTCACGCTTGCGAGTGACAGTCCAATGAGCACTATTGAGGAATCCTTGGTATGAATACCAGAAAGATATAATAATAATAATAATAATGGCCCAAGCTGCAAGACGAGGGCCATTATCACTTGTTCAGGCCCCTAGCCGGTTTTAAATGTAATGTTTAAGACTAGCCAAACCCACTTTTATTCCCATTCATAAATACCTTTTTGTGTAAATAAGTAAAACTCACCAAATTTGCTTGCCGTTTGGAATTCATACCTATGCACTGCATGTATATATTATGTGCACTACTGTATATACTCACAGAATGCTCAGGTAGGACTCGAACCGACCACCTCCTGCATACTAAACAGGTGTATTAACCACTCGACCACAGAGCATGCCGATAGCGAAATGTTCGTGTTATAATAAACAGTGTTGTCATCAATGTTTTACCGTATGTCAACCAGGCTTGTAGTCCAGTCCATCAGAAGTCCACCACAAGTCCCTGGGTCTTAATTCAAGTCACAAGCTACATGTACAGTAAACTCTCATTATAGCGCTCTTTAAGGGACCGAAATAATTTGACCTTTATATTCAGAGAGCGCTATAACCAATGCATACACAATGCAGAGAACAATGGCTGGGACTTAGAAAAATGAGCTTTATATCGAGAAGAGCTTTATATCGGGGGGTGTTATAACGAGAGTTTACTGTATTCAAATGAACTCCAACAAAGGAATTATTTTGTGCATGTTCATCCTTTGCTTCTTGTTACTGGATTTTGACGGACTTGTGCAGGAGTTGTCATGGACTTGTGATTTTATCAGCTCTAGACTTGTGATAGGGTTGTGATGGGCTCGACTACAAGCCAGGGGCGAGTTCAATAGCACAATACGTACGTCGGTATTGGGTATTTTCCTATACCTTCACCGTTGAAGGTATTGTCAGTATGCATACATATTGCGCTATTGAACTCGCCTCTGATATCAACTATTGTGTGCTTGCAGGCAAACCCCTATTTCCCATCAAACTTAGCAGTTTGACCGTACACAGTCTTGGTCTGATCATAACGGACCGTCCGGCGTATCACGATGAACATTGTATCTATCCTGCTGGTTTCTGTAGTAGTCGAGAGTATGCTAGCGCTAAGGACCCTAGCACGACGTGCCTTTACACATGCACGGTTCTCGATGCTGGACATAAACCAAGAGTGAGTACATTGTGCTTATTGTAATATCATGAGGTACCATGGCAGGAGTCGAAATGAACACTGGTCCCGTGGTCCGAGACCAGTAAAAACTCAGAAGGACCACTAGATCTGTCAAAAGCACTGGTCCGATGGACCAGTGAAAACATTTCATGACTCATGGAAACATTCCCTCGTACCTAATCCACAGTAAACATTTCTGCGAAGAATTCCTGATCGCTTTAGACATTTTCTTTCTCCGATCTCTCCAGACATGCCCCAGTGTTGGATCAAAAAGCAATCTCATCCATCCTGCATTCAATGACCTTAAACCAGAAAGTGTTACAGTATCTCGGTGCCATGAAATTCAGGTTAATTTCGACCCCTGCGTGGCCCGAGTAGTTTGGCTCACTGACTCGCAATAACAGGTGAAAACTTGGGGTTGCAGGTTCGAAACTCGCCCCGGCTGGGGTACCTGTGCCCTTTAGCAAGGCACTTGCTCCATCCTTCTGAAGGGATGTAAAGCCGGTAATCCAGTGTGTTAGGTATCGGTAATGCACTTTGAAAAAGATCTCAGAGCATTTTTTCGTGAAGAGCAAGGGGATTCTCCGGTGTCTCTGGCTGTTTCTAATTCATCATGGGTTTCCTCACGCTTGCGAGCGACGGTGCAATGGGCACTTTTGAGGAATCCTTGGTTTCAGTACCAGAAAGAAATATTAATAATAATAATTTGTCTAGTACTGAAAATCATCTTCCCAACATTTACTCTTTTCGGACCGTCCAAAGTTGTCAACATTTTCACGGTTCTACAAAGTGTAGGGAGGAGGTCGAGGGCCGCGTAGGACTTTACATGCACTGTACAATGTTGATATTTCATGGTAGTGACAACAAATGTTGATAAGTAGTATTTCGGTGGAGGGAGGGAGGTCTTGAAAAATACTACTCTCTGTAGAACTGTGAAAATGTTGACAACTTTGGGCGGTGCCTTAGTTTGGCTGGAAAATTTGTTTTGTACAAGTTTAAGTGTTTTGTTAGGACGGGTTCACACTGCACTATTTTTGTCCGTCAGACGTACGGTCCGTCGGTTTGATCACGTCTTTATTTCAGAGCTTGATTTTTGCTTGTCTTGTTACTAGTTTGAGATTGTGGCAGAAGATGAACCTGAGAACCCATTTGTTGGTTCTTCACCAACAGAATGCCACAGCAAACTCCTTGTGGAAATCAGCACAAATGGGTGAGTTCAATTAGCAACCTACATACAGTCAAACACTGATAATAAAAGCACTGTTAATACAAACTAATGCTTATAACAAGCAACAGTTTAAGTCCAGTCTTGGTTTTCCTTTGTTTTCAAGACGGATAAATATTCAGGGCTTGCGCTAACCGGGCCAGTCAGCTGTATTTTTTACTAGCCCTCACTAATTTTCACTAGCCCGACCATTTACATCATACAGGAAACTGACCGAGTATATTTAGAAGCCCAGTTCAATGGGGGCAGATACTTGCTCCCACGGCTGCTTTTTTCAGCCGGCTACAGGAGCCAATTGCTTCCTTTCACGCTGGGATTTAAGAATCAACCTTTTAGCACTTTATAAAAACATTAAAAAAAAAATTTTATTTAGCTTGCGTCGTGGAGACTGAATGTTAATTGGGGTTTGTTTTGCCCTTACCCGACGTAATTTTTAACACTGTATACTCGGTGCTTTCCCGAGTACTATGAAAAACCTCATAGCGTGCTCGGGTGGGACTCGAACCTACGACCTCCTGCAAACAAGGCAGACGTCTTTACTACTCGACCACCAAACTAGCCAGTGTTGAATGGCCGGTTCAAATCATATCGCAACGGGGATTGCAATTCAATTGTGAAGGACTCGACTACAACCCTGATGTCTATCTTCTCTTTGTCTTATTCTGTTTGACTCAGTGGCAAAGACCTCCCTAACGCCCGATGTAGAGGACTAGAATTCTTCGGTTTGGTGCACCCAACCATCCAGAATCTAATTCAGAGCTGTCCAGGCGCTCGCAAATGCACCAATTACAAATGGGTAAAGTTCACTACCAGGTCACATGACCAGGGCGACAGCCAATCCAGGCACAGGACAAAGGATCCTGGGAAGAAGAACCGTCGCGTTGGTGAGAGGAAACACGAGGCACCAGGTAATGAGTTAGTTATGGCCAAGGTTTGGTGAAGGAGTTTGTCCAGTTTTTAGAGAAAATATATTTTGTGTGTGGCAGAATTCGTGCCATGAAATACGCAGCTCCATGCCTTTGCTATGGAGCTGCGTATTTCTGGCGCAGACGCACTGATCGTACGGGGAACAAGACAAAGATAGACGCACCGCGATAAAGGTCTATTACACCGTATTGTGTCCTTAGACAAGACACTTTACTTCCATTTGAATACTTTTGAATAGATTTATTACAATTTTGGAACACTACAAATCCTGTATGTGGGCTCGGTGACTCCCTAACCCCTAACCAACCAAGTTCTCTGATTTGTTTATTCCGCAGACACGAGGCAAGACAGGGATAAGACTATGCTGACATCCAGTGTGGATGCAGCCAGCCTCGTCATGTCATCGGGAAACAGCCTTCAAGACCTTCTGACAAGCAAGGTCAAGTCTGAAGGAGCGACTTGCGGACCTGGCTCTAAACCAATCACCATGCAGACGCGCTCAAAGCCTTCTATAGCCTCTGCCATGAAGGCTAAACTAGATATACCGAACCAAGCTAGGACAAAACCTGAATTACAATCCTCACGGATCCAAACCAGATCCAATCTACCTAATCAAGTTCAAACTCGGTCTAAACCTGGTGCTGCGACGACGACGCAGGGTTTGAGTAAAAATGAAACTGAGTAAAACTAGACCCTGTTCACATCACGGAAATGGCCTTGTTTAATAGAGATTCAACAGTGATTTGATCCAGACATGTCCAAGTGTGAACGCACGGCTTTTCATTCAATGAAGATTAGAATCATATTGTTAAAGAAAGTAAAATAGTCAAACCTGCTAATAAGACCGCCTTGATCAGTGAAACTTGTATATAGTGGCCACCCTCGGGACTGTACAAAACTGGCCACTATAAACAGGTGGCCTCTTTATAGAGATTGCTTAAACATTATACAAATGATGATTGGGACCAAAGACAGGTGGCCACTATAAGCAGGTGGCCCCCGTCTTTGGTCCCAAATGGCATTTGTATAATGCTTAAGCAACCTCTATAAAGAGGCTACCTGTTTATAGTGGCCACTATTTTCACTGTAGCTTCATTCAAAGAAGGAAATTCATAATGTACACGCTTCCTTCGTTCGATGAAGCAATTTCAATAGTATAGACCGTATCAAATAGCCGCCATTTCGTGGGACAGTTTCTTTGTTCCTTGAGGACATGCATGGTTGCACATATTGAACGGTTTAAGTAACAATTTTTAAAAGGTGCCCCACGAAATGGTGGCTATTCGATACGGTCTATTGTACAGTTGGTGGAGGGGGAGGGGTGACAGGTATCAGGGGCGTAGGCTGGTTTGGTCCTGTGGTGTGCGATTTTCATGAAATTTATTTTTAATAAAATATTTTAAACAAGTTGAAGTGGTGAAATACATTGTATGTTCTTAATTAGCTGGACAATGTTTAACATTAATTATTCTGAGAATTACAGTTTAAACTCGATAAGAGCACTGTTACTGCGACATTCTGCTTATAACAAGGGAGAATTTAGTCTTTCTTCTGAATTGTTGCCATTTTGCACACGGTTCTTGTTATAACAAAGCTCCAAAGACCTCTTAACGAGGTTTAACTGTAAACACTTTATGCCCACCAGACGACACTTGTACATTTTAAGTCACAAGAATTGGAAGTTGGACAGAATCATTAGACATCGATACCAGAAACGTAGCTAGCCATGCACCGATTACTATACACAAGCATTTTATTACAGTCATACATGTAAGTTGGTCACGTTTTGCAAGTGTTTCAAACCTAATGTTAGTTATTCCCTAAGCGCGAGTGTAATACGGCATCATATCCCACGAGGCCGAAGGCAGAGTCGTATATGGGATGCAGACGCACTACATTATGCCGTATTCCACGAGTGCGAGTGGGATAACAAAATTATCTTCAAGCAAACTTGACGCACAAACGAGTGGATTAGGGCGAGAAGCATAACATGCAGAACATCACGAACATAAAGGCGCCTTTCATCAGGTCCGTTTTGTGTGCGCTGCGCTCGTCCGTATCGGTCTATGGAGTGATTCAGACGCAAGACGGCTGAAAAATGGTCCAAAGGAAAGGCGCTTTAACAATTTGCATCGAATGTACACGCGTCATGTTTGAATTTGCAGTCATGTACTGTGCAGCTCCGTGTAGTGGACGCAGCAGTATGCAGTGCATTTGGAATACCAGGGCGCAACATGAAAAATGGAAGGGGTACATGATACAATGTCACACTGTTGTTGCCATGGATCCACCAATCAGAACCACGGATTCAAGTTCGCTTGAAGATAAACTCATTTCCAGTCTTGAGTGTGACGTTAGTTGCCATGGTAATCTGACCGCATTGCCAGTCCATATGTGTATAATATTCCTCATCTACTAGCCCCGTTTTCGTCCTTTTCTTTGTAGTTTATAACTCCTTTTGCGATTAGGTCGGGAATTTCAACTGCTAGCCATGGCCCAAGCTGCAAAAAAAAATTTAAATTTATTACAAATTACTTAATTGTTTAAATATATAAATACACACCAATCCGAAAGCTCTAGGGACTTCCTTTTTATGTGTATAGACCGTATTGAATAGCTGCCATCTTGAAGGGAAGTTTCTTTGTACCTTGAAGACATGCATGGCTGCACATTTTGGTTTACATTGTTGACCAATCAAAATGTCAAAGTCGATACGGTCTATAGGCAGATAGGGAGGTTGAAATTTAAACAAATGCGTTGGTTTATTCAAGTTGCACTAACGGTTTTATAAAGGCAATGTGTTATACCAGTACTCAACTTACCCCTAATGCCATTGCATGGCCGATACCAAATTTGGGGACATTCTTAGCCCAGAGGGGTTTGAAGTGATCGGTTAGGCAGATTTTACCCCCTCTGTACATCTTGGCCGTTTTACCGTCGAGTTCTGGGAGGGCGATTTCTGGTGCTGTTTGTGGATAGGTCACTGGAATCTGTTTCCAAGGAAACCAGCAACAACAAAGTTTAAATTACAAGAACTGGAGGCATTTAAAACTCTAAAACAATCTTGTTCTCAATAGGCCCAGCGGCAAAACAAAGGCATAACAATCACTTTTTCTGGCAAATATGGGATGAGTGGTGTACTCCCTCCGGTTTTCCCCCCAAGAACCTAGCTTTGCTCATTTACATATCCATGTTACACCAATAGAAAACTTGGGTTTTTAGGAAAGCCCAAGGGAGTATGCCACTGTGTCTTATAGCTCAGCAGATAGAGCATCTGTCCGGTGTGTCATAGGTCTTGGGGGGGGGGAAACCTGAGGAAGTGTGCCTCATAGCTCAGCTGGTGAAACATCTGCCTGGGGTGTCATAGGTCTTGGGGGAAACCTGATGGAGTATAACACTGTCCCTCATAGCTCAGCTGGTAGAGCATCTGCCTGCATGGGGTGTCATAGGTCTTGGGGAACTCAGGGGAGTATACCACTGTGCTTCATAGCTCAGCTGGTAGAGCATCTGCCTAGTGTGTCAGAGTTCTTGGGGGAGGGGACCTGTGGGAGTATACCACTGTCCCTCATAGCTAAGCTGGTAGAGCATCTGTCTGGTGTGTCAGAGGTCTCTGGTTCTAATCCCACTATAAGACGGCTATTGCACTGCACTGCACTGAATGCTACTTACATCGAATTCTATATCAAATTCATACTTGAGTAGTTCGTGAATATGCCAGCATTTCCCAAACCACCGCGTTCCATCTTTATTTGATTCCAGCCTAAACCAATCGTTGTCTGATTCCTTGTTGTTGTTGACATACTGTAAGCACAAACAAAGCAACCAAGAAACTTGTTTGTTTTCTTTGGATATATAGAAGTCCAAAATATTAGATTGGTTCCTGATCCTATCGCTTCTTGCAAAAATATAAGGATCAATAAAGGGTAGCCATGACGGGCAGAAATCTGCCCGTGGTCACGTGGTTATTTTTTTATTTTTTAGCTGGCATAAAATCGCATTGACATTTGTAACCCGGCCGTGCGTGTCGAACATATCCAAATGTAAAATAAACATTGCCTAAAGCAAAGGGCTTCGTTAATTTTTAAATATATAGCACACAATGCGCATGCGCAAAGACGACCAATGATATTCACCTATGCACGGGAACCAGTCTATCTAAAATATCTGCACTTGCCAGTCTTCCTGATTCATGAAGATATCGATATCTGCCTAGTTTAGAATGATAAATTACTTCAGTAAAAATAAGTCGTGTGTTATGCTTTTTTCAACAAATCTATGCTCCCCCTCCTCCAGTCACTGCTCCGCCCCGCCCACGCCGTGGTCAGTGGTGGCGCTGTTCATCAAAACCATCTGGAACGAAACTTCGAAAGTCGCTGGATCTAGCCACGATCTAGCGTAGTACGACGAAGAAACGATACCTGAATCAAAGACTGGTATTCTTCCTTCAGTCTTGACGGCCATAGATCTTTATCTCTTGGTCCTGCTTTCGTTTTAAGTAGAGGAATATTGCTTAGAGTTTTTCTTGTAGCCGCGTCAACCATTTTATTTAGAAACGTCGCGTGCAAGCAAAACAGAGAGTTGTATAAGCCGTAACAGATTATTGATAATCGGTCTCCGGTCTCAAACCAACTCGGTCCCAGGTCAACTCGGTCCCAAGGAACTCAGGCCCAGGACTACTCGACCGTCATAAGAAAATGTAGTTTTCCCGGCTGATTATTATTATTATTATTATTTATTCGGCCATTCAACAACAAATTTTACAACGTGCAAACATACAAACCATATATACAATAAACAAAACTTAACTGAAACAAAACTACCCTATTCAAGCTGGCCAGGGCCGACAAAAGCATGTCGACCAAAACTCAAAGTGGAAACACAATTTCAAAACATAGAAATAAATAAATAAATTCGTAATTTTTAAACATTCGTAATTTTTACACATTTCTAAAATTTCTACAAGGCAGTTTATCAACATTTATCTTTAGTTATGTAATGTTGTTCCTGTTTTTAAAATGTTTTCAATATTAATTTGTCCGCTCATCTGCTCCACTCCTCAAACCACTTCACGTATATTTTCCCAGCTGGGACGGTCGAGTTATCATGGACATGAGTTCCCTGGGACTGAGCCTGAGTTGGTTTGGGCCCAAGTTGAACTGCTCCCATTTAGCCATATCGAGTAGGGTACCCTGTCTACTCATGTACTATGTCACGTCATAAACGATAGTAATAACGGGGCCAAACTATTTATTTGACCTGCTAATTTACATGCAGCCAATAAGCTCACGTCATCAGGAGAAATATTTCTTTCTTTTCTTTGGGTTACATTAAATTTCATGAACAAATTAAACTACCGGTACGTAAAGAAAGATATTCCTATTTTTCTCCAAAAATTTAGACTCCAGTAAAGGCGAAAGGATGATTTTTTCACCACTTAAAACATCCATTTCATGTCATTTTTTGCAGTGACATTTAAACTGATTAACCTAATCGATATTCATAAATCTTGATGTCGATTGGTTGAACGCTGCATACGACCTTTTGCACATGCGCATTTGTGTTGTGATTTTACAGACAGCCATTTTCATAGTGCGATCCGTCGAGTGAACAGGTAAAATAATCTCTCCTCATCCCATTCGCTTGGGAAAATGTTGAATTCATTTTTGTGTACATTAAAAAAATAATGTATTCGTTATCTTGTGGAAGCATTTTGAATTGAATTTTACGAGGAGAATAAGTGGAAAACGTAATGGGTAATAGAGCTTTTTCCACGGAGTATGCTGTGGTTCCATATACAAAATTGAGAAAAAGTTAGCAGTTAGCTTTGTTCAGTTCCTAATTTTCTGGAAAATGTTTTCCAACAAATACGTAATCGTTTTGTGAGTTATTAGAACAACCTCCACACACTAATCACCACCTG
This sequence comes from Henricia sp. BOLD:AAB3569, assembly GCA_037783545.1. Taxonomy (NCBI): domain Eukaryota; kingdom Metazoa; phylum Echinodermata; class Asteroidea; order Spinulosida; family Echinasteridae; genus Henricia; species Henricia sp. BOLD:AAB3569. The sequence continues at coordinate 1,185,184 of JBBELK010000138.1, forward strand.
CATCAAGGCCTTGTCACATGCACGTGGAGCATGTCCATCTTTGACGTTTTCTAAAATTTAGGAGTGGAAAAGATTTTCTTGACTTGGTCTTGGAGATCACTTAAACCTCCCATATGTTTTATACACAGTCTGAATATTTACTTCGTATACAACGAAGGGGAAGTAAATAGAAGGACAGAAAACCAATCTAGCTTGTGTTGACCTTTCTGCTCTCGTGCATGCGCATATTTGATTTTAGGGCAAACAGTCTGTATTTTAATCTCACGAAGGGTCTGAAGTTTTCCCCGACGGTTTCACCGGCTAAACTAGACATCGGACATGTCGGATCAATGCGTACTCTATGGAATATTTTAACGTTTGGGCGTGGCACCTATTCAGCAAATATCAGAGCCAAGGGACACATTTCATTTGCGTGAGTTTGCCACAGATTTGGGGTTGGAAACGGTGCCAGGGCGGAGGATACGACGCCCTGTTCACAGGTCTATGGAGGTCACAGAACCGGTTGCGTCCCCCTATCAATGGTGAACTAGGCCCCCTACTCATTTTTTTTCTGATTTAAGGAAAGAATACCATGCTTGGCCACTGTGTGGAACCACGAAAACAAAACTATGGGACAAATTTTAAAAATTCCAAGTTTTTCCTTAGTAAAGTTGTGACATTTTGCCCTTCTAATTTTGCATTTTTATAATTAAACTAGGCCTATCAAGTGAAGTAAAAATTGCATATATGGTTTATGTCGCAACAACTGGAAAATCCTGGGTGCGCATGTATGGCAACCTGCCCGGTTTTGTGCATGGGGTCCAGGTAGTGTCCTCGCATGGAATTATTTCTGCCAGCATGGATTCTTTTCAAATGTTTGCCTCTTATCTTACAGGAAGTAATCCTTGACTAATTACCCTCGTCTTGCGTGCAGAATACTGCTAGTACAGTGCGACCACCATCAGCTATCTAGCCAATCATAGTTCAGATTTAGATTGGTACGAGACATCTTGGTGTCGTTGCGACAAGCAGCTCAACGTTTGGACTTGTGCTGGGTTTAGCCAGCTATTGACTTCTCCGTTATCTTTGAGAACTCCAAAACGTGATAATGCAGAGAACTTAGCCGGTGGATATTCCCCAGGCATTATTCCCTCCCCTCTTGTAAAGAGACGATTAATCCCAGACTTGTACATTAGCCCAGCTTCTTTGAGAAGCACTCAGTTCTATAAGATTATAAGATATTGTTTATATATATTGTGTATATTTGTATATTTGCCAAAGAAAACTTTTAATATTCAGATTCTCTATACAATGACAGGCTTTGCCCTGCGCTGCTCTTTATACACTTAAAGTCGACCGTAACTTGCACCAAACAGTGAACAGTCGGTAATAAACGAGACCCTGTTTGCTACTCAGGGAGGTTGGCTTTTAACAGTCAAATCCAAGGAGTGACCTTTTGTACTAAAATAAAAAAACAAAGTGACTTGCGAAATGGCTGCCACGTCTGCCCAGCCTCAACAAGACATTAACAGAATGAACAATCATGGTGCTAGTACCGGTAGTAGTCCTGCACGCGGCGCCGAGTTGAACACACAGAAAGCGGCACCATCTGCTGCTCCCGCCGCGGCGATGACGTCAAAACAGAGCCAGAATGGACCATCATCCGCTACTACAGCGTTGGGGGCAACCGCTATGAAGGCCAAAGGTGGGGCACCGGCAAATAACTCCACAGGGAAACTCGAGAGGTATAGTGTACATGCCATGGCATATTCTTGTTTAAAGACTAACTGTTCAGCAACTAACGTAATGTCAGCATAGTCGCCAGGTCCATGACATTGCCACCCTATTGATGAACAATGGCTGATGAATAGGGTGGCAACCTCGAGGACCTGCGACTATGCCGACATTTATGTTGGCTCTGGAGCCGATTTCACAATGTTTGCTTGCACAACTGTCATTGTACAAGGTGCACAACAGTCCATGCATTTATTTGAGAAATTGCCTGCTGAGGTATAGACCGTATCAAATAACTGCCATCTTGTAAGGTAATTTGATTAAGTTGATCAACAGCACAAGATGTGCAACCATGCATGTCCTCATAGAACAAAGAAACTGCCCTACAAGATGGCAGCTGTTTCATATGGTCAAGTGGATATTTACACGTCTCGTCTTGTGTGGTAAAATGTCACTTTACATAGCTACATATTTGAAGCGAAATTTACTAACACATTTTATGTAAAACATTTTGATTTCATCAGCGGTGACTGGAAGTCTGGACTGAAGAGGCCACCAATAGATGCCAGATTTAAAACAAGTGTAAGTATCCCAGATAGGAACTTTAAATTTATAAGAATGGTATAAATACCACACACGTTTTTCACTAATTCTTCCGAATATGGCATGATAATGCCCCAGATTTTAGCAGTGAAAAGGATGTTTTTCTTTGAAAATACTTAGGGTTTTATGTCATACCCCATAGACTTAGTGCATGGAGTCTCAACTGGCGAACGTGTATGGTATTTTTTCCGATAAGAGCAACATTTTTGCCTCTGATTTTATTTTAAAATTAGGGCATAGGCCTAGGCTTGTCAGCAATGTGCGCCAAATTCGTGCCACGAAATATGCAGTTCCATGCCTTTGCTATGGAGCTGTGTATTTTTTTGCACAAATTTGGCACGCGCACTTTGCAGACGAGCCTGTGCCTTAAGGTCACTCTAAAAAATTTAATGTAGATAAACAAGAAATAAAATTGTATTTTGCCCTACGTGTTTCTGTACCTCTCTTACACACACCGATTGGTTCAGCGTCAAATGGGCAGACAGTAACATCATGCATAATGTATGTAACTAGCATGATTGTCTATATCATGCCAAGTACAGGATGCATGGACATCATGCTTAAAAGCTATGAAGATACAAGGGAGATGTGGAAAGACATAAAAATATGCTCATAATGGCTTGTCAGCAGTAAATGAAAATCTTATGGAAAATAAGGTAGAATTTCATATCCAGACATTTTTGTGTGGAAAGAATCGAGTTGACCATATACTACTTTTTCTTTAAAGCTTATTTTGGTAAGAGTTGAGGTTGATCAAAATTTGTTCTTTAAAATGAGCATCGGTAAGTGCAGATTTGATGGGAAAACACAAATGTTTAAGTGAGAAAAGTTTAAGATTTTGTGAGGAAACACTTAGTAATTTTTTTCAGCCTGTCTCTTGTTTTGCAAGGTCTGAAGACATGATCAACTTATAAATTTTCCCCTTCTTTTAAGCATCAAGTGTAGATTTTATAAAACAAATAAAAATTTAGTAGTGAAAAACATTTTTTTCTTCAGAAGACACTTAAAGGCAGAGGCTCGTCGGCAATGCGCGCACGCCAATTTTGTGCCACGAAATACTCGGCTCCATGCCTTTGCTATGGAGCTGCGTATTTTATTGCACGAATTTTAGCATTGCTAACGAGCCTCTGCCTTTAAATTTCTCGGCTAGTCTTGTAAAAGAACTTGTCAATTTTGTTTGCCCTCATCATTAGGATGTGACAAACACCAAAGGCAACGAGTTTGAAGACTACTGTCTGAGTACCGGCCTTCTTAAAGGCATCTTTGAGAAAGGATGGGAATGGCCATCACCGATTCAAGAAGCTAGTATCCCGATGGCCTTGTCAGGACATGACATTATCGCTAGAGCGAAGAACGGCACGGGGAAAACAGGAGCGTTTACAATCCCTATGCTGGAAAGGACACAACTTGACAAAAACGAAGTACAAGGTGTGTATTACCCCAGAGGATAGTCTGTGAGCTTTTCTTTCATACAGTGGATTGTTGTCATTTTGCCTCGATTAGAATCGCACCCAAAAATTTCCTTGGAAAATGATTCAAAAAAAATACTTACAGCACTGTTTTTGAGACCAAAATTTGCTCCCGCGTGCAAACCAGACGAGCATTTTCTTCGTAACTGTAAATTCTGGACGTGAGAGAGCGCTGTTACGAATTAGTGGCTTTGGCGAATGGCAAGTCCGCATGCGTGAATGGCCATCATGTCAAGATGGCTGTCTCTTGCCATGACTGCACAAAAAATGCTGTTTTACTGCTCACAAGAAACTGAAGAAAATACAGACCGTAAGTCATGAGAACCTTTGATGCCGTCTGAAACAAATCTTAGTGAGTTGTTTCAGTTATCCAGTTGACACGTTGGCCAAATTCACCCAAAATCCCACCCATATTCCGCCATCTTCGTACAAATCACATGACACTTGTCAGGAGTAAGAGCACACTCCCCATTTGTTGGGGAGTAGCAAAAGCATACTCTCATTGACCCGAGTGTCGTTAATCTTGCCGTTCGCGCGCGCAGGAGTATACTCATGTTAACACGAGTACATGCCCGAATGCAGCCAATAAGTCAGCTGGTGGATCATCTGCCTGGTGAGTCCAAGGCCTCGAGTTCAAATCATTGGGCCAACGTGAAGTTGGACATTGTTGCATGTGCTCGTCCACACGACCCAACATTATCCAATAAATCTCGACTACAGTTGGACTTATGTCAGACACAAATGTGCTAGCTGGTTGCACAAGCGCAATGTGCATCGAGCACCTAGCAAGCGTTGTTTTTGACGCGCTATGATCAACGACCTCACGTGACGGGTGTTCTTCTCTGCTATTGGCCCGTTTCCTCCAAGCTCCAACAAAGTCGGGCGATAGAAACAAGTTCCAACATTCTCCAACATGTTGGATGTTGTTGGACGTTGTCTGGAGTGAGGTCCACACCATCCAACTTTCGGTCGGCCGACATTGTCAGGCAGATGTTGGACCTTGTTGGCCAACAAATGTTAGATCGTGTAGACGAGCCTTAAGGCTTATTTTTTGTTTTGTATTATGCAGGTATGGTGTTGGTACCAACGAGGGAACTGGCTCTTCAGACCAGTCAGATCTGTAAGGAACTATCCAAACATCTTGGTCTTCAGGTAATGGTTACAACAGGAGGTACCAGTCTCAGGGATGACATCGTGCGTTTACAGCAGACTGGTACGTGGTTCCAGACTTGGTAAACTCCACTCACTGGGGTCTGATTTACAAAATCTCGCGAGAGCTTTAAGTGGGAATCAGTACTGCAGCTGATTTCACAAAGGGTGCGCAGCTTGCGCAACTTTTGAAGAATGGTGCAAGCCCCATAGCTTGCGTGTTATTACCGCTAAATTGTTGCGCGACTTACGCAATAAAATGTGCGAAAGTGGGCTTACGCAACTGCATAAGTTTAGTAAAATCGCCTGCTGGATTTTAACTTTGCACTTTCAATGCACGATAGGTTATGGGACATATTTTGGTGCCTACTAAGACACCAGAGATTATCTCGAGGAATCACTTAGGATTGATCACGTTCACAGACGCCATCTTTGTAGGAAAAATGCTACTGCGTATTAAGCGCCATAAAGTACGTGCACGCACACGCTGGAACGTGTTCCAAACACGCGCGCCATTTGTTTAAAATACGGCGCAACCGATGCATGTCACAAGAAAATATGCTCAAAATCATAATGCTCGTGGCAATTTGTAGGAAGTGACATCATTTGAACGTGATCAATTGGCATTCGTTAACCCTAACTCTCAAAGGTGGATCTAAAAATCTTATTGATTGAGGAACGTTGGGGGTAATATTGGAAAGATTACCATGCACCGACGCCCTCTGAGACTCCGTGCGCTAAACCTATGAGACAAATGTCAAAAATTTCAAGTTCTTCCTTAGTAAATTCATAACACTTTTCCCTCTTAATTGTGTGTTTTTATCATGAAACTAATATTTTTACATGGTTTATGTCATAACAAGTAAAATCCTGGGTGTTCGTGCATGGTAATGAATCCGTAATATTAATTTGTAAAAACCATTTTGACTCATTTGGATTTGTCGGCAGTGTTTCTTCATAAATTGATGTTAGTTAATCAATTCTTTCCACAGTGCATTTAATAATAGCAACACCAGGCCGTATCTTGGATCTGTGCCGTAAAGGCATCGCCAAACTCGATAAATGCGGGATCCTCGTTCTGGATGAGGTGAGTGTTTCCTGATGTCACTCCTTCACATCATTTAAGTGTTTAGTGAGGGTACCCAGACCTTGCCAATCTTCCTAGATATTGCAACAGATTCTTTTCTGTGGTCATTGCAAATTATTTGCTCTTCTGTACTTGTTTGTTTTATCAGGCTGATAAGCTGCTTTCACAAGATTTCAAGAACATGTTGGATGACTTGATCACGTTCCTGCCTAACGACAGACAAATCATGCTGTATTCAGCCACGTTTCCTATTAATGTCAAGTCCTTCGTGGTAAGTACACGCTGGATGCTTGCCTAATGACAGACAAATCATGCTGTAATCAGCCACGTTTCCTATTAATGTCAAGTCCTTCGTGGTAAGTACACGCTGGATGCTTGCCTAACGACAGACAAATCATGCTGTATTCAGCCACGTTTCCCTGGAACGTCGAGTATTTTGTGGTAAGGACACATTGATTTCTTTTCCAATAATGTTGGAAGTGACTTGCTCGGCGGTGAGATTTATGACATTACATGACCCTTGTGATTTTGGTTTTTTTGTCCCTTTCTGTTACAGCAAAAATACCTGCCTAACCCATACCAGATCAACCTGATGGAGGAACTGACATTAAAAGGCATCACGCAGTATTATGCCTACGTCAAGGAAAGAGAAAAAGTACACTGTCTCAATACGCTCTTCTCCAAGGTAATTTTATTTGATACAAATGTGGACAGATGTCCATGAGTTTGGGAAATCTGGATGCAGTGAAAAGCAACTTGGCTCCACCGGGATTAACGTGCATACACCCTACCAATAGACAGATCCAGTAAGCTCCGCCCATTTTGGAATTGACCAATCACAGCCTCGGGTTCAGGTAACCAAAATCTTTGGTTACCTGAGTCCTCAAAATTGTGTGCACAGAGCTACGGCAAATGAAGCACGATTGACGCAAAAACACCATAAAAATCAGAGGACCCTAGCCGGTTTAAATCGGATTGTATAAGACTATCCTAACCTACTTTTAATCCCTTCATAAATGTGTTTTTGTGTAAACGGGAAAAACTCACCAAATTAGCTTGTCGTTTTGCTATGTTGTGCATTCACTGCGTTCTAGATCTGTGTCGAGATGTTTTTGTCCGATCGCTCGCGTTACGCGTAATGCAGGCGTGTTGTACGTGCACGCACACGACCGGATACTTACATGTAAGTGCACATTTTGCTTTCGAGCGTGCAGTTTCTGTGTGCGTGTGCGTGTTTCAATACGCGCTGACCAGGGCGCTGACGCACGGCGCGGCCACGCGACTCTACTGCACACGTGCTTCACATGTGTGGCATGTTGCTAGGCAATTTCTAAATGGGCGGAGCTTACTGGATCGGTCTATTGAGCTATAAAGCCAACTGGTGGTCTCGAATCACAGCAGTGCAGTTGTTCCTGTGATTTGAGACCACTAGTTGACAGAGACAATCAGACACGACTAACCTTCGTTGACTAGACTGCATTCGGTTGGAAATAGTCGAACTATGGATAACTATAGTCGTGAATCTAATATGTCCCTAGGTGCCACTGCTGGTTTGCACCAGCAGTGGCTAGCCTTTGCCTCGGGTAGCAGGTGGCCATTGAACTTCATCCCATAATGCACGATCCATTCTCTCTTCTCCCAACAGCTACAAATCAACCAGTCCATCATCTTCTGTAACTCCACCCAGCGTGTCGAGTTGCTGGCTCGTAAAGTCACAGAGCTGGGCTATTCCTGTTTCTACATCCACTCCAGGATGCGACAGGAACACAGAAATCGTGTCTTCCATGACTTCCGTATGGGTGCCTGCCGAAACCTCGTCGCGTCAGGTAAGATCAGGAACTCCAGCGTTTCCACTGGCAAAACTTTTTAAAAAGCCACAGATTCAGCACAAAAAAAGACGGACCCAGTCACTCGAAATGATTGAAATGACTGCGCTACATTGGACGTCATTTGATGAATTGGGCGTCACTTCCTACAGATTGCCACGTGCATCGAGATCTTGAGTGTCGGCGTGCATTGGCTGTGCCTTATTTCAAACAAACATTAAGCAACACTTGCACATGTTTGGATAATTTTCCGTGATGTGCGTACTACTACTTGTACTTGATGTATTTAGTCTACAAAGATGGCGTCTGTGAGAGTGGTCAATTGTTGAAGCCATGTTAACATTTCGTTTTGAACCCTCTCGTGCACGGATTGTTTTCCTTTGTTCCACCCACCTAAAGGGTTAACGAGCAACAAGTCTAAATCAATTTCCGACTAATTGCAATTCCTGTTGCGAAATGATTCGAACCGGCCATTCAACACTGGCTTGTATGCAGGAGGTCATGGGTTCGAGTCCCACCCGAGCACGCTATTAAGTTTTTCATAGTGTCTCGGGGAAAGCACTGAGTATACAGTGTTAATAATCACGTTGGGTAAGGGCAAAAAACAACCTTACTTAACAAGCAACATACTGTAAACATTGATTTTCTTTCTTTCCGTTTGTGCAATGAACGAATACACCAACATTGAATGCTCATTCACAAAATTCCCTCTTTGATGGAAATTCTAGGTGGCGCTAGGTTTGTTTGACGTCTTACGATAGCATGAAGCGTTTTATCCCCCTACAGATCTGTGCACTCGTGGTATTGACATCCAAGCCGTCAATGTAGTCATAAACTTTGACTTCCCCAAACTGTCGGAGACCTACCTCCATCGCATTGGACGTTCAGGACGATTCGGACATCTCGGTCTGGCCATAAACCTGGTTACCAATGAAGATCACAAGTCGCTCTGCCTGGTTGAGCAGGAGTTGGCCACCGAAATCCGCCCGGTACCCAGCGAAGTGGCGATCGACAAGAGTCTGTATGTGGCAGAGTTCCAGATTCCAGGAGGTGAAGGTGTAAAGAAATCGGTGTCGGAGGTGGGATCAAGGACGACCAAGCCAAAGCAGGCTGCCACCAAGTAAAGGTACCGTGAAGTAGCTATCAGCCGAGAGCCAACGTATGATTAGGGCTTTTGGTGTCTGCTATTGTCAGTTGTTCACTTTCTTACTTTTCGTGAAACATCTCCAGAATATATATTTTGTTCTGGATATGAAATCTGTGCATCTGTTACTTGGCAGAGTTTCTATTTTAAGATTCTTAACCCTTTAATGCATAGTTTTGGAAATTGTTTTGGGCGGTCAGTAGCGACCGCCCTGTGCACTAAAGGGTTAATTAATCAAGCACTTCAATTAATTGTTCATTATCTTGGAGCCAAGATTGATCCGTTGTGCGGCATTGAAGTGTTATATTCCCTAGCTGGTTTTTTTTTTATATATTAACCACACCTTGACCGCACTTTGGTTTTTATTCATTCATTCATTCGTAACGAAATTGTACAAAAAATTCTCGGTTGACTCGGTTTGAGAAGGGACCCAGTTACAAAGAGTTTCCAGCCGTGACTGATTCCAAAGATTCCTTGAAGGCTGTCTCAGTCTGTAGTACAATAAACCCTTTCATGGTCATCGACGCCATCTAGTTCACGGGGCACTTCGAACACGCATTGCCGTGTGTGTGCGGATCGTAGTTGATGCACAGTGACCTAACAATGCATTCGTATAGGATCCGTGCACACAGCAACGCGTGTTCAAACTGCCCCGTGAACAACATGACGTCGATAACCTTGAAATACTCGACAGCTTGATGTAATTGGCTCCAGAAATACAACGAAGGTCAAAGTAACAAAGGTCAAGATGACAAGAAATGGTTTCCTTTTTCATCAGTTACGGTGAAATTAACGCGATTTGAACGTTTTACTGGTAAATACCTTACTGTTACGCCAAGATGTGCAAACGAAATTTATTTTATTTCTGACAAAACTGCTGTATAAAGTGTAAGCTTTGAAATTTTTATGATTGTTTAAATTTGCCGAGAATGGGTTTTCTGCAATTGTGCCTAGCCTTGATTCAATGCAGAGTTGATACTTCAAGAGGAACGTGTCATTTATAATTCTGTTCGAGCCGGTGCGCTGGAACACGAGTGCTTGTGCTAAATTTAAGAAAACTGAGAAATGTGTAATGTTTGTTTAAAAATTGATGGATTTTGAGGATTTTGACCCCAGTTGCCTCAAAATTCACACATTTTTTTTTCAATATGTAAGGTTTGTCCTTTTTTGAGTGGATAAACTATAAAATTGCTTTTGAGTGGTGTCCCATAACTGGCAAGTGCCGTGATTAATTTGGATGGATTAGAATGGTGACCAGGATTCACCTGTTTCGCTTTGAGGAAACGAGGACACGACTGCGCTATCCAGTCTTCCCTTCTGCATATTGGGCAAACAATAAATGCAGCATTAAAGACTGCTAAAAATGAGTGTTGGACACAAGCCACGAATGTCGGGAATGTTACATGGAGAGAGCAAAAGGCAGCCAGCCTGTTTTGCCGTTTTTACGGCAGAGACGAGTGATGAGTACTCAAACATGATATTAACTCCCGAGAGCTACCAGTTTGCTACTCGTTTACTGGACAGCAGTTGATGGCATTTTGTATAGTGTAAATTTATGTGAATAGCGTGAATGCCCAACATGAGACATAGGGTGATTCGGTAAACACCGTTGCGCGAGATAAACCAGCTACGTCGCGGAGGATCGTGAAAGCCCATCATGTTAAACTACGACGGTGCATTGACTTAAGGATTGACGTCAGAAGGATCTAAGACGAATTAGCAACAGGTGTTCCGCGACGCTGTAATTAAAGCAGCTACTGCGTGGAGATTAAGACTGCAGATTGAGAGTGTTAACGAGATGGTTAAACGATCTCCAAAAATACATGAATTGTGCCGGATGTCATTGTGAAGATTACCACTCGAACTATTGTGATAATGAATCAGGGATGTTATAGCGAAACGGCAACGACCAGAAGTAGACTTAAGATGCAGCTGTGATACCTCAGCGAGTGTGGAACCTGGCATCGCTGACGAGACATCAAACGATTGCGACAGTGTTGATTTCAAACCCATCCAATGACAAATTGTTAGTTGAAAATATAATTGATATTTGAGTTGGGAACCACGGTAATGTTCGTTTTCCACTCGACCATTGTTATTGCTGTGTCAGAGCTGCCAATCCTCTCGGATTTTGCAACAGATTCTCCGTAAAATGACTACTTTTTTTTAATCCTGACATGGATAAAAACCCTCCTTGATTGTCAATTAACAACCTTGGGAGATTTTTACATGTGTTTGGAGTCACGGAATGAACCAGATGTATTCTCCAAAATCCGGGAGGATTGGCAGCTCTGAAATGTTAGTTTTTGTATTCTCAAGTCTATGGAGGGGTGTTAAAGTGTTCCTTTTTTGTCCTATCAAGTCATTTGTTTTTCTGTGCTGAGTAAAGGCCGCCTCTGTAAACCAAGGCCGTCGTGAAGCGTTTAAAAGGCCACCTTTTTGTTGGCAATTTTTTCTTCAAAAAGTGGCGGATTGATCCCCAGTTGCCACTAGAAATTTGCCACTTTTATAAAGCCAGTATGTATACTTACATACATGTAGGCCTTTTTCCAAATCTCGACTTGGGCTCAGGCTCCGGCTCCATGTAAACCACATGGTTTACATGGTTTACTGAGCCCAAGTCGAGATTTGGAAAAAGGCTCTAGTATTAGACACCCCACCAGCTAAATCGTATTTTGTTTTTGTTTTTTAATATTCAAAGCAAGATGTTCCCAGAGGGCTAATCCAGTGAAGTAAGAAACGGCCATGTACTATAACTTGCCACTAAAGAAAGGGGACATGAGACATATTTTGTTTTTTTCATTGCATGGTTTAGGTAGGAGAAATAGACCCTCTGCACATGGAAGGGCAGATCAATTATGTTTGTGAATCGGTCCTTGAAGTACAAACTGCTAATTACCAGGCCTTTCATGTAAACTTCCGCCAATTTTTTCTGTCTAAAAGGCTGTGAATTCACGATTACAACAAACGCGCAAATTGAAGTGACGACACAATGAGCATCATCGCATAACGCATGTAGTTCATGCTATGGCGAACATGCATGTATAGGAAAGGTTTCCAAAATGAGAAAGGTCCATGTTCTAATCCTCGTCCTGACAATGAAATTTAAAACACAATCTGCAGCTTGCATTTTATGGAACTATGTAATTAGCGGACAAGAAGATTGAATCTCTCTTCTGTGTCAATAGGGTCTATATGGGTTTTTGGGTTGGGATTTGGGTTCCTACCTAAACCATGCATAAAACGGATGCCGCCGTCTTCAAAATGCTGCTTCCCCTAATTTCTCTGGATTAGCCCTCGGCAACAAATGTTTGTGGCGATAAGAGAATAGAACAGGTGCAAAGGAGACGGTTGTGTTGCACATAAATGGGGCTCGGAATACTCATTGGACTGCTGGACAAAGTCTAGTAATTCAAATTTGTCTGGTGCTTTCTGTGACCATACTTGTGCAATGGTACAATGTTTTTATTCAATAGATCTTTTGCACTGGCGGCCATGACGGGGGCAGTCACATTGTCACCGTGCATCATGCATGAATAGACATTTCGTGGATCTATTGTTACATCATTTATATATGAAAACCTTCCCCCTGTCGTGGCTGCCGTTGCAAATGATCTATTAAAACTCGAATGTTGATCCTCTGTTAGTCACCAGCTAGACCGTTTGCATGGCAGTCATTTTGGGCATTAATAGTTATCACCATGAACTGTGCATGAACATAAGCACTTTGTGGAGCAATGATCATGTAAATATATAAACCTGGGCCCGACATGGCAGCTGGTGTAAATGGTATATGACAGTCTCCTTTGTTCTGTTGAGTATATAAAAACCTGCTCAATGGTTGAGAAATTGACAACTGTAAACTGGGGCCAACCACTGAGCAGGTTCATTTTTTTTGTGGGGAGGGGAGGGGAGCTTGATTATCTTCAAGATCATTGCTTCAGTTTTGTTGATCTAAGCCCAGTTCATACCAGTTCAAATCTGAAGTACATGTGACGGCAAACATTCACGCAAGTTTAATTAAACTTTTAAAGTTTAATTAAAATTTCGTGTTGCCAAAATTTTGCTGTGACATCAATTCTATGTTGCCTTTTGACATGTTTGAGTGAAGTATGAACTCGCCTACACCATTTTTTTTTTTGGTGCATTAAGTGATAGAGGGTCGCAGGGGTCGAAGTTCATCTGCTTGGAGCAGAATTCTGAGCTTATTGAACAGCACTGGATTATTAACGATGTACGATAACCTGTTGTGGTTGAAGTGAGTAAACAAATACTAGAAAATACATGTACTCCATCCATTGATCTCCACTACCGGTTTTGTCCGGGCGCGCCGCCCGGACAAAATCATCAGAGGTACCGTTGCCGCCCGGACAAAACATTGTGCCGCCCGGACAAAACATTGTGCCGCCCGGACAAACAAAATATAATTTCTCCTCCAAAACACTATGAAAGTACAGCCAAGTCATTCCAAGATGAGGTGTAAATTCACCTAACGTGATTCGGTAGCCACTGGTGTCATTATCGGTTATTTACCACGCATATCTATCGGATCTGCGACCCAAATCCGCATTGATAACGGCCATGACAGTATTGTTGAACAGCGCCCTCAAGAGGCGAATTTGTTGACCTCTTGAGGGCGTTGCATGCCAAGCACTGTGCCGCGGCGGGTGTGCGGTACGGGTGTGGTTGTGTGTTTGGGTTGGTGCGTGTATATGTATATGCGTGCACACCTACCCCCCCTCCCCCGCTGAGCGACATCGGCGGACAAAATTTGGACCAGTGGAGATCACTGCCATCAGGGGCCAATTTCATAAAGCTGTTTAGCAGAAATGTTTGCTTAATCAAAAATTTGTTTGCTTTATAAAAATGGGTCAATAGTCAAAATTGCATGTCAATTTGTGTTTTTCACAAGAATATCTGCTATTCTTGCTAAGAACACAAGTTGACACCAAATTTTGACTATTAACCTATTTTTATAAAGCAAACAAATTTTTGATTAAGCAAATTGTTTTTTCTAAACAGCTTTATGAAATTGGCACCTGGTCTATTAGAAATGGAATCGACCGTATGCATGTGACATCTTGTGACAGGGTAAATATCATTGACGAGTTGCCCTGAAAAAGTGCCCTCTAAGACTGGTGCTATGCATAAGGTCTATAAGCAAAGCCTTCCTCATGTAACTTTGACCCCTGGTGACCCTGAATGCTTCCTTCATATGAAGTGTAGATTTGTTAAAATGTTCCTTTTGTTGGATTTTATTCCAAAATTTGATGTAAATCAGTTTTCCTCTTTATTTTTCTGTCTATTTTGTTTTTACTTGTACACCAGAACTCCTTCTAAAACAATACAATTAGGCTTTCAGTGGTGTACATTTTTGAAGGATAGCAACTGGTTTCCTTGGTGGGAAAAGAGAAATTCAGTGGGAAAAAGGTGGGCCGTATGTGTACAAAGCAGGCAAAAATATTACTGATAAAAATGAAGAGGAAAACTTGATCATCATAGACCGTATCGACTAGCTGCCATCTTGTGGGGCAGTTTCTTTGTTCCTTGAGGACATGTATGGTTGAACATTTTGTGCTTGCATGATTAAGCAGTTTAAATGACAAGCTGCCCCACAAAATGGCAGCTATTCAATGCGGTCTATTCAAGAGAAAATTTAAAGATTTGTTTTACTTGTCATTGGCTCTTTGCACGGAACTGGCTCCAAAGCGAGGCAGTACATGCAAGTATAAATCCCTTGCATTGCGAGTATGTCGGTTGTGATAACTTGGCCTCGTTTTGAACACAACCATGCAGAGAGCCCATGACCTTTTACAATTAGGTATGCATACCCATAATGAAATTTGGCAACACCAAGGTTACTTAACCGCACACAGATCAGATATCTGTACACTTTGTACTACTAGGGCAAACCGATGATGCCTGTTATTGTAATCCATCTTGGACTGCAGTACGAACAGATCAAATCATATCCTGTGCTGTATGTGATTTGATTTACATGGTAGTACAAACAGCACTTATTACATTAAGGTAGCATGGAATCCCTTACATTCACTGTGTGACCCGCTCTGGAAAAAGGTAGCATAAGTTCGCGTAGGCTAGGTCCAGTTTGCGACCATAAGAAGAAATCTGCACCAGATCCACGCTCGTTAAAATACAAAAACAAAATGGAAATTCCTGTCGGTGCTCGGATAACTCCTGGAATATCCGTGTTTCGACTGGAATTTCCATTGTGTTTTTCTATTTCAATGAGCGTGGATCTGCGGCAGATTTCTTCTTATGGTCGCAAAAACTCGACCTAGCCTAAGCAACTTGTGCTACATGTACCTTTTTCCAGAGTGGGTCACATACATGTATTCAGGTTTGTTTTTTATTCATAACATTATTTTGGTTTAGCTTTTTAACATTTTTATCTCCACAACCAAGAGCTTTATTTGCATAATCAATAGATGCAGAGCTGCTAACCCTCCCAGATTTTGCAACAGATTCTTGGAATCCTGATATGGATAAATACCTTCCTGTATTGTCAATTAACGACCTTGGGAATTTTAAGATGTTTGGAGTAAAAGAATGAACCCGTTTTCCCAGATGTCCTCCCCAAAATCTGGGAGGGTTGGCAGCTCTGCAGATGCTGGATCAGGCCATAATAGCAGTTTTCCATTCCACAATAGACCATATCGAATAACCGCCATTTTGTGGGGCACCTTTTGTTACTTAAACCGTTCAACAATGGAAGCACAATATGTGCAACCATGCATGTCCTCAAGGAACAAGGAAACTGCCCCACGAAATGGCGGCTATTCGATACGGTCTATAGAGCAATGAAATGTTATACATGGCTGTTTGAAAACATGCTTAATTTAGTGTGGATTGGCCGACATGCAGCCGATTTCACGAAGAATTGCGTAGCTTAAACAATTTTTGAAAAAGGCATAAGCCCCATAGGCTTGCGTGTAATTATCACAGGAATGTTGCGCAGCTTATGCAATAAAAGGTTGCGCAAGCGAGCTTATGCAGTCAAAAGGATTTGTGAAATCGGCTGCAGTATTTGCCCGACATTTTGGCGGATTCCATGCTATCTTAAACACCACTGCCTAGATTATCTCAATGTATTGGGTACTACACTAGGTAGTGGGTGGTCTTCATTGCTAAGACTATCTTGCATCCACTGCAGTAGCCAGTAGTTTTAGGGCAGAGTGACACTGAGCTTTTTCGTGCGTAATTTCGACACGCGTCGCTTTGGGAAAAAGCGCTGGGTGGAAGTTTGAAGTAAAACGATGCACTGAAAATCATAGAATCGGCTTGGGCTAAAAGTATTTTTCTGTGGTTTTCAGTGCACCGTTTTACTCCAAATTCCCTTTGTGGTGTTTTTATCTCCAAAGTGACACTTGTCGCATTTACACGCGAAAAAGCTATGTGGATCGACCCTTATTAGTAGCTAAATTCCCCTGGGGCAGTTTCATGGCGCTGTTTAGCACCAATTTGCTTACCGCAGAATTTATTTCCTTTGTAAAATTGGTTACCGGCTAAAATTGTATGTCAAATTGTGTTTTTAGAAGTGGGAGCAAAATATTAGTAAATACACATCACATACTGTACGATTTTGGATGGCAACCCAATTTTGCAATATAAAGCAAAGAAATTGTGCTTAACAGTACCATGAAATTGGTCCCTGGTAGGCTGTGGGAGTTGGTAAAGGGCAATCCTTGCCGTCTTGGTACGAGATGTTTATCTCGCTTCTTAATCAAACTGGCTACTGACGGAGCTAGAATGTCCTGATTTTCTTAGCAGTGAAGACTTGCGAGAGGAGAGGAGAAAAGATATTCCATCAAACTGTTCGACCATTTAAAGGCAGAGGCTCGTCAGCAATGCGCGCGCGCCAAATTCGTGCCCTGAAATATGCAGCTTCACGTCTTTGCTATGGAGCTGCGTATTTCGTGGCACGAATTTGGCGCGCGCATTTCTAACAAGCCTGTGCCTTTTTAAGTCTCGTGTAAGTTTACATGAAAACCAGAAATAGGGGCATTGAGTTTGGGTCAATACAAATGCAATAAGGAATGGATGGAGGTCGTATGTGACCTTTCATTTTCTGGACCAGTAAAGCAATTTGATGGAATATCAGGTATTGTCTTGTCTTTCATATATCATGCCTGTTGCTGATAATGGAACAAGAAAGGGCCTTGTTTCTTTATAATTTAATTGCATCCACCTGCGTTTATTAATGAATATGTTGCCAATATTGACGGTTCTGACAAGTGATCCCGGGCGGGCACCTTGCAAATGCACCTCTCAATTGGGAGTTGTTAGTTTGCAATTTAGGCCGGTGTCCCGTGACAATTTGGTTGTAAAGGGCAAGACAATTCTGCCCTCTAAAACAGAATTAGTCCGCCAACATGCCTGGACTTCAATCTGAAAATAACCCATGTCAAATTACTTGGATTGCCCAGGCCTGTCCGTTTCTTGTTTCAGAGGCATGATATCTGAAAGTTAAGATTTTTTTGTTGACTTTGCAGTTTACACTGTAGTCATTTGTGACTTTTGGGGGTTTTCAAAGTGGGGTTAGGGGTTGGGTTAAGGGAAGTGGGTGGGGTTAATAGGGTTGGGATTAGGGGGTTTGTTTAATGGACTGCTTGCTACACATTGGTAGTTTCCATGGTGACTGTTAAAGTGGTGCTGAAGTTTGGAAATGAACATTTGAGGTTTACAATGAACTGCTTCAGTAGAAATTTAAGCCAATTCGGATGACCTCACAGTTATGTACAGTGTTAGCAGTCATGTGACTGATAGCTGTGCTCCGATTGGCTGCTGAAGCTGGCATAGTGCGCAGTACAACACACTTGCAAACGGCTTTCAACATGATCTGGGGGCCAATTGCATAGTGCTGCTTAAGCATTAGCTGAAAAGGTGTGCTTACTATAGCAGACGAGTTAAGCGCTATTTAATGGCCGTGGCGTGGTTAAGCATGCGCTTGGAGACGGCTATTGTTGCGTCACTATCTTAAGCAAAGTTTGGCCCTGTAGTTAAGGCACGTTTTCAGTTGCTTACCGTTAACAATGCCTATGAAATAGCAGATGCTCGGTTAACAGAAAATTGGCCGTTAAGCAGCGCTATGAAGATGTTTGATTTGGATCGTTGACCGATGTGTGGTATTCAGTCCATTAACGTAACGAGTATTGGGGTTTAGTTAATTGTTAAAACAAAAGTGAAGAGGGCTCGGAGAATCCTGGTTAATCCAAGATTGTTAGTGATTTGGCTTGATAAACCATCCAGTGTTGTACACTAACAATGAAATCGAAATCTGTGCTTGTTGGGGAAGACACACAAATCTAACTGCCGGTACCGACGGCGGTACTGCTCAAGAACAGCTCACTTAGTGCAAGCGATACCGTTGAAAACTGCCGGTATCGCAGTCAGTACCGGTGGTTAAATTTATGTCTTCCCTTATGCAAATACTGATCATTGTTAAAGAATTAATTGTACACTGCTTACAAAAAGATTTGAACAATTTTCCCTAAATTTCCAAAAACATTTTGGCCGTGAATTTTTTTGGGGGTGTTTTCTGCAGTAATTTTTACAAGGCATATGTGATGAGGTTTTTTTATAGTGGTAACTCGTATGCCTTATATCATTTATGCCTTAAAGGCACAGGCTCGTCAGCAATGCGCGCGCCAAATTTGTACCACGAAATATGCAGATCCGTGTAGCAAAGGCATTTTTCGTGGCACGAATTTGGCGCGCGCATTGCTTACGAGCTTGTACCTTTAAAACATAAAAAAAAACGCGGCCAAAAGAAATTTGGACATTTGGGAAAATTGTCACTGGAATTTTTTTGTGAGCAAAGTAAATTATAAAGTGTTTGTGCTGTGGGCCTTATGCGTATGGCGTTATCAGAGAGTGAAAAATCTGTTCTTCCAGAATGGTTTGTGCTGTTGCAGAAAAATTGAAATGAGAAAGACTGTTTCTACGCATAAGGTCTAATACAAAGCCCAATCTTGGTGGGATTCTCCATAGTTGTGTTGTTGGGTCTTTCTATAGATTAGGGTCCAAAAGTGACATTTAGTGTCCCCCGTTACACCTGATGGTTATTTTTCGTACAAAAATCATTAAAATGGCTTTTAAACTATTTTGTATGAATTGTACTTTATGTACTCGCCCTTTGAGATGGAAAGTATTTAAAGAATGTGTCCTGAATTTACAAAAACAAGATGTAAAATGTAACGGGGACACCAACATTGGACCCCTAATTTATAGAAAGACCCCATTACATATACGGTGATACTGTTAAATATTTCTGTAAAGGTGCTGGTAGCATTATGCATGGTTGCTCATTGTCTTTAGATCTGTATTAACAAAAGGGAGTTTAAGATAGTCACATTGATTGTGGACTGAGATGTGTTGACATCGATGTAGAGGTTTTGTGCATGCGTCATGTTTTGTGCACTGTCGGAATCGATAATGTGGCTATTGTTCGGGCATTCCTTGAAACACAAACATGAAGTAGTAAGAATTGAGAAGTTGATCAGATTTTTTTTGTTTAAATGGCTCGAGCATCGGTAAGTGCAGATTTGATGGAAAAACACATTTAAGAGTGAGAATATTAAGATTTTGTGAGGAAACACTTTTCAGCCAGTCTCATGTTTTGTACACGGACTGAAAACATGATCAACTTCTCAATTCTTTCCATGAAGTCATCTTGTCTTGGTCCACATACTCATAGACCCTGTTCTCACTAGAGAAATTGCTTCGTTCGACAAAGATTAGTTAATCATCATTAGTTAATGAAGCGTGCGTTCATATATCACTTAATGAAGATCGAACGAAGAGCGACCGCTAACGAAGATAGAATGAAGCCATGGGAGGTCGTACATGTGCGTTGCGTATCAAGCGCTGAGCTTCAAGCGTCTAGATGCACTGTGGTTTTTCATTGGCGCATAAAAAACGCTTGCTAGGCGCTTGACAAACAATGCGCTTGTGCAACCAGTCCTGCCAAATTGCTTCGTCGAACGAAGGGAGCGTTCTCATTACAAATTTTCTTCGTCGAATGAAGTGACTGCTTCGTCGAATGAAGCGATGGCTTCGTCGAATGAAGCGATTTCTCTAGTGAGAACGGGGTCATAGTCAACACGATAATCTTACTCCCTAAGAATGTAAGCAAGGACAGTGAGGGGAGGGATCAATCAATAAAGAACAAAGGTCATGAGAAGGTTAATTATCGCCTGGATTGTCTTATCTTGTCTGTTTGTGTTCCTCTTAATGTACAAAGTATACATTGACTAAAACATTGTTTTTGAAATGTCTACAGAAATGGGCTTGTACTAAAATTGATTCAGCTTGCGTCGAGAAGACTGAATGTTAATTAGGTTTATTTTTGCTCTTTCTCAAGGTTATTATTATTACTTTATACGCGGCAGTGTTGTAGTAATTGAGTCCAGGACTCGGACTTGAGTCCAACTTAAGTCACATTGGAAAATAACTCGGACTCGACCATGATGACTCGTAACTTGAGTCGCCTATTTCAAAAAAAGAAAAATATATACTCGCACGCTTAATGCAGGATTCTTTATGGAAAAGCACAGTACGACGCGTGAATATGTACACTATCTCCACCAGGCCGGTGAGGAGCACACGAGCACGTCATAATTTCACACATTGAGTGTACGAAACTAAAAGTGACTCAGACTCTGACTTGAGGCTAATGCCTCGAGACTCGGCTCGGACTTGAGGCTAATGCCTCGAGACTCGGCCCGGACTTGAGGCTAATGACTCGAGACTCGGCTCGGACTTGAGGCTAATGACTCGAGACTCAGACTCGATATTGGTGACTCGACTACAACACCGATATGCGCTGCTTTCCTAAGACACTATAAAAACTTCATAGTGTGCTTAGGTGGGACTCGAACCACGTCCGCTTTAAAGACATCTGCCTTGTTTGCAGAAGGTCGTGGGTTCAAGTCCCACCCAAGCACGCTATGAAGTTTTCATAGTGTCTCTCTTGAACAACATGGGTTTGTACCAAGTAAACTTAATACTTGGCACAATTAATGTTTGTAGCCTGCGTCAATAAGTGTGCAGTTTCACAGAATATGGGTGCGTCACAATCAGAATTATCGGAATTGATGGTTCGTGGCGCCTTTGTAACGTGGAAACGTCCCTTCTTAATAGGCCCTTCTGTCATCAAAAGGTATTAATGTGTGTTTGTAATAACCTGTCTGGCAAGAAGCTAATGATCATTTGTTGAAAGATAAAATACACGACGGTCCGGATATCACATCCTGGGATAAACTATTAGTTGATGATGTATGGTAGCTAGCTCGAGGTAACGATCTCATTAATAAAATATGCCGGTATTTATCATGAGAATACGGGGTTAATAGATGACGTGACAATGCCTTAGCACTGCTAAATCAGCCGTGTGCTTTTGATTGTGTCAAGTTGAGCCATTGCACTCAATGGGACGCCAATGCCCACTCCAATGACTTGTTCCCTAAGCATTAGGATTCCATTCTCACCTTGAGTTGGTACAGGGCCCAATTTCATGGAGCTGTTTAACAGCCCATTTACCGTTAACCGAGCGTCGGGCTATTTCATAGAAATCGTTAACGGTAAGCAACTGAAAACCTGCCTTAACCGCAGAGCCAAATTTTGACGCAACAATGGCGGTTTCCAAGTGCGCACATGCTTAAGCACGCCACGGCCGTGAAATAGCCTTAACGTTAGCACAACTTTTCTGCTACAGTAAGCACACGTATTGGAGCTGCGTATTTCGCGTGCGCATTGACGAGCCTCTGCCTTTTAAGTAACAAAATGTGCCCCACGAAATGGCGGCCATTCGATACGGTCTATGCAGTGCTAATCATGTTACGTCGGCCAAGGCAAAAAATCCTAATTAAGATTTATTTTGGGCTTCCCTTATTCCCTTTGAATTAACAGTGTTCTTATTATCAGTGCTCTCTGTCATGTGGCACGCATTTAAGGGGTTTGTGTGGACTCCTGTCTGAAGTCATGTTGTGGGTCTCTTCAAGTACATAAGAGTACTTAATGTAATTACAGGAAGTCTATGGCGTCCATCGTCTGCCTGCGTGACAGAGTTTGTCCATCAACTCCAAATCAAGTATATATGGCTCATTTGGTTCGCACTTCACACTACTTTTACCCAAAGCGCTTGTTGTTTGACCAAAACAAATACACCAAAGGAGGCTGTATGTCATTACTGCAAACTGTCCTCGGTTGTACGGGCCTAACCTTGGACAGATTCTGCCAAAAGGCAATTGCACGAGAAACCATTTCGACGGTTCGGGAATAGTTTCACTTGATGAACCGTCCAGTACAGCCTCGTAGTCACGGAGGAACGATGTGATGTCGTTCTGGGATGATGTAAATTAAATAATAATAATAATAATTGTGGTATTTCCCCAAATCTCCCGCCCTGGCCCCCTTCTCGTGATAATTTCTCCTGGGCCTTTTTCCAAATCTCGGCTCATGCTCCGGCTCCATGTGGTTTACATGGAGCCGGAGCCTGAGCCCAAGTCGAGATTTGGAAAAAGGATAATGGGCCTTGTGCTGTCCCTTCCCCACAAAAACATTTTTTATGTGTTCAATACCTTAGTTTGACAGTAAGCAATCAATGACAAATGTGTTCAACATTTTTAATAACATTATTTTGGCAGACTTGGCTATTTTAAAGACAGAGGCTCGTCAGCAATCACTATGAGCAACTAACTAAGAATTGGGCACAAACCATTATTAACAATGGTTTGTGCCCAATTTCTATTGTTGGTTGCTCGTAGTGAATGCGTGCGCGCCAATTTTGTGCCACGAAATACACAGCTCCATGCCTTTGCTATTGAGCTGCGTATTTCGTGGCACAAATTTAGCATGCGCATTGCTGACGACGAGCCTCTGCCTTTAATATTATAAATGTGGTGGGCTGGTAAATCGGGGGAAAATTGTCAAAACAGGAAAGAAATGGCCTAGATTTGAATAAGCGCAGCACATTTAGCGTTTCACTTTCCTGTTGTCTTCAAGACCGCGCCTTGGTGTCCCTCTTCAGTGGTATCATTCATCATCATTTCCCCTGTTACACGTTCGCCTTCCTTTAATAAATTTGTATTGTGTATGGATGCTGTACAAGAAGTGCAAACTTTAAATTCAATTTCGATGGAGTCATTGTAATATATTGTAATTAGGTCGGAGACAATCTATGAATCTACCCACGCATGTCGGCTCATAACGACCAATATTACTGCAGCGCTCGCCTCTGTAACGATTATACCTTTATTTTGGTCCTCGGAGGGCGCAGAGCACATGAAACTGTATCTTCAAATGGTTTAGAGGTCTCAATGTAAGGACTCCCAGAGGAGACATTTAATTAGGTTTATGTATCAAGATCCTTTCATGCACATTTCAAATTGCTTGTATTGTTAAATACAACCTAAATAAATATTTCAACCGTTCTCAAACCACTGGGAATTATGAGTTTTACATAAAGAAGTTTCTCGGTAATAAATATAGATGTCATATTCTGACACATCCGCAGTTCAGGGCTAATGACCGTGTAAAATAGATGTCACCATTAGCACGGCACTATTAAACGGCACCCAATTAATACGGAGTATTAAATAACCCATTATGGTGTCAGCGTCACTGCAAGACGCACGTGATTATGACACTGTGAGGAAGATAAATAACACTTTGCTGTGGCATCTCCAAGGCTGCTTACACCATCAAGCCATCAGGAGGTTAAAAGCTGCTGGCGTGATCTAGCCCAAGACACAAGACGCCACTATCTCGTGTATGCAGCATCAGTAAGGTTTCACTGGGTAGTTCATCAGCTATCTACTATACACCATTGGCGTCGCAGTTACTAGATATAACCACACCCATTCATATCATTGTGTGATTTGAAGTTTCCTGTACACAGAATTCTCTCGGTTCTACTTCAAGTTTTGGAAGGAAACAGAAAGGGTGAGTTACTTTTTGGTAGTAATGTTTAAATAATGTAGCAGATGTTTCATTTGAATTGTAAAAAATTGAACTTTTTGAACAAAAATTCAGGAAGAAATGTCATTTCTTTTTTCCTGATGGTTTTTGTTTTTGAGAAGTTTGGGCATTTTACATCTAAATTCATGGCAACTTGTATAATTGATCAGAGGTAGATTGATCAGATCCCAGTTTCTTTGTTCCTTGAGGACATGCATGGTTGCACATATTGTGCTTCCATTGTTGAACGGTTTGAGTTACAAAAGGTGCCCTACGAAATGGCGGCTTTTCGGTATGGTCTATACCTTAACACACTCTTCCCTTTTGTTAACGCACCAACTCAACCTAAAAGGAATTCCTTGGATGTTTGAGACCCAATAGGGGAACAATGGTAGGGGGATACTCTCGGCCACGTACATGTATCGTGATGCATAGGCCTATGTAATCTTTAGCGTGATATTTTCTTTCTCCTGTCTTTCAGAGTTTTTATTCCATTTCCAATGTTTTTTCCCACTTAAAACGAGTCATTTAGTTTGTTTCAATTCACTGAAGAATGTTCTGTGAACCTTTAAGATTGGGCACTTAAAATCAGGAAATGTGAGTGAAGAGAGGACGTGGTATCAAGGGACTTCTTGTTGGGACTTGAGACTGGAATTTGTCGCGTCATTGTGGTGTTTAGTTTCCACTTGTTAATATTCAACAACTTTTTATAAAAGCGATGCAGGCTAAAACCATTATGATTGTTGGCTGAATATGCCGTTTGTCGTGGCCTAGTCGTTCTAATTTCCCCCTCTCTGTACTGGATCCGCCCCCGGTGAATGGAATTTAAAGTGAAACGACGCACTGAAAATCGCAGAAATAGGGAGGTTTAGATGCACGTAAAACGCGAACGTGAACGCGAAATTCTTTCAGCACCGGTCACCTCATGTGGAGGTCTTAGAACTCGGGCTCGATTCTGGTCACATCAAAAGTTGTATCTCGCCACGAAAGCCAAAGATGTATGTTTTTGTTTTCATCTGTTGTAAGATCTCATTCTCCTCGGAATAAGGACAAGTGTTTTACGTGCATCTAAACCTCCCTATATACTATATACAAACACTTCACACCCAAGTTGATTATGTGGTTTTCAGTGTTTCGTGTCACTCAAAATTCCCTCCATACATCTTTATCTCAGAGTGACGCGCGCAATTAACCCGCAAAAAGGCTGTGTGAATCTAGCCGATGCATCATGTTGAAGGTTTCATAGATTCTCATCTTTCACTCTGGAGTGTAAAATGAGACACTCGGGGTTGCTCAAGGCTCATCGTTTGTGACCTCGACCGGTACTCTTAATGTAAGACCTCATCATATCAACCCGTTAGCTCTTGCGTCCGTGGTCAACAATTATCGCATCCTGAGATCTCGGGGAATTTCCACTCTGCTAAGCGCCGTTACGATCCCCTGAGGAAATCCACGCAAATTCGTAAAGATAGGCGGCTGTTGCGCTCGGCGAACGCACACATGAGACATTTTAATGTAATTTAATCAATTTGGTCATGTTATGCACTTATGCTGAAAAGAAACGATTTCTATACTTTCCAGAATTTGTACTGGGTTTCGTTTTTATGACTGTCCCTTTCCTACCAAAATTTCCGGCGACGATCTTATTTTTCAAACGGTGTTTTATCTGGCAGGCAGGATGTTTGAAGCCAGTTACCATGGCAACATACGTCACACTTCGGCACTCCATTTCAAATTCCTAAAATTAATGCACATGTGCAGAAAGTATGGCTAACAATTGTTGCTTTGAAACTATAACTATATTGTACAAGGAGCGCCCCTAGGGGAAGTAGGAGCGCCCCTATAGAGCGAGTCCATAACGATACAAGGAGCGCCCCTAGGGGGAGTAGGAGCGCCCTTAGAGCGAGTCCATAACGATATTGTACAAGGAGCGCCCCTAGGGGAAGTAGGAGCGCCCCTATAGAGCGAGTCCATAACGATACAAGGAGCGCCCCTAGGGGGAGTAGGAGCGCCCTTAGAGCGAGTCCATAACGATATTGTACAAGGAGCGAGTCCATAACGATATTGTACAAGGAGCGCCCCTAGAGCGAGTCCATAACGATATTGTACAAGGAGCGCCCCTAGAGCGAGTCCATAACGATATTGTACAAGGAGCGCCCCTAGGGGAAGTAGGAGCGCCCCTAGAGCGAGTCCATAACGATATTGTACAAGGAGCGCCCCTAGGGGAAGTAGGAGCGCCCCTAGAGCGAGTCCATAACGATATTGTACAAGGAGCGCCCCTAGAGCGAGTCCATAACTATATTGTACAAGGAGCGCCCCTAGAGGAAGTAGGAGCGCCCCTAGAGCGAGTCCATAACGATATTGTACAAGGAGCGCCCCTAGGGGAAGTAGGAGCGCCCCTAGGGGAAGTAGGAGCGCCCCTAGAGCGAGTCCATAACGATATTGTACAAGGAGCGCCCCTAGGGGGAGTAGGAGCGCCCCTAGAGCGAGTCCATAACGATATTGTACAAGGAGCGCCCCTAGAGCGAGTCCATAACTATATTGTACAAGGAGCGCCCCTAGAGGAAGTAGGAGCGCCCTTAGAGCGAGTCCATAACGATATTGTACAAGGAGCGCCCCTAGAGGAAGTAGGAGCGCCCTTAGAGCGAGTCCATAACGATATTGTACAAGGAGCGCCCCTAGGAGAAGTAGGAGCGCCCCTAGAGCGAGTCTATCATGATATTGTACAATGAGCGCTCCTAGAGGAAGCAGGGGCGCCCCTAGGGGAGTGCATAACGATATTGTACAAGGAGCGCCCCTAGAGGAAATAGAAGCGCCACTAGAGCGAGTCCATAACGATATTGTACAAGGAGCGCCCCTAGAGGAAGTAGGGGCGCCCCTAGGGGAGTGCATAACGATATTGTACAATGAGCGCCCCTAGAGGAAGTAGGGGCGCCCCTAGGGGAGTGCATAACGATATTGTACAAGGAGCGCCACTAGGAGAAGTAGGAGCGCCCCTAGAGCGAGTCTATCATGATATTGTACAAGGAGCGCCCCTAGAGGAAGTAGGGGCGCCCCTAGGGGAGTGCATAACGATATTGTACAAGGAGCGCCCCTAGAGGAAGTAGGAGCACCCCTAGAGCGAGTCTATCATGATATTGTACAAGGAGCGCCCCTAGAGGAAGTAGGGGCGCCCCTAGGGGAGTGCATAACGATATTGTACAAGGAGCGCCACTAGGAGAAGTAGGAGCGCCCCTAGAGCGAGTCCATAACGATATTGTACAGGGAGCGCCCCTAGGAGAAGTAGGAGCACCCCTAGAGCGAGTCCATAACGATATTGTTCAAGGAGCGCCCCTAGGAGAAGTAGGAGCGCCCCTAGAGCGAGTTCATAACGATATTGTACAAGGAGCGCCCATAGGGGAAGTAGGAGCGCCCCTAGAGCGACTCCATAACGATATTGTACAAGGAGCGCCCCTAGAGGAAGTAGGGGCGCCCCTAGGGGAGTGCATAACGATATTGTACAATGAGCGCCCCTAGGGGAGTGCATAACGATATTGTACAAGGAGCGCCCCTAGAGAAAGTAGGGGCGCCCCTAGAGCGAGTCTATCATGATATTGTACAAGGAGCGCCCCTAGAGGAAGTAGGAGCACCCCTAGGGGAGTGCATAACGATATTGTACAAGGAGCGCCCCTAGGGGAAGTAGGGGCGCCCCTAGGGGAGTGCATAACGATATTGTACAATGAGCGCCCCTAGGGGAGTGCATAACGATATTGTACAAGGAGCGCCCCTAGAGCGACTCCATAACGATATTGTACAAGGAGCGCCCCTAGGGGAAGTAGGGGCGCCCCTAGGGGAGTGCATAACGATATTGTACAATGAGCGCCCCTAGGGGAGTGCATAACGATATTGTACAAGGAGCGCCCCTAGAGAAAGTAGGGGCGCCCCTAGAGCGAGTCTATCATGATATTGTACAAGGAGCGCCCCTAGAGGAAGTAGGAGCACCCCTAGGGGAGTGCATAACGATATTGTACAAGGAGCGCCCCTAGAGGAAGTAGGGGCACCCCTAGGGGAGTGCATAACGATATTGTACAAGGAGCGCCCCTAGAGGAAGTAGGGGCACCCCTAGGGGAGTGCATAACAATATTGTACAAGGAGCGCCCCTAGAGGAAGTAGGAGCGCCCCTAGAGCGAGTCCATAACGATATTGTACAAGGAGCGCCCCTAGAGGAAGTGGGAGCGCCCCTAGAGCGAGTCGCATCACGGTATTGTACAAGGAGCGCCCCTAGGGGGAGTAGGAGCGCCCCTAGGTGGAGTCCATAACGATATTGTTCAGGGAGCGCCCCTTGGGGAAGTATAGGAGCGCCCTTAGAGCGAGTCGAATCACGGTATTGTACATGGAGCGCCCCTAGGGGGAGTAGGAGCGCCCCTAGGGGGAGTAGGAGCGCCCCTAGGGGAAGTATAGGAGCGCCCTTAGAGCGAGTCGCATCACGGTATTGTACATGGAGCGCCCCTAGGTGGAGTCCATAACGATATTGTTCAGGGAGCGCCCCTAGGGGAAGAATAGGAGCGCCCCTAGAGCGAGTCGCATCACGGTATTGTACATGGAGCGCCCCTAGGTGGAGTCCATCACGGTATTGTACAGGGAGCGCCCCTAGGGGGAGTAGGAGCGCCCCTAGGTGGAGTCCATAACGATATTGTACAGGGAGCGCCCTTAGGGGAAGTATAGGAGCGCCCCTAGAGCGAGTCAATAACACATTCAGTACAGAGAAATCCACGTGGTGCTTTGCTTGGTCTCCAGGTGGCGTTGCTTGGGAACAACACATTTGACCTCGGGTCAAGTAATTTAGCGCCCTGTACACTTTTCATATGCTTTGAATAGACAGCCGAAGTGTGACGTCGTTGCCATGGTAATTAGCTCTAAACGTCATGGCCGTTGGCGGAAAAAAAGTACCACAGACTGCCGAAGTGATTACGTCATGTTTTTTTAGCTGCCTGGCCGGCATGATGGCTCTACAAACCACTGAATCGTGTCCCGGTCCCTGTGGTTTTGCAATGGTACTTTTTTCGACGACCATGATGTTTAGAGCCAATTACCATGGCAACACGTCACACTTTGGGGACGCGGTTCAGTGATTTTTGTGTGTGTGTAGAGCCATTGCCTAGGCAATTTAAAAAAAAAGATGTATTCGCTCCGGCAGTCTATTGCACCTGTATCACATGTCACGCACGCGCAGTCCATTAGATGAACACGACAAATGCTTCCTCTTTTAACCTTTTTGTCTTCGTTTTTAATTTAGTGCACTCTCGATTATAGTACTTTGTTCAAAGTTCACGGCATTTCGTTCTAACTTCCTCTTGGGGGAGGTCTGACGGCTTGAAATCGCACTTTAAATTGGTGCCTCGTTCTTGACTAAATACTCCTTGCTAGAATTATGATTGACAGGCAGATCATAAGGGACTATCGTCTACCTCTAGTCATAGACATTCATGGATATTGATTAAAAAGTGACCAATATCTACCACTCGCAGCCACTCGGGAACAAATTTCCGCCAATGAATTGACCATTTGTTGGGTAAGCACTTCTGTCAAAACACCAAAATGACGTCGCACTTGGGCTGCTTTCGAGCGCTCGTCCCCGTTGCTCCCAGGCGTTACGTCACACACATGCGTACACACGATCGTCGCTATTATGGACCTCGTGACAGTGGGTGCGCGCGCATGCCAAACCCTCTAAATATTCACTGTTAAATATACATGTTATGACGATTCATTTTGGTGATTCGACATCAGTGCCTATATATCTATTTGGTTAACCAATAATTATTACGTCACCAACAAGCTTCCGGTCATAGTGACTTGCTCCTGATTGTATTTCTCTCTCCCCTCTACCTTTCTTTTCAGTCAAGATGTCAATCTCAACCCTTCCCCTCCTCCTGACCATCATTACCATAGCAACGCTGCTTCCTGCGTCCGTGAACAGCGCCCTCAATTACCCTGGCCTCAGAGAAAAACGTGCGTCGTCGTCTGACGAGTGGCTCTCGGAGAAGCGCGCCCTCAACGGTCTCTTGTCAAGAAGCGACCAATTGGCGGCGAGGAATAAGCGACCCATGCCAGCGATGTGTGCCTCTGACTGTTTTACCTGCGGTAAACTGTTCGTGGCTGCCGCCTATTCACAGGGGGAATGCCTCAACACCTGCTTCGCTAATTTGTCGCATAGAGACCCCGATTGTCAGGAACATAGACGAGGATAAAAAAGACTCACAATAGACTACTAAAGTGAAAATGTCACCCTTTGTGACACCAAGGTTACTGGGTCTAAACTAAAACCGCAGTGAACTGTTCCCTTGCGCTTTACCAATAGGCGTTTCAGATAACCAGCGAATGTTTAGACCCAATTGCCATGCCAATCAACGTCACACTTTAGTAGTCTATAGCACCGAATTAGTACAAAATTCAAAGTGATATTTTCGATTCAAATACCTCTTTGTAGCTGATAATATGCGCTTAGTCATTGCTATTGTTTATTTCTGCTGAAAGTGTACACCTGTTTATAAGTAGTTTAAGCGAGTTATCTGTCCTGCATGCACGCTACTGAACCATCGATATATATACACTGGAAGAAGTATGCAATAGCAACTGCTATTGCATACTTGGGGTCCGACCCCCTGAATTCCTGGCTGGAATTGGATCCGCCACTGTATTGTTAGATTTGGTAACATGCTCAAGCTTTCTGAATTTTCACTTTGTTCCTTAGCTTCTGAGAAAGTACGCATGCTCCGTATGTAATAAAATGTTTTCCGTTTGTGTTGAATAGACTGTTTTGCCATAAGTTCATTTCGTGTTATTTTGCCATGCACGGTTGGCTAATTGCTCCCATGTTTTAAGGCACAGGCTCGTCAGCAATGCGCGCGCGCCTAATTCGTGCCACGAAATACGCAGCTCCACAGCAAATGCATGGAGCTGCGTATTTCGTGGCACGAATTTGGCGCATTGCTGGCGAGCTATGACCCAAGTCAAAAAGTTTAGTGTGTTATTTCAAAGTCAAGATGGAAATAAATTTTGAGATTCAAAAATTAATTGTCAAAGTTTGTATCTCTATCCTTTGATGTTACATATATGCACATGTCAACGCTTTTTGTAGTTTGGTCGGCATTTATGAGAAATTGAGTAGCACAAAACTCATTGGATATCGTGTTTAGCATCTACATGTAGCATAAAATGTAGTTATAGGATCGAACACCAGTCTAGGTAGTAAAGCACTAGACTAGTTTCCAGTCTACATACTGAAAGGCAGAAAGGCAAGGGCGCTCTCTCTTTCTCAGGAAGTGTGTTGTTGAAATTTGCACATGACTATGCACATGCGCAGAAAATCATATAAATGTGTAGTTACCACCTGCTGGGGATGCTCGCCCATCGGCCGTCTGGGCACAGGCGATGAGATATCATCGCTGATTGGTTGAGGCCCGCACCAAATCGTCCTCGAAAGAATGCTGTGGAAAAGATGGCCTAGGAAAGGTGGCGTTTTCTTACTCTGGGACGGCTTGCTCCACATTTTTCGGGTAATCAATATTTGAATTAGTTCTTTCTCTTTACTTTGACCATGGAGCTATAACAAATATGCAGAAAGTGGCCGAAGGCACTCAACCATACTTGCTCCATCCTTCGGAAGGGATGTAAAGCCGTTGGTCCAGTGTGTTAGGTAATGGTAACGCACTTTAAACATCCCAGAGCATTCTTTCGTAAAGAGCAAGGGGATATTCCCCGGTGTCTCTGGTCATTTCTAATTCGAATTATTCATGGGTTTCCTCACGCTTGAGAGTGACAGTGCAATAAGCACTATTGAGGAATCCTTGGTATGAATACCAGAAAGAAATAATAATAATAATAATAATAATAAAGTGTGGAGCAAGCTGGAGCAAGCCGTAATAAGGTAGCCGTAAGATATTTTCCGTAATACATGGACGCGCACGGCACAAGCGCACTGTTAAGCGTAATCGTCCTCAAAGGAATGCTGTAAAAAAAGATAGCCTTGGAAAAGTGGCGTATTCCAACTCTGGGACGGCTTGCTCCACACTTAAAAAAATTAAATCAATTTAGTTTCAGACAAAGGCTTGTGTTTGTTTACGTGGGGTATCGGGCGGTACAGCCACTTTTTTGACTTAAAATTGTAGTGAAAAAACAAAACATGGCCGGTCCTTATGGATTTGGAACCAGTCTAGTACCATTGACCGTTACTATGGAAATAATAGAATGCGCACGCGCGACCCTAGTGATTTTTGTTGTTGCAGCTTCGTGATCGTGGTGAACGTGCGGTTCTGTTCATTTTAGCTGTTGGATTTGAAGTGAAATTTTAGCGAAATTCGGTAAGTAATATGAAAACAAACATGTATTTCAGTTTATTGTTACATATTTTGGATACGGAGTTTATGTGTCTTGAATAAAGTCATCCCCATCTTCGTTTGAAATGCCTCGACAAAAGGTCCAATGCACCTGGCACGGCCCGGCATAAACGCTTGCGTGCACGCACCGCGTGTAGCCCAGCCCCAGGCCGCGCCGCGCCGGGCCCTGGGGCTAGGCCGGCCGTACGTGCGTGGTGTCTGGTGGCCGGTGTAGTGGTCCGCTGCTGGTCTGCATGGTCTGTACATTGTCCGTAGCAAAATTAACTTAAGAATTGAGAAGACAAGTTGAACATTAATAGGTAAAATACCATACACCCTCGCCACTAATTCTTCTTAATAATGACATGAATGAAACGCCCCAGACAAAGTCAAAGTGTAAATATGGTGAGGAAAATTTCAAGTTTTCCTTTGAAAACACTTTGGCCCTAGAGTTTTTATGTCATGCTCCATAGACTTGGTTCATGGAGTTTCAACTGGCGAGGGTGTATGGTATTTTTTTCCGGTTCATCAATGTTTTGTACACGAGTACGAGCCTGGTCTGAAGCAGGCTAATGGTTAGCATGGACCAGCCCGAATGCCTCTGGCTCTGGCCGCACACATCTTATGGGAAATTTATAAAACCTGGAGGTCGGAGGTGGTCGGACTCGGAGGTAGATTGTTTTTGCTAACGTGTAGTTGGTGCGTTGACGGTGGCCCGGAGCTACGCAGTATTAAAATAACAAGCCGGAGGTAGGTTGTAGCATGTACTACACGGTCACAACAAATTCCTCTGGGTTACCTCCGACCTCCGGGTTTCAACGACACCCCATCTTATGTGCGACAGCCAGAGCGGTAGACTTTACCCCGCGGCAAGACTTTTTTGTAGCGAATTTGCTACATACTTTGAGCGAGAGTTTCCTCTCACCGCTCTGGCCGTCACACATAAGATGTGTGCGGCCGGAGGCACTCAGGCTAGCTAATGTTCAACTATTCAATTATTTCTGCTCGTACCAGCTCGTACCACAGACCAAATAATGATCTAGGCCTATCAATCAGTATCAGGTATACAAATCTTTCCAAAATACTGCATGAAACTGAAACTCTGTGTAGCTCATTTATTTACTATTTGTGCACATTATTTTTTGTAGTTAAAGTATCAAACTTCAAGAAAGTTGTATGCATGTTGATGTTGGCATTTCTTTGCAATTTGCAGTGCAATACCATTTAGCACACCTCTTTGCTTGCACTATTTATCTGCTTGCACACTCATCTCAAACTTACATTATTACAAATTAACAGCTTCATTAATTTCCTGGTCCGTTATTTTTATTATTTGTTTATAGACCTTATGCGTAGCAGCCATGATAGAGGGCAGTCACATTGTCACAGTGCATCATGCACGAGTAGGCACATTGTGGATCTATTGTCACATATCATTTAAATATGAACCTGCCCTACATCATGGCCGCTACGCATAAGGTCTATTGTTTGGACCTTAATCACTCCAGCATGTCTCCATTAATTCCATTCCATTTCCTCTCATTTCCATTTTCTACTAACAGTGTAGCTTAAGAGCATCTTAGACT
Source organism: Henricia sp. BOLD:AAB3569 (assembly GCA_037783545.1). Classification (NCBI taxonomy): domain Eukaryota; kingdom Metazoa; phylum Echinodermata; class Asteroidea; order Spinulosida; family Echinasteridae; genus Henricia; species Henricia sp. BOLD:AAB3569. The sequence continues at coordinate 1,219,097 of JBBELK010000138.1, forward strand.
AGTCAGGAATTCTATTTCAGCTAGTTAGGTTTACCACTTACACCATTCCAATGTTTGAGCGTAAACGCCCTCTCTCTGGCCAACCCAAGCCAAGTACCACCTCTTCGGTCAGGGAGGAAAATCTCCAAGTTCAGAGCTTGTCTGAAGTCAGTATAAATGACAATCAACAAGCAATAGCTGGTAAGACCAGCGAGCCAGCGAAGGGTGGGCTTGGCAGTAGGACCAGCGAGCCAGCGAAGGGTGGCCTTGGCAGTAGGACCATCGAGCCAGCGAAGGGTGGGCTTGGCAGTGCGATCATCCGCAACGTCAGAAAGGCTGCCTGCCTGTGTGAGCCTAATGTCGTGGAGTCAGAGTCAGAGTTAGAGATCACTGACCAGGCACAGCCACAAGCCCCCTCCAATCCCTACATGGGTATTCATGAAGATGCTGTCATGGCTGACCTCAACGATGGCTTGGCTAAGCGATTCAAAGAGCTCAATAAGCAGCTTGATAAGAGAGCTGCTAAGCGGGCTCGTAAGGCTGAGGCTGCTCGGAAGGAGAAAGAACGTGAGGAGTTGAAGCAAGCTGAGATCAAAAGGAAGGAAGAATTGAAAGCAGCCAAGAAGGCGAGAATCAGGGAGGTTAATGAAGCGGAACGGGAGAGGAAGGCTCGTCAGAAGGCTCGTAAGAAGGCTAGAAAGCTTGCTAAGAAGCTTAGAGGCCAAGGAGACCAACGTGTGCAGAATGGTTTGAACTCCAGCAATGGCATCGATGACTCGGAGTCTGACAATGAACAACGACCAAATAATCCAAAATGTCTTGGTAAGCTACTTCAAAATAGTAATAAAAAAAGTGATTACTCATAAAAAGAGTGATATTCACGTACACTTAATATAAAAATACTCCTTGGGAAAAAAAGTAGGACATACAACCAAAAAACCCTCTAGCTCTATAATATAATGTTGATCTTTTTGAAATGATTGCGGTTATGAATCAATAGGCCGTATTCCTGAATGCGTGAGGGCGCTGTGAAGTGGCTCACGCCCATCGCGTGTTATGTTCGAACACAAGCGCGCTACGCCTTCCAAACGTTTACTTTTAAGTACGCGACTTTTCCCCACGTACGGACGTATATTCCCCCATTTTCCTCTGTCAGATATGGCAATTTTCCCCTCAAGTAACTAGTTCGAGCGTCCTCACGCATTCATGAATACGGGCTATTGATAGCTTTACGGTGACGTCACGCCTTCCACCATTTTGGGTGTCATTTGGCAATCATGACCCACGTGGCCCGAGTGCTAACCAGCAAAAAGAACAAGAAAAGTGCATTGGTTGAACTTACCTCTGTTGCTTAACCTTGCTTTATGTTGTTGCGCCACGGCTGTTGTTAAAAAAAATGAAACAGTCTTTCTTTAGGCTAAATCGTGATCAAGTAAATACAATTTAGTTTTTCTCAAGCTGAGTACATGCTTAATAAATTAAACGTATCACAACGCGCGCGTGTGCGTCATTTTCGATGAAATACGTTGGTGGGTATTTTTTTACGCATGTTCATGTGCATCTGTTGGCACGCGTGTGTCGGGTCAGTGATGACACCTTAACATTCCCGGATGTTGCACGTGGTCGAAAGCTGTCAATACTGTTTTCACTTCGTTGGAAGAAATCTTCATTGTCAGCAATGCGCGCGCGCTAAATTCGTGCCACGGAATACGCAGCTCCATAGCAAAGGCATGGAGCTGCTTATTTGCCTTTAATGCCTTGTTGATGCCTTGTTGATGTTACAGGAAATGTTCCCAGTGGAAGATATCGCCCCTTTAAATGATAAACATTGATTTAATGTTAAGGCATACATTAAGTGGTTTATAGGAAAGGTAAGCCTGGTGTTAATTTTGTGAGGTTGGGTTTCTGTTATCATTTTGAAACATTCTTGGCTGTCTTCTTCATTGGTAACATTACTGACATTTCCACTCATCACTGCTTTCCTATACCACCATGCACGTACTCATTGCTAAAACATCCTCATGCTTCTTCACAATGTATCCACAGTGTTTGCACATCAAGACTGTTTCTTAAAATCCATTCATCTTTTTCTTCTCACATTTGGGTCATTTTATAAATTTGCTGTCCATTGTTTTTGTGCTGCCAACCCTCCCGGATTTTGGGGAGGACATCTGGGAAAACGGGTTCATTCTGTGACTCCAAACACATCTAAAAATCCCCAAGGTTGTTAATTGACAATCCAGGAGGGTTTTTATCCATGTCAGGACTCACAAAATTAGTCATTTTCTGAAGAATCTGTTGCAAAATCCGGGAGGGTTGGCAGCTCTGCTGGTAAAACTAATTTAGGATTTTTAAAATCCAAGGCACATTCTTTATTGCATTCTATCTCCAAGAGTGGTTACTTAAATTAAAATATTTCGAAAATGCTTTGAAGGCAATTTTAATGATTCTTGTTGGGTAAATTGCACAGGTCAGGTGGAGCAGGGACACTATAAATTAAAATGTCACACTTTTGGAACCCCAATTTATAGAATGACCCATTATTTGCTCCCTCACTACTAATCAGCAGTGCTATTGTCAAGACCATCGTAATGCTAGTGTCTATCACGTAAAGTCGCAATTTTAACTTACAAAGGATGAAATAAAACAGTAACTTTGTTTCAGTTTTATCAAGTCGGACTACCGTATAAGTTAAAAAAGAATTGGGGTAAACTAGTGGCAATCTTTGCTTGCACGGACTTGTGATAGACTTGACTATGCAGTGTTGTTCTTTAACCATTAACCAATCGTGTTTTTTTCTTGTGTATTTCATCTTTTAATGTGTAGTGTTTGCATGTATGCTATGGTATGCTATGGTATGGTATGTTTAAGTTTGGTTTTGTTGATCTCTTATTTAATTTTTTAAAATGGTTTCTGTGCTACTTTATTGAGACTATCGGATAAGTATTTTGTGGATTAATTTTGATTCGTCTGTTATCCAACATTGTGTAATCTCTAATTGTAGACTCTAATAAGAAGCCTGGTCCACCAGCCAACTCTCCCCTCCCACCCTCCCCTCGGCTCCTCCCACCAGGGAGTCCCAATTCTGAGCGAGTCCGTACTGCCTTAGCTGAAGCATCCAATGACATCAATGATGACACCATCCTGGCTGTGGAAGAGCTGCCATTGAATCCTGCCAATGATGTAACCGGAATGTCGTATCGCGGTCCGCCATCTCAACGCCAATCCCCCGTCGCATTGCATCGTCATTCCCGATCCTCATCGCCAGCCCGCGTCGTTTCGCCTCCGTCTAGGGCGTCTCCTCAGGCCTCCAGGACCCCCCATCCTCCAGGCCTCCCACGCACAGACTACCTGTCATCTACCGGTCGTGCAGCGTCCTGGCGATCTAATAAAGCAGGAAGCTTGGACAACACAGGTATGCCACATCACAGCTCAGGGGCTGATTTCACAAAAGTTACGATGATTTCATTGTGTCCTAATTCCCATACCAACGTCCCAAGATAAGGAGAGTGACCCTTCCTAAGACGCGTTTGTGAAAAAGGCCCCTGGTCATGTATTAAGATCAAGTAACAGGTCTCGCTAGTTAGTACAAATTATAAACTAACCACTGAGACCTGGGATCAATTTCACAAAAGTTAAGACGAGTTCAATGTGTCCTAATTCTCATACTAACGTCCCAAGATAAGAGTGACTCTTCTTAAGATGAGTCTTAGTGCTTTATGAAATTGGCCCCTGGTCCGGACCAAGAACAGATTCTGTAAGTTTCATTGTAACTGTAACATCTAAACAAAAAAGAGGCAAAAAGTCGCAATAATATAACTTTTGTTATGAAGCTCACTAGGTTTGGGCGATTCTACGCCGGAATCGAGTAGAATCGATTCCACTTTAGTAATTGGAATCGCGATTCCAGGTTTTTGAGGAATCGATTCCCAGTAGAAATCGATTTCCTTTCATTTAGATTCGATTCCCAGTGATAGCTTGCCGATTCCAGAAATTACCTAGCATTTCCGAAGGCAAAACTACAACGTTTGTAAGAATATTTAGCCTCTGATCATTTGCACATTATTAAGAAAGTGTGTGTGTGGTACAGGCCGGCATCATTTCGGGGATGTTTACTCGGTGCCAATAATTGGGTCGTCGTTTGGTCCAATAAGTAGTATCGTTGATGTACATAAACACGCTCATTTACCATATTTAATGTTTTCACGCGAAAAATGGAATCGATTTCGAATGGAATCGCGATTCTGTTTTGGTATCGGAGTCGACTCCGAAAATGCTTGAGTACGTCACCCAAGCCTACTTATCAAAGCAATGCACGTTAAATTTATGCACGAAAAGGCTTGGTGTAAATACACACTTGTAAAGAGAATTTAACTTGACTTCCACATGCAAGTGTAATGCACTTTTTTGTGACAAAATCCCTACCCCTGGGGCAACATTTAGGTGACAAAAATCCCCACCCTCGGGTGCAAAACATGCGTGTCTTGTATACAAATACATGAAAAAGTGACCAAACCCCCACTTAGGGGGTGGGAACAATTGATAGGTGCATAAACATGTTTGATTCCCTTGTGTTGTTTGGCAGTTGAGAAGCCTCGGTTCTCACGTCATGGCAGTGGAGGTACAGATATTAATGCCAACTCACTGTCTAATCTGCACGTCAAGTACACAGCATCAAGCAAACTGCAGCAACAGACGCGACAGCAACCACTACGAGCAATCCACCCTCAGGTACTAGAGGCACATCAGGCACAAGATCTATACATTAGGCCAATCAAATTAGATTACTAGTTTCTCGTCAGAGCCCACATGTGATTTTTACCCCGCACCAAGACATTTTATTATTCCAAAATTTCATTATTTTGCAAAAAATAGGGCAAATTAGATGTAAACTACTCCGAAGCGAAACGTTTCCATTTCAGTTGTGCAATCGTGATATGTGTTCTGCAGCTTTTGTGTTTGCTCTTTCATAACCAGACATCTCCTTTTGTCATTTCCCATGATTTTGTCATCTCAACTTGTTCCTTCAAACACAAGCTACCCGGTATAACTCAGTGGAATTGATACTGGCACCAAACCATTTCTGGGCGAGTTTACCGTAGAGCCTTAATAATCAGTTTCTAAATGGCAGTTTGTGTATGTGTAAAGGATTGTATTTTTCCTGGATTAAATAATGAATAATGACAAAAAAAAACCTTACCAAAATTGGATAAATGGTTGACGAGAAACTAGTAATCTAATTTCATTGGCCTTACATTAAAGTATTAACTTTTCCACCACTGCATGCCACTGGCACTTTTATCATTGTTATAATCTTGGACTCGTCTTGTGCCTCTATTTGACAGCCTCACAGTAAGACCTTGTCCAGTTTCCAGTCTACCAACCAACGTTACCATGACAACAACAATGATGAGGACCTTGGCAACGATCTTGGCAATCTTCATCTTGTTGATTCTTCAGGATCGGTATCGTCCAAGTCATCTAGCAGGTTTGGTTTATTTCTTTTAGTATTTCGGGGAAGCAATAAAAAATACTACGTTCTGTAGAACCGTGAAAATGTTGACAACTTTGGACAGCCCCTTGGAGGCCAATCACATTGTTACTATCTACATGAGTACCGGTAGGTGGTTTGTGGATCTATTGTCCCATCATTTTACATATGAAAACCTTCCCCTTAACATGGCTGGCAGTGCAAAGAGTCTATCATTGTGATTTCCCCGAGTCCTTGGGCAAGTTTGATTCATGAGTCAACCACTGGTCAACCGTCATCCTGCCAACACATATACGCATCAAAGTGGAAGCGCGAACGCCTTTGGTTATAGTCAACTGTTTCCGCACAAAATGCTACTTCAACTTAATGCGTGATGGGTACCAGTGACTAGCGCAACCGTGCCCTGTGGGCTGGTTCCAAATGGTCGTCCAGACACGACTAACCATCATTGACTGGACTGCGTTTGGAGCAAATAGTCGAACCATAGTTAACTATAGTCGTGAATTAAACTTGCTTCTTGTTTTTCTTGGCAGACGTTCCAGTTTCACCATGGGTCAAAAGTCACGAGGCAGTGCAGTTGATCTCCGATGCCCGCCCATTCCTGGTGCCTCTTCTAAGGTGACACGTCACTCTATTAGTGCCATTGACTCCGAGTACAAGGTACATGTAAAACAATATTGTAACAAGTCTTAGCATTTATCACATTCATTTTTTCACACCATCTACTAATTGGGTTTATACACAATAATGGAGTACAATTGAATTAACAGCAGATTATTCTCCTTTTGTGTGAAAGGCCCAGTGTACTGTATTAACAGTATAGACTCTTTGCACGGACGGCCATGACAGGGGGCAGTTGCATTGTCATAATATGTTATGCACGAGTAGGCACTTTGTCACATCATTTAAATATGAAAATCTGCCCCCTGTCATGGCCACCGGTGCAGGAGCTCTATTGGTAAAACCAATCACTGAGTCATAATGAAATGTTAGTATAATTTCTTTGTCGTTTTCACCGTCCCTCAGCCCAACTTTGCCAGTAATCCAGCCAACCAATCTCCGCTTGATACTATGAGCAGTGTCAGAGGACTAGCTGCAAGGTCTCGGTCTAAACTTGGCGTCGTCCTCGATGAACCAAGCAGCGACAATGAGAGAGAGAAATCGTCATCTCGTCACTCTTCTTTCAGCTCGGCCCAGCATTCTGTTCTTGGCACCGTAAGTTGATATCCTATTAGCATACCTCATGTATATTTATGATCCAGAGCTTGATTATCACTTATTAGCATACCTCATGCATATTCATGAACCAGTTTGATTCTCACTGGTCCGATTGAGCCATATTAATGGTTTATTGATTCATCAAAATTTGCGGTAAGAGTTAGTAAGTTGATCGTGAATTTGTTTTCTTCAAAATGACTCATTTAGCATTGGAATGTGCAGATTTGATGGAAAAAAACAAAATTTCGAGAGGGAAAAATATAATATTTTGTGAGGAAAACTCATGTGTTTTGCACACAAGGTCTGAAGCCATGATCAACTTCCCAGTTCATTCCAAATATTCCAGTCGACAAGTGGCTTTTGTTTAATATGCTGTTTGCATTATTTGTTTGTGTATATAGGGAAGAACAGGGAACTATTCCGACCAACCTGACAAGGCTGGTATGCATGGGCTGAACAACATCGGCAACACGGTAAGTTTCATACCCCAATACAACATTTACAGTTAACTCAAATTTTACTTCACGAGTTGACAAATAAAACCTGACTAAAAGTGTTGATAGCGATGGTAACATGCAAACACCATATGATTTTTTCCTACGTAAAATGGTACCTACCTAAAGTTGTGGGAAAAATTACCAACTGAGGGTGTCTTTTTTGTTTGCAGACAACTTTTTTACCATTTATTCATCAAAAAATATGCATGGAATTGTTCAGGTTTTCTCAAGTATTACTGCATCTATGTGGCTGAAATGTCAACAAGGCAGTTTATCAACATTATTCTTTAGTTATGTAATGCTGCTGTTCCCGTTTTTAAATGTTTTCCGATCATGTAATCTGTTTTTAATTCAAAACATCTGTTTAAAGGCACAGGCTCGTCGGCAATGCGCGCCTGCCAAATTCGTGCCTTGAAAAATGCAGCTCCGTGCCTTTGCTATGGAGCTGCGTATTTCGTGGCACGAATCTGGCGCGTGCGCGTTGCTGACGAGCCTGTGCCTTTAAGTGTAACATGTTTTGTGAAATTTGCTCCAGGTTAAACGTCATCCATTTTGAAACATTTCTTCCCTTATTTCCTCCCTCGCAGTGCTTCATGAACTCCATCCTGCAGTGTCTGTCTCAGAATAAGACTCTTCGTGAATACTTCTTGACGGATGAATACCACAAAGACATCAACTACAAGTCACCAGGAGAAGGAAAACTTGTCAAATGTACGACAGTCTTTCCTTTGTTTACCTTGGTTGAATAAGTGATAATCTTTTAGGGATTATGACCCAGGGACCGCCGGGGTGATTGAATTTGATACAAATGTGGACAAATATCCACGAGTTTAGGAAATCTGGATGCAGTGAAAAGCAACTTGGCTCCACCGGGATTCGAACCGCGGACCTTCTGCTTAATGGTAGCCCACAGGACTATAGTCAGATAAATGTATCACTAGTCCTCACCAAATGTGATTATATGTATATTTGTATGTTCATTCAAGTTTACAGTACAGATGAAATAACTTAAAACACACACAAACTTTAAAAAGATCAAGAAACTAAACTTTTTTGTTTTTTAGCCTGATTGTTGTTGAACTGCTAAACATTACTAGTTTATTATCAACATTTTTATTTCTTGAACGAAAGACAGTATGATGTAGCACTATGTATTGGCCCACTAGCCCGTCAGACTACCGGCACAATGCAGCTAGTAGTCCTCCAGCTAAAACTACTAGTCTCGGACTAGCAGACTAGTGCTAATTTCAACCCCATCATTTCTTTTCCAATTTAGATTTTGCCAGCGTGATCAAACAACTGTGGGATCCCAAACGCAAGGATTGTGTAACACCGACAAACCTTCAGGCGGCTTTCCACCGAGTCGCTAGACACTTTGGGGTTGGCAAGTAAGTAGGCATTCACCAAACCCTTGAAACTTAATCCACATAAGGCCTTTTCCGACTAGGCAAAATCTCGGGGGTGGCCCCGGGGCGACGCCAGGGTAAAAATAAGCCCCGATTCCCACTTGCAAGTCTCACCCCCGCGCCACCCCCGAGCCACCCCCAAGATTGCTTATTCCCTGGGGCGAGTTCAACCCTGCTCGAGACCAGGGTTGAACATTTTGGCCCCGGGGTGAGACACTTTCCCCGGGGCGAGAACGGTAGTGTGAAAAGGGGCAGCCTGGGCGAGTTCTCACTTTTTCAAGTGAGGGATGAGGTGCCGATCTCTAGGATGAGTTTCACTGAGAACAACAAGTGTGAATCGACGCTGGGTTGAACTCGGGGGCGAGCTCACCCAGAGGCGGCCCCGGGGTGAGCTCACCACGGGGAATGTGGTCCTAGTGGGAAAAGGCCTATTGATCACTTTCAAATGACGTCACTTCCTACAAATCGCCACGTGCATCAGAATTTTGAGCGTATTTTTGTGTGACGCGCATGGGCTGCGCTGTATTTCGAACAAATTTCGAGCAACACGCGTGCGTGTTTGAAACATGTTACAGCGTGTGCGTGTGCTACTGCGTGTTCAAACGCCATAAAGTACGTGCACGCACACACTGGAACATGTTCCAAACACGCGGGCATGTTGCTCGAAATTTGTTCGAAATACAGCGCAGCCCATGCGCGTCACAAAAAATTACGCAATTTGTAGGAAGTGACGTCATTTGAATGTGATCAATACAGACCCAGACTGGATTCGAACCAGGTGGCAGGCAAGAAAAGTACCGCCATCACCCTTTATCTAGATGCTGAATAGACTTTGATGACAGTTAGCACAGATGTAACTCCATTTGTTTGGTCTTGTTTGTGTGTGCAGGCAACAGGACGCTCAGGAATTCTTGTGTTACTTACTGAGTGAGCTTCATGATGAAATGAACACCGCCCCCAAGAGGCGACGTAATGAACCAGACATCCCGGATGACATCCCGTAAGTCAAATAATGTACACAATAGAGCCTTTGCATGGCGGCCATGACAGGGGGCAGTCACATTGTCACAGTGCGTCAAGCACGAGAAGTCACTTTGTGGATCTATTGTCACATCATTTAAATATGAAAACCTGCCCCCGGTCATGGCCGCCGGTGCAAAATCTCTATTGATTAAGAATTAGGCAGAATGTGCTTTCTTCCATTCAAAGCATTCTGGTGTGTGTTTGTTTCCTTACTCTATGATTGTCTTGTATTAATCTTAGTGAGGACACCAAGGCTCAAATTGCATGGGATCGCTACTGCACCCATAACGATTCTTCCATTCAAAGCATTCTGGTGTGTGTTTGTTTCCTTACTCTATGATTGTCTTGTATTTATCCCAGTGAGGACACCAAGGCTCAAATTGCATGGGATCGCTACTGCACCCATAACGATTCTTCCATTCAAAGCATTCTGGTGTGTGTTTGTTTCCTTACTCTATGATTGTCTTGTATTTATCCCAGTGAGGACACCAAGGCTCAAATGGCATGGGATCGCTACTGCACCCATAACGATTCTTCCATTCAAAGCATTCTGGTGTGTGTTTGTTTCCTTACTCTATGATTGTCTTGTATTTATCCCAGTGAGGACACCAAGGCTCAAATGGCATGGGATCGCTACTGCACCCATAACGATTCTTCCATTCAAAGCATTCTGGTGTGTGTTTGTTTCCTTACTCTATGATTGTCTTGTATTAATCTTAGTGAGGACACCAAGGCTCAAATGGCATGGGATCGCTACTGCACCCATAACGATTCTTCCATTCAAAGCATTCTGGTGTGTGTCTGTTTCCTTACTCTATGATTGTCTTGTATTTATCCCAGTGAGGACACCAAGGCTCAAATGGCATGGGATCGCTACTGCACCCATAACGATTCTTCCATTCAAAGCATTATGGTGTGTGTTTGTTTCCTTACTCTATGATTGTCTTGTATTAATCTTAGTGAGGACACCAAGGCTCAAATGGCATGGGATCGCTACTGCACCCATAACGATTCTTCCATTCAAAGCATTCTGGTGTGTGTTTGTTTCCTTACTCTATGATTGTCTTGTATTTATCCCAGTGAGGACACCAAGGCTCAAATGGCATGGGATCGCTACTGCACCCATAACGATTCTTCCATTCAAAGCATTCTGGTGTGTGTTTGTTTCCTTACTCTATGATTGTCTTGTATTAATCTTAGTGAGGACACCAAGGCTCAAATGGCATGGGATCGCTACTGCACCCATAACGATTCTTCCATTCAAAGCATTCTGGTGTGTGTTTGTTTCCTTACTCTATGATTGTCTTGTATTAATCTTAGTGAGGACACCAAGGCTCAAATTGCATGGGATCGCTACTGCACCCATAACGATTCTTCCATTCAAAGCATTCTGGTGTGTGTCTGTTTCCTTACTCTATGATTGTCTTGTATTTATCCCAGTGAGGACACCAAGGCTCAAATGGCATGGGATCGCTACTGCACCCATAACGATTCTTCCATTCAAAGCATTCTGGTGTGTGTCTGTTTCCTTACTCTATGATTGTCTTGTATTTATCCTAGTGAGGACAACAAGGCTCAAATGGCATGGGATCGCTACTGCACCCATAACGATTCCATCTTCTCCCGTCTCTTCGTTGGCCAACTCAAGAGCACCTTAGAATGCCAGACATGCAAGAATCGCTCCGTTACCTTTGACATCTTCTGGGATTTGTCCATTCCAGTTCCCGAGGTACAAACAATTTCAAGCAGTCTTTAATTACTCAGCAAAAATCAAAATGTTTGATCAGTTAAAGGCAGTATACATCATTGGTAATCTCGAAAATCAGAAATGTTCACAGATGTACGCCTAATTAACTTACACAATATAAACATGATGACCGTAGAAGACTTCCCCTGAAATGGTTTTGTCTGAAGTGCTATAGTCTTTGAGAAATGAATAAATAAATTCAATTCAGGCTCGTCAGCAATGCGCGCTCGCCAAATTCTATAGCAAAGGCATGGAGCTGCGTATTTCGTGGCACGAATTTGGCGCGCGCACTTTGCTGACGAGCCTGTGCCTTTAAGCACATTTTTTGCTGAACAGCTTTATGAAATTGGCCACTGGAATAGACATTAAGACTCAAGCCCCGCTGTAAGCAGAACGCTTTAAGTGGAAGAGTTGGAATAGTTGAAATATCATAAAAAAAAGGTAAATAAATATATTTTTTCGATGTTTCAGCGCCCCAGACCATTCCAACGCCGTGCCACTAGGGAGCGTGACTTGAAGCTTACTAAAGACACATTTGACATCAAAGACTGCTTGAACAAGTTCACTGAAGCCGAGATCTTAGATGGTGACAACATGGTGGTAAGTCATGAATTAATAATTACAATAATTCAAGACCATAATACAATAGTCTCAAAAATATAATCTCGGTATTAAAGACCAGTGAATCATTCAATGGATGAATTATACAAGTTTCAAAATACAGGCGCTCGCAAATGATACACTGGGCCTTTAACTGAGTCTTGCTGTTTGTTCTGTATACAGAATTGTGATCATTGCAAGAAGAAGCGAGTCTTCACCAAGGCGTTCTCCATTCAACGCTTTCCCAAGTACCTTGTGCTTCGTATCCTTTTCACTCAGTGTCTTACTCTTACGCTTGAGCTCATCTGTATTCGAACCCGAGACCTCTGACACTCCAGGCAATTGCTCTAACAGATAAGGCACAGTGGTATACTCCCTCAGGTTTTCCCCAAGACTTCTGATACACTGGGCAGATGCTCTACCAGCTGAGCTATGAGGCACAGTGGTATACTCCCTCAGGTTTTCCCCAAGACCTCTGACACACCGGGCAGACGCTTAACCAGCTGAGCTATGAGGCACAGTGGTATACTCCCTCAGGTTTTCCCCAAGACCTCTGACACACCGGGCAGACGCTCAACCAGCTGAGCTATGAGTCACAGTGGTATACTCCCTCAGGTTTTCCCCAAGACCTGACACACCGGGCAGACGCTTAACCAGCTGAGCTATGAGGCACAGTGGTATACTCCCTCAGGTTTTCCCCATGACCTCTGACACACCGGGCAGACGCTCAACCAGCTGAGCTATGAGTCACAGTGGTATACTCCCTCAGGTTTTCCCCAAGACCTCTGACACACCGGGCAGACGCTCTACCGGCTGAGCTATGAGGCACAGTGGTATACTCCCTCAGGTTTCCCCCAAGACCTCTGACACACCGGGCAGACGCTCTACCGGTTGAGCTATGAGGCACAGTGGTATACTCCCTCAGGTTTCCCCCAAGACCTCTGACACACCGGGCAGATGCTCTACCGGTTGAGCTATGAGGCACAGTGGTATACTCCCTCAGGTTTTCTCCCAGACCTCTGACTCCAGGCAGATGCTCTACCAGCTGAGTTATAAGGCATAGTTGTGTACTCCCTCAGATTTTTCCTATGAACCTAAACGAAACCCCATGACTTTTAAATTGGAGAGTGAAGTCATTTGAGGCAGATCATCGATTTATGTTTTTGCCACAGCGAGACTTGAGATTGCCACTATCATTGCCATATTTACTCATTTTGTTTAATGTTTTGGAGACTTCATAACAAAATATAAACTTACAAATACCGTCTGTATTGTTCACGTCCAGTATTTACTTAACTGCATGGTTGTATCAGACTTGAAGCGCTTCAGCGTTCTTCGTTCCAAGTTGACTACTCATGTTGACTTCCCTCTGCAAGGGCTGGACATGTCCAAGTACATGACTGAGAAGGGAGGTAGGTGTGACAGGTGCAGTTAGTAATCAATGGCTGCAGGTGCATTGCTAGATAATCACTGTGGGTGGAATGCTAATTGGTCTTTATTCTACTGTTTTGTATTGCATGGTGTTAAAGATAGTATAAATAATTGGTAAACTGTTACAAATAGCTGTATCCCCCTGTGTAATTGAAGATATGCATGATTAAAACCAACCTGAGCAAAAACCAGCTCCGTACTTCGTCTAACTTTTAAGAAAACAGTCAAAAAAGGGTTTGCAATCATTTCGCCCCAAAACCACTTCACCCTGAACCATTTCGCCCTGAACCACGGCCTGTGCACGAAGTGGTTTTGGGACGAAGTAGCATTTGGGCGATATAGTGTTTTGGAGGAAGTGATTTGGGGCGAAATGGCACTCGGGCGAAAAAAGTTAGGCGTAAATCTGTGAACATTTTTGATTCCTCGAGATACCAATCATGTATACTGCCTTTAACATGTAATCATATACCTTGTGCATGCAGTCTTTAGTCCATAACCCTAACCCATTAAGTGTTCTGGCTATGGTCTGTTTACAAAAAACCCATTAGACTTTGTCTTTTGCTCAGAGTAAACTTGCAATCCCCTCGTAGCTGTTGTATTTTATGTTGACCATGGCAAGCTTTAATCATGTTTGAGCTGTTTTTCTTGCTAGCCACTTACACCCAAAGAAACTAAGCATAGAAAGTGTCCAATTTCATAAAGCTGTTTAGCAGAAAAATTTGCTTAATCAAACTTTTGTGTGCTTTATAAAAATGGGTTTTTAGTCAAAATCTTATATTATGTGTATTACAATTGACTGGTGATCTCCTGCTAAAAACACAAGGTGACATACAATTTTGACTTTTAACACATTTTTACACAGCAAACAAATTTTGGATTAAGCAAATGTATCTGCTAAACAGCTTTATGAAATTGGCCCCTGATATGTTTAAAGCTGTTTCAAACCCTCCTTTGCCGAATGCTTTTGGTAATACTTATCTTGGTTTGGTATGGTTTGGTATGGTTTTATTTCATACATCTTCCCTGGATTGATTTAATACAATCATTACAAGCTGCGTTATATAAGCATGTCATGAATGTACCGGTGTATGGAAATTAACTTGTTGATAATATAACACAACACAATAAGGGCATATTTGTTAATGGAAGATGTATGGGATGCTAGATAAAAAGCCAATCAGGCTTATACAAGACCTAGCACCCTCTTGGATTTTAGTTTGTGTTATTTTGCTGATACCTACAGTAACTACTCATTTTACATCCTTCCTACCCTAACTGTTCCATCATCACTAACCACCTCACAATTCAATCTGTTTTCCTCATTGTTTTCCCCTGTTACTCTCGCCTTATTCACACTGAGCCTTTTCGCGCAAAAATGCGATCCACGTCGCTTTGAGAAAAGCGGCGTGGTGAAAATTTGGTGTAAAACGATGCACTGAAAATCACAGAATTACAAAACACTTTCTGCCCAAGTTTATTATGTGGTTTTCAGTGCATTGTTTCACTCACATTTGCCTCCACATTGCTTTCCTTCAAAGTTAAGCACGTCGCGTTTACGTGCAAAAAGGCTGCGTGTGAATCCACCCTTACTGCTTTGTCTCATTGCATTCACTGTTTGTTTGTTTCGTCACCTGCATGCTATAACCTCAGCACCCGCTAGCCCATTCACCCTGTGCACTGTTGTTAACCACTTCACCATGCCTAGCTACAATGCTTTCTGTAGCATATGGGATGGGTATGACAGTCCACCAGTGAAAGAACCTGATTTTCTCCTGGAATCACAAGATCCAAAATGTTAGTATGGTCGTATATGATCCCCTGTATGAAAATGAGTCAAATGTCGCACAGACTGGGCTGAGTTTTTGTGATAACTTACGAGATCAATTGTGAACTCAACTGTCGAGGATCAATTGTGAACTCAACTGTCGAGGATCAATTGTGAACTCAACTGTAGGGGATCAATTGTGAACTCAACTGTAGGGGATCAATTGTGAACTCAACTCCAGGGGTCGATTTCACAAAAGATTTGCAAAACTTGGGATGAGAGAAAAATAATAATAATAATAATAATAATAATAATAATATCGGGATTCGAACCTGAGACATGTGACTCACCGAGCAGATGCTCTACCATCTGAGCTATAAGGCACAGTTGGTATACTTCCGTACTCAAGTCTATGAAATCGACCCTGTTCTATTAAAATACAAAAATACTATTGAAATTCCAAGCGGTACCGTAGAGCTCCCAACATGTACGAGTTTGGCGTACGTTTTACGATTTAACACCCATTTTATGCTTTTACGATTTTTGTTTTCATTTGTCGAGTCCAACACAAGCCCTCCCAAGACCACCACAAGTCCCTGGGTCTTAATTAAGTCGCAAGCTATTCAAATGAACTCCAACCAAGGTAGTCTTTTGTGTGTGTGTTCATTCTTGGCTTTTACTGGACGGACTTGTGATTTTAATATCGGCTCTGGACTTGTGATGGACTCGACTACAACCCTGTAAGTAATGTGTGCGTCTGTCTCTCTGTGTATTACAGGCTTGACCGCTGCTGACCGTACTAAAGGTCACTACAATCTCATGGGAGTCTCTCAACATTCAGGGTCGATGCTTGGTGGTCATTACATTGCTTACGCTAAGCATCTGGATTCCAGCAAGTGGAATTGCTATGATGATGGCAGGTAATTAAATATTCATTGGGTTATAAGGGATTGGGAAATGGGACGTTCATATTACCGCGGAAAAATGGCTCTGCATGCGAGCGCCTGTGCCATTGGTTTGTACAACAGCTGATATTCTGCCTATCACAATGTGCAAAACGTTTTGAGCTGGGTCAAAGTTCAAATTCTCTATCCATATATTCTCAAGGATATCGTCAAAAAACCACCGATGTATCGTAAACTAAGATATTCGATTACATAAAGCAGAGCACCAACCTTTTTGCTTCCACATCCAAATTGGAGATTGCAAATTTCTCGGTTATTTTCCATAGATAGTATTTCCGGGAGGTATTTTATATGATTGTTTGATTTGAATGAAATCCATTTTGTTAAAAAAATCTGGTCATGCTCCTTTAACAAGATTTTTACAAGAGTTTTTGATTTTAACAAGATTTAACTGCATATTGGTGTTTACTCATTGCAGGGTTGAATCCATCACAGAGGCTTCAGTTCCCAGTTCCTACGCATACGTCTTGTTCTACAAGCAGGTTGAACAATAGTATACCAACCGACCAATCAACATTTAGTAAAGCCTGTCTTGCCGCGGGGGGAGGGGGGAGGGGAGGGGGAGGTGGGGGGGAGGGGGGAGGGGTAGTGAGAGAAATTCTCTGAGTCAATCAATTATGCAAATCATCTTAGCTTACATGTACATAAGTCAATTAATTCTTCAAATCATGCTTTTATTAAGAAAGGTCATTTTATCAAAATCCAAAAATCAAAGTCGTCTTGTATTCAGGTTGATGCAATTTTGATTTAGACCAAGGAATGTGATTTGATTTGTGTGGATTCAGCCATGTCGCAACTTTATCGCAACAACATCTTCACAAACGATATCGTATACATTTACTGCACTAGTATGTTCATGTACATCTGCACTAGCTGTTTCTACGCCAAATGGTGCCAACATTGGCTATCTGGATACAAAACATCTCATACACTTAAATTTATTTTCTTACACACTCACAGCACAACTAATTCAAATTGGTTGTGTTCACTTTTTTTTATTTAATGAAATAGTTTTTTAAAGTAATGATTGATATCTGGGTCCTAACTTTATATCCATCAGCAAAAAATTATTATTATTCAACGTCATTCCGTCCAAAATCACTCCATAAATTAATGGTTTTAATGCTTAAAAATTCAGCAATTGAACCATTTTAATTATGGCACGTTCAGCCAAAAAATTATAAGAACATTTTTTAATGAAACCAGAGCCTGAACCGGAGACGCCTGGTTTAGTGGATCAGTGGTCTACCAACTAAATTCTTAAGAGTTAATTTCCCCAAACTGTAAAGAATCCTGGGACTGAACTTATTTGGAAAGGAAAAACAAAGGTTTAGTTTGAAAATTAAGTATAAATATTCATATGCAGTATTCATCCTGGGAAGAAAAAATCTCCGTCCAGCAGAATTTAAATCTTTCTAGTATCCAGGAGCAATTTCATTCATTCATCATTCAATTTTGGTTTAATTTGCACTTGGTACGAGATAAAATATACACCTTATGACAATTGAGTACCACGATTTATTTTTATTCTGTAAAATCACATGTAAATATTTGTTGATGTTTGTATATATCGTTTTGGTCCAAATTATACATACTTGTATATTTTATTTATTGCAAATAATTTGTACACTTCGCCCTTTTGTGTGCTATTGTCATTAGCTGACAGATTTTACATTTTGGAGTGAGAATAGGATACGTTTTGACACATTTTTAGTTGAAATTTGGGGGGTGGGGCGGGGGGGAGGGGGGGGGGGGGGTGGTGAAATATGGATGTTTATCAATTAGTGTCTGCAACTAGAGTGATGAAAATAACCATGTATGGCACATCAGACCATGCAATGAACAAAATAGATAAGAAACCAAAAGCTGATTAATTTCACATAAAAGCAACTTCTAGCCCTAAATGACATCACGATCAAAGGAAGATCCAGCAGATTGGGGAAACAACTGCTGATTTGATCCGAATTGATTATTTGAGAGTTCAGAATGGAACACAATCACACACCGGGACCAATTTATATTCCGTGTTTATATGACACCTTTGCATTATCTTGGTATTGTCTTTTATATTCCATTTTAATCCCACGCACTTCACTGTGCACATTTCATAACCGGTATAAAAAACACACTGTTATTAATTATCATTCCACAGCAAATAGCTTCATAGCTATTTCACCTTACTTGAAATATCCTCTCACAGAATTCGAACCAGTTCACAAACTTTCTTTAGAAGCACTTCCATTGTCAAAATTCCAGATTAATTCCATTTATCTTGAGGAGATTGCACATATTTTTAAGTTGGAGGCATCATTTAATCTTCGGGATGCAGCAGCATAAATACTGTACAACTACAGTGTATAACTCAGCACTTGCAGTTAGTTTGAAAGAAAACTGGACTTGTTTACCATCTTAGTCGTCAAGTTATCCCAGTTTTGGTCAGTTAACTTGGTTTATCGTCAAGTTATCCCATGTTTGGCTCTATTAACTAGTTTTAGTCAGTTAACTTGGTTTATCGTCAAGTTATCCCATGTTTGGCTCTCTTAACTAGTTTTGGTTAGTTAACTTTACTTGGTTTATGGTATTACATACGAATTGAATTGTGATGAACAAGATCTTGTTAACTTGTAAGCAGAAGGTTATGGGATGTTTTCGAAATAACCAACTTCGACCCCGGCTCAGGCTTGGTGGATCTTAATTTTTTTATTATTGCGGCTAAAGAAACATCTGGCTCCAACACCAAGTTGATGTTCAACCCTGTTGAGCGTAAAGGCCAAACAGAAGAATTTAAGCAAGTAAACTACACACAGGGAAGACATATACTGAGAATACCGGAAAGACCAAGCATGAAGCTAAATCTAGAGATTTCGAAAACGCCTTGGTACAGAATGTAACTTTTGCTTGGGCCTAATGTCTGAATGTAAAGGAGTTAAGATGTAACAGGGGTGTGAAATCTCCGCTATTTAGCGGATTTCCGCTTTTTTGTTCAGCGTGCCACATTTTGTTTTCCGCTTTTTTTCTTCCGATGGTCCAGATTTCCCCCCGCTTTTTCCCCCGCGCGTAAGCATTGATTTTATTTCCGTTTATTTTATTTTCCGCCGCCGCCGAACGCACGCGATCCGCTCTCGACAACATAGATCGAAACTTTTGGTCATGTACTTTTGTTGAGTGTAGTATCGATAGTATTGCCCGTTTATAATATGCTTGAAAACGTCTGGGAACGAGAGTATATGTCGTAAACAAGTTTTTCGGTTAGTACAGTATCGATACTACTATTGCAGGGCACCAGCGTGTTGATTGATATACTGGTATGTGTATGGAAACCAGCGCGCGTGTGATCGCTATTCAAAATGGCGCCCAAAACATTTTGACGTTCGTAGTTTTCATAGAACTATTTTTTAAACGTAAATTTATGTGAGCGCCATCGTAAAAACGGGTCAGTTTTACAGTTTTATAATTAAACAAAATTATGCTAAAAAAATTCAGAGGAAAGTGGCAACGAATGTCCTCGGATTGCGCCACAGAGCATATGGAATCCAACATTTTCCGGGGCCCTTGGGCGGGCCCCGGACCCCACGCCGTGAGGGCTTAGCGCTCGCAAGTTCGGTTACACAGGTTCAGCTATTTTCCGCTATTTTTTGTAAACCCCACTCACACCCCTGATGTAAGATAACTAGTAAGCTGAGATATTTAATGGGATAATGTCTTGAAGGCTTGAGTGATTTATCATCTTGTTGTAAGTCTGAGTAAACACTGTTTCTTGTCACTGCTGTTCCTGGGTTCACAATCATTATTATTACAGAACTGAAATACAACATGTATTTTATAGTTTATTTCCGCAGTCAGTTCATTTTTCAAACAATGGCTGACGATTGGTTTTAGCAAGGTGTCAATAAAAATACTCGGAAATAAAATTTCAAAGGCTGGTTTTGCGTGCATTTCTTATCGTTTAAAGGAGCGTGACCAAATCACATTTATGAGCCCCCATTTTTCCCCACACGTGTTGAGATTTTGATACCATATTATTATGTCATAATTTTCTCATTACATTTCTCCCCCTCCCTCAATCCGTATATTTCATGGGAAATCGTCAAAAATCTACCGATGTTTTGTAAACTAATTTATTTAGTTACATAAAGCAATGCAGTGATTAAACCAACCTTTTTGCTTTCAAACCAAACTTTTCTTTCCCCCATGGATATTTTGGGGAGGTATTTTATATTACTGTTAGGTTAGAACGAAATTCATTTTTTTGGAAAAATCTGGTCACGCTCCTTTAAACATGTCAATGTTTGTTTGGAAAATGGTATCGATTCCAAATATAAT
Organism: Henricia sp. BOLD:AAB3569; assembly: GCA_037783545.1. NCBI lineage: Eukaryota > Metazoa > Echinodermata > Asteroidea > Spinulosida > Echinasteridae > Henricia > Henricia sp. BOLD:AAB3569. Next base: position 1,239,542 of record JBBELK010000138.1, read on the forward strand.
TGCTATTTCTAGGTAGAGTCGGAATCGATACCAAAAAATGTTGAAAATGGTTGAAATCGTTCAAGCGTATTGTATTTGACTCGAGCGGTGCTGTTGAAAAATATTTGCCCTACCGCGGGCAAAGTCTAAATCTTTTGTCACCAAAGTTCAACTACAAATGTCGATCATCCAGGGTTCCATAGCAACGAAATTTGTTTACCTGACGACCATTTTGTCCAATGCACACAGTTGTATTATACGTTGAGATGACAGCAATTATTTTAAACAGAAACGAATGTGATAATAAAGTGACTTTTAATTGACTTGGTAAGTTTTTCCCATAAAAGGGATTTTTTATTGTTATTTTGAAAACAAAATTTTGAAAGGTTTGATCCAGAGAAATGTATATTATGGTGTATTTAATGCACTTGGCATTTAGCAGTTTTATTTTTTATGTTTCTATTTAAATTGTTATGTTTTAACTGTGTTAAAATAATTTATTATTAAATTGTAGGTACGTTTTGGTGGGCCTTAAAGAATTATCATTGCTTATCTATTGAAGTTGACAATGCCTCAACAAGGAGATACAACTACCTACTACGCCATATGCTCAGACGATCCCATAGCAGCACAAAAAGGTATAATACTAATTATGGTGTTTGTACCAAAATAGCGCATAGCCAGTAGAAAAAGGTTTCGTTATTTAAGATAATGTTGAGATATTTGAAATATTCCGTGCATGATTATAATTTTGTTTCTATTTTATGGTTTGGGCACGTAAAGTTGGTTTAAAGGTATAACGTCGCGACTTTTTCATCTCATTCCTCGCTGACTTTAAGACTTGCAAAATTAAATAATTTGGCTTTAATTTTAGGACCTTTGTGTGACGAAGAGCTGTTCAACATCGCCTCAAGCCTGTCCGGCGATTGGCGCTTGGTGGCAGCATCACTGGGTCTCCTTGACAACCGCATCTCTAGCATCGAGCGAAGTTTCCCGCCGGACGAAAGGCTGTTCGCAGTCCTGAGGGAGTGGAGGGCAAAGAACTTGAAGTCAAGTGCTCCTCATGAAACAGCCGTCGATTTGGCTAACGCTATGTTCGAACTTGGACGAGATGATATTGGAAGACATTTGATTAAGAAATACAAAGATGCCCTTGAATGTGCATGAAGAGAGTTGGGCTACATCCGAATTTTTGGCTTGTGGCTGTGGCTGTTGCTATGCTGTTTCTAAGGACTTCCATCGTCCGTCCGTAGCAACAGCATATCAACAGCCATAATAGCCACTAATTCTGATCCAGCCTAAATTTAACGGATTGGACTAATTAACTTAAGGACAATTGGACTATCTTCAACTCCTAATTACAATGTAAACACTAGAAAAGACGCCATAAGAAAAAATAACCCGGTTTATGACCGTGGCCGAGTGGTTTGGGTCATTGACTAGCAATTTAAAAACTTGGGGTTGCGGGTTCGAACCTCCCCCGGCTGTGGTACCTGTGCCCCTGAGGAAGGCACTCAACCACACCTGCTCCATCCTTCGGTAGGGATGTAAAGCCGTTAGTCCAGTGTGTTAGGTAACGGCACTTTAAAGATCCAGAGCATTCTTTCGTGAAGAACAAGGCCTCCCCGCTGCCTCTGGCCGTTTCTAATTCGAATTCTTCATGGGTTTCCTCACGCTTGCGAGTGACAGTGCAATGAGCACTTTAGAGGAATCCTTGGTGTGAATACCAGAAAGAAATAAAAGTGCCCACGTGTGTCATGTACTTGGTACATGTACATGTACTTGGTACATGTACATGTACTTAGCAGTAATTTGCGTATTTGCTCAAAGGAGCGTGTTCAGGTTGTTTTCCTCTAGAAAAAGGATTTCGTTTTAACGTAAGAATCATATAAAATACCTTCTCAAAATACTATCCATTGGAAGAAAACAGGAAATCTCTAATTTGGATGTAAAAGCAAAAAGGTTGGTGTACTAATTACTGCACTGCTTTATGGAACCAGATAAATTAGTTTACAAAACATTGGTTGTTTTTTGACGATATCCTTGAAAATATACGGAGTGAGAACGCGAAATGTCGTAACGGTAATGAGACAAATATCACAAATGATATGGTATCAAAATCTCAACATCCATGGAAACACATTGGGGGAGGTGGGGGTTGGGGGGTGTGGGTTCAAAAATGTGATCAGTCTGGACACGCTAGAATGTGTTCCGTTTATGAACACGATTTCTCTGTGTCAGAGTTGTCTCTCGGTCAGATAATTTTAATAGAACACTTGATTTTTGAACCTTTTAATGACAATAAAATTATTGTTTAACCAAGTTTCCAGGGTCACGAAGCTCACTGTCATGTGATTGGCTGTAATCAGGTGGTGCGATGACGTCACGACAATAGAACGACCGCATCACGCGTGCACGATATATTACTACGCAGACAGTTAATAAAGACCACTAAACTAAGAAAAAACCGTGTTTTTTAAATCAACAACAGTAAATAATCAGAAGTAAAGACTTAAATAATTTCAAAGAGGATTTTAATAACCACTTTTAGTGTTGGAAGCGTAAATGAAAAGCATAAGCTGTAGGCCTACATGTATTGCGCGGAGTGATATTTCTGTAAAGATGCCCCATACAAAAGCACACATAAGTACATACAACGCAAAATGAACCACGGCTGCCATTTTTGTCCGTCCGATCACATGTACACCCACATGACCCAGTGTTTGGCCCCGTGACTATCCTCCCAAAACCTGATTCGTTTGTCATTTCCACTTGCCACAAAACCACATGGATATGCTAGAACAAGCCTTAGAACCAAGGTGAGAAGTAATGATCGTTGTTTTACGCGAAAATGTCAAGAGAATGAAAGATTTTATGAGAGGAAAATTATGCGTGATTGCGTGTTTAGCTTGTCACCTTCATTTTTGGGTAATGTACAGTGAGTACGCCTGGCTGGCTGTGCTGCTGCGGCGCGCGCTGACCTGCTGACGTGAGTGTGACTGTGGCCGCTTTTGGTGGTGGTATTGTTTTTTTTTCAACATCAGCTCCAATACACTTGGGGCGTGTTTGTTTCGGACGAATCCGCCGACCCCGATCTGCGCAGATGGTTCAGCGCTATGCATAGTTTGATCTAGCTGAACCATCTGCGCAAATCTCGGGATCGGCGGATTCGTCCGAAACAAACACGCCCTTAAAGGAGCGTGACCAGATTTTTCCAACAAAATGGATTTTGGGAAAGAATTCCGTTTACTGGTTGCCACTTTAATATTCTCCTTATAAAGACTTGTCTATAACAACCAAAACATGATACAATTTTGAAGGGAAGTGATTTTTGGAGTTAAAAACATTCATAAATTTCCTTGAAAATAGGCCTACCTAATTTTTGTCTGCCCTGTTTCATAGACCTAATGCAGTGGCGACCAGTAAACGGAAGACATACCGCGCTAAGGAAAATAGTCAACATGGACCTGACATTTCAAAAAATTTAAATCCAAAATGCGTCATTTTCTTCCCGTGACACAATTCCCCCTGAGTCGAGACTCACCCAAATCTTGTTGGGCATAATATTAAACCACTATGCAGGTCCTTGAGGGAAATAACAAGTCACGATGAAGATTTAGCCTACAATAAACCCTTTCACGGTTATCGACGCCATGTTGTTCACGGGGCAGTTCGAACACGCGTTGCTGTGTGCGTGCGCGGATCGTATTCGAATGCATTGTTAGGTCACTGTGCATTTAGCTACGATCTGCGCAAGCATAGGCAACGCGTGTTCGAAGTGCCCCGTGAACAAGATGGCGTTGATAACCGTGAAAGGGTTTATTGCAGTGAAAAAAAGGCCGCTTACGTCCGAGTCGTCGGGTGTGCGCTTGAGTCGGTAGGTCGGGATGAATGTAGTTTTGGAATTTAGTAGAAATAATCTGTAATGTGAAATGACATTTTCAGTTAAAATCAAACTTTCAATTTGTTTTCCAAATCCCTAACTTGGCATTACTTGTAAAATTTTTCCAAGGCATGCAATAAGAATATTGTCAAATTTTGCCTGCCCCAGTCTTAATACTACCTGGTTTCCCCTCGAGGAAGGATACAAACGTCCACTGGCACTCATCTATAGAAAGATTGAATGAAAAAAATGCCACATCAACATCGCAAGTTATTTTTAGTATCTTAATTGCCGAGGGATTGCAGTTTGTACTTCACTCAGAGTCACATGTGTGCCAGAAACTATCAGGTGCTCCTTAATGTTGCCACGGCAACATGTCTCACATCCTTTATTCATCACCATGGTTTATTAAATTACTTGCACAATTACCCCCCTCCCAGGAAGTAATGGATTAGCCTTAGAGCCATTTCTGTTTGGCATTAACCAATGCGGGAATTAGGAACGGAGCAATACATTTCTGTATGGGGTACTGCACCTTTATTCATCACCATACTTTGTTAACTTTCTTACATAATCTCCCCTCCATGAGTTATGGATAGATCTTAAAGTTAACTTTTGGGGCATTATGCAATTAGTGTGTACCGAGTCACCGAACAATTGATTTTTGGAGAGTACATTTGTGACTCATTGTAAATGTAGAAATTTTCTTCAATCGTTAGAAGCACCGTCTGTTCTTAAACTCGGATTATATGATACATTCACAGGTCGTTCGCTTGATAACCTTGTACCAACTCTCCTTAAAAATAGAAACATCGATGACTTGTCTGTTATAAATAGCTCCTAATTTCATTGCATCTTAACCGAGCGTGAATGTGTCAGATTTGAGCCCCCGTTTTTCCCCAGGGGTCGGGAACTAGGGATATTGTACTGGATTCAGTTCAAAGTCTTCAAAGCTCTTCCACTGAAGTAGGGGTACGTTCCTTAGAACTTGTATCAAGGATGAATCATGAGTGAGATGTCTAGCATTCACTTGTTGCAATCACTACGAATGATGCACTGGATTTTTAAACACCAAGCTGAAACGATTGCTCTCGGTCGGTGTTCTTCAGGAAAACTTGATCAGACTTTGGAATAATGGCTGTTAATACCGAAACAAATGGGTAATTACACGTTGTATAGACAGTTTGCACGGCGACCATGACGGGGGCAGTCACATTGTCATGTGTGTTAAGCACTACATGTAGTAGTATTTAGGCACTTTGTGGATCTATTGTCACATTATTTAAATATGAAAACCTGCCCCCCTGTCATGGCCACTGGTGTAAAGGGTATACTTAAAGTTAGTTTTAAAACAACATTTCTTTGATTTAATTCGTATTTGTAGTTAATTTTTTTGCTTTTATTTTTTTTCTCCAGTGGACAAGAAAAGAATGACCAGGAACTTCAAGGAAAGGAAGACGGTAAATTAGTGAATATTTCGTCATTCTTTGACTCATTTTGATTGTACTCCTAAGAGGCCATCCAAAGTTGTCAAAATGTTTACGGTTCTACAAAGCGTAGGAAGGGGGAGGGGAGGCCAGGGGAGGGAGGTTGAGGGCCGCGTAGGACTTTACATGCACTGTAAAATGTCAACACTTCATGGTACTGACAGAAACATTTTAAAAGTAGCATTTTGGGGAGTCTTGAAAAATACTACGCTCTGTATAACTGTGAAAATGTTGATAACTTTGGACGACCCCTAATCAGGTTTTCTGAAATGTAGTCGCAGTTTTTGTCATTCAATTTGAATGTGTTTTTGTCATTCAGTTTGAATGTGTTTTTGTCATTCAATTTGAATGTGTTTTTGTCATTTAATTGGCAAACTTGACAGAAACACAGTAAAGTGAATAAACGCTAATTTGTGTTCTGTTGATAAATAACACTATTTGATAATTGGTTTTTCTTGCAGGTGATATTGAGTCTGGTTCTGAGGATCCATCAACGGTGATCAACAACACGACACCATTTGCTGCAGATAATCTTCCAGTAAGTGCAACAAAGACCCTGGTTCCATAAAGACGTGCAGTAATTACACCAACCTTTTTGCTTCATCATCCAAATTGGAGATTGCAAATTCCAGTTTTTTCTCGTGGATAGTATTTTTGGGGAGGTGTTTTACATGATTGTTAGGTTAGAATGAAATCAATTTTCTGGAAAAATCTGAACACACTCCTTTAAACCATTTTATTTAAGGATTGCATTTTTCTGCACACAGTACCAATTCCGCACCGATAATAACGGTCAAAGTCAAGTGACCTACCGCGTAGTTCAAGTTGATCCTGACTCTACTAACAACACGGCAACCGTTGTTACAACTACTTCATTCCCACAGGGTGGTCAAGCGGTCACTCAGGTAAGAAACATTGATCTAGAGTAGCCTTGGTCTTTTAATGGTCACGTAATGGTCACCTTTTGGTCATTTCACAAAACATGTATTTTCTGACTGTGGTAAACATTGGAGCAAACAGTAATAGACCATATCGCAAATCGGCGCCCTTTGCAATGCACTATGGGATTGAAAATGGGGCAAATTTTCAATCCCATAGTGCAATGCAAAGGGCGCCCTCTGTTGGTGTAAAAAGAATGGCGATATGGTCTATGGACAAGATCACGGCGCCAGTGCACGGTGCGTAAGCTTGACAATAGAGGGTGCTGCATGCGCGCATACATGGTTCATCTTGTGCACTAACTTTATGCAATTTTTGAAGGAGAAAGTGTGATTTTTCTTTAGAAAAACATTTGCGACAAAAGTGCATGTATATCTTAGAATTGGATTATCTTTTGATTCCAGAATGTAATTGACTTAAAATCTTTGTTCAATCTAAACGAATTAAAAAAACCGGCTAAAATATGCCCCCTTTCTCTTGAAAATGCATGTTTTATCACACGTTTGGCAAAATGCGTGTTGAGTTTTTCCCGTGATGCAAAGTAAAAGTAGCTTTTCTGCATCAATCTGTTGCTGGCGTCTGCATCATGAATTCTAATCTTGCTGTCCCGTTGCAGGAGGATTTTATTCAGGAAATATCGGTCATTATGAGTGATTGACTGTTTCCCGTTATTTCATAGTCGCATGATGACTCATAATGAAGCCTTCTTATACCAACTCCTCCTATCTAGTAGGCCAAGTAAACTCAAACACATTATACCTGGGCCCAATCTCATAAAGATGCTTAACAGAAGATTCTGCTTATATGCAGATTAGGTTCATGCATATTATTCATGACTTGATCTGCATACTATCCTGTAGGTCATTCAAAGTCCATTCAACATTGTATACAGCAGCAGCTAAGGCATCTCATGCATAATATTCATGACCTAATCTACATATTCTACTGTAGGTTTCAGAGTCCACTCAGAATCCTATACAGCAACAGCTGCAGGGATCTCATGCATATTATTCATGACTTAATCTGCATACTATGCTGTAGGTCATTCAGTGTCCATTCAGAATCCTATACAGCAACAGCTGAAGGGATCTCATAAATATTATTCATGACTTAATCTGCATATTTTCTTGTAGGTTATTCAGAGTCCATTCAATAATGGAGAGAGTCCAACTTCAGAAGCTCCATCTGGTGAAACAAGATTCACATACTTCCCCACCTCTGCTGTGGTGACAGACCCCAGTGTCATTACGCAGCAAGCTACAGAATCAACGTTAGCCAATGCGACCACCGCTGGAGGTACGTATCTCATACAATCATGCATATGCAAGATTCACATACTTCCCCACCTCTGCTGTGGTGACAGACCCCAGTGTCATTACGCAGCAAGCTACAGAATCAACGTTGGCCAATGCGACCACCGCTGGAGGTACGTACCTCATACAATCATGCATATGCAAGATTCACATACTTCCCCACCTCTGCTGTGGTGACAGACCCCAGTGTCATTACGCAGCAAGCTACAGAATCAACGTTGGCCAATGCGACCACCGCTGGAGGTACGTACCTCATACAATCATGCATATGCAAGATTCTGTTTGCTTAAGGATTTCCAAACAAACTGGCTTTCATCCTTTTGAAGCTACATCTGACCACCACGTAGTCGAGACACACTGGAGACATAAGCAGTTACCAATTTATGGCTGACGGGTTGTTGAATAATTGTTGAATTTTAGGTTTACATTTTGAATTTTGAAACTTTTTTCCCCCTCAACCAGGCCAGTTTTATGTGATGATGTCACCACAAGACGTTCTTCAAGGAGCTACTCAGAGAACTATTGCACCCAGAACACACACATTCAGTCCGTAAGTGACTGGGGGTGGGGCTAGAGGTTATCAGATAGGGGAGGGACTTGGAGAGATAGAACTATTGCACCAAGAACACACACATTCACTCCGTAAGTGACTGGGGGTGGGGCTAGAGGTGATCAGATAGGGGAGGGGCTTGAAGAGATAGAACAATTGCACCCAGAACACACACATTCACTCCGTAAGTGACTGGGGGTGGGGCTAGAGGTGATCAGATAGGGGAGGGACTTGAAGAGATAGAACTATTGCACCAAGAACACACACATTCACTCTGTATTAGTGACTGGGGGTGGGGCTAGAGGTGATCAGATAGGGGAGGGGCTTGGAGAGATAGAACTATTGCACCAAGAACACGCACATTCACTCCGTAAGTGACTGGGGGTGGGGCTAGAGGTGATCAGATAGGGGAGGGGCTTGGAGAGATAGAACTATTGCACTAAGAACAAATACATTCACTCCGTAAGTGACTGGGGGTGGGGCTAGATGTGATCAGATAGGGGAGGGGCTTGGAGAGATAGAACTATTGCACCCAGAACACACACATTCAATCCGTAAGTGACTGGGGGTGGGGCTAGAGGTGATCAGATAGGGGAGGGGTTTGAAGAGATAGAACTATTGCACCAAGAACACACACATTCACTCCGTAAGTGACTGGGGGTGGGGCTAGAGGTGATCAGATAGGGGAGGGGCTTGGAGAGATAGAACTATTGCACCCAGAACACACACATTCACTCCGTAAGTGACTGGGTGGGCCCCGGGCTAGAGGTGATCAGATAGGGGAGGGGCTTGACAGGATAGTTACCAGGGGTGGAATGCAATAAAGTAAGTCTCTGTTTTCGATTGAGCAGTGACCAATGTCGTGCAAGGGTTCAATTATGGAATGCATAGTTCCGATTTTGCCCAGTTAACCCCGCCCCCTTGGATATTGTTGCTATGCCTCACACGCTGTCGTCAAAATGTCCACACACACTGCACAAACCAATGGGACTTTAAACGGAAAGCACAGATTCATTGGAGAAAACTCGAAGGTTCTCATGTTTCAGGGTCGACAGTTGTCATAGAACACACCGAGTAAAGGGCCAGTAATACAGGGATGTCATATCATGAAATGCGTTCTTTCTTACCTTTGAACAGGAATCGCCCGGGCTTGAAACCAAATATTCACCCGGATCACCACATACAACACTGTACAAACTGTATGTTGTTGTGTTGTTGTGAGGCAATGCACTTTGACCTATGTGGGCGCTGTCTGCTAGCTCTGTTGTGATTGGTCGACGAGTTCGGCTTGATTGACAGGTCGGAACTATGCATTGTGGCACTGTTTGTAACGTTTTGTTTTTGCCTGCATTAGTAAAATGGATGGAGCTCGGACAGCCAGAGATGACAGGAGAAGAGCGACACATAACGAAGTGGAACGGAGAAGAAGAGACAAGATTAATAATTGGATTGTAAGATTGTCTAAACTCGTACCAGATTGTGCATCAGAACAAGCTAAGACACAGGTGAGACTAGGAACTGCTAATTACAGGAATGAGATCAATTAACATAGATATTTCAGGGCTAGTAGCTTGAATCATTTACTGGACCGATGCTATTTTTACAAGACCAAAGCCACGAGGAACGTGGATTTACTGTTCGTTAGTTTAAAAATGCACTGGACCACTGGTCTAGTACGGTAGAGAAAGCACTAGACCGAGGCTTAAACTACTCGCCTCGGTCCAGTGGGTATTTCGAGCCCTGTATTTGACTCACGCAGGAATGGGATCAATTAACATACAATTGTAGATGTTCAAATAACTATCAACTTCTAAGTTGAATTAGAAACGGCCAGAGACACCGGGGAATCCCTCCCCTTGCTCTTCACGAAAGAATGCTCTGGGATCTTTAAAAAGTGCATTACCGAAACACACTGGACCAACGGCTTTACATCCCTTCCGAAGGACGGAACAAGTGTGATTAAGTGCCTTGTTCAAGAGAACAAGTGCCACAACCCGTCACGGCCCGGAATCGAACCCACATCCTAGTACTGGCACAGGAACTTGAGTTTGACGCACTAGACCGCTTGGCCATAACACCCCACAAGTGACCCGATCTGGGCTTTATTCCAAATGCGCCAACATTAAAAGCGTTTGCAACGTTCGCCAACAAATGTTATCCTGATTTTCTGTTTTCATTATAAGGCGGTTTCACGCTGTCATAGGTCACTAAACTCTCCCATGTTTGTACTCCAGATCGGGGAGAGAATACTAGAGCCGCTAGCAGAAAAGCATGAGGCTCTATTCTTCTCTTCCTGATCTGGAGGACAAACAAAGGAGATATTTAGTGACCCGTGACAGTCACTAAACAAGTACACAAATTATCTATGGCTGACTTAGGTGATCAGTTTTGCAAATGACCCTGCCTTCTATTATAATAACATGATTTTGGCATATCCCCACAGACACCTGTAGAAACACCTGCTACATTTATAAGTGTTCCTATTGGACGATGTCGGTTATTGATCCCTTATACTTCAACCATGCTCACTGACAGTTTTATTGTGGAGATTTTGTTTATTATTATGCATTTAACAGCAGAGTAAAGGAGGTATTTTGTCTAAGACCTGCGACTACATCACTGACCTAAGGAACTCCAATGGACGCATGGCTGAGGTAGTCAAGGAACATGAACGCATCTCAGTTGACAACGAGTTGCTACGGCAACAGGTTGAAGAACTCAAGGGTGAGAATTCGCTACTGAGGGCCCAGTTACAACAACATGGGGTTGATATGGTTATGGACAATTCTTGAACATGTTACGATGCGTCAGTTTAAATGCTTTACCCAAGTTGCATTGGATTGGTTCGGAGAACAATGAATGGATAATAGTCGGGTACCTGTAACTTTAATTGAGCCACAGGACAGGGGCCAAGTTAATGTAGTCTAGGTACTAGTATCTATCATATGCTGTACTATGCCATAAGAATTGACGTTTTTTTTTAATAATAGAAACGTGTCTTCAGACGTACTGTAGTTTAGTTTTCAAACGTGATAAACTTGGAACTTGCTAGTTTACAATTTACCTTGAGATATCTGACACACAAAAACAGTTTCTTGGTCTTTAGGCCTTCTAAGAATTATTTGCTCACTTGTTGATTTGCTCATCATTTCAAGATTTAAAAAGAATTTACAAGTCGGACGTCACATATGCCCTCATGCACTAAGTCTATGGGACAACTCAGAAATATTTTTAGTTTTTCCTAGTAAATTCCTCAAATTTTTTCCCCTTCAAATTTTGGTTTCTTCATTAGATTTTCACTTATTGATGTATAATAAATCATTAGTGACGTCCGAGTACTAAATTCTTACCCAAGATTTGGATGCAGCCTAAAGTACCTTGTAGTCAGCGCCTTGTGGAGGCGGTATCGGGGTGCAAGATAAAGATATTTTGTACGAAGACTTGGAACCTACAGAAAGTTTGTGTACCGTACATGTAAATATATGTATTTTTTTTTTTTTCAAAAGATAGATTTCTTTATCTATGAAAGCTTTTGAGTTTTTGAATAGATGCCCCTACTAGGTTAGTTTTTAGTTTTCTGTTTGGGTATAGAGCTTTTGCACCGGGGGCCATGACAGGGGGAAGGTTTTCATATTTAAATGATGTGGGGAGCGCGTGTGGTCTAGTGGGTATGAAGCGGGACTCCCAATCAGAGGTTGGGGGTTCGAGCCCCACTTTGACCAACGTGTCTGTGTCCCTGGGCAAGGCACTTAATCCCAGTTGCTTCGTCAACCCAAGCGATATATGGGAAGCTGTTATGGGGAATGCCACAATCTAACTGCCGATAGGGTTGTGCGCCTTGGCCGGGTTGCCACCTAGTTGAAGCGAAATGGTTCTGGTGATTTCCTGATGGCAGCGGTAATAATGGCAACAGCTGCCTCGGAATATGTCTACATAGATAGATGGCGCTTTACAAATGCTTGTATTATTATTATTATGTGACAATAGATCCACAAAGTGACTCCTCGTGCTTGACGTACTTGGACAATGTGACTGCCCCCTGTCATGGCCGTCGTGCAAAGTCGTGACCAAATCCTCACCTAAGGGGTGGGGCAGCCCGGGGGATGGGGAGGGGATGGGGGAAACAATTGATTGGTGCATAAGTATCGGTGTTCGACTATATATGTGTTATTCTTTAGATCATTTTTTTAAAAATATACCAGGTGTGGCTCAATTATATTAGTGTTCACAGATATTAAAGTGTTTTTGTACAGGTCAGTTTGGAATCTGTAAGAAGTAATAATATTGCTTTAGTTTTGTTAAGAATTTATGATGGGATGAAATGTTTACAAAAGTGCAGCCCAAACTGGGTGAACATGACTGTGTACATATCATTGATTCTTATACCAATAATCAAATTAATTAGTGATCAGGGGCCAATTTCATAAAGCTGTTTAGCAGAAAATTTGCTTAATCAAAAATTGGTTTGCTTTATAAAAATGGGTCAATAGTCAAAATTGCATGTCAATTTGTGTTTTTCACAAGAATATCTGCTATTCTTGCTAAGAACACAAGTTGACATAAAATGTTGACTATTAACCCATTTTTATAAAGCAAACAAATTTTAAGCAAATTTTTCTGCTAAACGGCTTTATGAAATTGGCCCCTGAAAGAGGTTGGTACATTGGAAATATCCAATCAAGAAGGGAGGACTAATGAAGTGTTGAATATTCATTACATGTATTAAAGAACATGCTGTGTTGGCTGGTTGTCAACTTGGCTTACCTGGGGGTGCTGGGGGCGGTCGGAAGGGGGCGGGAAGTTCCTTGCATTTCTATATTTTTTTAAATCCTTTTGTCGCATCAGAAATTTAAACTATGTAAGACACGATACAGAGTAAGCATCACAATTCGTCTACCATGTCTATGCTCTCCTATAGACCGTATCAAATAGCCGCCATTTCGTGGGGCAGTTTCTATGTTCCTTGAGGACATGCATGGTTGCACATATTGTGCTTCCATTGTTGAACAAAAGGTGCCCCACGAAATGGCGGCTATTCGACGGTCTATAAGACGGATTTGTATATAGAGCTGTGTAGAAGTGGAATTAAATTAATGTAGTAATTATAATTTCAGTGTGACGTTTGAATATTTTTTTGAAGAATAATAACGCTATGAATACTCGCAACGTCACTTTTCTCCTTTTGCAAACATTTCAGTCAATATTTGCGAGTACTCGAATATTCGAGTACTTTGCTTGCGAGTATTCGAATCGTAAGATTCAGCAATCGCACAACATTAACCGGACGTGTCCTTGGGGCGAGCAAGGTTGTTCAAACGAGGGGCTATCTGGAGCTAGCTTGCTCTACCCCAAACTCTCGTAGCTAGCGCCCCGAAATTTGTGTGGCTAGCCCCACTTTCAGATCAGCACAGCGGTGTTTCTTTTACTATATGGGTATGTTCAGACGGAGGGCTACTTTTTTTTTAGCCCCAATCCAATTAAAGGACTAGGCGGGGGTTCGCTGGAGCTAAAGTGAGTTAGTCCAAAATGCCCTCCCGTTCAAACGGTGATGTTAACTCCGGAGCTACAGTTAGCTCCGGAGCTAAAATGTGGTCAAATTTGATAGCATATATTAACATTGGCCAGATGCCACAGAGCGAGGTCAGTTCTAGTTGCGTTCAGTCAGTAATAACGGTGGAGCCAAGTCATAAAAACTCCGGAGATAGCACCTCGTCTGAACGACCTGACTCGAGTGGTGATCTTTTGGCCTTGCAATGCTTGTAGGTGACTTGTCAATTGTCGGTGGTAAAATCGCACGTGATTTACGTAGATCAAGGTTTATTTTGGACAACACAAATAAAAATGCGTAAAATTGACAAAAAAATACTATATTTGTGTAAACCGGATAAGATACTGAATATCGCATGGTTGGTAGCTTTTAAAATACTCGGAAATGAAAAATGTGGGTGTTGGGCGGTGAAAAAAGGCCACTATGGCATATTTTACTATTTTTTAACCTATAACATAGAAGCGCTGGTAAAAGTACAATGCGATATGCGGCGGATGCACAGTTTACAACTAAAAATAGATTCCTGAAACTGCATATGGTTTTACGTTCATTTTGTTAAAAATTTGCCCATAGAAGGACTGGTCGCTAATAAGATTTATGGATATTTTTCATTCATGTGTTGCTTTCCCATGGAAAATATTTACTGTCGTTGTCAGGTCCCCGACGGATTCAACAGGTTTTGTGTGTGGTCATCAGGCGCGGATCCAGGAATTTTGTAGACGGGGGGCACAAGAAAAAGGGACAAATGCGAGCGCGTAGCGCGAAGCCCTTACTGCCTGGGGTCCGGGGTCCGCTTAAGAGCCCGGGGAAATTTTGGATTCTAGATGCTCTGTGGTGCAATCTAAGGCGATTCCTTGCCACTTTTAACTGACTTTTTTAAGCAAAGGTTTTGAAGATTGTTGTGTGTTTTGAGAATTGTGTGTATGAAGAATTATTTTCGGATCCAGGAATTTTGTAGACGGGGGTGCACAACAAAAAGGGACAAATGCGAGCGCGTATCGCGAAGCCCTTACGGCGTGGGCTCCGGGTCCCGCTTAAGGGCCCCGGGAAATTTTGGATTCTAGATGCTCTGTGGTGCAATCTAAGGCGATTCCTTGCCACTTTTAACTGACTTTTTTAAGCAAAAGTTTTGAAGATTGTTGAAAAATTATTTTCGCCATTATTTTTAGCCATTATTTTCGCCCGGTTAAGTTGACAAAAATCTATAAAGTTTCTCCCTCCCCAATTTGGCATTTAATATGCAGTTTTTACCCATCATCATTTCTTATTTTCCGGATTTTTTCTTGGTTTTAGATGTTAAATATCGGCATCGGTATTTTTTTTAAGAAGATTGCTCTCCGATTTTTTTTTTTTTTTTACGGCCTTTCCTTCCCCCCACTTTTTTTTTTGGACTCCCCTACTTGCCCTCCCCCCTTTTTTCTTTTACCTCCTTTCCTTTCCTTTTTTTTTTTGGACTCCATTTGCCCGGGGGGCACGTGCCCCCTGGGCTCCCCCCTGGATCCGCGCCTGGTCATGGATAATAGCTCCATGGTGTGGTGTAGCCCATGGAGGAAGGCCTCAGGGTCCGGTCACGCACAAAGGGCGAGCCAGGACGGACTGCCAAGGGAAAACCCCTACAATTTCCCAAGTTCTATATGAATATTCATATTACATTCCAGCCAATCACAATAGTCATTTATCACAACTGCGCCATCCACATACCACGTGACATCTGTTTGCACGCATGCATTCAGTGTGCATGCAGTTGTGTTGGGGTGATACTATATACCGGAAAACACCGGAAAACACCGGAAAATACCGGAAAACACCGGAAAACTCACCGGAAAACACCGGAAAACACCGGAAAACATACTAAATACCGGAAAACACTAAATACCGGAAAACACCGAAAAACACCGGAAAACATACTAAATACCGGAAAACACACTAAATACCAGAAAACACCGGAAAACACACTAAATACCGGAAAACACCGGAAAACATACTAAATACCGGAAAACACACTAAATACCGGAAAACACCCGAAAGCACTTAATAACACCACCCCCACTTCCTGCAGAAAACACCATAAAATACTGTTTTCCGGTGTTTTCCGGTATTTAGTATGTTTTCCGGTATTTACTATGTTTTCCGGTGTTTTCTGGTGTTTTCCGGTGTTTTCCGGTAAATAGTACTACCGGTTGTGTTGGGTGGTCAACTTCCGTATCAAATACCAACATTTTTCAATGTTTTTTGTTGGCGACATCTTGATTTTTTTGTGAGTTTACTTCCGTCTGGACAATTCTAGGATGCCTTCCATTGAAGTAAATCGTTCGGGATTGAGTAAGTTGGACCAAAACGGTAGCGTTGAGTCATCGAAGTCGTCCAAAGATAAAGACTTGCCCAAGTTGTGTGTCGGTGAGTACGAAATCTTTGAGCTCTCTTGGACATTGTTGGGCTTGGCTTAGCTCAGTGAAGCATAATTTAACTGTGTAAATTTAACTGCTTTTGTAGTTGTGTACTCTATACCTCCATTGTTGTTTCCTTCCTCCATGGTTGTACATATTGTGACAAGAACTGAGTAGTTGATCATGGCTTCAGATCTAGTGTACAAAACGTATGAGACGAGCTGAACAAATATTTTCTCACAAAATTCAGTGTGTTAATTTTTTTTTTCATTCGGCCTTCTACATGTAAATAAATTTGGGTTTTTTTTAAATCAAAACTGCACTCGCTGATACTTGAGTAATTTTAACATACCCCGGTATGGTAAAAGTTGAGAAGCTGAACATAATTTGTTCTTGCCCTCGCGTATCTCCATGAATAAGTTTTTCTTGTTTGGGGTAAACACTACCAAGTACTGGGCCCAATTTCATAAAACATGTTAGCACCCGATTTTTGATTAAGCGGCGCATTAAGCGGCCGATGGCATTTCATAAAAGAATTAAGCAGTCGTTTTTTTGCTTAAAGCCATTATTTAGCAAGCCAAATCGCATGCTAACGCCGTCGCTTAAGCAAATTTTCGTGCTACGCTTAATCAAAAATTTTGATTAAGCATTTAACATGTTTTATGAAATTGGCCCCTGGTGAGTTGCAGGGTATTCTGGTCAACTCGGTCCCAGGTCAACTCGGTCCCAGGTCAACTCGGTCCCAGGTCAACTCGGTCCCAGGTCAACTCGGTCCCAGGTCAACTCGGTCCCAGGTCAACTCGGTCCCAGGTCAACTCGGTCCCAGGTCAACTCGGTCCCAGGTCAACTCGGACCCTATGGGAAATTGAACGTAAAATTAGGCCTATACCTTTTATTTCTGGATGTCCTTCAGATCCTGTAAGGACTTCTCATCTATACATTTTCATATAAAAATATAATTCAGTAGGCCCTAATAGTTTGTTTTCGCTCGTGATAACTGATCGACTTCGTGTGTTGTTTACATCTATGTATTAATGTACGAACTATTTCAACTGGTACAAGTGGTACAATGTCTCAAGGTCTCTATATATGTCACTGGCTGACAAGGAAAACCTATCCCTAGAACTATGGGGGATACAGTATCCCCCATAGGTTATGTTGTTTTTTTCCAATATGGCGGCGCCTGAACTTTAAGATCGGACCGAAACGTTTTTGGCTAGCGCAATAATCCGCTCCCCAATCGCCACCAAACTCCGTCTGATAGTTCTTGAGACACTCACCTTGCGTGTGTCTACGGAATTTCGGTACCATTTGTCCACTATAAATTCTCCGAAAATAATGTTGGGAAATGAACGGGAACATGTGCGATGCATCCACATGCATGATTGAGGCATTCGGTAACATGCATGTGGATGCATCATACATGTTCCCGTTCATTTCCCAAAATTATTTTCGGAGAATTTAGTGGTCAAATGGTACCGAAATTCCGTAGACACACGCAAGGTGAGTGTCTCAAGAACTATCAGACGGAGTTTGGTGGCGATTGGGGAGCGGATTATTGCGCTAGCCAAAAACGTTTCGGTCCGATCTTAAAGTTCAGGCGCCGCCATATTGGAAAAAAACAACATAACCTATGGGGGATACTATATCCCCCATAGTTCTAGGGGTAAGGAAAACCCACACAACATTCCAAGTCTGTGGTTTTCGCGCTTTTGAGGAATCCGCGCTTTTGAGGAATCCGCGCTTTTGAGGAATCCGCGCTTTTGAGGAATCCGCGCTTTTGAGGAATCCGCGCTTTTGAGGAATCTGCGCTTTTGAGGAATCCGCGCTTTTGGTTTCAGTACCAGAACAAAATAATAATAATAATAAAATTAAAATAAAAATTTAAAAAGCATTAAAAAGCGTAAAAGATCACAAAAGATCAAAGTGTTTCATGCCTGCATAAAACAGGTGAAAATGGTTAAGAAAAAAATCCCTGTCCATATTCTGACTTTAATACTCAGTAGCATCAATTGCTCAAAGAAACTGCATGATGTCGTGATCAGGGGGTTCCCCTATATTAGTCTACATGTACTTCCAGGAAATACATTTATAGGGCAGGTTTTTTAGTCATAGACATGACAATGAGACAATAGAAAGGGTTATAGCGAGGGAGAACCCCCTGGCTTCCCTCTGACTTCCCTCTGACTTCATATGCATATTCATGACTTGTATGTGTGTTTGATTGGCCCACTGAGATATTCATATATACCCATGTAGTGTCATCTTCTATTTTAGTTACATGTAAGCATAGAGGAAGGAACGTGTAAGTTACTATCAAGAGTGAATCTTTAACAAATTCTTCAGAGTTTTGGATCAGCTTTAATTACTACTTAAAAATTCGTTTACAAATCTTAGTGCTCTGGAGTCAAGACATGTAGGTTTTTTTTCTGCAAATTTTGAAATTTTAGGACATTTGGATAACTCTGTATTTATAATGCAAAAAGTACAGTATGCAGTGAAAGGAGTTCTGCTTTGCCAACAGATTGGGAGCCTTTCGAAATTGATTTGGATTTCGACTAGTATTGGGTGGATATTACTGGTTCGTATCACGCACAGTGCTACAAAACAAAATTTCATACATGTACGTCGTGAAAAAAACTATTTCCTTTAGGAGTAAGTGTGGCTCTGAAAAAGATTAATCTAAACCATAGAGTTTTATATGTTTTGGCCAATGCTTTCTATTCATTTTTAGGTAATAAATTTGCATAATCTGAACGGTCGCTATGCAGCTATAAGGTTAAACAAATATTGTCAGTTGTATTCAATGTGGGTCTTCTCTTTTTACAGATAAAATCAACCCTGAAAGTCAAACCAAAATGCCTTGCAATCCATACGGGAAGTTAGATGCTGCAATACTGGAGGCTCCACCGACTGACGAAAGAAACCTTCCCCTGCCAAAAAATGGAATAACCCACACCGACAACTCTTTGGAGTGCAAGGCAGAGACGAAAGAATCCAACATGGCACCCGACTCGACCAAAAAGCAGTCGCCTGAGAATGAGAGTCAGCTTCCGAAGCAAGTTGAAAAGGAGCAACAGTCTAAGACAAAGCCCAAACCACGAAGTTTCAGTCTCCTCGAGATTACGTACAAGGACAACGGTGAGAATGACCGCGGCCGTCTTGTAAGGCAAAGAAGTGTCAAGAATTCATTTGAAAAAGAAACACATGTTCTCACGCATGCAGTGAGTGCTCCTGCTGCAATCAGCAACGACCTGGAAGCACGGCAAGAGGATGAAGTATTTGAGAAGATAAATGAAGAAGATGAGACAAAAGTTAAGAATGTGGCCTCTGAAGGAAGTTCAGAAAGTAGGGAGGAAGATGAGGCATCGCGGGAGGGAAACGTTGAAGGTGAAGAGCAGAGAGATGAAGGAATTGTGATAAAACCAAAGAATGAAGAAACGAGTCTTGAAAGAGATGAAGAAGGGAAGTTGGAGAAAATCAAGAACGAGAAATCAGAAGACATAAAGGAAGATGAAGTCATTCCAGAGATTAAGAAAGAGAAACATGAAGGAGACGAGGTGGGGAAGGATGAAACTGAGGATGCAGGGAAAGCAGAAGAGGAACAGATGACCCCTGAGACATCTAAGATGGATGCAGCTGACGTTGATTCACTGACAGATGAGCTACAAACCACCCTCAAGATTGAAGATGCCAGTCACAAAGATGTTGACTCACTGGCCAAGAGCTTGGGACAAGGTTTGTCGATTCAAGATAAGATCACGATGGAACCAAAAAGTGGGCGTCTCCGCGCTCGAGGGCTCCCTCACGAAGATGCTAATCGAAGGCCTCAAGTGATTATGACGACTAATGATGCTTTCAGACAACAACAGTACCTACCGGTACAGTCAAGACCTCCGAATACAGCGAGTTGGCAGTTTCCGCAAAGCATTCATCAACAACAAGGCCAGTCTCTTCCCTCCATTCCGATTTTCTTAAGACCACAGCCTAAGCCGAATAGTCAGCCTTATCAGAGTGTCGTTAGTCCCCCTGGGCAAGGAAATCATTCCCACATGGTCTACATTTCCAAGCAAAGCCAGTTGGCTCAACAGAATCTCTACTTCGAGCAACCCCCGGGTCAGATGCAGCAGAATTTTTTGCAGAATAATCTCGGATCGTCATTCCAGCAACCCATTCCACAACAGAGTACCGGGTCACCTTCTGAAGTTGACTGGCCGCCGACCCCAGAACACCAGACCACTGACATCAATATGACTCCAGTTGATAGCGATGATCTGCTCAACTCCATTCAAGATTGCACCCAGATGAATGATTTTGGAAGCATCAATTCGCCGCAGTCGCCTTGGAGTGGAAGTCATACATCTAGCCTTGCTTCAGCCAGTCCTATGCCTGATGTCACAGGTCCCTGGTCTCCCCAGGACTCCAGCTTAGGCTCGCCAGGTGAACCCCTCTCGCCCCTCCCAACCTTCATAAAATCGCCTAAAACCATGACAACGGGAATGGTCACGGTCTCGTCACGGTCTCCCCACTCCCCGCCGAAGCGACATCGAAACGATTCGACCAGAAGCACGGATTCCCAAGAGGCGAGTGAAAGGATCGACACCATCAAGAATTATCTGATGGGAGATTCGGATACCAGCCCAATGCACATGGTATATAGCGGATATCCCGTCAACCAACAGCACCAGTCTCACTCCCCCTCCCTCACACCCCCTTATACCGGTAACGCCCAATCGCCCCCTTATAATGCTCAATCGCCCCCTTATAACGCCCAATCGCCCCCTTATAACGCCCAATCGCCCCCTTATAACGCCCAATCGCCCCCTTATATTAACGCCCAATCGCCCCCTTATATTAACGCCCAGACACCCTCACAGACACCTCCACAGACCCAGGTCTACAGCCCACAGCCCTACAGCCCACAGCCGTCGCCTTGCTTATATCCACGGCCTGAAACACCACCAGAAGGGGAGTTGGAAGCCTTCCGTAAATACCTCGCAGAGTGGAGCATCAAAGACTTGGTTGCTGTTGACGATGACAGGGACACGTAAGTTCTTCCTTAAAGGCAGTATACATCATTGGTAATCTCGAAAATCAGAAATGTTCACGCCTAACGCCTAACTTACCGGTACACAATATAAACATGATGACCATAGAAAACTTCCCCTGAAATGGTTTTGTCTGAAGTGCTATAGTCTTTGAGAAATTAGTAAAACAATTAGTTTTCGTGTCATGAGACGAAAATTCAACTCGCGGACGCCCCAAAATCATTTCGCCCAAGTGCCTTTTCGCCCCAAACCACTTTGCCTGAGTGCCATTTCGCCCCAAATTACTTCGTCCAAACACTACATTGCGCAAATGCCACTTCGCCCCAAAACCACTTTGTACACAGGCCGTGGTCCAGGGCGAAATGGTTCAGGGCGAAGTGGTTTTGGGGCGAAATGACTGCAAACCCTTGTTTGACTGTTTTCTCAAAAGTTAGACAAAGTATGGAGCTGGTTTTTGCTGAGGTTGGTTTTAATCATGCATATCTTCAATCACACAGGGGGGTAAAACTATTTGTAACAGTTTACCAATCATGTATACTATCTTTAAGATGTTAGTAAATTCATAGCATTTTAAAATGAACAAATTAAGCTAATCCTGTGGTGGTAATCGGATTTGAATTTCAAAATGCTTATAAAGTACAATAACATGTATTCATATCCAACCAGGAGAACTGCAATTCTCCCAACTATGTCTCATTCATAGGAAAGGCAAACAATACAACCATTGACAGGAAAGTTTACTTTCTTTTTTAAAATCCAAACTTTGGACGAGAGAAAAATTGTAAAGGCCTTATCAGGATTCGAACCCGAGACCTCTGACACACTGGGCAGATGCTTTACCAGCTGAGCTATGAGGCACAGTTGCATACTTCCCTCAAGACCTCTGACACACCAGGCAGATGCTTCACCAGCTGAGCTATGAGGCACAGTGGCATACTCCCTCAGGTTTCCCTCAAGACCTCTGACACACCAGGCAGATGCTCTACCAGATGAGCTATGAGGCACAGTGGCATACTCCCTCAGGTTTTCCCCAAGACCTCTGACACACCAGGCAGATGCTTTACCAGCTGAGCTATGAGGCACAGTGGCATACCCCCTCGGGTTTTCCCTAAGACCTCTGACACACCAGGCAGATATGCTCTACCAGCTGAGCTATAGTATAAGGCACATTGGCATACTCGGGTTTTCCCTGTGAACCCAATTTTTCTCTGTGTTGCATGGGAGTGCAACTTCATCAGTATATAAAAAACATAATTTGTTTCTTAGTTTAGAAATTGTTTTGTCGGTGGTTTTAAGGTTATGGTAGTCTTAGGCTGGATCCGAAATAGTGGCTGTGGCTGTGGCTGTGGCTATGCTGTTGCTAAGGACTGTCATTGTCCGCCCGTAGCAACAGCATAGCAACAGCCATAGCCACAGCCAAAGCCACTAATTCGGATCCAGCCTACGTTTTGTTGAGTTTCAGCTGTGCTTTTTTCCCCTTCCCAAACAGTGTTCTTCACCTAGCCATTGTGCAGATGAAGGTTGCCTTGTCATCCGCCATTATTGAGCGGATCTACTACGGTAAACAGACGGACTGCCTCAATATCCGCAACAAACTCCTTCAGGTGATTACAATGTGTTTCTTAAAAATACCTTTGGTAATTCAACTCATAAGCGGGGGTCGAAACCAGTAGAGTTCTCTAATCTACTGGTCCTTCTGACCAGCATGAAATTCAGGTTAATTTTGACCCCTGTTTAAAGTCCAAAGAAATTTGTGACGAAAGGAAGAATGTTGCTGTGTAACACCAATTGTTGCTGTGTAACACCATATCGCAACTTGACTTTATTACTTGGAATCCACTTACAAAAAAAAAGCTGCGTCACCGCATCATTTTGGGAGACTTCAACTTACGCTAAACATTGAGCAAGTTCAGGCGGGCGACTATAGTTAACTAGACTAACCATAGTCGATCTAGATGTCACTCAAACGCTGCGTGGTTTGACTACCTAGTCTGACTGGAGGAACCAAGCCTCGGGGGTAGGTTAGTCTAGTTAACTATAGTCGCCTTGCTCTATGTCACCCGAACGCTGTGTGGTTTGACTAGCTAGTCTGACTAGAGGAACCAAGCCCCGCAGGTAGGTTAGTCTAGTTAACTATAGTCGACTTGCTCTATGTCACCCGAACGCTGCGTGGTTTGACTCGCTAGTCTGACTAGAGGAACCAAGGTGAGTCTAGTTAACTATAGTCGCCCGCCAGAACTTGCTCATTGTTGTTGTTTTGCCTTATCAAAATTTGGCTGTAAATGTGTGCAGAGAATACCACGGAATAACATGCAAACATAATGATGCAATTTTGTTTGTTCCTCTAGACCCCACTGTATATGTCAGTCATCTCCAATATTCCAGCCCTGACTGAGATTCTAATCAACTATGGAGCAGATTTGACTCTTGGTAACATGGACGGCGATACCCCACTACATGCTGCTACAAAACACGGCAACTATAGCGCAGTTGAAGTAAGTCTCATAACCACGCAAGGAATTACTTGACAAGGAACTGTAACTATGGGAGGGGGGCGGTGGGGGTGGGGAGGGAGGTGGTGCAGATTTGACTCGTGGTAACATGGACGGCGATACCCCACTACATGCTGCTACAAAACACGGCAACTATAGCGCAGTTGAAGTAAGTCTCATAACCACGCAAGGAATTACTTGACAAGGAACTGTAACTATGGGAGGGGGGCGGTGGGGGTGGGGAGGGAGGTGGTGCAGATTTGACTCTTGGTAACATGGATGGCGATACCCCACTACATGCTGCTACAAAACACGGCAACTACAGCGCAGTTGAAGTAAGTCTCATAACCACGCAAGGAATTACTTGACAAGGAACTGTAACTATGGGAGGGGGAGGGGGGGTGGGGAGGGGGGAGGGAGGTGGTGCAGATTTGACTCTTGGTAACATGGACGGCGATACCCCACTACATGCTGCTACAAAACACGGCAACTACAGCGCAGTTGAAGTAAGTCTCATAACCACGCAAGGAATTACTTGACAAGGAACTGTTGCTATGGGAGGGCGGAGGGGGGTGGGGAGGGGGGAGGGAGGTGGAGCAGATTTGACTCTTGGTAACATGGATGGCGATACCCCACTACATGCTGCTACAAAACACGGCGACTACAGCGCAGTTGAAGTAAGTCTCATAACCACGCAAGGAATTACTTGACAAGGAACTGTAACTATGGGAGGGGGGCGGTGGGGGTGGGGAGGGAGGTGGTGCAGATTTGACTCTTGGTAACATGGACGGCGATACCCCACTACATGCTGCTACAAAACACGGCAACTACAGCGCAGTTGAAGTAAGTCTCATAACCACGCAAGGAATTACTTGACAAGGAACTGTAACTATGGGAGGGGGAGGTGGGTGGGGAGGGGGAGGGAGTGGTGCAGATTTGACTCTTGGTAACATGGACGGCGATACCCCACTACATGCTGCTACAAAACACGGCGACTACAGCGCAGTTGAAGTAAGTCTCATAACCACGCAAGGAATTACTTGACAAGGAACTGTAACTATGGGGGGGGGGGGGGGGGGTGGGGAGGGGGGTGGTGCAGATTTGACTCTTGGTAACATGGATGGCGATACACCACTACATGCTGCTACAAAACACGGCAACTACAGCGCAGTTGAAGTAAGTCTCATAACCACGCAAGGAATTACTTGACAAGGAACTGTAACTATGGGAGGGGGAGGGGGGTGGGGGAGGGAGGTGGAGCAGATTTGACTCTTGGTAACATGGATGGCGATACCCCACTACATGCTGCTACAAAACACGGCAACTACAGCGCAGTTGAAGTAAGTCTCATAACCACGCAAGGAATTACTTGACAAGGAACTGTTGCTATGGGAGGGGGAGGGGGGTGGTGGGGAGGGAGGTGGAGCAGATTTGACTCTTGGTAACATGGATGGCGATACACCACTACATGCTGCTACAAAACACGGCAACTACAGCGCAGTTGAAGTAAGTCTCATAACCACGCAAGGAATTACTTGACAAGGAACTGTAACTATGGGAGGGGGAGGGGGGTGGGGGAGGGAGGTGGAGCAGATTTGACTCTTGGTAACATGGATGGCGATACCCCACTACATGCTGCTACAAAACACGGCAACTACAGCGCAGTTGAAGTAAGTCTCATAACCACGCAAGGAATTACTTGACAAGGAACTGTAACTATGGGAGGGGGAGGGGGGTGGGGGAGGGAGGTGGTGCAGATTTGACTCTTGGTAACATGGATGGCGATACCCCACTACATGCTGCTACAAAACACGGCAACTACAGCGCAGTTGAAGTAAGTCTCATAACCACGCAAGGAATTACTTGACAAGGAACTGTAACTATGGGAGGGGGAGGGGGGTGGGGAGGGAGGTGGAGCAGATTTGACTCTTGGTAACATGGATGGCGATACCCCACTACATGCTGCTACAAAACACGGCAACTACAGCGCAGTTGAAGTAAGTCTCATAACCACGCAAGGAATTACTTGACAAGGAACTGTTGCTATGGGAGGGGGAGGGGGGGTGGGGAGGGGGGAGGGAGGTGGAGCAGATTTGACTCTTGGTAACATGGACGGCGATACACCACTACATGCTGCTACAAAACACGGCAACTACAGCGCAGTTGAAGTAAGTCTCATAACCACGCAAGGAATTACTTGACAAGGAACTGTTGCTATGGGAGGGGGGCGGTGGGGGTGGGGAGGGAGGTGGAGCAGATTTGACTCTTGGTAACATGGACGGCGATACACCACTACATGCTGCTACAAAACACGGCAACTACAGCGCAGTTGAAGTAAGTCTCATAACCACGCAAGGAATTACTTGACAAGGAACTGTAACTATGGGAGGGGGAGGGGGGTGGGGAGGGAGGTGGAGCAGATTTGACTCTTGGTAACATGGACGGCGATACCCCACTACATGCTGCTACAAAACACGGCAACTATAGCGCAGTTGAAGTAAGTCTCATAACCACGCAAGGAATTACTTGACAAGGAACTGTAACTATGGGAGGGGGGCGGTGGGGGTGGGGAGGGAGGTGGAGCAGATTTGACTCTTGGTAACATGGACGGCGATACCCCACTACATGCTGCTACAAAACACGGCAACTACAGCGCAGTTGAAGTAAGTCTCATAACCACGCAAGGAATTACTTGACAAGGAACTGTTGCTATGGGAGGGCGGAGGGGGATTCAGTCTTTGGCCATTCCGACTTGGTGGCAAAAACCACAAATTGTGGGGTACCTGTGCCCTTGAACAGACTATAGTCTGTATTGAATAACTGCCATCTTGTGGGGCAGTTTCTTTGTTCCTTGAGGACATGCATGGTTGCACATTTTGTGCTTACATTATGGCCAATTTAAATATCAAAGTTGCCCTACAAGAAGGCGGCTATTGTACATGGTACCGTGGCCGAGCGGTTTGGGTCATTGACTTGGGGTTGCGGGTTCGTATCCAGCTGCGGTACCTGTGCCCTTGGGCAAGGCACTCAACCACACTTGCTCCATCCTTCGGAAGGGATGTAAAGCCATTGGTCCAGTGTGTTAGGTAATGGTAACGCACTCTAAAGATCCCAGAGCATTCTTTCGTGAAGAGCAAGGGGATTCCCCGGTGTCTCTGGCCATTTCTAATTCTTCACGGGTTTTCTCACGCTTGCGAGTGACAGTGCAATGAGCACTATTGAAGAATCCTTGGTATGAATACCAGAAAGAAATAATAATAATAATAATAACCACACTTGCCTCCATTTCTCCCATCACTTTTTATATAATTTCGTATAATTTTCCTTATGCTTAGAAATGTACAAATTGGGACATAATGATCACACTTTGTGACATAATGATCACACTTTGTAACATAATGATCACACTTTGTAAAGGGAGGTCTACTTGTTTAAGTCTTGAGATTATTTCTTTGAATTTTCTTTTCTTTAATTCAGGCCATCTGTAACGGCATTATGACCCGAGGTTACAATGAGGATTATGCTTGTAGGCTCTTCAACACCAACAACTATGAAGGTAAACAATCCAAGGCATGTTTGGATCTATAGGAGATTCTCTGGTAAAACGTTGGACAACCCAGGACACTTTCCTCGAGTCTGGTGGTCGTTTTTTCCCAGCCATTCTGTGTGGTACATTTGATTAAAAAAAACTGTGGAAGACTTGGGCCTTGAATCAAGACTTGCTCTTAAAGACTTAGGGATTAATGACTAGAAACTTGCTCTTAAAGACTTTGGACTTAAATCAAGACTTGCTCTCCAAGACTTGGGACTTGGGACTTGAATCGAGACTTGCTCTACAAGACTTGGGACTTGAATCGAGACTTGCTCTCCAAGACTTGGGACTTGAATCGAGACCTGCTCTCCAAGACTTGGGACTTGAATCGAGACCTGCTCTCCAAGACTTGGGACTTGAATCGAGACCTGCTCTCCAAGACTTGGGACTTGAATCGAGACTTGCTCTACAAGACTTAATTGGGACTTGAATCGAGACTTGCTCTACAAGACTTGGGACTTGAATCGAGACCTGCTCTCCAAGACTTGGGACTTGAATCGAGACCTGCTCTCCAAGACTTGGGACTTGAATCGAGACTTGCTCTACAAGACTTGGGACTTGAATCGAGACTTGCTCTACAAGACTTGGGACTTGAATCGAGACTTGCTCTCCAAGACTTGGGACTTGAATCGAGACCTGCTCTCCAAGACTTGGGACTTGAATCGAGACCTGCTCTCCAAGACTTGGGACTTGAATCGAGACTTGCTCTACAAGACTTGGGACTTGAATTGAGACTTGCTCCTAAAGACGTAAGACTTGGATCAAGACTTCTTTTCAGAGATGTGGAATTTGAATTGAGACTTGCTCACTAAAACTTGGGACTTGAATTGAGACTTGCTTTTAAAGATTTGAAAGTTGAATGGAGACTTGTCTCAACAGACTTCCTGACAACCCTATGCTAGTGTCCTTTAGTGAGGAAGGAGCATGTCCAGTCGCCCCTCCTACACCTGCCAGTATATATCTTAGATCATACACACTTGTCTTGGTATCTTACAGGGAAAACACCCCTCATGTTAGCAGTTGAGAATCACGGCAAAAGTCCGGATGGATTGCTCATCGACTGCCAAGAGACAGTTAAACTCCTGCTGACGTCGCACTTTGCTTCAGCGCTCTGGCAGGTAGGCCAATGTTGTCCCAGTTAAGACATGGGGCAAATTTATGGGTGCTGTTTAGCACAAAAATTTGCTTTGTAAAATGGGTTTCTAGCCCAAATTGTCTGTCAAGTTGTGTTTTTAGGAACAGGAGCAAAATATTAGTGAATTTTATTTTGGCAACCCATTTTTTGCAATATGAAGCCAAATAAATTATGTACTAAGCAAATTCGAAATACTACTTATCAACATTTTACAGTTCATGTAAAGTCCTACTTTGCCCTCGGCTCCCTCCCCCTTCATACGCTTTGTAGAACCGTGAAAATGTTGACAACTTAGGACGACCCCTAACTCAGGCTAGTTGATGTTGTCTTGGTTTGATGATAATGCCAAAGGTTACATGATTCAAAGATGATCTGATGTGCAACCTCATTCCAAAACCAAATTTGAACATAGACTTCGTTTTTCAATGTTTTCTCAGAACATTAATTATTCACAAATTAGTTTTTTATCAATAACATCCTTAAATGCACAGGCTCGTCAGCAATGCGCGCGCGCCAAATTTGTGCCACGAAATACGCAGCTCCATAGCAAATGCACGGAGCTGCATATTTCTTGGCACGAATTTGGCGCGCGCGCATTGCTGACCAGCCTCTGCCTTTAATTACACATGAAGATTTCCAATCTGGTTATATATCTTTAACGCTACGCCTCTCATCTTTTTATAGGACACCAAGAGTGGCAAGACCGCTCTTCATTACGCCGTTGAGTTGCGTAAATACGACCTCATTTGCATACTGCTAGAGTACAGCGAGGATGCCATGGGATTGGTCAATAGTCAGATGTATAACGGCAACACGGCGCTGCATCTGATTGTTGGGCGCTCCATGCCTGAGAAGGACATCCTGGTCTTTGTCAATCTGTTGATGAATCATGGCGCTAACGTCGGCATTGAGAATGCTGAGAAGGAAAAACCGTTGGATCTGGTGCATCGTGAACATTTTGAGGTGGGCCATGTTTCCTTATTGATTGCTTTCCGTGACGTAGAACATCTGGGAATGTTTGGTGGTCAATAGTTACGCGCAAATAATACTCACTAGTGCACTTTCATTCGAAGATGCCGCACACGCGCGTTGCGATACCTTCAAATGATTGAGCATTCACTCAGCTTGTAAAAACCAATGCGCTTTTCTTGCTTTTTTGGCCGGTAATAACTATCCACGTGCGTCATGAAAAATGGAAACCAAAATGGTGGATGGAAGGCGTTACGTCACCGGAAAGCAATCAATTGTCGGTATCATGAAGTGTCAACATTTTACAGCGCATGTAAAGTCCTACGCGGCCCTCGACCCTCCTCTACCCGCTCCTACACTTTGTAGAACTGTGAAAATGTCGACAACTTTGGACAGCCTCTTGGCATTTGACTTGGAATTGTAGCAGCCTAAATCAACTCCCCGATCATATTTTGTGTTTTCCCTTTTTTTCTTCAGATTCGACGGCGTTTGCATGGACAGGGCAAAGTTAAGAAGTAGATTCTGATAAATGTTGATGTCTACGCCTACATTTGGCCAGCATTGAGGTAAACTGGTATTAATTTGAATTGTTTGTCTGTAAGTGTGAAGTGAGAGTCTTTTACTTAAGTAGAGGTGTCGTAGCATATTTGATTCTTTGTGACATGTATCAGTTTATAAATTTGTCTCTCTAATGTACATATTTACTTATAGGGGTCGTCCATAAAGTACGTAAGCATGAAATGCCGACTTTTTAGACTCCCCCTCTCCCCCTGTACGCATGGCGTACGCAATGGCTCCTCCCCCCTCCCCCTCTATGCATACCATATACCTCAGCATTGGTAAAAATGGTTCAGTACTACATGTATAGTGCTATATACTACTACGTGTAGTACGATTCGCATGTCGCCACCTAAGTCTATAATAAATGACAATGTATAGATTTCTTTTGCATTTTTTTTTTGTTTACTTAAAATGACACATCAAGCATCATTAAACTGGAGATTTAATGAGAAAAATGTGAGAAAAATGTGTGGCCTGTCTAATATGTTTTGTACATAAGGTCTGAAGCCATGGTCAACTTGTCCATCCTTTCCCGATTTACTAAAAAGAAATTTTCGGTTTGCGTACATACGCATTGGCTTGGAACCCCCTGTACGCATGGTGTACGCAATGTCAACAACACCCCCTACCCCCCCTCCGTGCGTATGTACTTTATGGACGGCCCCATATGAGAATTACCAAAGTCTGAATTTGTAATTGGCATGGAATCCTTTCAAGTCATTCAATAATGAAGTTAAGGCTGATCTTCTGAACTTGGAAATCATTAAAAAGTATTTTTGAAAAACGAACATATCCAAACATTTGACAAATTCTCCCTGAGAAATATGTTTTACTTATATTTTTAAACTAATAAATTTCAAAATTTTTGGATCAATTTATAACATTTTATTTAAATGTTATTTGCCTCAACAAGGCTTTCAATTTCAAGCATACTCAATAATTCAAAGAAAAAATATTTTAATTCAAAAGAGATCTGAGTACTATTTTAACTTTAGTAAACAAAATGTTTACATGTTATTATAAGGCCGCACGTTGACTTTAAAAGTAATATATAAAATGACAATGCTTAGGTAAAAATTAATACATTTGACTAATTTCTTAAATGTGTATCACTTTTCTAAACTCTTGTAAATAACCATACATATTCATATTTAACCTTACAGTACCTAGATTTTATGCTAACATTAAACAGTTAATATTATGTACGATTTTTTTCACATAAATGTAGGACTTTGACAGCGAGTTAATCAAAAGAAGTCATCAAGGAAGACACATAAATCTAAATGCCGGTACCGACTGCACTACATGTGTACATGTAAGTGAGCTTCAGTCGATTTCACATTGCGCAGCTTTTGACAAATGGCGCAATCCCCATAGCTTGTGTGTTATCTTCGGAAGAATGTTGTGCAACTTACGCAATAAAATATTGCACAAGTGGGCTTACGCAACTGCATAAGTTTCGTGAAATCGGCTGCTGTTCTCGATCGGTACCGCTGTCGGGACCGCAGTCAGATTTGTGTGTCTATCCTAATTTTTTGTATTGATGAAAACTAGTCACGAATATCTACATGTAATTTCATACCACATTTGAAAATGAAATATATTTTAATATAAATTTCTGAAATCATTTAAAATACTTGAGCTAATTTGTGTACATAAAGACCCAAAAATTAAAGGTTAAAGGCCCTATGTATCATTTGCAAGATAAAACTTTTCACAGATTCATGGAATAAGAGTGTAACATATCTAAGAAGAATGTTGGTAAACTAGCCTGAAGAATTTTAGCTACTTAGATGCATTAATGCTTCAGAAAACCTTGAAAATCTATATATGGATTTTGTGTACAAGTGAATAGAAAACTATCTTCGGTTGTCAATTTTCAGCATGAAATACCATTTTGGATGGAAATAAATTCATGTGGTGTTTGTTACCATGTGGTGTTTGTTACCATTGCTATCAACACTTTGAGTAAGGTATTTCTTGTCAACTCATTAAAAACAAAATTAGGTCATTGCAAATGATACAATGGGCCTTTAAAAGTAGGAATAGAAACGTACTCTAAGCACTGCACTTGTAAATGGCTTTCTTTATGTGTGTACACTGTACATTGTTTATAGGGCACTTTCACAAAGGTCACAGGTCACTATTGCTTGTCTTCCAGAATGGGAGAGAACAATAGGGCCACGTGGGAAAATGCACAGGCTGCTAGCAGAAAACTGTGGCTCTATTGTTCTCGCCTGTTCTGTAAGACAAGCAATAGGAGTGACTGTGACCTTTTGCCCCCTGTAAAAAGGGCCCTATTATTTATGAAAGATGAATTTGAGCAGAAACTAATTCAGAAATTATAGACAAAACATTTCATTTAAAACATAACTTTTTGAATAAATAATAAGTTAGAGATATTAGTATGCTGTCTTTTTGTAATTTTTCACCTATTGTGACAATGTGTGTCTGTCATGCAGATACAATTGTCTTTCAAGCAGAATGCATACCCTCGATAAACCTTGTAGTGTACAAAGAGTGATTAAACAAAACACCTGGATAAACAAACCACTGTTGTATATACTTTGTGGTATTCAACGAATATGCATTTTATAAATCAGTCATGGGTCTTTCTATAAATTAGGGGTCCAATGTTGGTGTCCCCCGTTACATTTTAAATCTTGTTTTTGTAAATTCAGGACAAATACTTACCATCTCAAAGAGTGAGTACATAAAGTACAATTCATACAAAATGGTTTAAAAGCCATTTTAATGATTTTTGTAGGAAAAATAACACATATCAGGTGTAACGGGGGGCACTAAATGTCACGCTTTTGGACCCCTAATTTATAGAAAGACCCTTATGTCAGTTTCTAATTATAGAATGTAAGGTTGGACGGAACACTGCAGTTTATTTATGAAGGTTAACACCTCAAAACATAGTTCCGACCTGTCAATCAAGCCGACCAATCACAACAGAGCTAGCAGACAGCGCCCACACAGATCAAAGTGCATTGCTTCACAACAACACGCGATTTTTCTGCACATACAGTTTGTACAGTGTTGTATGCGATGATCCGGTCGTTTCGTTGTTCAAAGGTACGAAAGCACGTATTTCATGATATGACATCCCTGTATTACTGGCCCTTTACTCGGTGTGTTCTAAGATAACTGTTGACCCTGAAACATGAATACCTTTGAGTTTTCTCCAATGAATCTGTGCTTTCTGTTGAAAGTCCCATTGCTTTGTGCAGTGTGTGTCGCCATTTTGACGATAGCGTGTGAGGCATAGCAACAATATCCAAGAGGGCGGGGTTAACTGGCTGGGAAATCTCGGAATTATGCATTGGCTTTGTATTACTGTACATATATTATCTATATGTAAGGGGAGAGCACTTGGATTATTTGTTTTTTGTGACAAACGCTTTTGTACCTCCAAGTTCAAGCATGTACCACTTCGTGTATTTTCCCTGAAAATAATCACTTCATGAATATTCACGGGGCAGTGCTTGCCCAATCATCATGTCTTGAAGCAAAGAACTGCCGTTGCACTTCCAGCGCCCTGTAATACACCGACACATCCACGCCGTCGACATATTTCAAAATGCGCGCTCTGAGTATGAGGCGATTTGAAGCAGTTTTATCAATCTCTCCAAGAATTTGAACGAGGGAGCCTGGGCGTGCCTCAAAAGGATCAATAAGTCTTGTGTCTACGAGGAGTTGACAGCGGATGCTGCGCTCTACGTTGCATACAGTGGCTTGCTGTTTCACAAAATCATAGCTCTCGACTCTGTGAGTATAAAAATAATGGAGAAAATGAAATACCGTTAATTTATCCTCGGGTCCTAACATTAACATTAAGTGATTAGGTATGAATTCCGTTCACTAGTCGCCACTGAGACACCGTGTGTTATAGTCTACGCGGAACAGGGCAGAAACAGTTTATTTTTGAAGCAATGGTTGAATGTTTTTACTATAAAAAAAATGTACTCCCTTTAAAACATATTAGCCTATTTATGAAATTTAAGCAAATGTAATTATATTTAAGGAAAATATTAAAGTCAAGTGGTGACCAGAAAACGGAATTCTTTTCAGTGATTGTCCTCGACAATAACCTCATCCCATACATCACATTGTCATTGCTGCCCCGCCCCTATATACAACTCTACCTCGACTTCCATAGAATGTCAAGGCGCCATTTTAGTAAGCAAATTAAACGTGCCTGTGTCTGTTTGACATGCCGTTCTGCTACCGATTTACAACATATAGCTTACACCATATTAAAGAGGCATGTCGAGCAGACACGAGGCACGTACGTCTAGTTTGCTTACTACTCCCGTACTCAATTACGAGTATATTAAAAACTGACTCTACAAAATTTCAGAATAAGCTGTTAGCTTTCAGCAAAAAGCATGACTAGCTCGCCTCAAGTCTCTAGTCTCGCATTGTAATAGACCTTATCATGCATGGCGGCCATGACAGCAGATGCCAGAGGCCGAGGGCAGGTTTTCAATCATATTCAAATGATGTGCCAATAAATAGATCCACAAAGTGCCTACTCGTGCATTACGCACTGTGACAATGTGACTGCCCTCTATCATGGCCGCCGTGCATAAGGTGTATATTGGAGCTGTTCAATTACACGATCAAGATCAAGATATGCATGGTGGTCTAGCTAGCTAGCTACGCGGACCGTGAAGATTGAAATTCTACAGCGTACGCCTACCCTGCCAAAACACGAACTGATCGCCCAATCATGTCCGGTGTTTCACCAACTATCTCACTGATTTTGAGTATCTTGCCACTTTCGGGAAGATTCCACGCCATTTTTGATTAGTATAAAACAACAACAACTAAACTTAAGTCTCGAAGTCGATTTTCAAGAGCCAACGATTTCGCGCGTTATCGACATTTTTTTGCGCGAGATTGTCCGTATTTGCCCAATAGGTGGCGCTGTGTACGTTTTATGGACGGCAAAAATAGATATAATGGCATAAAGGGCCATTGCCTGTGCAGTACTTAAATTCCCAATACAGCGTTTCCTCGTTACTGTACAGTCTATGGCCATTGCCTGTGCAGTACTGAAATGCCCAAAACAGCGTTTCCTCGTTACTGTACAGCCTATGGCCGTTGCCTGTGCAGTACTGAAATGCCCAAAACAGCGTTTCCTCGTTACTGTACAGTCTATGGCCATTGCCTGTGCAGTACTGAAATGCCCAAAACAGCGTTTCCTCGTTACTGTACAGTCTATGGCCATTGCCTGTGCAGTACTGAAATGCCCAAAACAGCGTTTCCTCGTTACTGTACAGTCTATGGCCATTGCCTGTGCAGTACTGAAATGCCCAAAACAGCGTTTACTCGTTACTGTACAGTCTATGGCCATTGCCTGTGCAGTACTGAAATGCCCAATACAGCGTTTCCTCGTTACTGTACAGTCTATGGCCGTTGCCTGTGCAGTACTGAAATGCCCAAAACAGCGTTTCCTCGTTACTGTACAGTCTATTTGCCTGTGCAGTACTGAAATGCCCAAAACAGCGTTTCCTCGTTACTGTACAGTCTATGGCCGTTGCCTGTGCAGTACTGAAATGCCCAAAACAGCGTTTCCTCGTTACTGTACAGTAGTCTATGGCCATTGCCTGTGCAGTACTGAAATGCCCAAAACAGCGTTTCCTCGTTACTGTACAGTCTATGGCCATTGCCTGTGCAGTACTGAAATGCCCAATACAGCGTTTCCTCGTTACTGTACAGCCTATGGCCATTGCCTGTGCAGTACTGAAATGCCCAAAACAGCGTTTCCTCGTTACTGTACAGTCTATGGCCATTGCCTGTGCAGTAGCGAAACGCCCAATACGGCGTTTCCTCGTTACTGTACAGCCTATGGCCATTGCCTGTGCAGTACTGAAATGCCCAAAACAGCGTTTCCTCGTTACTGTACAGTCTATGGCCGTTGCCTGTGCAGTACTGAAATGCCCAAAACAGCGTTTCCTCGTTACTGTACAGTCTATGGCCATTGCCTGTGCAGTACTGAAATGCCCAAAACAGCGTTTCCTCGTTACTGTACAGTCTATGGCCATTGCCTGTGCAGTACTGAAATGCCCAAAACAGCGTTTCCTCGTTACTGTACAGTCTATGGCCATTGCCTGTGCAGTACTGAAATGCCCAAAACAGCGTTTCCTCGTTACTGTACAGTCTATGGCCATTGCCTGTGCAGTACTGAAATGCCCAACGTTACTGTACAGTCTATGGCCATTGCCTGTGCAGTACTGAAATGCCCAAAACAGCGTTTCCTCGTTACTGTACAGTCTATGGCCATTGCCTGTGCAGTACTGAAATGCCCAAAACAGCGTTTCCTCGTTACTGTACAGTCTATGGCCATTGCCTGTGCAGTACTGAAATGCCCAAAACAGCGTTTCCTCGTTACTGTACAGTCCATTATGGCCATTGCCTGTGCAGTACTGAAATGCCCAAAACAGCGTTTCCTCGTTACTGTACAGTCTATGGCCATTGCCTGTGCAGTACTGAAATGCCCAATACAGCGTTTCCTCGTTACTGTACAGCCTATGGCCATTGCCTGTGCAGTACTGAAATGCCCAAAACAGCGTTTCCTCGTTACTGTACAGTCTATGGCCATTGCCTGTGCAGTAGCGAAACGCCCAATACGGCGTTTCCTCGTTACTGTACAGCCTATGGCCATTGCCTGTGCAGTACTGAAATGCCCAAAACAGCGTTTCCTCGTTACTGTACAGTCTATGGCCGTTGCCTGTGCAGTACTGAAATGCCCAAAACAGCGTTTCCTCGTTACTGTACAGTCTATGGCCATTGCCTGTGCAGTACTGAAATGCCCAAAACAGCGTTTCCTCGTTACTGTACAGTCTATGGCCATTGCCTGTGCAGTACTGAAATGCCCAAAACAGCGTTTCCTCGTTACTGTACAGTCTATGGCCATTGCCTGTGCAGTACTGAAATGCCCAAAACAGCGTTTCCTCGTTACTGTACAGTCTATGGCCATTGCCTGTGCAGTACTGAAATGCCCAAAACAGCGTTTCCTCGTTACTGTACAGTCTATGGCCATTGCCTGTGCAGTACTGAAATGCCCAATACAGCGTTTCCTCGTTACTGTACAGTCTATGGCCGTTGCCTGTGCAGTACTGAAATGCCCAAAACAGCGTTTCCTCGTTACTGTACAGTCTATGGCCGTTGCCTGTGCAGTACTGAAATACCCAAAACAGCGTTTCCTCGTTACTGTACAGTCTATGGCCATTGCCTGTGCAGTACTGAAATGCCCAAAACAGCGTTTCCTCGTTACTGTACAGTCTATGGCCATTGCCTGTGCAGTACTGAAATGCCCAACGTTACTGTACAGTCTATGGCCATTGCCTGTGCAGTACTGAAATGCCCAAAACAGCGTTTCCTCGTTACTGTACAGTCTATGGCCATTGCCTGTGCAGTACTGAAATGCCCAAAACAGCGTTTCCTCGTTACTGTACAGTCTATGGCCATTGCCTGTGCAGTACTGAAATGCCCAAAACAGCGTTTCCTCGTTACTGTACAGTCCATTATGGCCATTGCCTGTGCAGTACTGAAATGCCCAAAACAGCGTTTACTCGTTACTGTACAGTCTATGGCCATTGCCTGTGCAGTACTGAAATGCCCAATACAGCGTTTCCTCGTTACTGTACAGTCTATGGCCGTTGCCTGT
This sequence comes from Henricia sp. BOLD:AAB3569, assembly GCA_037783545.1. NCBI lineage: Eukaryota > Metazoa > Echinodermata > Asteroidea > Spinulosida > Echinasteridae > Henricia > Henricia sp. BOLD:AAB3569. The sequence goes on from JBBELK010000138.1 coordinate 1,277,106, forward strand.
GCAGTACTGAAATGCCCAAAACAGCGTTTCCTCGTTACTGTACAGTCTATGGCCATTGCCTGTGCAGTACTGAAATGCCCAAAACAGCGTTTCCTCGTTACTGTACAGTCTATGGCCATTGCCTGTGCAGTACTGAAATGCCCAAAACAGCGTTTCCTCGTTACTGTACAGTCTATGGCCATTGCCTGTGCAGTACTGAAATGCCCAATACAGCGTTTCCTCGTTACTGTACAGCCTATTTGCCTGTGCAGTACTGAAATGCCCAAAACAGCGTTTCCTCGTTACTGTACAGTCTATGGCCGTTGCCTGTGCAGTACTGAAATGCCCAAAACAGCGTTTCCTCGTTACTGTACAGTAGTCTATGGCCATTGCCTGTGCAGTACTGAAATGCCCAAAACAGCGTTTCCTCGTTACTGTACAGTCTATGGCCATTGCCTGTGCAGTACTGAAATGCCCAAAACAGCGTTTCCTCGTTACTGTACAGTCTATGGCCATTGCCTGTGCAGTACTGAAATGCCCAATACAGCGTTTCCTCGTTACTGTACAGTCTATGGCCGTTGCCTGTGCAGTACTGAAATGCCCAAAACAGCGTTTCCTCGTTACTGTACAGTCTATGGCCGTTGCCTGTGCAGTACTGAAATACCCAAAACAGCGTTTCCTCGTTACTGTACAGTCTATGGCCATTGCCTGTGCAGTACTGAAATGCCCAAAACAGCGTTTCCTCGTTACTGTACAGTCTATGGCCATTGCCTGTGCAGTACTGAAATGCCCAAAACAGCGTTTCCTCGTTACTGTACAGCCTATGGCCGTTGCCTGTGCAGTACTGAAATGCCCAAAACAGCGTTTCCTCGTTACTGTACAGTCTATGGCCATTGCCTGTGCAGTACTGAAATGCCCAAAACAGCGTTTCCTCGTTACTGTACAGTCTATGGCCATTGCCTGTGCAGTACTGAAATGCCCAAAACAGCGTTTCCTCGTTACTGTACAGTAGTCTATGGCCATTGCCTGTGCAGTACTGAAATGCCCAAAACAGCGTTTCCTCGTTACTGTACAGTCTATGGCCATTGCCTGTGCAGTACTGAAATGCCCAATACAGCGTTTCCTCGTTACTGTACAGCCTATGGCCATTGCCTGTGCAGTACTGAAATGCCCAATACAGCGTTTCCTCGTTACTGTACAGTCTATGGCCGTTGCCTGTGCAGTACTGAAATGCCCAAAACAGCGTTTCCTCGTTACTGTACAGTCTATGGCCATTGCCTGTGCAGTACTGAAATGCCCAAAACAGCGTTTCCTCGTTACTGTACAGTCTATGGCCATTGCCTGTGCAGTACTGAAATGCCCAAAACAGCGTTTCCTCGTTACTGTACAGTCTATGGCCATTGCCTGTGCAGTACTGAAATGCCCAATACAGCGTTTCCTCGTTACTGTACAGCCTATTTGCCTGTGCAGTACTGAAATGCCCAAAACAGCGTTTCCTCGTTACTGTACAGTCTATGGCCGTTGCCTGTGCAGTACTGAAATGCCCAAAACAGCGTTTCCTCGTTACTGTACAGTAGTCTATGGCCATTGCCTGTGCAGTACTGAAATGCCCAAAACAGCGTTTCCTCGTTACTGTACAGTCTATGGCCATTGCCTGTGCAGTACTGAAATGCCCAAAACAGCGTTTCCTCGTTACTGTACAGTCTATGGCCATTGCCTGTGCAGTACTGAAATGCCCAATACAGCGTTTCCTCGTTACTGTACAGTCTATGGCCGTTGCCTGTGCAGTACTGAAATGCCCAAAACAGCGTTTCCTCGTTACTGTACAGTCTATGGCCGTTGCCTGTGCAGTACTGAAATACCCAAAACAGCGTTTCCTCGTTACTGTACAGTCTATGGCCATTGCCTGTGCAGTACTGAAATGCCCAAAACAGCGTTTCCTCGTTACTGTACAGTCTATGGCCATTGCCTGTGCAGTACTGAAATGCCCAAAACAGCGTTTCCTCGTTACTGTACAGTCTATGGCCATTGCCTGTGCAGTACTGAAATGCCCAATACAGCGTTTCCTCGTTACTGTACAGCCTATGGCCATTGCCTGTGCAGTACTGAAATGCCCAAAACAGCGTTTCCTCGTTACTGTACAGTCTATGGCCATTGCCTGTGCAGTAGCGAAACGCCCAATACGGCGTTTCCTCGTTACTGTACAGCCTATGGCCATTGCCTGTGCAGTACTGAAATGCCCAAAACAGCGTTTCCTCGTTACTGTACAGTCTATGGCCGTTGCCTGTGCAGTACTGAAATGCCCAAAACAGCGTTTCCTCGTTACTGTACAGTCTATGGCCATTGCCTGTGCAGTACTGAAATGCCCAAAACAGCGTTTCCTCGTTACTGTACAGTCTATGGCCATTGCCTGTGCAGTACTGAAATGCCCAAAACAGCGTTTCCTCGTTACTGTACAGTCTATGGCCATTGCCTGTGCAGTACTGAAATGCCCAAAACAGCGTTTCCTCGTTACTGTACAGTCTATGGCCATTGCCTGTGCAGTACTGAAATGCCCAAAACAGCGTTTCCTCGTTACTGTACAGTCTATGGCCATTGCCTGTGCAGTACTGAAATGCCCAATACAGCGTTTCCTCGTTACTGTACAGTCTATGGCCGTTGCCTGTGCAGTACTGAAATGCCCAAAACAGCGTTTCCTCGTTACTGTACAGTCTATGGCCGTTGCCTGTGCAGTACTGAAATGCCCAAAACAGCGTTTCCTCGTTACTGTACAGTCTATGGCCATTGCCTGTGCAGTACTGAAATGCCCAAAACAGCGTTTCCTCGTTACTGTACAGTCTATGGCCATTGCCTGTGCAGTACTGAAATGCCCAAAACAGCGTTTCCTCGTTACTGTACAGTCTATGGCCATTGCCTGTGCAGTAGCGAAACGCCCAATACGGCGTTTCCTCGTTACTGTACAGCCTATGGCCATTGCCTGTGCAGTACTGAAATGCCCAAAACAGCGTTTCCTCGTTACTGTACAGCCTATGGCCATTGCCTGTGCAGTACTGAAATGCCCAAAACAGCGTTTCCTCGTTACTGTACAGTCTATGGCCATTGCCTGTGCAGTACTGAAATGCCAATACAGCGTTTCCTCGTTACTGTACAGTCTATGGCCATTGCCTGTGCAGTACTGAAATGCCCAAAACAGCGTTTCCTCGTTACTGTACAGTCTATGGCCAAGAAAGAAAGAAATCGGACGATCACAATATACCAGCGTGCTGCGCACGGCTGATATAACACCAAGTTTCAAAAGGCAGCTCCATGCAGACCATTTCTTCACCGTGGAAATGCAATAGCGCCCTCATCAAGTAGAGGACTTAATCAAGTCTATTTAAATTGCGCACAAATTTTAACTTATGAATAAACATAGTTTTCCATTTTTAGCCAATCGCCTTTCGCCACATTCGGGTCAATCATCACTTCCGGGTCACAGATGTACACGTTTCCTTCTCACACATGTTGTGTTGCCGGCGTTTTTTCCCATTCTACAATCCCTACAAACGTAACTAGCCCGTTGTGCGTGAAACGGTCATCAAGGCAAAACGGACATTACGATACAGTCATTTTGTGAGCTCTGTCGACTGATTTGTTCAGCTCTTTTGTTTTTCATGCGGCCATTTATTGGAAAGTAAGTATTTGAAATATGAAAGTGTTGACAAGACTGGCTGACGGATGTCAGTCAAGTCGACCGAATACCAACTCGACTCGTACCAACTCGACCGGGAAAAAAATCGATCGTCAACCAACTCGACCGCGTACCAACTCGACCGCAAACCAACTCGACCATACAAATGCAAAACAGGAGACGCCGTGTCGCGTCGCTGGATTCGGCCGTTGAATGTCGGCTCGCTCGCGTTTTACATGTTTGTTGTTCCGAATACACGTTCTGTTTTCCTGACGCTGCCTGTCTCCGTGTCCATTTATTTCACAAACCCAACAATGGGCAAACATAGAGCCTAGAGGCGCACGGTCGAGTTGGTACGCGGTCGAGTTGGTTCGCGGTCGAGTTGGTTCGCGGTCGAGTTGGTTCGCGGTCGAGTTGGTTCGCGGTCGAGTTTGTACGAGTCGAGTTGGTAAACGGTCGACTTGACCTGACTCCTGGCTGACTCGGTGTGTGGTGTGTGTGTACCCCTAGAACTATGGGGGATACTTATCCCCCATAGGTCATGTGGTTTTTTTCCAATATGGCGGCGCCTGAAGTTTAAGATCGGACAGAAACTTTTCTTGCTAGAGCAATAATCCACATGCGTGGTTCAGGCGCCTGAAACACGCACATGTGGATGGATCGCACATGTACCCGTTGATTTTGAAACATAATTTCTGGACAATTTAATGGACAAATAGTACTGAAATTCCGTAGACACACGCAAGGTGAGTGTCTCAAGAACTATCAGACGGAGTTTGGTGGCGATTGGGCAACGGATTATTGCGCTAGCAAGAAAAGTTTCTGTCCGATCTTAAACTTCAGGCGCTGCCATATTGGAAAAAAACCACATGACCTATGGGGGATAAGTATCCCCCATAGTTCTAGGGGTAGTGTGTGTGTTGAGTCTGGAGACAAAAAACACTGGTAAGGCCTACTAGTACTACTGCCTATAGTGACATGACAATGATGGAAGACTACCCCTAGAACTATGGGGGATATACTAGTATGTTGTTTTTTTCCAATATCATGGCGGCGCCTGAACTTTAAGATCGGACCGAACGTTTTTGGCTAGCGCAATAATCCGCTCCCCAATCGCCACCAAACTCCGTCTGATAGTTCTTGAGACACTCACCTTGCGTGTGTCTACGGAATTTCGGTACCATTTGTCCACTAAATTCTCCGAAAATAATGTTGGGAAATGAACGGGAACATGTGTGATGCATCCACATGCATTTTACCGAATGCCTCAATCAATAACCTATGGGGGATACTATATCCCCCATAGTTCTAGGGGTAATGCAAGACCACATATTTATATTAACAATAGTTATTGTTAATAGAAATCTGTGTGCAAGACTGACTTGAAGTTCAAGTTGAAGGTTGGATTGCGATTGTCGGAAAGGTCTTCAGACCTTGTGTGCAAAACATAATATGAGACAGGCTGAACAATTTCTAACTCTCAGTCTTTTTACGTTCACTGGTGAGGCGCCGTGCGACTATGGCATGGAATTAGAAGCGGGCAGAACAAGTTTAAGTAGGTTTTCAAGGAAATTGATCAATGTTTTTTTTCAATTTTTTTATGCATTTTGGTGGTTTTAACTAAGTCATTATAATGGTGGAAGGTTGATTCTTGAACTATTTTTCGTTTTCGTGAAAATGAGTTAAAAGGTTGCCGAGTTGGCGTTGGTAATTTTGTCATCAAATCCCATGATGCATTGAGAACGTCGATAAGGTTTATAAGTGGCAACCAGTATTAAACGGAATTCTTTCCATTTTCTGCACACAATGGAATTAGCATGTATAGACCGGGTCCCAATTCTACCGCTTATTGCAAAACGCTATTTAGGGTCAAAGGTCCGGTGTACCAATTATGCTCATTTCATTGTGTGTGGAAGATCCCAAAAAGGTCTATTCTTGTTTCTCTTCCAGCAAAGAACCACTCAGAGACTTGATCCAAGAATGAAGTCCACAGGTTTTCTTTCATTGGCTGTCGTCATCCTGGTGGCAGCCAATCATATTCCAGGCTTAGATTCCTTGGCTGTGATGTCAGTAGATCTCAGCTCTGAGTGGCTGAAGATTGCCCTAGTTAAGGTGAGATTTGCATATGGGGTTGACCATTTTACTGCGTAGACATTTTATTTTTATTTTTACTAATTTGCATTGTGGACATTGTGAAAAGAATATTTACTTTGCTCTCAAAATATATAAATTTTATTACAGGTTCAGGAAAGGAGAGAAAAATGTGCAGACTTTTGAAACCATTTAAAGTTTTATCTTAAAAATTCCCAAACTCAAGAAAGTTTAATTTTTGTTGGTTTGTGTTTTAGCCTGGTGTTCCTATGGAGATTATCCTTAATAAGTGAGTATATTTATTTATTTCAGGTTTATTTCCTTTGAACTTTTTCAAAATATATTGATGAAATGCTTCAGTATTATACTCTTGCAATGTACGTCAGACGATTAACTCTGTTTATAAAAATGGAAACTGAAATTTCAGCTGGGTTTTTAAATAATTATTATGACTGTCAGTTATAATCATTTGACTGAGTATTTTTTACATCACAACAGAGAATCGCGTCGGAAAACGCCCGTTATGGTATCAATACGGAATGGTGAAGTCCAGTTTGGGGATGCAGCACTGGCTGTGGTAAGCATGAAATTAAGCTAAGCGTACATTGACCTTGCAACTGGAAGCAACTATAGTGGCAACTGGTGTTTTCAGCAACTTGAAGCAACTCGCGGCAACTGGGAGCAACTGATCAGTTGCTTAAAATGGTGATGTACCTACACTTGCAACTACTGGCAACTTGAAAAATTCCAGTTGCCGCAAGTTGCTCATATTCTACTTTCTGGCAACTTGTGTCCAGTTGTGGTCAGTTTTGTCAATGTACGTATACTTGCAACTAGTTGCTGTTAGTTACACGAGTGTGTCTGAATACGTGAGGCGTACATCGACAGCAACTGATCAGTTGAGTTGCTTCCAGTTGTAAGGTCAATGTATGCTAGGCTTTACCGAGTTGCCGTGTCGATGCGTGCGCTCTGGACCTGGCTGGATGCTTTCAGTTGCTGCTAGTTACGCAATTGGTCAGTTGCTGTCGATGAGCGCGCTACTCGGCATAAGATGAGTAAACTAGAATTTACATAAATAAATTATTGCTGAAGACGGCAATTTTCCTCTTTCTCAGGGAACACGATATCCTCAAAATGCTTACTTCTACATGCAACATATTCTGGTCAAGAGGTTGAATAGTCCGGCGGTGAAAACGTATATAAAAAGGTTTCCATACGTTGAGCTTGGAGAAGACGAGGAACGAGGTAGGTTGGAAACTGACAAACAGTGACAAACAGTGACAAACAATGACAAACAATGACAAACAATGACAAACAATGACAAACAAACGGCAAATGTCTGCCTTTGCATCGACTCGCACCACAAATTAAAGATTCTACTTGGCTGTAAGATAGTAAGGGTGGAATCTACGGCTAAATCAATTTGAATAATTTACTATTTAAATATTCTCACTAAATGTTCGATCGTATACTCACTGAATTACAGGGTTGTAATGACTCAGACTCGGACTCGAGTCCTGATTTATAGTGACTTGACTTGACTTAAGACTCAAACCTCAAATGACTTGACTTGACTTGATACTCTAACCTCAAATGACTTGACTTGACTTGAGACTCGAACCTCAAATGACTTGATTTGACTTGAGACTCGAACCTCAAATGACTTGATTTGACTTGAGACTCGAACCTCAAATGACTTGACTTGACTTGAGACTCGAACCTCAAATGACTTGACTTGACTTAACTTGAGACTCGAACCTCAAATGACTTGACTTGACTTGACTTGAGACTCGAACCCGCAACCCCACGTTTTCACCTATGATTGCGAGTCAATGACCCAAAACACTTGGCCACGGTACCCTACATTTTCTGGAACATTCTGCAGAATCTCTTGTAACATCATTCCTTGTTGTTGTAGGCACCGTGTACTTTAAGAATGGTGAGGATCGATATTACCCTGAGGAGTTGCTTGCCATTGTGCTGAATAAATCCAGAGGGCTAGCCGAGGAGTTTGCAGGTTCGTTCATTCAACTCATTATTATTATTATTAGTAGTAGTAAGTCGTTTTACGAGCCAATTGGCTCATTACGGCCGGTACTCATCCCCAGTTTCCGTGGCATAAAGTGACCAGGACCAATTATACATGTACTGAACCTCCTAGATGGGATGCCAGTCCATCGCAGGTAATTATTTATTTCTGGTATTCATACCAAGGATTCCTCAATAGTACCCATTGCACTGTCACTCGCAAGCGTGAGGAAACCCATGAAGGATTAGAAATTAGAAATGGCCAGAGACACCGGGGAATCCCCTTGCTCTTCACAAAAGAATGCTCTGGGATCTTCAAAGTGCGTTACCGTTACCTAACACACTGGACCAACGGCTTTACATCCCTTCTGAAGGATGGAGCAAGTGTGGTTGAGTGCCTTGCGCAAGGGCACAGGTACCGCAGCCGGGGGGAGGTTCGAACCCGCAACCACAAGTTTTCACCTATGATTGCGAGTCAGTGACCCAAACCACTCGGCTACGGTACCCCGGCCCACTCCATTAACTCTTTGATTTTGGGTAAGATTTTACACTCAACTGACATCCATAATTGTCGGCTCATTTTTTTTCTCCTTGTTGCTAGCTGATTTGAGATTGCTAGCTGATTTGAGATTGCTAGCTGATTTGAGATTGCTAGCTGATTTGAGATTGCTAGCTGATTTGACATTGCCAGCATGGTCACCCCGCATTGGTTCAATTCGTTATTTTGCCACTCAATTCATGGTTTCTATTTTCAGAGCAAAAGTTGAAGGATATTGTCATCACTGTTCCAGCATTTTTCAATCAGGCTGAGAGAGAAGCAGTCATGTATGCAGCTGAGTTGGCTAATCTCAAAGTACTGCAACTAATCAATGATAACGCCGCAGGTAAACGGCTTACTCAATTTGATTAGTGTATATTGATTCAGATGCAAACGGATAAAAAATGCAAGACTGATGACAAACGCTTGTAGTCTGTAAGCAGCTGAGTTGGCTAATCTTAAAGTGCTGCAACTCATTAATGATAATGTCGCAAATAATCTAGCAAAGAATGAACATGAATTGACCATTTCGGAGGCAAGGTAAATGCATGTATATTAGTTACTTCAGCAGACATGTTCTAGCCTGTTTTGATTTGATATGTCTCATTTTCAGTGGCGCTCAACTACGGCGTATTCCGACGCAATGATTTCAACGCTACTCCCCATAATGTCATGTTTTTTGACATGGGTGCCGGCAGTACCACAGCAACCATTGTTAGTTACCAAGTTGTTAAGTCAAAAGAGAAGGGAACCAGTGACGCAACGCCGCATCTGTTTATCAAAGGAATTGGGTGAGTATTTTGCCTTTGGTCACTGGTTTTGGGCAGACTATGACAGTTTTTAAAATCACTGGTTTTTGTAATATTCTGTAATCCCATGTGTGTAGTTCACTTGATTGAGGTGGCTTTATCCCATTAGTCCTCAAAGCGCCCCAAAACCGCCCTGCAGCTTTCTCCTCAAAGTGCCCAAAACCGCCCTGCAGCTTTCTCCTCAAAGCACCCAAAACCGCCCTACAGCTTTCTCCTTAAAGCGCCCAAAACCGCCCTGCAGCTTTCTCCTCAAAGCGCCCAAAACCGCCCTGCAGCTTTCTCCTCAAAGCACCCAAAACCGCCCTGCAGCTTTCTCCTCAAATAGCCCAAAACCGCCCTGCAGCTTTCTCCTCAAAGCACCCAAAACCGCCCTACAGCTTTCTCCTCAAAGCGCCCAAAACCGCCCTGCAGCTTTCTCCTCAAAGCGCCCAAAACCGCCCTGCAGCTTTCTCCTCAAAGCACCCAAAACCGCCCTGCAGCTTTCTCCTCAAATAGCCCAAAACCGCCCTGCAGCTTTCTCCTCAAAGCGCCCAAAACCGCCCTGCAGCTTTCTCCTCAAAGCACCCAAAACCGCCCTGCAGCTTTCTCCTCAAAGCGCCCAAAACCGCCCTGCAGCTTTCTCCTCAAAGTGCCCAAAACCGCCCTGCAGCTTTCTCCTCAAAGCACCCAAAACCGCCCTGCAGCTTTCTCCTCAAAGCGCCCAAAACTGCCCTGCAGCTTTCTCCTCAAAACGCCCAAAACCGCCCTGCAGCTTTCTCCTCAAAGCGCCCAAAACCGCCCTGCAGCTTTCTCCTCAAAGCGCCCAAAACCGCCCTGCAGCTTTCTCCTCAAAGCGCCCAAAACCGCCCTGCAGCTTTCTCCACAAAAGCGCCCAAAACCGCCCTGCAGCTTTCTCTTCAAAGCACCCAAAACCGCCCTGCAGCTTTCTCCTCAAAGCGCCCAAAACGGCCCAGCAGCTTTCTCCTCAAAGCACCCCAAACCGCCCAGCAGCTTTCTCCTCAAAGTACCCTAAAATACCGTGTATTTCTTCCATAATCAACTCAGTGAAATTCAAGTTTCTGCAAACACACCATAAACTCATGTACTCATTGAGGATGAGTCAAGCTATAAGTACATGGCTATTGAGGGCGAGTTTGCAGAAACTTGAATTTCTGAATTTTTAGTTGAACATGAGGAAATACAAGGCAGTTTGGGGCATTTTGAGGAGAAAGCTGCGAGGATGTTTTGGCCGCTTGGAGGACTAATGAGTTAAGCACCGCTCAATCCAAATTATGTTGGTCCAGGTTTGACCGTTCCCTCGGTGGTCTAGAGATCGACCTGAGACTTCGAGACTATTTGGCCAGGAAATTCAACGAAGCGAAAAAGACGAAGAATGATGTGTTTGAAAGTCCACGGGGAATGGCCAAACTCTTCAAGGAAGCTAACCGTCTCAAGAAAGTGCTTAGTGCTAATGTGGATCATATGGCACAGGTTAGTTAACTTGAAGAATGGCATTAGAGAAAATATGATGTGGTCCTTATCAGGAATTGAACCTGGGACCTCTGACACAGAAGTTTCATTTTTAGAGGGAGTGGATTGGTAATGAACAATAAACACTTGTAGGTGTTCAGATTGAGTTTTGATCTCGGAGAGTTATATAATATTGGATGGCTTTGAGGGTGATATGAGAATATACCGCACGAGTCATGAAAATACAGAACGAGCCGAGTGCGGTATATTCTCAGACTCATATCACCCGAAAAGACATCCAATATTATTATTGTTATATAAAATGAAGCTTTGTTTTGAAAGATTTCCGCGAGATTTTTGTCTGTTTGGTGCTGAAAACGTCAGTTTACAAATGCATGCGCTTTTGTTACTGTTGTACAGTATTTTTTGTTACTCTAGCGCACGTTGCACACGCACGCAATCCATTCCCGATCCCTCGATCCATGACGCGCGCGTACGCGTGTGTTCATGGTGCGCCCAGTGTGCACGCACATCGAATTTGGGCTCTGTGCTGCACAGTAACAGAAATGCACGGTGTCCGCAAAAGCTTAATTTTATATAATAATAACAGTTACCTAGCACGGATTTTATAAGGAAAAGACAAAAACCCCAATATGATGAGGCCTATTCCTGAGTGTTTTTGTGAATTTGTTTCAGGTTGAGGGTGTTCTAGATGACGTTGATCTTCATGTTAAAATGACGAGAGCACATCTTGAGGAGATGTGTAAGGATCTGTTTGATCGTATCGCTGGACCAATCCAGATGGCTCTCAAGGCGTCCGAGATGACCATGGTGGGTGTTTTATCTTCACTCTTTGATCTTCTGAACAGGGTTGTAGTCAAGTCTGTCACGAGTCTGTCACGGGTCTGTCACGGGTCTGTCACCATAGAATTTTGTTGATGAGCGAGCAGGTACCCGAGATGGTGTATACAACTGGACAAGGTCAGAAAGATATCCCGGAGCTATGTTATGAATGACCTTAAAGGTAAGTAAAAGAGTCTTAAATGCTAATCTTTGCTTGACTGGAAGCCAATGGAGCTGAAAGAGAATTGGTGTCATGTGCTCACGTCGAGAGACTCGAAGTACAAGTCGTGCCGCAGCGTTCTGCACCCGCTGAAGTTTAGCAATTTCTTTGTCCGGTAATCCAAAAAGTAAGGAGTTGCAGCAATCTAACCTCGAGGTAACAAAAGCATGCACTAATCTAGAAGTCGATGTTTGATCAAGATATTGTCGAATCTGTCCAATCTTTCTTAATCTATCCAAGTTGCGAATTGTGTAAGTTGGGTAAGATTTTAGAAAAAAAAACAAAAATCTGTTTTTGTATTTTCTCAGGATGAAATTGAGAGTGTGATTCTTGTAGGAGGAGGGACTAGGGTTCCTAAAGTCCAGGAAAGACTGCTGCAAGTCACTAAGAAGTAAGTTGTCATCTTATTCAGAATAGGGTACTAAAGTGGGACTCGGTTAGAAGGTTGTGGGTTTAAGTCCCCACTATGGCCAACGTGCTTGTGTCTCTGGGCAAGATGCTCAATCCTGATCGGCGAGTGCTTTAAAGGGGCACTGTTTTAAGAGGATGGGTATGTAGGAGGTTGTGAGTTAGAGTCCAACCCAGGTTTGTTTATAAGTTTTTAGCACAATGCGTGCCTCCTCATGTTAGAGGATATAAATTCCAATTTTGTTACTCATTTCAGGAGTGAGCTAGCGAAGAACATCAACGCTGATGAAGCAGCAGCGATGGGAGCCGTTTACCAGGCGGCTCATCTTGGCAAAGGCTTTAAAGTTAAGAAGTTTGTGCTCAAAGATGCTAACTTATACCCAATTCAGGTAAGCTTGGAGTTAATTATGTATCAGTTGGGGTGGCAGCGTAAGAAACAATTCTTAATATCAGGTACGGAGGGCAGATTGTACTGTTTTAGACTTATTTCAAGTCTGATATCGCGCATACTTCACAAATTTATGAGAAGTATACCTTATACATAATTGGTGATACGCAACATCAGACTTGATATAAGTCTAAAATGGCACAACCTCCCCCGTACCCAGCATCAGTGCTGATTTTACTGCAAACAATTCCTTGTTTTAGAGTGTACTGTTCTCTATGGCTACTTTTTGCAAGGTGAACTTTGGCCGTTCTGCTAACATTTTATGCCTTCCTGTTAAATTTTTGCCTTTTAAATCACAAATGTTCAACAAAATTAAGATTGGTTCTTGCTTTTTAAACCAAATTTGTTATGTTCAACCCTCATATACAACCAAAGGATGGACTTTTTAGTTTGTTTACACATTAACATACATATTAATTTAATGTCCTTTGTCTAAAAACAAAATGCAATCGGGGGCCAATTTCATAGAGGTGTTTAAGCACAAATATTTGTTTATGAATTGGCCCCTGGTGTGAACCAACACACTGAAAATTACAGAATTACAAAAATGCTTGCCGTCAAGAGTTTATTTTGTGCTTTTCGTTTTACACCAAATTCCTTCCATATCACATTTTCTCGAGACGACACATTTAAGCATGCTATGGTGTAAAAAATGTCAGTTTGAATCCACTCTTATGAACAGGCAGGGGATTGGATATTTTTAAAAAAACCTGAAATTGCGAGCGCGCAGCGTGAAGCCATTACGGCGTGGGATTCACACGATTCACAGGGATCATGTTTTTTGGCTAAAAAAACCCGATTTCAGAAAAAAACCTTGAAAAATCACATCCCTGTATGAAGTCCTAATCAAGATGATTTCCTTTTCACTAGGTTGAGTTTGAACGCCTGACATCTGACGATGATGGAATTGAGGGTACAAAGGTCGTCAGGAGAACGCTGTTTGGTCGTAATAACCCATTCCCACAGAAGAAGGTCATGACCTTTAATCGGCATACTAAGGATTTCTCATTCGTCGTTGGATACAAGGATCTGGAGACGATTCTACCCGAAGATGATCTCAAGTAAGCATAAGAGACTGTGGACCAATTTGTTAACTAAGGTCTCCTTTATGTACATCTGCCATATCTTCCAGTTCATGAACTGTGCAAATGATACAGCATTGCCCAACATCGGTAAAAGCTTTTAATACTGGAGACTGTGGTAAATAAAACATGCAATAAAAGTGACTTTTAATCGTTAATGCACCTAGGTCGTTTGGTCCCGTGAACCTGACAACATACACACTGAAAGGTGTTGAGACGGCTCTTAAGAAACGATCAGATGCTGAACCAAAGGGCATCAAAGCTCACTTCCGATTGGATGATAGTGGGCTGCTTCACTTGGATTGGGTAAGATACAGCCAATTAGATCAATCGTTAAATTGCTAGTCTGAATTAATTATTATGACAAGTGTGGGACTCATTAGTTTGTGCGATTGAATCAATTGTCGACTTTAAATCTCTAAATATCAGGCATTCCTTGGACGTTCTTGAATCTAGGTTTAAACCTGTTGTCACACTTATGCTGATAACAAAAATGCTTTAAATACCACACATCTGCTTCATTCTTTCTGTGGGATATAAATCCAAAGATCTAGTATGTTGTTTCATTTTTCCACAATTCTTCACCAAATGGAATTTGCACCAATGTTCCTGGATCATAACCTACCAGCACTCCCACCACCCCTCCCCCCAAACGGCCTTATGTTTATTTATGACGTCTGGTTGATAATGGGAAAATTCTGAACATATTCCAATGTTGAGTGTTTTCAGTATTTTAAGTTTGAGTAATCAACATTGACTAGCTACCAGTGCTATGAGGCTGTTATAGATCCTGTCGTGTATCGAATAGCTGCCATCTTGTGGGGCACCTTTTGTCATTTAAATTGGTCACAAAATGTGAAACCATGCATGTCCTCAAGGAACAAAGAAACTAGCCTACAAGATGGCGGCTATTCGATATGGTCTATTGTACTGATCTGTTAATGATACATTCATGTTTTTCCTGTCTCATATTGTTGATATTTCTAGGTGGAGTCCGTCTTTGAGAAGACCGAGACTGTGATTGAGGAAGTTAACGACACCACTGAGGAACAATCAACGCTTCAAAGTAAGACTGCTATTTTGTTTTTGTTCACACAGTGCATTTGCCTTTTTGCACAGGAGCATTACCATGTACGGTACCAGCATGCATTCAGAATGCTGCACGATAATCATTGTCTTTTTCAAGTTTGTTTAAATTTGGGCGTTGACATCGGTGCATTCCTTTATTGCACAAACAATTCAGATTTGATTTGAAAACGAATACGTGATGTTTGCAATGTTTGCAAAGAAAACGGCTCAATTAGTGCTCTTTTCTTGAGAACAGACGACATAATAATATATTTTTTATCACACGTCTCGCTTTGTTTGTGTCAACTTTTTTCCCCATGACGCACGTACGCATGCATGCGCAGCGAATGAAGCCTTTCCGCATCCAACTCTTGGTGGCGCTTGTGAAACGCCCAAATTGCTAATGCCCTACTATAGTTGAGCACTGATTCAACAAGGTCTATGGGACTTCACAAATTGCCATGTTGTAACAGTTATATTGTATTATTAATCATGAAAACAAAGGAAAGAAAAGACTTGAGACCTCAAATATTGTTCTGTAATTTCCTTAGAGTTGAGTAGCACAATCAGTCGTTTCTTCTCTGGATCAAGCGAGGAAAGTTCGGACGAAGGGAAGAAACAAGAAGGAGAGGGAAATGGAGACGATGGTACGACAGATGAGGGCAAAGATGATAAGGGTACCGATGACAAGGGTACCGGTGACAAGGACGCCAGTGACAAGGATGCCAGTGAGGATACTGGTGACAAGGACACCAGTGACAAGGACACCGGTGACAAGGACGCCAGTGAGGATACTGGTGATAAGGACACCAGTGACAAGGACGCCAGTGAGGATACTGGTGATAAGGACACCAGTGAAAAGGTATGTGTTTTCAGAAATGGTGCAGTACACATAAAGTCAGAAAAACGGGGTGAAATCCAGAATTCACCACTGGCAATATATACCCTCTGCATCGGTGGCCATGACAGGAGGCAGGATTTCATATTTAAATGATGTGACAATAGATTCACAAAGTGCCTACTAGTGAATAACTAGTGGTGACAATGCGACTACCCACCGTCATGGCCGCCGGTGCAAAGAGTCTGTACCGTAGATAGGTTGTTTTTTTTTAGTAAGTTTGACTCAACCTCTTTGGTAAAGCATCTATGCCAAAGGTCTCGGGTTCGAATCTTGGATCTGACTTTTAAACCCATATTACAGGATGCCAAGGAAGAAAAAGAAGTTGAACCAGAAGACGAACAAGATAAGAAGGACGAGAGCCAAGATGAAGAATTAAAGCCCAAGGAGGAAATGGCAGAGACAGGAGAAGAAAAAGACGAAGGGACAAAAGATGATGAAACACAGAACAAAGAGGAAGAAGGAAATGAGACAGGAGAAGATAAGGTAAAAAATGCGGCAAGACGTACAATGATCGTGCCCGCACTGATCGTGCCCGCACTGATCGTGCCCGCACTGCCGCACCGATCGTGCCCGCACCGATCGTGCCCGCACCGATCGTGCCCGCACCGATCGTGCCCGCACCGATCGTGCCCGCACCGATCGTGCCCGCACTGATCGTGCCCGCACCGATCGTGCCCGCACCGATCGTGCCCGCACCGATCGTGCCCGCACCGATCGTGCCCGCACCGATCGTGCCCGCACCGATCGTGCCCGCACCGATCGTGCCCGCACCGATCGTGCCCGCACCTGACAATATTTCGACATGTTAATAATGTGACTGTCCCCTGTCATGGCCTCCCGCGCAAAAGGTCTATCTGTGTCTTTGTCTCATTTATGCTTCTCTCTGGTTCAATAGGAAAAAGATGAGAAATCGGAGGACACCAAGGACCCTGAGACTATGCCAGACTCAACCGAGAAAGACGAAACGGGAGAAAAGACTGAGAAGAAAGAGAAGGAAAAGAAGAAAGACGGGAAGGGGAAGGGGAAGGGGAAGGGGAAGAAGAAGAAGCAGAAGACTAAGAAAGTTGCTAAGCCCAAAGTGATTACGATTAAGGAGAACCTGACGGTAGAAGCAGAGGTTCATGGAATCCCCAAACCATCTAGAGAAGCTACGAAGATATCCAAGAACAAGTAAGCAGATAATGTACTTGCTGTTAAGCGGATATTGTACGTGCCAATAAGCGGATAGTGCACTTGCACAGAGGCTTAGCAACTTACAGGCAACATTTAAATTTTCAGCTTATATCTTTAGTGGCCGTCCAAAGTTGTCAACATTTTCACGGTTCTACAGAGTGTAATATTTTTTAAGACCACTTCCCTCCCTCGAAATACTACTTATCAACATTTGTTTGTCACTACCATGAAGTGTCAACATTTTACAGTGCATGTAAAGTCCTAGGTGGCCTTCGACCACCCCCCTCCCCCCTCCCCCCTCCCCCCTCCCCCCTCCCCCCTCCCCCCTCCCCCCTCCCCCCTCCTCCTCCTCCCTCCTCCTTCCTACGCTTTGTAGAAAATGTTGAAACTTTAGACTTGATTTTGCAATTGTTTTTTCTCAGACTCGGTGAACTTCAAAAGAAGGAGGAGGATCGTCTCGCTCGTGAAAACGCTCTAAACTCCTTAGAATCTTTTATTTATGAGATGCAAGACAAGCTTGATCAGGAGGAGTATGAGAAATGCTCGACGGAGGAACATCGAGAGAAGTTAAGAGGGAAACTCACCGAAGCGTCGGATTGGATTTATGAAGTAGATGATGATGCACCATTTACTGTAAGTTATAATATGTGACCCATTCCAGGGTTCAGCCTGACCACTCACGTTCTTTTTTTCAAGATCAGCATCCAAAATTGTTTGAGATTTTCCAGTTAGTAATGGCACTTGGTCTGTGTAGGGACCGGGAACAATTGTTATCTGTATTGTAAATCCCAACAATAATTGGAAATCATTTCTGCAGGTGTTCAAGGACAAGCTGAAAGAATTGAAGAAATCCACCAAGAATCTGGAATTCCGCGTCAAGGAACTTAAAGAGCGCCCTCAATTGTTAAGTGATCTCAAGCAACTCCAGAACGTCTCAGAGATGTTCCTTGCAGCAGCTAAGAACATGTCTAATGAGACTCAGATTTTCACCGATGTTGAGATGGGTCTGTTGGAGAAAGCTTACAATGATTCTATGACGTGGTACGAAGAAAAATCCAAGGCACAACTCCAGCTGGCTGACACGGAAAAACCGGTACTCCTCTCAGAAGATTTCAAGATAAAGATTATCGCCTTAGATCGAGAATTAAGATACTTGATAAACAAGGCTAGGAATCCACCCAAGAAGAAAGATAAACCAAAGAAGACGAAACCAAGGAATGAAACGGAGACGGGAGGTGATGAGGATGGCAATGGGAAAAAGAAGACAAATGATACGGGTTAGTGAGAACTATTCCATCAATTATTGCAAATATTGTCAGTATAGTCTTGTGAATATTGTCGGTGTTGTGGTCTTGAGAATATTGTCTGTACAGTCTTGCAAATATTGCAAATATTGTTGGCATAGTCTTGTGAATATTGTCAGTATAGTCTTGAGAATATTGTCAGTATAGTCTTGCAAATATTGCAAATATTGTTGGCATAGTCTTGTGAATATTGTCGGTGTTGTGGTCTTGAGAATATTGTCGGTATAGTCTTAAGAGGTTTCTGTATATCTCAAAATATTGTCAATATAGGCTTTATAATATTCTCGTTATTATCTTACACAAATTGTCGGCAATATTTTGCAAATATTGTTTGTGATCTCTTGGTAATTTGCTAGTATTTCCTTACAAGTACTGTTAGTATCGACAAGCTTGGGAGTGGAAAGAAGTTGGACAAAAGCTACTAATTTAACGAACATCCATTACATTTAATGGGAGACTTTGGAGACGCTTGGGGCAGCAAACACAATGGTCTCACGTAATTGGAGGCCAATTTCATAGAGCTGCTTAAGCATGAAAAAATGCTTAAGCATGAAAAAATGAGGTTACCAGCAAAGATTTTATGTGATTGTCATGGTAATGAAACGGTCCTCTAACACTGGTCATACACTACTTCTATCACATGAGGATTTCACTGGTAACATTCTCTACTAAGCAAGAGTTTTTTGTTGTGCTTAAACACCTCTATGAAATTGGCCCCTGTTCACTATTGTTTGTGTCATTTTGAGTATGCACACTGTAGCTCGAGAGTGACGCAAACAATAGCGGACTGGTCACATGGGACCGTTTTGTTTGCGCCACCAAGCATCTAAAAGTCTTCCTTGTTTTCACGATGTGCAATTTTGTGGAATTCATAGAAACTTCAGAATCTACTGAGAAGCCAGCCGCTACTGAGACCAATGATAAATCTGATGATATACAAGAAGCAGCGTCGCCTGACGTAGACCATTTAACGTCGCCTGACATAGACCAGTCAACGTCGGAGGGGAAATCAGAGGAAACTTTACAATTACCAGCTCCTGATGAAGGTAGGGCACATCAATTCTACACTGTCTGCTCAAAAACAAAAATGCACACATACTGTCATCTTACATTCATAAAAGTTACAAAAAAGTTATGTATGGCAGACCTAACAAGTTCACAAGCCTAGCTAGGCAGTTGTGATGCAGATGAAATTTACAATGCTGGCAGGTACCTATTTCCTCCTAAGTAGAGAGAGGCAGTTTACAGTAAATTGCCTTGCCTAAGGACACACATACCACAGATGTGGTTTTGATTCAAGCCCTAGTGTAAAATTAAACGTGTCTAGATGCAAAAACTTTAACACTGAAGTAACATAAAAACGAAATTCAGACCCAAGTTAAATGTCTTTAAATAAAATTGATTTCTAAAACATCGTTTTTGTGGTTCTCTTTAGATTCAGGTCCTTCAGAAGAAACACCTTCTAAGGAAGAGGCACCTACAGAAACAGAAACACCTACGAAGGAAGAGGAACCTACAGAACCAGAAACACCTTCGAAGGAAGAGGCACCTACAGAACCAGAAACACCTACGAAGGAAGAGGCACCTACAGAACCAGAAACGCCTTCGAAGGAAGAGGCACCTACAGAAACACTTTCGAAGGAAGAGGCACCTACAGAACCAGAAACATCAACAGAACCAACCACAGTGCAAGAAACGAATACAGATACATCACGAAATACAGGGGATCTATGAGGGTTTGGATCTATAAGGGTTTAGTGGTTGTAGTCGGGTTTTAAAATGTGCAAGTCCTTCAGAACAAAACATGTGGTTCAAGACTTCAAGTTGAATTGAAAATAGGAAAGTTTGAAGTTTAGGCTCTATATGTATGTTGGAAGAAGATCTGGAAAATGATTGAAAATAGTTATGGGTGCATGTCGTTGCCTTAAAGGTTAAAGGTAGTCTACTTAAGTTTGGTAATTACCCACTAAAAAAATTCTGAATTACTATCTTTAAGCTTACTTGTTATCAAGATGATAATGGTAGTGTCCTGTGAAATGTTTCGTCTGAATTGCCCCCATTCATGAGAAATATGACAAAATTATTTGAATCTCCAAAGATCTCCTGTAGGCGATCTTTGGAGCCATTCATTCGTGCACAAAAACAGTACTTGGATTTTTCAGGTTTTCTAGAGTATTACTGCATCTATGTGGCAGTTTTCTCGACCTATGCTTTCAATTACCAGTGGAAATCATGCTGTTTTTAACAGTTTACCAAACAAGTATACTACCTTTAAAGTTTAACTTTCTGGATATGACCTTTGAACTTTGATCTTTTGTCATCTGAATACCATATTGCATTGTATTGTGTTGCTGTTATTTCAACCCTTCGCTCCTCCTAATGTGGCGTTTTGCACCATTAAACACTTTTTTTTCATACACTACATGTACATGTATTTTCAAACTGCAAGTTGTGTTATGCATGGTTGTGGTCGAATCTCACAAGAGGCCTCACAGGTTCATCACAAGTCCTCACATTGCAAGTCCTCACATTGCAAGTCCTCTCAAGCCTTTACAAGTCCCTGGGTCTTAATTCAAGTCACAAGCTATTCAAATGAACTCCAACAAAGGCATTCTTTTGTGCGTGTTCATCCTTTGCTTCTTGTTACTGGACTTGTGACGATAGACTTGTGATGGACTCGACTACAACCCTCGGTGTTATGGGTCTATTTTTGGTTTGTATCACTGGGCATTGTGACAAACGGGCTCTTTTTGCACCCGTTAGGCTCTGTCTCCACATGGGTATAAGAAACTGAATATATTTATTGATTTCCATTTTTTTTTTTAATAATTGTACAGTTTGGGCAAATGACGTTTCATTCTCTTTCTTTTGTTAAGTTTTCCATTTGCAGTGACCTGAATTTTTTTTGTTCACGAGTTGACAAGAAAAACCTTACTAAAAGTGTAAATAACAAACGTACCAAACGGCACATGATTTTATTTCAGTCCTAAATGGTATTTTGTGTGGGAAATTAACAACTGAAGGTGGTTTTCTAAACGAGTCTTTTGCATGAGACTTTTTTTCACATTCGCCTCGACACGAAAACCATGCATGGATTTAACATTTTCAGAAGTATTACTGCACCTATGGGCTGAAAATTGTACAGGGCAGTTTTTCAACATGGCTTTTAATCACGAGTGGAAATAACGCCCCTTTTAGCAGTTTACCAATCATGTGTTCTACCTTTAAGGATTACCACAGATATCCATTAAAATCTAGATAAGAAACGGAGGCCGTACGCGCATATTACCGCGCCTCATTACCATATTTGTAGCCACCTTCATTTGCATACTTTTGGGCACCGTAATTTGCATAATTTTGGGCACTTCTACACGTATGTACATGTTTCAAATTTACATAAATGTTTAATATTACGCACGCGTACGCGTTGGAAACCGCCCCAAGCCGTGATGTGCCATTCAATAACACACTGGTTTCTCATCTTCTGTAAGGATTATATTTGTAAATTTGCTGAAGTGTCTTAATTGAGGTTAAAATTGTCGCTGTGTACAATCAAACTCTGGAGATTGAGATGTTTTCACAGTACAGGGCAGTCCTTGTTCAAATGCTAGGATTTATTCGTTTGTTTTAGGTCCTTTGGGATGTTTTTGTTTAAGTTATTTTATGGGGGCTTGATAAAATAAATGTTCTTGAGAATATATGGAAAAGTGTGCGAGTGAAATTAACGGAGTCTCCAAGGGGAGACTCTAGACCAAGGAAGGCACTTTGCATAAATTGTTTGGCAAATAGATGAATGGAGGTTCACGCACCTCATGAAACAGCCGTTTACTGAGCCTGCAGATGATGATTGATAGCTACTTTTAGTTTTACGCACGGCAGCAAAAGGGCCTTACTAAAAAAAACACATGTTTGTACACAAATCAATGGACCTGTAGGCTTGAGGCCAAGATTCCCCAGGGTGGACCTGACCGGTAAGTGAACAATAAAGGTGACTAAATAGGAGGGGCACAGACTAGGGTAATCGGTTGAGGACTAGATCAAGTTTGAGCGGAATTGGCCCAAAGTTTTTTGCTTCTTTTGAATTTTAATTAGATGTTTTAATAATTAAACGGATGTGGCGCTTGGTTTTTCGGCTGGGTGTGGTTTGTGACGTTATGACGCATGGGCCTGTGTTTTTGAAAGGATGAATATTCATATTTCGCAACTGACGGCTATTTGTTTTCCCACGTGTTGAGCACAAATTTAGGAAGTGAGGGCGCTATTACATTTTCACTGATAACTACGTTGAGGGCGCTGTATAGAATTTACCATAAAAAACACAGACATATAAATCTATAGACCACCAGGTCATATTCAAAACTATTGGGCATTTCGTGATTTGCCTGGCGCCCGACTAAAACAAAAGTTGGGCGAATTCTCTCGGTATAGGGATTTTACGCACAGTTGAACTGTTCCAGTCAAAAAAATTGTATGAAGCCAGTTTTCAATTTTAACTATGATCACGTAAGATTACAGATTGATACTTTTCCAAATCACGGTAATAAATTCACGACTTTTGATCTATGCGTTTATATATCTGTGGTAAAAAGCACGTCGGGCGTGTCTTTTGACGGCGGTTCCGGTTCTGAAGCAGTGCAGTTATGAATATTCATTATATGTATTCATGAGCTGTGGTGCAACAAACAACGGCTGTTATGTGTATGCCCCTTTTTTTGTTTCCCTGGTGTCCAGCAGGATGTGCCATATCTCTATTTAAAACTGCAGAAATTGCGAAATACTGGGGGCGCGAACCAATGATACATACATAACACATATTGAGCACGAGCTGGAGAAACATCTGGTGCGAAAATGTTGGATCTTTTTACGATTTTTAGCAAAGGTGGGATCGTTTTGTGGTACTTCCAGGGAACATGTCAGGCCCTACAATCACCAGTGAATGCCCTCATCAAAAGTGTCATTTTACAGGTACGTTTGTGCCATGTAATTTACTCATTATTGTTGAGATTTGAAAATGTTTTCTAAATTCTATGTCAGTAGGCTATGTGTCCATGGACGGACGATGCAATGGGGGCGAGTTGGGCGAGTTGGCAAACGCTGTCATCGCCACTTCGCCCCTTCGCCCAATCGCCACTTCGCCCTGCCCCATCACCACATCGCTCCTTCGTCTCTTCGCCCCGTCGCCACTTTCGCCCCATCGCCACTTCGCCACTAAGCCCCTTTGCCCCATCGCCACTTTGCCCCATCGCCACTTCGCCCCATCGGCATCGCCACTTCGCCCCATCGGCATCACCATTTCGCCCCTTCGCCCCTTCGCCACTTCGCCCCATTCGGCATGTTTGGTAGTTGAAAAACACATCACTATTTCACTTCAGTGCTTGGATATTCGATCACTTTAATGCTTTGCTGAAACATGTGTGTTTTTTTGTATTATCGAATGTGTTGTAACTGTCTTTCGTCCCAGTAAACTTATGCAAATCTAATAAAGTTTTTACGATGTGAATGTCCGCATGTTGTAAACTTGTTAAACATGTTAAATAAACATAAACAATATATTTTTTCACTTGGCTCCACAATTTACAATTTCCTGCAATAAAACTGCATTGGACGAATAATGCAACACTATTTCCACATCATTACCTTATCTTGGTGGCCAAGCTGCACCTCATCCATCGGTCCTCCAGTTTGGGGCTTGATGCAGAATGAAAGGCAAAAAATACCTCGGCATGTGATTGTTGAAAAGTTTTGCCTGGCTCCTCCTCGGACGCAACTTTTATATTAAAATGAGCGCGTGTGGTCTAGTGGGTATGAGCGGGACTCCCATCGGAGGTTGTGGGTTCTAGCCCCACTATGACCAATGTGTCTGTGTCCCTGGGCAAGGCACTTAATCCCAGTTATTGCCTCGTCAACCCAAGCGATATCTGGAAAGCTGTTAAGGGGAATGCCACAATCTAACTGCTGATAGGGTTGAGCGCCTGGCTAACACCCACCTAGTTAAAAGCGAAATGGTTCTGGTGATTCCCTGATGACAGCGGTAATATTGGCAACAGCGCCAGGAGCACCCTGCTGGGTGGACATGTGCGCTATATAAGAATCCACCAATATTATTATTATTAACCTTATCCGGTCGAATACCTCCCACTTTTCCCTCCTAATTTGTGTCTACATACAAACGTTAATGTATTCTTGCTTCACTTATGGTTTTTGTTCAGGAGCGTGGTGGTACGAGTGCGTTCAACCATGGATCACTGACACTCAAATACAAACTAGACAACGAGTTTGAACTCATTTTTGTTGTAAGTACAAAAAGTACGAAGTACATGTCTATAGTTACATTTTAAAAGATTTCACTTGTAAAATACTTTTGGCCAGTCTCTCCTATGCAGCACGATATGTGACAGAGGGTATCCCCCCTGCATTGTCCCCCATTGTCTCAAACATCTCAAAGGAATATAGACTGGTTCCCGTCCACATATTCCACACAGGAGAATAAGGACAGGTAAAGGGCGCTTCATCTTGATTTGTAATTGGTCGTCTTTGCGCGTG
Organism: Henricia sp. BOLD:AAB3569; assembly: GCA_037783545.1. Classification (NCBI taxonomy): domain Eukaryota; kingdom Metazoa; phylum Echinodermata; class Asteroidea; order Spinulosida; family Echinasteridae; genus Henricia; species Henricia sp. BOLD:AAB3569. Next base: position 1,301,660 of record JBBELK010000138.1, read on the forward strand.
CGCATTGTGTTTTTCATATTTAAAAATTGGCCAAGCCCTTTGCTTTAGGCAATGTACTTTATTTACATAATTGGATATGTTCGACACGCACGGCGAAGTTACAAATGTCAATGCAAAATCTGCGCACTTACTAACAAAATAAAAATAATAATAACCACGTGACGGGCAGAATTCTGCCCGTCATGGCTGCCCATTACTGATCCCTATATTTTCGCAATAAGCGAACCAATCTATAGGGATCGGGAACCAATCTAAAAGGAATAGACCTTATGCATGGCGGCCATGACAGAGGGCAGGTTTTCATATTTAAATGATGTGACAATAGATTGCCCTCTATCATGGCCGCCGCGCATAAGGTCTATTCCTTTCAGTTTTTAGGTGCGTTGGTGTGTTGACACAAGGGAAGAGTGTGTTGAGGTATAGGGGCGTTAGGGGGGAGAGTCCCTATGTCAGTATCATGCTGGGTGTACAGTCTTTCGTTATTTGCACAATCCATGGCCAGGGACCAATTTCATGCTGCTGTTTAGCACATAAGTTTGCTTAGCACAGAATTTATTTGCATTATATTGCAAAAACGGGTTGCCACTAAGCCAGCCAAAATATTTACTTGTATTTTGGTACTGTTTTTAAAACACAATTTGACATACAGTTTTGGCTGGTAACCCATTTTTATAAAGCAGATAAATTCTGTGTTAAAGGTAGAACAGATGATTGGTAAACTGTTAAAGGGGCATTATTTCCACATCGTGATTAGAAGCCCAATTTCAGCCACATAGAGCCAGTAATATTTCTGAAAACTTGAAAAATCCGTGCATGGTTTTTGTGTTGAGTTGAATGGTAAAAAAGTCTTTTGCAAAAGATTTTTTAGAAAACCACGTTCAGTCGTTAATACCATTTTGGACTGAAATAAAAATGCATGCGGTATTTGGTACCATTGTTATTAACAAGTAAGGTTTTTCTTGTCGACTCGTGAAAAAAATTAGGTCACTGCAAATGATGTACTCTACCTTTTAGCGAATGTTTGTGGTAAAGGGCCATCATACTGGCGTTAGATAATAAACCCTAATAATGGCAACATTACTATTGTTGTTTTATTTCAAACCTTACAGGTCGCGTACCAGAAAATTTTGTCGTTGTCTTACATGGATAAATTCATAGACGATGTCCACCTGGAATTCCGAGACAAATACAAGGAGGATTTGAAGATTGGGAGCTTGTTTGGGACGTTTGATTTCACGACGGAATTCCAACAGTTGCTGGATCAGGCGGAAAAGGAGAGTAGAAGTCAGGCCAAGATTGGAAAACAGGTCAGTATTAGAGTGGTTCCCTGTCACAGATTGAAATATAATAGATTAGGGGCCGCCCAAAATTGTCAAAGCATACTCGAGGGAGGGGATCTAAGGCTGTGTACGACTTGACATGTTTTTAAAAAAAAGTTTTTAAAAATGTTTTGAAAAATGTTTTGAGAAATGTTTTGTACTATTTTGGGGAGGGAGGCAGTTTATGAAAATACTATTCTCTGTACACCAGCAGCCGATTTCACGAATCCTTGCGCACTGCGTAAGTCCCCTTGCGCAACATTTTATTGCGTAGGCTGCGCAACATTCCAGTGAAAATTACACGCAAGCTATGGGGCTTGCGCCATTTTGCAAAAGTTGCGCAAGCTGCGCACTCTTTCGTGAAATCGGCTGCTGTACTTGGGATGAGAGAAAAATTGTAAGGGCCTTATCGGGATTCAAACCCGAGACCTCTGACTCACCGTGTAGATGGTCTATGTACCAGCTAAGCTATAAGACACAGTTGGTATACTCCTTCAGGTTTTCCCCATGGACCCAATGTTTCTCTTGGTATTGCATGATAATGCAACCATTGTAATGGCTAGTGTTTATGTTACGTCCCAACTATGCCACCAGTCCAGCATATTGCACAGACTTTCTAACAATAAGTTGGAGCTGGCCCAACTGTATTGTTGGGAGAACCTTACAATAATTTTGGATTGTTGGCATAGATGAAGCGTATAACAGTTTTACAATCTGAATTTGAATATCACAAGCTTGTAGGGGATGCCTAAATTTGTGTAAGACAGACTGAGTATCAGTATAGATCTTTTGCACGGGCGGTCATGACGGGGGGCAGTGACATTGTCACTGCGTCATTCATGAGTAGGCACTTTGTGGATATATTGTTACATCCTTTAAATATGAAAACCTGCCCCTGTCAACCAATTTCAACAAAATGAACAATAAAATCCTTGGTATTGACAGATGCGGACCTTTGGAGAGTCATTAAAATCAAAGAAGACCGTCGCATCCATGAAGATTGAACCAAAGAAGGAAGAGAAGAATAAAACCAACAAAGTCAAGAAAGCAGGTACGTTGGGAATCTTAAGCTTCTGAGAAGATAGTGGAAGTTCTCTCCAAAATGTTAATAATGACATCACAGCAAAACAAGATGAAGATTTGACGGATGAAAATTTAAAAGATGAAGAAAATTGTTCAGTGTTTTTTTGTTTTATTTTTTTTTATTAAACTTAATTTCAAGAGGGTGACCCTTACAGCTAAAAAGGTTAATTTAAAGGGGCCTCAAATACATGTACACATAAAACAATAAACATTACACATTATCTCAATAGACCGATCCAGTAAGCTCCGCCCACATGTCTATATGGAAACCGGCATGTGTGCAGTAGAGTCGCGTGGCCGTATCGTGCGACAGCGTCTGCGCCCTGGTCAGCGTGTATTGAAACACGCACACGCACACTGCACGCTCGAAAGCAAAATGTGCACTTACGTATCCGGTCGTGTGCGTGCGTGCACGTACAACACGCCTGCAATATGCGTAACACGCGCCATCGAACAAAAACATCTTGACACACATCTACAACGCAGTGAATGCACAACATAGCAAAACGACAAGCTAACTTTGGTGAGTTTTTCCCGTTTACACAAAAACACATTTATGAAGGGATTAAAAGTAGGTTTGGAAAGTCTTATACAATCCGTTTTAAACCGGCTAGGGTCCTCTGCGCTGATAAAAATGATGTTTATGGTGTTTTTGCGTCACTCGTGCTGCATTTCGCCGTAGCTCTGTGCACCAAATTTTGAGGACTCCGGTAACCAAAATGGAGATCCATTTTTTGGTTACCTCAACCTGAGGCTGTGATTGGTCAATTCCAAATTGGGCGGAGCTTACTGGATCGGTCTATTGGATACACACTTTGAATAACATGGACTTGTACCACACATTTATCTGGAGAAACCCTGATCACACCTGGATCAAACAACCTGTATAAAGCACACATTGGGGAACAAGTCTAGCAGAATTACTTCATATAAATTACAATTGACCATTCATTCAACTTGTGCTTGTTTCTTTTGTCAGCTGCTAAACCAGAGCCAGTTCCTCCAAAAATCATCACCAATGGTAACAAAGGGGATCAAGAGGAAAAACGGCTTGATGAGGAGACTATCCTCAAGAATCGTGAGCGTCTATTCAACCGGGCAAAACCTAAGAAAGTGGACAAGTCGCCGTAAGTATTGACACAACCTCTTAAGTCATCTGTGTTCATTTTGTCAAGTATCCTACTTTGTCAGTTTATGTTCAACACAAAAAAATGACAAATTGCAAAGTCATCTTTTCTGTTCCAAGGTCTTGAATTAATTCGTTCACGAGGAAATGTTTTCAATGTCTGTGATGTAATTTAACAGAAGGCCAGTTTTGTTTGTGTGTACGGGGGTCAATTTCACAAGAACCCAAATCCATCCAACTCGCCGAGCCCGTGGCAAACTTACAAATTTAGACACACATAAAAATCCAACCTTGAAGCTTAACCACAAAAGTTTGGTGCTTTCCAGGAAAGTCAACAAACCAGATGAAAAGGAAAAGAAGAAAAAAGGAAAAGAAGCGCGGCAGTGGACTAACGGAGGCACTGTGAAAGACATGGCATCGTTGGATTACAGCGCTAACAGTGAAGGGGAAGGGGGAAAGGGGGCCGTGAATGGGAGCAGAGCGTTAGATGAACAGGTAATGAGCTGAGGGGGTGGGCGGGGCATAATAAATGGGGAGGAGGGGCATTGAACCTGTGTAGTAATGGATGCACTGTGAAGGACATGGCGTCGTTAGATTACAGCGCTAATAGTGAAGGGGAAGGGGGAAAGGGGGAAAGGGGGCAGTGAATGGGGGTAGAGCGTTAGATGAACAGGTAATGAGCTGAGTGGGTGGGCGGGGCATAATAAATGGGGAGGAGTGCATGTGTTTTTGTAAACATCGGGATATCATAAAGTGCAATAGTTTGGACCCTTAAGATATCACAAGTGATATGGTATCAAAATGTCAACTCCCATGTGAAAATAGGAGTGTTAAACGTGTGATCTGGACACGCTCCTTTAATAGTCTGTGTATTTGTCATTACTTTAGATGGGTATTGTAGGTTCCATGGCGGGCGATCTACAGAACATTGATGAATCTAGCGGGGATGAGGTTGAAAGTGATGAGGACAGCTACGAGGAGGAGGTTGAGCAGCAGGAGAAAACAAAGCCAGCCAATCAGAAGTAAGGACAGTGATACCGTCACATGCTGACGATGCTTTATTGGGTTTTTCTAACTGGTGTTTTTCCATTGAAAAGGCACCATTATGGCTAAATTCGGGCGGATTGTTCTTGATACAGGTTAACTCGATCTTGCGTCCGAATGACGGGAACATGAACCAAAAACACTGCAGTCTGAACAGGATCATACACCACATGTCAATTAAGAACTAGTTACCCGTGTCAAAAACAGTCCGCCCGAACTCAACATATACCGAGCATCAAAAGAAACAAACATTTTCTCCACGTTTTGATTGAAAAAAGAAGTAAATCTGAGAGTGGGAACTTTCACCACACAGAAGCTTTATGCACTCATGCATAAAGAATACTTTAATGTCAACTTAATTACAAAAGAAATTTTCAAATGTTAATTAAACGTCTGCCTTGTATGCAGGAGGTCGTGGGTTCGAGTCCCACCCGAGCACGCTATGAAGTTTTCATAGTGTCTCGGGAAAGCACTGAGTATACAGTGTTAATAATTACGTCGGGTAAGGGCAAAAACAACCTTACTTAACATCAATTAAACTGAAAATTTGCGATTCTTTTGTTGTTGGTATATAAACACTGTCTGTTCTTTACATGGTTAACTCGATCCTGTGCCTGAACGACGGGAACACGACCTGAGAACACTGCACTCAGAACAGGATCACACGCCACCTATCCACCGAGAACAAGTTACCTAGAGTCAAGACCAGTCTGCCCAAACTCGACCCATATGTCTGTTGTGAAGAGTTTTGATACTGGCAATGAGAACTACCACGTAGAAAATATAAACAAAATTGTCAGGACCAGAGATAAAAGGCCATAAGAATTACATGTATAGACGAATCTGGTTGCTAAGGACTCCTTCCTTGCACGTCCGCCATTACTGGGGGCCATCCACTGCCATGAACTGGGCGCCCTGTGTTGTTGTTAAATCGAACAACGCACAATGCGCCCCCTTCGCGTATAGAGGCTTAGCAAGCTCACAATAAACGCGCACAATTGTTCGAAGTGACAACATAATGTAACAGCTTATCATCAACACAAAACGCACAGTTTATGGCACTGGATGGCCCCCAGTTATGGCAGACGTACAGAGAACAGGACTTCAGCTCTCGGATTGGTGTATACACCAAAATGCCTAATTCTCATATTTTGCATGAGTAAAGTAAACTGTTTCAAGATGTTTTTTAAAAATTTGTCTTTATATTTTAAGGTCAACCAAATCCAGTGGTTTTCGCGTGTTCAGCATGTTCAGAGGACTAGTTGGGTCTAAAAGCCTCACCAAGGAAGATATGGCCCCAGCAATGGATAAAATGCAAGACCACCTTACTGGTAAGTTAGCCAGCATGGTATTGCATGTTCAGGGGCCATGTGGTTTTAGTTAAGGCCCCAGCAATGGATAAAATGCAAGACCACCTTACTGGTAAGTTATCCAGCATGGTATTGCATGTTCAGGGGCCATGTGGCTTTAGTTAAGGCCCAAGTAATGGATAAAATGCAAGACCACCTTACTGGTAAGTTATCCAGCATGGTATTGCATGTTCAGGGGCCATGTGGCTTTAGTTAAGGCCCAAGTAATGGATAAAATGCAAGACCACCTTACTGGTAAGTTAGCCTGGCATGGTACTGCATGTTCAGGGGCCATGTGGCTTTAGTTAAGGCCCAAGTAATGGATAAAAAGCAAGACTACATAGTTGTACATTACCTGGGATCAATTTCACACAAGTTAAGATGAGTTCAATGCGTCCTACGACAAGTAGAGTGACCCTTCCTAAGATGCGTCTTACCGCGTCTTTACCGTGCACACTGATAATGACCCAAGCCTCAAGACTTTTATTCCCTTACTTTTTTTTAAATGTATTTTTTTACACCATCATCTCAAAATGCTTAAAGATGTTATGCCGTGGAGAGAGGAATTTACCAAAATTACACATTAAACCATTAAATACATCTAATTATGCCAGGAAAATTGTTCAGAAAAAAATTTGACTGTGCGAATGTTTTTTTACAATCTGAACAACAGCCGTCGGGCCTAAAAGTTTGACATTGGAAAATCAACGGATTCGTGACGTCATTTTACGGACGCGTCCGGCCGACGGCTGTTTCTTGTTATTCCACAACGTGGCGTTTTGGAACACATGTTGACAATTGACTCCAGTGTTGACGTTTTTTTCGATGGAGATAGCGATGTTTGTTGTTGCTCATCGCATTCATTTCATGACGACAGCGATGAAGAATCATCCAGTGAATTTCCTACGGTTGAACCGTATCAATTTGAGCCAGAAATAACCATGTTAACCAAGGAAGAAATCCGAGAACAACGCGAGTCCGGTGTTCGAATCGACGACCGAAATCGACAACAGGAAACTGGAACGGTACTGCCTCGGCTTTCTCTTTCTTTCTCAACTTTTTCTCAACCCTTTTTCGTCAATAATTATTTTGTCCTTGGACGTTGTCATGGTAAATGTACCATGTTTGTTTGAGCCGATTGCCTACATTTTTAGACCATGTAAATGTGGATTTATATTCATCGTAAAACTTACCATGAACGTACGTTGTTGAGACGAAAACCAAACCCTAAACTAGACCTGTGTTCGTTCTTGACAACGAACACATGGCTGTTCCTCTCCTTTTATAAACATAAATGGTGTTCGGGATGACCTTTGTTAGTGATCGTATATGAAGAAATCACGATCGTAGGTCAAACGGTTGAGTTTTTATCGATTTTTAAATATTAAATATTATTACATGCCCCTTTAATCTGACATGTAGGGAAGGTCAAAGGTGTTGATATATGTTTGGATACCCCACCCTAGTCGAAGTGTAACACAGTTGACCCCATCGTGATATATTGTACCCCTTTCAAAAGGAAAGGCAAAATCTCTTTGACCAATGGGAAACGAGGTCCAAGGTCAAGCCATGTGCGCATCTTAAAGACATTTGTTAGTGATCGTATATGAAGAAGGAATCAAGATCGTAGGTCAAACGGTTGATTTTTTATTGATTTTGCAATATTTCATTACGTAATCATCTTGTCGCTAGAGGGCGCTATTTCGTACGATGACGTCATCACTTATATTTTTGGAAAGCTTAAGGGCCTCTGATAATAACACCATTGACCCCATCTCAATACCTCCTACCACTTTCAAACTAAGGGCCACTTCCTGTTTTGACCGGAAGTGAGCAAGGTCAAAGGTCACGGCCATATTTTTAGGATACACCACCCTAGGTCCAAGTGTAATACAGTTGACCACATCCAGATATCTTGTACCACTTTCAAATGGCAAGGCAAATTCTGTTAGACCAATAGGAAACGAGGTCAAAGGTCAAGCCCTGTGCGCATCTTAAAGACATTTGTTAGTGATCGTATATGCCACAGGAATCAAGATCGTAGGTCAAACAGTTGATTTTTTATTGATTTTTGAATATTTAATTACGTAATCATCTTGTCGGTAGAGGGCGCTATTTCGTACGATGACGTCATCACTTATATTTTTGGAAAGCTTAAGGGCCTCTGGTAATAACACCATTGACCCCATCTCAATACCTCCTTTCACTTTCAAACTAAGGGCCACTTCCGGTTTCGACCGGAAGTGAGCAAGGTCAAAGGTCACAAAAATATTTTTTAGATACCCCACCCTAGTCGAAGTGTAACACAAGTGACTTTGTCCAAATATCTTGCACCACTTTCAAATGGCAAGGCAAAATCTGTTTGACCAATAGGAAACGAGGTCAAAGGTCAAGGCGTGTGCGCATCTTAAAGACTTTTGTTAGTCATCGTATATGGCGAAGGAATCAAGATCGTAGGTCAAACGGTTGAATTTTTATTGATTTTTGAATATTTAATTTATTAAACTTCATGCCCCTTTAATCTGACACGTGATGACGTCATCATGACGTCATTAGTACTGTGCACAACTTCACATAGTGACCAATGTCCATGTGAAGTTTGAAGTCAATCATCAATGTGCAAGTGTCCGAAATAGCGTCTGAAAAAAGTGGAAGAAGTAAAAGAATAAACTAGAAATGTGTTCGTTGAAAACGAACACATGGCTGTTCCCCTCCTTTTTATAAACATATGTGGTGTTCGGGATGACCTTTGTTAGTGATTGTATATGAAGAAATCACGATCGTATGTCAAACGGTTGAGTTTTTATCGATTTTTAAATATTGAATATTATTACATGCCACTTTAATCTGACATGTAGGGAAGGTCAAAGGTGTTGCTATATGTTTGGATACCCCACCCTAGTCGAAGTGTAACACAGTTGACCCCATCGTGATATATTGTACCCCTTTCAAATGGCAAGGCAAAATCTGTTTGACCAATAGGAAACGAGGTCAAAGGTCAAGCCATGTGCGCATCTTAAAGACATTTGTTAGTGATCGTATATGCAGAAGGAATCAAATTTGTAGGTCAAACGGTAGATTTTTTATTGATTTTTGAATATTTAATTACGTAATCATCTTGTCGCTAGAGGGCGCTATTTCCTACGATGACGTCATCACTTATATTTTTGGAAAGCTTAAGGGCCTCTGGTAATAACACCATTGACCCTATCTCAATACCTCCTTTCACTTTCAAACTAAGGGCCACTTCCGGTTTCGACCGGAAGTGAGCAAGGTCAAAGGTCACGGCCATATTTTTTGGATACACCACCCTAGGTCCAAGTGTAATACAGTTGACCACATCCAGATATCTTGTACCACTTTCAAATGGCAAGGCAAAATCTGTTAGACCAATAGGAAACGAGGTCAAAGGTCAAGCCCTGTGCGCATCTTAAAGACATTTGTTAGTGATCGTATATGCCACAGGAATCAAGATCGTAGGTCAAACAGTTGATTTTTTATTGATTTTTGAATATTTAATTACGTAATCATCTTGTCGGTAGAGGGCGCTATTTCGTACGATGACGTCATCACTTATATTTTTGGAAAGCTTAAGGGCCTCTGGTAATAACACCATTGACCCCATCTCAATACCTCCTTTCACTTTCAAACTAAGGGCCACTTCCGGTTTCGACCGGAAGTGAGCAAGGTCAAAGGTCACAAAAATATTTTTTAGATACCCCACCCTAGTCGAAGTGTAACACAAGTGACTTTGTCCAAATATCTTGCACCACTTTCAAATGGCAAGGCAAAATCTGTTAGACCAATAGGAAACGAGGTCAAAGGTCAAGGGGTGTGCGCATCTTAAAGACATTGGTTAGTCATCATATATGGCGAAGGAATCAAGTTCGTATGTCAAACGGTTGATTTTATATTGATTTTTGAATATTTAATTTATTAAACTTCATACCCCTTTAATCTGACACGTGATGACGTCATCATGACGTCATTAGTACTGTGCACAACTTCACATAGTGACCAATGTCCATGTGAAGTTTGAAGTCAATCATCAATGTGCAAGTGTCCGAAATAGCGTCTGAAAAAAGTGGAAGAAGTAAAAGAATAAAAAAAAAAAAAAAAAAAAAAAAAGGAATAAAAATCGTAACGAAAACAAAGGCTGTTCCGACCCGAATCGGAACAGCCAAAAACTAGACCTGTGTTCGTTCTTGACAACGAACACATGGCTGTTCCCCTCCTTTTTATAAACATATGTGGTGTTCGGGATGACCTTTGTTAGTGATTGTATATGAAGAAATCACGATCGTATGTCAAACGGTTGAGTTTTTATCGATTTTTAAATATTGAATATTATTACATGCCCCTTTAATCTGACATGTAGGGAAGGTCAAAGGTGTTGCTATATGTTTGGATACCCCACCCTAGTCGAAGTGTAACACAGTTGACCCCATCGTGATATATTGTACCCCTTTCAAATGGCAAGGCAAAATCTGTTTGACCAATAGGAAACGAGGTCAAAGGTCAAGCCATGTGCGCATCTTAAAGACATTTGTTAGTGATCGTTTATGCAGAAGGAATCAAATTTGTAGGTCAAACGGTAGATTTTTTATTGATTTTTGAATATTTAATTACGTAATCATCTTGGCGCTAGAGGGCGCTATTTCGTACGATGACGTCATCACTTATATTTTTGGAAAGCTTAAGGGCCTCTGGTAATAACACCATTAACCCTATCTCAATACCTCCTTTCACTTTCAAACTAAGGGCCACTTCCGGTTTCGACCGGAAGTGAGCAAGGTCAAAGGTCACGGCCATATTTTTTGGATACACCACCCTAGGTCCAAGTGTAATACAGTTGACCACATCCAGATATCTTGTACCACTTTCAAATGGCAAGGCAAAATCTGTTAGACCAATAGGAAATGAGGTCAAAGGTCAAGCCCTGTGCGCATCTTAAAGACATTTGTTAGTGATCGTATATGCCACAGGAATCAAGATCGTAGGTCAAACAGTTGATTTTTTATTGATTTTTGAATATTTAATTACGTAATCATCTTGTCGGTAGAGGGCGCTATTTCGTACGATGACGTCATCACTTATATTTTTGGAAAGCTTAAGGGCCTCTGGCAATAACACCATTGACCCCATCTCAATACCTCCTTTCACTTTCAAACTAAGGGCCACTTCCGGTTTCGACCGGTTTCGACCGGAAGTGAGCAAGGTCAAAGGTCACCAACATATTTTTTAGATACCCCACCCTAGTCGAAGTGTAACACAAGTGACTTTGTCCAAATATCTTGCACCACTTTCAAATGGCAAGGCAAAATCTGTTAGACCAATAGGAAACGAGGTCAAAGGTCACGACCATATTTTTTGGATACACCACCCTAGGTCCAAGTGTAATACAGTTGACCACATCCAGATATATTGTACCACTTTCAAATGGCAAGGCAAAATCTGTTTGACCAATAGGAAACGAGGTCCAAGGTCAATGGGTGTGCGCATCTCAAAGACCCTTGTTAGTCATCGTATATGGCGAAGGAATCAAGATCGTAGGTCAAACGGTTGATTTTTTAATGATTTTTGAATATTTAATTTATTAAACTTCATGCCCCTTTAATCTGACACGTGATGACGTCATCATGACGTCATTAGTACTGTGCACTAATTCACATAGTGACCAATGTCCATGTGAAGTTTGAAGTCAATCATCAATGTGCAAGTGTCCGAAATAGCGTCTGAAAAAAGTGGAAGAAGGAAAAGAATAAAAAAACTAGAAATGTGTTCGTTGAAAACGAACACATGGCTGTTCCCCTCCTTTTTATAAACATATATGGTGTTCGGGATGACCTTTGTTAGTGATCGTATATGAATAAATCACGATCGTAGGTCAAACGGTTGAGTTTTTATCTATTTTTAAATATTGAATATTATTACATGCCCCTTTAATCTGACATGTAGGGAAAGTCAAAGGTGTTGCTATATGTTTGGATACCCCACCCTAGTCGAAGTGTAACACAGTTGACCCCATCGTGGTATATTGTACCCCTTTCAAATGGCAAGGCAAAATCTGTTTGACCAATAGGAAACGAGGTCAAAGGTCAAGCCATGTGCGCATCTTAAAGACATTTGTTAATGATCGTATATGCAGAAGGAATCAAATTCGTAGGTCAAACGGTAGATTTTATATTGATTTTTGAATATTTAATTACGTAATCATCTTGTCGCTAGAGGGCGCTATTTCGTACGATGACGTCATTACTTATATTTTTGGAAAGCTTAAGGGCCTCTGATAATAACACCATTGACCCCATCTCAATACCTCCTACCACTTTCAAACTAAGGGCCACTTCCGGTTTCGACCGGAAGTGAGCAAGGTCAAAGGTCACAAAAATATTTTTTAGATACCCCACCCTAGTCGAAGTGTAACACAAGTGACTTTGTCCAAATATCTTGCACCACTTTCAAATGGAAAGGCAAAATCTGTTTGACCAATAGGAAACGAGGTCAAAGGTCAAGGGGTGTGCGCATCTCAAAGACCTTTGTTAGTCATCGTATATGCCGAAGGAATCAAGATCGTAGGTCAAACGGTTGATTTTTTATTGATTTTTGAATATTTAATTTATTAAACTTCATACCCCTTTAATCTGACACGTGATGACGTCATCATGACGTCATTAGTACTGTGCACAACTTCACATAGTGACCAATGTCCATGTGAAGTTTGAAGTCAATCATCAATGTGCAAGTGCCCGAAATAGCATCTGAAAAAAATGGAAGAAGGAAAAGAAAAAAAAACTAGACCTGTGTTCGTTCTTGACAACGAACACATGGCTGTTCCCCTCCTTTTTATAAACATATATGGTGTTCGGGATGACCTTTGTTAGTGATCGTATATGAATAAATCACGATCGTAGGTCAAACGGTTGAGTTTTTATCTATTTTTAAATATTGAATATTATTACATGCCCCTTTAATCTGACATGTAGGGAAAGTCAAAGGTGTTGCTATATGTTTGGATACCCCACCCTAGTCGAAGTGTAACACAGTTGACCCCATCGTGGTATATTATACCCCTTTCAAATGGCAAGGCAAAATCTGTTTGACCAATAGGAAACGAGGTCAAAGGTCAAGCCATGTGCGCATCTTAAAGACATTTGTTAATGATCGTATATGCAGAAGGAATCAAATTCGTAGGTCAAACGGTAGATTTTATATTGATTTTTGAATATTTAATTACGTAATCATCTTGTCGCTAGAGGGCGCTATTTCGTACGATGACGTCATTACTTATATTTTTGGAAAGCTTAAGGGCCTCTGATAATAACACCATTGACCCCATCTCAATACCTCCTACCACTTTCAAACTAAGGGCCACTTCCGGTTTCGACCGGAAGTGAGCAAGGTCAAAGGTCACGGCCATATTTTTTGGATACACCACCCTAGGTCGAAGTGTAATACAGTTGACCACATGCAGATATCTTGTACCACTTTCAAATGGCAAGGCAAAATCTGTTAGACCAATAGGAAACGAGGTCAAAGGTCAAGGGGTGTGCGCATCTCAAAGACCTTTGTTAGTCATCGTATATGCCGAAGGAATCAAGATCGTAGGTCAAACGGTTGATTTTTTATTGATTTTCCAATATTTCATTACGTAATCATCTTGTCGCTAGAGGGCGCTATTTCGTACGATGACGTCATCACTTATATTTTTGGAAAGCTTAAGGGCCTCTGGTAATAACACCATTGACCCCATCTCAATACGTCCTTTCACTTTCAAACTAAGGGCCACTTCCGGTTTCGACCGGAAGTGAGCAAGGTCAAAGGTCACAAAAATATTTTTTAGATACCCCACCCTAGTCGAAGTGTAACACAAGTGACTTTGTCCAAATATCTTGCACCACTTTCAAATGGCAAGGCAAAATCTGTTTGACCAATAGGAAACGAGGTCAAAGGTCAAGGGGTGTGCGCATCTCAAAGACCCTTGTTAGTCATCGTATATGGCGAAGGAATCAAGATCGTAGGTCAAACGGTTGAATTTTTATTGATTTTTGAATATTTAATTTATTAAACTTCATACCCCTTTAATCTGACACGTGATGACGTCATCATGACGTCATTAGTACTGTGCACTACTTCACATAGTGACCAATGTCCATGTGAAGTTTGAAGTCAATCATCAATGTGCAAGTGTCCGAAATAGCGTCTGAAAAAAGTGGAAGAAGTAAAAGAATAAAAACTAGAAATGTGTTCGTTGAAAACGAACACATGGCTGTTCCCCTCCTTTTTATAAACATATGTGGTGTTCGGGATGACCTTTGTTAGTGATTGTATATGAATAAATCACGATCGTATGTCAAACGGTTGAGTTTTTATCGATTTTTAAATATTGAATATTATTACATGCCACTTTAATCTGACATGTAGGGAAGGTCAAAGGTGTTGCTATATGTTTGGATACCCCACCCTAGTCGAAGTGTAACACAGTTGACCCCATCGTGATATATTGTACCCCTTTCAAATGGCAAGGCAAAATCTGTTTGACCAATAGGAAACGAGGTCAAAGGTCAAGCCATGTGCGCATCTTAAAGACATTTGTTAGTGATCGTATATGCAGAAGGAATCAAATTTGTAGGTCAAACGGTAGATTTTTTATTGATTTTTGAATATTTAATTACGTAATCATCTTGTCGCTAGAGGGCGCTATTTCCTACGATGACGTCATCACTTATATTTTTGGAAAGCTTAAGGGCCTCTGGTAATAACACCATTGACCCTATCTCAATACCTCCTTTCACTTTCAAACTAAGGGCCACTTCCGGTTTCGACCGGAAGTGAGCAAGGTCAAAGGTCACGGCCATATTTTTTGGATACACCACCCTAGGTCCAAGTGTAATACAGTTGACCCCATCGTGGTATATTGTACCCCTTTCAAATGGCAAGGCAAAATCTGTTAGACCAATAGGAAACGAGGTCAAAGGTCAAGGGGTGTGCGCATCTCAAAGACCTTTGTTAGTCATCGTATATGCCGAAGGAATCAAGATCGTAGGTCAAACGGTTGATTTTTTATTGATTTTCCAATATTTCATTACGTAATCATCTTGTCGCTAGAGGGCGCTATTTCGTACGATGACGTCATCACTTATATTTTTGGAAAGCTTAAGGGCCTCTGATAATAACACCATTGAGCCCATCTCAATACCTCCTACCACTTTCAAACTAAGGGCCACTTCCGGTTTCGACCGGAAGTGAGCAAGGTCAAAGGTCACAAAAATATTTTTTAGATACCCCACCCTAGTCGAAGTGTAACACAAGTGACTTTGTCCAAATATCTTGCACCACTTTCAAATGGCAAGGCAAAATCTGTTTGACCAATAGGAAACGAGGTCAAAGGTCAAGGGGTGTGCGCATCTCAAAGACCTTTGTTAGTCATCGTATATGCCGAAGGAATCAAGATCGTAGGTCAAACAGTTGATTTTTTATTGATTTTTGAATATTTAATTTATTAAACTTCATACCCCTTTAATCTGACACGTGATGACGTCATCATGACGTCATTAGTACTGTGCACAACTTCACATAGTGACCAATGTCCATGTGAAGTTTGAAGTCAATCATCAATGTGCAAGTGTCCGAAATAGCGTCTGAAAAAAATGGAAGAAGGAAAAGAATAAAAACTAGACCTGTGTTCGTTCTTGACAACGAACACATGGCTGTTCCCCTCCTTTTTATAAACATATATGGTGTTCGGGATGACCTTTGTTAGTGATCGTATATGAAGAAATCACGATCGTAGGTCAAACGGTTGAGTTTTTATCGATTGTTAAATATTGAATATTATTACATGCCCCTTTAATCTGACATGTAGGGAAGGTCAAAGGTCACGGCCATTTGTTTTGGATACACCACCCTAGGTCTAAGTGTAATACAGTTGACCACATGCAGATATCTTGTACCACTTTCAAATGGAAAGGCAAAATCTGTTAGACCAATAGGAAACGAGGTCAAAGGTCACGACCATATTTTTTGGATACACCACCCTAGGTCCAAGTGTAATACAGTTGACCACATGCAGATATCTTGTACCACTTTCAAATGGAAAGGCCAAATCCGTTAGACCAATAGGAAACGAGGTCAAAGGTCACGACCATATTTTTTAGATACACCACCCAAGGTCCAAGTGTAATACAGTTGACCACATGCAGATATCTTGTACCACTTTCAAATGGAAAGGCAAAATCCGTTAGACCAATAGGAAACGAGGTCAAAGGTCACGACCATATTTTTGGATACACCACCCTAGGTCCAAGTGTAATACAGTTGACCACATGCAGATATCTTGTACCACTTTCAAACGGGAAGGCAAAATCTGTTTGACCAATAGGAAACGAGGTCCAAGGTCAAGGGGTGTGCGCATCTCAAAGACCCTTGTTAGTCATCGTATATGGCGAAGGAATCAAGATCGTAGGTCAAACGGTTGATTTTGTATTGATTTTTGATATTTAATTTATTAAACATCATGCCCCTTTAATCTGACACGTGATGACGTCATCATAACGTAATCAGTTAAAGACCTTTGTTAGTTATTGTATATGGCGCAGGAATCAAGATAGTAGCTAAAATGGTTGATTTCTTACGGAATTTTTATATCCCATTTATTTTATTTGATGCCCCTTTAATCTGACACGTGATGACGTCATTATGACGTCATTAGTGAAAGACCTTTGTTAGTGATCATATTTGGCGCAGGAATCAAGATCGTAGCTCAAACGGTTGATTTTTTATATTTCATTTATCTGTTTCCATGCCCCTTTAATCTGACATGTGATGACGTCGTCCTGACGTCATCATTTAAAGACATTTATTAGTGATCGTATATGGCGCAGGAATGAAGATCATAGCTCAAACGGTTGATTTGTTATTGATTTTTGAACATTTAATTTTATCAAATATCCCTTTAATCTAACACATTGAGCAAGGTCAAAGGTCGCCACCATATTTTTTGGATACCCCACCCTAGTCGAAGTGTAACACAATTGACCCCGTCCAAATATCTTGTACCACTTTCAAATGACAAGGCAAAATCTGTTTGACCAATAGGAAACAAGGTCAAAGGTCAAGGCGTGTGCGCATCTTAAAGACATTGGTTAGTCATCATATATGGCGAAGGAATCAAGTTCGTATGTCAAACGGTTGATTTTATATTGATTTTTGAATATTTAATTTATTAAACTTCATGCCCCTTTAATCTGACACGTGATGACGTCATCATGACGTCATTAGTAGTGTGCACTACTTCACATAGTGACCAATGTCCATGTGAAGTTTGAAGTCAATCATCAATGTGCAAGTGTCCGAAATAGCGTCTGAAAAAAGTGGAAGAAGTAAAAGAATAAAAAAAAAAAAAAAAAAAAAAAAAAAAAAAAAAGGAATAAAAATCGTAACGAAAACAAAGGCTGTTCCGACCCGAATCGGAACAGCCAAAAAAATAAAAAAAAAAACAATCTTAACGAAAACAAAGGCTGTTCCCAACCGTGTTGGAACAGCCAAAAAAAAAAAATCGTAACGAAAACAAAGGCTGTTCCGACCCGAATCGGAACAGCCAAAAAAACTAGAAATGTGTTCGTTGAAAACGAACACATGGCTGTTCCCCTCCTTTTTATAAACATATATGGTGTTCGGGATGACCTTTGTTAGTGATCGTATATGAATAAATCACGATCGTAGGTCAAACTGTTGAGTTTTTATCTATTTTTAAATATTGAATATTATTACATGCCCCTTTAATCTGACATGTAGGGAAAGTCAAAGGTGTTGCTATATGTTTGGATACCCCACCCTAGTCGAAGTGTAACACAGTTGACCCCATCGTGGTATATTGTACCCCTTTCAAATGGCAAGGCAAAATCTGTTTGACCAATAGGAAACGAGGTCAAAGGTCAAGCCATGTGCGCATCTTAAAGACATTTGTTAATGATCGTATATGCAGAAGGAATCAAATTCGTAGGTCAAACGGTAGATTTTATATTGATTTTTGAATATTTAATTACGTAATCATCTTGTCGCTAGAGGGCGCTATTTCGTACGATGACGTCATTACTTATATTTTTGGAAAGCTTAAGGGCCTCTGATAATAACACCATTGACCCCATCTCAATACCTCCTACCACTTTCAAACTAAGGGCCACTTCCGGTTTCGACCGGAAGTGAGCAAGGTCAAAGGTCACCAACATATTTTTTAGATACCCCACCCTAGTCGAAGTGTAACACAAGTGACTTTGTCCAAATATCTTGCACCACTTTCAAATGGCAAGGCAAAATCTGTTTGACCAATAGGAAACGAGGTCAAAGGTCAAGGCGTGTGCGCATCTCAAAGACCCTTGATAGTCATCGTATATGGCGAAGGAATCAAGATCGTAGATCAAACGGTTGATTTTTTATTGATTTTTGAATATTTAATTTATTAAACTTCATGCCCCTTTAATCTGACACGTGATGACGTCATCATGACGTCATTAGTACTGTGCACAACTTCACATAGTCACCAATGTCCATGTGAAGTTTAAAGTCAATCATGAATGTGCAAGTGCCCGAAAAAGCGTCTGAAAAAAGTGAAAGAAGGAAAAGAAAAAATAAAATAAAATAAAAAAAAAAAAAAAAAATCTTAACGAAAACAAAGGCTGTTCCCAACCGTATGGGAACAGCCAAAAAGAAAAAAGAAAAAAAGGAATAAAAATCGTAACGAAAACAAAGGCTGTTCCGACCCGAATCGGAACAGCCAAATATCCGTTTGATGGGAAAACTTAGACCTGTTCTTTCCTCTTCATTTGATACTTGTGTATGTTAAATTTAATCCCAACACTAGAACATTTATCCAGCAGTGTTTTGGGGGCGTCTTGTGATGTGACTGTGTCAATAATGCAATGTAACAAGTTTACGAGAATGTTCAGCGCGCACTCGCTGAAACCATACCGGCTGGCGGGCCGTTCGTTCGGCGTGTACTTCACAAAGCACTTGATCACGCACGCACGCGGGCGAGCATACCGACCATAGCGGTGGGATCAAGACCAAACACAGGTTTCTTCTTACACAATGTGTGCGACACCAGACTATTGTATTGGCGCGCGGAGTGATATCGTGCGCGAGCCTTTCTTGGCTAAAAACGTCTCCGTAAAATGACATCACGAATTTGGCCAAATCTGTTTGCTGCCCGCAGCGGCGGGATTTCGACAGTTTCCAGAAAAGAGGAAAATCATGGGTTGGAATTAAGCCTACATTTTCACTTTTTTTATTAATATAAAATGTAAAACGAGATAAGATATCGATAATTAATATATCAAAGAATAGAAACATGCAAAAATAATTATAATTCCTCTCTCCACGGCATAACACCTTTAACAAATTTGGCCTCTGGAAAAAAAAAAAAAATTCTATATCATGTGTGGTTATTGTCCTCTTTCGACAGCCAAGAATGTTGCCCGTGACATCGCAGAGAAACTTTGTGACTCCGTTTCAACCAAGCTGGAGGGCAAAGTCTTGGGAACATTGAGCCGTAAGTTAATGCTCGGCCTGACATGAACCATATTGCCCTAAATCATGGTGTTTTCTGCCCAGAATCACATGTTTGTTAATAAACTCTTGTCATTGTGTATTGTTTATGACCAAAAGTTAATTGACCGAGCTGTCCAAATAAAATTTAATAATGAGATGTTCTTGAACTAACTCTCTCCAGTTCACCTACAAACAGGGCAAGAATAGATCCTTTTCACGGACGGCCATGACAAGGGACAGTCACATTGTCATTGTGCGTCATAGACAAGTAGACACTTTGTAGATCTATTGTAACATCATTTAAATATGAAAACCTGCTCCCTGTCATGGCCGTCGGTGCAAAGGCTCTCTACCCATGCAATGGCCAAACATATCTGGAAGCAATCAGTAGCACTTTGTGCCTTTGACTCTAGCATATTCCATCGTAAATCATAAGACGCCCAGAAAAAAAACATTTGAAATCTTTGTTTGATTTTTGTTCTTGCGTCAATCTGTCAGGTATAGCGGCCATCTTGTGGGGCACTTGTCCTACAAGAGGGCACTATTCTCTACGGCCTATACAATGTAATCAGAACCACATGCATTTGACATAATTACTATCTTGATGTTGTTGTAGGCATTTCCTCGGTGATCCGTGAAGGAATGGAGGAATCTCAATTTTTAGTTTTGTTGTTTTCCTTGCAACTATTTCCTAGTTCTGGTGTCATTTTCCTTGCAAGCATTCATTTTTGGTGTTGTTTTCCTTTCAGGCGTTTCCTCGGTAATCCGTGAAGGAATGGAGGAATCTCTAGTTAATATTCTTTCACCGCGTCGTCGTATCGACATCTTGCGAGATGCGATGGAGGCCAAGTCCCACGGTAAACCATACTCCGTGGTCTTCTGCGGTGTCAATGGCGTGGGAAAGTCAACCAACTTGGCTAAGGTATTGTTTTAGATCCAGTCGAATCTCGATAATAAGGGCAATGTTAAAGATAGTATACATGATTGGTAAACTATTACAAATAGTTTTATCCCCTTGTGTGATTAAGGATATGCATGATTAAAACCAACCTGAGCAAAAACCAGCTCCGTACTTTGCAGTCATTTCGCCCCAAAACCACTTCGCCCTCAACCATTTCGCCCTCAACTACGGCCTGTGCACGAAGTGGTTTTGGGGCGAAGTGACATTTGGGCGATGTAGTGTTTGGACGAAGTAATTTGAGGCGAAATGGCACTCGGGCGAAGTGGTTTGGGGCGAAATGGCACTTGGGCGAAATGGTTTTGAGGCGAATTTAATTTTTGTCTCATGAGACGAAAACTATTTGTTTTACTCATTTCTCAAAGACTATAGCACTTCAGACAGAACGATTTCATGGGAAGTTTTCTACGGTCATCATGTTTATATTGTGTAAGTTAGGCGTAAATCTGTGAATTATTGATTCAACAGATCTGCTTTTGGCTGGTTGAGAATGGATTTGAAGTATTGATTGGGGCCTGTGACACATTCCGTGCTGGAGCCGTTGAGCAACTCCGTACACACACCAGTCACTTGAATGCACTACATCCTGCTGAGAAACATGAAGGGCGATGTCCGGTCCAGCTTTATGAAAAGGGCTATGGAAAAGATGCTGCAGGGATTGCTATGGAAGCTATTAAATATGGTAGGTAGGCTCTGATTGGTTTGTTAAGGCTGTTTTGAATAAAATATGCGCATATTAATTGGCTGGTTAATGCTAAACTTTCTGATTGGTTCATGACCAAACTTTAAACAAAATCATTAAGGCCTCATTTGGATTCGAACCCGAGACCTGTGACTTACCGATCAGATGCACAGTGGTATACTCCCTCAGGTTCTCCCTGAGACCTCTGACACACCAAGCGGATGCTCTATCAGCTGAGCTATGAGGCACAGTGGAATACTCCTCGAGTTTTCCCCAAGACCTTTGACTCACCAGGCAGATGCTCTACCAGATGAGCTATGAGGCACAGTGGTATACTTTATTGGGTTTTTCTCAAAAGTATTCTCCGTCATGACGATAACCAGCTTTAAACTTCAAATTTTATCCTGACTGTTACGCATGAATTAAATGTTTCGTTTTTGTTTGTAGCTCGAGATTTCCGCTTTGACGTTGTTTTGATTGACACCGCTGGGCGAATGCAGGACAATGAACCACTCATGAGGGCGCTATCTAAAGTAGGTCATTCTCTTCATGTCATTCATACTTCCCACTGACCTATAAACACTGGATTGGGTATGCAACAGCAGGGACCAATTTCATGGCGCTGTTTAAGTGCTGGCTGAAAACTAGTGCTTACTGTAGCAGAAAAGTTGTGCTAACTTTAAGGCTATTTCACAGCCGCGGCGTGCTTAAGCATGCGCGTTCTTGGAAACGGGCATTGTTGCATCACTAGTGTTTAGCAAATTTTGCCTCTGAAGCTAGCAAATGTTTGGCAGTGCTTAAGGTTACGGTCTCCATGAAATAGCCGGAGCCTCCGTTAGCACAAAATCGGCTGCTAAACAGCGCCATGAAATTGGCCCCAGTTGGCTTTGTGCGAATTAAAGCCACACGGCGGCCATATTAGTACTCCTAAGACAATGCTTTGCCTAGACTGCTTCCATAGTAGGCCTATAACCAGTCTAGGCTCAGCATGAACATTTCTAGACATGTATTAAAGCATAATATTGTTATGTATTCTTGAGAAAAAGGGCATAAATTGAATGGTTTTTTTCATGTTTAAATAATCTAGGCTTCCTAAGTTGTCTTCCTAAATGTAGGCTTCCTAAACCATGTACATGTATTTTGTTTTTAAATCAAATATGAATTGTTTGAACAATAAATGAACACACCAATGTCGACCGCATGGAAAATGGCTTCCCTGGCAAAAACTCTTGGTGGCGCTATGTATTGAACACATGCAGATTAACCAACATGTTGTCTCGTTCCAACAGCTGATCAAGATCAACCAGCCTGAATTGGTGTTATTCGTTGGCGAGGCGCTCGTCGGTAACGAAGCGGTGGATCAGCTTACCAAGTTTAATCGCGCTTTGGCCGATCATTCCGACATGGACCAACCACGTCTCATTGATGGCATTGTCTTGACCAAGTTTGATACTATTGACGACAAGGTACGTAATTTACATGGTAACCCAAAAAATAGTTTAATTTTCAATGCATTTTCAAAAACTGCGTCACCTGTGGGCAAATTACATCCACATTGTGCTATCTTCGTAGGAAAAAATGCTAATGCGTATTAAATGCCATAAAGTACGTGTACGCACACGCTGAAACACTTAGACCGTTACCGCATACAGTATGCGGAATTCTTTTTGTACTTGTGCACTGTAGAATAGTTTACCGAAAATGTTTTTTTTCCCCTCAAAAACGAAACGCAGGATTTCGCCCTAACTTTACAATTCGTTTAAGGGCATCGTTACACACCTTATACTTTTTTTTGAATCCCCCCTCCCCCTCCCCTTATCCTTTTTCAAATGCTAAGACAACTCGTCTGCGAACCTGTGCAAGTCCACACAGTTACGGTGCTACCTGGTTTATGCGTACCTCTTTTGTCCGCAAGTTCGTATAGTGTACTACACGCTCGTAAATGTTCCAAAACACGCGTGTGTGTTTGCTAGAAATTTGTTGGTTGAAATTCGGTGCAACCTGTGGGCGCAACCAATGCATGTCTCAAAAAAATACGCTCAAAATCATGGTGCACATGGCAATTTGTAGGAAGTGACGTCATTTGAACGTGATCAATAGACCGACCGACCCAATGTTCCCTTATTTCAGTACCATATTTGCTTCCTTGTACACTAGTTGAATCGTCTCTTTGCAGGTCGGAGCAGCAATCTCGATGACCTATACTACCGGTCAACCAATCGTCTTTGTTGGAACTGGTCAGACCTACCGTGACCTGCGTAAGCTCAACGTCAAAGCTGTCGTTAAAGCACTCCTCAAAAACTGAAGATTTCCAGCACGACTCGCATGCATACACTACTCACAATAAGTTAGGTATATTGGTATGTTGTTAGTTTTGGATTTTTTTTCTTCAAACGACTGTTTTCACCTATATTTCTCTGACCAGGTGTATCTGTCATGCAGATACAATTGTCTAATCATATACAAAATCATTCAAGAGAATCTATCTATCTATGTCCCGTAGCTTGGAGGCCGTTGGGGCAACATGCTGATGGCTCTTGAAACACAAGATAGCGTCTCTGTCCATCATTGTCGTTGCAATGGGTGATAATGTTCCACTCAGTGGCACCCGTCTCCTCTCTGAGAGAGGCAATTCATGGCAAAGTGCCTTGCCCAAGGGCACACGCACCACGGACACGGGCAGACCCGGATTCGAACCCACGACCTGCAGAACTAACCACGGTATTGAGTTCGAATCACTTGACCGCTCGGCCATGGTGCTACACTCTTAATAAAATATATGCGTACACCCCTTAAAGGCGCAGGCTCGTCAGCAATGCGCGCGCGCCAAATTCGTGCCCCGAAATATGCAGCTCCATGCCTTTGCTATGGAGCTGGGTATTTCGTGGCATGAATTTGGTGCGCTCGCATTGCTGACGAGCCTGCGCCTTTAACTTGTTGTGAGTAGAGTACTTTGATTTTATCTCTCCCTCCAAATTCACAGAATTTCTGATTATTAATAATGTAACTGGGTCATTCCCAAAATTAGGGTCCAAAATGTTTAGTGTCCCAGTTACGTACGACACTCTCTGCTTAAAAAATCACCACTTATGACTACTAATTCTCAGTAATGGATTGTGGCCTGTGATTATAGGGTGCAGCATCATTTTCTTCAATATTTTGTTTTCTGATTCCTGAAAAATATTTAAAACAAAAGACCATAAAGACTTATAATTTGTTCCAGGGTATTGAATAAGAGTTTGGTGTCCCGGGTTACCTACGCCAATGAAAATTGGCTGTAGAATGAGTTTGCATTAACCTTGGTGCCATATCTACACACAAACATTAAATTTGAGTGGCATTTGTTCAAATAAAAATAATTATTTTCTACTGGGAAACTACTTTTAATCACTAAAAATACTTGGAAATCTTAAAAAGCATGTCACACTTTTAGACCCCTAATTTTGGGAATTACTCCACTCCCAAACCGAGTACACATTGTTTGGTATTTTTTCAGCATTCTAGTCACTTCCTAAAGTTTGGTTTAAATATCTCATGAAATTCTAAAAAAAAAAAAATAAAACAAATTTGATGCGCGATGCAAACAGGCCTACATGTAGGTGTGAATTCACCTCCCACCGCGGACGTCCCATTGTTCCTCGTTTGTTTGGACATAGTTTTTTTACCTACTCCTCTCCTTTGTTTCTACACGATTGGAATCGCGGACGTTTGCTTGGCAATCGCAGACGATATTGTTCCCTTTGTTAAACCACAGAAAACGTCCACGGTTTGAATAGATGAACCCGTGGTTCTCACTGTGTTTAGTGTAAAGGCGCCTTTCCTTGAGTCTGTTTATCATTCGTCTTGCGTGCATTGCGTATGCGTTACGCTCATCCGTCTGTATCGGTCTATTCAGACGGAAACGGATGAAAAACGAACCTAAAAAAAGGCGGCTTAAGTTGAAAGAGTTCGTTAATGGTCAGTTTTGATTGGGGACATGGTTGGATATTTGTTTTCCTGAGAAGTAAAATGCACCTATCAATTGTTTCCCCACCCCTCCCTCCCCCGAGCTGCCCCACCCCCTAGGTGGGGGTTTGGTCACGTTTTTCATGCTCCAGTGTGGGGCATTTGACCCTTTGAAATAAAATTGTATGTGTATTTGTATACAAGACGCGCATGTTTTGCACCCGAGGATGGGGATTTTTGTTGCCCCAGGGGTGGGGATTTTGTCACAAAAAAAGTGACAATCCCCACCTCTTAGGTGGGGTAGCCCGGGGGGCGGGGTGGAGGGGTGGGGGAAACAATTGATAGGTGCATAATGACTTGCATTAAATCTGAAGTTTATAAATCTATATTTTAAATTTATTTATGAGAAGATATATATGGATGCCATGGAGTGCGGAAACTCAATATTTAATTGGTAAAACTTTGCCTTTCTGGTATTCATAGAATGTTGAGGAGGGAATCGTCTTCATTTTTATGTATATTCCACATCTGCCAGCCTTCTTGCATAAAGATGTGTCAAAACTCACTTTTATCGTAGTTTAATTAATTGTTCTTGTAAAATCTTCATATAGGTTACTCTACTCGCATTATACAAGAGTCCATTTACAACAGCACTTTCATAAGTGGTGTTGATGGAATTTCTTCTATTTGAGTCCCTATAGACCTTTATCACGGTGCGGCCATCTTCCTTTTTCCCTATTAAAACGAACGTAACCGAAGCTAGGCTTGCCGAAATAAAATAGTTTGGCCCCGTGTTGAAAATGTTCATGCCATGCTCGCTGTGCGATCAAGAAAACGCGCAGCGAGGACATTGATTCTTTCGAAACAACAGCGGAAGACTACACGCATTGATCATGCCCGACACGTGCATGTACTATGCAGTAGGGGAACAAGACAAAGATGGACGCACCGTGATAAAAGTCTATTAATTGTGTTTGCTTAGATCAAAATTTTGTTAGCAACCAAGACCATTCAGTCTCTGGGAATATGATTTTTGGGGCAGAAAAGTGGAAAGTTGGTCCTCCTACATGGACATGGAGAATATCGATACACGTTGAAAATATTGGTCTTATTTGGTTTGTCTTGAGTACATTCACATTTCCAGTTTACGTCTTGAAAGAACTGAAATTGCTTTAAATGCCACCTCCTTCCTCTTTTATTGATTTTAATCATTATTTGTATTTGAACTTGCAAGTTGATACTTGATCACACTTTTAATTTACAAGTTAATCCAGAATGTATAGACCTTATGCATGGCGGCCATGACAGAGGACAAGTTTTCATATTCAAATGATGTGACAATAGACCTACTCGTGCATGACGCACTGTGACAACGTGACTGCCCTCTATCATGGCCGCCGTGCATAAGGTCTATTGGTGCATCTCTTTATTTACTTTGTGTATCTTTGAATGTAATATCAATCCAGAATTGTTTTGCATGCCCGAGTCACTATAGGTGACATCTTGTCAGTATTTATTTTTGGCACACTGGTGCACAATTACTGCACATTTTATAAATGAAAATTGTTGTTGTTTCTGAAATGAAGTCAGGAGAAACATGTCTCCAATATTGCAATGAGCACAAAGGCTGGAAAATACAAGGGGGCTTTTCCAAATCTTGGCTTCGTCTCCGTCTTCGTCTCCACAGGTTTACATGGAGCCTGAGCCTGAGCCCAAGTCGAGATTTGGAAAAAGGCCCAGGTGCAAAATTAATGTGCAGTCCAGGTGTTTGTTTTTGGGTTGTTTTGTTTTTCACGAGTATTTTTTCTGGAGCATATTTCTGGAAGGATATAATAGTTTTGGAGACTTTTTTATGAATATTTACAATGTGCATCAGGGGTCTCATTTTTCTGCTCATGAAAAGGTAACAAAAAAAGTGGGTGTCGACTAACTGTGGTGCCAACAGACACGCCCCGGTGTGCTTCTTTACGGCAAAAATTATATTATATACCGCCCTCAACGCTATATTGTCACAAACCACTCGTAACTGATCAAAAACTGCTGCAGCTGTTTAATTATTAAAACATCCAATGAATATTCATGAGCTACAAACTTTTTCATGTTTAGACTGGCTCCCAGACCTCGCATTCCACATAATTAGTGAAAGCTGATGTGTTTGATTATAGTCCCCAGTGCGCATAGGCAGCACGGGACTGTATACTCCCCAGCAGCTGATTTCACGAAACTTTACGCAATTGCGCAAGTCCACTTACGGCTTTTTATGCCATAAGTTATTGCGCAAGTAATGTTGCAATGGCGTAAGTGGACTTGCTAAATTGCGTAAAGTTTCGTGAAATCGGCTGCAGGGAGTTGACAAGGATCAAGGAATGATACTACTGAGCCCAATGACTAGGGGTAATAATGCAGAAAGCGCATTGAGAGTTCCGTCGGTTCTGAAATGCGCTATTAAAGAACTGCCTATATATTATTATTAATTTTTGTTGAATATGAGGTCTGGAAGCCAGTCTATTAAAATGCCCGTTATACCGCCCTCTTTCGGTGAAAATTGCGGTTTTCCATATCGGAAACGAGGCTGGTGAAGTTAAGACTGGTTCCGTAATCAAGAATGACGCACAATATAATGAAATGACGAGGCGGATTACAGACGGTCAAAATGGCGACAAGTCAATCGCGATTAATTTTCTTTGACATAAACAATTAATATTTAGTCAAATTATTCACGTATGGGCCCATCAAAATAGCTGTATAATTTCACCATGGACGCAGAAGATATTCAAGGTCATCAGATTGACGAAAATGAAGTTAATCGAAGGACTGAATTGATCACAAATGCTGCCGAAAAGTACTTGAATGGCGAAGTTGCCGAGTCTGACAACGCTGTCGGTTCAACTGTCGACTCGGGTAAGTTTTAATTCGGGAATTCGCTCTTCCCTACGTTCATATTTAGCTTTCGTGACAGCTTTAGTACATTTACCGACTCGTACGTTTTACAACTTTTACTTCACATTTTCCCATCCAATTGCAGAACACCTCGCAAACCGGTCCGACATGTCCGCGTATTCGGTCATGCCTCATGGTCATGCTTTTGCATGTTCTTATATTAATGGCAACTTGCCAACTACTGAACTAGTCAATGAACAACAAAGTGTGCACAGTAATATCATCTGGTCATATTCGAGTTGCGGGATATTCTGTACATTTGAACATCTGGCATCATGTCTGTGTTTTTTAAAAGTTACCTAGGCGCGGCCTTGGCCTATTTCGGTTTTAACTGATGTTTATTTTTCAATCTCATTTTTTAATTTAAGTTCGTTTAACGAAACTGTATGTGACCAGGTGTGACAACTTTGTATGTCTGTTTTTAATGTGACTTTGTATTTTAACATAAATCAAAATTATGTACAGGACCACGATGGAAAGAAGCTGTCTTTAGCTTTTTTATGTCATCCTCGACGGGGTCTCGGATACTTGTATTTGTTTCGTTTTCAATTGACTGTACTGTAAATGTACCTAGCCTATGTAATATCCGAGATTGTCAAATAAAAACAAACAAACAAACTGTAGTCTGAGTAACTTGAACTTGGATCATCGTGACTGGTCAAAGCACTGGTCATGCTGGTGACAGGCGATATGTAGGGTCCAAGTGGTTTAGCAGGCATTGCATTTCTATTAATTCTTGTCCCACACAAGTTTTTACTCTCAAAATAGCCACAAATACGTTACACGTCATGTGAACTAACAACTAAAGTAAAGTAAAAGTCGGCATAGTCGCCAGGTCCGTGACCTCGCCACTCTATTCATCAGCCATTGTTCATTAGGGTGGCGAGGTCACGGACCAGGCAACTATGCCGACATTTACGTTAGATATCAAGGTATAAATCGAGGTACAATAACTTACATTCTCACAGAAAGTGAATTATTTTTCGTCCAATTTGAACACTGTTTCTTTCCATTATGATTGCCTTGCATGATGCACGCTGTGTGCATGCTGCTGCACACAGGACGTCCTGGCACTTTTGTGAGTGACCTGGTTTCGTCTTTGTATACAAACAACATGACTGGAGTGAGATTACGTTTGTCTATCCTTAGATATGTGTACGGTACATGTACGTGTCAAAGGGACAACAAGACTGCGTTCCACTTGTCCGAACATTGCCAACGTTTGCCACTGGTTACACCAGTGTGAAGTTGGTTACTTGTTCGATGTTCATATGGAAAATCAGGTACCTGTTGGCAAACATTGAAAACGTTTGCAATGCAGACCAGCTTTGTTCTTTCGCTTGTCACCATAATCACATGCTTCGTTTTCACTCCAGTCCTGCCGGGTATGACTGAACATGAAAATATTCTCTAGTAGGCTTGTTGTAGACCTCATCGCAGTTACCGCTTGGGTGAGTTTGCACAAAAGCAGAACTGTATCGTGAGATGGTTGTCAGGGCAGGCTTTGCCCTGTTTTCCTTCCCACGATACAGTTCTAATTTTCTACAAACTCGCCTAAGTGATAATGGCAAGTATTCTAGACCGGGATAGATTGTGGGAATTTAGGTGTAAACTCTTATTCTCAGTGTTCAACTCTTTCTTACAGTAATGACGCAGCAGTTACTGACCACAACTCCCCTGGATATGGGTCTGCAGATGCACAACATCTCAGCTGTACCATGCGGCGGTGTCGCGTGAGTACAAGTCTTTATGTTTGTGTACATGTAATCTCGACATCCTTTGTATGGATGTTGTGTGATGTGGCGGGGTTTTCCCCCACACGTTGGTGTGTGGGGTTTTCCTCCCACCTCTAAAACTGAGAATTTCTTCCTGTTCTCTCGCATTTCGTGGCCGAGCTGAAGAACCTTCTAGGTGGCTACAGGGCAACGACTTAAGTCGGCTAATCTCTGCAACTGGATCCCTTTAGGGGATATCATACAAAAGCAGCAGCAGTTTGTGAACCAGTTAAGATGGGAATTAACGAAAACTCTCTGTGGTTATGTGACATCAAGGTACCCCTCCCTCTCTCCCTACTCCCCCAACCCCCCGGTACAGTTTGTGTAATCATAACAAGAAACCTGTTTCTCGGTCCTGCTGATTTGACAATCGGAGGCATGCATTAGTGGATTAGTATAGACCAATCCGGTAACTAAGGTCTCCTTCCCTGCATATCCGCCATAGCTGCATATCTGGCATGGACTGCGCGTTTCGTGTTGCTGTTAGAACGAAAAGCGCTTATCCATTACATGCACGCGACGCGCCCCTTTCGCGTTTACGTGAGGCGCCCCCTTCGTGCACACAAGTACAACCTTAAAACGCGCAACTTGTTCGAAGTAGACAAATGCAACTTCAGCAACGGCAAACCCCCCACCTATGGCGGATATACAGGGAAGGAGACCTTAGTTACTGGATTGGTCTATAGACGATGTGCCCTTTGTTTACATCTAAAGTGCTCTTGCCTGCCGTTGTGCGCATGCATAATGCTTTGCATGTGATGATCACGCGTGTTATGTTCGAAGACAAAACGCGCTACACACGCACGCGTTCCAAATCAACTTATCTAGCTGTTAATAGAAATCTGTGTTTGATCCACACAGGCCAGACAAGAAGAAACGCGACTCTCACAATGAAATTGAGCGTCGGCGGAAGTGCAAAATAAACATTGGAATCATCAAACTCGGCGACATTATCCCGATATGTCTGACAACCAAAATGGTAAGTGTCGGTTATAGATCATGTGGTGCATGTATGTATGTGTCCCTTGGCAAAGTGTCTCATTTTGATTCCCTAAACGAGATTACACAGATAATTTTGATAATATTGATTTGGAGTTTGAATCCCGATGTGGTTCATCCAAAATACATGTGCCCCTGCATTGAGAGGGTAGTGAATGTTGATGTGTTTGATTTAGCCATTGAGTGCCTGATAGGCAGCTGGGGTTGTATACATCCCAGGGAGCTCAGATAGTGTATGGAGTGATGTAATAGTCTTATGATCAGGGGCAATAATAATGTAGGCGCCTTGATAAGGTTTCCTCGATAAACATGCGATATAAGTCCATATTTCTTAATTGGGGTTTGTTTTGCCCTTGCGATCCTCGTTGTGAAATGATTCGAACCGGCCATTCAATACCGACTAGCTCAGTGGTCAAGTGGTTAAGACGTCTCCCTTGTTTGCAGGAGGTCGTGGGTTTGAGTCACACCCGAGCACGCTATAAAGTTTTTCATAGTGTCTTGGGAAAGCACTGAGCATACAGTGTTAATAATTACGTCGTGTAAGGGCAAAACAAACCCTAATTAACATTCATTCTCCCTGATGCAAGCTACATGTAAATCAAGTCCATATTATAATAAATATTTCTAAATCTTCCTGAATCAAATGGATAAGAACACGGTGTGTATTCTATGAGAAGGTTAAATTGCCACATTTCATCATATTATGTTCTTAATGAGGTGTTTTTCTGCTTGTTTCAGAGTAAGAACCAGATTCTGGAGCAGGCTTGCCTCTACATTGATGAACTTCGACAAAAGAGTGAGAAATTACTCCTTTCCAACACTTCAGACGCAGAAGGTAAACACACAGTAAATGCCTGCAGTATAAAGATGTTTAGGCCCGTTTCAAACGTCGCGCTTATGCCGTTAGCACGGCAGTGGCTTCAAACGTCGCGCTTATGCTGTTAGCACGGCAGTGGCTTTAAACGTCGAACTTAATTGCAAACTCCCGAACGAGCTTAAATACATCCAACATGGCGGATGAGTATTGTGCACGTCATGGACGTTGTACACGTGCGTTTTCCATTCTGTCCATTGTACGTCGCCATATTTATTATTTTGATGCACTTGTTTGTTGGATATTTTTTTACTCACATACGTGCTGCAAGCATGCGCATTCCTAGTTGTGAAAAAAATTGCGGACCAACTTCGAACTGGAATTAAATTTGACGCGGCAGAAGCATGAAGTTTGAAGCCGAGCCGTGCTAGTGCCGCATTAAATTGAGTTAGCCCTGCCGTGCCGAATTCATTTTGCTGAGCCAAATGGCTTCAAACGCGTGCTTGTGCCGTGTCGAATTAAACAAATCAAGTTGAATTTAATTCGACACGGCATAAGCGTGACATTTGAAGCGGGCCTTAGTTTTATAAGTGAGTCTGTAATTACAGAGAAAGTATGGGAATTCGTAGCAATTATGGAATACAAGACCCAGTGAAAGTTAGCCCCCTCGCACCAGGTCACTAGCAAAATGTCCCTTTTAAAACATCTCTGAGCCAGTTGAAGTCGGAGGCTTGTTAATGCGCGACAGACAAATTCGTGCCACGAATTTCACTGCGCTCCATACCTTGCCCTGGCAGTCGCTCTTATGGTCCCAGAGGGTGTAGGGCCATGGTGCAGGCTGATAGCCTCGTCCATTCTGCAAAGAGGGTGTGTATCTTTTCGAAATCAAATATTTATCACAGAAAACACACCCTTTGTAAATTCATGTCATTTAGCTATATTTACATTTGCTTCAAGAAGTTGTCATATATATGGTTAAATTTACCGTATATGGGAACTCTTTGGTACGACTGACATACAACAACACACAACCCAGCGAGTGCGCGTGATTCGATTAGCTTAGCAACGCATAAACACACTGTGGCGAGCTTGCATAAATAATGAGCCTCCACCCTCTGAAATTTGAGCATATTGAAATTCGTGGCACAAATTTGTAAATTGTTCGTGGTGTATTAACGAACCTGCGTCTTTTCTTTTTTTAAGTACAATTTCTGACTGAGATAGGTGGTCAACTTCCATTGGGCCATGCATTCTTTAATATGGGTGGATCCGAATTAGTGGCTTTGGCTGTGGCTATGGCTGTTGCTATGCTGTTACTATGGGCGAACAATGACAGTCCTTGGGAACAGCATAGCAACAGCCAAAGCCACTAATTCGGATCCAGCCTATTGTACCGGAAAGTGTTAACAAATCAAACAAAATCGTAATTCAAAGAAAATATCAAGAAAAGAGCAACATTAATCAGTAGCTCAAATACGTACGAGGTGTCACAAATTACGTCACCTAGAGGTTAAATTTGTGAATTTTCTTATTCATCATTTGATTGAAATTTATCTGCCGCAAAATGTACAAACTCCACTCTTTTTGCCTTCCTCCAGAATTACGCACAGTATATTAGTTCATTGGCTTGAAAAGTTGGTGTTTCGGATTTGATACCAGGGGCGCGTTCAATAGCACAATACGTACGCCGGTATTGCATACTGAAAACGTTGAACGCAACCGAATGCACGGTATTCCCAATACGTATTGCATCCCAACAATCCCAACTGGAACGTGGTACTGTACGCATTTCTATACCAAGATGGCTGACGGTAAATTGTGACTACGGCCTCGGGGTTTCAAGTCAATATTTTGCTTCACAAGAATTCAACATTCAGCATGTCGAGAAGAATTTCGAACTGTTTATTCTTCGACTGTTGAAGACCCGTTGAGTTAGCAGCCTTGATTTGCAGTTTAATTGTCAGAATCTTTGCATTAGGCGTGCAGCCGTAGTGCTTTGCAAACCGCGTTGCCTACAGTAGCCATATTTGATCGTACGTTTATGGATGCAGTCGTTCAACAAGCTGTTTTGGTTGCAGCATACCGACACTGCCATACGTATTTCGGTATTGTGCTGTTGAACACGCCTCAGGTCCACTGTAACTGTGCCCTTGACCAAGGTGTTTATTACTCCATCATTGGGAGGGGATGTAAAGTCTGTAACCTCAACCAACAGTCGTAATCTTTTTTGGTTTTTCAGCTGTTGAGGAGATCAAGAATCTTCGTAAAGAGAATGAAAAGCTCCGATCCGAGAACAAACGATACCAGGAGATCATCCAGGACATGGAGTCGCAACCCAATGGGATGTCCGACCAGCCGAAGGGTTCCTCGAGAACGTCACGTAGCAAAAGCGGTTCCTCATCTAAAGTAGCATCCGTGCAGAACAAGCCGCTTATAACCTATCTGCCTGGTGGTCCTAATCAGGTCACCGTTGCTGTTCAAGGAGTCAACCAAATGCAGAATCAGTTAGTGGGAGGAGGACCTCCGACTTTGGTTGGTAATGTCCAAGGGACTTCAGGAGGAATGGCTATCCTACAACCGAATCCCAACGGAGCGGGGTATATCCTGGTGCCTGCGGTCAGCAAATACACAAGCACAACGATCGCTAATCAGTCTTCGGTTGTGGTCAGTATGTCTAGTAACCAGACTGCCGCTCCAGGAGGAATGGTCATTGCAAACCAGGTTCCTGCGTCCAGCGGTCAAGTTGGTTCAAATGACGCGAGCGGAGCAGGTTCCCAGACACAGACGACAACATATCCGTCTAAAGATCAGGCGGCAAGTCAATCGAACGCGCAACTCACAACAAGTGTTTCGGATACGAGCACATCGCAGAGCACAATGGTCACGCAAGCTGTTAATACACCGATCTCCACACCAGGAAATCAGAGCACTGTGGTGCTTCAGGGGAACACGGTCCAAGCCCCTGGTCAAGTACAAACTGTAAGGTACATAGTGCCTCTTGTACAAGGAGCAGGACAGCCTGGTACCTCTCAAACCGGTAACCAAACGATCATGTTGACACTCCCTGTACGACAAGGGCAAAATGTCCCTGTTCGCATCGCTCCGTCGTCCGCTGCCCCAGTGACACGCTCGTCTCAACCCATGATCTTGCCTCAGCCTGCCCCCGGGGGCACCAGTGTCAACGCTCAGATATTGCAAGGGGTTGACACCACGCCAAAATCGAAGAAAAAATCCTCGTCCAAAACTAAGAGCATCTCTGAGTCTGAAACGGAGCAATCTGGGTCGGGTTCACCATCTGTGAGTCAGGGACAGCCACAGATGAACGTTGCGACTCCGCCACCTGGCGGTGTGGCGGTTCGGCTTCCCGTCACAGGAACGAGCACGGAGCAAGGAAACATAATAGTCAACTCACAGGGGCAACAGATAATGGTGCAGCAGAAGCCAGGTCAGGGGTCAGCGCAGAATGTCGTCATGCCAATGCAGATTAACAGGCCGGTTGTCACACAGAATTTGGTCTACATCCAGCAAAACGGTCAACTGATTCCAGTCCTACTGCAGCAGAACAATGCAACTGGGGCGCCTTCTGGAACTCAAACGGTCATGCAAGCGATGCAACAGTCAACGGGTCAGAACTTCATGACGTCCGGTCAAGGAGGTAGTAGGGTCTTGCAAACTAATGCCAGCGGTCAGATCATCATGTCCACTCAAGGGTTCCAGACGGCCGTCAGTGCACAGCAGAGTACAGTCACAAACCAGTCGGGGGTTGGATTCACGCATCATCAAGACAGTCCTGGTCAGCAACTCATGGATACTAAACTGGAAACTCAAGATCAGAAGGATCCCAGCATTATGGCACCTCTTAATGTTCTCACGTCGGGTCAAAATTCGTCGGATCGTAATCAAGAAGAGATGACCGACTACAGCAACGACAGAGATAATGACATTTTGGCGAAAGCTGCTGAGTCAATCTTTTCTCCAAACTCCATGAGCGAGAGTTCTCCCATGATGAATTTCAGTGACATGTCTGGATCGGGGTCCGATGTCAAGCCAAATATTGCAGCTCAACATGGTCTCGGAGCCGGAGGCATCGTCACCCTGCAGTCGGGCATACAGCTTGGTCAAGACTTGCCAGGAGTGTTCTCTACGCCGATACCAGCCTCCAGTTCTGACGATGTCATGGACACGTCGTCCCGTCGACATGACAAGCACAAATCGAAGAAGAAAAAGAAAAAGAAAAACAAGGAAAAGGACAAGGATAAGGACAAAGAAAAGAAGAAGCACCATCACCATCATCACTCCAAGAATGCCAAATCCGTGGATGATGTTACCCCGATGATGAAATCTGAAGTGTCCGTTGAAGCTTCTCCAATAGAGCAAGCCAACATCATAGCAGAGTCTTTAATTCAGAGCTGGATGGAGAAACCTGACAATGCCGATGAAAAGCTCTTGAAGGAGACCGAGGCGCAAGGCTCAACGTCGCTCACATCAAATTACTCAACAGAAGCCCTCATTGCAGGAAACACGGGGGACCTCTCCACAGCTCCTGCCGTGAGCAGTGTTGCTGTTTGTGGCTCCACAGAATCCACGCCTACGAATTCAGGCAATCCTTTTACCTCGTTTCCGTCATTCACTTTTGGCAGCGACATTCTAAGCAGCTCGATGAGTGTAAGCGGCCTCCCAACCTACATTGAAGAAGAGTCGGAGTTTCAAAAATCTGACAGCGAATTGAACTCCTTGAAAGCTTTGACCACTCTGCGAGACTCCATATCGTCTCTGAGTGGTGTACAGGCAGCGCCAACATCACATGGAGTGGAACCCTTACCTAGTTTGACACCGGAGCAAGCAGTACCACCTTGTACGAGCAATCAACCAAGTATTACGAATCCAACCTGTGATGTACCGGTTGCAACACCTGCCCAAAACTTCATGCTAGACTCGCCAACAGTCAGCCAAGCATCTGTCACCACATCTGAAGGCAGTGCTCCTGGTTTTGTGTCACCAATACCAAGTCTATTCTCCATCAATTCATCTGTAGCAGAGGGTAATATTCCAAAGCCTGAGTCGCGTACCACAACTCCAGTGACGAGTGAAGGTGACCAGGATCCCATTACAACTCAGATAGCCCACCAGTCGGGTTGGATTTCCCATCATTCAAAGGCTTCGGAGCTTGCCAGAGGTCAACAACCAGCTAGAACCCAAAATCAACCGTCAACACCGAGCACTTCTGCGTCAGTTTCATTGTCCATATCAGATGCGTCCATGACACAACAGGGAACGTCCGGTATATTTTCTCCAATATGGCCGAGTCCATCGTCAAACCTAAACATCAAACCAACTTCTGCGCCTCAAACACCAAGTCAGGAGTCGCCTCCCCTCAGTTTCGCACAAGATATTTCCGACGCCGGCTCTTTCCCAGGTCCTAATGCAATGCACAACATAGCAGATACTTCATCGGGCTCGCCACCAGATCAACCAGCAATGCTAGACTTGAGCAAGACTGCTGTGCCAAAACCTGACAGTTTAAGAGGATTTCCGCATCCATCCACAAGTGCTACTCAGATGTCTCAAGTCGAGCGTCCGTCTATCTTAGATGTAGCACCAGCAGTTAGCAACATGGGCAACTTGGAGTCACCACAGTCCTCATCTGGTATGCCTTGGAATCCTAGCAATGTTGACAGAGGACGCAGCGATAGTCCGAACATGGAAAACAGGACCCCTGAATACCAGAACTCTGCCAAAACTGAACATCGGCCAGCTTCAGAACTACAAGGTCCATCGCAAGGTATTTTTCACGACACTCTCGATCAAGAGAGAGGTCAAAGTTCAAGCATGAAGCTGGAAATTAACGAAGAAATGACAGTAGATAGCCCTGGGCTGCAGAGTTTGAAGTCGTTGGCTGAAAGTACAGCAAAATCAAGGGAAGAATCGCTGAGCCCCGTACCAACATCTGTGACAAGCTCGTCGGGTCGACCTGTCGATGGTTTCACGGGGAAGAAAAGCCAGCCTGGTAAAACATTCTCGATCAAAAACCTGCATCGCACCCTGACCTCTGAAATCACAGAGTCGCCCAAGAAACCTGCAAATCCACCCGCAGTCGTTGAGCCGCCTGAAAAAAATAAACCGGCTGAGAAGACAATTCCCCCTCTGAAAATAAAAATTCCCAAGAGCAAGCGGAGATCAAGTTGCCAGAAAGAACCACCAGAAAGGGAACAGGACAGCGGTGACGCGAGCAAAGGGAACAAAGCTGCAAGTGGGTCCGACTTGGATCAAATAGGCAAACGAGAACTGAATCCAAATCTCATTGATAAATATCCATGGTTAGCTGAAGAGGATGAAGATGGCGACCGCGGTCAGTTTTCAGCTGAAGACTCGAGCCAGTCCAGGGAAAAACACTCATTTAGTGTGCACAATATCTCGCAGAGTTCCCAGCGCAGCGGCCGTAAAGATTCTGGACTTGTCATGACGTTTCAGCGACGAGACAGTAAACACGCCAGTAAGGACAAACCTCGAAGAAGCACAGAGAGCACGCCACCACCTAATGTGACGTCATCGCAGTCTACCACGCAAGGCCATTCCTTGTGGAATCCGTCAAATAATGAAGCTTACAATCGCTCCAACACAGCCAAGCCAGAAAGTGCAAACATGTATTCCTCCCATTCTAATGATGTACTTCCCGTTAACAGAGTGACTGGTAATTTGACAAGTTCATCCCCCAGCATGCAGTACAGCCCGCAAGTAGACACTCAAACTCCGGACGTTTCACACTTTTCAGTGCCTACAAATAGAGATCAAAATTCAGTCGTTCCTGGGATGGAGAAATCAAAGATTAAGAGGCAGGGTCGTCGAGGGTCAAATAGCTCGAGCCATTCATTACGGAGTAGTTCGGAGCCCGAGTGTTCTCCTATGCAGCCTTCTATTAGTGAGCACTCATCTCCTACTGGGTTTCACGATATTCAAGGTCCTAGTTTGACCCCTGAGGGTCACCAGAGTCAGAATAACATTAAGAATCCCAGGCAGTCTCCTGTTGCGAGTTTGTCTCATCAGCAACAGCAGCACCCACACCACCACCACCATCCGCAACAACAACAACCACAACCACAACAACCACAACAACCACAACAAAATCAGCAAGCTGCCAATGTACATGACCCAAAACGTTACCCCTATCCACAAAACCAAAGCCAAATGTTTCAACACCATGATGATCCCCGCTCCAGAACAAACCGTCCGCCGAACTCCTTCCAAAATTTTCTACAATCGACTCGAGGCACCGATTTTCTCGGACAGTCGACTGATCCGACAGACCCAATTGATTTCAATTTGAACATGTTTGACAGTCAAAAGGAAGGAACGTCTGAAAGTGGCGTTATTAGCAGCTCGAGTGATTCGCGGCAGGATGATACCAGGACTATGCCAGGCAGGCAGGGTCATTCTCAACCTGCTTACATCAGTCAAAATGAAATGGTTCAAGTCACGAATCATTCACATAACGTTCATAATAAGGGTGCTGTGTACACTCAATCAGAGGCAGATAATTCAGCACAGTTTGGCGTATCGCAGTCGCAGCCTGTACACATACAGCAGCATTCGCAAGCCATAAAGAGAATGGCGAACACGCCGACTCAAAGCAACCCTCCCAAACGACCTAACCTACAACCAAACCATCATGGCGTCCCAAACATGCAGGTTCACGACCAGCGTCAAGCTAATATGTCATTGGATCTCCATCATTCTGTTTCTGCCGTCGACGCGCGAACGTCCTCGCAGCAAATGCACCAATCCATGGTGTCGTCTTCGCACGTTAACACAATGCGCAGAGGCGCGCAGAGTGAAAGAACGTTAACAAGTGTCCCTCAGTCTCAGAGGCAGTCTTTTGAGACCTCACAGAGTGGTTCGCGATGCGGTGAAAGTTCCTCTAAGGGTCGTAAGCGTGGCCAGAACTCTGAACAATTCTTTCATGGTTTGGGACAAGGCCAGAATGTTGACAATTCATTAAGACACCGCGACCACGCTAGTCAGGACCAAACCAACTGGCCTGGTTTCCCATCGCAGCGTACTCCTGATTCCTCCGAACCATTCCTGCCTTTATTCTCATCCAGCGGAATGACGCAGAGTCAAAATGCGCCCGCTTCAACAACGAGTACGTCCATTGTATCAAGTCTATCGCCGTCCACGTCACGGAGATTGCGAGGAAATGAACTGCCGACTTATCTACCGCATTTATCAGGACCGATCTTGCCTAGTCCTGCACAGTCCAACAAACCGCATCAAACTCGCACAGACTCTGATATCGGTGCTCCATTTAATGCCATGTTTGGACCCGGCAGGCCGGCCAGCATACCAATGAATGTTGGACCTAACTTTCCTGTGTTTACTGAACACCAAACGCCGCATAGCTTCAATGTGAGCAAAACTGCACAAATCAGTGGAGGTGTCAACGTGCCTCCACCTTTCAACTTTAGCCTTTTCAACGATCAGCATTCCCAAGCGAGTCACTGTAATGATCCGCCGTTAGGACTTCCTGGTATGCATCTGCATGGTAACCCGCCTCTCCCTATGGAAGACGGCATGGCGTCATTGCGAGGTAATGTTGGAACCAGGCACCCACAATCCTTCGGTAACAACATGAGACTCGATAGTTTATTATCCCAAAGTGCCAACCCTGATAGTCGGACGTTTAAGGTTGGTATGCCAATGGGCCCGCACTTCCATTCAACGTTCGGCCCGCCATTCTAGTTACATGTGACGTACAAGGCTGATTTCATGGTATAGACTCTTTGCATAGGCGGCCATGACAGGGGGCAGTCACATTGTCACCGTGCGTCATGCATGAGTAGGCACTTTATATATGAAAATCTGCCCCCGGTCATTGCCGCCAATGCAAAAGTTCTATTCCTTGTCAGTCAACAAAAAATGTGTGCTAATTTGTGCCCAAAAGGCATTTATAAAATGATCAAAATGCTTCAGCTGCTGCTAATGCACGCAGATTGATAATTGTTTTTTTTAGAAATTGTAAAAACCATTTTAGCATTTTTTTGGAGAAAGACTATGTGCGGTTTTTAATTCTGTGTGTATGATTCAGGTTTGCCTGTTCCATAATATACATATACATCAAATGCATTTTAGGGAATTATGAAGTACGATTATTGCTTGATATTTGTCATTTAAAAACAAAGTGATCTCCAAGCCTTTAACCTGAAAAACTGCGAAATGGGCAAAGACCCATGTTGTGTGCATGTATCAGGGTTGTAGTCCAATCCATCACAAGTCCACAAGTTCGATGACGATAAAATCACAAGTTCATGAGTCCTTTACAAGTGACTGGTTTAGCCACTTGACGCCGGAGGACGTTTAAACGCGCCGGAGGATGTTTAAACACGCCAAGATTTCCACATCGGTGTAGCGGAAAACTTGTTAACATGTTTTGGAGAAATTCACTTGTTACTGCTTTTAACATCTACACTCGCAGTAATTGAGGAGAGAAATGGGCAAAACAGTTTATAACAAAGTGACATTAGAGTGTACAATGACGGTGTATCGACATAACAATAATACATCACCGTGCATGGTTAATAAGTTGTTTTCCTTCCTCTATGCTTCAACTAAAAATAAACCCACGCCTACAGACAGCAATGTTTGAAATAATCCCAGCGTTAACTGGCTTAATGTCATTTCTCTCATTATACAATGAACTTAACTTGAATGGCTCATTTTTGGGTTGTATTTTTTCCCATAGTCTATTTTTGGCTAGATCTCAACACACGAGGGTAATTCCCAAAATTAGTAATATTTTACAGGAATCGGAGAACAAAATATTCAAGAAAATGATGCTGCCCCCTATAATCACAG
Source organism: Henricia sp. BOLD:AAB3569 (assembly GCA_037783545.1). NCBI lineage: Eukaryota > Metazoa > Echinodermata > Asteroidea > Spinulosida > Echinasteridae > Henricia > Henricia sp. BOLD:AAB3569. The sequence goes on from JBBELK010000138.1 coordinate 1,343,091, forward strand.
GCCACAGTCCATTACTGAGAATTTGTGATCATGAGTGGTGATTTTTGAAGCAACAATTTTGGACCCCTAATTTTGGAAATTACCCACAGGCTCGTCGATACACCGCAAACAAATTTGTGCCACAAATTTCACCGCGCTCCATACCGTGCCTGAGTAGGGCAGCTGCTCTTACAATCCCAGAGGGTGGAGGCTAATTATTTATGCGAGCTCGCCACAGTGTGTTTATAGTTGCTAAGCTAATCGCATCACGTGCGCGTGCTTATGTGTGTGTATATCGTTTGTACCAAAGAGTTTCCATATACGGTCAATTCAACCATCTATATGACACCTTCTTGAAGCAAATGTGACTATATCTGTAATATAATGTGAATATAGCTAAAACTAAATGTCATGAATTTACAAAGGGTGTGTTTTCTGTGATAAATATTTGATTTCGAAAAGATACACACCCTATTTGCAGAATGGACGAGGCTATTAGCCTGCACCATGGCCCCACACCCTCTGGGACTGTAAGAGCGGAGCGCTGTGAAATTCGCGGCACGAATTTGTCTGTCGTGCATTGACGAGCCTTTAAGAGGGATTTTGTTGGGGGTTTTGGAACGGGCCTCAGAAACTGACTGAAAAATTGCCAAATTAATTCACACAAAGCGTAAAACACAAAATAAATGACTACTTTAATGTGGTATAGTATCCAACTCCTCTATTAAGCACAAATTCCTTCTGGATAACGGGATACCTTTAAAAGTACGTACAAGTCACAATAGAGTACATGTAGTTGTTATGCAAGTTAGTAATTTGAATTTCAAAGAGCTCCCCAGGAGAATATCTATTGGTCACAATCAAGTGAAATTTGAATATATTCAAATTACTGAGCATGCCTGGTAGTGGCAGCAATTTGACTGTTTTTAGACTGACAAGTGCCAACTGTTTGTGTCTTGAGGAATGCTTTTCTTGGCTTGGGATATATTTTCTCTGCCTGGTACTGTCCCTTGTCACACTGTACGCACACATATAACTTGGTGCGGACTCTGCAACCTGCTCCGGGGTGATTAAATTCTCTTGAGTCACTACGCCTCGGGGCAAACACAGCACATTTCCTTCTCCATCTTGTTTCCTTTCTAACTTAGATCTTCTTTGTCTACACACAAACCTTCTTGCATACTAACCACTAACCATTAATTATTATTTCACAAGACCCGGGCTTGTGAAATAAATACTAATTACTAAACAAACTAAAACCAAACTTTTGGAAAAGGCCATGCAAACCATTTTGGTCAATTTATAAAACGAAAACAAAAAAATCAATAAAAATGTTAAATCAACATGTTGTCAATCTTGCTGAAGGGTGGACATGCACAAAATATCACCTTTGTAGTTCATTTAAATGATTCTTGACTTGAATTAAGACCCAGAGACTTGTAATGGACCTGTGAAGGATTTGGGTACAACCATTGATCCCCATATCTCAAAGCGTCCTTATCTTTGTGATCGCAGAGATACCTTGGGTCAAGGTACATGTATTCATGCCATGGACATGATGATTTTTAAAAAATGCTTGGGCCAAACAAAATAAATGGTGTGTTTACGGTAACCCGACCTACATTGTACCTACCTGGAATTTTTGAGGCCAATTTGCCGACCTCAAACTTTTTATTGCAAATTTTCAAGTTGATGATTTTAAATGAGCACTATTTGCAATAATTCCCAACGAACATAACATTTTCTACAATTGTACATGTACATGGTTAATAGTGAGTTTCAAACAAAAAATTACAAAATAAAATTATTTTCCTACCTACATGTACCTACCTGGATTTGTTTTAGGCCGTTACCATAAACGCACCATTTATTTTGTTTGGCCTTATGTTAAACTGTATGATATAAATGCGTGATCGAGGAATCTTAAATTAAATTTATCTTTGAAAATTTGTAAATACATGGAAGTTATTTATACATGTTTGAAATGAAGAAAAGCAGGTGTTTTTTTTATATATATCTGCTTTATGTGCGTGTTGCATGTAGTTTGTACATGTACAGTCTGCCATGAAAATCTAGTATTGTAATTTGATTGCTTTTATGTCTATTTGAGAAAATTAGCTTTTATGAAGCCCCTCCACCGGTTCCAATTTTGTTGACGCCCTTGCTCGGTGTTGGTCGACGCCCTTGCTCGGTGTTGGTCGACGCCCTTGCTCGGTGTTGGTCGACGCCCTTGCTCGGTGTTGGTCGACGCCCTTGCTCGGTGTTGGTCATCCATGCTCTGATCAAAGCTGGTTGATATATGTACCACCAAGGGCGAGGTATCAACATTTCCAGAACTTTTTGTCCGAATTGTCAGATTTAAAGTTGTCATGTTGCCAAGTAATTCCTATTTGGGAGCACTTGCTGTGTTTTTCATACTTTTTTCCTTGTTTTTATTATAAATTTTTAAAAATTAGCCAATAATGACACTAAGCAACAAATTCCCAAACATTGATTGTAATCATGGTAATGCGTTACATGCATCAATTACTTTGTACATTGGATGTTCGAAACAAATTATGTATATATAAATATATGTATTCATTTCCATTTTCTAGTGTTGATAGTGAATATGAATTCTTGTTCAATTTTGTGCATATATGCATGACGTCATCGTGCATATGCATGACGTCATCATACATATGCATGATCATCATGCATGATGTCATCATGCATATGCATGCTGTGTTTATAAAACAACTGTTGTAAGTGCATTATAAATAGAATGTGTAGATACAATCATGTATAGTGTAGTTTAACCAATGCCTGTTTTTATTGTTTAATAGTCTGTTATCTGTATTTTAATACACGTTATTCTACATTGTATATTTTGTACAGAGCCCTCTGGACGTCCAGGCTATGAAATATTTTGTATTGAAATAAAAAGTGCACATTGTGGGTGCACTTGAAGTGATGAAAATAGAAAATATGTTACACAGACTGGCAATTATAGTGCTTGGGTTGTCCAAAGTTGTCAACATTTTCACAGTTCTTCAAATTAAAAGGGGGAGGGGGTTGAGGGCCACGAACGACTTTATATGCACTGTAAAATGTCGACACACGTGGTACTGAGAGAAATGTTGATAAGTTGTATTTCGGGGGAAGGATGGGAGTTTAAAAAAATACTACGCTCTGTAGAACTCTGAAAATGTTGACAACTTTGGACAGAGGGAGAATGGACATATATACACCTATCCGGTAACTAAGATCTCCTCCCTGCATATCCGCCATAGCTGGGGGCGTCCAGTGCATGCATGGCTGTGCGTTTTTTGTTGCTGTGTTAGAACGAAAAGCGCTCATCCATTACATGCACGAACGAGCCTTCTTCGCGTATACGCGACGCGCCCGCCTTTGCGTACACGCGACGCGCCCGCCTTCGCGCGCACACAACCACCCTACAAAGACTAGACGCGCAACTTGTTCAAAGTAAACAAATGCAGCTTCAGAAACAACAAAAACGTACAGTTCATTAATTCAGTGGAAGTCCCCCAGCTATGGCGGATGTCTAGGGGCGTGTTTGTTTCGGACGGATCCAGATTCAGATCCGCGCAGATACAAGGTGAACTCGTTCACTTCGCGCACGTCCTGACCGAGATCTGTGATCTGTGGAATCCTTCTCGAGAGAAGGTTCAGCACTAGATCCAAAATGGCGACGTAAACATCGTGGAGATTTTGTGTGAGTAAACCGTGTCGTTTCAGTTTTCAGAGGCAACATGTTGATACAAACAAATTTAGAATGCTTGTTTATTTACGACGAATGTCGTGGGAGAAATTTGGTACAGAAATTTGACAAATTTGGTAAATAAATTGCAATTCACGTGATTTGAGATCCGAGTTGAGAGCGGTTTCGTTTGTTTGTGCGCGGTAAAACAGATCGGAATCTGGATTCGGATCTGTCATGAAACAAACACGCCCCTAGGGAAGAAGACCTTATTACCGGGTGGGTTGAACACTGTAATTTATCTATCGTTTGGCCAGACCAGCTGAACCGTTTGCTTGCTCACTCAAAACCGTGCAACGGTGTATGTACCGTTTCCCGGTATACAGACCGTTTCAATCTTGACCTCGCGCCTAACTGAAAATTCTGTGCTTATAGGGTTAGCTCAGAATTTCTACGCTTAAACCCTAATTTTTCCGTTGAGGAGAAAACAAAATTATGAAAATGGCGGTCATTTAGCTACGTCGCAAAAAACGTTTTCAATCGCTAAATTTTGGAACGTTTTTGGGGGACCTGGAAATGTAAGATGTGCATTAGGTCATACTATCCGATTTTGACAAGCAGTTTGAGGTTAATCCTGTATGATGGCGTTAAAAGGCTCTCAAATTCGGTCCGCAACCGGCACCAACCAACCGCGTGTGTGCCGAATCGTACACGTAGCCTAGCCTACATGCCCAAAACATGACGTGCACTGATGTCACTGGCTCGGTTTATATAAATTTTATATACATTTTATATAAATTTTCGTACGGATCGGTACGATTGTGTATAGAGTCTATAGACAGTCTCTGGTAATCGTACCTAATCGTAGGAAATTCGTGGCAAAAATCGCACAGTGGGAGGCCCGCTTTATAATATGTAACAACATAATTCAAAGTGGGCAATTAGTCTTTGGCAAAGACGCGGTTTTGTTTGTTTCTGTAAAACGGCATTCCTTTTGCGCCTTTCCTCAGTAGCGCGCCCTCTTGCGCCAACATTACAAATTATTTGAAGTCAGACTTGGTCAAGTCTAGTGGCTGGTGTATTTTTCGTGGTTTCAGCTCACCGGGAAGAGGGCGCTATACAGGCGCATCGATGGCGCGAGCACTGTGAGGGCGCTATACTGGCGCTTGTAAAGCACAGGCTAAGTGGGCATAGGCCAAGGCCTATATTACCTGCACTTTCATGTGGCAGACCTATGGTATATACCATCTGTCATTTTCTTTAAGTTGAATAGAAGAAACAAATGTTCATCCAGTCTCCAAGACATTTTTTACTATGCGCGCAACAATTAACACTTGCAAACTTAAAATATTGTGCATGTTTTCGTGCATACTGCATATCGCGATCATACCCTGCCACAAAATGTGAATGCGCGCGCGCGCGTGAGGAAGTGAATTCAAAAGCGTATATAATTATAAGCCTACCTCCCTTGTTTGGAGCTCACGACGTAATTTGCACGTGACTGGCTGATTTCTGCTACCGAATTCGGTAGCAATTATAAAGAAAAACATAACAATTGCCTGGCAGTTCGGAAAACGTAGATTTGGACATTTTATGCATATGCATGCACAGTGACGAGCTCTTCCTTGCTTACGGTAGCAAAGCAAAAAATCTGCCATAAAATACGTTTACCGTAAGGACAGATTTTTTTGCTACAGCAAGCAAGGATGTTTCGCTTACGGTAAACAATTCCATGAAATTGGGCCCTGCATGCGGTGAAGAAGTGGACGACCGTTGAAGTGCAATGGCGCCCTCACTTTTCTATATGATCGTGTTTAACAAGAAGATGGCGTACCTAATCGTTGGAAATTCGTGGCAAAAATCGCACAGTGGGAGGAACAGCTGTTGCAACGTGATTAGGAATCCACCTAAATTATGTAATAACGCCCTCTACCGCTAGATTCTTAATTCCGGTACCGAATTTGTAAATATGTCATGGACGCTTGCATTCTGTGTTGCTTGACACTAAACTAGCTCTAGATTGGTTCCCGATCCCTATAGATTGGTTCGCTTATTGCGAAAATATAGGGATCGGTACAGGGCAGCCATGACGGGCAGAATTCTGCCCGCCACGTGGTTATTATTATTATTTTTTTAGTAAGGGCGCATATTTTGCATTGACATTAATTTTGTAACCCGGCGATGCGTGCCGAACATATCCAATTATGTAAATAAAGTACATTGCCTAAAGCAAAGGGCTAGGCCAATTTTGAAATATAAAAAACACAATGCGCACGCACAAAGACGACCAATCACAGATCAAGATGAAGCGCCCGTAACCTGTCCTTATATATTCTCCTGTGTGGAAAATGTGGACGGGAACCAGTCTAGACTAGTTCCAGTCAGCTAGCGGGTACACACGCGAGTGTTGAGAATTGTTATACTTTTACTCACAATGCACTCAAGTCTTGTATTTGTTTTTATAAAGTTTGACTCGTGTTTTACAAATGGTAAAAAGGTAACTGTGTGTCAAGTAAGTTGAGTAGACTGGCAGCAAGTCTAGTAAATCATGCCGGTCAGACAAAAATATGAGTAAAATCTTGATTAGTTTAACTCGACCTTTAAACACCTACATATGTAGAATGTTGTCGGGATTCTATCAATTTAGGGATTCTATCAATTTAGGGATTCATACGTAAAAACAACTGATGTGAAAGATAAACTGAAAATAATGTCCTAAAAGCAGAACAATCACGCCCGTGAACACGTCAACAAATTTACAAATACCACAACTAAATTGAGATGTCTATTATTATTATTATTTCTTTCTGGTATTCATACCAAGGATTCCTCAATAGTGCTCATTGCACTGTCACTCGCAAGCGTGAGGAAACCCATGAAGAATTCTAATTAGAATTAGAAATGGCCAGAGACACCGGGGATGATCCCCCTTGCTCTTTACGAAAGAATGCTCTGGGATCTTTAGAGTGCGTTTCCATTCAACCTAACACATTGGACCATCCCTTCCGAAGGATGGAGCAAGTGTGGTTGAGTGCCTTGCTCAAGGGCACAGGTACCATAGCCGTGCATGGGGAGGTTCGAACTTGCAACCCCAAGTTTTCACCTATGATTGAACGAATGTATACATTTGGGGATTCCTAATCGCGTTGCACTGACAGGTCCGCTTAAAGGGCTGTGCCATGCTAAGAAACTTTGTGCCTAATCTTTGCTTCATATGATGGATTACTTGTTCAGCAAGACATGCTATTGTTTATTGATGTAAAATCAATAAAAAGTAGCCTTTTTCAACTTTGGAGATTTCATTGCAATAAGCCACAGACAGAGGGCGCTGTTTGTAGTGCATCACGCAATGATCGAAGACAGAATGGGAAAGTTAAGAAAAAACATAAGACTTCAAGTTGGACTTGTGGCAAATTGCTGCAGTTTTCTTCCCCAGTTTCGTCATGGCTTACAACAGGAAACATGTAAAACAAACTCAAACAGCCATGGATTACAAAAGCTCCAGGACGTTTTAGAAAAAGGTGGATACTTTTGTGCACAGTTGAATGTGATTTTCCTGTGTTTGCCTCTTGTGACATCGTGACGTACCTTGGTCATGAATATGCATATTTTCATTAGCATAAAAACTAAAAACCTTTGTTTTAACCCCCAAAACAAGCTCCAAATGAGATTTTTATGAATGTGTACTCAGTTTATTGGTTTCATAGCACAGATTTCATTGATAAAAATCCCAAATAAGGGCCCTGTAAGTCTATAAATATCTGCATTAGATTGGTTCCCGATCCTATCGCTTATTGCGAAAATATAATATTCTCCTATGTGGAATATGTGGACGGGAACCAGTCTATATTTGCATATGAATCCGAAATACCCATGCGCAGTATGAGTGCCACTTTCCTCAGTTTCGGCTGCGCATTTAGTATCGCTTCTAAACGCACAATTTCGGGAAGAATATATCTTTAAATGACTCCCGCACGAGTCGGATCAAATATTTTTTTATTGAAAAAAACACATGTTTACTCCTGTTTTCATTCCCAGAGACTATAAACGACACCAAAACGACCCGTATTTAATTGCAAAAGGAAAGCCGAAAACGTGCATGTTTTCGCGACCCTAACCTAAAACATGTTTCTGACGTACTTTCAATGTTTCATTCAACCAATCAACCAGAAACATATATTTCTTGTTTATGGAAATTATGGGTCCCGAAAACAAGGCCCCAAAGCAACCTAACTTAAAACCTACCCCACTTTAACTGGGTTTCAGTCGGTTTTCGGCTTCGTGTCGGGTTATGATCACTTTTGTTTTGTTTTGTTTTTCGAGGTCATGTCATGAGGAAGTATCTGACCTTTGACCATTGGTACTTGGCATCGTGTGCTTTTTGGACGGCGAATATGTAGGGTACCAACGACATGAACAAGGGCAGCCATGTTGGAAATGTGCACTTTTCTTGACGTCAGATATTTATGCGCTATTTCTCTTAAATAGGCAAATTTGGTGATACACATTCAGATAAATTTCTTTTGTTTTCTCTTGAAAGTAATATATAATGAAATTTAAACAGAAACCGCGATGTACGTCCTCATTTTAGATGCGTATCATCTAGTCTCGGAACTATTTTAATTGTCTGCGTAGTTTTGGAAATCGTGAAGTGACCGAGAGACGAGTGAGCAGACGTAGCCAAAAATTCCACATATTTTGAGGAAAATTTCGTGATTTTGAGTTAAATGAAATCACAGAAAATGATATTTCCGTTGTTAATTTGTGATGGAGAACACAGCTGAGTGCTTTTGGGGTTGCTGAATTGGTTGTCACTAGTGGAAAATCGCCCGAAGTTCGGTAAGTATGCCGACATGTACAGTACTCAGTAGGCCTAACGTTGCGAATGTCATTTTCAGTTAACTCGACCGTTTGCCAACTCGACTCGTACCGACTCGACCGTTGAACCAATGTTGACCATCTCAAAATCGGGGTAGATTTACCATGCACGGATACCCAGGATTTGTAAAAAAATTAGTTTGTTGCTAACAACACAAAATTAGGAGGGAAAAGTGTGGCATAAATTTACTAAAATCAAAACTGATTTTATTTTTTATTTTAGAGTTGTCTTAGTCAGTTAGTGGAAACTGGACAACTAGCATGACTACCGCGCGACAACTCGAAACCGGGACAACTCGAACCCCCCAAAAAACCTTGGTTAACTCGAACCCGGGACAACTCGAACCATTTCCATCATGTACGTACGTGCGCGCGCCACTTTATAAAACCGTTTCACTGACTTTTTTTTTGCAGAGACTTTTCCGGCACTTTTGCCCCTACTTGGAACGACACTTTTAACGTGAAGTTTGCAGGACCTTTATCGTAAATTTGCCTGGACGTTTGCTGGGACTTTCGGTCTTTTGGTGCCACTTTTGCGAGTTGTCCCGGGTCGAGTTGTCTCGGGTGCGAGTTGTCGCGGGGTCGAGTTGTCTCAGGTGCGAGTTGTCTCGGGTTCGAGTTGTCTCGGGTTCGAGTTGTCTCGGATTCGAGTTGTCCAGCATTCCTTGGCAAGACAAAAAGTAACATTTTCACATTAAAAAAGCAGTTTGAATCTACCCTTCACTGACCATGCTGACCGCACGGTGGCGCGCTAAAATGAAACCCCCCTCGTTCGAAAATGGAACGTGCTGGGTCGCAATTCGGGTAGTCTGGTGCTTGACTCTCTTATACGCTAGCGCCATAGTGCAGAGGCAGAACTCTTTCAGCAGAGGCCGATACTTTCAGCTATCTGGAAGTATTTTGCAGTAACCTGGGGAATGTGGGGTGTCCTTCCATTGGGCCTGTATTCTGTAATAAATCTTAATCGACGTTCTCTCTCGTTCTCAATGCATCATGGGATTGGATGACAAACATTGCCAGCGAGGTGGTAAACCTACCGGTACATGTATGAGGAGGCATGACGGAGGCCAACTGATAGCTTTTTGTCATGTAGTCCCATGATGCATTGAGAACTTTGTTAAAGTTTATTGCTCTCCTCTGACATTTTATCCAGCAAAATGTGTTTTTGTCATTCTGCACCTATCAATAGACTGATCCAGTAAGCTCAGCCCATTTAGAAATTGCCTGCAACACATGTGAGGCACGTGTTCAGTAGAGTCGCGTGGCCGCGTCATGCGTCAGCGTCCGCGCCCTGGTCAGCGCATATTGAAACACGCACACCGCACACAGAAACTGCACGCTCAAAATCAAAATGTGCACTTTAGTATCCGGTCGTGTGCGTGCACGTACAACACGCCTGCATTACGCGTAACGTGCCCGATCGAACAAAAACATCTCGACACACATCTAGAACGCAGTGAATGCACAACATAGCAAAACGACGAGCTAATTTTGGTGAGTTTTTCACGTTTACACAAAAACACATTTATTAAAGTAGGTTAGGATAGTCTTATACAATCTGTTTTAAACAGGCTAGGGTCCTCTGCGCTGATAAAAATTATGTTTATGGTGTTTTTGCGTCACTCGTGCTGCATTTCGCCGTAGCTCTGTGCACAAAAGAGTTACCTCAACCTGAGGCTGTGATTGGTCAATTCCAAAATGGGCGGAGCTTACTTGATCAGTCTATTGTCTCCTCCTCCTGCCCCAAGGGCTATCCCACCTACTGTACATGTAAACTGCTAAAGGCCCGTCCACATAAGCCAACATTTGTTGGCCAACAAGGACCAGGGGTCAAAATTAACCTGAATTTGATGCTGGTCAGAAGGACGACCAGTAGATTAGAGAACTCTACTGGTCCACTGATTGGTGCTTTTCAAAATGATACCGAGATACTGCAACACTTGATGGTTTAAGGTCATTGAGTCTAACTTATTCCTTCCTTTTCTACTCAACCTCCTTGCATGCTTACATGTATGACTATAAACCAGTATTTATTATTTCACAAGACCTGGGCTTGTGAAATAAACAAATTAACATGTATTTGAATATTTGATTGCTAATGAATATATGAATAATAATTTACATTGTAAGGATGCAAATATTCACAATCTTGTGCAGTTGATGAATAAATGCTCAGATTAAAATAATATTCATTGCAACATGTTCTGTATGTTGCTACAGGAAAGAAGTTCTGCTTGAGATAAAAATATAATTAAAGGTAGAACACATGACTGGTAAACTGTTAGAAGGGGCGTTATTTCCACTCGTGATTAGAAGCCCATGTTGATAAAACTGCCCTGTACAAATTTCACACACATACATGTACTTCTGAAAACTTGAGAAATCCATGGATGTTTTTTGTGTTGAGCTGAATGGTAAAAATAAAGTCTTTTGCAAAAGACTTTTTTGGAAAGCCACCTTCAGTTGTTAATTTCCCACACAAAAAACCATTTTGGGCTTAAATAAAAATCATGTGGTGTTTGGTACCATTGTTATTAACACTTTTAGTAAGGTTTTTCTTGTTAACTTGTGAAAAAAACAAAAATTCCTTAGAACGATAGATGATTTTTAGCATTGGTTTTTAAAAAACTCCTACACAAAAACTGAAAATCTGTGTAAATCAATATCTGATAAATTAATATATTGCGCACATGTATGTGATCGGGATATACCGGTAGTAAATTATTGGAATTTGTGCAATTGATTACCTTCGGTGTAGGTAATTGCCTGCACTTTGGGACTGTTACGTGTATACATGTACATCACCAATTGCGGAGTATTTACACACACAGGCTACACTGTACCTCTGACATTTGCTGAACTTTACTTGTGCGTCAGAAGCTTCACATTTAGATGCTGCTAATTCATTAGCAGTATGGGTTAATAGTTGGTTTCTAAATAAGGAACATTAGGTTAGTGTCCTGGGGTTCGGTCAGACCAGCTGACTTGTAAGATCTCAAGTTTCTTGGCTGGCTGACAGTCTGATAGATCAGAAGTTGTTGAAGCTACATGTACAAAAGTGCATTCATGGTAAACTAACGGCCTGTTTACAATTGATCCCGAGCTCAGGGTCGAACACCGAGCTCGGGATCAGCTCCGGATCACAAATTGAGTGTAAATGCTCTCGGGACCAAATTGGCCCTGGATCAGACCCCGCGATTTTGGTCTCACGCCGGCGGGGTTTCGAACCCCGAGCTCGGGATCAGTTTGCGGTAATAGATAAGCAATTAATCTTTACCTTATCCACTCCACAGCCGTTGCAGGGAAAAAGCCGGCGAAATATATTGTGGTTAACACAGATGCATTTTTATCAGGAGATCAATCTTGATCCCAAGCTCGGGACAAGTGTAAACATGGTCCAACACTTCAACTGTTCTTTGTTTGTCCTTAACAAGTTGACATTTGTTTAGTCTTAATAACTTCGTTAAGCTTAGTGTAAAATGTAGGACAGCAGCTTGATTCATTGAGGCAATTTATTTATGTGGCAAGATTAGGTTATAACTGCAATAGGATGGTACACAGAGAGATGCTACCGTACATGTACATGTACATATGTACATGTAGTGCCCTGGCCACTGGCCTTGTTAGACATTGGCCACAGTGCCAAGGTTTTACTTCCATATGATTGTATACAAACTGACCTTTATTATTATTATTTTATTAATTTGTGGGGTGTTATGGCCGAGCGGTCTAGTGCGTCGAACTTAAGTTCCTGTGCTATAATTACTAGAATGTAGGTTCGATTCCTGGCCGTGACGAGTTGTGGCACCTGTGCCCTTGAGCAAGGCACTCAACCACACTTGCTCCCATTCCTGTAATTGGCGGTCCCTCTGCTGTTGGATGTGGTATATAAATAAATAAATAAAATATAAATATTTAATCACCACTTCCATCAGCGGAAGGACCGCCAATTACAGGAATGGGATCAATTAACATACATTGTACAATTGTAGATGTTCGAATAACTATCAACTTCTAAGTTGAATTAGAAACGGCCAGAGACACCAGGGAATCCCTCCCCTTGCTCTTCACGAAAGAATGCTCTGGATCTTTAAAGTGCGTTACCTAACACACTGGACCAACGGCTGTAAATCCCTTCCGAAGGACGGAACAAGTGTGATTAAGTGCCTTGCTCAAGAGCACAAGTTACAACCTGTTACGGCCCGGAATTGAACCCACATTCTAGTACTGGCACAGGAACTTGACTTCAACGCACTAGACCGCTCAACCATAACACCTAGCAGGTTTGACTGTTCAGTCAACTCTCTTTAGAGGGTTTTCCAAGGCACCAAACTACATGTAATACAAGCACTACCCCGGTATATCCAGAGAGCACTACATGTATTTCGGCATATAAAAAGGGCTTTATAAAAATAACAAGTTGACTGCACTTGTGTGCCAATGCATGTACATACATGTACCAATGCATGTACATGTACCAGTACCAGTGTCATGTGTGCATTGTTAGGTCATGAGATCATGTTTCCCTGCCAGTGGTTCTGGATTGTTCATTGTGAATAGGTTTGTTGACATAGCCCCTAAACCTATCCACTAGCTTGCAGTGCACTTTGTTTCTACATGGTAGACATGTAAGCCTGTACTGTACGGTACATGTATGGTACCGGTATGCCCTATGGTAGGTATACATGTACAGTTGAAATCTGAAGTAAAAATACAACTGTATGCAACCAAGTGTTAAAACTGGTGTGCTTACCATTTTTGTAACAGTCTTTACTGTTACAAAAATTCTTGATTTTGTGGAATTCCTCACGTGCATGCAGCGTTCTTAAAATATAGCTCGCACACCTTGCAAGGGTTCAGGTGCCCTGGTGCCCTTTAAAAATTTTTAAAAATGCATTTTTCATTACAAGTCATAAGTCGGAAGTGCACAGAATGGGCTGGTGTGAAATTCATATAAGACTTTGAGTTCACATGTTAATGGTGCATACCTTTGACAAAAGGGTGAACATTTGGTGTAAAAACATGTGGCAAACACCAAGCCTAGTCATTGAACATTGCCTGTTGGCACCTGTAAGACATAATACATGTATGACTATGAGGTTTAATAGTGGCAATAAGCCACTCCGTCCAGTCTTGCTGAAATTAAAACAAACTAAGATAGATGTCAAATAGCCTGAGCTTATAGGTGATTGATGACTTAATGATATGTGATTCTAGGAATACGATAGATAACATGTAATTGAAGCAGTACTTTGGACTTGATCCCTTGATGAAGCATAATGAAACACAAGTGACAGGTCTGCCCTAAATGCATGCAGTGCTGATGCTAATGCTGTGTTTGTGTACAATCACAAATGGTTTTGTGTTGTGTACATATATACCAGTATGTACTTGACCAAAAATAACAGGGTGCCTACTTCATTGTAGGTATTTACATGTACTTCTAAGAACCATTTTCAACAATGGATTTATGACCTGTGCACTTTCTTCCATGGCAGGGAGTGTGAAGAGAAGGGGTTGGGGTGGGGGGGGGGGGGGGGGGGGGGGGGGGGGGGGGGGGGGTGGGGTGGGGTGGGGGAAGGGGTGGGGGAGGGGTGGGGGAAGGGGTGGGGGAGGGATGGTGTGAGGGGGGGATGGTGTGGGGGATGGTGTGGGGGGTAGGTGGTGTGGGGGGTAGGTGGTGTGGGGGTACATGTAGGTGGTGTGGGGGGAGGGGGGGGGGGGGGGGGGGGGGGGAGGTGAGGTGGGGGAGTACATGTATGTTAGGGATGGGAAGGTTGGGGGTGGGGTGGGAGGTATGGGGATTTTTGTTACAAGCAGACAACTTGTAAAATTCTGTTTGGACACAACAATTGAGTAGGTTAGACCCACAGTGATATAATCCGACTTCAACTAATTTATATGAATGGCAAATGTGTTTGTCATGTACATATGTATGACAGTTCCACATAGTTAATATTCAACTGGAGCTGTGTGTCTGTTTGCATGCTTTCATGAGCTGGTGAACTGTTCTAACCCTGCCAGAGGGTTTGTTTTGGTTTCAACCAAAAATGTCTTGCTAGACTGCACTTCCTTGCCAGTCTATATACATAGGTCTACATAAGTTGTTCAAACACATTTTTAGATACCATTTTCGTATAGACAATTTTAGCAGGGAAGAATTTTCGCAGAGACCATTGTTCCTGGTCTTGGGCTTGATGATCTTTTTCTGTCATGAGACCATAAATAAAAAAAGAGGAAACTTTGGGGCTTGGTCCCAGTAGGAGATATTGAAATTCCTTCCATGTTTTTAGACAGACCATTTAAAAAGCGCATTTATAATTTGGGTTTTAAATATGATGCTTAAGGGCACAGGCTCGTCAGCATTGCACGCGCGCCAAATTCGTGCCACGAAATACGCAGCTCCATGCCTTTGCTATGGAGCTGCGTATTTCGTGGCACGAATTTGGCGCCACGCATTCCTGATGAGCCTGTGCCTTTAATTTCTTAAGGAAAATTTGGAGATGCATCTACTGTGGTAATTGTGATGAATTGAGTGCCTTGCTATTCGTCACTATACCCAATTGTAGAGACTGTAGGGAACTGTGTAGATGCACAATCATAACAAATTACATGTCTGCACTGGTCTCATTGTGGTCATGTGACAACTTGCCCCTTGGCCTCAAGATTACTTTAATACAACAGACGTGTATTAAACGGCCGGACACACTACTGCTGTTATGATAAGCATTGTCTGGCATTGTGGGATGATCAATACCCAATTGTAGTTTAATATTACACGTTGAGTAAACATGGCTAACACTCGTTAACCCATTTGGTGTAGTGTTGAGGTGACTTTGCGCTGCATTATTTCATATTTCCTCTATTACTGAAGACTGGTCGGCTAGTTGACTCCTGTAAGAGTGCAAAGGCCAAAAATGAAGGCTGGAGTCTAAGGAGTACGGCATCAATAAACCTGGTTATGTGTAACCGCTGTTTATCTACATGACATTTTAAAAGCTAGGGTTGTGGAATGCAGCTGAATAAAATGAAATAATCTCATGATTTGATTTATACACTTGGTTTTATCCTAACGTTTTACTCAGAAGGTTTTACTGCCATGTATGTTACATATTGTAAACATCATAATTGGGACGTGGTAGAAATTGGATTCTCGTACAGTAAACTCTCATTTAGGGGTGGGAATTTACGGTTAATTCAGAAACTGGTTTTCAATTCTTTCAAGTGTTGGTTAACCAGTTAACCGTTCGGTCGACACTATAGATTGCTGCTGGTGCTTATAGCAATGTACAACCCTAGTCCCCCAAAATAATCATTGAACCTTTATCTGGTCAAAATTTTACTACGACCCCATATAAATTTATTTGAATTTCATGATTGAAGTCATTACAAATAATCCTCTGAAAACCATTGTAAATTCTTCAAAATTGGGTTTCGTTTAAACGTTCTGCAAAATGTTTTTTTCGGTTAAACGGTTAAGTTAACCGGTTAACCGGTTAAACGTTCCATCCCTACTCTCATTATAGCGCTCTTGAAAGGACCAAACAAATGCGAGCTTTATATCCAGAGAGCGCTATAACCAGTGCATACATAATGAACAAAATAACGGCCAGGACTTAAACAAGGAGCTTTATATCAGGAAGAGCTTTATATCAGGGGGTGTTATAACGAGAGTTTACTGTAATCAGAGCTTTATATCCAGAGATCGCTATAACCAGTGCATACACAATGAACAGAATAACAGCCAGGACTTGAACAAGGAGCTTTATATCAGGAAGAGCTTGATATCAGGGGGTGTTATAACGAGAGTTTACTGTAATCAGAGCTTTATATCCAGAGAGCGCTTTAGTTTAACCAGTGCATACATAATGAACAGAATAACAGCCAGGACTTAAAAACAGAGCTTTATATCAGGAAGAGCTTTATATCAGGGCCAGGGCTTGAATTTCATGAAAAAAATCTGCTAGACCATGTGCAGGGTTAGTACATGTAGCTTAAATCATTTACTGGACCGACACTATTTTTACAAGACCAAAGCCACAAGGAACGTGGATTTACTGTTCGTTAGTTTAAAAGTGCACTGGACCACTGGTCTAGTACGGTAGAGAAAGCACTAGACCGAGGCTTAAATTACTAGCCTCGGTCCAGTGGGTATTTCGAGCCCTGCAGGGGGCGTTATAACTAGAGTTTACTGTACTACAGTAGGCAAAAAAGGAAGTACCTGTGACTATTTAGGTTTTTGTGCTCTGATTTCCTGCTTACACAGAAACAGAAGTGTAGAATTTCATGCCAAAAAGAATAAATCTGGTGAGACTGATTATGAATTGGAATGAAATTAAGGTAATCAATGCAGTCCTAGGCATTATTTTGTTGTCCTTTACTGTCCTACCGGTAGGCATGTCTTTGTTGTCCTTTGCTGTCCTACCGGTAGGCATGTCTTTGTTGTGAGTTTACAGTAATGAGAAGCCTCATATTATTGCAAATAACTCAGGAAGTCCCTCCCTGCACCTGCTATTGAAGGCATCCATAAATTGTGAATAGATACTTGATAATCATCAATCAAGTATTCAGTACATGTACCATACTCATTGACATGCACTGAGGTTCATGAGACAGGTTGTTTTGTATTTTGACTATCGGTTTGTATTCAGTGCATCATCTCAGTAGTTAGGTGCTGACCTATGATTTGAATCGAAACATACATGTAGGTTATTTTTCTCTCAAGTTATTTGACTCTTGACAATTTAGGGATGTAAATTTAAACAGGCTCTCTCTGCCGACTTAAATTTTGGCTCGTTGTCTTAGGGGTCAGTTTGCCATTTCCTGTCTTGCCAAGAGAATAAAAACAACTGGCCATCGATTTAATTAACTGCGCATGTCTAAAGACAGGGTTTCTCGGATGGGTCAACTATTTATTGGATTTCTTTGCAAGGCATAGCCTATGGACATAGAGCCAGCTAGGTTATTACTTTGGTTATTAGTCATTAAGAAGCCTGCATGCGACACACTAGAGTGATTCTGGCATCTGGTGATCAACGTGTTAGCAAACAACTGTCAGGGAACGTTGATGGAGGGTTTATGATATCGCCTTTGCCGATTCTGCTGGATGTGCGTAGTGCATTGCCGATTCTGCTGGATGTGCCTAGTGCCCTGGATTGAGTGTCGAGCGGGTTAATGATTCTTTCTTTTGATGAATAGTAAGACACGCTGCATCATTCCAGCACATTAGTTAATGTGTTGGTTGTTTATTGCCTGTTGAAGCTAAGAGGGACTGGCTGAAGCTGTTCATGATGCCACAACCTCCCAGGTACCGGTACTGTAGCTGTAAATAATTGACCTCTTTGCATCTTTAGTTTTTGTACCATTTTAAAAACCTTACATTACATGTAGGATGTGGCACAGTGCATATTTTCAAGTCAGTGATTTTTAAATTTTAGCACTTTGTAGTTTTGCAAAGCTTGACATTATCTTTTCTCTGCTGTTATCTCCTTGGATCTGCCATTTAGCAAGGTCACGTTATTTTGGATCTCATGTTTCAGCATGTTAACATTTGGATGAATGACCTCCAGAGTAGTTCTGTTGTAAACTTGGCCAGCTTGCACTGTCCTCCTAAATTTCATGAGGCTTTGTGTACACATTTGGAACAACGTTGGCCATAGTTACACCAGTTGGCCCCATTACCCTTTGAAATTTGGACAAAATCACAGCTAAGGTGACCTTCCTCTTATTTTCATAAGGTTGAGGCCTGGATTCTGAAGGGGGGGGGGGGGGGGGGGGGGGGGGGGGGGGGGGAAATTAGTTGATGCTGTTCTCTTGTTAAACTAGTTCTCTTATTAAACCAACTGCAAACTATGTACAGGTGTTATACTAGAAACTTGAAGTACTGTACTGGTACGCCTATAGTTTAAACCATTTAATCAAGTGTTAATGAGCCCTTTGTACCAGTTACACAATGTACAACAAGTCCGTTTGCCTTTAAGGCATTAAAAGGATAAAGTGACGTGCACACGCCCAGATTCAGTTTCTTCATTTTCATTAGCGAGAGTTAAAAATAATTTCCGCACCTGGTGTGATGACTGGAAGAGAATCTATAGACTCCCTATGGTACATGTACATGTACGTGTACTACATGTACGTGTCAAAGCCCTACTCCTTTTAATGTTAAATAAAAACGGATTTAAACAAAAATTTCAGATCATGTAAACAAGGCCTGACAAATTTTATTGTGTGAGTTTTGGATGAGAGCGTGAGATTTAAAAGGCATACGAATAAAACCCTAAATTTCAGAATTTGCAACTTTCGACAATGTCTACCTCTTGATGAGTGTGTGCAATAACATTAGGGGATGATTCTGCATTTCTTCAGAAGCTTGTGGCTGCAGCATGCATATTCCATCAGTCGCTAGGGGTGTATCGACATTGGAGGAGGCCAAGTCGAAGTGGCAAATTCTGAAATTTACATGTAAATTTGTTTTCGTATGGCTTTTAAATCTCACTCTCTTGTCCAAAAATGATGAAACTCACTCAATAAAATTTGTCAGGCCTTGTTTACATTAAATTAAAAAGTTATTTAAGATCAAAAGTAGGACATATCGTTTTTGACAAGTACCAGGTACCGGTACATGTATGTGAATTAATACACAGTACTACATGTATTGCCGTTGCAACTGTGTCCATGTTAGAGGCAACTGCACACCAGATTGAGCTGAATAGCTATGTGATTTCACTTGGTAATCTGCATCCATTACATACTGCTCTTACACATCATCAGTCAATTACTGGCTAATAGCAAACTGATCAGAATAATTGAGTTTCCTCCAAGTGTAGTTTATGCAGGGATTTACTGATGTGAAGTATGCATTGTGTGGCCTGGGGACATTAAAATACAGTTGGGCTACATGTAGTTTATGCTGCTTTAAAAGGCACTTAAACACATGGCTTTGCTTTATTTTGATTATCGTTACATGTACACATCCAGTACAGTTTAAAGACCCTGTTTAACCCCGAGCTCGGGATCAGCCCCGGATCACAAACTGAGTGTAAATGCTCTCGGTACCAAATTGGCCCCGGATCAGACCCCAAGATTTTGGTCTCGCGTTTGAGGAGGGTTTGATCCCGAGCTCGGGGTCGAACACCAAGCTCGGGATCAGCCCAGGATCACAAACTGAGTGTAAACGTGGATCATACCCCGAGATTTTTGTCTCGCGTTGGTGGAGGGTTCGATCCTGAGCTCGGGATCAGTTTGCGGATAGATAAGCAATTAATCTTTACCGCATCCTGCCGCATCCGCTCCACAGCCATAGCGAGGCAAAAGCCCGTGAAATTCAAATGGCCTTGTACACTGTACATGCACAACCCATGCACACATTGATCAGTACATGCACAACCCATGCACACATTGATCAGTACATGCACAACCCATGCACACATTGATCAGTACATGCACAACCCATGCACACATTGATCAGTACATGCACAACCCATGCACACATTGATCAGTACACGCACAACCCATGCACACATTGATCAGTACACACACAACCCATGCACACATTGATCAGTACATGCACAACCCATGCACACATTGATCAGTACATGCACAACCCATGCACACATTGATCAGTACATGCACAACCCATGCACACATTGATCAGTACACACACAACCCATGCACACATTGATCAGTACATGCACAACCCATGCACACATTGATCAGTACACACACAACCCATGCACACATTGATCAGTACACGCACAACCCATGCACACATTGATCAGTACATGCACAACCCATGCACACATTGATCAGTACATGCACAACCCATGCACACATTGATCAGTACATGCACAACCCATGCACACATTGATCAGTACACACACAACCCATGCACACATTGATCAGTACATGCACAACCCATGCACACATTGATCAGTACATGCACAACCCATGCACACATTGATCAGTACATGCACAACCCATGCACACATTGATCAGTACATGCACAACCCATGCACACATTGATCAGTACATGCACAACCCATGCACACATTGATCAGTACACACACAACCCATGCACACATTGATCAGTACATGCACAACCCATGCACACATTGATCAGTACACACACAACCCATGCACACATTGATCAGTACATGCACAACCCATGCACACATTGATCAGTACACACACAACCCATGCACACATTGATCAGTACACGCACAACCCATGCACACATTGATCAGTACATGCACAACCCATGCACACATTGATCAGTACATGCACAACCCATGCACACATTGATCAGTACATGCACAACCCATGCACACATTGATCAGTACACACACAACCCATGCACACATTGATCAGTACATGCACAACCCATGCACACATTGATCAGTACATGCACAACCCATGCACACATTGATCAGTACATGCACAACCCATGCACACATTGATCAGTACATGCACAACCCATGCACACATTGATCAGTACACACACAACCCATGCACACATTGATCAGTACATGCACAACCCATGCACACATTGATCAGTACACACACAACCCATGCACACATTGATCAGTACATGCACAACCCATGCACACATTGATCAGTACATGCACAACCCATGCACACATTGATCAGTACATGCACAACCCATGCACACATTGATCAGTACATGCACAACCCATGCACACATTGATCAGTACATGCACAACCCATGCACACATTGATCAGTACATGCACAACCCATGCACACATTGATCAGTACACACACAACCCATGCACACATTGATCAGTACATGCACAACCCATGCACACATTGATCAGTATCACCGTGTTTACACTCGAATTTTTATTGCGACCACAAAACTGAACATTTGCCGCGTTTACACTACACCCCAAATCGCTTTAACTCGCTTCAGAAACCGCAAAAGTCACCACTAAATGTAACTGCAGCGCATGCGTGAGCTGTTAGGTGTTGCTGCACTAGTGCCAGATTGGTCAATTAAATCTACTACACTGCGGGCACCGCCCCAAGGACACTCAAATTGCCGAATCTGTATTCGGGTAGCGTTTACACTACAAACGACCTTGACGATTGCAGGGTTCAACCCTACCGGTACCCCAAAGGTGACTTGAAAAAGGCGAATCAGACCTGGGTCTGATTCGCCTTTTTCAATTCACCTTTTGCGTTTACACTTAGTGCCTACCCGGCTTCAACTGAACTCCCCTTTTTGGAAATTGCGGAGTTCGATTCGGCAAAGGCGAATCGAGTGTAAACACGCAGGTGTGAATCGACCTCCAATCGCGGACGTCCTTTTGTTCCTCTTTTGTTTGGACATAGTCTATTTTTCCTTACTCTCGTTGGTTTTGTACAGGAGCGAATCGCGGACGTTCGCTTGCCAATCGCGGACGATATTGTTCTCTTTGTTAGACCTCCCTAAAACGTCCACGATTGTTTGGGAGAACAAGCGCAGGGCTGTATGTACAAACATAGAGCATGACATTTGACTGCAACTTCTGGCACCGCGCTCGAGATCAACTACAGAATGTAAATGCAGCACTCGTGATCATTGCGGTTAACACTGACACATTCTTATCAGAGTATCAATTTTGATCCCGAGCTTGGGACCAGTGTAAACACGGTGTTGATGGCACTTCATGTAGAGATGCAAAGGAGGCTTGGGCAAATTTTCTCTAGACTCGATTACAAGTTAGGAATCAGAATTGTTATTCCATCCTTTGGAGGAACCCATTCCCATTATTAGTGATTCCAGGAAGTATCCGGTGTTTCAGAATGTTAATGGATTCAGAAATTACAATATTCCAGGAATTTGGCAGTGTTATTTTATCAGGTTTGCAAAAATGTATTTTTTTAACTTTCCTGGCAACTTCTGTTTTAAAAATGGAGTGGAATCTGAATCACCCAAGCCTACAATGTACATACTGTAGTGTAAAGCCTACAATGTACTGTAGTGTAAAGACCTTTTAGCGTAATCAATGATGGCCAAAATTTTTTTGTAGATGCCGTATTTGATGGATTTGATTTCTTGCCTCAAAGAGAGTTGGGGTTAAAATTTAATATAAACTGTTAAATTTTACGGACCAAATGTTTATTAACATGTCTTCCGTTTGGTGTAATCCTGGCCTAGTTTATACGTGTACATTTCATCATGCATTTTTAGTACTCCTTAACGGTAGCTGTGTGCTGTACGCAGTTCGTGCATGCCCTTCATAGGTGTGACATCCATTTTGCCGTCTTACATCCATCCCCCTCAATATGGTCTTGCAATCATTAACGTTCCATACGCACTCCTCTGATGCATGTGTGAACACGCAAACTAATACACGGCGGCATCGGCGGCGGCGGTCATTACTTTGTGGGTTGATTATTAAAACAGGCCAGGCATGCGTGGCCAGGTTCATAGTGGTTTACATGTACCGGTATGTACTGTAGGAGTGGTTGCACCGATATATCAGTTTGGCACACCCACTGCTAGTTTATAGGCAATTATCAATTAATAATATTCATTAGGTGACAGGTGGAATTATGTGTTAGGAAATTTCAGACAAGTGAAATCAATTATTGTAAGAAAGTGTTAAAATTGTCATGTTTGTATGCAAATTATGACTATTAAAACAGTTACCGGTAATTAAACATGTGGATTAAGTGAAAAATTTGCATACTGATCGCCTGAGAAAATATGCATGGTAAAAGTTATTTAAAACAATAAGCATCTGTGCTGTGTTTAACAGTCAAATTTTCTATAGACTGTTTTTATAGACTGTATCAGTTTCTTTGGAAACTGTTAAATTGGTCAACAATGTACCAGTAAGCACAACATGTGCAACCATGCATGGCCACAAGAACCAAAGAATCTGGCCACAACAGGGGTCGAAATTAACCTGAATTTCATGCTGGTCAGAAGGACCTGTAGATCAGAGAACTGAAAATTTGGTGGTCCACTGGTGCTTTTCAAAATGGCACCGAGATACTGCAACACTTTCTGGTTTAAGGTCATTGAGTGCAGGATGGATAGGATTGCTTTTTGATCCAACACTGGGGCATGTCTGTAGAGATCAGAGAAAGAAATGTAGAACTTTTTATCAATCTGAAAATGTCTAAAGCAATCAGAAATTGTTTGTGGTAACCAGGAATTCTTCGCATTGAGTAAGAAATATTTACTGTAGATTAGGCATCAGAGAATGTTTCCATGAGTCAGTAAATGTTTTCACTGGTCCATCGGACCAGCATCTTTGACAGATCTAGTGGTCCTTCTGATTTTTTACTGGTCTCGGACCACAGGACCAGTGTTAATTTTGACCCTTGCCACAACATAGCGGCTATTCGATGGGGTCTATTGGAGTGAAGCCGCCTTACTGGTATGATGGACAACATTAATTACATGTACATACAGGCCCTACATGTAGTACCTGATGAAACAGTACTGATTGACATGTTCATTTGTTTCAACAGATTATCACCCCGAGTCTCGCCACGTGTGAGTGGACCAATCTACAGAAGCATGGAACCTTATCCAGATCCTTATGGTAAGTACCTAGATGGTGTCGTGTCACTTCACAGATAAAAGAGAAACCAAAGGATCTTTTGCAGGCAGAATGACCTCAGAAATAAAGATCTCAATCCTTGTTATCTTGGCAAAAATCAGACTGATGACACACTCATGTGGAGAAAACAACAAAAAGGCCCTTTATTTTAATCTTTACAGGTAAACAAAAAGAAAAAGAAAAGAAAAGAAAATGCAAATTCTACTCTGACTGAAAGCTAAAGGAGGTTGAGAGATTTAATAAAATGTTAGCAGTCAATAATGTGCATGACCACCTCTTGTGGCAAGGCTGACTGCAACAGCCTCTGTAAGAGCCACTGAGGCAGGGTGCGCCACTCTGCATGTAACATTGTACCAGTCAGTAATGTGCATGACCACCTCTTGTGGCAAGGCTGACTGCACCAGCCTCTGTAAGAGCCTCTGAGGCAGGGTGCGCCACTCAGTGTGATGTTGCCTGCTTGGGACTGTTTAAGAGATGCGTGGCTCCAGAGGTCAGCTCATCCTAGGCACGTTCAATGGGCAGTTTCCAATCAACTTCTGTTCTGATCAAGAAATTATGTTTTAAGAAGGCTGTGTTCCCTTTTTTTAAAGAGAGTGTACATTTGTTTTCACTTCTGATGTTTCCTCTTCCCATATTATGCTTTAAGCCTACAGCTTTATAATATCTATAAAAGTACATTGTCAAAAAGTACATTGTAAAATATAAGTATGTACATACATGTATGTGCACGTACACCAAGAGTTTGCTCATGGAATTATGTACATGTACACTGTAATGGTTGAATGATCTATAGGCTGTCTCAATCAATGTCCAACGAGAATGTGCCACTGGTCATGATAGGTTTAATTTGTCTGCCAAAGTGTCTTCTTGGCAAAGTGATATATTATGTTGGAGTGCGCGCTGTAGTTTGCTGTTTGTTTTCACATGACACAATCCCAATGTACTTGCTCCAAACAAGTTTTTATTGATGTCCAATCCATCAGCTGTGGGATCATTTCAATAGCATCCCCCGAAAGGTCAACCATCATTACAGCAAAGTACAATGTATGTACGTACATTGTGTAAATGTTTTCAGGATTTTAGACGCCCCCTTCCCCCCAGGGCTCGACATTAACGGTTGTCCGACTGTCCGGGACAGGTAAAATTTCCAAAACATGCCAGTCGGACAGGTAAAAACACTGCCGTGCCTGTCCAATGGACAGGTGAAAATATACAAAATAAAAGCCCACCTTCCTTGTTTCTTGGCTGTAAATCGATCCCTACCTGCATTTCGTGCAGTTCGAATATACCGCAAAATGTTTTTCAGGTTCATCAATCGCGTGGCTGCACAGCCGGCATGCAAGGAAGGAAACCACATTCTGCCGCGTGCGGCCCGCCGCGTGTGCATGCATGCATCACCACTTTTCACATACGTTTACTTAATGTACATGTACATGTATTTCGTTTAGCGGATTTTTGACCCTCGAGCGGGGGATCATATACATGTACATGTACCTTGTTCGAGGGCTATCAGCACTGGGACCAGTTCTTTTGCATGTGTGTGTTCATATTGACAAAGTACCAGCGATGAGTTCTTCGGATATTCTTTGTGCATAGTTGTGATCAACCTCGTCCCCAGGGTGGTCGAGTATCCTTGTTCCTAACTGCTCTTACACAGTAGCAGTAGACCATGGGGCCGAGGTCGAGTTGTGATGTTTTCGACAGTTCCGTGTCGGTTTTATATTTTTTATACATGTCTTTTTGCTACCGGTACTGCATGTTTCCGGTTCAAACACAACCTTAAAATTCCACGTTAAAACAAATCAGATGCATTTCTTTGTGGAGTTTTATTTCATTTCTGTACAATACCTCCTCGGACAGGTAAAACATTTTGTCGGACAGGTAAAATCTTATCTCTATCTGTCCCGTGGACAGGTGGACATCAAAAGTTAATGTCGAGCCCTTCCCCTGTACGCAAAATTCATCCATTTACTGTAACATTGGTCTATGCACTGGCTTTGACCCCCCCTTCGTGGTGCGTACCATATGTCTTTTATGGATGGCCCCAGAGTGGATAGCCCACTTGTCTATTATCCATATATTTTCAAGGATATTGTCAAATATTCACAAAAGTTTAGTGAATTAACGGCACAGGCTCTTCAGCAATGCACGTGTGCGCCAAATTCATTGCACGAAATACGTAGCTCTATGCTTTTGCTATGGAGCTGCAAATTTCGTGGCACGAATTTGGCGTACGCGCATTGCTGACGAGCCTGTGCCTTTAAATTAACCGGTTAGATAAAGCAGTGCAGTGATTTACACCAACCTTTTTGCTTCCACATTCAATTTAGGGATTGCAAATTTTCTGTTTTCTTCCCGTGGATAGTATTTTGGGGAGGTACATGTACTTTGTATGATTGTTAGGTTAGAGCGAATTTCATTTTTGGGAAAAACCTGGTCATGCTCCTAACAGCTATCATTTTTTCTACCCTGTAAAACCTTGATAGCCTTTTCCCCAGTACTTGTATTTGCTGCTTTGTACATCAGGTCCCCAGTTGATCCAGAGGTGTGTGATTGTGCAGAAAGATGAGAGAGGCTATGGACTGACTGTCACTGGGGACAACCCGGTCTACATACAAAGTGTCAAGGATGGTGAGTTTGGTTGTTACTATTCATTATTTCTGGTAATGAAACCAATGATTCCTCAAGAAGCCCAATGGCACTGTAGCTCATAATCCCAGGGTTCTCCACTGGTCACTGTATTGTATGGGCATGCTGAACAGTGCCCTCATGCGGCGAACAGTGACCAGCCTAATGACTCGGATGGGATTAGAACCAGGGCTACAGAGGTGGAAGATGAGGAAAGTGTTGTTATAACAACCTGATTCCTGATGTTAGGCTTTCAAACAGTACCATCTTGTCATCATTGGTTGAAAAATGGAATGGAGATGGTTGCCCAAACAAGGGATTGTGACTGCATGAACTCTAAGTATTTTGCATGTTAGGGTGGACATTTTTCAGTAGTTCCTTTAGATTTAACCTGACAGTGACAAGATTTATCTTTACTATTGAAATACGGTAAGTCTTGAGTTATTCAAATGTTTGCTCCAGCTTGAAGAAAGTTGTGAATATTATATACTTGTGAATATTATGCAGCAAACTCTCATTATAGTACTCCTCTAGAGAGCGCAATCAATAAACAAAAATTACATTAAAAAGCACTTTACAGGTGGCGTTATAATGCAAGTTACAGGCGTTATAATGCATGTTTATGGAAATGCATTCTGCTTTGTGTAAGAACAGATACTTTCCATTTAAAACATTGTCAGCAGGTACAATAATTTATGATATCGCTGAGTGCAGAAACAGTAGAGAACCATCCAGTGTGCAGTCCTTAATATGTGAGATGCAGTACCGGTATGTAAATGTGATTGATTTTTACTTTTATTACCCTGTCTACATCTTAGATGGTGCTGCATACAGAGCAGGTGTACAGAAAGGAGATAGGATTATCAAGGTAAGGATATATATACATCAATCCGAGAGCCGAGGACTCCTTTTCTTTTTATCTGCCATAGCTGGGGGAGCTTCCACTGAATGTACTGTATGTTTTTTGCTGTTGCTGAAGTTGCATTTGTTTACGTTGCGCATCTTTGTATGGTTGTGTACGCGCTGGGGCGCACGTCGCGTGTATGCGAAGGGGGTGCACGTCGCGTGTATGCGAAGGGGGCGCACGTCGCGTGTATGCAAAGGGGGTGCGTGCGTCGGTGTGTTCGTGCATGTACTGGACGCCCCCCAGCTATGGCGGATATACAGGGAAGGAGACCTTAGTTACCGGATTGGTCTATAAGGACATATTACAGGGTAGGGTTAGAAATAGTTACAATTGTGATTTCAAGGAGCTTGTTCAGATTGTTCCAGGGAATGGATTTCATTCTAACCTAACAATCATATAAAATACCTCCCCAAAATGCAATCCATGGGAAGAAAACAGGAAATTTGCAATCTCCACTTTTGGACGTAGAAGCAAAAACAAAATGATGTGATCACTGCTCTGCTTTATTGAACGGATAAATTAGTTTACAAAAATTTTTTGACGTTATCCTTGAAAATTATATGGATTGAGAATGCAAAGGTTCAGAATGGTAATGAGAAAAATATGAAAAAACATGGGCTGTCCGCATTGGACTTAAAATGAGAAAAGTACCCATTGTCTGGGTAAGTTTTACCCAAAAAAGTCCAATGCGGACAGGGCTTAAAATTAAAGAAATCCCGGACTTCTCATCTTGCTGTTCAATTTGTCAATGTTTGAAGTCAAAAAAATGACACATTTAATTCCCAAAAGTGTGTCTAATAGAGTAATGCTGTAGAGCGTGATCCAATTCCGTCCCTCACGCATGAGGGACGGAAATCAAGAGACAAATGCCTTTCCTTAGTCAACAACAAATGAAAACTAAAGTGAACATGTTTGTTTACCTTCTACTGATGTTAATACACACCCAGTTTATCACATGTTGAAATTGACTTTACAGTTTTATGCGGAGGTTGTTTTTATGCGTGAGGGACAGATAATCAATAAAATTGCCAAAAATTGCAATTTTTTACATGCATTTTCTACTATTTCTTGAAAATGTGATGGCACAGTGTGCCCAGTCAAATTTATTCTGTTATTTTTTGTAATATGATTGTAAAATATGGACATTTCTTTACAGATCGAGGTATTATTTTGATTAATTTAAGAAATGTTGAAATCTTCATCCAGTGTTTACCAGTTTTGGATCACGCTCTCTACATGTACATGTATACCGGTACTACTGTAACAAACTTCTCTTGTTGTTCAATTTGTCAAATGAAATTAAACGCCATAGGTGCAACCTTTTATAAATCCCTCCGTTCTTAGTAACAGTTTTGACCTGTCCTGCCTTAAGGGGAGTCGTACCTTACAATCGCTCAGCTATGAAGCAGACAAGTTTCTCTGATGGTCCCTCATGCATGGGATGGCATTTCCATCTTGTGTCTTATGAGGAATCTGCTGTAGTGCAGACCACAGGCAGGTTTTCTCATCCAATTGGTTGAGTTGAACGGATTAACAGTAACAAGTATCGACATCGCAAAGCCTGGATGACAATTTTTTATTTGTCCTGAGTAGAAATCATGTAATTGTCAAAATTATTGGAACAGAGTTCATAAGCAGGTCATAACAGCTTGCATGTGATTTTGTTTAATTTTTTAAAGCTGTGAATAGCCTTGTTATAATTTACAATTTATAATTGTCTAAGAACGGTGTCTTAGACAACGGTTAAAGACATTGCAAATCGCATCGGCAAGAATCGGTTTAATGCTGAAGCTCATAGTGGAAACACACTGTCTTACAATCCTTCCTCGGGGCCCATCTACATTGTCAGACAAGTACCCTCAAGTTCTCCCTAAGGATGCATATACCATAGTGCGTGTCCATGCACCATTAAGCTCTTCATTACATCCTATAGGCCTATGCTGTATATGTACTAGTGATCTCAGTTTATTGCTACGCAACAATCCCAAACCAATTAGTCAGTGGTTGGTACCTGTACCTCTTGGGAAATTAGCAGAAATTACAATTTGTAAGAGTAACTTGCCGCGGGGCGCTGCTTGGACAAGAACATTTTCCAAATTTGACTTAAAGGCACAGGCTCGTCAGCAATGCACGCGCCAAATTCGTGCCACTAAATACGCAGCTCCATAGCAAAGGCATGGAGCTGCGTATTTCGTGGCATGAATTTGGCGCACGTGCATTGCTGACTAGCCTGTGCCTTTAAACCCTCTAATTTGCTTTAGGTTGTATATTACAAAAATATCACTTCAAAGATTCACCTAATTAAATAAGGCTTTGCCAAGGTCGTTCTTGTAATTGCTATCTCGTTTTTAATTTTACTAAAACTAAGACCATACTGGAAAATGACCACTTGGGTGTGTGTTACATACTACATGCATAGAAAAGCATGTACAGTGTGGACATATGGTTTAATGTACTGTAATGCAGACATTAACATTTCTATTAAAAGGCCGCCCATAAATAATGTGCTATTTGTTGACGGCAGACAGAACCATTTAAGCTACTACTTGGTGCATATCCATTTCAAGTGAAGAGGTTTGCAGTCTTGTGGGATGGAGAGTCCGATGTAAAATGTAAATATGGCAAATAGACACTAAGTGTTGGGTTATGAGGGCTCTCGTTAGCTCACTACTGTATGCTTGATGATGCTTCATGCTTGATACAAAGTGCAAGCTTGCAAAGTTCATGTAGGCCTACACTACTCACAATAAGTTAGGGATATTGATATGTTGTGTTTTTTGATGTTTTTTGAATAGACTGCCGAAGTGAATACGCCACCTTTTGTTTGTTGCCTAGGCAATTGGCTCTAAACTAAAAATCACTGAACCGTGTCCCTGTGCTTTTGCAATGGTACTTTTGCCGACGGCCATGATAGTTTAGAGCCAATTGCCATGGCAACCCACGTCACACTTCTGCTGCGTCATTGTGGAAGCGATGTGCGTGCGCTTTGTGTATGTCCATACCGGTAGCATGCGTAAAGCGCTATGACTAAGGCTCCCATTGGTGAATTAAACCGCGTTATGCCCATCAGAGGCGCACATACTGTAACATGCACGCACATCGCTTTCACAATGACTCAGCATACCGGTAGCGTATTCGCACATGTCCGAAAGGGGTCAATACCTGTGACAAGGTGTCTATCATGCAGATACAATTGTCTAATAATATGCAAAATCATTCAAGCAGAATGCATACACTTAATAAAATATCTGCATACACACCCCAATATCCCTATGCATATTGAGTAGTGTATTGTCACAACTGATGTCAGGAATGTTTTATTTGGTTAGTACATTGTAAAACAATTTATTTGTCATGCAAATCATATTTAGCATCTAGAATAAGATGATGTGCTAGTAAAAAACTATGAATTGTAGGTTAGGGCGACAAATCGTGTGTAAAAAAGGTATATTAGGGCGACCTGCTCAATAGGGCGACATTTTGGTGTCGCCCTAATATTTTTGAGTTTAAAATTAATTTTTTTAGGTCAAAAACCATTTTTTTTAGGTCGAGAACCATTTTTATTGGGATTGGAGCTGTCTCTCTTCGGTCTGCGACCATTTTTGGAAGCTTTGGGTAAAAAAATAAGGTGTCATTTTGAGTGACTCTTGCCGAAATTTCGGTGGTCTCCGGCGAGAGTCTTGCCGAAGTGTCGCCCCATTGCGTCATTCAGCGTTCTTTAAATTAGGATGGTGTTTCTTGCTCAAAGTCAAAAAAGTCGTGTCACCTGCACCTTCTCATCACCAGCTGTTTTATTTTTTAAATCATGATGATACTTCCTCGCTATTGCCCCCAGAGGTTTCCTTGCCAGGAAATATTGTCAGGGAGATTATTTAAGATTGAGCTGATGGTATCTTGATTGAAAATATAACTGCTCCTTTAAGAGTTTTGAAGTCCTTAAAGGGCCCTAAAATGGTGTTTTTATCAATGAAATCTGTGCTACGGAACTAGTCCCTTATTTTACAATCATATAAACCCTAGTTGTTTGGGGGGTTAAAATCAAAGTTTTTGATTTTTATGCTAATAAAATTTACATATGCATGAGCAAAGTGGTGATGTCACATTAGGAAAACACAGGAAAATCTCATTCAACTGTGCACAAAAGTTTCCACAATTTTCTCCAACTTGCTGAAACTTTTGTAACCCATGACGGTCTAGGTTTTTTTACATGTTGCCTGTTGTAAACCATGAAAAAAACTAAGGCTGGAAACTGCAGCATTTTCCCACAATTCCAGTTTGAAGTCTTATGTTTTTTCTTTGCTTTTCTGCTGTGTGTTCCTAAAGTGACATGCCCCAAACAGCGCCCTCTTTCTGTGAGTTTATAAAGAAATTTTCAAAGTTGAAAAATGCCACTTTTTATTCATGGGGCATCAAAATGAACAGTAGTATTGTCTTTCTACACAAGTAATCCTTCATATGCAGCAACAACTGTGCGTAAAGTTATTGAGCATTTCAGGGGCCCTTTAAGACTGACTGACCATTGACCTGAACCCAGGGATTTACTCCCATGAGCCATCTTCTACTTAGACAGTTTCCTGGAAATCTGTCTAGAGGGGAATCAGACTGCTGGCCTGAGTAAGATAATAACCACAGGCTACGGTAACCCCAGATGTCTGTTCTCAGCTTTTGACATTATCGGTGTGAGATAAATCAGCCAGGAACTTGATCATATTGAGTGTTATGATGTATTTTTGAGAACCATTATATTTTGCCACTAGGGACATTTAACGAAGACTTAGAATGCATTGCTTTTTATAGAGTGAAATCATCGGGGATGTTGAAAATAAGTAATCGTTTTTCAGGTTTTTGTGATAAGTGGAGAAAATAAGTGAAGAAATTTGTGCTACATGTACATGTACTTTAGGCCAAACAAAATAAATGGTGTGTTTACGGTAACCCGACCTACCTGGAATTTTTGAGGCCAAATTGCCGACCTCAATTTTGAAGTTGATAATTTTAAATTTGCAATAATTTCCAATGAACATAACATGAACATGGTTAATAGTGTTAATAGTGAGTTTCAAACATTGCAAAACAACACGCAAATGCATGAACTGAAATGTAAAAAAAAAATGTACATGTACATTATGGATGAAACATGACTGTCTCAATAGACCGATCCAGTAATCTCCGCCCATTTTGGAATTGACCAATCACAGCCTCAGGTTGAGGTAGCCAAAAGTGGATCTCCATTTTGGCTACCTGAATCCTCAAAATTGTGTGCAGCACGAGTGACGCAGAAACACCATAAACATCATTTTTATCAGCGCAGAGGACCCTAGCCGGTTTAAAATGCATTGTATAAGACTGGCCAAACTAGCTACTTTTAATCCCTACATAATTGTGTTTTTGTGTAAATCAGTAAAACTCACTAAAATGATCTTGTCGATTTTCTATGTTGTGCATTCACTGCGTTCTAGATGTGTCTAGTTATTTTTGTTCGGCCACGCGACTCTACACCACACGTGCCTCACATGTGTAGCATGTTGCTAGGCAATTGCTAAATGGGCGGAGCTAACTGGATCGGTCTATTTCATGAACGATCGAAAGGAGAATTGTTCATGAAATTGAGACAGTCAATTACAGGTATTCCCTTTAGAGGATGAACCCCTACCAGTACAATGATAAATCAATTATTGTTGGCAACAGGTAGATCCTACACCCACTCTATTTATGTAATATCCAGAGAATTATTGAAATTGACCGATTGTATAAACATTTAATTTCAGTGTGTCTACTGTTTGATGAGCAATATGTACCAGTATAGTGTCATTACACAGTTTGGTTCTCAGTCTCACTCCCAAGGTCAACTTGGTCCAAGGTCAACTCGGTCCAAGGTCAACTCGGTCCAAGGTCAACTCGGTCCAAGGTCAACTCGGTCCAAGGTCAACTCATGCCGTGTTTACACTGGTCCCGAGCTCGGGATCAAGATTGACCCCCTGATAAGAATGTGTTGAGGTTAACCGCAATGGTCTCGAGTGCCGCGTTTATATCTGTTGTTGATCCCGAGCGCGGAGCCAGAAGTTGCAGTCAAAGGTCAAGCTAACGCAGCAGAATTCCGAGATGTTCCGTTCAGTTTAGCCATTATTTCTGCGCTGGCCCAAATGTCCAAAAACTTCGCTAGTTCGTCGTTGCTCCACGAGCGCCCGCGAACTTCGTTTGCCATCTTTTCACACTAAGACAACTCGACTCGGCTACTTCGTCTTCGTCAACTTCTCTTCACGACGAAATAATGTCAACTTATGCTATGTCGGAAATCGTTGAATGACACTCCGAAATCCTTGATATAATAACTAAAAACTCAGCTGTATGATAATGACAAAGTGTCGCTAGATAGTTGCAGAAAGTAGAGAAGTTGCAGAAAGTATAGGAAATACAGAAACACTTTTTCTCAACGTGTGAAGTTTGTATCGGACACGCAAAAGAGATTGCTGAATGCAGGATACCAATTACGTTTGTAGTACGTTGTGTTTTCGTAACGGACACCAGCGATCGAGATTCTCAGCGTTGCATCACATGAGTCGCGTCGGAGTATCATGCATTTTGTCCAGGCATACCGGTATGCCTGCACACAATGCATGGAACCAGTGGTACCTGTGTGCGTGTATAATGTACTACGTGTACATAATACGAGCGCGGGCTCCCCTGGAATTTTCGCGCGCTTTAGCCCGCAACAGGATGTGGGGAAGATTTATTGCCCAGCTAACCGCAAACTGATCCCGAGCTCGGGATCGAACCCTCCGCCATCGCGAGACCAAAATCTCGGGGTCTGATCCGGGGCCAGTTTGGTTCCGAGAGCGTTTACACCTATTTGTGATCCGGGGCTGATCCCGAGCTCGGTGTTCGATCCCGAGCTCGGGATCAAGTGTAAACACGGTCTCAGTCCCAAACCAACTTGGTCCAAGGTCAACTCGGTCCCAAACCAACTTGGTCCCAAACCAACTCGGTCCCAAACCAACTCGGTCCCAGACCAACTCGGTGCCAAACCAACTCGGTCCCAAACCAACTCAGTCCCAAACCAACTTGGTCCAAGGTCAACTCGGTCCCAAACCAACTTGGTCCCAAACCAACTCGGTCCCAGACCAACTCGGTCCCAGACCAACTCGGTGCCAGACCAACTCGGTGCCAGACCAACTCAGTGCCAAACCAACTCAGTCCCAAACCAATTCGGTCCTAACCCAACTCGGCGAATGCAATTTGTCAGTTTCAAATGTTAGCAGGTATTCAGTTGGCAACCAGTAGATCCTACGGTACACCCACTCTATTTATGTAATATCCAGAGAATTATTGAAATTGATGGATTGTATAAACATTTTATTTCATTGTTTATGGTGTCATTACACAGTTTGGCACTCAGTCTATCTAAGCTAAGGGTTGTTGCCGCTGATTTATTGCACCCTAACCCTATTCCATTCTATATCATCTTAAATGGCTACCGGGTACATACCTAACAGGTTACATGCTGTGTTCACAACTTGACTTCAAAAAAATGCCTCATAATTAACCTCGCTGTTGCTCGGCAACTAATTGGCGACCTTTTGTGACCTTAAACTAAGCCAGTGTAACTCTTGCAAATTCTAAATTCCTTTGTAATCAGTGCAGAAATTCCTGCCTTCTTTTTGGTTTTGTGAGAATATTGTCAAGAACTGTTGTGAAGTAAATTTAGGGGGAAACCCGTTCATTTTAAGATATTGTTTTACAAAATGTAAAGCTTTAAAGGCACAGGCTCGTCAGCAATGCGCGCGCGCCAAATTCGTGCCAAGTGCAGTTCAGTGGTCCATTCTCACACCACTTATCCTATTGGAGATACTTCACAAAGGCTAGCATCAGCTACGTAGATCATGTTACCCACAATTCCATGCTACATTTACAGGTGCATGATGTATCCATCACGCACCTGTACACTTACACATGTATCAACCATGTACTGATTATAAGCCTACATGTACGTACATAGGATGCACCTTATCCAATGGCTGATGTATCAGTTACATCGCATTACCAGTCCCTAGCAGCTACACATGTAATCAATAGATGTTTCCATGTACACCTGATCAATATGGCCTCCAGACATAAATTATCTCCAGATGTAGTCTTCACTGTACTGGTACAATAAGACATCAAACAGAATGGACCAAGATAGAAGACTTGATTAAACATATTCACCTGCCTTGAGATGCACTTGATATGGAATTTTTTTGTAATGTTTGATGTCATTAATTTGAAAATGAGTCTTTCCACAGTAAAGGGGCATTTTGGCAACACAGACCATTCGAGAATATACCTTTGTCTGGTCTCAAAATAAAAGAAATAAGTTTCAGTTGTTCTGAAGAGATAACTTCGACCCCAAAAGGGTTACAAATAGTGTGACAACATGCCTTTCTAAAAACCCTGTGTACAAATTTCCAATATACGCTCGTAACGGGGACGGACACTTGCTACATTTTAGGCTGTCCCAGTTACGAGCGTATATTGGAAATTTGTACACAGTGTTTTTAGAAAGGCATGTTGTCACACTACAGTAAACTCCCGCTAAGTCGGCACTCTTGGGACCCGAACATTTGTGCCGACTTACACAATGTTACACGAACAGCCTATGCATATGGTTAATTGCAGCATGGAGGTTTTGATTTACCTTGGTTTAATCTCCTTGTTTTTGGAGTCGATTCCAGCAACGAAATCCTTAATTGATTTATATAACATCGTGTTTTTATGGACACGCATAATACGCACGCGCGTGAGTGAGCACGTGTGAAGTTCTACATGTAACGGATGTACATGTACATGCATCATGCGACGACCCCCTAAATGGAAAGTGCGCATGCGGGCAGGGGAAACCTCTTTTTGAGTGCACGCAATCTCACACATGGCCTGGCTGTAACATGACACCGATACACTGGCGACCACACGGTCCGGGTCCGTGCGTGCCAATAAACAGACGTCAGTTAAGCAGTGTTTGTCTTTTCACTCGACACTTCTTGAAAACCGCAGGAAAGGGAAATCGATGCCATTGTGTCTTTTTTTTTTAGTGCCGACTTACACAAAGGATTTTGTATAGCATTTTGTTGAAATGGACCGAGAATAAAATGCCGACTTGGGCGAAATGACGACTTACAAATGCCGACTTAGAAACAAACATTTTAATGTAAATGCATTATAGACGATCGGTACTTTCGTTGGACGGCCGACTTAGGCGATTTGCCTACTTGTACGATGTCGACTTGGCCGGAGTTTACTGTAATTGTAACCCTTTTTAGGCCGATATGTACATGGGTCTTTCCACGCTAATGGGCCTATATTTTTTTGAAAAATAAGTTAATAATTCCTTTCAGATGTCTTCAGTTTATCTCAAACTTAAAGAAATTCCCTTGTACTCAGGAGATAACTTCTGCCCAAAAAGTTAAGAAAATGCTGCCACAACATACATTTCTGAAAAGCTTAATTATGTACAAATTTCCCCTTATAAATACGTATGTACCGGTAACTGGCCAGAAAGAAGTGTGACATTTTTGTCTGTCCAGTTACATGTATGTTGTGGCAGCATTTTCTTACCTTTTTAGGCAAAAGTTATCTCCTGAGAACAGTACATGTACAAGGGAATTTTTTTAAGTTTGAGATAAACTGAAGACATCTGAAAGGAATTATTGTCTAATTTTTCAAATAGGCCCATTGATTAGCATGGAAATACCCACATGTACCCGATAAGTTATCTCTTCAGAACAACTGAAACTCATTTCTTTTCTGGAAAATATGGTCTGTGTTGCCAAAATTCTCCCTTTACTGTGGAAAGACCCAAATGAATTTGATTCTTGATTGGCTGTTATTTGGACATTAAGCTCGTTAGTTTACTGGGTCTTCAAACCACATCCTAGTATACTTATAAAAGGTTTCAAGTACCGGTACATGTATCCCATGGGTCTTTTTTTAGAGGAGGGGGAGGAGAGTACCGTAAGGAGGGGGTAGGTGAAATGTAATTAAAAATTTACAATTTTGAAATTCACTTTGAATGGCTCAACATGTATCTGACACATTGATACACAAGTTAGTACTGTCGCCCACAATCCACCAATGTACATGTATTTTAGTCGAAATGATTTTAATTATCAAATTTACTGTAACCAACCAGAAATTAAAAATTATTTTTAGCGACTGCCTCAATAAAACAATTTTCTGCCCTGAAGAGGTCATATCGCGCCTGAACACGGCTTCCATCTCAGGAAGCTGAGCCATCTCACTGTCATTAAGGGAATTGCTGTAGGCATGTTGGAGATGTGAGCTGGTAAGATAATAGCTGAGTGTTGCTATATGGAGTGCTGAGTGAGGGGATTGGATGTCTAGATCAGGGAGGTGGCCAGACTATTCAAAGGCCTACAAAGTGGGGGGCGCAAAGGGTGGCACAACACGCACCATTTTTCATGCAGTTTTTGTAAACTTTAAGTATCGTTTCGGTGGAGAGGGAAATGGCTTAGGGGATGGCCATGATACTTTTTTGTAGGGGAGGGCAGAGGAGGGACATACCCCTCTTGGCGATGCCACTTGGTGCAGGGGTCTTACTTTTTGGGAGATGGATAGATTGGGTGTTGAGATTATAGAGGAATATTGGTGATATTAAACTATTTGCTGAAACCTGTAATCTTAAAGATTAGGCTGTATATTTTTAACTGAAGAAGAATTAATGCCAACATTTAATGTTAGCCTAACAAAAAAGGTGAAATTTACTATTAGTGGCCAGACGACAGAATTGTTCTGTGTTGACCATGCTACATGTATACAGAAGCTGCAGATTGCAGTAATTAGTAAAGGCAAGAAATTATTACTCAAAGAACTGATAAATGGATGTAGTTGTCTTTGTGTGCAATCACTGTTTCATACTCATAGAGCAAAATAAGCTCTCGAGAGTAGATGTACATCTTGTCATAAATTGTATGCTTCATATGAAGTACAGTGTATTCGTTGTAGCGATGGAACCTTTAAAGTCTTGCGATGTCCCAGGGGTATCTTTCCAAGATGACGTCTTTACAAGCTCTCCCTGCATGTGGCCATCATTCCATTGCTCCTGTCACTCAGCTCTGTACCAAGAATAGCCCTGCCATTTCCAGAGACTCTGGGCAACAGATGCACCATTCCTTACGGCGCGTAGTCACACACACTGTCATATTGTTGCCTCATACTGCTGTTAAACACGGAGAGAGACACAGTGTATATGCTACTTCAGCTGTATCTATACCGGGATGCTACTGCAAACAAGCAAATCGCTACGAGCTGATCTGCCTCTATTTGATGACGACCAATTCTTGTTGGCTTTGAATCAGCTCCTGTTGATTATACATTGATTCATCTTGATATAGAGCTCTCTGGATTGATAACTATGGATTTGCTACACCTTGATGTGTAAGTCATGGTTGATTTCTCTATCAGGTTTCCTGTCTGCGTTTTCTAAATTGTCTGGCTGTCCTGATGTTACTACAAGCTCCAGTTTCGCTGACCTTTTGAGCTGAAAATGTTAACCTTTTCCTTGTACTGATGCTCTTCGTCATTTGGGCTTGTATCCACTGCAGTAAGTTTGCACTGAACTAGTGAAAATCCATTGCTTGACAACTTTGTTTCTGTTAGGCCCCTATACATGTATGCCAGTTGTTTTTATCTTTCCTCCAGGTTGCAAAGTTCGAACAATTTTCCCGACAGCGTCCTGAAGCTTCTTTTATTTAGCATGCCATTGTCCCATGCCACTGGACACGATGTAATCCCATTTGCAGATTTTACACTGACAAATTTGATATACCCGGTACATGTAGGACCTATTGCAATTGCCTTGTCACAGTAGCCTAAAAGTTGTCTTTTTAATTAGCTTTCTAATTAATAAGGTGCTACATGTATCTTTATTTAGGTGCTGCTTGTGCACCCCTTCGGTTGTAACAACTTTAACACATGTACTGTATATAAAATCTGTAGGGCACACTGTTGACTGTTGAGCATGTACATTGTACCACTGACAGGTGTATTTCAGACTAATTTAGCACAATACATGTACCTGGCTGTAAGGGAAGGCAGTACTAACCATACCTTCCATTTGACTGTTGAGCATGTACCACTGACAGGTGTATTTGAGTCAAATTTATTGGCTGTTCTCATGATTGCTGGTAAGCTCCACTAAACTGTTCCTTTCAACAGATCAGTAATGCAGTGAAATAATACTTTTTGTTGTTGTAAATATACTTGTTGGGTATAGTCGTCCAATCTGAATTAAGCCTTGTTTTCTGCATAAATTTCTTTCCTGGAACTTTTGCCAGAACCTTTCTGCCACCAACACTGCAAAACACATTACACAAGATTGACATTGTACATGTATGTATTTCCAATGAAAACTGATTTACATCACTGTGATTCCTGATAAAATCCTTTTCATAGGAAATGTGACTTGCAAAATGGGCGCACTGGTACCGGTATATGAAATCACTTTATTGATATAATAGCAGTGGTGGTGTTGGGTCTGTCAGTTGAGCCATTAGTCTTGCATTCCAGTCTGAACAGACTGCATTCTTACCATTGTTAACGTGGTAATGTCTTGAGGCCTGTAAATACACACACATGTACATGTACTGTGCAGACTCAATCTACTGGAATGTGTTATGCTCTGTCATCACATACCCTGCAATGGATCTCAGCTTGCCTGCAATGGATCGTAACCTCAACCCTTAGCATTGGTGCAAAGCATCTACCGGTACCTTACATGTAGGAATGCCTCGCTATATTTGTGTACATACGCGTACAGCCAAACCTCAGTCAAAAAGTGCTCCTTGGGACTTTGCAGATCACCTTGTTATAACAGGAACCTTCTATTATCAAGAATGAAAACAATGAAGAACTAGGGATTGGAACCTACATTTGTTCTTGTTATACTCCTATTACACTCGCTGCGATCACGCTGGCGCTCCTACTGCGACCTGAAAGGTATGAAACAAAGCGCAGTAACACCGTGTTTACACTCGAATCGGCAAAGGTGAATACAGATCCAGCATTTTTATTGCGACCACAAAACTGAACATTTGCCGCGTTTACACTACACCCCAAATCGCTTAAACTCGCCTTCAGAAACTGCAAAAGTCACCACTAAATGTAACTGCAGTGCATGCGTGAGCTGTTACTGCACTAGTGCCAGATTGGTCAATTAAATCTACTACACTGCAGGCACCGCCCCGAGGACACTCAAATTGCCGAATCTGTATCCGGGTAGCGTTTACACTACAAGCGACCTTGACGATTGCAGGGTTCAACCCCGCAATTGCGGGGTTCAACCCTACCCCAAAGGTGACTTGAAAAAGGCGAATCAGACCCGGGTCTGATCCGCATTTTTCAATTCACCTTTTGCGTTTACACTTGGTGCATACCTGGCTTCAACTCCCCTTTTTGGAAATTGCGGAGTTCGATTCGGCAAAGGCGAATCGAGTGTAAATGGGCTGTTTAGGTCTCCGATAACAATTTGGTGATGCAGTGGAAACTGTCAAGGATGGGAGAGGGTCGCCATGAGCTACCTTTAGCGCCAAACTTCGTTTGTTTGTGTCATGTGATATGAGTTGTTGATTCATGATGAATAGTGGCAATCTCATTGCGTGTGGGTAATTCCTTCATTAACATTGCTTTCAAACTATTTTTTAGGAATTTTACTTAAAATCACTCTAGAGGCAGCAGAGAATGTGTACTGAATTTACAATATCCTGTATTAAAGTACCGCAACATGAACTCAATAACATTGTACTCCAAATACCGGTATATAGAATGACCCATCTGTAAATGTTACCGATACTTTACGCCGTCATGTTCTACTTTATTGTCCATGGGTATCCTAGTAATTGAATTCATTCAGGAAGTTTGAGTCTCGTTTCATTTTCCTTTGCAAGATGGATTCTGGCAAATTGCCACCACAGTGTTTTCTTTAGACAACTGTTTTTAGTTTCACTTCTGATTGTTTTCATTTATTTAACAGTGCAATCCTCCCATCAAAGCTGTAAATAATAGTCACGATCATTTTACAGAGTTTCTAGAAAAGGAAATGGAGGGGTTTTCCTTTCATTCAAAACCAAATGATGCTTGTAATTATGTCGGTTACGTACAGGTCTGCGTCTCATTCAGTCACTGTGTCTCCAAACAGTACACGTGTGTTATCGTGATTATCTGTGCAATTCATGCTCGTCTCACTCGCAATGAATAAGTAAAGGGGATTCAACTTGTAGGGTTTGCTTTGTGCCTTCCTGACGTAACCTTATTAACAATGTATATTGTACTCTCAGTGCTTCCCCAAGTTAATATGAGAAAACTTTAATAGCATGCCTGGGTGATGCTCAAACCCATGACCTCCTGCAAACTAGGCAGACTTCATAACCATTGGACCACTGAGCTGGCCGGTGTTAAATGGTCGGTTTGAATCATTCGTGATGTGTTCTGTGGAGTGAATACTCTTACATGGTACAATACATGGATACTGCCTAGATTTTCCGGGTACTGCATTGAATTTTTCTAATTTAATGAAACTGGGGCCAATAAACCCTTTCACGGTTATCGACGCCATCTTGTTCACGGGGCACTTTGAACAAGCGTTGCCGTGTGCGTGCGTGGATCATACATGTAGCTAATGCACAGTGACCTAACAATGCATTCGTATATGATCCGCGCAGGCAAACAGCAACGCGTGTTGGAACTGCCCCATGAACAACATGGCGTCGATAACCGTGAAAGGGTTTATTTCACAGCATTGCTTAAGCTGAAAACGTGTGCTTACTGTAGCGGAATAATTGTGCTAATGGTACATGTACATATTTCATGGCCACAATTCACTTAAGTATGCGCATGCTCAGAAACGGCCATTGGTGCGTCACTCATGTTTAGCAGATTTTGCTTCTGAAGCTATGTAATAGGAGGAACCTCTGTTAGCACAGAATTGGCTGCTAAACAGCGCCATGAAATTGGCTCCTAGATGAGCACATAGATCGACTCACATTTAGCAGCGGAAATCGTAACTAATAATATGATATTGTTTGTTTGTATTCTGCAGGTGAATGGAACCTTGGTCACAAATTGCAATCACTTGGAGGTCGTCAAACTTATCAGATGTACGTATTCATTATTACTATACCTCATAAATATTCATCAGGCAGCCTCGACATTTCATTGGTCCATTCTAGCAACTCAGCTTGCTCCTCGGGAGATAGTCCCAATCATCCAACACCTCAGGGCCATTAGTTTGCACTATTTCACATCAAACCATGTTGTATAATTTGTATACTATTCCCAGTTTAACAGATTTCTTGGCAATTTTAGATGTGTGTGGTTTAAGCTGTGTTTTTGATTGGGCTTTCTTTTCTGTGAATTGTACTGAAACGGTAAAAATATTTGTTGTTAAATTAAGCAATATAAATTAAACAAATTTTGTCTCTGGAACAAAAGTTGACTCCGACATGATGTGAAACACTTCAGTGATAATGACAGTTATGACACTGCACACTTAAGGCGCCTCTCCTTTGGTCCGTTTTTTATCCGTCTTGCATTTTTCATCCATTTTGCGTCTGAATCGTTCCATAGACCGATACAGACGGACGAACGCAGCGCAAACGCAACGCAAGCAAAACGGATGAAAAATAGAACTGAGGAAAGGCACCTTTAAAAAGTTTTTTTTGTCAAAACAGACTTTGTTTCAAGTGTTACCCAATTAAAGGCCGGTTCATACCACTTCACGCAAAAACAAATGCAAACGGGAAACTGACCTAAATCTGACGCAAGTTAAAACTACCAGTAGTTCAACTTTCTGCGATTTTGCGGCGCGAAAACTTCGCTGTGACGTCAAATTCGCACGAATTATGAACTGGGCTTAACAGAAGCATTTACATACCGGTATGCACTGTTTAATTTTTCTCTGTTCTCATTTACCGTTTCCAGCAACCTCTTACGCAGCGTTAACGTTACTTGGTCGACCACCTGGGATGAAGCACCAAACGGGGTTATCTCCACCTTACAAGTCTAAATCAGACCCTACTGGTAAACCAACCGTTACTGAACCCGGACCGGTCACGGTAAGTTGTTTCTATTCTCTTGCCAACCCTGCCTAAGTCTTTACCGGCCTGTATTTATCTTTATACCTAATAATTTGAAGGCGCTTCTTGAGCAGTTTATTTGCTAAAACGGTGCTAAGACAGCACAATAACATATTACAGTAATTTTCTATAAGGTAATTAACTCTATTGGTGTGATTAAATGTGGAAAGAAAAGACGTCTGGCTCTCTGCCTTGCCTTGTGCAGCTTGCGATTCATATGCTGCAATTCCAAATGGATATCTTCATTGAAAACCAATCAAGTTGACAAAAGCACATTTACTTTCCTATAGACCATTCCGACGAATGAACGAAAACTGCTGTGCATCTCCAATGCGTCACAAAAGACATACTGTACACTACATTAACTAACACCACAAGAGAGTTGGCTCACTAAAGGTTTTCCAGTTTACACTAGAATGTGTAGGTTGTCTTCAAATAGCTCAATGTCAAACATAGAAGTACGATACCCAGTTCCTTCCTCACTGTCATTCCACATCGATCTGATATTTATGAAGGATGAATTCTTTGGCTGCTTCCTATAAAATTCCTGGGCTGATCTAAAATGTAAACAGTAACCGTACGTGCATAGCTTGGTTAACATGTCCCTGGGAGTTAGCTCGAGATGGAAGAAGCCTAGGGTAAACAGAGAAATCGTTGATATGATGGACGAGAGAATAGATTAAGACTGTCGGAAATGTGCTGGCAGATGGCAAGCATATGGCTTCAAGGAATTGTCTCCTTGCTCCCTTGCACGCACCTCGATCAGCGTTTGCTCTGACTTAAAGGTCAGGTTTCTTGCAATGGACA
This sequence comes from Henricia sp. BOLD:AAB3569, assembly GCA_037783545.1. Taxonomy (NCBI): domain Eukaryota; kingdom Metazoa; phylum Echinodermata; class Asteroidea; order Spinulosida; family Echinasteridae; genus Henricia; species Henricia sp. BOLD:AAB3569. The sequence continues at coordinate 1,387,687 of JBBELK010000138.1, forward strand.
AATCTTAAAAGATACGGTTTGGATTGGTTTAGTTGAAAAGCTGAGAAACATCTTCCCATTAGGCTCAGCTCAGAGTTCATGGTTGCACGGTTAGGTTTAGTTGAAAAGCTGAGAAACATCCTCCCATTGGGCTCAGCTCAGAGTTCACAGTTGCACGGTTAAGTTTAGTTGAAAAGCTGAGAAACATCCTCCCATTAGGCTCAGCTCAGAGTTCATGGTTGCACGGTTAAGTTTAGTTGAAAAGCTGAGAAACATCCTCCCATTAGGCTCAGCTCAGAGTTCATGGTTGCACGGTTAAGTTTAGTTGAAAAGCTGAGAAACATCCTCCCATTAGGCTCAGCTCAGAGTGCACGGTTAGGTTTAGTTAAAAAGCTGAGAAACATCCTCCCATTAGGCTCAGCTCAGAGTTCATGGTTGCACGGTTAAGTTTAGTTGAAAAGCTGAGAAACATCCTCCCATTAGGCTCAGCTCAGAGTGCACGGTTAGGTTTAGTTGAAAAGCTGAGAAACATCCTCCCATTAGGCTCAGCTCAGAGTGCACGGTTAGGTTTAGTTGAAAAGCTGAGAAACATCCTCCCATTAGGCTCAGCTCAGAGTTCATGGTAAAGTCTCTCTTTTTAATGGTCAGTTTTGTTTTTCTGTTAACAATTTGATCAGAATTCACTAGAAATAGGGCACTGACAATAGTAAATCAAGTCTTGAATGAAATTACCAAAGGGCACTGAAGCCAAAACCAGAGACGGTAACAGAAACCACTCTTTTGGGCTTCTATAGAATACGTTCTGGTTCAGTACTCTCAAGTAATCTTGTCGGTATCTTGTCATACGGTATGAGTCTTAATCATCATTGTTTGTTTCTCAGCCTGAGAAGGATGCTGAATTGAGGAACGAGAGATTTCAGACTCTGAAAGGAATGATGGAGCAAGAGACTGTACTGCTTAAGGTATGTCAACCTATTGTATGCTTTGGGATAACCAAATTTGGGATGAGAGAAAAATCATTAGAGCCTTATCGGTATTCGAACCCGACAGATGCTCTACCAGCTGAGCTATAAGGCACAGTTGGTATACTCCCTCAGGTTTTCCCTATGGACTAAATTCTTCTCTCGGTGTTGCATGGTGGCGCAACTGGGCAAAGTAACGAATGCAACATCTGGTATGGTGCCTGATCACCATTGAAATGAAATGACCAAACTTAGGATGAGAAAAAGATTATAAGGGCCTTATCGGATTCGAACCTGAGACCTCTGACTCACCGGGCAGACGCTCTATCGGCTGAGCTATAAGGCAAGATACATAAATTTACCGACTGCGGTTTCGGCGGTTTTTAGCCGACACTAAGTGAGCTGTTATCGAGCAGTACCGCAGCGGTATCGCTGTCCGTACCGGCGGTTAGATTTGTGTGTCTTCCCTTATCTAAGTTTGCACAGCGCTACTGAAATATGAGATGCATTAAACATTGTTTTTTCCACTTGCAGAAAATGCAGGCGGAGTATGATGTGAACCCAACAGAGAAGCTTCATCGGGAATTAACAGGAATTCGTACTAGGATTAAAGTGGTTGAGGGTCAGCTAACCAGGACAGCTAGTATGCAACCTAAGGTTAGAACACTGTCACGTAAAGCCTAGCCATAGAAGCCACGTAGGGTCATTTTTGTGTTACAGGATAGAATGTGGCTATCCCGCGGTAGTTACGACATCTACGTGGGTCTTTCCACGGTAAAGGGGGCACTTTGGCAACACAGACCATATTTTCGAGGAAATACCTTTGTCTGGTCTCAAAATAAAAGAAATAAGTTACAGTTGTTCTGAAGAGATAACTTAGGCCCCAAAAGGGTTACAAATAGTGTGACAACATGCCTTTATAAAAACCCTGTGTACATATTTTCAATATACGCTCGTAACGGGGACGGACACTTGTGTTACGTTTTAGGCCGTCCCGGTTACGAGCGTATATTGGAAATTTATACACAGGGTTTTTAGAACGGCATGTTGTCATACTATTTGTAACCCTTTTGGGGCCTAAGTTATCTCTTCAGAACAACTGTAACTTATTTCTTTTATTTTGAGACGAGACAAAGGTATTTTCTGGAAAATATGGTCTGTGTTGCCGAAATGCCCCCTTTACCGTGGAAAAACTCACATGGCAGTTAGGTGTCTACGGGGCGTGTACTGTGAGGTAGAGTGGGAATTTCAAAGGTTTACCACGTAAAATGTAAGGTTTTTCCTAATCAAATGAATGGTTAAGAATTTAGGACATTGAAAATCTTGTATACAGGTTTTTAGTGCAAACAAACAGTGTATAAAAGTTGCACTTGTGAGGGAATGGATTGCAGGGGAGATTATTGTCATTGTTTCAGTAATATGTACAGGTGTAAATGGTCTTAATTAATCTGTTACAGGTGGCATCTACAGACGTAAGAGACGGTTCCAGCCCTGGTGAACAAGAATATGAAAATAAGAACAGAAATTCACCACAACATGTAAGCATTATCACTTGTTTTATCTGCTTTCTTGTAACAACTTGGTCCCTTTTGGACATCCACTGAAATTATTCTTGAAAGGATTTTTATTTTGTAAAGAAAATCTTTCCCAAGGTAAAAGTAAACACAAAAGTTAATACGTTTGTGAAAGGGTGGCAGTGTTGTAGTCGAGTCAGTAGTCTCAAGTCCGAGTCTGAGTCATTAGCCTCGAGTCCGAATCATGAGTCACTTGTTCGCCAAAATGAAACGGAATCTGCTATAGTTTCGTACACACAATATGTGAAATGATGACGTGCTCATGCGCTCCTTGCTGCCCTGGTGGGGGAGTGTACATATTCACGTGCCGTACTGTGCGTTTCCCCAAAGAATCCTGCATTAAGCGCGGGAATATATATATATATTTGTTTGTCACCATGTTTGAGTCCGTGTCACCATGTTCGAGTCTGAGTCATAATGGTCGAGTCTGAGTCATTTTCCTATGTGACTCGAGTCGATTCCGAGTCAAGAAAATTGGGACTCTAGTCAGACTTGAGTCTACAACACTGAAGGCTGGCATTAACTCTCCAGTCTATGTTGCCCTGTTTCTCCAATGACATTTTATTTGTTACAGAATCACAAAGAAAAACGAAAATCTAATGAAAGTAGATCTTGGGTGAGTTTTCCCAAAACCTTGACACATTGGGCTTTTCTGAAGTGGATCGAAATTAACCATTATTTGACATATCGTGCATCTCTGGTACCCTTGTGCTAAACTATGGTATTGCAGTTACCTAATGGATCCCTCTTAAAGGAAGGGACAACACTTGTTTGAAGTTATCGACGAATTTATTCAAAAATATTACCGATGTACATGTATTGCCTGGTGCATAAACCTTAATCGGTAACCCAATTGATTTTGATGATAAACTCTGCAACTACATGTAAGTGCTGCGCCATATTTAAAATTTTGAAAGGGATGATGACGTCGACCATGGAACGATTGCATGGATGATGTCAAGATTGATGCCTTGTTTCCCGACTCCCATACGCCGTGAATCTTTTGTGTCCTGACTCATGCCCTCTCAAGTCTGAGAGCCGAACTGCAAAAGATGGCGACTTACATAAGTGTTGTCCCTTCTTTTAACTGTCTCAATAAGCCAAGGAAATATGAATACTAATTTGTTGTGCTTTGGAATGCTTTGGGCCTAACTTCCCATTTTGTTCTTTATGCACCTGTCAATTGTTTCCCTCCCCACTAATTTGTTGTGCTTTGGAATGCTTTGGGCCTAACTTCCCATTTTGTTCTTTATGCACCTGTCAATTTCGGCTCAGCACACACATTCCACCACTGTCTCTAGTGACGTATTGACATTGAAGGAGGCCAAGTCGAAAGTAGCAAATTCTGAAATTGACTTTTTTCCCGTATGGCATTTAAATCTCAACCTTTTGGACAAAACTGATGAAAGTCACTCAATAAAATTTGTCAGGCCTCATTTACATGATGTGAAGTTTTAGTTTAAATCCGTTGAAAAATGATAAAGTTATTTAAGATTAAAAGTAGGATGTTATTTTTTGTTGACACGTAGTACTATAATGCCTGGTGCTGGATTACGCTGTTTGTGTTACAGCAGGGTTTAACTACATAACTACATTAACAGACACAACTGAATGTTTGATTCATTATACCCCAGTAATCATAGCTGTGACTCAAATCATTTCTTTGTTGGTGAATGGTACTTACAAGGCACAGGCTCATCAGTAATGCGCGAGCGCCAAATTCGTGCCACGAAATACGCAGCTCCATAGCAAAGGCATGGAGCTGCGTAGTTCATGGCACAAATTTGGCGCTCGCGCATTGCTGACAAGCCTGTGTCTCTAACCAGTTTTTAAAAAGGCAAACGGTGCTGGAAATTCACAGAGGCCATGTATGCCATTGCCTCCGTTACCCCTGCTCTTGGCCTCGTTGTCCTTCTGCAATTCTCCTATAGACTTTTTCATTTTCCATTGGAAGTGCCCTTTTTAAACTCCAAAAGACCCAAAAATACAAATGGCAGCGCCCTTTTAGTGACGAATTTCCTGCCCTGGGCAAATGTGATTAGCCAAAAGTTAAGACCAGGCCAAGCACCACAAATACTGACTCTTGAGAGTCATTTCTGCATTAAGTTGTATGAATCTTCTCACCAAAAGATCATACTTTGCAACACTCCCCGTGTCTTTCCGGTGTCCAGTAGTTAAACTGCCATCTTTGGTCTCGTTCATGTAGTTACCTCACGGTGTGAGCCACAGTCGGCAGAGATCAAGCCCAGACACCTTCGGAGTCACGACGGAGAATCCCCCGGGAATAAACCTTAAGAGGAATAACTCTGATGCTCAGTCTAAAGCAGAGACCTCCAGAAAGAAGCATGTACGAGGTGTCGGAGGAGCGGAGGCTGAAATCAGACGCAAACGCTCCGATAATATAGACCATTTAGGACGGGTAAGAACGCAGATAGACTGGGAAATGATGGGAATACATCCCTTTACAGAGTTCACCCACAGTTTCCTGCGCCAATGCTTGATGGGGTTGAATTCTAGTACATCGAACAGGAGCGCCAAGTTTGATTGAGTACGAAGAATGGGATTCCGCAGACGAGCGGAGCTGTCAGCCACTTCAAACTGTTTTTGACACGAGTGTTACCTGGGGTCGATTTCACATAAGTTAAGACGAGTTCAATGCGTCCTAATTCCAATACCAACGTACCAAGATAAGAAGAGTGACCTTTCGTAAGACGCGTCTTAGCGCTTTGTGAAATCGGTCCCTGGTATTCTAAAGCTGAGAATACAGATTCAACCTACTGCATATCATGCACTGTGTGCAGGGAATTATGGGGAAATCAGAAGGCATGCTTTGTCCTTGTTATGAATAGAATGCTATTATCAAGGTTGGACTGTTTCTTGTAATTTGACAGAGCCATTCGTTACCCGCCGAGCCAGGGGGAGCAGACATTGATATGGCTGATAGTTCTCCTAATTCAACACCGCCCTCGTCACGGCGAATGGACATGGAAACTAGTCATGAGGATTCTACAGTTACGGTAAATAGACCTGTCATTCCAATTGATTGCCTTTGGGTGTCATTTGGGTGTCATTTGAGTGTCATTTGGGTGTCATTTTTTATGACCCACGTGGCTCTAGTGATAACCGGCAAAATAAGCAATAAAAGTGCATTGGTTGCACTTACCTTCGTTGCTTAACCTTGCTTTATGTTGTTGCGCCATGGCTGTTGTATCGATAAAGATAAAAATGCATTTCTTCAGGCTAAAATCGTGATCAAGTAGAAGTACTTTCGTGTTTACAAGGCGAGTGCATGCTCAATAATTTGAACGTATCGCAACGCGCGCGTGCAGCATCTTCGAATGAAGGTACGCTGGTGAGTATTTTTTACGCGTGTTCATGTGCGTCTATTGGCGTACACGCGTGACCGTTGACCACCAAACATTCCCGGATGTTCTACGTCACGGAAAGCAATCAATAGACCTTTATCATCATTGAAATCTGCATTACTGAGATAGGGTATATCAGTAATGCAGTAACGTGGAAGGTATACCAAGCTTCCATATTTTCCCTATTCAAATGAATGTAACCAAAGCGAGGCTTGCAGAAAAATTAGTTTGGCCCCGTGTTGAAAATGTTCATTGTGTGCATCACAATGACATGCGCGCAGCGAGATCAATAAAACGCACATTCGTGCATACAGGTACTTGCTAAAGGGGAAAGTCACTGACCTACTTGCTGTATAAGCACAATGCAATCTCATTGTTTTGATCAGACCAAGTCTCGCCGTGAGGGAGCTGTTCACCCTCCCAACCACCGAGCCATCAAGCAAGCAACTCTCAGTACTGTCGAATCCTTCTCCCAAGCAGTAGCATCTGATGTTCCATCAGTTCAGAGCATTCCGGCGCCGCAAGTCCAAATCATGTCAATGGAGGACGATGATTTCCAATCCGACAATGAAACGGTGAGATTTCTTATAATTTCCAATCAGCAGCGTAGCCAGAATTCTCTCCATAGGGGGGCGACTGGGGGGAGGGGGAGCGACTGGGGGGAGGGGGAGCGACTGGGGGGAGGGGGAGCGACTGGGGGGAGGGGGAGCTGGACACTACTGTGGTAGGGTGCCAGTGGAGTACCGAAAAATGTTGCTAATTCATGTGAGCGCGCCAATGTTGCTCAGTGGGTGGGGAAGGGGGAGTAGGGTGCGTGCTGGTGCCCCCTTCACCACCCCACCCCACAATTTTTCATGGGGGAGGCATGCTCCGCTGTTTCCAGTCCTTCATGAACGAGACATTATTCCTAATCTTCTATTCAGTGGAATCCCTGACGAATGAGCCTGATTAAGGGGCCGTCCAAAGTTGTCAACATTTTCACAGTTCTTACAAAGCGTATGAAGGATGTGAGGAGGGTTCGGGGGCTGTGTACAACTTTACATGCACTTTAAAATGTTGGCATTTCACTGTACGGACAACAAATGTTGATAGCTAGTACATATATTTAGGGGGGGCGGGAGGGGTCTTCAAAAATACTATGCTCTGTAGAACTTTGAAAACTTTGGACGACCCTTACACTATTAATGCTGTCCTTTTCATTCAGCTTGAATTCCATTCCGTGCCGCTCCTTTTCAAAACATTAGTGTCAGATTTTCATCTAACCGTAAACTGGCTTCAGCTTGGTAGTTTAGTCTTTATCTTACTTAATCTAATCTCTTCATCTTCCAGTGGTAAGCATCGTTGGAAAATTGCAAAGTGTTTGTACGAGCCTTCCCAAAGAATTCAGCAGCCCTCTGAGTTTGTTCTTGACCGCATTAATTTACAGCATTGTAAAGTGGCTTTTGATAGTGAAATGCTTAAAAAGCAGCATTTTGAAATCGTTTGTAAGCCCAGCAAACGCAAATGCAATTTTGACATAGCAGCGAAGTTTTCATGCTGTGAATTCGCAAAAAGTTGATTTAGTTTCAACTTGTGCAAATGTTTGCTGTGAAATGCTTTGGAGTTCAGATTGATGTTAGATTTGTGTTTACATTGTCTTTGAACCGGCCTTAAAGGCACAGGCTCGTCAGTTATGCGTGCGCGCCAAATTCGTGCCACGAAATACGCAGCTCCATGCCTTTGCTACGGAGCTGCGTATTTCGTTGCACGAATATGGCACGCGTGCATTGCTGACAAACCTGTGCCTTTAACGTGCATGCAAGGACCAACCCAGTTTACCCTCCGTCTTGGGCCGTCTTGCAAGCAGTATTTGGTACCTTACTTTATCTTGTATGCTGTCTCTAATTGTCTATAGCTAATCTTTCCCCGCTTTGCTAATTGGAAAGAAACGTCATCATGTTCCCCTCCTTTCTAACTGGGTAATACCCGTCTTTATTTCTTTCTATTAACAGCCGCATGGAAACATTAGCCAAAATGTAAGTGTCTCCTCTGAGTAATCCCTCCACACTCATGCTTTGTCAAATGTCATGTTGCTACTACTGCTCTTGTCTTCTGTGTGTTTTTTGTACATTGCTTCTTTCAGCGGCGTCGCTAGACCATTTTGAGTGGGGGGCGGGGTGGGTTGGGGGTGAGGGTGAGCGAGTTAGCGCCATTACGTTACAAAACGTGCCGACATAATAACATGTATTATATTACCAGCGGCATAATAGCATTGCCAATATAGCCGTGGCATAATAACATGTATTATATTACCAGCGGCGTAATAGCATTGCCAATATAGCCGTGGCATGTATTATATTACCAGCGGCGTAATAGCATTGCCAATATAGCCGTGGCATGTATTATATTACCAGCGGCGTAATAGCATTGCCAATATAGCCGTGGCATGTATTATATTACCAGCGGCATAATAGCATTGCCAATATAGCCGTGGCATAATAACATGTATTATATTACCAGCGGCGTAATAGCATTGCCAATATAGCCGTGGCATGTATTATATTACCAGCGGCGTAATAGCATTGCCAATATAGCCGTGGCATGTATTATATTACCAGCGGCATAATAGCATTGCCAATATAGCATTGCCAATTTAGCCGTGGCATTTTGATGAGCGATGCTATATCACTTTAGTTCTTAAATTTCTGAATTGTTTTGCCTGACAACACCGTGAATTTGCCGACAAAAATTAATAATGGGGGGTGTCACACCGCCCACCCCCCTCCCCCACATCCCCCCTCCCCTCCCCCACATCCCCCTCTAGCGACGCCGCTGGCTTCAATTGGGCTTCGTCCAATTGAGCTTCAACAATTCACTTCCTTACAGTTGTTTAAATCTTCTCTCAAGACATACTTGTTCACATCCCGGTTTTCAATTTGTTTTTGTATTTATAAGTAATATTTGTACAGCGCTATGAGTGCCTTGCTTGGCGGATACCTGGGTCTTTTTCCAAATCTCGGCTTCGTCTCCGTCTCCGGCTCCGTCTCCATTCCGCCATCTTGAAGCCGCATACCAAACTTCGGCTCTGCTTCAGGCTTTATTTTGAGGCTTCGTTTTGGCCCAAATGAGGCTCCAAAACGAAGTCAACTTCGGCCGGCTTCGTGACGTCATGAACTGGAAAATCATGTGACAGCAACAAAACCTTTGTAAACTTTTGCAGGTTTGCTAAACTTTGCCACCGACAAAACTCGTCTGCTAGCGCTTAAAAAAAAACCGGTGAAAAAGAGTGGTAGGCCTACTAGGCCTGACTAGTGTTCCAAACTGTTTTTGGTTTGGCTTCGCTAAAGTGAAGCCGGAGGTGGTTGGAGCTGGAGCCGCATGAAGCCTGGAGCCTGGAGACGGAGTCGAGATTTGGAAAAGGGCCCAGCACTTTATAAGTTTCCATTATTATTATTAAAATCATTGTTTCCGCATCATCACTGTAGGCACCAATCCATTATTTTTGTCCAAGTTTTGCATAAATTTGGTTTATTACTGAGGGTGTTGAAAGACCTTAATGTAATTGTTAAAATCCTTTGTCAACCAAATTTACGCAAAACACTGCAAAAGTCACACGGGCAGTGTGGGCAGTGTTCATGGCAGTGTTCATGGCAGTGTTCATGGCAGCAGTCTTGGTTATTATGCATTGAGCATAATGCGCCATGAGCATCTTTTTTGATGGATACCGGCGCATTATAAATTTTCATTATTATTATTATTATTATTGTAGTTCATTGTATTTCTGGACCTCAAGACTATGTAACTTGCCTTCACTCTTTTTGCATGCTGTAAGTTTGTATTGCACTGCACATCTCTGGGTCTCGGTCAAATTGTGTCTTTGTTTTAAACCCATTTTGGTTGCTCAGTATCAGTGCACAGGTCTATCAGTTGTTTCCTTCACCTCTCTCCCCCTATCCCCCCATTGCTTCCCCGCCCCTTTAGGGGGGATTTGGTCACCTTTTTTATGTTACAGAGTGGGAAATTTGACACTAAAAAAAGTGTCAATCCTCACAACCTCGGTGAGGTACATGTAGGGGGCCGTCTATAAAGAATGTACGCACGAAATGCCAACTTTTTAGAACTCCCCCTACCCCACCCCCCTGTATGCAAAAATGGTTTAAAAGCCATTTTAATGATTTTTTGTATGAAAAATAAGACATATCAGGTGTAACGGAGGACACTAAATGCACACTTTTGGACCCCTAATTAATAGAAAGACAGAATATAACACAGAATCCCTGTTTAACTTAAAAAGTGTAACAATTGACTGCATTGAGGCACAAATCTATTCTTATTTTGAAGTTTGATGTAATGAGATTTTGATGTAATGTTACTTTCAGTTCACGCTTTTCATTCTGTTTCTGTATAATCCACGTCTTTCTCTTCCATTGTTGTATCCTTACAGTGAGTGCTAAACAAGCGTTCCATAGTTCCAGTTCTTGCCGATGTGATTGTTTTGCTCCTTTTTTCTTTCCCTCTCTTGCACTGCAGTTTAAGGACAATGGCCAGTTCATTAAGCTCGAGGATCTTGATAATCGTGTCATTATTTGTCTTTTATTTCTATCATTTTGCCTCGTGCTGCAGTTTGAGGACCACGGGACAATTATTAAATTTGAGCAACTTAAGATACATAATGTGATTGTTTTCGTTTTTTTTCTGTTCTTTTCCCGTTGTGCTGCAGTTTGAGGACCATGGACCATTCATTAAGCTAGAGCAACTTGAGAAGAAACCCGCTCACATGTCAATCTTCCTTCATTACCTCATCTCTAATAGTGACCCTTCCAGCTTGGTAAGTAACTAAAAAAATGAACCAAATTCTGGGGTTCGAAAAATGGAAAATATCTTAGAGATAATTGTCTATGCTTTTGAGCTCTGCAATGGGAGTTGAGGGCCTTTCACAAAAGTGTAAAAAGTATAAGGGAAGACACATAAATCTAACCGCCGGTGCCGCTGCGGTACCGCTGCGGTACTGCTGCGGTGCCACTGCGGTGCCACTGCGGTACCGCTGCGGTGCCGCTGCGGTGCCGCTGCGGTACCGCTTGAGAACAGCTCACTTAGTGCAGGCGGTACCGCTAAAAACCGCCGAAACCGCAGTCGGTACCGGCAGTTAGATTTATGTGTCTTCTCTAATGTGTCCGAACTGAATTTAGGTGTCCTGAGTTTTATCTTTCTTAAGATACAAATAGATGTCTTAAGATACAAATAGATGTCTTAAGAGTTAAGACATCTTAACCTTTCTTATTGCAATCCACCCTTAACCTTTCCTTTCAAAGTAAAGTAATTTTCAAAGGAACAAACTAAAGAGAGCCTCCAGAGGGCGCAATAACTAATCCATGTGTAATAAATAAAAAAACAGCAAAAACATAGAAAAAAGAGCTTTATTTTATTCACCCAATTCTGACGTTAAGTTTCTCTACTCCCACCAGTTTTTCTACTTGGTAACTGATAACTACCGAACCGGCAGTCTTAAAGATATGAAGAAGTGGGTATATGAGATCTTCTCTACGTTTCTAGCACCGTCAGCGGTGAGTGTTTAACATCATCATGTCATAATTGGGGTACCGTGGCCGAGCGGTTTGGGTCATTGACTCGCAATCATGGGTAAAAACTTGGGGTTGCGGGTTCGAATCCGGCTGCGGTACCTGTGCCCTTGGGCAAGGCACTCAACCACACTTGCTCCATCCTTCAGAAGGGATGTAAAGCCGTTGGTCCAGTGTGTTAGGTAATGGTAACGCACTCTAAAGATCCCAGAGCATTCTTTCGTGAAGAGCAAGGGGATTCCCTGGTGTCTCTGGCCATTTCTAATTCTAATTCTTCATGGGTTTCCTCACGCTTGCGAGTGACAGTGCAATGAGCACTATTGAGGAATCCCTGGTATGAATACCAGAAATAAATATTAATAATAATAATAAGAGCTCCTGCAAAGTTATCAACAATCTTTTGTCGCTGCCATGAAATGTCAGTTCTAAGCGGCCCTCGACCCTCCTCCCCTCCCCCTCCCTCCTCCCCCTCCCCCCCCCCTCCCTCCTCCCCCTCCCCCTTACCCCTCCCCCTACCCCTAGCCCTCCCTCCAACTGCAAGAGTGTGTTGTTTATGACCTGAGCAACAGTCTTACAAAGCTTAATTTATTTCATTTTGTTTTAAGCCTCTGCGAATTCAAGTGACCGATAACATTGTTCAGAGCATAGGTGAGTTGGTTGACCGATTTATTTGCAAGTGTTTCAGAATAATTGATGGTATGCATTCTGTTTGAATGATTTTGTATATGATTAGACAATTATATCTGCATGACAGACGCGCCTTGTCACAGGAATAAACTAAAATTGACAACATACTAATATCCCTAACTTATTGTGTAAATGTGTGCCAGCAAACTGTTGGGAGATCTTAACTAGATGCTGGGGATAAACTGCCAAGGAACTCTCTTCCAATTTTTTTTAGTATTAAACTTAAATGTCTTTAATTTTGATGTTTCTGACTCAGAAAACACGATGAATACCCAGCTTCAGAATGAAGAAGCAATGCGTAGTGTCTTCCTGACGGCTCGACACAACGCAACGGCCGAGATTCGGGAACTACTCGCTGATTTCAGGGCAAAGAGGGCGTTAGGTCTAGGGTCAATATTTGGGGATCAGCAGCTTCATAATGAAGACATGGATCGGATGCAGGAACTTAAAATAGTGGAACAGACGCTCATGCCTCATCTGGACAGACTTACAACGTAAGAAGAAAGTCCAACCAGTTATGTTCAAGTAATGTTCCTTGTCAAGATTAAAAGCCAGAGATATCCAATATACCTTTATCACGGTGCGTCCATCTTTGTCTTGTTCCCTACTGCATAGTACGTGTACATGTCAGGCGTGATCAGTGCGTGTGCGTGTCTGCGCGATAGCGCGTGCAGTCTTCCGTTGTTTTGAGAGAATCACTGTCCGCGCTGCGCGTTTTTTTTTATCGCACCGCGCGCATATTATTGTGATGCACACGATGAACATTTTCAACACGGGGCCAAACTATTTTATTTTGGCAAGCCTCGCTTTCGTTACATTCATTTTAATAGGAGAAAAGGGAAGGGGTTAAGGGTTAAGCCAATGTACCATGGAAAAGATTTTGCACCGTGGTAGGTTGGCTTAAAGATAGTATACATGATTGGTAAACTGTTACAAATAGTTTTATCCCCCTGTGTGATTAAAGATATGCATGATTAAAACCAACCTGAGCAAAAACCAGCTCCGTACTTCGTCTAACTTTTGAAAAAACAGTAAAAAAAGTTTGCAGTCCTTTCGCCCTGAACCATTTCGCCCTGAACCACGGCCTGTGCACGAAGTGGTTTTGGGGCGAAGTAGCATTTGGGCGATGTAGTGTTTGGACGAAGTAGTGTTTGGACGAAGTAATATGGGGCAAAATGGCACTCGGGCGAAGTGGCACTTGGGCGAAATGGTTTTGGGGCGAATTGAATTTTTGAAAACTAATTGTTTTACTAATTTCTCAAAGACTATAGCACTTTAGACGGAACCATTTCATGGGAAGTTTTCTACGGTCATCATGTTTATATTGTGTTAGTTACCGTTCGGCGTAAATCTGTGAACATTTCTGATTTTCGAGATACCAATCATGTATACTGCCTTTAAGCCTTTTAGCCTTTTTTTATTTATGATTTGTTATGGGAATACTAGTAAAATGAAAAACTGCATATTTATTGAAAGTTCATTATTTTCCCGATTGCCAGTCTTGAAGCCGAGCGTGAGGATAAAAATGTGGCCATGGCGTTTGCAATCACTACCTTCATGAAGCAAGTTGGTGTCCGAGTCACGGGAAACAGCCCCTTGGAAAGATGTCCCAGCTTCACTGCTCGTGATAAACGACCAAAATGGGCCAAGAGTAAGAAACAACACATTAAGGGACATCAGTTTGTGGAGATGCACTATCAGAGCACAGCGTTTTGTAATCACTGCAATGGACTGTTATGGGGAATTGGGTACCAAGGCTACCAGTGTCAAAGTAAGTAGAATACAAACACGACCTGTTACTGTTTTTGTGAATTTATAATTTTTGTGAATAGAACCCCGTTTTTACTAGAGAAATCGCTTTTTTCAACAATGATTTGACGAAGATCCGATGAAGATATTTCCTGATTTGATAGCAGCCTCTTCATTCGACGATGATTAGAATCGCTTCATTCGATATAGGAAATAGCTCCATTCGATGAAAAGATCGCTTCATTCGATGAAGCAAATTTGTAATGTGAACGGCTCCCTTCGTTTGACGAAGCGATTTGGCGGGCCTGTTGCACAAGCACGTTGTGCATCGAGCGCCTAGCAAGAATTGTTTTTGACGCGTCGATGGAAAACCACACAGCGCGTCTAGATTTTTTAAGCTTAGCGCTCGATGTGCGACGCACATGTACGACCTCCCAAGGCTTAATTTCGGGGGAGGAAGGGGGGTGGGGGTGTCTTGAAAAATACTACACTCTGCAGAACTGTGAAAATGTTGACAACTTTGGACCGCCCCTTATACTCTAGTGCTCGTGCATAATGTATCATTTGTTTTACTATTTTGACAGATTGTGAGTTTAACATCCACAAATCGGGTCTGTGTTTGGACCAGTTGGAGGAACTATGCCAGGGTAGGGAGGGCAAGAAGGACAAGAAATGGAGACGAATGATTCCTGGCAGTCAACGGCCAAAATCAGACAGAATCAGTCAGATACTTCCACCAGGTATTGTGTTGAATTATGGGATGGAGCTTGGTCACTAACATGGAGAGTTTGAATTAGTCAGATACTTCCACCAGGTATTGTTGAATTATGGGATGGAGCTTGGTTACTAACATGGACAGTTTGCGGGCTGATGCAACTAATAATAATAATAATAATGATGGATTCTTATATAGCGCACATGTCCACCCTGTGGGGTGCTCCTGGTGCTGTTACCATTATTACCGCTGCCATCGGGGAATCACCAGAACCATTTCGCTTTAACTAGGTGGCTGTTAGCCAGGCGCTCAACCCTATCAGCACTTAGATTGTGGCATTTCCCCTAACAGCTCCCCAAATATCACTTGGGTTGACGAGGCAACTGAGAAACTGGTATCCCCCAAATACATGAAAAAAACTACTAATGCTTTGTATTTGCTTGAAGTCAATTTTACAGAGTTTCATAAAGCTGTTTAGCAGAAAAACCTGCTTAATCCAAAATTGACATACATGTATTTGTTTCGTTAAAATAAGTTAGCAGTGAGAATTGTATGTCAACTTGTGTTCTCAGCAAGAGTCTGTAGCAAGAATAGCTGAACATTTGTATAACACATCACTGATGATTTGGACTGCTATTCTCTTTTTCAAAGCAAATACATTTTGTATTGATCAAATTGGCCCCATAATTAGTGTTTTGGCAGAATAACAATAACCCTTTAGTATCATTAATTGTGATTCATAAATACCTTAGACAGTTTACGCATCCCTATTGGCTGAAAGCACATGTGGGTAGTTTTAAACGAGTGATAAATGCCCTCCCAGTCTTAAACACTTTTGAGCCTGGCTCACAGGCACGCCCGTGACCTGGTTAGCGGGTATGGAGGAACACGCACACGCACACACAACCTGCACGCTCCGGAAAGCAAATTGTGCACTGTGACTAGTACCTGGTCGTGTGCGTGTGCCTACGACACACTTGAATTACGCGTAATGCGTGGGATCGAACAAAAACTACTTGACGCACAGCTAGCAGTTCATACGAATGCGGTAGAAAGTGAATTCATGCAAAACATGGCAAAACAACAAGCTAATTTTGGCGAGTTTTACCGATTTACACAAACGGGTATAGTATCTATGAATGGGATTAAAAGTAGGTTTGGCCAGTCTTAAACAATCCGTATAAAACCGGCTAGTGTCCTGGGCGCTGATAATGGCCCTAGCCGGTTTTAAACGTATGTTTAAGACTGGCCAAATCTACTTTTAATCCCTAATTTAATACTCTTTGCTTGATATTACATGATTAACATGGTATTAACATGGCTGCATGGGTCAGGCTTGGATAATGTAGTTGGGCTGGGTGGGAATGCATGGGAGTAGCCACACATTCGGGACTGTATGTGGTGTTGTATGGGCATGTCCTCTAGGGTAGAGCTGCATAGGCTTTGCTGCATGGGTGTAACTGCTTGACGTGGTGCATGGGCGTAACTGCTTGGGCGTGGTGCATGGGCGCGGTGCATGGGTGTGGTTTGCTTACATTATTCCATTGTATTTATATCTCCAGTCTTCTATTCAGGTGACAAAAAGGACGACAGCGATAAGGCGACGTCACCCGGCGCCATCAGCCCAACGCCCATTGCTATACAAGTCAGACCTGGTCTGGGTGAAGACGATGAAATCAGTGAGTCTAGCTTGCATAATTAGATTGTCATGTTGGGTGTATGGGTGGTGCCATTGGCCCAACGCCCATTACTGTACAAGTCAGACCTGGTCTGGGTGAAGACGATGAAATCAGTGAGTCTTGCTTGCATAATTAGATTGTCATGTTGGGTGTATGGGTGGTGCCATTGGCCCAACACCTATTGCTGTACAAGTCGGACCTGGTCTGGGTGAAGACGATGAAATCAGTGAGTCTAGCTTGCATAATTAGATTGTCATGTTGGGTGTATGGGTGGTGCCATTGGCCCAACGCCTATTGCTGTACAAGTCAGACCTGGTCTGGGTGAAGACGATGAAATCAGCGAGTCTAGCTTGCATAATTAGATTGTCATGTTGGGTGTATGGGTGGTGCCATTGGCCCAACGCCTATTGCTGTACAAGTCAGACCTGGTCTGGGTGAAGACGATGAGATCAGTGAGTCTAGCTTGCATAATTAGATTGTCATGTTGGGTGTATGGGTGGTGCCATTGCATAATTAGATTTTCAGGTGTAAAAATTGACAGGTGCATATTGCACCTGCTGATAGAGCAAGTGTTCAATAATGTCTGTCGTTACCTTCTTAATGATGTACAGCTCAACTCAAGGAGAAAGTGAACGTTGATAACCTGGTCAAGCAGTTTGAAGTCAAGACGGATGACCCTAATCAGCTAGTCAGTTCACATTCGTCACTTAAAGCTGATAGTGGCATCTCAGAGAGTTACGATCGTTTGCATGAGGCTAATGAAGTGGAAACAACGACCAGTAAACGATCGCTGCTGAGGTCGGCTAGTCTTAAAACAAAGGTAAGCACAAGATCAAAGATTCATCCTGTTCTGGATGTTGGAGTTGGAGTTGGGTCCATCACAAATTTAACGATGATAAGATCACACGTCAGTCACAAGTCCAGTAAGAAGAAGCAAAGGATGAACACGCACACAAGAATGCCTTTGTTGGAGTTCATTTTAATAGCTTGTGACTTTAATTAAGACCCGTGGCCACTTGAAGGCTTGTGATGGACTCTAAAGGGTTGAAATCGGAGGCATGCTGTAAGGAATTATGTAAACAATTATATTTGTAACGTTGTAAGAAGTTGTACATGTTTTGTTAAGTAGTGTAGTAGGTAGTATGACTTTACGGACTGCTGCAAGTAACTTGCTTTTAACATGAAAACATCACTCAGAGGAAACTACTTTACAAGCTGGCTTGACATGTTTGCATAACCAACTGCTCCAACCCAAAAACAACCACCCCACCCTACCCCAACCCTTGCCCCAAACACACCACCTTACGCCAACCCCAACCCCAAAATAGGATCGTGTTCTGCCTGTTTACATTCATTCATTGTCATAACATTATTATCCGAGAGGCTGTTATACTTGATGTGTTTTTGTGTTTCAGGGTGAAGAAAAGAGAGATAAGAGACCTCATCAGGGAGATCGCATATCACGCAGGTAAATCATTATCATTTTACTGGTTGGGGGTTCGAGTCCCACCCAAGCACACTGAGTTTTCAGCATCTTCTCATGAAAAAGCACTCGGTATATAGTGCATATTGACCCCTTTCGAACATGTGCGAATATGCCATTTTGGGAGTCAAATAATGCTGAGTCATTGTGGAAGTGATGTGCGTGTGCGTTGTGTGTGTCTCTGGTGGGCGTAACGCGGTTTAATTCACCAATGGGAGCCTTAGTAAAGCGCGTTACGCACGCTATGGACACACACAACGCGCACGCACATTACCTCCACAATGACGCGGCGTTATTTGACTCCCAAAATAACGTCATTGGAAAGGGGGTCAATAGGGCTTGGGAATGTGATGTCATGAAACGTTCAGCTTGTTTTGTTCTCACGCGTGCAGGACGTGTGGAATTTAATGACTAGGTCGTTGTTTGTGTGCTATGGAATAGCACGGGCACCACACGCATGTCCAAACTTGACGCTGCTGCACGCGAGTTCGCATAGCAACCACTCACTACCTTGAAGTATGGCGGCCGAGAATGACGTCAATAATGGCGTCGTGGCATCGATTCCCAAGCCCTATACTGAAAGAAGTAGTGGTGATGGTGTGAAACACACTGAATGTAGTTACGCAGTAAACTCTTGTTATAACGTCCCCTGATATAAAGCTCTTTTTTCTAATTCCTAAGCATTGTTCCATACAGCGGTTATTGCGATTTCTGGGCCAAATTTCATAGTGCCGCTTTAAGCATTAGCTAAAAAGGCTCGCTAGCAGACGCGTTAAGCGCTATTTCATGGCCGCGGCGTGCTTAAGCATGTGCGCGCTTGGAGATGGCTATTGTTGCATCAATATCTTTTAAGCAAAGTTTGGCCCTGCAGTTAAGGCGCGTTTTCAGTTGCTTACCGTTAACGATGCCTATAAAACAGACAATCGGCCATTAGCAGCGCTATGAAATAGCTGGATATAAGGCATGCCATTAGTTTGGTCCTTTGATCATCATGTAAAGACGGCATGTCTTGACCTGTGATGCTATCGAGTAGAGGGAAACAAATGGAGAGTGCTATGATGAGAGTTTACTGTATCAATCAAATAAGTCCAAGGATTTGTTTTGTTGTGGTTACATTTTGTAATTTATGCATGACTTTATTTTTTGTTTTGTTTTTGTAACTCAGTTTGCTTGTTGCATCGTAAGTTAGTTTTTTTCTTCTCATCTTGGCACCGAACACACTCATTCTAGTATGTAACCAGTTCAATATCAGATAATTGTTACAGTTGACGGCTACAAAGATATTTTGTTTTTTTCACTTAGTTCAGCACTTAAAATTTCATTTGGAACCTCAATAAAATAAGAAAGTGAAATCAACTCCTCAAACAAAAGTTGGGAAACTCGGGTTTGACTAACAACTTCTCTGTTGTTACCGAATCATTAGAAAGCAGTGAATTTTGTGACATTTCACTTTAAACCCACCCCCATATTCAGCTGTGCTGCACATCCCCAAATTGCTTAATCATAACAAATGACACATCATTGTAAAGAGGAATAACAGGGCTTTCCAATGATACCAAATTCAAGGAAAATGACTGGGAGTTTAGTAAGAAATCAAATAAGAAAAGTAAATTTTCCAAATCATTGTGACATCAACAAAAATGACAAACAATCTGTGAACATAGAGAAATTAGAAAATTTTTACTGGAATGCGTGAACAAACAAGCGAGCGAGCAGGCACGCAGGCAGGCAAGCACGCAGGCAGGCAAGCAAGCAGGCAAGCAAGCACGCAAGCAAGCACGCACAAGTTTGCGATGGATATTCTTTTTGGGAGCAAAATCTTGATTAGTGAGAATCTGTGTACAGTTTGACAAGAATATCTGAACTTAACATTGAGGTTTTAAATGAAGCATTTTGTGTTATTGTCACTGCTTTTTAGTGTACTCATGAATACCAAGTTTCCATTGTTAAGATACAGTTAACTACTTGACGTTAGAGGACGTTTAAACATGCCAAGATTTCCACATCGTTGTAGCGGAGGACTTGTTAACATGTCTAGGATATTGTTACTGCTTTTAACGTCTACACTCGCAATAATTGACGAGGAAAATGGGCAAAACAGTTGATAACAAAGCGGCATTGGGGTGTACAATGACGGTGTATCGACATAACAACAATACCTCACTGTGCATGGTTAATGAGTTCAGTTGTTTTCCTTCCTCCATGCTTCAACTAAAAATAAACCCACATCTACGGACCGCAATGTTTGAAATAATCCTGGTGTTAACTGGTTAAAAGAATTCAAATTTCCCTGATCAATTAATCTCTTCCATTTGATTGATCATTATTTTTCGATTAAGAATTAAGAAAAAAAAATAAAGAATTTATTTTGCATTAAGAATATGAACATGGAAACTTGGTATTCATTTGCTTGCTTTGGCAGTATTTCATTTTGATTTGGTTTTTTTTTCGTTTTCTTGTTTTGAATTTTGTTTCCTTCATGTTAACCTCATGTGTAGGTCCGACGATCGTTCTTCATCACAATCTATAGAGTAAGTTGACACTGTCTCATTTACCTGCCATTGCATGTCAAAGGTCACAGTGACATCACAAACACCAAACAACAGACTGCCAAAGTGAATATGTCATCTTTTGTTGGTTGCCTAGGCAATGGCTCTACACTAAAAATCACTGAATCGTGTCCCTGTGCTTTTGCAATGGTACATTTTCTGACGGCCATGATGTTTAGAGCCAATTACCGTAGCATCACGTCACACTTAAGCTTTCTATACCTCATTTTTATCCTGATGCATCTATATTAATGTACTTATTGAGTTAGCATTTTGCTGTGTTTCACTAAACCAAACTTGTTGTGATGAAAAGAACACTTTCCTCTTTTATCACTCATAGAATTTGCAAAATTACCCATAAAATTACTCACAGAATTTGCAAGACACAACTGATTTTAAACCAGGGCCCAATTTCATGGAACCTGTTAGCACAAAAATGTGTTTAGCACACAATTTATTTGCTCTGTAAAATGAGTTACCAACCAAAATTGTATGTCAAATTGTATTTTTAGGAACGGGAGCAAAATATCAGTAAATACACATCACATACGATTTTGGCTGGCAACCCAGTTTTGTAAAATAAAGCAAAGAAATTCTGTGCTAAACACATTTTTGTGCTAAGGGGTTCCATGAAATTGGGCCCTGTTGTGTTGACAATCGGCATGTAGCTTAAATCCCATCACCCTTAACTGGCTCCATTCTTCATGATATAAACTAATCAACGTCAGGGGCGGATTGCAATAAAATCGACTTAGCCACTGGTCTTATATAGCCGGCTATCCAACTTAGCCAGTCTCGGCTTAGTCACTGGTTTAGCCCATTGCAATAAACCAGTCTAACTAAAGTACGGCTGCGCCAGCAGAAAAACACGCACATCTTAATGGAAAGTAACGCAGCCGGCTATACTTGCGTGATTTCAAGCCAAACAAATGTCCTAACGAAGCCACTTGATGACGCGTGTGTGCTGCAGTTTTTGCAGAGAAACTGACCGTGAAAGTTATAAAATAGCATTAAAAATGCTTTTATGGGCACAATGTTCATTTGGTGCATCTTTTTTCATGCAAAATTACGAGATGTAGCGCGGTATCCAAATATTATAGCCTGGTCTTACATTAAGACCATGATATTGCAAGCGGGCTATAATTATAGACCGATCTTAGTGGACACCGCGATAGCCGGTCTTAGACAGCATATTGCAATCCGAACTATTGAGTCTGTAGATGCTTTGGTACATGCCTTTATTACTAGTAAATTAGACTATATTGTATGGACTTTCTAACAAACAAATTTCCGTCACGTTCTGTCGGGATACAAAAAGTAAACCACTGCAACCATTGGGGTTGCGAGTCCAAACCCCCCACCCCCCTGCTGCGGTACCTGTGCCCTTGAGCAAGACACTCGACCACACTTGCTCAATCCGTCGGAAGGGATGTAAAGCCGTTGGTCCAGTGTGTTAGATAACAGTAACGCACTTTAAAGATCACAGAGCATTCTTTCGTGAAGAGCGAGGGGATTCCCCGGTGTCTCTGGCCATTTCTAATTTCTAATTCTTCATGGGTTTCCTCACGCTTACGAGTGACAGTGCAATGAGCACTATTCAGGAATCCTTGGTATGAATATCAGAAAGAAATAATAATAACATTTATTTCATTCCATAAACTGATGCTCTAAATGTACAAACTATAAATAACTTCAATCACAGTATGGTACATGTTCAATCTGAATTGCTTAACCCTGGGCTGTGTTCCTAACATGCGAACACTGTTCACCAACAACGGGTACCCGGCTTTCCATAGACAAGTGCACAAAAGCACTGTAACCAGTGGCGGACGTTGGCAACGTTTGCATAAGTGGAACTCAACCCTGGCTAAGGCTGGATCCGAATTAGTAGCTGTGGCTGTTGCTATGCTGTTTCTAAGGACTGTCATTGTCCGCCCATAGCAACAGCCATAGCCGCAGCCGCAGCCACTAATTGGGATCCAGCCTTACTTCCTACCATGTTGAAATGCCTCACAAAGCTAAGCTATACCACTGTCCGTTATTATTGACTCTGACTGATGAATGTTGAGTTGTTTGTTTGTTTATTTCGCCCAGTGACGTGGACCAAGACAAACAAAGTGTTGTAATGGCTCTCACTAATGCAAGCTCTTCATCCAGCCTTTCAACAAGGTAAGAAATGTAGCAATGCATCTAAGCAACTTTGCGATGGTTAGGCATTTTCCAACAGACCGATCCAGTAAGCTCTGCCCATTTAGCAATTGCCTAGCAACATGCCACACATGTGGGGCACGTGTGCCGCGCCGTGTGTCAGCGTCCGCGCCCTGGTTAGCTCGTATTAAAGCATGCACACGCACACAGAAACTGCACGCTCTTTGTGCACTTAAAAACGTGCACTTAAGTATCCGGTCGTGTGCGTGCACGTACAACACGCCTGCATTACGCGTAACGCGTGATTAAACAAAAACAACTCACACACACATCTAGAATGCAGTGAATGCACAACATAGCAAAATGACAAGCAAATTTTTGTGAGTTTTACCGATTTACACAAAAACACATTTATGAAGGGATTAAAAGTAGGTTTAGATTAGTCTTATACAATCCGTTTTAAACCGGCTAGGGTCCTCTGCGCTGATAAAAATGATGTTTATGCATCACTCGTGCTGCAGTTTGCCGTAGTTCTGTGCACAAAATTTTGAGGACTCAGGTAGCCAAAATGGAGATCCACTTTTTGGCTACCTCAACCTGAGGCTGTGATTGGTCAATTCCAAAATAGGAGGAGCTTGCTGATTGGTCTATTCATTCCCATGGAGCGGGAGACTGCACTAGCAGTTTTGGTTATGCAGTATACATGTATGTCTCTGGGGCTGGAGACTTGATGACAAGTTTTTATTTCAAGTCATAAATCAATCTTATTTCCCAAGTCTAGTCACAAGTCATTTTCTCCAGAGTCAAGTCACAGGTCGAAAACTACAAACTGACTTGACCCCAAGCCAACAAGATAATAGTGACCAGCTCTGCCCTGGTCTAAATCATGGGCTAATTCTGTATAACCGCCCCCAAGACACTCGCACTCAGGACTGCATATGCAGTTCCCCGTCGTGGGGTTAACAACTGATGAATCTGTCACAAAGTTACAACTACCAACAAGATAATTGTAACTTTACAAAGGGTTCTGACTAATCTTTGTGCTATTTTTGATTTTCATCTTAAGGAGTCAAGATTCCCCCTCTGCGTCTATCGATTCCTTGTCACATCAAGCCATTGAAGAAGACATAGGGGAAGATTCCGACATGGAGGCAGAGGCAGAACCGTCCAATTGGCAAGACCTGGTGGATAAAGACATTGTGAAACGTCTTAAACCAAAGGAGGTTAAGAGGCAAGAAGTCATTAATGGTAAGACATTGGATAATCAGGCTGGTCACATTGCATCATAAGATGGATCATGATCTCGTGGATTAAGACATTGTCAAATGTCTTAAACCAAAGGAAGTTAAGAGGCAAGAAGTCATTAATGGTAAGTATAGACATTGGATAATCAGGCTGGTCACATTGCATCTTAAGGTGGATCATGATCTCGTGGATTAAGACATTGTCAAACGTCTTATACCAAAGGAAGTTAAGAGGCAAGAAGTCATTAATGGTAAGTATAGACATTGGATAATCAGGCTGGTCACATTGCATCTTAAGATGGATCATGATCTCGTGGATTAAGACATTGTCAAACGTCTTATACCAAAGGAAGTTAAGAGGCAAGAAGTCATTAATGGTAAGTATAGACATTGGATAATCAGGCTGGTCACATTGCATCTTAAGATGGATCATGATCTCGTGGATTAAGACATTGTCAAACGTCTTAAACCAAAGGAAGTTAAGAGGCAAGAAGTCATTAATGGTAAGACATTGGATAATCAGGCTGGTCACATTGCATCTTAAGATGGATCATGATCTGGTGGATAAAGACATTGTCAAACGTCTTAAACCAAAGGAGGTTAAGAGGCAAGAAGTCATTAATGGTAAGTATAGACATTGGATAATCAGGCTGGTCACATTGCATCATAAGATGGATCATGATCTCGTGGATTAAGACATTGTCAAACGTCTTAAACCAAAGGAGGTTAAGAGGCAAGAAGTCATTAATGGTAAGTATAGACATTGGATAATCAGGCTGGTCACATTGCATCTTAAGATGGATCATGACCTCGTGGATAAAGACTTTGTCAAACGTCTTAAACCAAAGGAAGTTAAGAGGCAAGAAGTCATTAATGGTAAGACATTGGATAATCAGGCTGGTCACATTGCATCTTAAGATGGATCATGACCTCGTGGATAAAGACATTGTCAAACGTCTTAAACCAAAGGAGGTTAAGAGGCAAGAAGTCATTAATGGTAAGTATAGACATTGGATAATCAGGCTGGTCACATTGCATCATAAGATGGATCATGACCTCGTGGATAAAGACATTGTCAAACGTCTTATACCAAAGGAAGTTAAGAGGCAAGAAGTCATTAATGGTAAGACATTGGATAATGAGGCTGGTCACATTGCATCTTAAGATGGATCATGATCTCGTGGATTAAGACATTGTCAAACGTCTTATACCAAAGGAAGTTAAGAGGCAAGAAGTCATTAATGGTAAGACATTGGATAATCAGGCTGGTCACATTGCATCTTAAGATGGATCATGATCTCGTGGATAAAGACATTGTCAAACGTCTTATACCAAAGGAAGTTAAGAGGCAAGAAGTCATTAATGGTAAGACATTGGATAATCAGGCTGGTCACATTGCATCATAAGATGGATCATGATCTCGTGGATTAAGACATTGTCAAATGTCTTAAACCAAAGGAAGTTAAGAGGCAAGAAGTCATTAATGGTAAGTATAGACATTGGATAATCAGGCTGGTCACATTGCATCTTAAGATGGATCATGATCTCGTGGATTAAGACATTGTCAAACGTCTTAAACCAAAGGAAGTTAAGAGGCAAGAAGTCATTAATGGTAAGACATTGGATAATCAGGCTGGTCACATTGCATCTTAAGATGGATCATGATCTGGTGGATAAAGACATTGTCAAACGTCTTAAACCAAAGGAGGTTAAGAGGCAAGAAGTCATTAATGGTAAGTATAGACATTGGATAATCAGGCTGGTCACATTGCATCATAAGATGGATCATGATCTCGTGGATTAAGACATTGTCAAACGTCTTAAACCAAAGGAGGTTAAGAGGCAAGAAGTCATTAATGGTAAGTATAGACATTGGATAATCAGGCTGGTCACATTGCATCTTAAGATGGATCATGACCTCGTGGATAAAGACTTTGTCAAACGTCTTAAACCAAAGGAAGTTAAGAGGCAAGAAGTCATTAATGGTAAGACATTGGATAATCAGGCTGGTCACATTGCATCTTAAGATGGATCATGACCTCGTGGATAAAGACATTGTCAAACGTCTTAAACCAAAGGAGGTTAAGAGGCAAGAAGTCATTAATGGTAAGTATAGACATTGGATAATCAGGCTGGTCACATTGCATCATAAGATGGATCATGACCTCGTGGATAAAGACATTGTCAAACGTCTTATACCAAAGGAAGTTAAGAGGCAAGAAGTCATTAATGGTAACACATTGGATAATGAGGCTGGTCACATTGCATCTTAAGATGGATCATGATCTCGTGGATTAAGACATTGTCAAACGTCTTATACCAAAGGAAGTTAAGAGGCAAGAAGTCATTAATGGTAAGACATTGGATAATCAGGCTGGTCACATTGCATCTTAAGATGGATCATGATCTCGTGGATAAAGACATTGTCAAACGTCTTATACCAAAGGAAGTTAAGAGGCAAGAAGTCATTAATGGTAAGACATTGGATAATCAGGCTGGTCACATTGCATCATAAGATGGATCATGATCTCGTGGATTAAGACATTGTCAAATGTCTTAAACCAAAGGAAGTTAAGAGGCAAGAAGTCATTAATGGTAAGTATAGACATTGGATAATCAGGCTGGTCACATTGCATCTTAAGATGGATCATGATCTCGTGGATTAAGACATTGTCAAACGTCTTATACCAAAGGAAGTTAAGAGGCAAGAAGTCATTAATGGTAAGTATAGACATTGGATAATCAGGCTGGTCACATTGCATCTTAAGATGGATCATGATCTCGTGGATAAAGACATTGTCAAACGTCTTAAACCAAAGGAAGTTAAGAGGCAAGAAGTCATTAATGGTAAGACATTGGATAATCAGGCTGGTCACATTGCATCTTAAGATGGATCATGATCTGGTGGATAAAGACATTGTCAAACGTCTTATACCAAAGGAAGTTAAGAGGCAAGAAGTCATTAATGGTAAGACATTGGATAATCAGGCTGGTCACATTGCATCTTAAGATGGATCATGATCTGGTGGATAAAGACATTGTCAAACGTCTTATACCAAAGGAAGTTAAGAGGCAAGAAGTCATTAATGGTAAGACATTGGATAATCAGGCTGGTCACATTGCATCATAAGATGGATCATGATCTCGTGGATTAAGACATTGTCAAACGTCTTATACCAAAGGAAGTTAAGAGGCAAGAAGTCATTAATGGTAAGTATAGACATTGGATAATCAGGCTGGTCACATTGCATCTTAAGATGGATCATGATCTCGTGGATAAAGACATTGTCAAACGTCTTAAACCAAAGGAAGTTAAGAGGCAAGAAGACATTAATGATTTTATCAAGAAATTCGCCTTTTAATTCCTTGACTCTGATTACATTGCAGAACTGTTTCACACTGAGAAGTCTCACATTCGAAACCTGAAGGTTCTAGACAGGGTGTTTTATCGAGCAATGCTACGGGAGCAGGTCCTCTCCAAGGAACTCATCCATGCTGTGTTTCCCAATCTGAATGAAACGTTAGAGCTTCATTGTCCACTCAATAACATAATGAAGAAGGAAAGGAAAACATCGCACCTTGTGCAAGAAGTTGCATATTTTCTTCTCAAAACGGTAAGATTTCTAGACTTAAAGGCAGTATACATGATTGGTATCTCGAATCAAGCTACTGTGGACAATTTTGATGAGCTTAAAAAAACGTTTAAAAAAACTCAACAAATGTCAACTTTTTAATAAGGAAACCTTTCATACATTTCACTTTTAGCTGTTATTCACCTATAGACATGCATGTTTGTATATTTCTGCATGTTCCCGCTGGACCTCTATATAAGGGCCACCTGTTTATTCTGGCCACATTTTGTCAGTCCCTTGGGTGGGCACTATACACAAGTTTCATTGTAGAGTGACAGTGAATGAGCTCTGTCTTGTCTCAGAAAAAATCTGCTTCCAGATTCCATATCTAAACTCATAGATCTGTGTCTACATTTCTATCAGAAAACAAAAGTAATCACGGGTGGTATTTTTTGGCCAGAAGGCTTCAAGCTCCCTGTCACAGTGCTGTAGTTTATTGTCATGTTTTTGTTTGCTATAACGAGCGAAATCTTGTCCTGTGATTTCAGTTTGACGGAGAGGCTGGTGAAACTGCTAAGCGAGTTTGCGCCTCGTTCTGCCAGAATCAGAAAGCTGCTCTGGAAATGCTCAAGAATAGACAGAAGAAAGACAGTCGACTAGCTCAGTTCATAACCGTAAGCTTAAACCGATTACTTAATTATAAATAGCGCACATATCTACCCTGCAGGATACTCAGAGCACTTTACATTGGGCCCAACTCCCTGTGGAGTATGCAGCCCAAGCGGCATGACACAAGAACTCGGGGGGGTTACAACCCCTACAGGTAACCATTTACTCGTGGGTGCCCAAGGGCACACTTTATTATGTACGTAACTCATAACCATTCGCCACTTGCACGGTACCCGCCATATTGGCAAAAAGGCGAGGCTTTCCTTGCATGAACAATGACTCCCTTCCGTCGTTCCCATGTCGGTTGCTGTGACGTTGACTTTCACCCATTGTAAAATATGACGCATGCCAGGAAAGCCTCGTTTTGAGCGCGACCGTACAAGTGGTGAATTAGATGTAACCAGGAAAGAGGCTTCATACCTTGTGTACAAAACATATAAGACATGTTTCCTCACAAAATCTAAACATTTTCTCACTCCAAAATTTGGGTTTTTCCATCAAATCTGCACTTATCGATGCTTGATAAGTAAAATCAACCAAACTGCTTAGCCATAGTACCCCAATAAAATATGTAAGTTTGGTATGTTCCCCACAATCCATGCTTTCACACAGTGATGATATGTACACGAGATTGTGTTTAGAACACTAGTCTTCATTTCAGCCCGTTTGATATTTGTTTCATTTGTCCCATTCTAGGATGCTGAGGCTAATACGTTATGTCGACGTCTGCCGCTACAAGCTTTAATATCAACTGAAATGCAGAGACTAACCAAGTATCCATTACTCATTGAGAACCTCTTGAAATACACACAGCGTAAGTGGATACAATTCACATTACCCACTGTCTTGTCGTCTTATGGAATGCATAGTTCCGACTTTGCCCAGTTAACCCTGGCCCCTTGGATATTGTTGCTATTCCGCACACGCTATCGTCAAAATGTCCACACATACTGCACAAACCAATGGGACTTTCAACGGAAAGCACAGATTCATTGGAGAAAACTCAAAGGTATTCATGTTTCAGGGTTGACACTGAGTAAAGGGACAGTAATACAGGGATGTCATATATCATAAAATACATGCTTTCTTACCTTTGAACAGCGAATTGCCCGACCTTGAAAAAATGTACCCAGAACATCGCATACAACACCGTACAAACTGTGTGTTGTTGTGAGGCAATGCACTTTGACCTATGTGGGCGATGTCTGCTAGCTCTGTTGTGATTGGTCGACGGGTTCGGCTTGATTGACAGGTCGGAACTATGCATTTTTCTCATCTGTTTTAGATCTAAGCATGGCTTTTTTATTTGTTCATATCGGATTTGACGTAAAGTGCTTGTTTAATATAATGCATTGAATGATGGCTAGTCTTTTAATATAATGCATTGAATGATGGCTAGTCTTTTAATATAATGCATTGAATGATGGCTAGTCTTTTAACCCACTTGAGATTGTGCAGACCACTGCACACGTGTGCAGACGGCCATTTTGGGAGTCAAAATAAAGGCATCTCATTGGTGTTTTGCTGTGTGTCTGCGTTTGGTGCAACACGCGATTAATGCATTGTGACGTCTTTCCTAAGATTTCATCAAGGTAACAACCAAGTGCTCAAAGCATTTTGCGTTCATCTTTGCGTTTTACGTGCATCTGAACCTTCCTATTGCTCACCTGTTCCCTTATCCAATTGTTCCTCATTCAACAGCTAAACTGAAGGAGTACGAGGCTCTAGGGAAATGTCTACAATGTACCAAGAAGCTACTAGCTCACGTCAACCAAGCAGTCAAGGATTGTGAGAATCACCAACGATTACTAGACATCGTCAGGCATCTTGATAAGGGACCGTTTGAACGGTCTAATCATCCAATTGCAGCAGAGTATAAGGTATGTTACCATGGAAACTTTGATGTGATTGGCTGCTAGCCGGCCAATCAGGACTGAGAATCGTCAAAGACATTGAGGAATTTCAAGTTGTCATCAAAAACGTGGGTCTCATTGCTTTCTTTTGTGATAAAATTTGCAAATGAAAAGACGCGTGACGTAATACAATGACTCGAGGCTGCCAGTGTCAATTTGAAATTGTTCACTTGTGTACGCTATCGATATCCTATCGTGGAAGGCTTTGCATGTTGCAACTGAATCGAACACAGCAAATGTGTCGTCAATATAACGACGTAACGGGTAGATCAGCAAAAGCCCGCCTCTCATCCCGTGCTGATCTACCCGTTAAAATGTATGCCACTCGTGTACCACCGTTATGTTGACGACACATTTGCTGTGTTCGATGCAGTTGCAACATGCAAAGCCTTCTACGATAGGCTATCGATAGCGTCACCCACGCCATTCTTGCGTTTTGCTCTGAGTGAAAGTCGAAAAGCTTTAGCGTGTCTTTGTCATTACTTAATTCTATATTCTGATTTTGCAATACCAAACACTTATTGGTTTAATTGTGCAGCTTTATTTTGTGTTTTTATGTTTTTGTTTGTATAGAATCTTGACCTGAAATCCAGGAAGCTTCTCCATGACGGTACTCTCATATGGAAACTCAGCAAAACCAAAACACTTGGTAAGAATACCTGGTAATATTCGAGCAAATGTGTCGCAATCAGACTGATTTTGCTTGGGATTTGTACATTAGGGATTAAAAGCAGGTTTTTAATCATAATGTAGTGCGTCTGCGTCCCATATCCCGCTCGGCCTTCGGCCTCGTGGGATATGAGACACAAACGCACTACATAATGCCGTATTCCACTCGCGCTCGTGGGATAACTAATAGTGTTCATTGTTTGTATTGTTTCAGATGTTTATGCCCTGCTGTTTGCGGACATTCTAGTTGTACTTCAGAAACAGGATGATCGCTACGTCATGAAATGTCACAGCACTACGGTTCCAATGCAACTTGAAGAGAAGAAGAATACGCACAGTCCTATTATTAAGATTAACAGCGTGCTGTGTAGAGAGGTCGCTACTAGTAAGTTTCATTTTTGTGCATATTTGCCATAAGTGCTGAAAGTAGCTTTGTTTGTTTAAAGCGGGCCTCCCACTGTGCGATTTCGGCCACGAATTTCCTACGAATTGGTACAATGATCGGAGACTGCCTATAGACTCTACACACAATCGTACCCAATCGTACCCAATCGTAACCAACCATAGCTAATTCGTGGCAAAAATCGCACACTAGGAGGGCCGCTTTAGACCACCCACATTATGTGTTCTCAGCCAATAGGAATGCGTAAACTGCTGAGATGCCAACATTTACGATTTAGGCATAGTTTGTACAATTGTTTCAGCCAATGACGATCAGTATTGTGACATAATTCTAGAATGCATAGCTTCAAATGTAGGGTTTAAATGGGGCTTGGGTGTAAGTTATAAAATTGTGTGTCGAAAGGGCGGTGCCCCGTGGCAAATTACTCTTTTTCAAATGAAACTTGGGATGAGAGAAAATTCGTAAGGGCCTTATCAGGATCCAAACCCGAGACCTCTGACTCGCTAGGCAGACGTTCTACCAGCTGAGCATAGTTACCGGATTGGTCTGTAGCATACTCATTGTCTGAACATTTGTTGCATAAACAAATTCACAAGCATGGCAAAACTTTTGATAGAAATACAAACAGATGTTTAGCACTACAAAATTAGCAAAAGGGTTGTGGTTGAGTCTATCACAAGTCCAGTAAGGATGAAACCGCATAAAATAATGTCTTTGTTGGATTTCATTTGAATAGCTTGTGACTTGAATTAAGACCCAGGGACTTGTGGACTTGTGGAGGCTTGTGAGGACTTGTGATGGACTCAACTACAACCCTACAACTGTTCAACTTGCACTCAGAGCATTACACAGATTATGCAGGCATACCTCTTGTATTTCCTTGGCCAGAGCGGACAGCAGCTCTTGGGGAGAATCATGCCAAGGTATTGATCAATGTGATTTGTTTGTTGTTTTCCAGACAAACGAGCATTCTTCCTTGTCAGTACTTCCACCGCTGGACCTCAAATCTACGAACTCACAACCATCTCAACGGCAGAACGTCAAGGTTGGATGGATATGATCTTAAAAACACAAGATGAGGCTAAAAAGGCCAGTAAGCGAGGTGAAACGCCAACGACAAACAATACATCGCTCACTTTTAATTTCATTGAGGAGGAAGAAGATACGAATACGCAACCGTAAGTCAGCGCTCTAGGGGTATATTTCACGAAGCGGTACTATCCTTTGTAACTCGAGACGCACGTTACTCGAGACGCACGTTACTCGAGACGCACGTTGCTTGGGATGCACGTTACTCGAGACACACGTTACTCGAGACGCACGTTACTCGAGACGCACGTTACTCGAGACGCACGTTGCTTGGGATGCACGTTACTCGAGACACACGTTACTCGAGACGCACGTTACTCGAGACGCACGTTGCTTGGGATGCACGTTACTCGAGACACACGTTACTCGAGACGCACGTTACTCGAGACGCACGTTACTCGAGACGCACGTTGCTTGGGATGCACGTTACTCGAGACGCACGTTACTCGAGACGCACGTTACTCGAGACGCACGTTATGGTGGTTTACTCATTGCAACTGGTGTTATAAAGGATCGTAGCGCTTCGTGAAATCGGTCCCAGGATTCACTGTGTTTTCACTGGATGCTTTGGAAATGTCTGAAAATAGATCACGAGATTTCAAGAACAAATGGCGCAACCTCCATGTGTAATTCAGGATGTGTGTGATAAAAACCAACCTGTGTATAAGTCAGCTCAGTACCTCATCAATGTTCCGTCAAATAATTGAGAACGTGAATGCCACTCACAAATGTTGTTTGGGCCTTATCGTTTACTTTCGGGAAATGGCAAAACAAACCTTATTTAACATTTATTCTCCCCGACGCAAGCTAAATCAATTACTTATTATTCTCATTGCCTGCATTATATAATAATTACAAAGTGTATCAGTATAGTACAAAACTGAAAATGGTAGTGCTGTGTTTTAGCATTTTCCTGAGATAGTTGATATTTGTTAGGTTGATATATTTGTATAGTTGATAGGAGATATTTGTTTTATTTCAGTATCACTGGAAGTGTTTCTGGCAAGCACACCAGCGTTGAAATCAACAACCCACCTCAAGTTAGTCAACCGGAGGTTGTCATGCAAAGTACTATTGTTACAGGTACGTTACTAATAGACTGCTGAAGTGAATACGTCATCTTTGCAATGGTACTTTTTTCCGACGGCCATGATAGTTTAGAGACAATTGCCATGGCAACCCACGTCACCCTCCGGCTGTCTATTGAGCTCTTGCCAATGACGTCATTTTGGGAGTCAAATAATGCCGCGTCGTTCTGGAAGCAATGTGCGTGCGCGTTGTGTGTGTCCACAGCGCGCGTAACGCGCAATGCTGAGGCTCCCATTGGTGAATTAAACCGCGTTACGCCCACCAGAGACACATACAACGCGCACGCACATCGCTTACACAATGACTCAGCATTATTTGACCCCCAAAATGGCATATTCGCACGTGTTCGAAAGGGGTCAATAGTTGCAGTGAAAACCAAAATGTTAAGTTGCTGTAGTTTTTGGTGCATATGTTATCATGACTTCTGACGATTGTCAACATTTGATTGCCAAGCCACTTTTTAGTCTTCCGTTTCTGCAGCCGATGTCACGAAACCTTACGCACTGCGTAAGCCCACTTGCGCAACTTTTTAGCGAAACATTCCAGCAATAATTACGCGCGAATCTTATGTCATTTTCAAAAGTTGCGCAAGCAGAGGATACAACATAATACTGCGTGTCAAAAAAACTTCCACTTTTGATTCTTAATTAAACTTTGTCAGTCGCCATTTAATTTAAACCAAAATCTTAGATCATGTAAACAAGGCCTGACAAATTTGATTGAGCGGTGTGCGTCAGCTTTGTCGGAAAGGGTGAGATTTAAAAGCCATTATTTCATTTGACCTGTTGTACAGAGGAGACAAGGCATGATTCCCCCCAAGAGCTGCTGTCTGCTCTGGCCAAGGAATTACAAGAGGTAGGCTGGGATAATCTGTGTAATGCTCTGAGTGCAAGTTGAAGAGCACTTAAAGATAGTATACATGATTAAAACCAACCTGAGCAAAAACCAGCTCCGTACTTCGTCTGACTTTTGAGAAAACAGTCAAAAAAGGGTTTGCAGTCATTTCGCTCCAAAACCACTTCGCCCTGAACCACGGCCTGTGCACGAAGTGGTTTTGGGGCGAATTGGCATTTGGGCAATGTGGTGTTTGGACGAAGTGATTTGGGGCAAAATGGCACTCGGGCGAAGTGGTTTGGGGGCGAAATGGCACTTGGGCGAAAAGGTTTTGGGCCAAATTGAATTTTCGTCTCATGAGACGAAAATTAATTTTTTACTCATTTCTCAAAGACTATAGCACTTCAGACAAAACCATTTCAGGGAAAGTTTTATACAGTCATGTTTATATTGTGTAAGTTAGGCGTAAATCTGTGAACATTTCTGATTTTCGAGATACCAATCATGTATACTGCCTTTAAACTTGTCTTTGTTGTTAGTCAATTCTGTTTGCTGCTCAGGGTTGTAGTCGAGTCCATCACAAGTCCTCACAGACCTCAACAAGTCCACCACAAGTCCCTGGGTCTTAATTCAAGTCACAAGCTATTCAAATGAACTCCAACAAAGGCATTCTTTTGTGCGTGTTCATCCTTTGCTTCTTGTTACTGGACTTGTGCGGGACTTGTGATAGACTCAACTGCAACCCTGTAGCTGATTTTGTAGTGCTAAACATCTGTTTGTATTTCTATCATAACGTTTTGCCATGCTTGTGAATTTGTTTATGCAACAAATGTTCAGACATTGAGTATGCTACAGACCAATCCGGTAACTAAGGTCTCCTTCCCTGTATATCTGCCATAGCTAGGGGGCGTCCACTGCATGGATTGTGCGTTTTTGTGTTGCTGTTTGAACGGAAAGCGCTCATCCATTACATGCACGTACGCAACGCGCCCCCTTCCCTACAAAGATGCGCAACTTGTTTGAAGTAAACAAATGGAACTTCAGCAACAGCAAAAAAATACAGTTCATTCAGTGGAAGCCCCCCAGCTATGGCGGTATTAAAGAAAAGGAGTCCTCAGCTCTCGGATTGGCATATTGATAACGCTTATTGCAAAATGTGACCAACCAGACTGATGCTGCCTGGCACTTGTACTGAAGATGTGAACAAACTTAATATTTAGTGTAAATAGCGCCCTCTTTTGGCACTATCTTGAGAGCGCCCTCACAGTTTAGTAATTACTACCACTAGTTGGGAGCGCCCTCTCTTGGTTTAGTAGTAAGAGAGAATTTTGAAAGACTTTTCATATAATTTGTTTATGAAAACAGTATTTTACAAATTCCAGCCATTCCAACATAGTTTTTTTGGCCATGCATCTCTTACACACAGTCACATTGACACTCCACTTACATGTGTAAACATGGTTTTTTATTGCAAATTGTTTGTTTTATTTTCAGGACACTTCAACTGAAGCTCGAGCCAGTAAAAAGACCCAAGCCATGGTGGCACTCAGTGAGCATCTAAGCATTCTGCTAAGTACGTATCAGGGGTGTTCTATATGAAAATACACAGTCATGCCCTGTAACAAGGTGTTTGCAATAAGCATTGGTTAGGCGCGAGGTCAAAATAGAAACGGTCTGTATACCATGGTGGCACTCAGTGAGCATCTAAGCATTCTGCTAAGTACGTATCAGGGGTGTTCTATATGAAAATACACAGTCATGCCCTGTAACAAGGTGTTTGCAATAAGCATTGGTTAGGCGCGAGGTCAACATGTTTTCTTAAATGTCTTCAGAAATGCAATTTTTCAGCCAATTTTCTCTTTTTTGTTTCCTCGTCTGTACCATTGAAAAATCACAAACTCTGTACAAAGTTGGAGATTTTTGCATTTTCCTCTTTTTTTTGTAATAACACAGTTGCATGCCTGTGTCTTGTGTGTTTGGCATGGCCAAGCTCACGTGCACCCACAAATTATATCTTTAGTTTAAATAAATCATTAAATAAGTCATTCCTTTGTGTCTTTTTTACAGAAGCAAACTATGAGAAGAGGGACGCCAAAAGGGAAGAATTAATTGAGAAAGCGATTATCAAGATCCATAAACTGAGTGAATCATTGCAGGTAATTACGTACAACTGGTACTCGCATTCTGAAATATAGCTTTATCCATGTGTATCGGTAATAAATCATTGCAGGTAATTACGTACAACTGGTACTCGCATTCTTAAATATAGCTTTATCCATGTGTATCGGTAATAAATTGAGTTTTTCTGTAGTTTTATCATGAGAATTTCAAATGGTAGGTCTAATTTGTACGTTTCACAGTGCATAACGCCACCAATAGAATTCTCCACTAGCTGTTTTAAACAGCGCCCTCACGTAGTGAACAGGGATTCATTAGGTTGGTCACTGTTTACTGCTTGAGGGCGCTGTTCAGCGACTAGTGGAGAACCCTGCATCAAGGGTTTCTGTCGACATCAGTTTGTTTGTTTACTGTACAAACTATTCAGATTTGATTTGGAATGAAATACCTGATTTAAAGGTTTTAGTCTTTGTAAGAAGCCTAGATTATTGAAACACGATATGAAAAAAAAAAAGGTTTCCTTTTATTTCTTGAGAATAATACAAGATGCTATCTGGTCGACCATTTGGAACCAGCCTACAGGGCACGGTTGCACTGGTCACTCCTGCCTATCACGCATTGAGTTGATGCATGGAGCTACATGGTTGCCGTAGTCACCATTTGGAACCAGCCTACAGGGCACGGTTGCACTGGTCACTCCTGCCTATCACGCATTGAGTTGATGCATGGAGCTACATGGTTGCCGTAGTCACCATTTGGAACCAGCCTACAGGGCACGGTTGCACTGGTCACTCCTGCCTATCACGCATTGAGTTGATGCATGGAGCTACATGGTTGCCGTAGTCACCATTTGGAACCAGCCTACAGGGCACGGTTGCACTGGTCACTCCTGCCTATCACGCATTGAGTTGATGCATGGAGCTACATGGTTGATGTAGCATTTTGCGCGGAAACAGTTGACTAACCATGCCTCTCATTGCAGTCAATATTTGTATACTATACACTGGTTCCTGCTACAGCAAGTCATTGATTTTGTATTTGTACAGGGTGACGTCACTAGGATAGAGACAGACCTTCAACAAGCCACAGAGGAGCGAAGTCGCATCCAACAAGCTTTAATGGAACAGTCTCAGAGTCAAACTGAAGAACAGCAGAGGAAACTTGACCAAGAACCCATCTACACTCGGACGAAAAAAGGCGTGTCTGGGAGAGAAAACGACGAAATAACAGCCAGGAAAAAGACTAATAGGATATCGTCGTCTGGCGGAAGCACAACGGACTCGGATGAATGCGTGCCTGTGGAATCGTCAGAAGCGGAGGATTCGTTTACCCCCAAGGAACGTCCAAGTAGTTTAGTTATGGATAGCGAAGAGGTGATAGTTGTAATTGGAAAGGGATTCCATCAAGCTGAGACGCAGGAAGCGATCGCGGTGACGAACGATGGATTAATGAATTTACAACGAGCGCAAGTGCGTAAAGTAACGGATGTTGACAGCGTGGAAATCGACGATATCATGGAAAACCTTGAGATTAAAACGGCTTCGGTGAACAATGTCCAGAATAGAACAGAGTATGGGGAGACCTCGAGGTCTACAACGAAACAGAGAAATGTGGCGGTGAAAATGACCGAATCAGTGCAAGACTTGTCAGTCGCTGATGATAATTGGAGAACGCCTCCTCAAGATTTGCACTGCCTTGAGGAAGAGACTAATGTTGTCATAGCGACTCGGCTAGATGACCTTCTGAACGAGGATAGTGAAAGTGATCCAGAAACAGTTGTCGCGACGGAACGTTTAGAAAACGACATCGTTTCAAACACGAACCCTGGAATCAGGAACCAATCAGAAGCATTCACGATGTCACATGACTCTCATGCAATACCCAACGGCAGTCAGTCGTTAAACAATGAGATATCACGGACAGGAGATTGCGCCTTGCATCCAACGGTCGAATCGTGTCAACATGATTCGACGCAGGACAGCTTAGAGATGAATGATGTAAACTCACAAGACGCGTCAGTCGTGTCCGGTCCAGCAATGCTTGATGTACCCTCGCATGATGTGGACAGCCGGCCTGCAAGCCTCGTGTCTGTTGATTCATTGACTGTTGATGTACAAGCTGGATCGGATATCGTACAAACGGCAGACAGCAGCAACTTGGTAGCAGAAACTAGCACTAGTGGTGAGTACACACTAAACAGTCTATAAACATTGTGGGTTTGGCGTGTACAGTTAGTGATTACGACTACCATTAGCCAAACCCACAGATATCCATTAAAATATAGATAAGAAACAGAGGCCGTACGCGCATAACCCCGCCTTCTCATTATCATATTTATAGCCACCTTCATTTGCATTACTATTTGCATAGTTTTGGGCACCATTTGCATATTTGCGTGGTTTGGGCACCTCATTTGCATGATTTTGGGCACTTCTACATGGGTACGGTGATGTGCCATTCAATAACACACTGGTTTCTCATCTTGTTGTTAATAGAAATCTGTGGCCAAACCTCAAAATCAAAAACTTATTACGACGATTTGTGAAAGTTGGCTTGGCAATGCTGCCCTCTGTAGACTAACGACTAATGCTGTAACCAAAGCGACTTTATCATGGTGCAGCCATCCGGGTCATTGTTGTTTTGTGTTTGTTTATTGACTTAATAACTAAACACATCTCATAATACTAAGTGTTTTGCATAAACATCTAATAATGACTGCTTCAGATTTAGATTGTAGATTTGCAATCATGGGCAGCACACATTCAAACAGTCATGATTTGCAATCATGGGCAGCACACATTCAAACAGTCATGATTTGCAATCATGGGCAGCACGCATTCAAACAGTCGTGATTTGCAATCATGGGCAGCACACATTCAAACAGTCATGATTTGCAATCATGGGCAGCACACATTCAAACAGTCATGATTTGCAATCATGGGCAGCACGCATTCAAACAGTCGTGATTTGCAATCATGGGCAGCACGCATTCAAACAGTCGTGATTTGCAATCATGGGCAGCACGCATTCAAACAGTCGTGATTTGCAATCATGGGCAGCACGCATTCAAACAGTCTTGATTTGCAATCATGGGCAGCACGCATTCAAACAGTCATGATCAGCACGCATTCAAACAGTCGTGATTTGCAATCATGGGCAGCACACATTCAAACAGTCGTGATTTGCAATCATGGGCAGCACGCATTCAAACAGTCGTGATTTGCAATCATGGGCAGCACGCATTCAAACAGTCGTGATTTGCAATCATGGGCAGCACGCATTCAAACAGTCGTGATTTGCAATCATGGGCAGCACGCATTTAAACAGTCGTGATTTGCAATCATGGGCAGCACGCATTCAAACAGTCGTGATTTGCAATCATGGGCAGCACGCATTCAAACAGTCGTGATTTGCAATCATGGGCAGCACGCATTCAAACAGTCATGATTTGCAATCATGGGCAGCACGCATTCAAACAGTCGTGATTTGCAATCATGGGCAGCACGCATTCAAACAGTCGTGATTTGCAATCATGGGCAGCACGCATTCAAACAGTCGTGATTTGCAATCATGGGCAGCACACATTCAAACAGTCATGATTTGCAATCATGGGCAGCACGCATTCAAACAGTCATGATTTGCAATCATGGGCAGCACGCATTCAAACAGTCGTGATTTGCAATCATGGGCAGCACGCATTCAAACAGTCGTGATTTGCAATCATGGGCAGCACGCATTCAAACAGTCATGATTTGCAATCATGGGCAGCACGCATTCAAACAGTCATGATCAGCACACATTCAAACAGGTTTAAAACTTTCAACCTAGAGCAAGTCGATTGTCAACTATAGTTAACCATCGTTTGACTATTTCCAACCGAACACAGAGAATATGCTTAACAGCCTACTTGTATATTCTCTGAACCGAGTATCACTATCAGGGTATTTTATTGACATCGTTAACGGTAAGCAACTGAAAACATGCCTTAACTACAGAGCCAAACTTTGCTTAAGACAGTGATGCAACAATAGCTGTTTCCAATGAAGTGTGCGCATGCCTAGACTTGAGGTCAAGTCTCTAGACAGTCAGATTTGGTCCGTCTGACGCCTATAATCCCCACATGAATAGTACCTGTCTAGAGACTTGAGAAACCTGTATTCGCACCAATATTAATGCATTCATGGCGCGTAATATATAATCACGCAGTTCCCAGTCCATTTGCAACTATGCTGCTGCGGTTTACGAACCAACTGGTCTAGTTACAGACTTGACATCAAGTTTAGCGCATGCCTAACCATGCTTGCGACCATGAAATAGTGCTTAACTCATCTGTTACAGTAAGCACACCATTTCAGCTATTGCTTAAGCAGTGCTATGCAATTGGCCCCTAGAGTCTTATAATGGACTAAGCCACTGTTTTAATGCTTTTAACACCACCTCACGTTTAACTTTCCGATTATCTTCCTCTCTTCATATTATGCATATTCATGTATCATGCATATTCATATTTTTCTTGCAGGCAATCTTTCTCAGCCAAAGAACATCACTTTCTCACACCCACCATACCTTGTATGATGTATGTAACAACTGACCATTGACCAGCTCAACGTAGAATGCATGAGTGTGTCTCTTGTGCATGTGTATCATTACATATTGGCTCATGCAGTCCGTGCCTGTGTGTCATTACATATTGGCTCATGCAGTCCGTGCCTGTGTGTATATGTGTCTCTTGTGCATGTGTATCATTACATATTGGCTCATGCAGTCCGTGGCTGTGTGTATCATTACATATTGGCTCATGCAGTCCGTGGCTGTGTGTATGTGTCTCTTGTGCATGTGTCTCATTACATATTGGCTCATGCAGTCCGTGGCTGTGTGTATATAGACTCTTTGCACAGGTGGCCATGACAGGGGGCAGTCACATTGTCACCGTGCCTTATGCACGAATACAGGAAGTTTGTGGATCTATTGTCACACATTTAAATCTGAAAACCTGACCCCATCATGGCAGATGGTGCAAAGAGTCTATATTACCCCTAACACTTTTAAAGCAGGGTTGAAGTTGATTAAATCAAACGTCTGTCACAAGTCCACTTACAATTAAAGGTGCGCGCGAACATGATTGGCTCGCATTGTTAGCTATTCAATGCAACGCGCACATGTATGTCTATACGATCATTAGCATTTTGCTACCTGAGATGTACAAAATTCCGGGTCGCCAAAGGCCTCGCAGTTGGCGCTGCTCGTCCCGTCCTTGTCACATGGTGACGCTCTCGTACTGGTGCGCGACACCACCAGCTGCGAGGCCTTGAACAAAGGTTAATGTGTACTCAGCTATATGCCCATGAAAATGGGACATCAATGCTTAAGAAGGGGACAATCTTCACATTCATACAAGAGCACACACATGTTGGTACCTCAATCAAAAGATATAATACTTGAACTAAACAACTTGTGACTGCCATACCAACTTGGGCTCGCCATCGTATTGGTACGTAGTCTTAGGAGAAAACCAAAGATCAGTTTCCAAGATCCAGTATTTGGATTCTTGAGAACTGACTATCCAAATATCTGATCTTCCACTTTTGTGAATTTTATTGCGCGAGCACGAGCGCGAAAATTATATCAAGTAAATGTTGACAAGTGCACCGCCCGCTGCATAACTTGATGCATGTAGACTACTCCCAGAATCAAGATTGGAACTCGGCCCACAAAAAGTAGGTTTTTAATGTTGTGCTCGTCCGTTTGAAAAACACTGAGTTCAGCACCTATATATTTCGCAGGGCAGGAATTTCATCACTGAAAGGGCACTGCCATTTGCATGTTGGGCAGGGGTCTTTTGGAGTTTG
The DNA here is from genome assembly GCA_037783545.1 of Henricia sp. BOLD:AAB3569. Lineage (NCBI taxonomy): Eukaryota > Metazoa > Echinodermata > Asteroidea > Spinulosida > Echinasteridae > Henricia > Henricia sp. BOLD:AAB3569. The sequence continues at coordinate 1,429,584 of JBBELK010000138.1, forward strand.
CAAAGGGCACTAACATTGGAAAATCAAAAAGTCTATGGGAGGATTTCAAAAGGCAACCGTGGCCTTTTTCAGCCTCCATGAATTTCCTGCCCTGATTTCTCTTAATAAAATAGCCTTTTTCCATCACAACTAACAAACAGTGGCATTCTCTTCTTTATTTCATTGCTCACTCCCTCCGTCGTGCTTGTTTTGTTTTAGTGTAAGTGCATTTGTTCATGTAGAGCGTTACACGATGCATGCATCTCTGATGTTGTTGACAAGTACAGTAGCTCAGGTAGACGAAATTATTTTCTGTGTTACTGAAAATTACTTGTAAGGTTCTTTTAAAAAAAATTAAATTCTGCATCTTGCAGTTATTTCCGATGCAGTGCAGTTGACTGAGTATCTGTGCGCTGACAGCATTTCACACGAAGACAATTTCCAGTGGTTTTTCAAATCAAACATCTTTTGACAAAGAGGAAAATCATTGGGTCTGTGATTGTGACGAATGCTAGGCAATTAGGGTTTGGAGATGTTTGCACAGTAAATAAGAAAATGCAAATGAGCAATTAGACTAGAAGTATTTACTTGCATGGAATGCATAATATGTACAGTCAAACCTTAGATACAACATTCTGCTTATAACAAGGAACCCTGATAATAAGAGCACTGTTAATACAACATTCTGCTTATAACAAGGAACCCTGATAATAAGAGCACTGTTAATACAACATTCTGCTTATAACAAGGACAATTTTGAGTCCCAATCCATATGATAATACAAGGTTCCTGTTATAACAAGGTAATCTACAAAGTCCCAAGGTTTGACTGTACTTGTATTTGTTGATAGTGTTTTTAGTTTTCTTCAATCATTTTCATTGTGTTAAGGTGATATAGACCGTATCGAATAGCCGCCATTTCGTAGGGCAGTTTCTTTGTTCCTTGAGGACATGCATGGTTGCACATATTGTGCTTCCATTGTTGAACGGTTTAAGTAACAAAAGGTGCCCCTCGAAATGGCGGCTATTTGATACGGACTATACAATGCATGTAGCAGGAGTGCATTTTATTTTCTGAATGGATATATACAGTTTTTGATTTGCTTGTTATATACATGTATTATTTTTCTTTAGGGGCTGCCCAAAGTTGTCAACGTTTTCACGGTTATACAAAGTGTAGGAAGTGGGAGGGGGAGGGGGGTTTGAGCGCTGCGTGGGACTTTACATGCACTGTAAAATGTTGACATTTCACGGTACTGACAGAAAATGTAGTTCGTATGTATTTCAGGGAAACGAGGGGTCTTGAAAAACACTACGCTCTGTATAACTGTGAAAATATTGACAACTTTGGACAGCCCCTTACATGTGTTGTAGCCATAGACACTATTTATGTGATAAAGCGGTCCAATCATGTCCCCTGTATCCATTCTGTAGAATGCAGATTGGAATGGTACCAATTACGGATGCATTCCAAATCGCGCTCTAAATCAAGCAGTTTGCTTGTGCTTACTAAGTCATTTTGGAGGGTGGTCAAATAATGCCGCGTCATTGTTGAAGCGATGTGCGTGTCTTTAGGACGCGTAACGCGCTGTACTATAAAGGTTCTCATTGGTAAAATAAACCGCGTACGTTTACGCCCGCCAGTGGCACACAACGCGCATGCACATCGCTTCAACAACGACGCAGCATTATTTGACTAAAAAATTACGTATTCACAAGGGGTCAATAGAACTGTAGCAGGGGCCAATAGAACTGCAGCAGGGGACATGATTCAACTTTCACTTCAATATTGTCTATTGCCTGCTTTGATTGGATAGTTGTTGGCATTTTAAAAATCAAATTTATTTATGCAAGGGGTCTGATTTTTACTGTTTATTCCTTTTCTGTTACCTTCTTATTCAGGACAAGCTGAGGAAGAGAAAACGGGTGCACAAGAGGAACAGGAAATGAGGCAGGTGGATGAGACATCAGGTGATAACACAGGGGAATTAGTGGATGAAACAGGTGGCAATCAAGGGCTACAGGTGGACGAAATAACAGGTGGCGGTGCAGGGGAATTGGAAGGACAACGAGTGGATGAAATAGATGGTTATACTGGGGAATTGGAAAGACAAGGAGTGGATCAAACAACAGGTGGCAATAACGAGCAACAAGAGGATGGAACAAGTGGCAATGCTGGTGAATTGAAAGGAGAACAGGTGAATGGAACAACAGGTGACAAAGATGGGCAGCAGGTAGATGAAACAACAGGGGTTAACATCGCTGATCATGATGATGATCCTGAAGATGGGGAACAAGACCTTGATTATGATGATTCTATTTCTGATGATGATATTCATGATTATGAAACAATCAAGTAGCGAATGACCAGAATTATCCTACTCTTGATGTCAGACGAATTACACAATGTGTGATTGATGAGACTTGATCCAGCCACCTGTCCCAATAACAGGTGTTTGATGCACTGGTTGTGTGTCAGGTTGGAAGACGCATCTTAGTCACTCGGTGAACTGCTGGAAATGAAGTCCAAAAGGCCCATCCAAAGTTGTCAACATTGTCACGGTTCTACAAAGCTTGGGGAAGGGGGTCGAGGGCCGCGTACGACTTTACATGCACTGTAAAATGATGACATTTCACGGTGGTTCATTGTAAGTTGAAGAACATAGATACACCATCGTGGTTGGAAGGCGAATCTTCAGTCACTTTAAACACGCCACAGTGTCGCCATTTTGGACAGCTCACTGCCAAACTCACATAAGGATCACCATTGAGATTTTGTCCCTGTCGACAAGTGTACGAACGTCTACCATGCCAGCTGTTGGTACATACTGAACACCACAATAAGCTACTGACTATGCATGAATGTTCACTTGGCGCCATTTTGAAGGACAAAACACCATTTTGTGTTCACCCGAATGTGCGCATGACGTCAATACATGTCGCGACTTACCTGGAAGTTGCCGATAATAGTGAGGTTTTGGTGTGCACTCGTAGCTACCGCTGGGCGACTAGTAGATTTTACTAGTCGCAAGTAATCGAGCTATTCGCCCAGCGGCACTCGTAGCTACCGCTGGGCGACTAGTAGATTTTACTAGTCGCAAGTAATCGAGCTATTCGCCCAGCGGCACTCGTAGCCGATGTTTTCTCTACAAATTGAACAGTATATCTGATGTTTCTTATATGACTTCATTGTACAAATCACTGCAGTTATTATTGAAGTACTTATTATAAGCAGTTCTTTACTGAACACTGTGATCAGTACTGAACAAGGTGCATGTAGCAACTTGGATAGACGTATTCTTCTTGTTTATAGCAAACGTAGGACTCTTTGTCGGTATTTTCTTCGTATACATTCAACAAAGATTTCAATGAAATTACCTCCTGGAATCAACAGATCTAATTCTAAGATATACTTCCAACTTGCACTTCTGTCAGAAATGTTGCATTTCTGAGATAAATAAATGATAAAATTACGGCGCAGGTGGTTCGTGCAAAAGCGCCACAATAGAGGGCGCTGCATGCGCGCATAAATGGTTCATCTTGTGCACTAGCTGAATGCAATTTTTTTTAAGGAGGAAATGTGATTTTTCTTTAGATAGAAAAGCAACATTTGCGACAAAAGTGCATGTGGGAAGTATATTTTAAAATTAGATGATCTGTCGATTCCAGGAAGTAATTTTATTAAAATTTTTGTTCAATGTTTCCGGAAAAAATACCCTCTTGTAATAGAGTCACATGCACAATATTTTTATTTATAATGGTTACCCTGATGTAAAAATATTCCTGTTTTTGTGTTGGGATAATGCCACCCTATAGAGTAATTAGCTAGCTTGCAAAGCAGTTAACACACACTTGGGTTCAGTTCAAGAGTTGGGCCATGTGGCCAGTAGGCAGACACTTTGTCCCCCAAATGCTTCCACTGCAAACTATGTTCTTGAATCTCGTCTACATGAGCTAACATCCGACGACTTTGGCCGACTGAAAGTTGAATGTTGTGGCGGCCACTCCAGACAACGTTCAACATTAAATGACAAGTTGGGCCATGTAGCTATTGCCCAACTTTGTTGGATGAAACGGACCAATAGCAGAGTAGAATACCTGTCATGTGAAGGCAGCAGCCAATGACAGTGTGGATAGTGTAGACGAGTCCTCAGAGCAATGCACCTGTCACACTGTTCACCCATCTCTTCTAAACGTGCATGCCAGTTTAAATGCATAAGGAGTTGACAACATTTTCACAGTTCTACAAAGCGCGAGGGTGGTGTTCGAGGGCTGTGTACAACTTTATATGCACTGTAAAATATTGACATTTTATGTTACAAAAAATGTAGATAAATAATATTTCTTCAGAGGGAGGGGTGTCTTGAAAAAATACTATGCTCTGTAGAACTGCAAATGTTGACAACTTTGGAAGACCCTAATGTAAAATAAAGCAGAAACTGTGCTTGACATGCGCTTATGTTACTCCAACATTATCAGCGTGAATATTCATGAATAGACCTCAAATCACATGATGTTAATGAATTATTCATGTTGTGAACAGCAGTCAGTAAGCAGGTACAAGTACATGCCCCCTTTACTGTACTGTATTCCTTTTCTTTTCACCGGATGCAAGGAAAGTAGTTAATGGGGCACAATGTTTCAGTCTCTTGAACTTTGAATATTAACGTCATATATCTGAAACACTTTACAAAGCATGCAACGCAACTTGGATGTTAACTTTTGTATAAGAAAAAGTTTTATAAAAATATAAAAACTTGATTTTTACATGAAAAGCATATCAAATTTTTGGATCATTTTGAAATATTTTGTTTAGTTGAATGAAAATGGCCTCCGAGCATAAAATTGAGGAATAATTGAAATGACTTTTTTCCAGGGTTTCCTGTAAGAATACATTTTTAGTATTTCTTGTGCAAATATAGTCGTCTTAGCAGAATCTGAAAGCATGTTGTCAACTCCTAACAATTGCTTAGAGAAACACTAGAATGATGTTCCCTTAGAAGGATGTTGGTGGAACAGTGGAATGGTGAAATGCATACGATGTACAAATGTGTGCTCATTCCACCGTTCCGCGTTTTACTAACATCCCTTTAGAATGTGCATAGGAAATGTGATTGGTGCAGTTTGTAGTAAAGCGTCCTAACAGGTCAAATTCCTGACTCTACTTTAATAATCGCTCGTAGATTTGCAGATTGCAACAATTTCTTTAAATTATTATATTGATAAATTGTACAAGACTTTACTTTCATATATTATTTTTAAAGATTGAAAATGACATGTCAAATCGAAGGATGTTGGTAAAATGCGGAACGGGAAACGGTGGGTTCCGTACTTCCGTTCCCCGTTTTACCAACATCCCAAATCGAACCACATATTGGCTGTAGTCTGCATATTTACGATTTCATTTATTCCTCTGCATGTTTCTGTATTTTACTGCACAGTGCTGGGTCTCTTATTTTTCCTTCAGGTCCACCAGTAATATATTGAAACAATTCAGGATTGTATTACTTTGGGGGAAATGAATGTCTAGCAGTGCTCATGCCTTGATGTTGGTTACTTAGGTTTTATTGAAAACGAATTTTGAGGGTTTTTTTTAACCTCAAGCAGGTCATATTTGCTAATTAGTTATTGAAAAATCTATTTTGAGCAAGTTCGACTATTTCCAACTAAACGCAGTCTAGTCGACCATTTGGAACAATTCAACAGGGCACGGTCGCAATAGTCACTGGTACCCATCAGTTATTGAGTTGATGCAGCATTTTGCACGGAACCAGTTCACCAAGGATTGTTTTTTTCCAATTGGCCGGATCTGGACCAGATTGTCCCCGATGAATCAAATTTTTTGATCGGCCCGATTGAGTCTGGACCATGGCGGGGGGACGAATCATGGACGTTCCTCGCGCGATCGACACGTTTCCGGGGCGCAAGTATGCGAAAGTACGCGCAAGTACGACCACGGGCCGACGGTTTTTGATCGGCTACTGTTTTTCAACATGTTTAAAAACAGTAGCTGATCACTTTTTCGGTACCCGACCCTCGGAGGACTGAGGCGATCGCGCCAGATCTTCCCCCGAAGGTATAGGGTAGTGCTCGACAGTGCTTGCATGTTCCCGAATATTTTCGCAAAAATGCGGCCGATCGACCAAAAAAAGGATCAGGTACTATCGGGACCAAAACAATCCTTGGTGAAATGGCCGCTTAACCAAAGGCATTTCCTCTTGAATATTATAGTGTGAATGTCTGCTGCCACGATGATATTTAACTAGTGGTTGAAGGTAATGTCCAAGTTACGTACGACACTCTCTGCTTCAAAAATCAGTAATGGACTGTGGCCTGTGATTATGGGGGCAGCATCATTCTCTTCAATATTTTGATTTCTGATTCCTGAAAAATATTCAAAACAAAAGACCATAAAGGCTTATCATTTGTTCCATGGTATTGAATAGGAGTTTGGTGTCCCGGGTAACCTACACCAATGAAAATTGGCTGTAGAATGAGTTTGGTGCCATATCTACACACAAACATTAGATTTGAGTGGCATTTGTTCAAATAAAAATAATTATTTCCTACTGGGAAACCACTTTCAACACTTGGAAATCTTAAAAAGCATGTCACACTTTTGGACCCCTAATTTTAGGAATTGAACTTGCTTCAAGTGTGAAAGCCACTGGTTAGTCAACTGGTTCCGCACAAAATGCTCAATCAACTCAATGCGCGACCGTGGGCTGGTTCCAAATGGTCAACCAGACACGACTAACCATAGTTGACTAGACTGCGTTCAGTTGAAAAAACTACATGTATAGTCTTGAATCGAACTGTAGTACATTGTTTTTCTTCACCTTTGATCCTCTATGAACTATTTACTGTCGGGGAGATAGGTAAGTTTGTTACAGTGGAATTAGTTTTAACTGGTTAGAACTAGTTCCCCCAAATAAACAAATCCCACGTATTTTATGTTCTCGATGTGAATGAATATACAGCAGGCTGTGTATCCCACCACAAGGGAAGGGTCTTTACAATTATTATACAGAATGAAGCGTTTCTGATACTGTGCAGCATAGAGCCCCAATCCTGTGCACAGTAACAAAAAATACTGTATAACAAAAGCGAATGCAGTTGTAAACGTTGAAAAAGAACTGGTTTCCAACACCAAACATCTTGGGGAAATCTTACAAAACAAAGAAGGTATAAGCTTTATTTTATATAACAATAATAATATTGGATGTCTTTTTTTGCGATATGAGAATATACTGCACTAGTTATGAAAATACCGAACTCGGCACGTTCCATATTTTCATGACTCATGCAGTATATCGCACTCAAAGCCTTCCAATATTATATAAGTATTTTCATGTGGTCATGTTTCTGTGCATTAATTCCTTAGTTGTGCTTTTTACTCTATAATTTTCCAGTTGACAAAATGACCCGATAACTATACCAAATGTGTAAATACTGTTTCTAATCAGGAAGTGATTTTGTACAGCCGTTATTAGTTGTGGCTATTTAATATAGGCAAAATATCATAACAGCAGCGTAAAGGCATACACACGAAGGTCAAGACATGTTTATTTTTCTATGATTGTTTTTTTTTTTTAGTTAACAAAAAGTACCGTAACAGGGGTAGAAATTCACCCCAAAAATGACTTGCGCTTACAAAACATTTACTTGCGTTAAGATGACAAGTCGTCAGAATCTGAATCCAATGAAGTAGGTCAGCTTGTGTTTTGGGTTACTTGCGTTTATTAATTTTTACTTGCGTTGCGCAATCACTTTAATGGGAATTTCGAGCCCTGCGTAATCAGTCCGACAATTTGCATTTGTTTCTTGTGTATGTAATTTCATTGGTACACGAGGGCAAAAATCTGTAATTTATTATAGAACTATTCTTAAGGGGAGTTTACACTATTGCGGAAAAATCACACTGCCAATCGCCGATCTTTCCAAAATAGAACATTCCACTCCAGTAACTTGAGGCTTCTCTGATACCTCGTTGGAGAGGTCAGCGACAAACCAGTTTCTGTACAAATCTATGGAGCAGCTGCGCGCAAAGCCATTTTTCCGCGATCGTGTGAACGACCCTTTAACGTCTTGTTCCATTCTCATACATGTACATCCTTATTGGCTTCTACAGTAAAAACCCATATTTTCAGGAGGTAATTTTTACCACGATTTACGACGTGTCGCAAGTACCAAATCCATCACAACTTGCCGAACCCGTTGTAAGTGTGGCACAGGTTTGCCCCAGAATGAAAATATGAATCTACTAGTGTTTAGTAAAAAAAAAACAAGAAAAAATCAATATATTGTTTACTTTTTAAGATTAGCTCATCCTATATTGATTGTAGTTTGCAACAATTAGAAACGATGTAATTAAGTGATTTGTTTTATTTGACCAGCTACATGTACAATGTATTGTCTGCAATACCCAGGATATCTTGATATTTGCAAAATAGAAATTATCTTATGTTAATTTCATCTTGAATTGCAGCAAAAACCTGTGTATAAAGTGCTAAAAGTTGGTTTTTTGGTAGCTGGTTTTTTGACACTTACAATGTGAAAACATTCAACTATTATAACCAGTCTTATACATAAATTACTGACCAACATGTCAATAAATCTTATGTCATGTAAAATAATCTATGCATACCGTATTTAAGTTTTGTAATCTGCTAGGTTCCCATTTTACAAGCGTGTCTGAGATGCAGACAGACTTCTAGCGTGCAAGCATGGACCTCGTCGCTGATGTTTTGGTAAGTGAATGCATTTTGTTCTTCAATGAATACAGTTATAATGAAAGGTTAGTGATATATAGGGATGTCAGTTGGCAGTCAGGATCTTTTGCCTGAACTCAGACATCCCTGGATATAAAAAGTTCCAAGGACTTTATTAATTAATTTATTTATATACCACATCCAACAGCGGAGGGACCGCCAATTACAGGAATGGGAGCAAGTGTGGTTGAGTGCCTTGCTCAAGGGCACAGGTGCCACAACCCGTCACGGCCAGGAATCTAACCTACATTCTAGTACAGGAACTTAAGTTCGACGCACTAGACCGCTCGGCCATATGTCCCGTAATTAAGGTAAATTGCCATGTTTACACTGGTTCTGAGCTCAGGATCAAGATTAATCCCAATAACGTGTTACATTTTCAGTTGACTCTCTTTGCTTCTTTTCACAGAATTCTCCACCGTGTCAGCGGATAACTCTACTTATTAGGAGACACCGAGCTGTGAAGGCTTGAAGCGTTATGATATACATGTACCTGCCAACTAGTCTTATTTTTAAGTGTTAGAAATCGGAACAATTAGGTGACTGGTGATACATGTAAGTAAAATCTTTGACAATAAATGGGTTCATGTATACAAAAGATTGCTTCTATCATGTTTATTAAAACAAAAAGGTGATCGCTTAGAGCGTCCCCTCTGTTCCCCCAAGTACTGTTCAGTCTTACTGTACATGAACACACATTTCCGACTGCAAAATCAATGTTCATCTCTAATTTACTCCAGTTTTGCCCGGACGCACCTGTCTACTCCCTATTAAAGGAGCATGACCAGAAGACATTTTAGCTACTTAGATGCACCGATGCTTCAGAAAACCTTGAAAATCTATATATGGATTATGTGAATGGTAAAAAGTCCCGTGCACGGGACGTTTTTAGAAAACCACCTTCGGTTGCTAATTTATAACATGAAATACCATTTTGGACGGAAATAAATTCATGTGGTGTTTGCCATCAACACATGAAAAACAAAATTGGGTCATTGCAAATGATATAATGGGCCTTTAACACGTTGACTGCCGAGCATAGTTTCACACATCCTATTGCAATTGTGCCCCTTTAACGCACTCCCCACTCCTGCCTACCGAGGCCCTGTTGAATCCGGCCTCATTTCACGGGAGAAATCTTGTCGCCTCTGCTGGGCCAATCAGGACGCTTGGCAGTGCGTTGCAGGCATTCAAATGTCACGCGCGCAGATTGTAAACACCGTGCATGAATGTGATACATGTAAGGCTGGCTGTTGTCCGCGTCGGCTGCTATTTAAAGCTTAGCATACTGGGGAATCCGTTCCATTACATTCGTGAACATCCCTGTTATTAATTTGAAAAACTGCGGAGTAAATTAAGGTCGTCGGCGGAAAATTTGGTAGGAATGGGACATCGGTTCCCAATACAATTTCTGGAAAGAATATAACTCGTTTCATTTCGGCATAACATGACCGAATTGATTAAATTACATCAAAATGACTCGGGCGTATGTTGTCCGAACAACAGCTGGCTTACTCCACAGATTTCCTCGGGGCATTGTATAGTCGCTTTATAGCAGAGTGAAAATTCTCTGAGATCTCAGGATGAGTTTCACAGGGCGTTCCTTTTGTCTATGAGTATACTCGTAGTGGCAGAATCTGTTACTACGAGTATACTCGTAGTGGCAGAATCTGGTACACCTGTTACTACGAGTATACTCTTAGTCGGCAGTTAACGTGTTAACCTCACTATGAATGTCTTCTCCAAAATCACAGTGAAAATATCATTTTTCCTGAACCATAATAAGGAGAACAATTTATTTTGAGATTTTTACAATGTGAAATTGACTTTATGCCGGTACAAATGCTAACATTGCAGTCATTTTCTGGTAGGTTTTTTTTTGTCATTAACAAGATATTTACCCGATGTCACCTTTATATACTGAATATAAAAAGAAACTTATCACGATATTTAGTATTTCTTTTGTATGTATCTACGTTTATGAGTGATGACAACTATTCCTAAATGTCAGCATGACATACTTCAGTGCCTCTCTATTTGGGTCTGTCCACAGTAATGGGGTACATTTGAAAAGTAAGTCAATAATTCCTTTCAGATGTCTTTAGTTTATCTCAGAATTAAAGAAATGTCCTTGTTTTGTTCTCAGGAGATAACTTTTGCCCAAAAAGGTAAACAATTTCTGCCACAACATACATTTTTGAAAAGCTTGTGTACAAATTTTCCTATTACGTAGGTAACTTGGACAGACCATTTTGTGACATTTTTTTCCGTCTTTGTTACACGCGTAATAGGAAAATTTGTGCACGGGGTTTTCAGAAATGTATGTTGTAGGACTATTTTTCTTACTCCTTGGTGAAAAAGTTATTTCCTCAGTTTAGCTTGATAATTTAAAGATAAAATTAAGACATTTGAAGTGAACACGGACCTAAGATCTTGAATGTTACAGAAATGTACCCCATTACTGTGGACAGACCCATTTGTGAACTGTCCAATTTGACCTTTCTGCTGAAAATAGAAAAAAAATCTTTTGAAAAGTTTTTTTTTAATTTTCAGTATATTACAGAGCAAGAATCAGGCTTAAAAAATCTACAGGCCGGACGGCGGAGTAATTTTGTACTTTGCTGCGACGTTCTTCTGCGCTTCAGCAGCTACACTCAGTGAGAATAGGTGAGCCATTTCCATCTCGGTACGAGCGAGGTCAATTGCCTTCTCAAAGTAATCCTTAGCGGCCGACATATTGCCCCTGTACACAGAAAACAACATTGGCCAACTTGTTATAAGCATGTTCTTGTATTGAACCAGGGAAGTAGTCAAGTCTTTCACAAAGACTTTAGACGCTCGCCGAACCCTATGTGGGTAATTCCCAAAATTAGGGGTCTGAAAGTCTGACATGTTTATAAAGATTTTGTATAAAGTGTTTTTAGTAATTGAAACTGATTTCCCAGCAGAAAAAAAAAATGGAGGTGGAACCTTGATATTAGGCCCCCTCTCTAATGCGGCCAGTGGCCAGGGCACTTGGATTCCTATGGCAGTTGAACCTGGATAATCTGGCCACACACAGTAAATTGCCTCAATGAATGAAGCTTCTATGTAAAAATTTGATGAGCTTAAAAAACTCCACAAATGTCAACTTTTTAATGAGGAAACCTTTCATACACTTCACTTTTAGCTATTTGTTAACTATAGACATGCATTATGGTATGTTTGGATATCAATGCATGTGCCCACTGAACCTCTATATAAGGGCCACATTTTGTCGGTCCCTTGGGTGGCCACTCTGTACAGCTAATCGCTACAGTCTAAATTCCTGTTACTTACCTCTGCACTTCTATAGTTCCTAGCGTCTCGTAGGCAAAGTCACATTTATTATCAATTTCTAGGGCTTTCTTGATCATTCCTATGGCTCCGTCTGCATCCCTCTTCCAACTTAAATGCAAAAGTCTGGGGAAGATGTTTAAAATACAAACAAAGCTAAGGTGCTGTCCAAACTGGTTGACATTTTCACTGGTCTACAGAGCATAGGCGTAGCATATTGGATTATATCGCATTGCATGCGATTTTATTTACACAAATGCCATTTTTGGCAGACCTGATTAAAGAAGAATTCCAGTCATATTTCACATTGATTTGAGCCTGGCGATTCAAGTCGTTAAACTTTCTACTAAAAACTGATAATTTAGATAGCATATTTTAATTATCAGACTCACCCTTTATGTACATAAGCTGTGGGGTTATCTGGCTCCAGCGCGACAGCTTTCTGAAAGTATTCATCCGCAATGCTAAACTGTCCTTGATCGCTCTGAGCCTAGACAATACAACCACAAGAGGGCGCTGTTTATGAGACAGAGTCCCTTAACACAGTTGTAACGAGAAGTTTACTAAGAGCAAACAAAGCTGGTTGAGACTTGATTAACACAGCCTCTTTACACATTAACGGAGCCTAGACAATACAACCACAAGAGGGCGCTGTTTATGAGACAGTCCCTTAACACAGTTGTAACGAGAAGTTTACTAAGAGCAAACAAAGCTGGTTGAGACTTGATTAACACAGCCTCTTTACACATTAACGGAGCCTAGACAATACAACCACAAGAGGGCGCTGTTTATGAGACAGTCCCTTAACACAGTTGTAACGAGAAGTTTACTAAGAGCAAACAAAGCTGGTTGAGACTTGATTAACACAGCCTCTTTACACATTAACGGAGCCTAGACAATACAACCACAAGAGGGCGCTGTTTATGAGACAGTCCCTTAACACAGTTGTAACGAGAAGTTTACTAAGAGCAAACAAAGCTTGTTGAGACTTGATTAACACAGCCTCTTTACACATTAACGGAGCCTAGACAATACAACCACAAGAGGGCGCTGTTTATGAGACAGTCCCTTAACACAGTTGTAACGAGAAGTTTACTAAGAGCAAACAAAGCTGGTTGAGACTTGATTAACACAGCCTCTTCACACATTAACGGGCATAAATTTTGTTTCACAAATTGACAAGTTTACCAATCATGTGTACTACCTGTATTGCCGACCTCACCTGTGCATAAAGAGCGAAGGCCTCGGCACATGTTGGGAAACTCTTTGTGCTCTCTTCCAGTTGTCGCATTGCTGTTTGTAACTGCATTGGGCTTTGGTGTAGCAATGCTAAGCGATATTTAGCATAGCTGTATTGAGCGTGTGCAAGGGCAAAATTGCTGTTCAGTTTGTTGCATTTCTCAAAATCCGTGGCTGCATCGTCAATTCGATCCAACAGAAGATTTAACTGTACATAGAAACACATTTTGGGTGTTGTTAAAAAAGCCAGAGCTAGGAGAAAGTTTGATCAAGCAACTATAGTTAACAATAGTCGACTAGAGTCCCTTGAACAATGGAAATTATCTGTCGTTCGAGGGACTCTAGTTAACTATAGTTGATTATCAACTGAATGCACTATATCTACATGTAGTATGCTGAAAATGTTATGAGGAATTTTACTACAAAAGTTGTTCAAAGTTGTCAACATTCTCACTGTTCCACAGAGCGTAGTATTTTCCAAGACCCCCTGAATTACTACTTATCAAAAAATTTCTGTCAGTACCATGAGATGTCAACATTTAACAGTGTACTTCTTATATGTAAAGTCGTACGCTCGACCCTCGGCCTTCCTTCCCTCCTTATGCCTTGTAGAACGGTCCTTTAGTTTAAACAGTGCTTTGAGTTGATAGGATTTTTTTTGTAGGCAACCCCTTCTGTTTTCTTACTTGTTTTCTCCATGGGGTGGGGAACTGTCCATCCTTTATTATTATTTCTGGTTAATTTGACACACCAAATTGAATCTGGTGGCCCAAAGGCCAAAAGAGTTGTAATAAAATAAAATTAAAATGCATCCTATTAAAACAAACTCAATAAAACACATTATGTCATACCCGAGGTAAAGCAGACCGTCTGTATCTTTCATTATTTAGTATTGCACTGTAGTTGAACTAAAACAATTCTTATTTTTCCAATCTATAGCTTCGATTAGGGAGGACACACAAATCTAAACGGCGGTACCGACAGCGGTACCGCTCGAGAACAGGTTACTTAGTGCAGGCAGCACCGCTATAAACCGCAGGTTAGATTTATGTGTCTTCATCTACCTGTCTTTATTGGTGAAACACCAGTGAGTTGGAATAACACATTGGGTGAGGTCACACTTCTGTGTGTGTTAGTGTTACAGATCTGTTATCTTAATCAGAATTGTGACCTCAGAACAAACACCGTGTTAACAGGATGCGTTAGAAGTCGTGCACAGAACCGCTAATTGCAGCGAGTGAGGGCGCAATCCCGTGTTGCGTGTTAGTGTGACAGATCTGTTAACACCATGTTAACATCAAGTTTAATCGGCGTCTCGGGAAACCGTGTTAGTGTTAGTGTAACAGATCTGTTGACTGGGCATCTTGGAAAATGTCAAGTCGGTAGGGTTCTGCACGACTTTCAGCACTAACACACACAGAATTGTGACCTCCGGTCTGTGTTACACGAGTTTAACCACTAAGTGATTGAAATTTTCAAAACCTTTACGGAGCCAAAAAAATGTCTCAATTGTGGGTAGAATACAAGATCCAACACATTTATAAGTTGTGTTGAAAAATAATACTCAATTTATTGAAAATCATGAAAGTTATAAATTAATCAAAATTAACACCACCCACTTCGTTCAGATTAACTTAACAGATCTGTTACACTAACACGATCTGTAACATGAGTTGTTGAACTAACATGAGATGTAACACTAACACGTCCTAAACACCATGTTAACATCGAGTTAACACGGGGTTTGTTCTGAGGTCACAATTATGATTGTGTTAAACAGATCTGTTAACACGGTGTTAACCTGGACATTCAGTTAGAGGTCGAGAATAATGCCATGTTAACAGATATGTAACACTAACACACAGAATTGTGACCTCACCCATTGTGAGGTCATTATTAGACTAGCTACCTGTCCTCTATGGTGGTAAATATCTGCATTATCAGGATCAATGCGCACTGCAGTGGCAAAGTCATCCATGGCATCACTGGAGTTCCCCTCCTGCATGTGCATACTGCCACGCTTGATCAATGCATTGGCTCTCAACTGGAACAAAAAAACACCATTCTAAATTCACCTTATTGAATAGTTGCCATCTTGTAGGGAGCATATAGACCGTATTGAATAGTTGCCATCTTGTAGGGAGCATATAGACCGTATTAAATAGTTGCCATCTTGTAGGGAGCATATAGACCGTATTAAATAGTTGCCATCTTGTAGGGAGGACACGCATGATTACACTTTTTGTGCTTAAAAACATTGTTGACCAATTTAAATATCCAAAGCTGCTCCACAAGATGGCAGCTATTGGACACGGTCTATACCCAACACGACATGCGACAGAGGGACTTTTGGTAACCAACCCTCTTCCCCCCACGTCACTCTCCTTAACCCCAATCCCCCCAGACAACATGTACTGAATCCTGCAGCAGGTGAAACCAATCAATTACTAATTACACCTGTTTACTTGATGGTTCTAACCTTTTTATTGCTTTTGTCCATGCCTATCAATCTATCCAGGTCAGGTCTTGCTTCAGTAGCTTGTCCCTTCAACAGGTAAAACGTTGCTCTCATCAACAAAGCTTCAGCTATTTTATCTCCGTTGTTGTCAATTTCTTCATCGCAAGCCTCGGTCACTCCGGCGTATTCACCATTCATGAAGAGACGATGGGCTTTGACATAGCCGGAATTACTGTTAAACAGAGAAAATAAAAAAGAGTTTAGCGATCAGGGTTGTAGTCAAGTCCATCACAAGTCCAGAGCCGATAAAATAGCTCACAATCCAGTAACAAGAAGCAAAGGATGAACACGCACAAAAGAATGCCTTAGTTGGAGTTCATTTGAATAGCTTGTGACTTGAGGTGGTCTTGTGGAGGCTTGTGATGGACTCGACTACAACTCTGTTACCAAGACTTGGCTATCTATGGTGTGTGTGTGTGTTCTTGCAACTAATTGCTTCTCTTTACTTGGGAATCAAATGAATACCTGCAAAAGTAAGTGAAAGCTGATGTGCTTGATAAGTCCATGTGTATATTAAGCTGCATGGGACTGCATGCTTCCTAGGGAATTGAGAAGGAAGCTGATGTGCTTGATAAGTCCATGTGTATATTGAGCTGCATGGGACTGCATGCTTCCTAGGGAATTGAGAAGGAAGCTGATGTGCTTGATAAGTCCATGTGTATATTGAGCTGCATGGGACTGCATGCTTCCTAGGGAATTGAGAAGGAAGCTGATGTGCTTGATAAGTCCATGTGTATATTGAGCTGCATGGGACTGCATGCTTCCTAGGGAATTGAGAAGGAAGCTGATGTGCTTGATAAGTCCATGTGTATATTGAGCTGCATGGGACTGCATGCTTCCTAGGGAATTGAGAAGGAAGCTGATGTGCTTGATAAGTCCATGTGTATATTGAGCTGCATGGGACTGCATGCTTCCTAGGGAATTGAGAAGGAAGCTGATGTGCTTGATAAGTCCATGTGTATATTGAGCTGCATGGGACTGCATGCTTCCTAGGGAATTGAGAAGGAAGCTGATGTGCTTGATAGGTCCATGTGTATATTGAGCTGCATGGGACTGCATGCTTCCTAGGGAATTGAGAAGGAAGCTGATGTGCTTGATAGGTCCGTGTGTATATTGAGCTGCATGGGACTGCATGCTTCCTAGGGAATTGAGAAGGATTAAAGCGGGCCTCCCACTGTGCGATTTTTGCCACGAATTTCCTACGAATTGGTACGATTATCGGAGACTGCCTATAGACTCTACACACAATCGTAGCTAATTTGTGGCAATAATCGCACGGTGGGAGGCCCGCTTTAGGAATGATATTACTGAGCCCAATGACCAGGGGAAATAATGTTTATTATAACCAGTTGGAGACTAACCTGGCATCTCCACTGGCGTCATTATAACTATCGTCAGATTGGGAAATTCCATCATCAGAAAATGATGAAAAGTACGATCTGATAAACTGGCCCGAGGGTAGACTTGGCACGCGCTCCTACAACATAAGAGGAAAAACTACATTAACTTTGGGATGTTGGTGTGGTTTCATTTATAATGCGGTGGCTACATGTATTTATTTCCCTGGAGTGGGAGACTGTACTTGCAGTGTAGACCGTATCAAATATCCGCCATTTCGTGGGGCAGTTTCTTTGTTCCTTGCATGATTGCACATATTGTTCTTTCAACGGTTTAAGTAACAAAAAGTGCCCCACGAAATGGCTGCTATACATGTATGTGTCTGGGGCTGGAGACTTGATGACTAGTCAGGAGGAAAAGTGTCATGAATTTACTAAGGAGTTGTCTCATAGCGCAGTGTCCATGCACGATAGTCTTTCCAACTTTAATATACTGGTGATGAAATTGGCATTTTGTCTAGTACCTCGTATTGCTGCTGTGCTTTCTCTCTACCAATTTCTTTCAACATCTTATCAGCGAGCACCATGCTCTGATTGTGAGTGAAGCTTTCCAGAATACACACTGCAGTCGCATCTAAATTAACAAATTCAAGAGAATGAGCTTGGAGAGTTATGACCGCTGTTTGGCCGCTGTTTGAGATCGAATTCTCAGGGAAAATTGTATTTGTTCCAACCTATTAGCGGTAACAAGTACTACAGTGACAGGGCATTCCAAGTCTGTGCACCGAGAGTTTGGAATGCCCTGTCACTGTTAGTACATGTACGTGGTGCCGTTTCATATTAAATTTTTAAAGGATCTGTTCAAACAAATTTTTTTAGGAAGATATAAAATTGTTAAATTATTTGTGTTTTTTTTGTACTTTTTAATGTGCTCTATTTTAATGGATAATTTTTTATGGAGGGCGCTCTATAAGAATTGATTATTATTATTATGACTGAAACATAATTACACTGTAAAATGAGTGGCCTCACGTTTCAACTCTAGCAGAGTCTTAGCAGAGTCTTTCTCAAAGGCAAAATGACAAGGACATAATTGAGAGTTATGACTGAGCCATTGCCTAGGCAACTAACAAAAGATGACATATTCACTTTGGCAGTCTATTGCAAAAGCACAGGCACAGGCTTATCAGCAATGCGCGCGCGCCAAATTCGTGCCACGAAATACGTACAGCTCCATGCCTTTGCTATGGAGCTGCATATTTCGTGGCATGAATTTGAAGCGCACGCATTGCTGACGAGCCTGTGCCTTTAAAGTGATTTTGAGTGTAGAGCCATTGCCTAGGCAACTAACAATTAAGATGATGTGTTCACTCTGGCAGTATATTCTGTACCTTCTAAACATGCCATCTTTTGGTGCATGTTTTCGTAAGCTTTCGCCCGTCTGTACAAGGCCTTGACATAGTGAGTGTTCAGCTCCAGTGCTTCTGTACAGTCTGACACAACTTGGGCAAAATTTCTCTGCAAACGGAAAAAACAAGGTCAGACGTGCGACGTAGTATACAAATCCATTGAAACTCGCCGAACCATCGATTTTTAGTGTTGTCCTTAGGCACGGCCTGTTCGATAGCTTCATTATAACAGGCAATAGCTTGCTTATATTGCATGGCCTTACGAGCTGCCGCTCTGTTTTGGTAGAATGTGGCCAGGTCTTTAGTGTTGTCCTTAGGCACCTGTGCAATAGCTTCATTATAACAGGCAATAGCTTGCTTATATTGCATGGCCTTACCAACTGCTTGTGAGCTGCCGCTCTGTTTTGGTAGAACGTGGCCAGGTCTTTAGTGTTGTCCTTAGGCACCTGTGCAATAGCTTCATTATAACAGGCAATAGCTTGCTTATATTGCATGGCCTTACCAACTGCTCGTGAGCTGCCGCTCTGTTTTGGTAGAACGTGGCCAGGTCTTTAGTGTTGTCCTTAGGCACCTGTGCAATAGCTTCATTATAACAGGCAATAGCTTGCTTATATTGCATGGCCTTACCAACTGCTCGTGAGTTGCCGCTCTGTTTTGGTAGAACGTGGCCAGGTCTTTAGTGTTGTCCTTAGGCACCTGTGCAATAGCTTCATTATAACAGGCAATAGCTTGCTTATATTGCATGGCCTTACCAACTGCTCGTGAGCTGCTGCTCTGTTTTGGTAGAACGTGGCCAGGTCTTTAGTGTTGTCCTTAGGCACCTGTGCAATAGCTTCATTATAACAGGCAATAGCTTGCTTATATTGCATGGCCTTACCAACTGCTCGTGAGCTGCCGCTCTGTTTTGGTAGAACGTGGCCAGGTCTTTAGTGTTGTCCTTAGGCACCTGTGCAATAGCTTCATTATAACAGGCAATAGCTTGCTTATATTGCCCGGCCTTGAAGTATTTGTTGCCCTTGTTTTTACTTCCTTGAGCTTTCTCATCTGGAGTCTGTCAGAAATCGGAACAGAATTGATCAGTTTATTCTGTATTAAACTCACGATGGAGCTGTGCTTACATCATGTGTTGAGAAACAATGGGAATAATTTACAATGGAAAGAATTTACATTTGAGATTGGCTAAACAAAATCTCGGTTTTTCTAAATAAATTTATTTTTCTTCCAAATGTTTGTTTTTCTGTTTAGATGGGGTCCAACGTGTGACATTTTTCTGTCCCCGTTACACCTGACATACTGCTATTTGCCATACAAGTATCATTAAAAATGCCTTCCAACCATATTTTTATGAATTGTATTTTATGTAATCACTCCTGAATATGTCCTGAATTTACAAAATACATTTCTCAAGATGTCAGATGTAACGGGGACATAAAAAGTGGACCCCAAATTTATAGAATGACCCATCTGCGTATACTGATCGCTCATTAATCATTTTATGGAAATAATAGTGACGTCCGACTTGTAAATTTGGGTAATTCACAATATTAGGGGTCCAAAAGTGTAACATGCTTTTAAATATTTTCAAGTATGTTTAGTGATTGAAAGTTGTTTTTCCAGTAGAAAATATTTATTTTTATTTCCATATATACCACTTAAATTTAATTGTGTGTTCGTTCCAAGTGCGCAACTGTACCTTATTCACACTGCGGAGAGCGCCCTCTCACACGTCCAGAATTATTTAAACTGCAACGACATAAACTACTGTTGAGTTTGAACCTGGAAGAACATTTTGGCTTAAAAAACGGTGTTGTAAGTATTTCTTTCCAATCATGGACATCTCAAACCACTGCAGGACACAACTAGGAGGAAATTTTTAGGTGCGATTCAAATTTCGAGGCAAAATGACAACAATCCACTGTATGAAAGGAAAGCTCACTGACTATAGTTAACTAGACCATTGTATTGTCGATACGGAGCAAGCTCGCGCGCTCGACTATACAGTAGTTAACCAGACTTAACCTACCCCCGGGGCTTGGTTCCTCTAGTCAGACTAGCTAGTCAAACCACACAGCGTTCGGGTGGCATTTTTTCTTAGTGTCAATTCGTGCACTTCCTACAGTGCGGCATACGCCCTAGCTGTCTCTTTGGAAATTTCACTTTGTGGAAAGTCCATGTGCTGTATGATTAGAAATTGGGGCAATACATGGTGGTAAAAGAACAGTAAGCATATTTAGAAGTCAGACTAGGTACTTTCTGTTTGTTAAATAGGCATTTTTGACAAAGATCCGGAGGGTCCGACTTTCACGAACTGCCTAAATCAGGGGTGTGGGTGAAAAACGGACCCTCCGGATCTTTTTCGAAAATGGCTTTTTAATTAACAGAAAGTGCCTAGTTTGACTTCTTAATACGCTTACATACCTTTTACCGCCATGTACAGGCCTTATTTTTAAAGATCCGGCGTTGAAAAAAAACAATTTTTTTTTCTAGTGTCCTGCACTTCCTACGCCTACCGGTATTTCCTTCAAAATGTCACTTTGTGGATAGTCGATGTGGTGTATGGTGGTAAAAGGTATGTAAGCGTATTTATAAGTCAAACTAGGTACTTTCTGTTCGTTAAATATCAATTTTTACCAAAGATCCGGAGGGTCCGACTTTCACAAACTGCCCTAAATCAATGGGTTTACTGTCAACTCGACCGTTTGCCAACCAGACTCCTACCAACTCGACCGTCGTACCAACTCAACCATCGACCAACGTGGAAGACCGGCCAATCACGTCGCCCGCCCACGCCGCGGCGGCGGCAACGACCAGTGCGTGTGGCTGTCCTTTTTTTTTATACATTAGGCATGTACATTATGCTTATTTTTACGCTGGCTATCTACTATATACATGATGTACTAGTTTAGTGGGACACAACGGACGAGTTGACTTCTGCAGCTAAACGTACAACGGTTACAACGGGCGAGTTAGTAGGAGTCGAGTTGGTACGACGGTCGAGTTGACTCCTACGGTCGAGTTGGTAGGAGTCGAGTTGGTACGACGGTCGAGTTGGTAGAAGTCGAGTTGGTACAACGGTCGAGTTGACTCCTTCGGTCGAGCGCACGACGGTCGAGTTAGTACGACGGTCGAGTTGGTATGACGGTCGAGTTGGTAGGAGTCGAGTTGGCAAACGGTCGACTTGACCTCACCCGATCATCAGTAGCCACGCGTGTTGTTGTTGTTGCACTAACTTTTCCTTGTTCTTCACTGACAACTTTGGCATCCGGGATCTTTGTTTTCTTGTGATTTCTACTTCTGTGGTAGTAGTAAACCCCGACAGCTACGCCGATAGCTATCGGGGCTCCAATGACCAAGGCAACCTGCCAGGATTTGGGGAGCGAAGTGCTCACGTCCGCACCAGGTTTTCCACCTTCGGCCATGTTGCAAATAGTGGTTGCGTTCGAATAGCTTACACTATGCAAGTGACCCCACAGGCAAGATAGTAGGAAGGTTTAGATGCACGTAAAACGCGAACGTGAACGCGAAATTTATTTAGTTTGGAGCAATTATAGAATACAGGGCCCAGTGGAAGTTGACCCCCGGCCAGGTTACTAACAAAACGTCCCTTTTAAAAACATCCCTCACATTGTGTTAAGTCATCAAGCCAGATAAATACTATTCCTGACTGAGCTAGGGCGTCAATTTCCACTGGGCCCTGCATTCTATAATTGATGTTTTATGTTATTTATTTATTTACCACATCCAACAGCGGAGAGACCGCCAATTACAGGAATGGGAGCAAGTGTGGTTGAGTGCCTAATTGCAGCGTTGGAGGTCTCGAGGCCGGCCTCGGCCTCGAGGCCGGCCTCGAGGCCGATTTTTGAGGCCTCGGCCTCGGCCTTGGCCTTGGACGTTGATGGTCTCGGCCTCGGCCTTGGCCTCGGAGCTTTCCGGCCTCGTGAAACTGGTCGAGGCCGGCTCGAGGCCGCCCAATTTCCACCAATTCAAATTTGTTTTCTGTTTCAAATTATTTATATTTTATTACCATATTAAAATTCCCGAAAGGCTGCAGTAATGGGTTCCTTCTGTGTCTCCCCTCCGTGTTAAACGAAATGAAAAAATACAGCACGCACGATCGAATGAATAAACTGGAACCCCGGCCTACAGTCGTACAATTACCGGTATGTACAATGTACACGTACGTTGCGTGCGTCCCTAGCATCATAATTTATGGACTTCTTTTAGTCCTCGGCGACCCAGTCGGCAATTCTACTCCCGCTATAGACTGGCTTCTGGTCCACCACGTCACCCATAAACTGTCACTCCTGTTTCATTGCACTATGCATCGCACATACTCACTGCATCATCTTCTTGTTATACAACCAGTCTAACTCCCGCTTCGCACTGGTTTCCGCTCTACGGTGTGCCTGAACGTGTGCAATAGGTACAGGGAACCTTCGCTGTACTGCGGATGCGTGCGTACATGTATGTACGTTCGCACAGTACATAATCACTCTGTACATGCATCACGCACTAACCGCTAACAAAACCTTGATAATTGTTTAAAATGTCTTCAAATTCCCGGATCATCCAGTTCGGGTTTGTCAACCACGAAGAATATGAAGAAAAGGGGAAAAGAAAACATAGAGCCTCCTGCAAGTTTTGCAAGGCAAAGTCTCAAAAACTCAGCGAGTTCTGCGGCACGACATCGAATTTTACAAGGCACCTTCAACGTGTTCACAAAGCAAAGTAAGTGTGTTCTTTACGTTCACAGGTTGTTTTGTCTCCTTGTTTTTGCCTAATCCTAGCTGTCATTTTTAAAATTGTTGGAATTTTGTTCATATACATTGAACAAAGATTTCCTCCTGGAATCAACACATAATGTAATTTTAAGATATACTTCCCACTTGCACTTTTGTTGCAAATGTTGCTTTTCTGTAGAAAAATCATGTTTTCTTCTTCAAAAATTGCCTTCAGTTTGTTTTTTTATATATGTGTGTGTGTACATAATATAACCGGCCTCGGCCTCGGCCTCGGCCTCGGACACTTTGGCCTTGGCCTCGGCCTTGGCCTCGAATGCTGTGACTCGGCCTTGGCCTCGGCCTCGGAGACCCATGACTCGGCCTCGGCCTCGGCCTCGGAGGTTGCGGCCTCGACTACAACCCTGCCTAATTGCTCAAGAGCACAGGTGCCACAACCCGTCGCGGCCCGGAATCGAACCTACATTCTACCATGGAGGAAGAAACACATCCATGATTCTACTAGCACAGGACTTAAAGGGCCCCTTATTTAGGATTTTTATCAATGAAATCTATGCTTTAAAACCACTATACTCAGTTAAAGTCATAAAAATCCTATTTGGAGCTTGCTTTGGGGGTTAAAACAAAGGTTTTTAGTTTTTATGCTAATGAAAATATGCATATTCATGACCAAGGTCACGACGTCACAAGAGGCAAACACAGGAAAATCACATTGACCTGTGCACAAAAGATTCCACTTTTTTCTCAATTTTCCTGAACCTTTTGTAATCCATGGCTGTTTGAGTTTGTTTTACATGTTGCGCCTGCTGTGAGCCTTGACAAAACTGGGGGTAGAAACTGCAGCAATTTTCCACAAGTCCAACTTGAAGTCTTATGTTTTTTCTTAACTTTTCCCTTCTGTCTTCCTTATGTGATGCACTCAAAACAGCGCCCTCTGTCTGTAATTTATTGCAATGAAATCTTCAAAGTTGAAAAATGCCACCTTTTATTGATTTTACATCCAAACGAACAATAGTATGTCTTGCAGAACAAGTAATCTGTCATTATGAAGCAAAGCTTAGGCATAAAGTTGTTTAGGATGTCACAGGCCCTTTAAGTTCGACGCACTCTCCCCTTTTGTTAACGCACCAACCCCACCTAAAAACTGAAAGGAATTCCTTTAAAATTCCTTTCCTTGGATGATTTAGACAACGGGGAACAATGGTAGGGATACCCTCTTCCCATTTGGTGCCGCAAACAGTCGTCGGATGTGCGCTTGTGTTGGTTGGTCGTACGCAGTGCGGACGTGATTACAAAATAGGTTTGACTGGTGGGCCGCATGTGCACTGGTAACCGACGCGCATAAAAATTCCTTTGTACACAGACTATGGGTCACGCGACGAGGCCAGAGACGCAGTATCATTTAAAACACAAGACAACAGCAGGGCTGTACGATCACAGAGGATTACACTGGACGACAACTCGAAAACATAAAGGATTCAGTGACTTTAACACCCCGGATGTCTTGGACTGTAAAGACTTTTGCGCTAGATATTAATGGTGGTATGAAATTTAATGACCCTGATGTTAGATTCTGTCCTTTATGTCTAGGTAATGCTTTGACTGGTCAAGAGCATTAGGGGCCGGAATATAATGGACAGATTTTGATATAGGGCCAATTATTTAACTTTGGTTGGAAGAGGGCGCAATATCATTTAAATTGCCAGAGGGCGCTATATTTTGTGAGTAACTTGAGGGCGCTGTTATTTTTAATTTGAATATTTGGGTGTGGCACATTCTTGTAGACATTCCTGCAGACATGCATGGTCATATACACTACTAGTCAGTACATGTACAGACATTGCCATTTCTTGTACTCATTAGTCAACACAACTTGACATCCCATTGACTTGACATCCCATGGAAGCTCAGCAAAAGTAAGTTTACTGATATTTCATTTCTTGGTATTTTTTTCGTATACATTGAACAGAGATTTTAAGGAAATTACCTCCTGGAATCAACAGATAATGTAATTTTAAGATATACATGTACTTCCCACTTGCACTTTTGTCGCAAATGTTGCTTTTCTGTACAAAAATCACGTTTTCTTCTTCAAAAATTGCCTTCAGTAATAGTGCACAAAATAACCATTCACGCGCGCGCGCGCAGCGCCCTCTGTTGTCGCGCTTACGCACAGACCGCTCGCCGCGTCATTTTGTGCATTACTTTATGCAGTAATTTTCTCATTTATTTATCTCAGAAATGCAACATTTGCGACGGAAGTGTCAGTGGGAAGTATATCTTAGAATTGAATAAGCTATCGATTCCAATATATAAATTTACCCAAATCCGTGTTCAATGTATATGAAAAAAATACCCATTTCTTTAAGGATTGTATTGGAGAATTTATTGGATTTGAAGACAGAAATTTATGTATAGATTTGGATCATGTTCCTAGTTAGTTTGGACAGCGACTGTTTTTCATTATTGTAAACTGTTTCAGATTTTTTGCCAAACAGTGATTATTATATGACACATTTAACTCAAAAGAGGTATTTTCTTTCTTTATTCCTTAATAGTTGAACCTTGCGTACAATTAACCTTGCATCAAACCATGCACTGGACTTGTATCCTGCAAACCTTATCGACATGACATTGCTATTAGCTACTTGTTACCCCTGTGCCACACCTGTACTTGTTATCTGTGACATCAACCAGAATTAAACATGACATTCATTGAGCATGCATGAGTTTCAAACTGAGCTTATTGAGGTCTTATACTGCAGACATCCCATGTAACGTATGTCGGTTACAGATGCCCTCAACAAAACCTCAATAAAAAGCTCATTTGCGTACGGGAAGAGAACTTTATGCCAGTTGGGTACAGGTACACAGACGGGAGTGGTTCGTCGTGATACTTTCTCTGATGCTGGCTCCACTTGTCCGCGCGATGTGTGCTGGATGGAGTTGTTCTTGACCTTGGCAAAACACCACACGTCATTGCATATAACCAGGTAAGCCGTTGTTTGAGTTACCCGTCGTGCTTGTGTTACAGCCGTACAATGTAGTTAAATACACCGTCTGTAGATCTACATGTACATATACATTTGTACCTTGAAAAACTGCGTCTTTTTTTTACAATTTGTCTTAACGTAGGAGTTTTAACTCCAAGCTCCAGCAATGTTGCTACTTAGTTACGGTAATCATGCGGTAATTAAGCCAAATTTCCACCATGTCCACAAGCTGCGGCCGTACCGTGGTTGCGGCCGACTTCATGGGATCATGGAGGGAGAAGTACCTCAGTGGACGGTAGGTTCAGCGCCGCGGTATAAATTCCCTACTCGTATGCCACTTATTTGTCATAATTTGGACATCGCTCTTTTCTTTAAATGACACAAAAACATAGGAAGAAGTTTTGTACATGATCATCCAGGTGATATTCGACCTGTAAAGACTTGATGTTTTCATGTTGATTCACAGATTAATTACAGCTTTTAATTACAGCTTGGCACTAAGGCAAGTCATGAACAACAAGTGGTGTTTGTGTACATGTATGTAATTTACAATGTATTCCTTGTCACCAAAGGATCTGTGCATAAAGATTTTACAATTCAGAACACCTGGGAGTAAAGCATGCATGCTTTGGTCCTCTGGTTGGTTTTTTGTTTATCAACAAAGTGACAGTGTCCCCCTCTTGGATGCATAGGGAAGCTACTGTAGGGCTATGGTTGGGGAACGAAGTGATATATATAGGGGCATTACCTCAAAGCTAAATGCTACAAACATAATTGTCCACATTGATAACTTGTATTTTATGCTCTACCTACAGGGTATGCCTACTCTTGTGGTAAACAAGAATGCACGAGCTACTGCTTGGAATCCAAGTTGCCGTCTAACACAGGTAAAAACATTTTGTTTTGTTATTGAATCCAACTGTATAAAGGTAGAGTACATGATTGGTAAGCTGTTACAAATGGCATTATTTCCACTTGCGATTAAAAACCCATGTTAATAAAACTGCTGTGTAGACATTTCAGCCACATAACGGTACGTGTAGAAGCAGCACCTTGAGATATTCATTCAAAAGACTTTTTAGAAAACCACCTTAAGTTAATTTCTCAAACAAAATACCATTTTGAACAGAAATGTGGTTTTGGTACCAATGTTATTCTTTTTAGTAAGATTCTTCTTAAATGAGAAAAATAAATTGGGGTCTCTACAAATGATGCAGGTACTTTTAATTTCACATCATTTTACATAACATAATCAAAATAAGCATTTTTGAAATACAGGCATAATGCATTAACCACTTCATAAATATTTGCAACAAATTATTAAAATCTCTTAACTCTAATTTAATAGTGTGTAGTGTAAGTCATTTTAACTTGAAATGTACCATGAAGGAATTGTATACAGTACATAAACTAAATCCTAATGCACCGAATTAGATACAAATGGTAACTATTTTGGCCACTTTCTAAATATCAAATGATCCATTAATTCAATCACAAGATCTACTTTTGGTAAGAGTTGAGAAGTTGATTAGATTTTTTTTCTTTAAAATAACTCGTTTAGCATTGGAATGTGCAGATTTGATTGAAAAACCCAACATTTCGAGTGGGAAAAATTTAAGATTTTGTGAGAAAACACTTTAAAATGTTTGAGCCTGTCTGATATGTTTTGCACACAAGGTTTGAAGCCACGAACAACTTCTCAATAGGCCTACTTGACCTAATTTGAGTAATTTTGAGAACTTTATATCTTAAAATTCTAAACGATTCCCTTCTTTTTAGAATCGTTATTTAAACCTTCATTTTGAAGAGATTTTTTCAAGTTATATATATTTTTTTATTTGCTAGTTTTCAATTTTCCCCAAATAAGACAATTTCTTGGAAAGTGGGAAAAATGTTTATGAAACTATGAGTGGGTGTAATCCATCCCCAATGTCAGGGTTTTAGGTTTGGTGCACATACATGTAAAATCTGTTTAAATACGCTCTGGGATCTTTAAAATGCGTTACATGTAACACACTGGACCAACGGCTTTACGTCCCTTCCGAAGGACGGAACAAGTGTGATTAAGTGCCTTGCTCAAGAGCAAGTCTCATGTTGCATGGTAGTAATATTGCGTAGGCCTACATGTACCTAATACAGTGCCTTAGTTTACCATTCTCAGTATCTACAATTCCAGAAACTAGAAATAAGTTGTGTTCTGTCGTCGTACGGTTGAATCCGCAGCTTTTCACATTATTTATTCTCGGGATTAGCAGAAAAAAAAATAGCTCGAAATATTATAGATCAATTAGGACAAAAAATCTCAATCTGAAGACAAATTAATTTTCGTGATATACCAATTCTATTTTTGAATGACTAACTAAATTTAGTGAATTATTAATCGCCTGAAAAATTTGTCACAAATCTATCATTATTAAAGACTAATTATTATTAGTTATTGCACAAATGTAATGACTAATCTTTTGACTAGATGAATGTTAGTTAAATTATACCATGAAATAAATTGTGAAAAAGCCATGTTCCCTCAGTACATCTTAACCGTTGTTTGCAGATCCAAGTAAAGTATATTTGTTTCGCTGACGCCAGCTAAATCAATTTTGAAATCAAACTTGTGTCGTAAATGTGATAATAAAAGATACAAATATTGGACTAAGTTTCACACAAGTAAAAGTAAAATGTGGGGTCAAACGTTTCGATCCGAGGATCTTTATGAGTGACTAACAAGAACGAGTCCCGTCTGGCCTATGAGTAAAATCAAATTGAAATTAACTTGTTACCAACTTCTACTTAAAGATCCTTCTTGCGTTTGCCTAGACTATTTGCCCATGTTCAAACTGCAATCACTGCTTGTACTGTAAGTGTATTGCTCAAAACACGGGCTACATAAGACATTCTTATTTTGTAGCTTAGTACTAGCATAGAGCCTTGTTCGGTATGTTACTAGAGCCTATTCATTTAATCATAATTTGCTAAATGACCATGCACAAGTTTAATATTGTTCAGAATAATATTGTGTTATGTCTTGCATAAACTTCTCATAGAACAAATACATGGCTGAGTTTCCATGATCCAATCAGTGAAAAAGATTTTGAAATGCTAAAGATAATTTAAGGGGTAGAGATCAATGTTTAAAGCACATCATTTGCATGAAAAACCGACAAGAAAAACCAACTACATGTAGAAGTGTCTACCAATGTTATAACAAACAACATGATGTTATTTTTACCATGCATTTTTCTGAAGTACTACTGTATGTGGCTGAAATTTCAACATATGTATCTAGGCTTTTAAAACCATTGTATAATTTTGGCCCCCATAAGACTTTGTTGTAAACATGTAAAATACCGGTTGATTGCTAAACTTTTTGGGTATAAATTACTTTCACCTATTTTCATTCGGACCGACGCAATTATTCGTTACCTAATTTAAAGTACACGCTGGAAATTAATTAATAATCAATAATTGTATGATATACCAAGCCTTGTGGGAATGTGTTTTGTACTATGTGGTTTCGTTTCCATAGGACCGCTTTAAAGGGACACATGAAATGATCTATGTTATTACATAATGGTCTTTCTATAAATTAGGCAGTTAGGGGTCCAAAAGTGTGTTCCCCCTTACACCTGACATGTGTTGTTTTTCATATGTACTCACTCTTTGAGATAGAAAGTAATGTTGTTTCATTTTTGAACTTGATATTCTAGTTTTTAACTTTAAATGCAGTTTTTCAGCCGCACACATGCCAGTACGCAAACAATAGAGAATATGCAGTTCAGAAATAGGCCTACATACATGATATATT
This sequence comes from Henricia sp. BOLD:AAB3569, assembly GCA_037783545.1. Classification (NCBI taxonomy): domain Eukaryota; kingdom Metazoa; phylum Echinodermata; class Asteroidea; order Spinulosida; family Echinasteridae; genus Henricia; species Henricia sp. BOLD:AAB3569. The sequence goes on from JBBELK010000138.1 coordinate 1,459,685, forward strand.
TGAGACAAACACGTCAAAGTTTGAATATGAAATTGTATGATGTTCTAAAATTTGATTTTATATGATTACATGTATGTTCTAAAGATCCATTTTTAATAAGCCAGTTGCGCGATAGATTTGCATAAATCCTAAAGTCCTGCCTTCGCACTATGGGCTTGGCGCTCGCATATAAGAGAGTCGAGCACCAGACTACCTGGCAAATCGGGCTGCTACGGGTGGTGCAGACCGGTACGTGTTAGCCAGAGGGAAAATCTTCACGGTACCTGGAATACATGTACCTCGCACATTACTCTATGTATTTTTAAGCTGGACCATTTGAAATAACATGTTAAAGAAAAATTTCGTCAAAATAACAAATTATAACGTGTTGTTTGACTCGAAATGGACGTCAACTTTCAAAGCTGGAACATTTCCAAACTGCAATGATAAATTTAAGAAAGAGGAGTAACAATTTTGGGTTATGAGACTGGTTGGAAGTTGCCGATTGAACCCGAACATTTTGGCATGTTTTGTCATTCAAAAGATGGGTCGGTCATTAGACGGTCGGTTTTGAGGATGTTGGCAAACCGGTCAGCCAGAGTCGGTATTTAAACTTATAACATCCAGGGAACAGTCGTGCTAAAAATTGAATATTTTTCACAATTTTCTTGAAAAGTGGGCACCGTACGATACCTCTACCTAATGCAAATTTTTTATTTTGTTAGTGGGATAAGACAAACATATTGTGAGTGCATCTCAAACTACATTTCCAAAAAATTATTCCTGCCCGAGGACAAGTTAGGGTCCTACTATAATCACTGTCGGGAACCGTTGTGAACCCGTCGGGCGACGCAGAAACCGTTGGCAGGAAGCATTTGAAAACCGTCAAGGAAATTAATAGGTCTAGGCTAATTTTTATTCAGCAAATTTAGGTATAGCCTTGTATTGATTAGTAAAACATTGAAAATATCGACATTAAAGATATCTCATAAAAATTAGAAAATAAAAGTTTCATTGTTAAAGTTAAATTTAGGCCTATTAAAAACTAACGTTAGATACTGTATATTTTGTTTAAACAAATAACAATATTTTGACATTTATTGTTTTAGTTTGATGTTTGAAAATCGAACATATCTAAGTAGGCCCCTAAGCCAGTTAATTTTTTAAATTTAATGTTGAAATTAATAATAATTAAAAAGAAAAATAGTTAAATTAAAATAAATTAAATTTAGGGAATTTTCCTGATATCTGAATACTTCTTGACAGTTTCTGATTGTTTCTTGATGGTTCCTGACATTGATTAGTTACAATGCATTGGGATAATCAGCTTCGTGAATATTTACATGCCATCGTGGTACCGCAGTGCCACGATTATTCAAAATTGCAGACGATTAGTTCAGTGTTGGAAAAAAAATTTATTGCGATACACGATGGTATCATCTATCGTACACCCTTGCCACTAATTCTTGCTAATATGACATGATAAATTGGGTTAGATAACGTGATTAATAAGCAAATATCAAGTTATTCTTTTGAAAACCCTTTGGCATAGACTTGGTGCATATGGAGTCTCAAATGGCGAATGCCTATGGTATAGTTTTTCCCCAAGTGAATAGTATACACTGCGGCGGAGTTTCCACAATGCAGTATCCATAATATATGCTGGTCATATGCACGTGTGAGATTCTGGCCTACAATACTGGTCCTGGACCATTATAAGCACGGACTTTCTCATTTTTCTTGAACACATTTAACACTCGGAACAGAGATTACAATTTGTCTGGCTCTTTCAAGCTTCTAACCACTTATTATCTTTTAAAACCAAGTAACGGGTATTGCACCAGGGACATTCATAACAGAAGTCTATCACTCTAACCACTACACCAAACGAACTCGCTGCAAGTTCATTACTTTTTAATGAATTAAACTCTAACCTTAAACTCTAACCCTGACAATTTAAACCCTTTATCCCTACCATAGCCTCTTCTCAAGACGTTCTTACATGTATATGATCTGTAATAACGAATAATGATCCAGGACCATTATTGTTGGCCAGCATTTCAACATGCCAACTATGACATAATTATACACGTCCGGAACCCCGGATTCGGAACACTTTAACAGCAGTGTTTATTTCTGAGGATGTCCTGTCAAATGAATAAACAATCAATGGCGATATTAATTTTATCAGATTGTGCCAAGATTTACCAGCTGCTTGTCATCTTATTCCCCCTACTACAAGTCAAGTTTGCTTATAGTGTATACATGTTTCCCTTCGTTCGGGTTCAATTGGCAACTTTAAAGCAGTCTCATAACCCCAAATTGTTACATCTCTTTTTTGAATTTATCATTGCAGTTTGGAAACATTCCGGCTGTCCTTGTTGATGTCATTTCAAGTCAAGTCAAATAACACGTTCTAACTGGTTATTTTGATGAAATTTCATGGCGAGTACATGTTTCAACATATTCATTCAACGTGTGCCATGAGCAGATGACCTCACAACTCTTGACTGAAGTTTTCAGAGAAATTTTGACTAAATCGGGACTCATTGTTAAAGCTTCAAAAAATCGCTCTTAAAAGAATGAACCATTATAACTGCACCACAAACAAGAGCCATATAAGGGACAACTCTTTTTGAGTGATTTCCACTCTATAGGGTGATTGAGAGGTCCATGGTTCGAAACCTGTAGGGTCATTGCACCGCGATGTATAAACGGATACCAGTAAATATGGTGGAGGAAACTGAACTAGTTGCTGGGGGTCAGGGATGCGATTGTCTCATTGGTTTGTGACAAATCACATCCCTGGGGGTAGACAAGCAATGGGATGTACATGTATATCTATAGTTTAGCAATGCAGATAAGTTTTTCCATTTGGTTAAGTCATTGTTTCTGTTTCCTGATTGGCATTTTGCTTTGGTTTCAAATCAACTAATTTTGTTGTTGTTTAGTTTCCCTGCAGATGTCTTGAGCAACCCGGGATGGTGATGCGCCTATTACACCCTGTCGGCAGTTTGTATGATGCTTCAGTTTTTGTAGTTTTGCCACCTTGATCAGTTTATAAATTGTGCATTTGTTTTCTGTTTGATTGACTTTGTTGTTGTTTAGTTTCTCTACAGATGTCCTCAACAACCTGTGACGGAGTCTGTCAAACAGTAATTTGTATACTTTGCCAGGAAGATAAAATTTACATTTTTGCTGTTTTTTATTCATACTGCTTTGCTTTCATGATTCATGACTATCATTTTGCTTGGTTTTCTATTATATTAACTTTGTCAATTCTATCATATACACCATTATATTTAATTAGAACTTTGTTGTTTGGGGTTTCTCTACAGATGTCCTCAAACAACCTGTGATGGTGATGCGCCCATTACGACCTGTCGACGGAGTCTGTCGTACAGTAATTTATGTACTTTGCCACGAAGATAAGTTTGACATTTTTTGCTGTTTTTTATTCATTTTGCTTTCATGAATCTGATTTTGCTTAGTTTAATATTAATTAACGTTGTTGTTTGGGGTTTCTCTGCAGATGCATTCAACAACATGGGATGATGCGCCCATTACGACCCGTCGGTGGAGTCTGTCGTACTTCAGTTGTAGTTTTGCCACCTTGATAAGTTGATTAATTTTGTACTTTTGTTTAATATTTTGTGATTTTGTTTCATGATTTTTGAAAGTCAATTTACTTTGTTTTCTGTTTGATTGACTTTGTTGTTGTTTAGTTTATCTACAGATGTCTTCAAACAACCTGTGATGGTGATGTGCCCATTACGACCTGTCGGCAGAGTCTGTCATACAGTAATTTATGTACTTTGACACTGAGATAAGTTTGACATTTTTGCAGTTTCTATTCATACTGCTTTGCTTTCATGATTCATTATTCTCGATTCTCATTTTGGTTGTTTTTCTATTTACTTAACTTTGTCAATCCTATCATACACACAATTATACTTAATTATAACTTTGTTGTTTGGGGTTTCTCTACAGATGCCCTCAACCAAACCTCAATAAAAAGCCCATTTGCGTACGGGGAGAGAACTTTATGCCAGTTAGGTACAGGTACACAGACGGGAGTGGTTCGTCGTGATACTTTCTCTGATGCTGGCTCCACTTGTCCGCGCGATGTGTGCTGGATGGAGTTGTTCTTGACCTTGGCAAAACATCACGCTTCATTGCATATAACCAGGTAAGCCGTTGTTGTTTCAGTTACCCGCCGTGCTTGTGTTACAGCCGTACAATGTAGTTAAATAAACCGTCTCTACAGTACCGGTTGAAAGAATCGTCAACGTTCGCGTAAGCGTGCGCGAACGTTGACGATTCTTTCAACCGGTACTGTAGATCTACATGTACATTTGTACCTTGAAAAACTGCGCCTTTTTTTTTTTACAATTTGTCTTAACGTAGGAGTTTTAACTCCAAGCTCCAGCAATGTTGCTACTTAGTTACGGTAATCATGCGGTAATTAAGCCGAATTTCCACCATGTCCACAAGGTGCGGCCGACTCCCGGCTGCCCGGGCCAGCTTCATGGGATCATGGAGGTAGGAGAATTACCTCCGTGGACGGTAGGTTCAGCGCCGCGGTATAAATTCCCTACTCGTATGCCACTTATTTGTCATTAATGTAATTTACAATGTATTCCTTGTCACCAAAGGATCTGTGCATAAAGATATTTAAATTCAGAACACCTGGGAGTACAGCATGCATGCTTTGGTCCTCTGGTAGGTTTTTGTTTATCACCAAAGTGACAGTGTCCCCCTCTTGGATGCATAGGGAAGCTACTGTAGGGGTATAGTTGGGGGAACGAAGTGATATATAGGGGCATTACCTCAAAGCTAAATGCTACAAACATAATTGTCCACATTGATAACTTGTATTTTATGCTCTACCTACAGGGTATGCCTACTCTTGTAGTAAACAAGAATGCACGAGCTACTGCTTGGAATCCAAGTTGCCGTCTAACACAGGTAAATTAATTAATTAATAATCAATAATTGCATGATATACCAAGCCTTGTGGGAATGTGTTTTGTACTATGTGGTTTCGTTTCCATAGGACCGCTTGAAAGGGACACATGAAATGATCTATGTTATTACATAATGGTCTTTCTATAAATTAGGCAGTTAGGGGTCCAAAAGTGTGTTCTCCCTTACACCTGACATGTGTTGTTTTTCATATGTACTCACTCTTTGAGATAGAAAGTAATGTTGTTTCATTTTTGAACTTGATATTCTAGTTTATAACTTTAAATGCAGTTTTTCAGCCGCATACATGCCAGTACGCAAACAATAGAGAATATGCAGTTCAGAAATAGGCCTACATACATGATATATTTGAGACAAACACGTCAAGTTTGAATATGAAATTGTATGATGTTCTAAAATTTGATTTTATATGATTACATGTATGTTCTAAAGATCCATTTTTAGTAAGCCAGTTGCGCGATAGATTTGCATAAATCCTAAAGTCTTGCCTTCGCACTATGGGCTTGGCGCTCGCATATAAGAGAGTCGAGCACCAGACTACCTGGCAAATCGGGCTGCTACGGATAATAATAATAATAATTATAATAATAATAATAATAATAATAATTAAACTTATATAGCGCATATTCCATATGAATATGTTCATATGCGCTTTACAGATAAAACAAATAAAAAATTTCCCACCACACATTACACAACTTAAACAAAAATGTAGCATTTTACACAACTATATACTTTCAGTTAAAAGCTTGTTTAAAAAGGTACGTTTTTACTTTCTGTTACGTGTTAGCCAGAGCGAAAATCTTTACGGTACCTGGAATACATGTACCTCGCACATTACTCTGTGTATTTTTAAGCTGGACCATCTGAAAAAACATGTTAAAAGAAAATTTTGTCAAAATAACAAATTATAACGTGTTGTTTGACTTGAAGAAAGAGGAGTAACAATTTTGGGTTATGAGACTGGTTGGAAGTTGCCGATTGAACTCGAACATTTTGGCATGTTTTGTCATTCAAAAGATGGGTCGGTCATTAGACGGTCGGTTTTGAGGATGTTGGCTTGTCAAACACCCACCGAGCAAACCGGTCAGCCAGAGTCGGTATTTCAACTTATAACATCCAGGGAACAGTCGTGCTAAAAATTGAATATTTTTCACAATTTTCTTGAAAAGTGGGCACCGTACGATACCTATACCTAATGCAAATCTGTTTAGTGGGATAAGACAACATATTGTGAGTGCATCTCAAACTACATTTCAAAAAAATTATTCCGGCCCGAGGACAAGTTAGGGTCCTACTATAATCACTGTCGGGAACCGTTGTGAACCCATCGGGCGACGCAGAAACGGTTGGCAGGAAGCAGTTGAAAACCGTCAAGAAAATTAATCGGTCTAGGCTATTTTTTGAAAATATCGACATTAAAGATATCTCATAAAAATTAGAAAATAAAAGTTTCATTTTTAAAGTTAAATTTAGGCCTATTAAAAACTAACGTTAGATACTGTATATTTGTTTTAAACTAATAACAATATTTTGACATTTATTGTTTTAGTTTGATGTTTGAAAATCAAACATATCTAAGTAGGCCCCTAAGCAAGTTTTTTGTTTTAATTTAATGTTGAAATTAATAATAATTAAAAATTTAAATTAAAAAAATTAAGTTTAGGGAATTTTCCTGATATCTGAATACTTCTTGACAGTTTCTGATTGTTTCTTGATGGTTCCTGACATTGATTAGTTACAATGCGTTGGGATAATCAGCCTCGTGAATATTTACATGCCACCGTGGTACCGCAGTGCCACGATTGTTTAATATTGCAGACGATTAGTTCCCAGTGTTGGAAACAAATCACTACGATACAAGATGGTATCATCTATCAAACACCCTTGCCACTAATTTTTGCTAATATTACATGATAAATTGGGTTAGGAAACATGATTAATGATAAAATATCAAGTTCTTCTTTTGAAAACACTTTGGCATAGACTTGGTGCATATGGAGTCTCAAATGGCGAATGCCTATGGTAGTTTTTCCCAAGTGAATAGTACACTGCGGCGGAGTTTCCACAATGCAGTATCCAGAATATATGCTGGTCATATGTACGCGTGAGATTCTGGCCTACAATACTGGTCCTGGACCATAAGCTAGGACTTTCTCATTTTTCTTTAACACATTTAACACTCGGAACAGAGACTACAATTTTTTTCTGGCTCTTTCAAGCTTCTAACTACTTATGATCTTTTAAAACCAAGTAACGAGTATTGCACCAGGGACATTAATAACAGAAGTCTATCACTCTAACCATGACTACACCAAACGAACTCGCTGCAAGTTCATTACTTTTTAATGAATTAAACTCTAACCCTGACACCTTAAACCCTTTACCCCTACCATAGCCTCTTCTCAAGACGTTCTCATGTGATCTGTAACAACGAATAATGATCCCGGACCATTATTGTTGGCCAGCATATCATACATGCCAACTATGGACGATTGGCAAAACGAGACATGACATAATTATACACGTTCCGGAACTCCTGATTCGGAACACTGTAACGGCAGTGTTTATTTCCTGGCATTTGTAGGTAAACCGCACCAATTTCTGACGATGTCCTGTCGAATGAATAAACAATCAACGGCGATATAAATTTTATCAGATTGTGCCACGTTTTACCAGCTGCTTGTCATCTTATTCCCCCTACTACAAGTCGAGTTTGCTGTATAGTGTATACATGTTTCCCTTCGTTCGGGTTCAATCGGCAACTTTAAAGCAGTCTCATAACCCCAAATTGTTGCAGTTTTCCTAGTTGACGTCATTTCAAGTCAAGCGACACGTTGTAACTGGTTATTTTGACAATTTCATGGCGAGTACATGTTTGAACATGTTCATTCAACATCTCTACTGTGAGCAGATGACCTCACAAATCTTGACTGAAGTTTTCAAAGAAATTTGTACTCATTGTTAAACAGCTAGAATCCCCCCCGTCCACATTTTTAAAGTTTTTCTGTTTATCATCGACATGATGGAGGTGTATGTGTCTACAACACCATCACAACTTGTTTTTCACAAAAAATCGACAGGCTTTTACTTTAAACGTAAAGCAGTTCCGACCCTCTTTACCCGAAGTTCTGAAACGCTAGAGGTCACTTGGCTTGTTTATCAACAGGGTTTTGACGTCATCCTGAGAAACATACAAAACGGCCTGTGCAGTATTGATCATGAATGGAAAATACACGAATTGAATGATCATGCCTGTTTTGTCATTGTAATTCAAAATACAAACGTGGAAAACACTTCATGTACATGTAATATGACAACAATCTACTATTACCCGTTTTGTGAAAAAACGGTGAAATTGTGACTCACAATGAAGCTCTTTTGAAGTAAATACTGGTGCATTGCGGCGGGTAGTTGTGTCACGGAACGAACGGCATTCACAGCGGTCTGTGTACAGCATGGAACGGTTCCCTCCGGGCCGTATTTCCCACGTGTTTGAACATCGGCCGGTACAAGTTAGACTGAGCGACTAATTTTTCTCTCTCTTGGTAATAGAAAAGAAAATCTGTCAGCTTTTTTTTTTCATATTGTCTGGTAAAACATACAACCACTCGGCTACTGGGCATATCTCTGGCTTTTTGGACCAACAAAATTGTTAAAAAAACACCATCTAACAGACGATATTCCAAGTTTCTTTTGCATGTAAACGTTATGGAGCTAACAATCGTGTTGACTTCTCTTTCTCAGGATTGCGTCAAGGGGTCACGCGCATGTCATGAATACCTAATGAGCATTTCAGAAATCGTGAAAATCTCATTTAAGAAAAGCGCACTTTATCCACTTAAAACCGACAATTAAAAAATGATAAAAATCCACGTCGGCAAGAGAGATGTTGGACTATCGAAAAAAGCCTAAATGCTGGATTTTCGTCAAGGGGGATTATTCCTCTTTAACATGTTTAAGCTTCCAAAATGAACCTTTTACTCTATCAATGTAAAAGAGTGAAAAACTCGCTCTTCAAACATGTCAAAGAGTGAATCCATTATAAAAGCACCACAAACAAGAGCCATATATAACTATAAGCGACAACTCTCTTTTGAGTGATTTCCACTCTATTTAGGGTGATTGAGAGGTCCATGGTTCGAAACCTGTATGGTCATTGCACCGCGATGTATAAATGGGTAAATATGGTTGAGGAAACCCAACTATAGTTGCCGAGAAAAACCGTAACAAGTCACATCCCTGGGGTGGGGTAGACCTGCAATGGGATGTATATGTAGTTTAGTAATGCAAATAAGTTTTTAAACTACTCTGAATGCCGCAATGGGGCGACACTTCGGCAAGACTCTCGCCGGGGACCACCGAAATTTCGGCAAGTCACTCAAAATGACACCTTATTTTTTTACCCAAAGCTTCCAGAGATGGTCGCAGACCAAAGAGAATCGGTTCCAGACCTAATAAAAATGGTTCTCGACCTAAAAAAAAATGGTTTTTGACCTAAAAAAATGAATGTTAAACTCGAAAATATTAGGGCGACACCAAAATGTCGCCCTATTGAGCAGGTCGCCCTAATTTGGCTATTAAACACACGATTTGTCGCCCTATTCTACAATTCATAGTAATTTATGTTTTGGTGTTTTGTTGAGTCATTGTTTTGGTTTCATGATTTGCATTTTGCTTTGTTTTCAAATCAACTAATTTTGTTTAGTTTCCCTACAGATATCCTCAATAACCTGTGATGGTGATACAGTAATTTATGTACTTTGCCACTAAGATAAATTTTAAATTTTTGCTGTTTTTTTTATTCATATTGCTTTGCTTTCATGATTAATTGATGATTCTCATTTTGCTTGGTTTTCTATTTAATTAACGTTGTTGTTTAGTTTCTCTACAGATGTCCTCAAACAACCTGTGATGGTGATGCGCCTATTATGACCTGTAGGCGGAGTCTGTCGTACGGTAATTTGTGTACTTTGCCACGAAGATAAGTTTTAAATGTTTTTATTTTCAAATTTATGCTGCTTAGATGTTTCATGATGATAATTTTGCTTGATTTTCTATTTAATTAACTTTGTCAATCCTATCATATACACCATTATACTTAATGATAACTTTGTTGTTTGATGTTTTTCTACAGATGCCCTCAACAAAACCTCAATAAAAAGCCCATTTGCGTACGGGGAGAGAACTTTATGCCAGTTAGGTACAGGTACACAGACGGGAGTGGTTCGTCGTGATACTTTCTCTGATGCTGGCTCCACTTGTCCGCGCGATGTGTGCTGGTAGAGTTGTTCTTGACCTTGGCAAAACACCACGCGTCATTGCAGATAACCAGGTAAGCCGTTGTTGTTTCAGTTGCCCGCCGTGCTTGTGTTACAGCCGTACAATGTAGTTAAATAAACCGTCTGTAGATCTACATGTACATATACATTTGTACCTTGAAAAACTGCGAATTTTCTTTACAATTTGTCTTAACGTAGGAGTTTTAACTCCAAGCTCCAGCAATGTTGCTACTTAGTTACGGTAATCATGCGGTAAATAAGCCAAATTTCCACCATGTCCACAAGCTGCGGCCGTACCGTGGTTGCGGCCGACTTCATGGGATCATGGAGGGAGAAGTACCTCAGTGGACGGTAGGTTCAGCGCCGCGGTATAAATTCCCTACTCGTATGCCACTTATTTGTCATAATTTGGACATCGCTCTTTTCTTTAAATGACACAAAAACATAGGAAGAAGTTTTGTACATGATCATCCAGGTGATATTCGACCTGTAAAGACTTGATGTTTTCATGTTGATTCACAGATTAATTACAGCTTTTAATTACAGCTTTTAATTACAGCTTGGCACTAAGGCAAGTCATGAACAACAAGTGGTGTTTGTGTATGTAATTTACAATGTATTCCTTGTCACCAAAGGATCTGTGCATAAAGATATTTAAATTCAGAACACCTGGGAGTACAGCATGCATGCTTTGGTCCTCTGGTAGGTTTTTGTTTATCACCAAAGTGACAGTGTCCCCCTCTTGGATGCATAGGGAAGCTACTGTAGGGGTATAGTTGGGGGGAACGAAGGTGATATATAGGGGCATTACCTCAAAGCTAAATGCTACCAACATAATTATCCACATTGATAACTTGTATTTTATGCTCTACCTACAGGGTATGCCTACTCTTGTAGTAAACAAGAATGCACGAGCTACTGCTTGGAATCCAAGTTGCCGTCTAACACAGGTAAAAACATTTTGTTTTGTTATTGAATCCAACTGTATAAGGTAGAGTACATGATTGGTAAGCTGTTACAAATGGCATTATTTCCACTTGCGATTAAAAACCCCATGTTAATAAAACTGCTGTGTGGACATTTCAGCCACATACCGGTACGTGTAGAAGCAGCACCTGGAAATATCAGGGGTGGATCCAGGAATTTTTCCAGGAGGGGGTTTTGCCACCAGGGAGTGGTTTTGCCCATCAGATTTTTATGTCTGCTTTTTTCGGACAGGCGGACACGCAAAAAATGCATTACATTATATTTTTTGGTGTCGGAGCAGCAGGGGGGGGGGGGGGGGGGGGGGGGGGGGGGGGGTGGTTTTGACCCCCAAAACCCCCCTCTTGATCCGCGCCTGAATATTCATTCAAAATACTTTTTGAAAACCACCTTAAGTTAATTTCTCAAACAAAATACCATTTT